>CM057449.1:836422500-837672500 GCA_016271365.2 Neoceratodus forsteri | reverse complement strand
TTTACCAATACTGAACCGGAGCCAGTGCTAGCGTTCCCTACACCTCGAGGTTTCTCTGTAGTCTCTTGGGATCTCTCGGTCTCTGAGGTGTAAAGCCTGTGCATAACATTATATACCTGTGATAATTACTATGGTTACTATAAGATAGAAACATTTCTAGTTACAGAGATGAGCCCTATTGGCTAAATTAGAGGTGGCTCCACGGTCCAAGATAACATTATATAATTCTGTAAAGTCATCAGTTTTAGAACAAAGGCGTTCTTATACAGAGTCTTACATAACAAGGTGTAGTGGTGTACATCACCGAAGGATGGCAATGTTGCCTAACATATTATAATTACTTCAAGGACAGGTGTCTTGGCATCTGACAAAGTAAGAAATAGACAGAAAATACATGGTATAATATGTGTGCATTAGCAAGCAAAGTGGATTACAACAATATGCATTTATCCTGACATCCACTCTTACACAGTAGGCGCCCTTAGCCCTATGTATTAGTATAGCCTATGCCTAAACATTAGCTGTCCACGGTGTACCTCTGAAGGTATCAATTAGGGTGCAGGGACCTCATGTAACAATTCCACCCTTTGTTGCCTCAAAGGGCAACACAGGAAAATCAGGGAATGGACAGGAGCAGTGGTCTTTACAACTCGATGCACGAGCCTTGTAAAGGAACTCAAGCTGCTCACGGTGTTGGCGCAGTGTACGTCGTAGGCAGCAAAGCATAATAATCAAAGTGAATATCAAAAATGCTTGTATTATAACAAAACCTTTAAAACTGATCTCCAACCAGGTGTTAGTTAAGCTTTATTCATATCTCATCATTGATCAGATCAAGAACAGCTTCTTTGGCTTTGGTTATATTATTGCTGATGTGGATGAGGTGTGTGTCCTTTCTATCTAAAAGGGATTTCAGTGTAAGTGTAAGTTGATCTATGTGTCTGTTAAAGTATGGTAGGTATTCTGAGATGTGAGTAAATTATCTGGGTTACCATCAATGATGTCTGCATCCATAAGGGGAACAGGGTTATAACGTATGTCCAATAACAGTCTTATGATGGGGAACAAACAGAAGTTGAGGTAATCAATTGGACAAGTAACAGAACCATATGTATAAGACTTGTAATTGGTCACAATGCAATACTCTCCATCAGAGTTATACTATTGGTACGGTAGGTAGTCTCCATTTTGTAACTGGACAGGGCATGTGTAGGTAGTCTTGAAATCCATGTTGACAGGCGGAGCTTCTCACAATAGGACTGGTAGAGCTGATCTGGTGACAGAGTCGATTCAAAGAGTTGGTGCCATTCTCAGTGATGTCATCATCCATGGTGAAAGTCCAATCAATGCTGTCTGGAGAGTAGCCACAAACAGGGCGTGTGACATCAAACACATCACATCGGCACAAGTAGATGTATTGCTTTTAGCACAGCAGTCGTGTGTGGTGCCACCCAGGCATCCAGGAAAGATGGTAGACCAGTAGAGGTGGTAGATCCAGGCGTTCTCTGTAGATGTCGTCATCCAAATGCCCTATGGAGTGTGCCAGTGCAAGCTTGTCAGACAAAGCTGTAGTGGGATCAAAACGTGGCAAGGAGACAGTAAAAGAGACAAACATGACATCTGTTATAGAACATTTCTTAGTAGAAAAACAAGGACCAGTGTTAGGGTGTCTGGTCACAAACCCCAAATTTCTCGCTGTGGAGAGAGGAATAGACAAAGTCTGTTGCATACACAAGAAACACAAGTTGAAAGTTTACATTTAGGACAATACCATTTGGAGATGCGTCTATCGTGTATTATGTCAGGATTCTTCCAGTTTCTAAATCACGGAAGAGGTTGTTGATGGTAGTGAGGATGTATGAACCATATCGTGAACAGAGTATTTCTCTACCAATGTATTGTTTTCAGCTTCTCTATTGTTCTGTTGTATGAGTGCGTTAATCTTATCTTTTGAATCAGTGAATGCTTTTGCAATGTCATGCATGTTGTATACAGTGTATCTTTCTTCTGACTAAGACCATCCACACCACGCAATAATGGTGGTAAAACATTATTAACCAAACCAGTGGAGAATTTTGCAGAATGACTTTTGATAGCAGCAATGTCTGCTTTGTTCCAAATGGACATAGCAGTACCAAAAGACCTGCGACAGTACCTGTAGCACCTGTAACATCAGAACTGTCAACTCACGTTTACTACATTTATGATTAAGAGTACCAGGAGGGTTTTCCTCCTAAAATTACCTCTGTGTTCAGTAGAATAGACCCCAGTAAAGGATCCTTAGTACGAATCTGGAATGCAGCTAAACTATCAAGCAATAATGTACTATAAAATGCAGATGTATTGGTATTGTGACACATACCAAATTCTTTCATATTCCAGTAAGATTAAACAAAATAAGTATATGCATAAACTGTAATTATTAATCAAAGAACCTGGGAGGGCAGTGGCTGTGAGACCACTACGGGGACCAGGGTTGTGTTTTGAACATTCAAAAGCTGTTTTCAGTGAGAGGTAAAACAGAGATACATGGCTGCAGAGATCATGTGGTGTACAGCACAGAATCTCGGGCAGAATCTTTGGAAAGAGTTACAATAGGAAGGATCAATTAGAGCAGTAATGTTGTACAAACCAGAGTGTCTTAATGCAGTTTGTAACAAGGACAGTGAACCATTTGGGGATAATTTAGCGTTGGGCCAACCTGAAAAGTTCCCTTGGAGAGTTTGGCCACAGGAGAATTTGTCCTTGTGATGTGGTTTGACTCAATTTGAAGGGTAGATTTGTCAGGAGCAACGACCAAGGCAGTGAGGTAAGCATCAGAACCTTCCTGGACAGTAATCATAGTATCTGGCATTTTGATGGAAACTCCCTCTGTAGGGGTGCTGGAGGATCCAGTTGTCGAAGGAGGTCCGTACCATGCCTTGGGCGCAAGGGATCACTCCTGCAAGGAGGAGAGATAGGAACAAGATAGCCATCTTGTCAGTGTATCTGAAAAGGAAGATCAAAGATTAGTACATTAGTACAATTCCGCCCAGTGGGGTTGGGAAAAGTAAGTTTAAGTTCCTTTGTACAATTTCAGCTGGTTTGCATGTAACCATTTGTCAGTCAGTTTATTGTTGTGGAGGAGTCTAACCTGATAGACTGCCAGACTGAGCATGTTGACAATGGGGTAGGGGCCTTCCATTTATTGGAGAAGGAGTGGGTGGGATGTACAAATTGAAGTACCATCACCTGATCTCCGACCTGCCAATCCACTTCTTGTACGTGTTTGTCAAATTGTATTTTGGACTGTCGCTGGGCTCTGCCCATGCAGTTTGCAGCATATGTGTGTGTGATGAGGTCTTTCCTGAGTTTTCCACATACTGATCCACAGACACGCGGGTCTGCAGTGGGGTGTGCAGGTCAAACAACAAGTGTTCAGGTAATCTCATCTGTCTTCCAGTCATCACCTCAAAGGGTGCCAGCTGGGTGGTGGCCGAGGCATACCCTGATTGCCATAAGGAGTAAAGGCAATAGAAATCCCAGGTTTTGGGATTGTCCTCAATGAATTTGGAAAGCATTTGCTTAATCCGTCTGTTGGCTCTTTCTACTTGACCTGAGGATTGAGGGTGATAAGGTATGTAGAATATTTTCTGAACCCAAGGAGTTCAAGGGACTCTTTTATCAACTCACCTGTAAAACTGGTTCCTTTCTCAGAGTCTACTTTGAGAGGCAGGCCCCACCTGGAGAAAATCTGTTCTACTAGGATTTTGCAGGTTTTTTGCGTGCATGTCTTAGTGGGAAAGCCTCAACCCACTTAGAGAATAAGTCGGTTACCACAAGGCGTACTTGTTGTTTCTACTGGTATTGGTCAAAGGACCAATAAAATCAATTTGGATGGCGTGCCAAGGGCCAGTGTGTCTTTGTGGTAAAAGTTTGGCATTTTGTTTTGTAGGTATGGGATTGTTTTGTGCACAAACGAGGCAGTTGTCAATGTATTGTTTAACGTCTTTGTAATACCTGGCCACCAAGTGGTGGTCTTGAGGCGATTGAGGGTATTTTCTGCTCCTGGTGTCCACCAGTAGGAGTATCATGTACTTGGTGCAAAAATTCAGATCTCAAATGTCTGGGGACTACCCACAATTTGGTGGTAGTGTCCTCTGGTTGGAACCAGATGAGTTTATCATCAGGGGATAAGTGTAACTTACCTTCATGCCTGCGTGTATGGGTTATGTGTAGGGAGTCTTTCTTCAGTACCTTTGTCAAGAAATCTGAACACCTCTTTGAGTTTAGTGTCCAAATGTTGGGCTGCTGAAAGGTCCAGGGAGAAAGGGACTTGATTTATTTTTAAGAGCTGCAACATGTACTGCTGCATTGGCTTCTGGATGATCCATTATCCAGACATCCCCCTCGGCCCCTTCCTTAGCAAGGGTATCTGCTGTGTCACTGAATGCATGATAGGGATCATGTGAGAGTGAGTTTTAACCTTGTGCACATAAAGTTTGTGTGTGTATTTCTGTGCCAATGCATGTATGTAGATTACCAGTTCTTTGTATTTTACTGGACTGCCATCAGAGGAGAGGAAGGAGTTCTTCTGCCAAAAGGAAGAAATTCTGTAAGGGAGCAACAAACCCAATTAGAGTCTGTAAAGATGATGGTATCCTGAGTTCCATGTTGGATAAACTCAAGTGCACAGGCCACCGCTGCCATCTCTGCATACTGTGATGAAGCTAAACTACAGCATTTAGATATCTTGACAGTGTTCCTATAGGGATAGACCACCAAAATACCTATCCTGAAATCTGTTCTCCTGATAGTATGATGCTGAACCATCAGTGAAAATACGGCACAAAGAGGTACTCTCAAGTATCTCTGGCTTGGCAGGAGAAAAGGACCCGGATCTGGGAGGTCAGGTGACTGCAGTGTACAGTCATGGGGTTCTCCTGAAAAAGGAGACCATGAGCTAGCAGAGAGGAACTTTGGTCGGGTGGACCTGGATATCTCTGTCCTGGAGAAGAAGTGACCAATGTGTCAGCCTAGTGTTGGAGACTGACCCATCCTTCACTCTATCTGAGACCAGAAAGGTGGTTGGCATGTGGTTAGTGTTGAGAATCAGTGGTGAGTACCCAATGATATACAGGAAGTGCTTGACAGCCCAGTAGGTGGCAAGAAGGTGCCTTTCACAAGGCCGTATGTCTGTTCCACTAAGGTCAAGAGCTGCGATGCATATGCCATAGGTCTCAAGGTGCCATGCACCTTCTGGGTAACACTGCTGACATAGCAATGTCAGAGGTGGCACACTCCAGATGGAATGGTAGTGCTGGATTGGGGTTCACAGTGCTGGGGCGGAGGCCAGAGCCTGCTTCAGGGACGCTACAGCCTGGGTATGAGCAGGACCCCAATTCCATGGAACATCCTTTTGAGTAGATCATACAGAGGAGCGGCCTTCTGAGCAAAATCACAAATAAAATCTCTCGAGTAGTTTGCCATACCTAGAAACCTTGCAAGAGTTGCCACACTGGTGGGTAATGGCAAGTCTTGTAATCCTTGAATTTTTTCCAAGTAGGGCTCTTGCTCTTGGTCAGTTATTTTCAAACCCAGAAAGAGTACTTTTTCTGACATAATTGTGCTTTTGCTGGGTTGCATTTCAGACCTGCTCTCTGAATGAGAGTCAGTAGTTCATCCAAGAGATCCAGATGTTGTTCCTGTGGCTGTGGCCAACAACAGGTCATCTACATACTAAGAGATTGAGGGGCTGAGAACTCTGTAGGGCGTCCATCATGTGGAGATGGAAGAGGGATGGACTGTTATGGAATCCCTGTGGCAAGCAAGTCCACGTAGTCTGTCGTCCCTTCAAATATGAAGGCAAACTTATATTGACTCTTGAGCGCCAATGGTAATGACCAGAAACCATTGGAGATGTCCAGGCACTGAACCATTTCCTGATCCGGTGTTAAAAGTCGAAGCACATCTGGTGCCGACGTCACAGTTGGGGAACAACTGGGAGTGACCTGATTCAGTTTCCTGTAGTCATAGTAAGTCTCCAGGTGCCTGTGGGTTTTTTCACGGCCAAACGGGAGAGTTGGCGGTGGAAACACAAGTTCTAATTACTCCTTGTTTAAGGAGTGACTTGATCGCTCGGAGAGAGGGTAAGGCTTCAGTGGGAAATGGGTATTGTCTTTGTCTTTCATGTGCCGGGCCTGGCACCTTGATAACAGTACGCATTCTGCCACAATCATGCTTGTTAACTGCAAACGCTTCCAAATGTTGTTGCAGAATAGGTAGTAGTTTTGGAAAGAGTTCATGGTTCTTGAACAAATCTATGACATCATACTCTTTGTTATTGATGGAGATTGTCGCCACAGCATGTGAGTCAGTGTGGTATTGACCTGGATCTGTATCATCAGCATGTTAGCTAGATCCACCACACAGCTGTGTGGTGCAAGGAAATCAACCTATGATACTAGGATGATCATGCAGCACCATTAGTTGGAAGGCGTGTAGGGCCTTCAAATAGCCCTGCTCTACCGGTAAGGGTGAGAAGCGGTATGCAGGTAGCCCTAGTACCATCAACTCCTGACATATTGGTCTTCCGTCCGGTGACCAGGGAGACGTGTCGGATGTTCATCATGTAACACAGCTACAGCTGCACCTGTATCTAATAGGACAATTACTTGGTGGCTCCTGACCTCGGCCTCAGTGCAGGGCCTTCCATTTGTATCCAAGACCAGCTTGTTTACAATGCGGACTGAGGCCTGTAATTGTCAATCGTGTGCTAGAGGCATGCAGAGGTTGGGCCTGACTTGCATGAATGACTTTGCAGTGTTGCACTGATGCAATATAGGGAGGAGCTTCGGGTTCAGGCTTTGTGGGCCTGAGAGCTCACTTCGGTGTGTCTGTGACCGTAGTGGCATGGGTCGCCGTTGTACTGCTGCAAGGGTCTAAGGGAACAGCATCCGCTACAGAGCGCACTGCCCAGGAGATCTTGAAATTTTGGTTTCTTCAGCTATCTCCTTGTATGAGGGGCCCGTCTTTGTAATGGTTTCCCACTGCCCTTGTGCCTTCTGTTTTTAGGCCAATTCAGGTTCCAACCCCACTGTTGTTGCTGTTGTTGGCCCTGTTGGGGTTTGTTGGTTGCTAGCTGGAGGGGCCGATGGATGTTTGGGTCTGTTGCTTGGCTTGCCCTTCCACGGTATAGTGTGTTGTGGTCCTGGAAGCGGTTCCATGGCAGCAACCTTCTTGAACCGGAACCAAATCACAGATATACAGTTGATACACCCTCTCGGTTTTCCAAAACATATCGGCAAACCTATCCGTACTTGGTATGTGGTTGGCTCTACCTTTTCTCTTACAGCTGGGATCATGTTCCTAAGGAACAAGGTCTTATATTCAATAAGATCTACATCTGCAGCTTCTTGTGCCAGATGCTTCCTGCTCGGTAGGTCATCCAAAGTCTCTGGTGTAGGTCACTGGGCTTTCTTTTGCATTTTGCTTTATGGATATGCCAGCATCACTCCTACCACCCCTGGGCTATGAGCAGAGATGAGCTCAGCTGCAACTTCGTCAAAGGTAGCGTTCCCATCCTGGTGAACTACTTCAGGAGTTGGCCCATAAACCAGGATCGATGGTCTGGCATAGTATTTGGACCTGATATTCTGCAGCGAGGCTAAGCAACTCATTTGGGTGCACCTTTTCCAAATGGCAACTGAGATTGTCGGACGGGCTCATCCGACCGATACTGTCAGCAATTTGCTGAACAGAGTAGGCCATTTGTAGGGGATTAGTCGGTGGTCGATCAGGCAAAGGTAACGCGTCTCATGCACCGTCCAATACTACTGAGCTGCAGCTTCAGCTGCAGTATGGACAACACCTTCCTGAGTGCCAGCTTCTTGGAAAATTTGTCGGATCTGACTTTTAATGGCTTTCATACTTCTTTCATGAAGAGGAACAAGACCTAATGCTCTATCAATCATGGTTTCAATCTCTTGCCTGTCCTCCACACTAATATAGCTACCGGAGGTGCTGCCGACCAGGCTTGCCCGCCCCCATCATGGCGCCGCCATGATGGTATTTCCCATGATGAGCATCAATACGCCGCCGACGGTGACTTGGGGAGTAGTGGTGGGGACCCGCCATATTGTGAATGGCTGGGTGGGGAATCTGGCCATAGTAAGAGGCGTGACTGGGCGTCTGTGAGACATCATCGTAGATAACTCCCTTCTGATGATGAGTGAAAGGCAGGAGCTATGCCTCCCATCGCCTTATAACATGGCCAGCCAAAACCTCTCGCTGATGGCGCAGCTTATCCATCTTAGCTTTACATTCATCATGATTCCCACTTGCAACATCCATATCAACCTGATCCTGCTTCTGTTTTGCAAAAATGGTATGCGGCTCAATTCACGATTGTCCCTATAGGCTATTTCTAAATCATTACTTACCTGATTGATCTCATCCTGAAACTCACCCATTTCATCACTCAACTGTGCATTCACAGCACTCAACAAATCATTCATCTGCACAACTTGACTCTTATCCTGTCTCAAACTTGCACACTCCTGTTTCAGAGTACATATTCTTGCTCACCATCCTCAGCTGAATGATGCAATAGTGAATCTTTTCATTTCGCAGAGATTGGAGTTCTGACTCAAGTTCTTCTGTATTAGGCACATTCAGTTTCCTCTAAACCCATCTCTTGCTTAGAGATGCGATCTGCAGATCAAGGGTGAAAACCTGCTTTGGAGGCTTCAAAGTAGCATAGAGCAGCGACCATCAACCCTTTTAGCCGCATCGCTTATTGGTTGATTGTCGGCTTCGAATACTGGGTTGAAATCCCCAGTACAGGGTTTTGGATTGACTGGCGTCCCGCCGAAGTCAGCCCATCCTCCATAGGAGGTAAGGAAGTTAGAGACATCGAGTCTCAGTTCTGCGCAGATATCTGATACTGTGGCCATTGTGTGGGAGGGCAAATTCAAACTGTGAAAAGACAGGCGTGCTGCGTGTCGATCCACAACACAAGTACTTTAAACACAGCCAGGCTACTGTATAGGTTGTAGGCTTGCAATTCAAAGCTGCTATGGAGTGGGTAGAGATGGCATCGACCACACCCAAAAAGTCAGCCAGACTTTGCAAGCATCTACAAACTGGTAGAAAATGGGAGAGGTGATACGGGAGTATACACCTATAAGCCCTTGGAAGGGAAGAGATTACAGCAACAAGTGAAACTTGCAACACCAAATATCGCCTGCACACAGTCATCAATTTGTAAGAGGTCTACACCTCACTTTCAGATTCTTGACGATAGTGGGAATGCAAATAATCACAAACAAGTTGCATTGAGTAATAAACAAGTTTATTACTACAAAAGGGGTAAATCAGGTTGCCCTAAGCAGTTCTTACCAATCTGAACCGGGAGCCAGTGCTAAGCGTTCCCTACACCTCGTGGTTTCTCTGTAGTCTCTTGGGATCTCTCGGTCTCTGAGGTGTAAAGCCTGTGTATAATATTATATACCTGCGATAATTACTATGGTTACTATAAGATGAAACATTTCTAGTTACAGAGATGAGCCCTATTGCTAAATTAGAGGTGGCTCCATGGTCCAAGATAACATTATATAATTCTGTAAAGTCATCAGTTTTAGAACAAAGAGCGTTCTTAAACAGAGTCTTACATAACAAGGTGAAGTGGTGTACATCAAGGATGGCAATGTTGCCTAACATATTATAATTACTTCAGGACAGGTGTCTTGGCATCTGACAAAGTAAGAAATAGACAGAAAATACATGGTATAATATGTGTGCATTAGCAAACAAAGTGGATTACAACAATATGCATTTATCCTGACATCTACTCTTATCGGTAGATGACCTTAGCCCTATGTATTAGTTTAGCCTATGCCTAAACATTAGCTGTCCACGGTGTACCTCTGAGGGTATCAATTAGGGTGCAGGGACCTCGTGTAACAGACCCCAGGTAGTTGCTCCATGTATTTCAGCAAAATTCCTGCTATTTCCCTAAGCTTCACCTCTGATGTATCCAGAAGGCTATCTGAAGCCTATATATATCCTGCTGGGGCTAGAATGCAGAAAAATTACTTAAATAGCGAAACTTGGAGTTCAGGATGGGAGCTGGTCCATGGTGCTGTTGGCGCTACAGAGCCATCACGTGATCTCGCAGTTAGGCATTTGTAATAAAATGCAAAATATAGAATACGTGAGTCCAATAAGTAGCAAGAGCAATAAAAATACAATGGAGTTGGGCAGTAACAATAAAACATGAAATACAGAATACAGAATACACAGTCATGTAAGCTGCAAGAGTAACAAACTACATGACAGTTGGGCAGTCAGAATAAAATATTAAATACAAAATACACAGTCCAGTAAGGTGCAAGAAGAAGAACAATACAATACAATACAGTTTGGCAGTCATGAATTAGAGACAGATAGCCAGCATAATTTTATGTATGTGTTTATTTATTAATATTTAGTTATTGAAAACTCAGTAGATAACCTTTGAGCACAGGTACTTATTAACGGTTTCACGTCAAATGCCTAGTCACAAAAACATTATAAGTACAATAAGCAGTCCAAGAGGAAATGCATTTTAGTCAGGCTCAAAGAATTTAAGACAGGTCAATTATGTACAGTTCTGAAAACTGCACACAGATCATTGTATAAAAGTCACAGGATACATACAGAGAGAAAACGAAAAAGCAGTTAAATGATTACAATTGCATTTGACTACAAGGGCAGATTGTTAAGATCTCTTAATTAAACAGATTAATCTTGGGGAGATTTAGAAGAGTATAAGGCAGTTAATTTAAGCATTTAGCAGCCCTGTCAGCTAATGACCACTTGCCCAGCAGAGTACACTGGAAAGGAGGCTTAAGGCATTCCTTGCCATATTCATGGTGTTGTATTGGTTTGAGGTGGTATGGAAGAAAATTGTGAGCGAGGGGGTGTTAAGCCAGGGGCACCTTTTTGGATAGCAAACAGGTCTGAAGCTTTATTCTGCATGGTAAAGGTAGCCAGTTAGTGGTTATCTGCACCAAGTGTAAAGTGGCACACCTTATTACAGATCAGCTTCACAGGCAGCTGCGAGACAAAGAGGCCATACTATGTCAATGATAAAATGGAGCTGGCTACAATCAGTAATTAATATAAAAGGAGCAAGGTCACTTTAGAACAACGGACAAGTGCAAAATAGTAACTAGGTGCGAATACTGGATTAGAGCAGAGTTAAAGCTACCCACCCAAGTGAAGGTACAAGAGAAAACAACGCAAGTGCAAAACAGTTAGGTAACGAGCAAAGCAATTCCAGATGTGAACTCAGGAACAATAATACCATCACCTTAAACAAACTTTCTATTTTCTTATTCCAATTGATCCACACACAATTGATATAATCTGATATGCAAAGTAAGAAGAGACACCGATTTATACTTATCTATGCATGGTTATGGCTAAGCTAGTGCATAATTAACTTCTGTTATTGTGTATGCTTACTGTGGGATATTATACAGTATTTCATCATAACAGATTCGGGCACTCACCACCTTATGAAGCAGAACACCAACAGCATAAATAAAAATGTAAATAATTTATTTAAAAGCCATCCATGGCATTTACAGACAAATACCTCGTGCCCGCATGATGCATTAGAGTAATAAGCTGCAGATCAGCTTGGTACATTCAACAGACCTGGTTTGATTCCCACAACCTCCACTTGCATACTGTGTGATTCTAAGTAAGCCACTTTACTTAACCTCCCAGTGCTCCTGGATCACAACTGAAAACAGGCAGTTGTACCTAATGGGTCTTACCTGGTTACCAGTGAATAAAAACAAGATAATAATAATTATAATACCATTACCTTAAAGAGCTGCTGCGTGTTTGGTAAAACTTTGGAAAATATATATTGTTTTGTTTTTTAAGTTAAGATTGCATTTCATGTATCTTCTATAGATTCCTCCTTATTTATTACGGAAAAATAAATTCTCACAAAAAATATTTCAGAGTTCATTTGCCTCTATTGAATGTTCTGCACTTGAAATCATTATGCTCTGTTGTGACATCACAATATGTTGCCATGGAAATAACTGTGATGTCCAAGCAGAATATTATGACATTTGATTGGGAAGAAGGAATAGGAGTTGATGTACCTTTAGGGAACAAATAGTCCTGTTTTCATCCATATGACTGCAGTAACAAACAATGTGGATAAGAACTACATGCTAATGAGAAATAGAAGCTACTTACTTCGTGTCCACAAATTATGTTATTCAAAGTTTTCTAGGATGCTAGCAGCTCTTTAAACAAACTTTTCTACTGTGTAATTCCTAATATATCCACAAACTATTGTTATTTTCTTATGTGAAAGTAAACAGAAAAATATAAGCAGCTTGACTCCAGTAAGCATGGTCAGCATAAGCTAGGCATAATAAATAGCATTTTTGCATCCTTAAGGTGGGAGGTCATACTTAGTTCTTTTTGTGAAAGAATTGTGAAATGTTAGCATTAATGAACCCTCAATATTGTGTCACTTAAGACCCACATGAAATAAACATTGTGCTCCTTATCTTCATTCAAGGAACAGCCTAAATTTCCTTAGAAAAAAAATCAGCAAAAATAGAAGTTTTTTCTATCATCCTTATTCACGTCAGTGTGCACACTTCTTCTTTTTAGTTCTCAGAAGAGTAAGTTTCCTGTTCAGAGAAAACACTTAATACTGTAGTTAACAGTAATGTATTATTTAAAAATATAGTAGTCATACACTTCTGGAAATTCCAGATCTGTGACTAAGAGGGTGAGGTGGGGTGGGGTGCAAAGGAATGTTTTTCTTTGTTTTGTTTTTATTTGTCAAACTTCTACATACTGTACATGAATTAGAATAAATAGTTGGCTCTTTGTTAGTTTATGAAGGTATGTCAGTCTGTCTTATTCATGATACTCTTTTGTAAACTCAAAGATTTTCTTAATGAAATAAGGAATTTTACATTAAAAATTTGTTGGGCTGTTATATGTGCTCACCCATTCGTGCTTGCTTTCTGCTCTACAGGTAAAGAAAAGGGCTTCAGTGTTGATTTATTGTACTTTTCTTCTCACTTTCTATATTTTAATTTTACTTTTTTAGATCCAAAGCTTTTTATGTTTGCTTGCACACAGCACACAAGAAACATATTGAGATAGTAGAGCATTGCAGAGGTGTGGCAGTGTTGTGGCCAATGCAGTAAGGCCTTTAATGGCACGTCCCTTGGCCACCCATTAATGCTGAAGCTGCTGCTGATGGCCGTTTTAGAGTGAGTGCTGCACTTGAAAGAAATCTGCTGCTGCAATCAGGGACAGTTTCAACATTGCAGCATCAGCTCCCCTTCCCTCCAACCAGGTGCATAGCAGGACAACAAATTTAAATGTTAGCTCCTCCACTGCTGCCACCTCTCACCTCCATTCTCTGTCGCACTAGCATATAATGAAACCCTCCCACTCCTCCCACTGCTGCTGCTCACCCGCAGCCTCCGCTCCTGCACCAGCATAAAACCCTCCCACCCCTCCCACTGCTGCTGCCCTCCCCACACCCTCCATTCTCTGTCGTACTGGCATAAAACCCTCCCACTGCTGCTGACTGTCCTGCTCCTCATTCTCTGTAGCACTGGCATAAACCCTCCCACTCCCTCACACCGCTGCTGCCCACCCCACACCTCCATTCTCTGTCCCTGCTGACATCGGGTGCTCAATCCCCATATCAGCATGTATCCCCTTCCCCATTAATGTGGCACACTGAGAGCCCACCCAGTGTGCCAAAAATACTTCTTTGATGTTTCTGACACTGGGATGCCCACCCAAGCCCCCATGTTTCTCAGCCGACCTCGGGGTGCCAATCCCGGTCAGCATTGATCCCCCTCCAGTACTCTTATCACACTGGAAGCCCACCCAGTGTGCCAAAATCTGTTTTGTTAATATTTCATCTGTAAAAAGAAAACAGTCCCCAGACATTTTTTTAAACCTGAAAAAAAGAAAACAGTCCCTCATTGTTCCGCCGTCCTCCTCCTACAACTCACACCTTGCTCTGCGATCCCACCTCCCTGCACCCTCACCCATACTTACTTCCAGAGGTCAGGAACAGCGATCTTCTGTGGACTGGGAATATGTCTGCACTCATCAAAGACCAACTGGAGCCTGAAGAAATGACGGTGTGCCATATAATGGCAGTTAATGGGGGTTTTCAACTTAGGTTGATATCTTAGCCAGTTTTGAAGTTTTGTTCCCAATTTTTCAACATGGGGTTCTAGGGACCCCTCCTCATGAACACTAGCACTGTCGTTTCATTTCTTGGTCCCAAAGGGTGATTTCATGGTCACTGCACAGAATCACCATTCGTGACCAATTAATGAAACAACAGTGCCACTGTTCATGAGGTGGGTCCCAAAAGCCCTTGTTGCAAATTTGGTGAAAGCTCCCAAAAATGTTTGTTTGAGCGTCCATTGTGCAGTTTCTACACACTCTCATAACCTCCTCGATTTTTAATATTTTCACTCCAAATTGCCAATATTGCCATTTTTTTCACACCCCTTATGAACAGTACAGCTGTCATTTTTACATCCTCTAAAAATGTGTTTTGCACCTGTTGCATGGTCGCTGTGTGACATTAACTTTCAGGACAGATTAACAAAATCACAGCGCCACTGTTCATGAGGGAGGTCCTCAAAAGGCCATGCTGAAAATTTGGTGAAAACATTCCAAAAATGACTGCTACTGAGCTTGTGTTTCATGGTTTCTATGCAGTCTTGTAACTTCACCAATGTTTCATATTTTCACTCCAGATTTTCAACATTGCCATTTTCACACTTCCTCATGAACAGCACAGCTGTCATTTTCACATCCTGCCCAAAATGTGTTTTGCTCAAGTGTAGCCAGGGCACACTCGCTGTGTGAACTTACCTTTAGGATCGAGTAATGAAATGATACCACCACTGTTCATGAGGTGGAGTCCCAAAAGCCCATGTTGAAAATTTGGAGCAAAATTACCAACAAACGCCTGGGATTTTTAGGATTTTTTTTTGGTGCTCTGGACCCCCGTCGGTCACTCCTTCGCACACGGGGTTCTCTGGCACCTCCCCGATAATAGCCACCAATCCACATCACAGTCCTCCAGGAATCTGGCATAACCCTTCACTGGATAGGTCCCCTTCTCAAGGTTGATAGGCACTGGAGGGGAATGGTCAGGACACTGTACTTGGCCCGGTGCTGCTGGAGTGGTCTGGGCTATCTCCAGGGCTTCTGCAGCAGTAGGCACCAGTGGCCACCATCCAGTCAGCCATGAGGTTCTGGTTTCCCATTTTCTCCCCTGGGGCATGGTGTGCCACTAAAGTCTGAGTGTACACCAACGTTCACCATACCCCTTTCTGTTGAACGGGACCCAGTGCATTACCATGCTCCTGGCCTCTTCCAGGAGTCAGCAAGCACCAGGTCATCTCTCCACCCTCCCCTGAAGAAGGCGAGCAGTCGTCAGATGATTGAGCCCTCTCCTGGTCTACCCTCCAGCCCTCTGGGTCCATTCCCGAACCTGGGTCACCAGCATCACAAGTAGAAATCCAACCACTGCACCAATGGGCCAGCCTGATGTCTGAATAGGTTGGGGCAGGTACGGTACATGCAAGGCAGTACAAATACAGTAAAGTTGGGCAGGCACAATAAAATACAAAATACAGAATTCAGAGTACAGTAAGTTCAAGGGCAGTAAAAATACAATAAAGTTGAGCAGCACAATAAAATACAGAATATAGAGTACAGTAAGTGCAAGGGCAGTAAAAATACAGTAAAGCTGGTCAGGTACAATAAAATACAAAATACAGTATTCACAGTACAATAAGCTGCAAGACGAGAAAAATACAATACAGTTGGGCTGTCATAATAAAATTCAAAATACAGAATACACAGCACAGTAAGGTACAAGAGTAATAAGAACACAATACAGTTGGGCAGTCACAATAAAATGCAAAACACAGAATGCACAATACAGTGAGATGCAAGAACAATAAAATACTAATACAGCTAGGCAGTCAAGATAAAATATAAAATACAGAATACACAGTTCTGTAAAGTGCAAGAGGAATAAAAATACAACACAGTTGGACAGTCACAATAAGATACAAAATAAAGAATTCACAGTAGAGTAAGCTTCAAAAGCAAGAAAAAACAATACAGTTGGGCAGTCACAATAAAATACAGAATACACAGTAAAGTAAGCAGCAAGAGTAATACAAATACAATACAGCTGGGCAGTCACAATAAAATATAAAATACACAGTCCAGTAAGGTGTAAGAATAATACAAATACAATAGTGCAGAGCAGTTGGGCACTTTTTTAATTTAGTATGCTTTATTGAGTTTTTGCAAACAAACAAACATAGTACATAACTCCAGTTAAGATATAATTAAATTTTAGCACGTGAATACAGAAATTACAATGCAACAAGAAGAAAACAATGCAAAAATCAATTAAACACTTTGATATGAAAAAAAATGAATTAAATAGAGTTGTTTGTTTGCTCTTTATTTCCCCACCCCCACCCTACCCATCCCACCTTAGTCTACCACCGGTTATTTTATTTATTTTTTGCTATTGATTTGGTTGCCTATAATGAAGAATAGGAATAAACTTTACAATAATATAGGAGGAAAAATAAAAATAAAAGTAAAAGAAGCAAAAGAATATATATTAAAAGGGGGATGAGATTACTAGGACACTCCATAGATGAAGTCCTACTGGGAGGTCTAGTCATCAATAGACAGAGTCTAAGAGATTAAAGTAGGGTGTAAGTGGTTCCCATCTTTGCTTGCATTTACCCATACCTTTTGAGAGTCTGGCTATGATACTCTAAGCGTGAAGGGCAAACATGATTTCCTTAAACCATTCTAGATAGGTAGGAGTAGCTGAATCTAACCAATGTCTCAATATTACTTTTGTAGCACATGCTGAAATAAATGCCATATGGGGCCTCTGATTGCACCCTGGTAATAATGTATAATCACCTATAATACAGATTTCCAAGTTAAAACTATCTGTTAAAATAAGTAATGGATCCAGCCTGTTCTGGAAGTTATACCAAGGAGTAATTTTTCACATGACCACAGCATATGAATTAGATCAGCAGGAGCTTGGTGGCACTAGAGCACTGATTTGAAGACAGGATACCCATTTGGTATAGTTTGGAAGAGCTGTAATATAAATTATGGTTGATGCAAAACTGCATATATCTATATCTATCCCATTTAATATATTTGTATAAGTGGGTCCAGACAGAAGACCAGTCACTGGCTGTAGAGGATAATGGGAGAATGTTATCCTATCAATAAAATCTCTGGCCCTACAGAGTGGCTACCAGTGATGAAAGAAATTTATAGGAGTAAGATGTCAGATGAGAAGTAAGAAGATCATTAAAGTATGGGAGCAAAATAGTGGTGAAAGAGCTGGACCAAGACCCTGTTCCAAAGAAATGAGCCAGCATATGGAATAACTGGAGATACTTGAAAATGGAGGTATTCTGCCAGATAAAAAGTGAGCAGCCTTTTCTGAAAGGGAGCAACTTTTGTTACCATACTAAATGGTACACACGCTCTATACCTATCTGTGGCCAGAAGGATTGAATTTTAATTGTTTTACCGAGATTAATAAATTAGGATTTTGGAATGGGGTTGTGCTATATCTCTATAAACATCCATTTTGAGAAGGGCATTAGCTGATGTTGAGCTTGAATTAAGGACTTTAAGGGAGTATCATGTAGAGGTTTAGGAGATTCTTTTGGGGATAAAGGGTAGAGCCTTGGGATCCATACCATGTGCTGCACAGAGGTCCTGCTCAAGCTTGACCCAAGGAGGAGTAACTAGCACCCGGAAGCATTATATAAAGGTTGTAGCCAATGTCAAATTCTAGCTAAATGAATTGCTACGTAGTATATAAAGAAATGTGGTGCTTGTAGACTGCCATCTCCTTTTAGTCTAGAAAACTTAAGATAGTTCTGCCTAACTTTTTACCCAGCCATATAAACTTACTGAGAATACCATGTACCTGTAAGAACCATGAAAGTGGAAGGGCCTGGTTGAGCATTTGTAAAGGATATATTAAGCGGTAGCACATTCATTTTAATAGTGCTCATGCATACCCACAAGGTTAATGGTAGTTTCAACCAGCGCTTAAAATCTTCTGCTAGAGTGTTAACGAGAATCTAGGTTAAGTTTCTTCATAATTTGTGAAGAGGGGTGAAGATAAATCCCAAGATATTTCATTTTGTCCAGATTCCAATGTAGTTCTAAATTGGCTACATCAGCCTTTACAGTATATTTATTATGGGAAGAAGTTCCGTTTGCCAGATTCAATTTGTAATTTGAAAAAGACTCAAATAGGGAGATAATTCAAAAACTGCAGGAGGGATTGAGCAGGATTAGAGATATGTAAAAGTAGATCGTCTGTGTACACCGATATTTTATAGTCCATTACTTATTATTATGCCCATTACAAGTGGAGAGAGATTGATTTTTCTAATGAGAGGTTCTAAATAAAGATTAAAAAGATAAGGGAAAGGGGACAACCTTGACGGGTACCCTGGGATAGGGAAAATGGGTGGAAAAACACTGTTACATTGAATTTGAGCGTCGGTGATGCGAGAGAATTTTAATCCACTGGATGAATTCCAGAGGAATGTGGTATTTGGGGAGCAAGAGAAAAGATATTCCCATGAAACCCTATCAAAAGCTTTTTACATCAAAGGAAATAAGAGCCACCGGTGTTTCGGCATCCCTGGATGCAGAAAAAGATAGGCTATTTTCCTTAGATGGTCTGAATCCATACTAATAAGATGTTCCCAAACCTGGCGAAGTCTAGAGGAGAGAATTTTAGTGAGGATTTTAAATCCACGTTAATAAGAGAAATAGGTCTGTAATTACTGTTCTGTAGGGGATCCTTATTGGGTTTAGGAAGTACCACAATGGTAGCAAGGGCAAAGAATTATCCGATATACCTTTCTTGAATATGTAATGAAAAGTGTCCAGAAGAACGGGTGCTAAAATCTCTTTGAACGATTTATAAAAGTAGTTTTGTAACCATCAGGTCTGGGGGATTTGTCTACAGACAATGAATCTAATACTTCACAGGTTTTTGTTAGAGTAATGGGAGCTTTTAATTTATCAATTTGTGGGTTAGATAACACTGGAAGATTGATATCTTGCACAAACAAGTCTATTTGTTGAGAAAGATGCATAGTTGCGGAGTCGAATATAATTGCTAGTAATAATCACAAAAGCATTCACAATGTCTGGAGGGAAGTGAGAAGTGCACCTGAGGATGAATAAATAGAGGAGACTACTCTGTCGGCCATCTGTGTGTGGAGTCGCATAGCTAGGAGTTTCCAGCCTTTCCCCTGGTCAAAGTAAGACATTTTGGAACGAGGAGAAGAAATTCAGCTTTTTCAGCTAATAAATGATTATATTGAGCTCGAAGAGATTCAGCCCTTTCCCACTCCTCTACTGAAGAGGAAGGAGGGAGGCGATTCTCGAGATCTGTTAACTGTACCAAAATCGAGGAGAGAGTTGCAGTCCTCTGTCTTTTATGCTTAGTCATTAAGCAGATTAGTTCTCCACTTAATGCACATTTTAAGGATCCCCATAAAATATTTTCTAGATGTGGATGGGCCATTAATTTCCATATAATTAATAATGCAATTTGAAGCAATTGGACGTACTCATCTTGCTTCAGAATCTGATTATTAAATTTCCAAATTCTGTCTTTGTGTACATTTGGTAAAAGATCCAATTGAGATGGACAGCATGATGATCTGAGATAACCTTAGATGAATAATATACTAGAGAAACTCCTGGAAGATGATCCACAGTCAAAAGAAAAAATCCATATGGGAGAAGGTATTATGGGGAGAGAATGAAATGAATATTCTCTATTGTCGGGATACATAAGCCTCCAAGGATCGGTGAGACCCAGAGAGTGTATAAGCTCATGAACAGCTTTTGGCCAGGTGAAAAATTTGCCTATTTTGACCAGACCTATCTAAATTATTTGAAAGGACCAGGTTCAGTCAACACCCAGAAGTATTTAGTCCAGGGGCAAGTGTGACCATTAGAGACAAAAATTCTGGATCATCCAAGTTGGGTCCATATATGGAACTCAGTATCACTTCAGAATGAGACAGAAGGCCCCTTACAATAATAAATCTACCCTCAGGATCTACAACTTCCTGTAGAAGCTCTAAAGGAATTCTACAAGTAATTAAACGGCTACCCTCTTCTCCTTGTATCTTTGCCAGCCCCAAATACCTAACCCACCCAGTTTCTATGAAAATAATGAATACATGTGGTCAAGAGATGCATCTCTTTCAGAAAGGCTACATCAGTTTGTAAAGTTTTAAGATGAAGCAAAACTTTAGTCCATTTAGTTGGAGTTTGCGCCTTTCATATTCCAGGATCAATATCTAATCCCGCCATATAAACTGTTATAATAAATAGAAAAAACATAACATTTAAATATAGGCAACCAATACCATCTACTACAATAAGATGTAAACTGTTCCTTCTGTGTGGCAGACGTCCCTATTATTGCAATCCTATACCCCCATCCCTATCACTTAGTAACTTTAATTGAATTTAGACAGACTTCACAAATCTTAGCTTTGAACCCCATAACAAAATATAATAACTCTCAAAGTAGAATTGTGAATGAAATATTGTCCCTCCACCTTCATCTTACCCATCTTTAAAGTCTCTTCCCCTAGCCACAGTATAATAACAAAGGTCCAAACTGAACCCACTAGATGATCAATGAACCAAAAATAGCCACCAAGTGGACTTTAACATAATTATTGACAGTATCAGCAAATACCTACTGTGGACTATTATGGGTACCCCAACCTTCTTTTATAACACATAATGCCATGTGGACCTCTTTACTACCACTAACCCACCCCACCCTGAACAACCAACTACAGTAAGTTTGAATATGTAATGAAATAACATTAAGGAGAATAAAATCACTTCCATTTATCCCAGCTGGACAACCAAGAAAAACAATACAATGCAGGACTCAATATATTTTACAAACTAAGAAAATTAAGTCCTGGTAGCTGAAGAGTCCTAGACCAGCAAAAACTATTTTAAAATGAAAGAATACTTGCGGTTTAAAGTCCTTTAATTAAGAATTAAGTATATCCATAGAGCTTTGCTGCCCTCTGGTGGTCGTAATTTGCAACAGTCGACCTTCTGGGAGCTACCCTGTACATTCGTGCAGTTCTTGCAAAAAGAAAGCAAACCATCCAATCCTTAAATACCGTCTAGATCTTCAGCAAGCACTAAATAGATCAGGAGCAGAGATTGCAGCACTGGGAGAGCTTGCTGCATCGACTCAAAGGTATGCCAGGATCCCAAAACGAGAACACCAAAGTGAGAGGGTACTGAACCCTATATTTTATTCCAGCTGTTATCAGTTTCGTCATCAGGGGATGATATTCAGCATGTCACTACCTGATGGTAGAAGTGAGATCCTGGGTGAACCGAGTTGTTGACCCTCCCAAAGAACTTGTTGCATCTCCTTAACCTGACTCAGAACGTGAGTCTTGTCTAAATAATTCAAGAACTTCAATATTAGAGAGCGAGGTGGCTTACCAGTCCCAGGCTTTGGTCACAAGGAGCGATGGGCTCTCTCAATGATATAGGTAGTATTGTTGGAGAGGGACCCACAATCTTGGTGAGCAGCTTTTGCAGAAAAATGATTGGCATATCTCCCAACACATCTTCTGGAAGGCGAATATCAGGATATTATTTCATCTACTACGGCCTTCCAGATCTTCAAGTTTAGATTCTGTTTTGCACAGCCTTTGTCTTAGAGTGGTCAATTCAGTATCCATGGCATGTTTCCAACCTTCTAGGGATGCAACCTGAACTGTAGTGTCCGAAATGGCTCTGTTGGTATCCACAAGGTCTCCACAGAGAGTTTAAGCTCTGATGTTAGCTCTTCAGAACAAGCTTAAACGGCTGTAGCTCCTCCAAAAATTTCTTCTCCAAGAGAGGAATGTTGGTTGGGGCACCTGCTGGAGCTGCTAAGGACTTGGCAGAGGCCCCGTCTGACCTTTTGGTCTTTTGGCCCTTTTTGGATGTTTGGGTGGAGTGTGAGCTGGAAGCCTGGAGCATTTCGGCTTCATTAGGCCCAGGGTCGTGCTCCGTGTATTTAAAAATTCCTGCTGTTTCCCCTAAGCTTCAACTCCGATGTGTCCAGAAGGCTATCCAAAGCCTATATATATCTTGCTGGGGGTTAGAATGCAGAAAAAATTACTTAAATAGCGCCGAAGTTGTCGTTCAGGATGGGACCTGGTCCGTGGTGCTGTTGCTGCTACAGAGCCATCACGTGATCTTGCAGTTGAGCATTTGTAATAAAATGCAAAATTTAGAATACACAGTCCAGTAAGCAGCAAGAGCAATAAAAATACAATGGAGTTGGGCAGTAACAATAAAATATAAAATACAGAATACACAGTCATGTAAGCTGCAAGAGTAATAAAACTACACTACAGTTGGGCAGTCAGAATAAAATATAAAATATAAAATACAAAATACAGAGTCCAGTAAGGTGCAATAGTAAGAAAAATACAATACAGTTTGGCAGTCATGAATTAGAGACAGATAACTCATAGGTTCTAGCGTAAGCTCATGGACTTCGGTCATAAATTGCTCTGTAATGTTAATGAAATCAATGAAACCAGCATAATTTTATTTATGTGTTTATTTATTAATATTTAGTTATTGAAAACTCAGTAGATAACCTTTGAGCACAGGTACTTATTAACAAAGGTTCCACGTCAAATGCATAGTCACAAAAACATTACAAGCACAATAAGCACTCCCAGGAAATGCATTTTAGTCAGGCTCAAAGCATTTAAGACAGGTCAATTATGTACAGTTCTTAAAACTGCACACAGATCATTGTATAAAAGTCACAGGATATGTACAGAGAGAAACGAAAAAAGCAGTTGAATGATTACAATTGCATTTTGACTACAAGGGCAGATTGTTAGGACCTCTTAATAAAACAGATTAATCTTGGGAGATTTAGAAGAGTATAGGCAGTTAATTTAAGCATTTAACAGCCCTGACAGCTAATGACCACTTGCCCAGCAGAGTACACTGGAAAGGAGGCTTAAGGCATTCCTTGCCATAGTCATGGTGTTGTATTGGTTTGAGGTGGTATAAAAGAAATTTGTGAAAGCAGGGGTGTTAAGCCCAGGGGGCACCTTTTTGATAGCAAAAGGTCTGGAGCTTTATTCTGCATGGTAAAGTAGCCATTTAGTGGTTATCTGCACCAGTGTAAGTGGCACACCTTATTACAGATCAGCTTCACAGGCAGCTAGGACAAAGAGGCCATAATATGTCAATGATAAAATGTAGCTGGCTGCAATCAGTAATTAATATAAAAGGAGCAAGGTCACTTTAGTACAACGAACAAGTGCAAAATAGTAACTAGGTGTGAACACTGGATTAGAGCACAGTTAAAACTACCCACCCTGAGCAAAGGTACAAGACAGAACAACGTAAGTGCAAAACAGTAAAATGGCGCAAAGCAATTCCAGATGTGAACACAGGAACAACAATAATACCATGACCTTAAACAAACTTTCTATTTTCTTATTCCTAATTGATCCACACACAATTGATATAATCTGATATGCAAAGTAAGAAGAGACAACGATTTATACTTATCTATGCATGGTTATGGCTAAGCTAGTGCATAATTAACTTCTGTTATTGTGTATGCTTACTGTGGGATATTATACAGTACTTCATCATAACAGATTCGGACACTCACCACCTTATGAAGCAGAACACCAACAGCATAAAGAAAGATGTAAACAATTTAAAAGCCATCCATGGCATTTACAGACAAATACCTATTGCCTGATTGATGCATTTCAGACTATTGTCCCTTATCACAGACTAAAGCAGTATACTCTGGAGGAAAGGAGGAGAGACGATATGTCAAAGATATTCAAGTACTTCAGGGGAATCAACAAGGTCAGTAGGGCAGCATCTTTCAAAAAAAAGTGATGTGCAAGAACAAGGGGTCACAAAATGGGCTGGTGGTGACTCAGGGTAATGTTAGGAAGTATTCTGTCACAGAAAGGGCGTTGGATGCATGGAACAGCCTCCCAGTGGAACTTGTAGAGGCTAAAATGGTTGGTGAGTTCAAGAATGCATGGGATAGACAGGCGTCAACCCTAGTTATAGGGTAAGCTGCTGATCATTTAGGATCTGGAGTTTAAGTAGGTAGGAAATGGGAAGACTAGGTGGGCCAGGCAGTCCTTATCTGTCATCAAAATCTATGTTTCTCTACTTTTTATCAGTATTTTTTTTTCAAAATTGGTCTGCACTGCTGGAAAATCCATATTAGTGATAAGGAGGAAGTGAGAGTGTGTGCGTGGGGGGCTAGGTTATGGGTTTTCATCTTGTTTTATCATTCTTGTACATACTGTTCTGCTCTTTATCAGGTTACATATATATTGTATACAATTTGTCATTAATGAAACTTGAAATTTCACCTTAAATGTTGCTGGGCTGTAATTAGTGCTCACCCTTTCATGCTTACTTTCTGCTCTAGCTGGTAGAAACAAGGGCATCAGTATTGCTTTATTGTACTTTTCTGTCACACCTACTGTACAGTTTCCTTCTGTTTTACTTTTCAAGTTCAAGGCTTTTTTATTCTTACTTTTTGGCCTAAATAGCTACTGTTTGAGAGAACCTAGTTGCCTTTGCTACTCAGAAATGAACATATGGCCTATGGCAAAGAAGGATTTGACAATGCCTAATGTTCTCCAGTGGTATTGCTGTTGTACCTGGTTTTGCCTGTACACATTTTACTATATATTTATCCAGGGCAGAACAGATGAGAGGCAATGTCTCATTTGCAGTGGTGCCCTGCTTTGACACATTGTTAGACTGTAATTATCCAGGATAGGGCAGATGAGAGGAAGTATCTACTGTTACCTAAAATTTTCCAACATAGCCTTTTTCTGACCCCCACCTCATGAACAAGGCTGGAGAAAATGTTAAACTCCTGCTGGAAAGGTGACTTTGTGCAGTGACTATAAATCACCTTTGAGACAGACTTGCCTAATTTCACTGCCATTGTTCATGAAGTTGAGCCCCAAAAGGCATGAAACTCCACTGAAATACATTGAACCATATACACGATTTCCTCAGTTTGTGGTCCAGCATTAAACAGTGAAGACATGTCTGTGGTCCAGATGGGATCACAGCATTGGACCCCTGGTAGATAAGTAAGGGCATGGCGGTGAGTGGGGTGAGAGGATGCTGAGAGGGAGGGTCGAGTAGGGAGACTGTAACGGGTGTATGTTAAAAAATACAAGGAATGGTTTTCTTTATTTCAGGTGGCATCGCTGGGGATTGGGCACCCCTGTCATTGTTATGTGGCAATACAGGAGGTGGGCTCCTCGGTGTTACAGAAGCAAAATGGCCAGGTGAGGAGTGTAGCTGCTGGCATAGAGGATTGGGCAGCCCATGGCAGAATATTAACATGCGTGGAGTTTGGCTGGGGGTGGTGCAAGTGGGAGGGTCAGGTGGGGGACACTAATGGCGGCCGCAGCAACAGACATTGATGTATGGTTTCTTTGTTGCATGGTGTATTTAAAAAAACTATGAGACATGGTTCTTTATTTCAGGTGGCAGCACTGGGGACTGGGAACCACCAGTGTCACTGTTATGTTGGCAGCACCCTCAGGGTGCTCCTCGATGTTGCTGAAGCAAAATGGGCAGGGTGGAGGTAGCAACCAGCAGGGGGATTCAGCACCCTGTGCCAGAAAGAATAACATGCATGAGTTGGGCTGAGGGGGACCATACGGCGGCAGTAGCACCAGATATCAATGGATGGTTTCTCTTTACAGGGTGTAATTGAAAAAACTATGAGGGACAGTTTTCAGCAGGCCGATCATGACAGATCAGATATTCTTGCTGGCGGTGTTAAGTAGATGAAAGGAAAGAGCTGCCATGATTTGATCAGCTCTCTCATCTTAACTACATGTCATGATCTGCCTGGCTGATGATTGTTGTGACACTGATGAGCCCTTTGCAGACCACTCTGCATTGGACTGACAGTGTCACACCTCTCAAACCACTCTCTAACAAAATGTTTGCTGCACATGCATGCACTACAAACATAAATATCATAAAATAGTGTTTGGATAACTGATTGCTATGGTGAATCTGTTTCCACGTGCAGGTCGTCAGCTTGTGTTTTTGCACATGCACAGTTGCATTTTCAATGGCTTAAGCGCTTTGACACTCACTTTTCTCTTTTCTGTCTGAAAAATGTTTGATTCATGTGAGTTTTCACACCTAGGAAGTTAAAACTTTCCTAAGGCTTGTTTATTTTAAGCACACTGATCAGGAACAAAAGCTTATGGTAAGGAAACATGTTACCTATGATCTTTCTATTTATAGCATATTGCAGTCATCCAGCCACTGCTGCCTTCTCAGTTATGAATTAGGTTTGCAGTGTACCGACCCACTTTGCAGTTTGGGCTTAAAATTATCAGACCTATGTTAGATGCTCGGTTTGAATCCTCCTGTGCTCCTGTAATACATTTCGACCCTGTCCATTTAAAATATTCTGTATTTCATCAACATATAATTTTCAACTACAGACTGAAATAGTATATAAAATTAAATACCATGGAGGCTTTGGGCCCCTTGGTCATGTGCCTGCCAAGTAGATGGAGAAATCTGACCCCTTTGTAGAACAGACATACAGTTGGGAGGGATTGACAGGAATACTAGGGTTGTGCAGGCAATGTCTAAAGAGGTCTCACCTCTGGTTTACTCCCCTAAGGTATTTGTCTCATTTATTGAGAAAACGTGACATTGTGAGGCCATTTGGGCGAAGTAAATGGGTGGTGGGATGGTCACTTCTGTACTTTAGAATTGTAAGTGCCAACCATCAGTTGTATTCATACACCACCATTTGATTTAGTGTTGTTCTCAGTAACAGTGTTTTCTGCTTTATTTTTCTAATCAAGTGCATGTTAGAAAAGACATCAATTTCTCCTCTTCATTCATACTTCTCTTTTTGTTCATTGTGTTCCCATGTGGATCAACCACATTTCTCTTCTTTCTAGATACTGTACAAGCTCCAGTCTACACCTAAAGTAGAGTAGTTTATTTAACTGTTTCAGGTTCCCAGAAAACAGGAAGAAGAATCATTATATCCTACTGTATTAAAATGGTTTGACATTGATGATCAGAGATACCATTGAGTCATGCAATGCTTATGTAAATGCTCGCTTGTGTGGTCATCAGGTTTTCCTCTATATACTATAGTTTGTTGCTCGTAGTTCACCTAAAAAGGAAAGTATTACCTTAACTCACATTCTTCTTGCTGCATATCCACCGGTGTCAGAGTTCTTGTTGTAAACTTTTACCAGCATAGTTGCCACTGAAACTGCTCTTTGTAATGAAAGTAGTACAGACTTGCCTAAATTGCAGCTTCGTTAAAACATCAAGGACAAGGTCTCAGATGAATTACAAGTGGTGGTGGTGATTCTTGAAGGTGTTGTAGTAGTAGTAGTAGTGACATTTTATTCTGTAATTATGCAATTTCAGTAAAGGATAGCCCAATTGAGCTAAGGCTAATTTACAATGGGGTCCCAAGATACAGAGGCAAAAGTAATTTTAACATCGTGTGACAGAGAATGTCTCTCAATATTCAGTCCTAATGGAACTATGGTCAAAGTGCAAAAATCTAAGTTAGTTGAAAAGTTTAACCTTATTCCTCTAGACCCTGTCAGTAGCTACATTGCCTAGTAGACACAGAATTCATTTGGAGGCTTTCCACTCCTTCTGCAGAGGATAGAGAAAAGCATGATGAGATTGACTTTACATGAGCAGATTATGTTCATAAGGGATTTGCCCTTGTCCTGGTTCAAAACTCCAAAGCTTCTGAGATCGTCTTTGTGAATGATCCATATGATTTGGAGATGAGCATCAAAGCAAGTGAACATGAATGTAGGACAACATGCACATCATACACAGGAGGGACACAGAATATATATATCAAGAGAAGATAAGCTGCCTGCTTCAAATGAGTTCCACAACATGTTCAAAACCAAGGCAACAAAATACATATCCAGCAATTCCTGAAGGGTGAATTCAGGGTGTTTGCACATCAACATACAGCCATCCAATTTCTATATACTTTGAGAAGCAACTGTTGGTATCTGTCCTCTGAGGATGAACGTAGTACAAATGAAAGAGTTCCAGTGTCACCACATAGAAGCAGTTATGATACTTCTGTATATACACTTACAACTGAGGAAGAATGGAGTAGAGGATGTTGTTGTACTTGATGCAGAAGACACTGATGTAGTAGTCCTTGCTGCATATGTATCACACCAGGTCAACGGTGTTCTCGGCTTGAAAAGGAAGAAGCACACATTAGACTGAAAGGCACTGTGTTCAAAAGAAGTTGCTCAAGTCATTGTACCTCTTCATATATACATGGTAGCAGATGCAGTCTCAGGGTTCTTTGGACATGGAAAGAAGTCAGTATTTCAAAATTCACTGAAATATGAAGCAGCACATAGGTTGTTGTCAGGTGTTGGAAAAGTCTCCCTGACATCAAATATTCTGGACAACATACCGAAGTTCACTATCAGGTTTGTCTGTCAAAACAGTATCAGCAAGATACTAGCTGAGGCTCGGGCATCAAAGTGGGACAAAATGAAGAAAGTCGACCCAGAGAATACCTCCTGACCATGATTCACACAATTTTAAAGGTAAAGCGAGTTAACTACCAGGTGTACATACTGCTCAACTATAACAAACCTGATGCTCCACCATCACCACTGGACCATGGCTGGACTCTGACTGAAGGAAATGTCAACCTCTCAATACACAAAGACACCTCTACCAAAGAGCCTCAGGGTATTGTAGCACAAGAGAATGTCTCAACAGCTGGAAAGATGATGCAGAATATGATGCTGAGTCTGATTCAGAATCTGATACAAACTATGACTCTGAGAATAACATGGAAGAAGAACATCGTAGAGATTTTGTGCATGCTCAAATAAAGACAGCACATCAAACATTAATTGGAGAATGTTAAGACTGCAATAATGCTTCAAGCATTATGGATATTAGATAATTGTACAATCCAACTAATGATACCTAACTAGAACTTTTCAATTAAAATATTACTAACTGTGCAAAACCAGATTTTGCAAAAAATAAAACCTGGTTATTTTCTGACACCAAAAATGACATACATTATATACTTAAGTTTAGAAACATAAATTTCAAGTTTTAGGGGTTGGGGAACTTGGAATTAAGCAGCCATTACTGTGTAACTTTGAGAACATGTCATTGTGTCTTTGACTTCAAGAAAGAACATGTTTTAAAAGAAATCAATTCCTTGACCCTCAAAACCCCCATTTAGACTCCAAACATAGCTTTATCGACAGCTATGAGTTCAGATATGCCATGTTAGAGATTTTGGTGACCATCTTGAATTTGGCAATCTAGCAGCAATTGCCCAAACTTTTGAGAGGGTCCCCAAGCCCATCTTTTTAGCACCATTTATTCATATAAAACCACCTTTAAACCTTTGTCCCAGTAAATTGGTCACAGATTCCTATTATTTTCCTTTAATATTAAGCAAATGGCCAGATACACAACTGAATCTCCCCAAGTTTAATCAGTTTAAGAAGGTCTTTGCAGTCTGCATTACAACCCAATGCAGTTAAGTAACTGAACTAGCATATGAATTAAAGGGGTCACTTACACTTCTTTTAATGCCTTTATAAAAGAGAGTAAGACTTTTCCAGTATGAGACTTGGCTGCCATCCTATGCATAAGGGAGGTAGTAGGCAGGTAGTAAGTAACTATAGACTAGTTAGTCTATTGTCGGTAACAGGCAAGATATTAGAACAGATATTACAAAAGAGGCATAATCAAGATATGATAGTTAATGGACTTATAGATATAATGCAACATGACTTCTTTCAGGAAAGAGCCTGTCAGATGCATTTATTGAATTTTCAAGCCAGTGAGTCAGGCATTGGATCTAGGCATGCCAGTGGATATCATATTTCTTGATTAAGAAAAAGCATTCAACAAGGTTTCTCATAAGATATTGGTTGAGCAACTTCCTGAACTCAATTTTCACTCACAATTGATTAAATCATAGCTGCTCTGACATAGTAGAAAACAAAGAGTAAATCCATAAGAGGTTGTGTCTCATCCTTCGTGAAGTTACTAGTGAGTACCACAGGCTCTGTCCTGGGTCCAACACTCTTCAATATCTTCATTTCATCAATGCAGGCATCTAGTAATGTCTAGGTAGAAAAGTATGCAGATGATTGTAAAACATGGGACATTGTACATAACACACAAGCAGCTATAAAACTGCAAAATAATCTGGATAAACTAAATGGATGAGCCAACAAAAATAAAATGTCATTCAATATGGCTAAATGAAAAGTAATGCATCTGAGCCATAACAACTTAAAGATCCCTACACTCTTAAAATAAAACTTTGGAGATTACATCACATGAAAAGGATCTCGGACTAATTATAATGGATAAGTTAACACATGAAATGCATACCATAAATAAGGTTAAGAAAGGTCATAGTATACTGGGGTGTATTCTTAGGCATGTAAAAAGTAGAGAACCTGAAGTTCTTATCCCTTGTACTCCAGTCTTGTGAGACCGCATCTGAGTACTGTGCTCCTTTGTTCTCCCACCTCAGTGAGAGGAAAATGATGGTTGAAAAAGTTCAAAGGAAGGCAACTAAGAAAGTAAAGAATATGCTCCAATATGATTATAAAAGCCTGAAATTACTGGGATTATATTCAATGAGTACAGGTCTATGGGGGCTATGTCTAGCTTACAAGGCGTCCAGAAATGATGCTGTTTTAGAAACCATAGGGCTCATTAAACAACTAAGGCCTAATAATACCAGATCGCATAAATTAAAACTGAAGAGGAAGTGAGTAAAACTACTAAGAGATCTAAATGGTTTACTCAAAGAGTGACAACAGTATGAAACTCTTTACCTGGTCCTGTAGTAGAAAGTGAAAACCATTGAACTACTAGACTGGATAAGTATATGGGAGTGAGGAACTATGCTTACCACCAGTGGCAATTAATGGTGGTGAGTTCATTATAGATCTTTGACCTCCTGAACTTGAGTCAGTCTATGAACCTATGAACCTATGAATGCAGCTGTAACTATTAAGCAGTTTTATTTGAGTTCTCTCTGTTCATAACCTGTGACTTTTTAAATAATGATTTGTGCTGATTTTTTCAGAACTGAATGTAATTGTTCTACCTTATGTACTTTGAGCATGACTTGACTGTATTTCCTCTGGAACTGCTTATTGTACTTATAATGTTTTTGTTACTATGTATTTGATGTGGAACTTGTAAATGAGCACTTATGGTCAAGGTAATCTCAAAGTTTTCAATAAACAATAAATCTTCGGAGGCCAGCACCACCAGAGACCAAATTTGGTGGAGGAGCAGGTCCTTGTGCTGTGTGTTTGTGTGTGTGTTGGGGGTGTAGATTTGCTGCAGAGCACATCATCTTATGTTGTCATTGGCTTTTCTATGTTGTCCCACCACACTTGAGACACTAACATTAACCTAATGCATTTACATGCAATGGGAATATTTGCCCTTAGTGGCTTGTGCATCTTGACTGACACTCTGTACATTCTAACCCCATGAAGTGCTGTCATGGCAGGATTCAGTCACCTTCCCAGTCATCTTGTGGGATGCTTCATCCTCCTCCTTGTGCTGGCCCACTGGCAACATGGTCTCTGTGTCTCCAGTTCCATAAATGGAAGTGTAACTGCTGTGCTGCTGGGCCAGTTGTTGAATGCTGCATTTTTTTACAACTTTTTTCTGATAGGACCTGACTATCCTGAAAACTGTGTGGGTGTTTGGGGTCCTGAACTGGCAGCTTTCTCCCATAGGTTATGAACTTTGATAGTGCAAGTTAGGGTCTATTTTATTTGATTATGTACATTTTCACCAAATCTGGGTCAAGGTGGAACAAAAACAAATATAGTCCTATTTAAATAGGTCATCAAAATGGGGACTCAGGGAGCCATCCATAGCAAATGGTGCTCACAAAACATTGCTAAGAGAAACCATCAAAACATATAGAGCACCCATTCTGGATAGCATAAAGTAGTACTGTATACTAAACCACATAGTGCACAATGTTTTATAGGAAAAACATTTTTATTTCACTCCAGTGCAGTACAAAAATGGCATGATATTATCAAAATAAAACAGTACAAAATGTAAGTGCAAGCATTTGGCAAGACTATCTCGGCAATAAAAGTAGTAAAACAGCTAATTTACTGCATAACTACATAAAGAGACAAATAAGAAGAACATGGAGAAAGGGCAATTCATGGTGTTACAGTGAACACCCTCACGGGTGAAAAAACTTTATGTTTCTCTCCGTCTGGGCAAAGTAGCTACCCAAGACTTGGGCTTTGTCTCTACCCAGGCTCAAGACCTCTAAAATACAGCCTTCATATAGATAAAAAGCAACCAAAAACAGCTGAAGAGGATTATCATGCCTAGGGTCTGGCTAGTTGAGCTCTATCTCCAGAAGACCTTGCAGGAGACAGTGAAGGTACCACGCTTTGGCTCAATGGGCCGCCCTCCCACTGAAAATCTCAGCGCCAAAAGCCTGCAATGTCAAATGACTCTAATATTAACAGAATTGAGGATTTTCACAAGGAAATCCACTTAACCACCACAGCACTATGAACTGACTTAAACAAGTTGGAAAAATGGCAAGAAACAACAGAAGAACAATGTTCTTTAGCTGACTCCTAAACACGAAACCACCATAACAAACTCTGCACATCTTATCTCTCTGAAGGTTCAGAGGGCGGACATCATCACTTTTCTACTGAACCTGTTCAAAACTGAATTTGATCTTCTCCCTCATGCACACTGGAAATTGAACATACATATTGGCACTTGGCTCAGGCCCACAACCCAGAAGCCAGGCTCCGGTCCATAGTGCTAAAGTTTCTTTGATACCAGAAAAATGAACTAATTCTGCATAAACTTGGCAAAAGAGACAATCACATGTAAAGCCTGTCACAAATTAGCTCAACCGATCAGCCCTCTACTCCCAAAGTGCCAACCTCTGAGTGAATGATTTGTGGACAGTGAACAGAACAAGGAAACTCTATTGTCTGTTTTGTGGGTTGAGTCACATAGTCTCAAGTTCTGGAGGTTTAAACTGATAACCTCTTGTTAGCGTACCCAATTATCAGGCTCAAATAATTCTGTCTTCAGGGGCCAGATATCTTTGCCTACGGGCACTAACCAGGTCTACAAATGAACCCTTAGAACTCTATGCAAGACTTTAGAGAACTCTATCTGTTTCCCAGTTTGGTATCTCAATAAGCCCATACACAGTGTTAACTGTAACCTTTAAAAGCTTCACTTAAATAAAAGAAATGTCAAGGCACTCAGGCAGTTTCTGTTTTAAAATATATATCTTTACTTTAAAATAGGAAAATGGAAAATACAGAACAAAATATCCCAACACATACAGCCTTAAAACAAACAGGTTTAAAGTGCAAGTTTCTACAATACATACATTCAGACTGGTCTAATCTTACTCTTTCAGTGCTGTGATGTTTCTTCCTCAGTCAGATAATATGAAAAGTGTGACTGTCAAGGTTCTCTCAGCAATTAAACACAGTTCTGAGCGGCCTTCTCTGAGGTCACCAAACTCCACTTTGGTCTAACAAAATCTATATTCATTATAACACAGGATGTCTAAATAAAATATTTAAAAACATAATAGGTGACCTCACTGACTATTCTCTCCTCAGGTTAACCAGACAAAACCAGTTTGTGCTCTGCTACACATACATAACAAAAGTTTCTTTGATATAAGTCACTGTATTCAAAGCAAAAGTGTATTTGACTGTTTAATCCCATCTGGGCCTTGGTATCTACACATCAAAGGTCTCTCTGATTTAATTCAAGGGTTTCCGGGAATGGATATTGGACCTTCAAATTTGTCTGGGTCCTGCTTGGCTCAAACATCAACCTCTTTGATGAAATAAGCTGGTTTTCTGGGCTGATACCAAAACACATGCATGCTCTTTCCTTATGACACCTAGAGCAAAATCAAAGGATTTCCCTGGGGATGCCATGAATGGCTAATTTCATTTCCTGGGATCAAAGCAAATTTAACATGCTAATTGAACCTCAGATCTCTGTAGTTTAAAACAACTCCTGTCCTTTGAACTTATCCTGGGGGGTTTGATGTGTCAGTTCAGCAAGACAGTAGTTTCCTCAAACTGACCTTCCCATCACATATTTTACATGTAATAAAAAATTGATACAGCACTCAGAACTGGCTGTCTATGTCACACTTCCTCCCCACCTAGACTGAATTTGGGGCTCTATCCTACATTGGATGAGCTTCCCAAATCAGTTACTCCTCATAGACCCTACACAGCCCATCTGAGTTCTGATTCTTGGCCCTATGTATGATTTTCAGATCATACCCTTGTAAACAAGACTCCATCTGAGCAGGCTGCCATTGTTTTTCCCCATCTGCATCAACCAAACCAGGGGTTGTGGTCAGTCTGCACCACAAAGGCTGCCCATACAAGTATGGGTCCAATTTCTTTAAAGCCACTAGGGCCGAGACACTCTTTTCCACTGTGGAGTATGCTTGTTCCCTTGCTCAGGTAGCGATAGGGTGTTCTGTCCCTTGGCTGGATACCTGACTCAGGACTGCCCCAATACCCACATCTGAGGCACCGTCAGAACTATAAAGGTTTGCTATAGTTGGGACTTGTCAAAACAGGAGCACTGCACAGTGCCTCCTTTAGTTTGGAAAGGCATCCTCACAGGCTGGACCCCAGGTGATTTTCTTGGGCATCCTTTTCTTTGTCAGGTCAGATGGGGCGCAGCCAGGGCACTGTAATGGGGTACAAACTTTCTATAGTACCCAGCTGTCCGAGAAAACTCCTGACCTGTTTCTGAGTTTCTGGTCTGGGCAATGCCTGGATTACCTCTATCTTGATTTGGTTAGGACAGAGCTGTCCTTGGCCTACCACATGCCGAGGTATGCCACTTCTCCCATGGCCACCTGGCACTTCTCAGCTTTGACAGTGAGCCCGGCCCTCTGTATTCTGTCTAGCACTTTGCTAAGGTGTGACAGGTGTTCCTCCTGCTGGTACTAAAGATAGCAAGGTCATCCAGGTGCGCCATGGCATACTCCTCAGCACCATTTAACACCTGGTTCACCAACCTTTGGAAAGTGGCCAGGGCATTCTTCATTCAAAGGCATTACGTTGAACTCAATTAAGCCTATCGGAGTGATGAAGGCTGACCGCTCCTAGCTCTGTCCATCAACTCTACCTGCCAATACCCTTTGTCAGGTCAATGGTCTTAGGTAGGTCGCCCTCCCAACTTGTCCAGGAGTTCATCCGTCTGGGGCATCAGGTGGGTGTCTGACTTTGTGACTGTATTCAGTCCACGATAGTCTACACAGAAATGAGTCAAGCCATCTGGCTTGGGAACAAGGACTATGGGTGAGGCCCAGGGACTGTGGAATCTCTGGATTACCCCTAAATCTAGCATCTCCTCTACTTCCCTCCTAATGTCCTTTTGGACAGCCTCTGACACCGATATGCTGTCCGCCATGGGCGCCTGTGTCCCTGTCTCCACATTGTGTGTCGCTAAGGGGTTAGTCCAGGCTTGGGGCTAAACAAGGGGCTAAGTCTGTTAAAACCTCCCTTTCTTTCTGGATCTGGCCGGGGTCAGCTGGGAGACAATTTTACTGCCTCCACAGAGGACTCCGCTACTTTCCTCCAGCAAGTCCAGAAGGTGATCTCCTTCATCTGTCCCTCCCATGACTACACACTGTGAACACCATGTCAGCCCTATTTCATATGGCTTCATCATGTTGACATGGTACATCCTTTCTGTCTGTCTAAGGTCAGGTAACTCCACAATGCAGTTTACATCATTCGCCTTCCTAACCACTTTGTATGGTCCTGCCACTCAGCTTGCAGCTTGTCTTTCTGGACGGAATAAGGACCATGACTTCCTGACCCACCATGTATGAGCAAGCTCTGGCTCTGCAGTCGTACTATACCTTTTGTTTCTGTTGGGCAGCTGCCAGGTTTGCTCTGGGCTGTCCCCATAAGCTCCTTCAGCCTTTCTCTAAACCTTAGGACATAATCCACAATGGGAGTTCCCTGGGTGGCGTGCTTGCCTTCCCAGTCCTCCCAGATCAAGTCTAGGGCCACGTACCCAGCGTCCATACAAGAGTTCAAAGGGAAAATCCTATTGACTCTTGGGCACCTCGCTATGAGAGCAACAGGTGGGGAAGGTATTTCTCTCAGTCCTCCCATGCTGTTCAGCAAACGCCCGGAGCATTGACTTTAGGGTACCATTGAATCGCTCCACAAGTCCATTGGCTTGTGGGTGATATGGTGTCGCATCTCTGCACCACCTCACACTTCTTCCATAGACATTTCATTAGGTCCAACATGAAGGAACCCCTTGATCGGTGATTATCTCCTCACGGAAACCCAACACGGGAGAAAATCCCAAGTAAGGCATCTGCCACTTTGTCTGTCCTCAGAGGATAGGAGACTGCCTCTGGGTACTGGCTGGCATAATCAACCACAGTCAGGATGAATCTCTTCCCTGAGGAGCTGGGAGTATTTAAAGGCCCCACAATATCCATTCCCACCCTCTGGAATGGCTCCTCCCTATAGGCAATGGGATCAGGGTGGCTTGGGTTTTCTTGCCCGCCTTCCCTATTTCTTGGCACGGTGACAAGACCTGCAATACTCCTTCACCTGCTGGGTGAAGTTAGGCCAATGAAATTCTGGGCTAACCACTGCATAGTTCATGCAATTCCCAGATGACCAGATAAGGGAATATCATGAGGAACCTTGAGCAACTGCTCACAATATCCCTGAGGAACGACAAGCTGCCTGCCTAGTATCCATCCCTCTGTCTGTACTGCCTGTGTATACATAAATCCATTTTCCCAATAAACCTTATGTCTGCCATCATCTCCTGTATGCCTCGAATCTGCCCAGGTCCTCAGCTTCTCTAAACTAGGGTCACTCCTCTGAGCAGCTGCAAGCCCTCACACAGTCCCAAGGCATGGACAGGTCCCTTTCAGTTGCTAAACTAGGTCCCTAGCACTAGTATCAGGGCCCTCAGGATCACCATCAATCCCAACCCTCTGACAGGGGTCACCCTTACTTTTCAGAGTAACCCTCTGTAGCTGTGTGGTTACTTGCTACGGGAAATTTCTACCCCTTTTATCAGTCTCCATATCTGGAGACACAGGCTGGGAACCAGCCTCTCTGTAGTTTCCACACTGGTTTCAGTGGGGTTCAGGGAACTACTATTTTCCCTTGCTGCTTGGCTATGGGTAACCGCACATACCATGCCCTGTTTGGAGATTGTTACAGGATCACATCCATGGCTAATGTGTTGGCTACAGCCACCTGTTGCACAGTTCTCCTTGTTTCACCCCAGTCCAGGAGAACACTAGTGAGTGGCAATGTTTTCTCTTCACCAGTAAACCCTTGTACAGTTACGTATTTATTGGGTATAAGCTGACCAGACTGTACCAGATCCCCCTTACCAATGTCAGGGATGCTCCTGTGTCATTTAACCATGTGTCTGTACACCGTTTACTATGACTGGGTGCATGTGTTCCCTCATGTTCACTGGCATGCTCTCAGGGACACACAAACAACCCACTTCTTTTCTAGCACCCTGTTGTGTATTATGGCTCACCTTCTTGGGCCACTGTCTGGCAATATGCCCAGTTTCCTTACACAACCAACAGGCATTTCTTGCTTCAGATAAATCTTTTCATTGAAACCGGGGATAACTGGTTTCAGTGGAGGCAGTGAGGGTTTAGCTGCCTGAAGGCACACTTTTCCTTTCTGCACTGCCATGCCCACCCATTCACTCTCCGACAGGTCTGTGCTTGACATAGCGGTCCGAGAGTTCAGCAGCCTCTTGCACTGTTTTTGGATCTCATCCTCTAGCCAAGTTTTAGCTCTGCTGGGCATGCCCAATAAAACTGTTCTAATAAAATCACATTTTAAATTTTATCAACAGTGTTTGCCTCAATTCCTTCCACCAACATTTTAAAAACTGACATTATTTCATGGCTAGCTCCTCATAGCTCATATCAGAGCTTCTCCTGAGCTTACAGAATTTAGCTCTGTATGATTCAGCAGTTAATTCAAACTTTCATAACAAGTGCAGCTTTTAACTTTCTGTAAATAGTCACTGTCCTCATTGTTCATTTGACCCAATGCATCCAGGCTTTCCCAGTAAGTACACGGGATAGCTGGAAGCTCAGGACTCTCTAGGAATTTTAGCCTGAATACAAATTTTTTCAAAGAATTTAAAAGGCATCCATGTCCTCCCTTCCTTAAATTCTGCTATTAATTTGGAGTTCAATGTGTAACCCAGTCCTGCAGTCCCAGTTAAACCAAGCCACTTACCTGTCCTGGTGCCACTGGTTGGAGTCGTAGCTTCTCCAGTTCATGTTGCCACTGGCGCTCCTCTCTCTTCCTCTGCCTCTCTGCATTCTTGCTCTCTCTTCTCCTCTGCAGCTCACTGGTGCTCATGCTCCTCATGTTCTACCACTCTCTGTTGTTGCTCTGCCTCACGGTCTGCCTACCTCTGTTCTCACTCTGTCTCCAGTTCCATCCTGCGCAACTCAATTTGCAGGTTGAGTACCTCTGGATTCAGGATACTGGTGACCTTTCCCTGCTGCTGTGGCCTGCATTGACAGTGGCCCTGCTGTCCACTTCATTGGCTTGGGACTCCTCACTGGCCGCTAGTCCTGCCACACTCGGGGTCTGGTCCCTTTCAGTCACAGTCTGTAACTCTATACTCTGGGTATCTTCTAATATCAGGGCCTCTATGAGGTTCTGCTTTCTAGTCACCTCGAACAGGACTGCTCTGTCCTCGCACAACTATTTCAAGTAATCTACAGTGTGCCTGCTGTAGTCAGAAGCCATCTTCTTCCCTGACTATGCTAATCTGACTGGCACTTTAAGAAAAAATGTGTAGGAACTTGACTGTAAGTCAAGGAATATAGTTCTGTTTCCTTTTAAAATAAATAAAACACTGCCTTTCTTTTTTCCAAGTGAGCTGAACTGTTTCAAGATAACCCACTGAACAAAGAAGCTATACCACCAAACTTTTTATGCCACCGCTGCCAACCAATCTGTAACAAATTTGCTCAACCTGTCAGCCCTCTGCTCCCAAAGTGCCAACCTCTGAGCATATAATTTGTGGACAGTGAACAGAACAAGTAACCCTCTTGTCTGTTTTGTGGGTTTGAGTCACCTTAGTCTCAAGTTCTGGAAGGGTTCAAACTGATAACCTCTTGTTAGTATACCCAATTATCAAGCTCAGATAATTCTGTCTGCCCTCGGGCACTAACTAGCTCAACAAAATTAACCCTTAGAACTCTATGCAAGACTTTAGAGAACTTTATCCATTTCCCAGTTTGGTATATCAATAAGCCCATACACAATGTTAACTGTAACCTTTAAAAGCTTCACTTAAATAAAAGAAATGTCAAGGCACTCCAGGCAGTTTCTGTTTTAAAATATATATCTTTACTTTAAAATAGGAAAATGGAAAATATTACAGAACAAAATATCCCAACACATACAGCCTTAAAACAAACAGGTTTAAAGTGCAAGTTTCTACAATACATACATTCAGACTGGTCTAATCTTACTCTCTTTCAGTGCTGTGATATTTCTTCCTCAGTCAGATAATATGAAAAAGTGTGACTGTCAAGGTTCTCTCAGCAATTAAACACAGTTCTGAGCGGCCTTCTCTGAGGTCACCAAACTCCCCTTGGTCTAACAAAATCTATATTTATTATAACACAGGATGTCTAAATAAAATATTTAAAAAACATAATAGGTGAAATCACTGACTTTCCTCTCCTCAGGTTAACCAGACAAAATGGGCTTGTGCTCTGCTACACATACATATCAAAGTTTATTTGATATAAGTCACTGTATTCAAAGCAAAAGTGTATTTGACTCTTTAATCCATCTAGGCCTTGGTATCTACACATCAAAGGTCTCTGATGTAATTCAAGGGTTTCCCGGAATGGATATTGGACCTTCCAAATTGTCTGGGTCCTGCTTGGCCCAGACATCAACCTCTTTGATGAAATAAGCTGGTTTTCTGGGCTGATACCAAAACACATGCATGCTCTTTCCTTATGACACCTAGAGCAAAATCAAAGGATTTCCTGGGGATGCCATGAATGGCTAATTTCATTTCCTGGGATCAAAGCAAATTTAACATGCTAATTGAACCTCAGATCTCTGTAGTTTAAAATACCTCCTGTCCTTTGAACTTATCCCTGGGTGTTTGATGTGTCAGTTTAGCAAGACTGTAGTTTTCTCAAACTGACCTCTCATCACATATTTATATGTAATACAAAAATTGATAAACACTCAGAAGTGGCTGTCTACATCACAAAGCCCATAGACTTTATTTTGACAATGACTTTTCGCCAGGATAGCAGCCCACCAGAGATCCTATGCTTTGGTAATGAAAATCTTGTGACTCCAACAACTAAAATGTTGTACTCCTTACCCCTCAAATTTGATTTATTTTCTGAGGGCCACCACAGCTTTGACAATGTGGAAGAGGTTTATGCAGAACTGGCAAACTGGAATTATTGAGGCACCACTCCACCAGAGATCTGCAGTGGCTTCGCTATTGTGGCCAAGCTGGCCAAGTAGATATGGACCGGGCAGCAGAGAACAGCATCAGCAACAAGGGGTGGTGGCCCTCCAGTAGATCATGGGCAACATTAAAAATGAAAGCTTTCAGTCCCTGCAGCATAGCAAACTGAGCAATCAGGCATCTGACCCCAAGCTGACTAACCCAGAAGGTAGGTCCTGAGCACCCTCTCTCTGAGGTGCCTTGCAATCGGTACCATGACTTATTGTGACATAACTCACTTTGCTGTAGTTTGTTTGACCTGCCCCCACTCCCTGGGGTTCTCCTGTACCCACTTGGTGGGTACCCTGAAGTTTACCTTGGCACTGGTGGGCCAGTCCTTCCAACTCTCCTGAGCCATGAAATGCTCTGCATCCAGTGCTGAATACTCCTGGTGCCATTGGTCTGAAAACTAAATGTAGCTGCACCGTGGCTGCTGATACTTCTTGTGATTTCGGAAAGATGCACACTTAAATAGCTCGATAAGCTCAGGGTGGACAAGGCAATGGGACCTGATGGCATACATCCCAGGGTACTAAAGGAGCTAAGGGTGGAACTAGCAGAGCCATTACCAAAACTGTTTAGTGAGTTTATGAGCACAGGAGAGGTCCCAGAAGACTGGAGAAGGGCTCATGTGATCCCGCTCCACAAGAGTGGTAGCAGGAGGAGGCAGGGAACTACAGACCAATCAGTCTTACTCAGTAGTAGGCAAGATTATGTAGGCATTCCTTAAGAAAAGTATAGTGCAACACCTGAATCCATTGAGCATTGGATCCAAGACAACATGGGTTTACAAAGGAAGGTCCTGTCAAACTAATCTCATAGATTTTTTAACTGGGTAACCAGAGTAGTGGACCAAGAGAGAGCAGTTGATGTCACCTACCTTGACTTCAGCAAAGCTTCCGATACTGTTCCACAAAGAAGATTGATTAATAAGCTGGGTAGGCTCAGGGTGGGTCAGAAGTTGGTCAACTGGGTGGCAAACTGGTTGATGGGCAGAAAACAGAGTGGTGGTAAATGGTATACAGTCAGAATAGATGCAAGTCACAAGTGGAGTACCTCATTGATCAGTCCTGGGGCCAGTCCTCTTCAATATCTTCATCAGTGACATTGCACATGGACTGGAGGGTAAGATTTGTCTGTTTGCAGATGACACCAAGATCTGCAACAGAGTAGATTTTCCACATGGGGTGGGCAGAATGAGAAGAGATCTGGATAAACTGGCAAAATGGCTGAAGTGTGGCAACTGGGGTTTAATGAAAAGAAGTGCAAGATCATGAACATAGGGAAGAGAAGCCCTGAAGCCACCTATAGGCTGGGAGGAGAGTTGCTGGCAGTCCCAAGGGAAGAAATAGACTTGGGCATCATCATCACCAATGACCTGAAATCATCCAAGCAGACCACTAAAGTAGTAGGTAAGACTAAGGGATGTTGGGTGTATTAGTAGGGGCATCACAAGTCAGAAGAGGAAGTAATAATCCTCTTTACAAGACACTGGTTAGGCCTCATCTGGAGTACTGCATGCAGTACTGTAGGCCACACTTTAGCAGAAAGTAGAATTGAAGGTAGGTCACTGTTGAGCACTAAAGGTAAAAATAGTTGATTCCCTATGACTTCCCATCTTAACTGTGGCATCAAGTGGCTGACCTGCTTCTGCCCATGCAGCCCCTTCCCTACTACACACTTTGAGTGGAGGACCTGGTTTTGGATATGCACCCTCTTGGTGCTCTCAGTCACTGTCCGTGTGATTTTCCACCAATGAGATACCCCTCATTTGGACATCTGGATAGGCCTTTGAAAGTGCGGGAGCCTGGATTCATGCTGACATTACAGTTCTCTGTTGATGACACCCCCAGCATGAGATGGGATCCTTGATGCCCCACCCCTTGATCCTTAATGCATAATCTATAAGTCTATCCTGCAACTTCTAGCTTAGTCATAAAGCAGCCTGGGTGGAGTGGGATGTGACATCATGCCCAGATAATCCCTTCCCAGATGGTTATAATGACTGGAGGCCCCTCGATGAGGCATTCACCTCAGGCATGCTACAGTCATGCAACACAAGCCACATACTGTCCCACCACCCTGGAGGCATATTGTTTTCCCCAATGGCAGGAAAGGCCCAGTTGGTCACCCCATGCTCAGGTTTACTTACCAGTTTTAGTTAATTATCACTGAACCCAGCCATGGACCCTTGTTGGGGTACTGGGGTCAGGAGTTCAGTAATAGTTAATTTTTATTATCCCATGTCTGTATACTGTATCTGTCAGAATATGTGTGGTGTCAGAATGGGCAGGGTTGGCGTGGGGAGATATTGGATCAGTCATCTGAACCCTGCTACATTAAAATGGTCCTTAATATGCAGATCTAGTGCCATCCCTGTAGCACTGAGGGTTGAGGCATCAGCCATACTTCACACAATGCCGGTGACCCACGTTCGGGAGGCGACCTCGGGGAGCCAGGGATTAGAGAGGCGAGAGGATTGAGCATCTGATGAACTGCTCTCCTCTTCGGAGAATTGTTTCCACGGTGCTAGTGGCAGGTGGAGACTGGGTGCACTGCAGTTGGGAGCGTGAAGATGGGAAGACGTCGGCGGTAATCCTGCAGGCAGATGCGGGTGTGCGCTCATCGCATGCTGGATGGCACAGCACGTCTGCATCTTGGGTGAGCTAGAAACAAGGAAAATGGCCCTGGCACCTGGGAAGGTGAAGGTGATCCAGTGCACAGCTCCCACGCTCAATGCTGGCTCTACCAAAGGCAGCCTCCGAATCTCTTCCCATCTGACACTACTAAATTCTAGATAGAGTGCCAGAGGAGTGGCAGTCCCATCTTGGAAGGCTCAGAGAAGGGTTGGTAGTAGGGGGAGAGATCCCGGGATGGAGGCTAGGTCTGGGGAGACCTCAGGCAGAGTGGGAGTTGGCCAGTCCGTGTGTCCACACCGTAGAGAGTCCTAAGGGACCAGAGAGGGAGCACAAAGAAAGTTAAAAAAATATGCAGATCTACTCCTTAAATATTAATTGGCTCTCCAACCCTGTTAAGTGTGTTAGGATACTTTCCATCTTTAAAAATGCCAGACCTGATACACCTGCAGGAGACATGTCTCTCCCAGACTAAGCATGAGAAGCTTGCCAGATCTGGATTCGCTACTATACCCCTCTGCCTACCAGTAGTAGCAGTAGCAGTCCTTATACCTCATCAAATGCAGTTTCAGACTTCCAGCTCATGGTCTGATCCGGAGGGTTGCTTAATAATTGTTCAGGGCTTCTATATAATGTGGAGGTCATGCTAGAAAATGTGTACTTCCTACCAGGTACCAACTTGCCTGTACTTAAAAAGTTGCTGGATAAAATAATCACACTGACCAAGGGTCTTCTCCTCTGACCTGGTGACTTCAATATTACTCTGGTCTTTAGCTGGGACTTCTCCAATCCAACCCCTCCGGGTAAACCACTCTATCATAAAACCTTTAACAGATTCATGGAGGAAGTGGGCTGGGTAAATGCCTGTTGGTTCCTACATCCACTTACCCACAATTATACCCACTACTCCACAGCACATAGTCCCTATTCCAGGACAGATGATTGATACACCCAAAAGGAAAATTTAACATGACTGGTATGCAGTGCAATTGCAGATATTGCACACTCAGACCATGCCCCAGCATTAGTCAAGCGAGCTTGAACATGGAGCAGCATTGATGGCGGTCATGCTGGACTAGCCTTACCTCGTCCCTACCTCGCTTTGTTTAACTTTGTTTTATTTGTTTTAATACGTTTTTATATGTTTAGTTTATTTTCTAGTTTCTTCACGTTCGAGTTTTAGTTGTGTTGCGTTGCCGTATGCCTATGTTTTGCTGCGCCTGCCCCTGGCTTGGTCGTGGGTTGAAGGGGCATTCTAGTGGGGGAATTGTACCCTTTTTGGTTGACTGCTGTTTCGCTTTCCCTACAGCAGCTTTACTCAAATAATTTTTGCCCATGCTTTGGAGAAACTAGTGAGCAAATTCCTGCTAGGAATTAGATTTGGCTGCCACTCCACCGCTTTTGCAGCTGCTCTCTTGGTGTTACTGTGTATGGGAGTTTTGGGAATACGAGCGAGCAAATTCCTGCTGGGAACCAGATTCTGCTGCCATTTCATCAGCAGCTTGCAGCTGCTCCCTAGGTGTCTTTTGTGTGTGGGAGCTTGTGGGAAACGAAGCGAACGAATTTCTGCTGGGAATCAGATTTTGCTACCAGTTTACCGCTTTGCTGCTGCTCTCTTTGGCGTTTCTGTGTGTGGGAGTTTGGCTCAACTGAATGTTTGCTGGCCCTAGTCCCAGGGATTAATGGTCATCATTTAATACAGGATGCATTCTTTTGACCCTGGATATACTGTGAAGGTTTCTACAGTGTCGTACTTGGTGAAGACTTGGATTAGTTGGTGTCATTTGCTGTGACTGCTATACTACTTTGGGCATGAAAGAATAGTTTGTTTGCCTTAGATGTATCGTGAGTACTAGGAGTACTAGGACTCGATTCATACATCGACGTCCTCTGTTTCTCTGGGACTCTAAATTTGATTTCAAGCTGTGTTTAAGGTCTCTTGGGGTAATATTGACACATTGTTGGTCTTGGTTTTGGGAGGTCATACCCCCTTTTTCTCTTTGCCTGGGCATTTGTGTTGTGCTGTCTGGGACCAAGCAGGAGCTTCTCTTGTTCCTTCAGGGTTGGGGGTTATTGAGGCTAAGTTACTCTAGAGCCGGCCTTATTAGTCCGGTCTGGGGGTATCTGAAGCTGTGGGTCTCAGTGGTATAACTGTGCCTGATTAGGCAGTTTGGGGATGTTGTGGGGGAGGGAAGCTCCTGTCCTACAGTTAAGTCGATAGCCATCTTCAACTCTACAAGAGACATTTTTCCTTCCATCTATGAACTTGCACTGAGTCTGCATACTGTTGTTTTTGAATGTATATTTATAATATTTTGGATTTTGACTTGGTTTATCACAACACTACTGGATTTTATTGGAAGGACAGTGTGTGCAGTGAGAGGCCTCACTGTCCTTACATATTTGGACTATTCAACATTATACACATTGGCAGTGAGAGTGCCTAAATATAATTGCAATTTCATTTTTATTGGATCCTGTTTCATCAAATGAAGGACAGTGGGTGCAGTGGAGGGCCTCCCTGTCCTTATATATTTGGATTCTTTAATAATTGCTTACAGATTATTTATGGTTGTGTAGTTCAGTAGGTTTTATTAGTTTTGTTTTGTTTATTTGTTTTTGGATTATGTTATTGGGTGAGCCTTTAGTCTAATTGTAATTGTGGGTATTTTATTTAAGAGGTATTCAGGATTTTATTTACCTATTTGCAGCTAGTTTGTTTCCGCTTTTGTTATGTGCTGTTTAGTTACCCCAGTCGTGCATTATTCGTCTTCTGATCTCCATGCCCTTCACCCTTTTTGCCCTCCTCCCTCCTTTTTCTATCTACCAGTGCTGTCGGGCACTTGGTATTGCTAGTAGGAGTGGGGTGGGCATGGCGAGAGGCGTGGACTCAGTAGAGGCCGAATGAGCCGGACCTTCGTATAGGGGTGGTTAAGCCAGAAGGCGCCCTGGGGTGAAATGGAGCCTGGAGCGTGGTGGTCCATGTCTAGTCTCCATTACCCAAAGGGCTCCACCTATTTGGGTGGGCAAGTAGATTGACGGCTCCGGGCCCTGTCCAACTCGAGGCGGTGTTGTGCAATGCCAGATCAGTCAAAAACAAATCAGCTGTTATTTCTGATTTTGTTGGGACAGCAGATCTGGCTTGCATCACCGAGACCTGGCTGGATGGAAATGCTGGCCCCATGTTGGAGGTGACTGTTCCAGCTGAGTACTCGGTGATTCACCGCCCGAGACTGGATCATGGGGAGTAGCGGTCTGTTTCAAGACCAGGTTGGGGCTCATGGGTGTACCAGTTGAGGGAAGATGAATCCTTCAATGTGCCGTAGTGGCTGGTGTGGGTTGCAGGATAGCCCTCGTCTACCATCCACCAGGAGGCGAGAGCGATTCCTGCAGGAGTGGCAGACTTTGTGTGATATGGCATTGGAGTCTCCCAGATTGATGGTTCTGGGCGACTTCAATGCCTGGTTCGACGACGAACTCTCTGGCTTTGGTCAGCACTTCCTCCAGTTGATGACATCACTGGGCCTATAGATTGTTTCCTCAGCCACTCATAATCACGGTCACTCTTTGGATTTAGTTTTTCTCCTGGGGATTGAGGCCTCTGATTTGGTGGTGGAACCTGTCAGTAGGTCTGATCACTACACCTTGGGCTCCAATTTTGTGCTCCCTTCGTAGGGTCTGCCCCTGTGGAGATGGTTCGATACTGCCCTTTACGGGATGTGTGCCCTGAAGATCTGATGGTGGCGTTGAACCTCTCAGAGTTTCTGATTGCCAGCTTGGGTCCAGAGGCCATGGTCTTGGCTTATAATCAGGCCATTTCCTGCCATGGACTCAATTGCTCCTGTCCATGTTCGTCCCTCTCTCTCTCTGCCCTCGGGCCCCATGGTTCGATGGGTCCTTGAGGGAGTTATGACGTGGTGGGAGGACCAGTTAGAGCACCGATGGAGGAAATCTGGTCTAGATGCTGACTGCCTAGTTTGGAGGAGCATTACTGCTCTACCAATAAGAGATCTCCACATAAGAAGGCAGAATTCCTGTCCAGGGAGATCTCTGTTGCTCAGAATCGACGGCTCAGCTCTTCAGAACTGTGGACAGGGTGTGCAACCCAGCCTGTCTCCAGCTCCTTCGAGCCTTTTCACAAAGGAGTGTGATGAGATCGCTCAATTCTTTCGCGAATAAGGTTGCTGACATCAGATCCGAGATCCGTCTGACACACTGTAAGGGGAAGCTGTTGGTCGGCATTTGGTCATGGAATCCTCTGCCTCCTGGTGTTCCTTTGACCTGCCGGCGTTCAGTGATATTATGCGGATCATCCAGGGATGTGCCGTATGTGCTGTAGTCTAGATCCAGGTCCTATCTCCTGATTTTGGGTTGTGTTGAGATCATTGGCCCGTTTCTGGCTCAAATAATCTGGTGCTCCCTAGAATTGGGTGAGTTTCCTAGTTCCCTAAAGGAAGCTGTGGTGACTCCCTTTTGAAGAAGGCTTCTTTGGACCCAGATATTTTTTCCAACTACAGACCGATCTCTAACCTTCCCTTTATTTGGAAGGTTATTGAAAAGGTAGTGGCAAACCAGCTGGAGGATCATTTGACCATCCATAGTATCTACGAACCTCTCCAGTCTGGTTTTCGTAAGAGGCATAGTACTTAGACTGCTCTGGTTCGGTGCTCAATGATCTCTTGATGGCGAGAGATCAGAGGAACCCTCTATCTTGGTCCTCCTTGATGTCTCCTCAGCCTTTGACACTGTAGACCATGGTGTTTTGCTCGGCGTCTGAGTCCATCTGTGGACTGTCTAGTACAGTGCTCAGATGGTTTTCATCTTTCTGTCTAGGAGAAGCAGAGAGTTGTGTCGGGGATTTTCCTCTTACCTTTCCTCTCTAGTGTGGTGACCCCCAGGGCTCTGTGCTTTACCCCATGTTGTTTGCAGTGTACATGCTGCCCTCGGAGACATTGTAGAGGTACGGGCTGAGGTTTCACTGCTATGCTGATGATACCTAGCTCTGTTTTGCCCCGACCAGGTTAGTGCTCTCTCGGTATTTAATAGCTGCCTTGCTGAAATCCAGGACTGGATGAATGCGAGCTGGTTAAAGTTGAATGCCGGAAAGACTGAGGTTATGGTTGTGGACCCAGGTCGTGGGACAGGAGTGTTGGAGTCTGGTCAGTCCTCTGACTTATTGCTGGGGGATCCGATCCTTACCTCTGAACTAGTGCGTAACCTGGGAATTGGTACTTGACGACGGGCTAACTCTTCATCATCAGGTGTCAGCAGTCATTAAGTCCTGATTCTACCATCTTAGGAACATTGCCAGGGTGAAACACCTTGTTCCGGCCCAGAGATTTACCTGTGTTGGTCCATGCTTTCATGACATCACGCCTTGACTATTGCAACTCCTTTACTTGATGCTTCCTGGGGTTGATATCCACTGCTTGCAGCTAGTGCAGAATGCTGCTGCAAGGTTAATGACAGGGTGACTAGAAGGACACATATTACCCCTGTGCTGCGCGATCTGCACTGGCTGCCCATACAGTGGCAGATCACCTTTAATGTAGGTCTTTTGACCTTCAAAGCCCTGCAACGGACTCGGCCCTGACTACTTGAAAGAGCTTCGATTCCCATCGCCTCATATGACAGCTCCGCTCAGCTGACGAGGGGTTGCTAGAGGTTCCGAGGGTTATACTGAAGTCTTCTGGGGCTAGGGCCTTTGTGTTTGCGACCCCAACCTCTGAAACTCTCTGCCTTGCTGACTTAGGGAATGCGACCGTGGAATCCTTTAAGCGGGATTTTAAGACTTTTTGTGGAGCAAGGCTTTCATAAATTGATGTTGCTTGATTTTATATGTATATTTTGATTTTACGACTCATCTGTACAGTGCCTTGGTGCTTGAAAGGCGTTAAATAAATAAAGTTTTATTATTATTTTTTTATTTTTTTTATAACACTAGGTGGAGACTAAATCCCTACTTCCTCTGAGGACAACCATTTAAGGAATTCCTTGACAATAAGCTGCTGTAAATTCACCAGGAAAGCATGTCTCCAGAGACACACCCTGTCTTGGTTTGGGTCACTGAAAGCAGTCCTACAAGGGCATATAATAAAATATACCTTAATCCAAACTAAGCTGTGCTGGGTATGGCAGTGACTGTTGGAGGACAAATTACATTTCCGCAGATGGCCTAACAGCAATGAAACCCTTCAGTAGTCCAGCGACTTAAACAGGCTATGGCAGACTTAGATCATTATTGCACACGCTCACTCTCTCTGCACTCTCGGACAAATAAAGTGCATGACTCATTGGTCCAATAAGAACCCAGGAGATTGATGCTGAGTAACACTCCAAAACCATGAAAGCCCAGGTCCCAATGGTTATGGAGCCATGTTCTATGAGGTAACCAAAGACTGCATCCTCCCCACTCCTGAAAGCTTTTAATGAATTCTGGATGGCAAACCCCTTCCTTAGCTGGGCCCATGCTGCCATCTCAGTAATCCCTAAACTGGGCAAAACCCAGTGCAATGTAGTTTGTAGAGGCCAATTTCAGTCCTGAACATGGACTACAAGTACTTTATGTCTATCATTGCACATAGACTGGATGGGATCCTGCTTCCATTGATAGGTCTGGACCAGACCAGGTTTGTCAAAACCAGAACAACCACTGATAACACTAGAAGAGCCCTCATATCATCCATGAAATGCAGACACATCAGTTTCCATCCATCCTTTTCAGCTTAGATGCTGAGAAGGCTTTCGTCGAGTATCCTGGGCCTACTTATTTCATACACTGTTTTAGGTAAACTGGGACTCCCAGACTGATCCTGTTACTAAGGAACATATATAAGGCTTCCAAGTGTGTATGAAGGTTTGAGGCCATCACTGTAAGAACTTCCATCTTTTCCAGGGGACCAAACAGGCATATCCCCTTTCCCTTTATTATTTGAAATTTATATCGAACCTTTGGCTCAGGCTATTCACTAGAGTATCAGTATACAGGGATACAGGTGGTGGGGAGTGCACCACATCGTTTTTATATGTTGATGAATTTTTAAATCTTGCAGACCCAGAAATGACACTCCCAGCAGTCTTCCAAATACTGGAAAATGTGGAGCAATCTCGAGGTACAGACTAAACACCTCAAAAACTGAAGTCTTGATATTCCATTATTATTCCTCACATGAGACTAGACAGTGGTTCCGTTCTGCTGGGACCTGGAGAAACTCAAATATCTTGGAGTATACCTATCCAACTCCCATGATTCAGCCTTCAAATAACTATATGCCCTTCTTAGCACAAATGACAACTGACCTCCAAAGATGGAATTTGTTGTCCTTTAGCCTCACCCACAGGATAGAATTATATGGATGCTTCTTCTACCCAGAGCACTGTATTTATTCCAAAATATCCCTCTCTTCTTGCCACTAACCACATTCTGACAGTGTAATAGAGAAATAGCCAGATTTCTTTGAGCCTGAAAGTGCCCCAGTGTGAGACTGTGGACCCTGTTCTTACCGAAAGGAAAGGCAGATTAGCCCTCCTGAATCTGCATTCATATTACTGGGCATCACATCTTCATTTTGTGGCTCTTCACCATATGAGTGTTCCTTGAAGAATGTGGCAGCAGATTGAGGCAGGACTCTTTCTTAAAGAAGAATTTATAAAAGCTATGTACTACATTGACCTACAACCTGACTCTTTAGTTAACCTTAACCCCGGGTTTGGCAACAGGTTAAGTTCTGGCTCTCTATTCACCACTCTCTGCACTTGGTACCCTTTTTTGTTCCAGCTTCTTTCCTCCCTCAGGAGTTCTGGTCCCCTGTTCCGCTCATTGCCCCCCATCCCCAGGCTTACCCCCTGGAGTAGAGGCCATGGGGTGAGTTCCCCCTCCAGGAAACCTGGGTCTCTAGCCCTGGCTTGTCCCCCAGGGTGGGTCATGGGCCCCCAGTGGACCATGGTCTAAGCAGGAGGGCGGCAGAAGCAGGGCCATTATTAGCGGGCAACATTTTTGCAGCTATTTTTCCCTGGGGTGGGGATGTGCAATGACACCAGTGTCCACCCTACCCCTCTGATGTGTGGTGCCAGCTGCGCAGTACCCCAGCCTCCTCCAGAGGCTCACATTGTGGTGGACACTCTTCCCCTCCTCCGGGAAGGAGAGCAGTCCCTAGGATGCTCAATCCTTCTTCCCCGACCAGACCGCCAACTCGAGTCCATCCCCAAACCCGGGATGCCGACACCAGAGACGGACTCATTGCCACTGTGTCGGCAGGCCACTGGTACCCTTTCTTAACCTGTTAAGCCATATTGCACCATTAGAAAATTTCACCCAGCTAGGACAGACCTAGCATTACTTATGGTGGGAATGAATTTCAAAATTGTTTGAGGAGGTTCAGAGAAACTTTAACTGTGGTAAGTCAATTTTGACCAATGCATTCAAATAAGGCATTTTTCAACACATTCCCAGTGGTAGCTGGTAATCTGAGTCTCATCCGCTAAAGGATCAAAGCAACAGAACTAAAGGGTAAACAAGGAGGAAAGAGGCACTGTTGGTCACCCTGGAGACCAGAAATAGCACCACAATCTGCATGGGGTTGTATGCTGATCCCCATTTTGGGGAGAAATGGACAAGAAAATGATAGAGGGCATCCTTAGGATGGCAGAAAAAGGGAGATATTGTTGATGGGGACCTGAATATGCTAGATGTTAACTGGAGCACCTTTTCTGCAGCCACATCCAAGAACAGGGTCATTCTCGATGCCATACAGGGAGGCATGCCTCAGACAGTTAGTGTTGGAGCCCATTCAAGAGGGAGCAATCTTAGAACTGGTACTCTCACACGGGACAGAGAGGATCTCAGATCTAGAAGTTGGTAGCCATCTGAAACAAGTGACCACCAAACAGTGTGGTTCATGATAAATACAGCCACAGAGTCAAGACATACAAAAGTGAGGGTACTGGACTTTAGGAGTGACTTTGTTAAAATGGAGAGTGCCCCAGAAAAGCACTAGCAAACAGGCAAAAGGAGGGTGGAGGAACAATGGGAAAACATCAAAACTGCCATGACAGCTGCAACAAGCCTTGTGTGAAGCAAATAAACAAATCAAAATGAAAGAAAAACTCCTACTCAGGTCATAATGTCACACGCTTAATAGCTTATGGCATTATGCGTGGAACCCTGGACTTGAGCGCCTCCGTGTTGGACCCCTCCCAGAGTTAGAATCCCAAGTGAGGGGTCTAGGGAGCAGCCCCTGTAACAGGGGTGTCCGCCCCCACAGATCAAAAGTTATAAATAAATCACGCAACGCGATTAAGTCGCATGACATTCTGCCATGCCACATTTTGATCCCACACCAAAATACCACTCTGGTTCTCAAAAGAGATGGCACAGAAGGATAGGGAGAAAAGATAGCATTCAGGAAGTATAAGGAAAGACAGAAGGACCAGGACAGAAAACTGTACCAGTTAAAGCAGAAGGAAGTGGGAAGGCAATCAGAATAGCAAAGGCCCAAACCGAGAAAAGATAGCCAGCTCGGTTAGAGGGGGATAAAACCTTTTATAGGTACGTTAGGGAGTGAAGAAAGACCAAAGAAGAGAGGGATGATGAGGCTTAATAAAAGGGGAGGGTGGGTGGGCAGAGTGACAGTGAAAAAGCAGGGATACTGAACAAATACATTGCTCAGTATTCACATAAGAAGATGTGGGGGCACACCTAATCCAATCAATAGAAGCACTCTGGATAGGGGGTCGATATCAGTCCTTTCACAGAAGAAAGGGTTCTGAAAGAACTCCTTAAACTGAAGTTGTACAAAACAACAGGGCCTGACAGGATTCACCCAGAATTCTAAAAGAACTAAGGGAGAACTAGTGACCCACTGACAACCCTTTTTAACAAATCATGGAAGGATGGTGTGGTATCTAAGGACTGAGGAGGATGGATGTGATTCACCTTCACAAAAGTGGGAGCAAAGCAGAGGCAGGAAACTACAGACCTGTTAGTTTAACCTCAGTGGTAGGGAAAATGGTGGAATCACTTCTGAAAGAATGAATTGTTGCGTACCAAGAGGCCAGTGGGGCACAGGACCCAAGGCAACATGGATTACAGCGGAAGCTCATGTCAGACAAATTTAATAGATTTTAACTGGGTGACCAAAGTAGTAGACCAGGGAGGGCTGTGGACATGGCCTACCTAGACTTTAGCAAGGCATTTGACACAGTCCTACACAAAGATTAATAAACAACTTAGCCAGCCTGGAAGTGGGTCCCAGTGTGGTAACCTGGGTAACAAATTGGCTGGACAACAGGACACATAGGGTAATAGTAAATGGAGTCCACTCCAAGAAAGGAGGGTTACTAGTGGGGTACCGTGAGGGTTCAGTACTGGTCCGGTCCTTTTAATGTCTTTATAAGTGACATTGCAGAGGGACTGGAAGGAAAAGTATGCCTCTTTGCAGATGACACAAAGATCTGCATCAGGGTTGATACACAGGGGGGTGGAAAGGATGATTAGGACTTGGCAAGGTTGAGGAATTATCAAAACTATGGCAGCTTAGATTCAGCGCAAAGAAGTGCAAAGTAATGCACCTGGGAAACAAAAACTCAGGGAAGAGTACACAATCGGGGAGGGTATTAACAACAACACAAATGGAAAGGGACCTAGGAATAGTCATATCAGATGACCTAAAGATAAGCAAGCAATGTGAGAAAGCAGGGGATATTGGGATGTATAGGAGAGGCATCACCAGTAGAAAACAGGAAGTTATTATCCCTCTGTACAGACAGTTGGTGAAACCCTATTTGGAGTACTGTGTGCAGTTCTTGAGATCCCATCTCTGCAAGGACAAAGACAGGATGGAGGCAGTACAGAGGACAATTAAAATGGTGCAGGGTCTGCAACAGAAGCCAAGAAGAGAGACTAAAGGAGCTTAATATGTATACCCTTGTGGAAAGGAGGAGAGGAGGACATGACAGAAACATTCAAGTACCTCAAGGGAATCAACAAAGTCCAAGAGGGTAGCATCTTTGAGAAAAGAGATTTGAAGAATAAGGAGGCACAATTTGAAGATAGAGGGGATGGCTCAGGGGCATTGTGAAGAAGTATTTTTCCACAGAGGGTGGTGGATGCATGGAATGGCCTTCCTGAAGAGGTCAAGAGGTCAAAAACAGTGGGGAATCCAAGAATGCATGGGACAGACATACAGCAATTCTGGTGGGGGTAGGAATAAGTAGGCTGTTGGTTAACTGGGATCTGCAGCTTATTCAATAGGTAGGAAATGAGCAGAATCGTGGGCCAAGCGGTCCTTATCTGCCGTCAAAGTCTTTGTTTCTATTATTAGTTCCCTTATTAATCTGTTACATACTGGGTTCACTGATAATGTGATCTTTACAGTGTCTGTATAAAGCCATAGAAACATAGAAACTGATAGCAGATAAGTCCATTTGGCCCATCAAGCCTGACCTTTTGTTGTGTTGTTTTCGATGGAGACCCTTCCAGGTCTATGGCACTTTTTCTTACACCCCTTACCTGTCACTTATGATCCCTTTATGCTTATCCCAGGCTTTTTTGAATTCCACCACTGTTTCTGACCCCACTACAATACTCTCCACTGGAAGACTGTCCCAGGCATCCCCACCATTTCTGTGAAGAAATATTTCCTCACATCTCTCCTGAAACTACCCTCTCCAGCTTCATATCTTGACCCCTTTTTCTAGAGTACCTTTCCTCTGAAAAATACCTCCCACTGAACCTTATTCACCCCAGTGAGGTATTTAAATGTCTTGATCATATCCCTCTCCTCCTCTCCTCCTGAGTGTACATGTTAGTTTCTTTAGCCTCTCCTCATGGAGTTTTAATGTAGACTCTGCACATTTTGGTAGACCTCCTTTGGATGGCCTCCACCCTGTCTATCTCCTTCTTGATATGTGGTCTCAAAAACTGAACACAGTACTCCAAGCGGGTCTTACCAAAGGTTAATATAGTGCCAACACCACTTCCTCTTCCTGCTGTTAATTCCCCTACCTATAGACCCCAGCATCCTACTAGCTCTCCCAATCACTTTGTCATATTGTCTGACTACCTTCAGGTCATCCGATATTACACCCCAGGTCCCATTGCTGCTTGGCCATTGCTAGTATCTCTCCCCATTTTGTACTGCACCCTGGTTTGTGTGATCCAAATGCATTATTTTGCAGTTTTTGCATTAAACCTTAGCTACCAAACTTTTGACCACTCATCCAGTCATTTTAAATCTCTTTCCATCCTTTGCACCCCTGAGTCTGACTCTATTTCAAATCTTTGTGTCATCTGCAAAAGGCAGACCTTCCTTTCAGTTCCTCTGCTATGTTGCTAAAGAAGACATTAAAGAGGACTGGCCCCAGAACTGACCCCTGTGGAACCCTGCTGATCACTCTCCTCCTCGGACCAAACTCCATTTCCAACCACTCTCTCCTCCTATCCCTAACCAGTTTCTTACTCAGATTATCACCTTATTACCTACACCCATGCTACCCAACATGTTTACTAGCCTCCTAAGTGGAGCAGTGTCAGAGGGCTTGCAGAAGTCCAGGTAGGCCACATCCACTGCCCCTCCTTAGTCCAACACCTTGGTCACTCAGTCAAAAAGTATATCAGACTTCTGGTGGCCTCGACTGAATGGCTGCTTAGTTCAGATGTCCTAACCTGCTGCAAGATAAATCCACCTTTATTATCATCTAATCTGACCCATCCAGCTGTCAGATATGAAGAAAAGAATTGTAAGATGTCCTCCAGACATAAAATAAAGGAGAAAATGGCACAGCAAGTAAAACAAAATAAAACGTTGCTAGACTTTGCTCAGCATGCCGTGGCCCTCAACACCAGTCTCGCCAAGCATGGGACTAGCGTGAAAGAGACAGAGGAGCAAGAATGCACAATAACATCCAGACAGCTCTGTTACACCCTCTAGAAGATGAATGCCACGTTAGAGAGACTCGAGGCAAAGGTTACTGAAGACCGCAAGAATTTGAACTTACCGCCCTGAAAGTAGACCACATGGAAAAGGCACTGACTGACCACTCCACTACACAGATGTCCACAATGCTGCTCTGTTAGATCTGCATCACTGAGAACAACAACTGGAAGCAAAACTGGAAGAACTAGAGAACCGAAATAGACGGAACAACGTCTGTATTCATGGGCTCCCAGAAGGGACAGAAACAGGACCAGTGCCACAATTTCTGGAGTAATTTTTGCGGAGATCTTAGGCTAGCCAGTGGATAAGCCTCTCAACATTATCCGTGCCCATCATTCCCTGGTATCTAGGCCACAGGATTCAAAAGCCCACCCCATTCCTTGGTAGTAGCATTTTTGGATTTCCGTACAAGGGAGATTTTAAGAAAGGCTTAGTCCAAAAAGAGATCCTGTTTGGTGACACTCACCTTTTCATTGAGCAGGATTACTCCCTCAACACCTCACACAACATAGGAAAATGCTATCTGTGGTGCGTTTAATACAGCAAAAGGGAGTGAGGGCTTTCGTTGAATATCCGGCGAGACTCAAGGTAACTACAGAAATGGCATCAAATGGTTTTCAGATTTACAGGCAGCCCATAAGTTTTAATTTCTATGGGAATGGAGATTCCCACAACAAAACTCAGCAGAAGGAGCACCTGATAGAAAGAGCCTGGCAACAGGTGGGAACCAAAGAAAAGAGCTACACGATACGCCTGGGTACTTCTGGTATGTGGGACTCACTCAATGCACGAAGAGAGATACTAGCATGCACACATGGCTGAACAGAACAGTGAAATGGGGAAATCTCCAGAACAGAATGACCAACTAGCAGAATCGGTGACCTGAAAACGAACAGTGGACTTTTGTTGGTGATTAACTGTGAGTGACTTCAGGAAAAGGAAAAATTACTCTCACTGCAGATTTAATTTAATGCATCCAGTGTTGTGGGCAGGGAAGATGGGACAGACTAAATAGTTAAGCTAAAAGTTTCTTTTTCATCTAGGGTGCATACGGGATGAGTTTCAGGTGATTCCTTTGCCTAGCCCTGTATAAAGGAGAGGAGCTTGATGGTTGAATTATTGAGCAAAATGTATGATGCTGTGGGAGGGGTTGACTTCAGGGGTAGGGGTAATGGTATAATATGGGCAATTGAAATTGGGACTGTAGGGGTGCTCAATACTACAGGGGAGTTGATGTGGGTGGGAAGGAGGGCTATGGTAAGGTAGGGCTGATTAACTTTGACAATGTTGCGGTGTTTATAATTAGACAGAGATTAAATGCCTTGGAGACCTCATCCTAAGCTGTATCGAACAGAACCAGGGGGCTGGACCATGGTCTTTGGTGGCTAGTACTGGTAAAGGATCTTCCCACAACCTTTTCTGGGGCGTGTCCTTTTACAGGAGGCCATTAAGACTAAGTGAGCATGATTAAAAGTGTGGATGCCTGGGGATTTTTTCTCCTTTTACATCCATGGGGGTTATAGAGGCTCTTTCCCCCAGAATAAAGCCTACCAGGACTACCCACTTAACCTCGCTAGAAATAGGCGAACATACTACCAAAGGTAAATTGATGGTTGGAACAGAGCGGGAGGCAGTGTGGGGAAGAGTTCCTCCCATACTCTTACCCATACCTTGGTGGGGATCTGGGTTGATACTACAGAGCTTTACCCTGAGCTTAGAGAAGGGGAAGAGGTTAGACTACCCTAATAGTTGAGGGCTTTGGGGAGGATTGCAATCAGCAGGAAACGGTGAACTAAGGCTAATTATAGACTCGGCAGGGTGGAGGGTTTCTAAGTGGGATTAGGCACATATTATTTTCTTGGTATCTTTTTTCCCATTTTCAGGTTGGAAAATTGCTCATAAAGTGCTTGGAGCATGCAGCCACGGTGCTTCGATCTGCCCTTCTGGTGATCAGACTATCATTGGCTCAAAGCAAGGTGGAAGGCCCATAGTGTTGGGGTCATCCAGCCACGCCTCCAAAACAGGTGGTTTGAAGAGGGTGGTAAAGGGCTAATACATCTTGAAGTCAAAGATGTCGAGTTGGTATATACAGTTTTGGGATTTAAAGTTAGGTTGTTAAGGTTATTTTCAATGAAACTAAGTTATATGTTAGAAACAATGCACAGAGTGACTACATGGAGTGTCTTAGGTGTGTGTCCCCCTCTTGAGGATCATTAGAAGTGTGTGTCAAACCCTGGTGATTGATAATGGCTGATTTAAAGATTGTTTCCTAAATGTGAGGGGAATTGACAACCCAGTGAAACAGGCCAATATTTTGCAAGATTTGAAGAGGCGAGAGCCACTGTGGCCTTCCTTCAAAAGAAGCATTTAATGAGCCCAAGAGTATCTTAAATTGAAAAGAGCTTGGGTGGGGAATGTATACGTTTCACGCTTTTCAAATAGCCCACATTGTAGAGGAGTAGCAATACTAATTAAAAGGGATGTCCCACTGACAGTCTGAAAAGTTAAAACAGACCCAGAAGGTAGATTTGTACAGATCTGGGGGAGCTATAGAGGTCAGGATTGCACTCTATTAAATATATATATGCCCCAAATGAAGAAACTCCAAGGCTGGCGTTCCTGGAAAAAGTCATCTATGAAGCAGTTTCAGATGCACATAGTATGGTAATGATCGGGGGACTTCAATGAAGTCATATATCTGGGAATGGACAGATCTGAGAGAAACCAAGAAGGGCAACAAGAACAAGAAAACTTATCCTAAGACTGATCCAGGAACTAGGGCTGACGGAGTGTTGGAGGATTTTGCACCCCAAGAGCAGGACTACACTTAATACTCTCCACATCATGGAGTTTACTCCAGAATAGATTCTTTTGATTTCTACTAACTGGGTACAAAGAGCAGAACAGTGTCTCAAAGGCCCAATAGTCATTTCTGATCATGCCCCAATCTCCTTATTATTTCTATGGCCCAGATAGCATCACACTCCTGCTGGAAGGCTTAATGTGAGCTTTCTCACCAAGGAAGATTTAAAGAACTGATAAAGAACAAAATCCGACAGTTTGAACTGGAAAATCCTGGAGGTGAGATGAGGAGGGTATAAGATGGGATGCCCTTAAATGTTGTCTAAGGGGAAATCATAAAGTATGCCTCTAAGGTCAAACGAGGCGAATTCAGCAGAGGTACATCTCAAACAGAGGATTCTTCAGCTTGAAGCTCCCACCAGGTGAGCCATGACCCCAAAGTTAAACAGGATCTCGGTAAGCAAGATACCACCTGAACCAAATACTGGACCTCCAGATTGAGGGACAACCACGGTACACCAGACAAAAATATTATGAACAGGGTAACCAGGGGAGATTGTTAGCTAACTTCGACTAGAGAGGGCAAGTAGGGCAGTGATTCACCTGCAGGGGAGGATGCAGAGCCAGCCACCACCTCTCCATTAGACATTGTGCAGAGATTTGAAACCTTCTACACAAACCTATACAAATCTGAGACCTTTCCAGGTCACGGGAAGCAGTGGGAACCTTTTGGATGGTCTCACGCTACCCAGACTTGTAGACCCTGTGAGAATAGGGCTGAATGCCCCAATTACTGCCCAGAAAATGATCAATAAAATCAAGTAATTGAAAAATGGTAAAGCTCGGGTTAAATGGGTTTGCAGTGAATTTTATAAGGGTTTCATGCCCTATATAGTCGACCTTCTGGCTGCCACCTGCAATGAGATACTGGTAGAAGGGAACGGTTCCACCATCCTGGAACTTGGCCCAGATATCAGTGATTCCAAAACAGGTTAAAATCCTGAACTTTGTAGTTCATACTGCCCAATATCCTTGCTACCTATGGATTTAAAAATCTTCACGGGTATTTTGGCAGACAGGCTGAAGAGCTGCATCTCCACTCTCATCCACCCAGACCAGACAGGATTTATCTCAGGAGATATTTACAAGACAATATTCGGTGCCTTCTGAATATTATCACAGCACAAAGAGGCTCTCGGCCTTGCAGCTAGCAATCATTATGGATGCTGAGAAGGCCTTTGACAGGGTGGACTGGCACTTTATGTAGTCCACCCTGTCAAGGTTTGGTCTGGGAGAGAAGTTTGTTTCGGCCATTGCCGACTGTATCACAGACCAGAAGCCATGGTTAAGGTGAATGGCCTTCTGTCAAACCACCTACCTCTTAAGAGAGGCACTAGGCAGGGATGCCCCTTTCGATGCTGATATTTGCCCTCTCTTTGGAACCCTTGGCAATTTGGATTTGTAACAACCCATGCATCAAGGGTATCTGGGCAGGGGAGCAGAACATAAAATGGCACTTTGTGGACGATTCCTTTTTTTCCTACAAGACTCCCAGAACTCCCTTCCACATTTATTGGATGCATTAGACTATTTTGGCTCCTAGCAGGATACAAACTCAATCTATCCAAATTGGAAGTGGTGGTGCTGAGTTGCACTCTTCCTAGACAGTTTAGAGAAACCTTTCCATTTACATGGGCTAACAAAAACATGTTAAAATATTTGGGAATTCAGGCCTCGATGGACACATGCAAACTCTACTGTAATAATCTCCTTAAACTGTTCCAAGTCTTAAGATAGGACTTTGCCCGATGGAAGCTCTTACCCCACTCTCTATGGCAAAATTCAAATTATTAAAATGAATGTTTTGCCCAGATTACTATTCTTATTTCAGACTCTCCCCATTTCCATACCAACTCAGTTTTGGAACCAACTTACAAAAGATAATTCCAAATTCATATGGGCTGGTCAACGCCCATGGATAGCTCTTGGTACCCTGATGAGATCAATGGAGATGGGAAGTTTGGGTCTACCACATATGTATCATTATTATCTGGTGGCACAAGGAGCACAACTAATCACATGGGCCAAACAACGTACCGATCGGTTGGTACTCCATCGAGAATGGAGCAATCCCAAATGGTAAAATATGGACATACCCACTGGCTATGTTAATCCCCAGAACTGGCCGATAATATCTAATCCCTGGGTAAAACACTCTCTGCACATCTTTCTTAAACTAAAGAAAATAACCTATACCCGAACACCTTAGGTCCTTTGTCTTTAATCAGACATACAACGAGATTTGTTCCACGAGGTCAGACCGAGGATATGCTTTTGGGAAAATAAGGGCCTAACCACCTTCAAACAACTGTCAGACAGAGGAAGTTGTCTTGCCTATGCTACTCTTCAGGAATGCTTCACATTACGTAGGGAGGACTTTACAGATACCTCCAAACCCGACACTTTATAAACACGGGAGAAAACTTCCAAAAATTACTAGAGCTTTAACTTCCTTGAGGAATTCTGGTGAGATTCTATAAAGATCAAGGATAAATTACCCTACCTCTCCATTCTGTATGGGGTACTCACAGAGCAGAAGGGGACTGTGGTGCTAGAAGAGGTTAGGAAAAATGGGAGACAGAATCTATGAAGCAATTCCTAGGAGGGACTGGGAACGCCACCTGCAGAGAGGATGACAGGTGACTTCGCCATGACATGGCGTGAGTACAATTGGAAAGTCCTGAACCGATTCTTCCACTCGCCAGTGATCATCAGGCACTTTAATCCACAGGCATCATCGGCCTGCTGGTGTTTATGCAGAGAAACCCAAAGCAGACATTACCGCATATTCTGGGATGTGCAAAGCTGCAGCAGTTCTGGTCTCAGATCCATGGGGTCATGGCTCAACTAGGGGGCGATACCTGTACCATATACATTGCAAGACCTAGTCCTGGGATTACCTACTTTTTCTTCCCAAAAAGGAGAGGTGTAGAATTATGCCAGATACTACGGATTGCAGCACTGTAATGCATCACTATTAAATGGTTAAAACAGGATCCACCAACCTTTCCACAATTGATTTCAAGGTTGAGGAAATTGAGAGACTAGAAGATATTGCTTACACCATTCAGCTAATAAATTCCTAGAAACCTGGGGACCCTGGTATCATTGGAAGGAAATGCAGGGGAGGGATAGTAGTAAGAGACGGGGTGTAAGTGGAGAAGAAGAAAGATAGGTAAACCGAAGGGAGGTGTTGGGAGATATAGAAGGCCAGAAGGTGATGTCGAAAGTTTGAGGGTAAAAGGGGAAAGAAGACGGGGATCATCCTTAAATAAGTTTGGACACACATATATTTTAAGGTATTAGTCTCTGTGCATATGTTACTATAACTAATGTTTATAATGTTATAAATGGTTTGTTTAAAAGTTGATATTATGGGTAAGAAATACCTAGAAACAAATGCTGTTCTCTATATTATAGAATTCCCAGGAAGAAAAGAGTTTTTAAGATGGAGAAGAAGAAGAAGAACTTAATCTAAAACTGGGACAATAACATAGGGCCACACTATGATGAACTGTATTCACCAAATAAGAGCTTAGGGCTCTGGATAGCTGTAGCCATAATATTAGTTTTTTTCTACTTCAAGAGACAGTATGTTAGAATATGGTAAATATTATACTGGTTAACTTGTAGAAGGATAGAAAGTTTAAAGGAGTAAAATGAACAGAATTTTATTATTGTAAAGATACTCAAAAGCATTAAGTTGGAACAGATGAATTAATTATATGTGAATTCAATAAACTTGATGAAGTTAAAAAAAAAAAGTCTATCAGATTTGTTTGACATGACCTTCCCTCTGTAAAGCCATGCTTCTTCAGGCCCTGCAGTCCACTGGATTCCAGTTAAACAACGATTCTTTTCCTTTCCTTAAAAGTGTTTCCTTACTACAGATGCCAGGCTAACATGCCTGTAATTTCCTACCTCCTCCTTGCTACCACTTTTGTAAAGTGGGACTACTCCACGCTCTTCTACAGTCATCTGGGACCATGCGAACTCCAGTGAACTGTTGAAAAGTCTGCCAGGTGCAGCTAGCACCTCCCTGAGTTTTAGTACTCTTGGATGCACCCATCTGGCCCCATGGCTTTGTCCACCCTCAGATTAGCAAGTGATTTCCTGACCCTCTCCTCAGAAAAGGACTGGTGTCCACTTCCTCCCTCCAAGCTCTTGGTGCTTATTTGAGGTTCTTCCCTTTCCCATCAACTGTGAACACTGAGCAAAAATATTTATTTAAGATATTTGCCTTTACTTAGTCCTCCTCTGTAGAGCCCTTCCTCCTTTTTAACCATACAATCCCTCCTTTAATCTTCCTTTTCTTGCTGATATACCTGAAAAATATTCTGTCTCTTCATACTGTCTGGCTATTCTTTCCTCAGCTTGCACCTTTGCGCTCCTTACTGCTTTGCCTGCCTCCCTCCATTTCCCCAGATACACTTCCCTGTCTTCTTTCCTCTGCGTCTTCTTATATCTTTGAATAGAAACATAGAAGTTGACAGCAGATAAGGACCACAAGGCACATCCAGTCTGCCCATTTCTTTTTCTACCTTATAAATGTGCCATCGGCCTTTGCTCTGTCAATGGCCTAAACATTCACACTCATCAGTATTGCTCCCTTATGCCTATCCCATGCCTGTTTGAAGCCCTGCACTGTTTTCATATCCACCACTTCCTGAGGTAGGCCATTCCATGCATCCACCACCCTTTCTGTGAAACGAACTTCCTCACATTACCCCTTAATTGGCCTCCTCTAATCTCATGCTGTGTCCTCTTGTCCTACTATTTTTATGTTGGCTCGCTTGTGCAATCAACGTATTGCGGTAGTAGTGGATTTGGCGGCGCCGGACAGTGTTGGGCAAATGCAGGCACACATCAGAAGGTGCGCCCTCATTCCCCAATCAGGCAGCAGGAGGCACTGACCTCATGCATGCCTAATGTGGCCATCACAACACAGAAAAGGTCCGCTGCAATGAGATCGAAACTCTCATGCAGCGTGACCAATACACTTCCTCGGTGCAGGCAACATGGCGGCAGTGACTGCCATCACTGCTACCTGTCACAATGCCGACGGGGAGCCCACTCCCTATTGGCATAATGTTTCACCCCTTTGTTGATTGCCGAGGGTGTGCCCAATCCCTCGGCATCATGAACTCTTCCTCCCCCATTTTTTATGTGCCAACGGGGTGCCCAATCCCCATTGGCTAAAGTAACCCCCAGCCGCAAACACAGGTGGCATGCTGGGAGCCCACCCAGCATGCCAATCCCACCTGAAAATGGAAACCATCTCGTGACATCTTTTTTTTTTAAAACCCTGTAAACTAAAACGGTCCCTCGGTGGTCTCCTGCCCTCCCGCAACCCGCACCCACCCACTATGCACCCTGCCTCCCCACACCCCCTCACCCATACTTACCTCCAGAGTCAGTCGCGATGATCTTCGGTGAACTGGGAACACGTTTGCACTCTTCAAAGCCGACCTGAACTGAGAAATGCTGGTAAGCTGTATAATGGAATGAATAGGGTTTTTCAACTTTGATGCATATCTTGGGCATTTTTGAATTTTGGCACCATATTATCAACATGGGGTTTTGGGACCCTCCTCATGAATTCTGTCACTGTCATGGCGTTATTCAGCCCTGAAAGGTGATTTCATGGTCACTGCACAGAATCACCTTTTGGGACAGATTAATGAAATGACAGTGCCAGTATTCATGAGGTGGGCTCTCAAAAGTCTATGTTGCAAATTTGGTGGAAAAATCCCAAAATGACTGTTTACGAGCGTCGTTGCTACGCATGCTCCGTAACTTCACGTAATTCGCAATATTTTCACAGATTTTTACCATTGGCATTTTTACATACCTCCTTGTGAACAGTACAGCTGTCATTTTTCACATCTTGGCTGTAATGTGTTTTCGCACTTCCGGCGCGAGAATAAGCGTGGTCACTGTGGGAAATCAGTGTTTGGGTCAGATTATGAAAATGACAGTGACACTGTTCATGAGCAGAGGTCCTAAAATGCCTATGTTGAAAATTTGGTAATGATACTCCATAAAATAACTGTGTTGTGAGTCGTTACTCAGTTTATGCGCGTGCTCGTAAGTTTGCCAATTTATAATATTTTCACTCCAGATTTTCAACATTTCCATTGTTCTGCACCTCCTTATGAACAATGCAGCTGTCATTTTCACATCCTGGCCTAATGTATTTTCACAGTTCTGGCACAGAATAGCGTGGTTGCTGTGGAAACCGTGTTCGAGACATATTATGAAAATGACATTGACACTGTTCATTAGCAGAGGTCCTAAAATGCCTATGTTGAAAATTTGGTGACGAAAGTCCATAAAATGAGTGTTTTCTGGTGTGTGTTGGCGCAGTTTGCATGCACGCTTGTAAACACCTCTAACGCCTGTCGCTCTCTACAGGGTGAGGGGTGGGTTGGCATCACTTCAACACTTCACTGCCATTCCTATTATGCATCTCTACCTCTGCCACTACCAAAGCCAATGCCAGCAAGACAACATTCGGCATTGACAAATGCTTGTTGATGATGTGTCACACATTTTGCCCATTTGTCACATGTACTGTCACACATTTGAGTGATGAAAGGTTGAGAGGTATACTGGAATCATTCTGTTAATTTACTTTTGAGAAATGACTTCTCATTTAGAAATGTTAAATATAGAGTTGATTGCCATGTTTCAGACATGGTCAGCTCTTGACTCTGAATTAAAAGAGTTTAAATCAGATAGCATTGGGGGAGGGACCATGTCACTTTAAACCTCTGTATAGTCATTGATTTTGAAACCCTGCAGCCTGTTGCACTAAAGAGTTAAGTCCATGTTTAAGACATGTTTTGGTCTTACAAAAGTAAGGTAGACTTAAAAAATATAAGTCTGTTGCACAAAATTGTCTAGAATTCAATTGGTCTAGAGACTTTAATTTAAGCTTCCTATGTACCAGACTTATTTGTTTTTAGTAGACTTTTCTTACCATAGTAAATTTTTGGAAAATGTACTTATTGTACTGTATGAAAACATTCTGAATATTGTACACTTAAAATATATATATATACTTGAGTGCATTGATTTTCTGTTTTGGGACTGCTATTTCCTGTAGCATATCTGTATGTTAAGAACATATGAAATGCCAGCAGAAACAGGCCACATGGTCTATCAGTCTGCTCGGTTGAGCAGCTAGCCCATCAACTTACAGCTGCCCCACCCTCTCCACCCCTCTTCATAATCCCTCCTCACTCTGTACCACCCTCTTAAATCCTCCCACTGTTCTCCACAATACCACCTCCTCAGGCAGAGTGTTCCACTTATCTACTACCCTTTCTGTGAAAAGTGTCTCTTGATTTCCCTCCTGAATCACCCCATCCAGTCTCAGCGGATGCCCTCTCGTGTCCCTCTCCTTTCTGATCTGAAGAATCCTTCTGTATTAATCCTGTTAATAACCTTTAGGTACTTAAAGGTTTTGATTATATCCTCTGCCCCTCCTCTTCCAGGGAATACATTTGCTGCCTCACAGCATCTCCTCATAGGATTTTTCCTCAAATCCTTGTATCATTAGAGCTGGCCTAGTAGTGCTGAGGGTTGAGACAGGGCTGTCAGGGTCAGCAGGGTGGGAGGATCGAGCACCCGGGGCTGCTCTCCTCTGCGGCAGGGTGTCTGGGGAGCCTGGTGCAACTCTGTCAACAACTTGGAGAAGTCACGCAAGAAAAACCTGTCTCTGGCACACCTTTCTCCCTGCAGCCTACATCTCTGAAAGAAGTTGAAGATCTCCTACAGTTAGACACTAGGAAAAGCACTGGAGCCGACCTCATCGACCCTTTTCTTCTTAAAGGTTGGCCACCCTGTCCTTGCAGTCCCAATCTCACATCATTTTAATCTATCCCTGTCCCAAGGTGATCTTCCTCTCATCTGAAAACTGCACTTGTGGTCCCTTTGTTTAAGTCAGGGGATCCTAGTGACCTTAATAATTACAGGCCAGTCTCCTTACTTCCTATCCTGTCTAAGAAGCTGGAGAAATTGTGAACTCTCAGCTCCGAACTATCAGGAATCTGAAAAATTGCTCAATCCACTACAATCAGGCTTTAGGCGCAACACAGTACAATCTCAGCCATAGCCAAGGTGACAAACGATCAGCAACACAAGCTGGACAATAAAAACTTTGTCTGCACAGTATTTTGAATGTAAGCAAGGTGTTTGACACTGTTGACCACAGTCTGCTGCTTCTGCCCCTCTGGAACATTGGTTTGGACCCTCTATCCCTAAGATGGTTTGCTAACTACCTTTCTGGCTGACTCCAGCAAGTAAAGGCAGAAGGGAAGCTTCTCCACTAAAACTCCTGTTGAGGGTGTACCACAAGGCTCCATTCTACACCTCTTGCTCTTCGCTATCTATATTAACAACATAAATGCCACCATTAAACAAGCACGAATACACCTCTTTGCAGGCGACCACGGTGCTGTACGCTAGTAGCCCCACCCTGATGCTGCCCAAAAGGACTACAAAGTGATTTTAATCAGCTGCAATTTCAACTACTAAGCCAGAAGCTACTTCTCAATGCAAAAAGACCAAAGCAATGTTTCTCTCTCCCTTTCCTCATGCAACAAATCCTGCTATTGCTGGGGCGCTCCCGCTGATCATCACTATTCTAGGTGAACAGTTGGCTTATGTAACAAAGTTCAAGTATCTGGGGTCTGGTTAGACCATAGACTTTTCTTCACTGACCACATAGATGAGCTGGCTAAGAAACTCAGAAAAAGACTGAGCCTGTTCTTTAGGATCAACAATCTCCTTGCAGAGATGCCATACTGACATTGATCCAAGCGACCTTTCTTTCCTTAATAGATTATGCAGACTTTCTTTATAGTCAGGTCTCACCATTGACTTAGCCAAACTGGACATGCTCTACCACAGAGCTTTAAGATTCATCACAGGTCTTCTGTACTCTACCCATCATTCCACCTGTACACTGCAGTGGGATGGTCATCCCTCAGTTACAAGCGACAGAGAAATGCTGCAGTTTGGACCTACAGAGCTATCATAAATAAACTGCCCCATTATATTTCTGTCTGTCTACCTTTTTTGTGCTCTTGGAAAGTATGCCCTGAGAAGTACCTCCTATATTTCCTTACATGTATATGAGGCAAAGTCATGTAACGGCAGATCAGCCATAAGCTATGTGCTACCTCAAATGTGGAACAAGCTGCAAAAACATTGAAACTAACTCACCCTATCAGCTTAGCAGCATTTAAATCACTATTCTCGTCAAATTAAGGAATCTTGTGCCCTGTTTCCTGACTTATGACCCTCAAAGGTTCTATTGCTCTCTGAGCCATCTGCTGCCTAGGGTTTGGTCACTTGACAATTTGCCCCTCTTCCTCCTTTTTTCCACCTCCTTCATTTCCACCTCCCCCAACCCTGGACATGACTTTGCACTCCAACTCAAACTCTTATCAATGACTGAGACATCTAATCTCTATCTCCTCTCCCTCTGTGGCTGCCCCCAACATACGCCTTCCCGCCTCTATCACCTGCTAGTCACCCCCTACCTTCTCCTGCTGCCAACTTCAACCCAAAATTTCAACCTAGTATAAACCATGAGTTCTTGATTTTTACTTTGGAGCACCTTATAATATTATATACCTCATCTCTGTTCATGTTGAAATTTTACTGTATCATCACTTACATATCTTACTGTCAATGTTCTATGCTGTACTTATTATATACTGTATTTTTGTTGTATTCTGTTGCTCACTATTCCTATTGACAAATCAGGTCCACCTGAAAATGAGCATTGCTCAATGGTGTTTGCCTGGCTAAATAAAGATTTTGATTGATTGATTGAGTGGCGGCCCCTGGTGGAGACTGGGGCACAGCTCAGACTGGCCACAGAAACAAGGAGGGGGCAGGATGATGGCAGGCTCCTGCAGCAGAGGTGCCATGCAGAACACCATTGCATGCCATCCCCTGCAGGGGAGAAAACAAGAGAAATATGGGGTGGTAAATTGACCACTACAGCTTACAAATCGGCAATATACACTCTAAGGCAACCCAACATCCAGATGCAAAAAGTGTTTTTCGGTGGAGGTGCACCCTCCTGAATTAGGGTTTCTTAACTCGGGGGTTTATATCGAGGAAGGGGCAAAATCAGATATCAGGAAAGAATAAGTGCTGCAACTCGCAGCTGTGGCAAAATGTAACCTACTTCTAGTCCAGACCCAGTCCCTGCTGTGCCACAGCTAGCCACCCACACCACCATGCCATATGGCTAGCTCGGCAGCAGCTGGTACTCCAGTTCCTTTGAACCACTCCCTGTCCCTCCCACTTACCATTCCCCTTCTGTTTGCCCTTCCCTATATCTTCACTATTCTAGGTAACCAGAATAATAGAACTCCAAATGAATCACTGTTTTTGTAGTCACTCATTTTGGTTCATTATTATTACATGATACCATTTAGATAAAGTGTTCTCTGAGAGACTCCACTCTGGCACCTTGTTCACCCCCTGAGGTACTTACAGTCTTAATCATGTCCTCTCCTCCAGGGAGTACATGCAGAGTTCCCATGGCTTCTTTTCATGAAGTTTCTCTCCATTCCACGCATCATTTTTGAACCCTCCCTCGATTGCTTCCACTTTGTCAATGTTCTTGGGATGTGTGTCCTTGTGAATGATACCGTGGCATCACCCTCCCTTTTCTGCTAGAAATCCCCCTCCTGTACCCAACATACCATTAGCTTTGCCAACTGCCATGTCGTACAACCCTGTTACCCTGAAATCAGATACATATTACCCTAAGGTTCCTTTATTGTTTTGTGACTGTAATAAACCTGCCCCAATCTTAAAGACATCCATCAGGTTTACCTACCCAGGTGCATGACTTTACACTTTTAGTTCTGAAACCCTGCTGCCACTCCATAAACAACTCTCTTAGTTTCCCAAATGAATTTGTATTCTCTCCATCCCTACCTGGGACTACACTCTGATACATATTTTTGTATCATCTGCCATTAGACATCTTCCCTCTGATTACTTAGCAGTGTAACTTATTACAACTTTGAAAAGGACATGACCCATTATCAATCCCAGTGGTTTGGTAAAAAAATATTAATCCGTTACAAAGCTATTTAATTTTAAAAGTCTGGGTTCTGAGCATGGTCATTTCATGCTTTTCAGCAGAGGAAAGGAATGGAATGAAAAAGGATTTTGCTCTTGATGAACAAGGATCCTTTTTCTAGAGGGGCCAATTCCGTTCAGCAGAAAAAAATCCTTTTCTTGAGCCACCATCTTTTTTTTTTTTTTATTTTAGTCTTTGGTAACCAGGTAAGGCCCACTAGGCACAAGTGCCTGTTTTCAGGGGTGACCTGGGAGCACTGGGGGTTCAGTGACTTGATCAGAGTCACACAGTATGCAAGTGGAGGTTGTGAGAATCAAACTCAGGTCTGGTCTGCTGGATATATCAAACCTTCACACCTCATTCCTCTAACCTCTAGGCTATACTGTAAGCTTATTGTTGGATTTTGCCCCCAAAAACAAAAACTGTCATAACTATACCGAGATGTACGTTTCAGAAATATAAGAATGTTACTTGCTCATCGGAGTTGATGAGTTCTTCGTGGTTTCTGACCTTTATATACACCTAGAAATTTTTTATTAATCAATTTAAATCCTTTTCATCACTCACTATCTTCCCTTTTCACCACTGCTTGTTCTTCATGGTGAAAAAGGAAACAGGCTGGCGTAAAAGGATTTCTATTTTACCGAAATAGATGTCTCTTGTTAGTAATCATTTTTCGTCAATCGATTTCTTTTTCTTCATAATGAAACTAGGAACAACAGAAAAGGAATTCTACTGGTGAAAAAGGATTATTGGCAGGGCCATCTGGTCGGAAAAGGGGACATCTGGTTGATAAATGAGATCCTTTTTCACTAACCAATTTCCTTTTTTACCATGGCAAAATAGGGATTGTGAAAAAGGAACTTGACTGGTGAAAAAAATAGGTTCCTGGAGATCTGAGCCCCAAAATCATAGCCATCTGGTCGGAAAAGAGAGTTTTCACCAGACTGAATCCTTTTCCACCACCACAGGTAAGGATTGGCAGAAAGGGATTCTGCCTGTGAAAAATTATCCTTTTATATATATATAATATATATATACAGTATATAGTATTTTTTTTACACCCCCACCCTGTATTATACTGTGTATGTATGTATATATATCTTTTAATTTATTTATTGAAATCTTGGATACCACTATTGAGTGGATGCTCGATAATTGGTTCCACGTCAGTTGACAAATTCAGAATAGTTCAGAGATGGTGACAACATATGCATATAAATGTTATGATTCATCAATACAATTAATACATAGGAGCAGACTCTACTAAGGCACTGTACAATGTATTCATGAAGAAAAGTTATTTAGTAGTGCTCTGTTGTCCTATATAAGAACCAATTAGGAACTGGTGCTGTTGGCAGGGAACTGTGACTTCAAAACAGAATTTACTATGCAATAGTAACAACCCACAAGCAATCAGAAAGGTAAATATAACCCTGAATTTTAACCACTTGCTGAATTTATTCTACAGATTTTTGTGCTTTCTTAAGTTCACTTTTAGTTATAAGCACAATCAAAATAAGACAGACAATACTTATCCATAGCAGTTGCCTAATGTTAGCCATTCATGTTCCATTTTCAATCTCACTCCTGGTGTGAAAAGTTTCTTCATGGCTGTATGCCTAGTCCTTTAGGTTAGCTGAATGCTTAATTCAATGTTCACTCAACTTTTCAAGTGTCTCTCTTATTTTGATTGTGAGTTGTTACTATTGCATCATAAATTTGTTTTGAAATTGTACAATGTATGCCCTCATCCTGGGGAGACATATAGCATTAGGAGTGGACATAGAGGGAGGAAACAGAGAGGAGAGGAGAGGAAGGGTAAAAGGAGGGGTAGAAGGGGTTGGGAAATGGATAGGGTAGGTAAGAGAGGTGGGACAGGGTGTGGCAGAAGGGCACTAGATATATATATATATATATATATATATATATATATATATATATATATGTGTGTGTGTGTGTGTGTATATATATATATATATATATATATACATATACACAGTGGAGTGTTGTTCTATACAGAATTCCATCCCTTTCAAAATGCTGTTGTACCACAGTTCAAAGGTCATAGAATGTGATTCTACCCTACTGTGGTTGAATAGCATTCTAGAACCTCTAGAGACTGCATGAGTCAGATTCATTTTGAAAACAAAAGAATCACAAATGCATATTTCACACAGTACTATACACTATTAAAAAATACAGGATGAGCAACTCTATGCACAACCAATGTGTTTTGCTACCTCGGGTTCGATTCTCACAGACCTCGAGCTGGCCTCGAGGTTGGGGAATCAGAACCCCTGTAGTAATACACACTGGTTGTGCATAGTTGCCCATCCAGTATTCTCTGTAAAGTAACTCCTACACTGTTTTGGAAGAATGGGAAAGCCCCACCAGGAACCCAAGGCTGGGACCAGGGAGGATGGAAGGGTCCTCTGGGATGGAGCTCCAAGGAAGGGAGGGAGGCAGAGAACCCAGATAAGGGGAAGCTTCTTCTAGTGGGGACCTCTATTGTCCGGGGAGTGGAGTTAGGGTCATCTAGGAAGGAAGAGAGGGAGTCAAGTGCCTGGAAAGTCAATGTACCAGGCTATACACTGTTCAGGACGGACAGGGAGGGTAAGAAGTGTGGGGAGTGGTGAGAGATGGTATAAAGGTTACAGAAGTTCAGGGAAGACAGGGGGAGGCTGAGGCAATGTGGGTCATGCTGGAGCCAGTGAATGGAATAGCAATGCGCACAGGGTGATCTACAGACCCCACAAAGAGGGAGGAAGTAGACAGGGAACTATTGGAAAACATACATGACATGGCAGCTAAAGGTGAAATCCTGCTACTGAGGGATTTCAATATGCCAGATGTGGATTGAGCCACCCAGATGGCTGTTTTAGCAGAAGCACAGCCATCCTTGAATCCCTGCAGAGGGCTGGACTCAGGCAGCTGGTGCATGAGTCAACCAGGGACAAGTCAATTCTGGACCTGGTATGGACCAATGGGAACAGAGTAGAAGAAATACAGGTGGAAGGCCAGCGGGTCCAGTGACAACCACATGGTGTGGTTCAACATGGAGACATGGACTCAATTTTTAAGTCACACACTGCTCCATCCTTATGTACCCTCCCCAGGTCGCACAAGGAGATGAGCAACTTGTAACTCAGTGTGCCTTCCTGGCAAAACATTTTAATAAATAAATAAACACAAGAGCAAGAGTATTAGATTTCAGGAGGGTGAATTTTACTGAAATAGGTAGATGTATACAAAGCAGTCCTGGAGAAGTGAGAGGTAATAGAGGGGTGGAAGAACAATGGAAGAACCTGAAAGGAGCCATAGTGGATATAACAAACTAATGGATTAGAATAGTGGCCAAAGGGAAAAGAAGGAGGAAACCACTGTGGTTCTCCAAGGGGGCAAAGTCATAGCTAAAAGGCTGAGTTTCAGAAAATATAAGGGAAGCCAAAGGGAGGAGGACAGGGAGGTGTACTTTGAATGTCTAAGGGAAGCAGGAAAGGCTGTTAGGAGGATAAAAGCACAGACAGAAGTGGGCTTAGCACAGTCTGTAAACAAAGGGATAAGGCATTTTATACGTACATCAGTGAAAGAAGAAAAATGGGGCAGGGGATTGTGAAGCTCAAAGGGAGAAGAGAGAGTGTAAGGAGGAGGATCTGGACAAGGCAGAAATACTGAACAAATACTTCTGCTCAGTATTCACTAGGGAGGGGCAGAGTCAAGGACCTCAGTTGGGTTGCAGAGGCAATGGGGTGGGAGTGGACACCAGTCCATTCACAGTGGACAGACTTCTGGAAGAACTCACAAAGCTGCAGGTGAATAAGGTCATGGGGCCAGACGGCATCCACCTGAGGATATTAAAGGAGCTGCGAAGGGAGCTAGCAGTGTCTCTGGTGGCCCTGTTCACTGACTCTCTAAACACAGGTGTCGTTCCAGAGGACTGGAGGAGGGCACATATAGTCCCACTGCACAAGAGCTGCAGTAGGGAGGAGGCGGAGAACTGCAGGCCAGGCAGCCTCACCTCAGTGGTTGGAAAGATCATGCAGACACTGCTGAAAGAAAGGAGAGGAGACATATGGAATCCAGTGGTGCTCAGGATCTGAGGCAACATGGATTCACAGCAGGAAGGTCATGTCAAACGAATCTATTAGATTTTTGATTAGGTGACTAGGGAACTAATTCAGAGATGGGCAGCAGTCATCGCCTCCTGGATTTCAGCTAAGCCTTCAGCACCATCCCACACAGAAGGCTGATTAACAAAATGGATAGTATGGGCATGGGAGACAAGGTGGTGAACTGGGTTAGGAGCTGGTTAACAGACAGGAGAAAGGATGGTGGTAAATGGGTACAATCTGGGGTGGAAAGTGACCAGTGGGTGTCACAGTGGTCAGTACTAGACCAGTCCTGTTCAATGTCATTAGTGATATTGCAGAGCTGCTGGAAACAAAGGTCTGCCTCTTTGCAGATGACATCAAGATCTGCAACAGGGTGGATACTCCAGAAGGAGTGCAGAAAATGAAGAGGGACCTGTATAAGCTTGAAAGATGGTCGGAGATGTGGCAACTGAGTTTCATACAAAGAGGTGCAAAATAATGCACCTGGGTAGAGGGAACCCTGGGGAGAGTTACAGGTTGGGGGAGCTGACTGTCACCAAACAGGAAAGAGACCTAGGGGTTATCATCTCTGATGACTCTAAGTATCAAAGCAGTGTACAAAGGCAGCAGGGAAGGCCAGTAGCATGCTAGGGTACATAGGCAGGAGTATGACTAGCAGGAGGCGGGATGTGGTAATGCCATTGTATGAAACATTGGTAAGGCCTCAGCTGGGTACTGTGTGCAGTTCTGGGGCCACGCCAGTGCAAATACAGATACAGTGGAGACTATCCAGAGAAGGGCAACAAAGATGGTTCAGTGCTTGCACCACAAAACATATGAGGAGAGACTAAGGAACCTCAATATTTACTCACTGGAGGAGAGGAGACAGCGGGGACATGATTGAAACTTTCAAGTACCTCAAGGGCATAAACAAGGTGCAGGTCAGGGACCTTTTCCAATGTAGAAAAAGATACAGAGGACATATAACCTTGTCTCTCGCTCCTGGATGAAAACACCATAACTATGCATCCTAGCATCTCAAAAGCTTTACCAACTGCCCTGCACTGCCCTGCCACCTTGAGATTGTCAGACATGATTTCCCATTGTCCTTTTATTTATTTATTTGTTTATTTATTTATTTATTTATTTTAGATTGGATTAATACCTTTGAGTCAAGGACTCACTTTCAAAGGTTCCACGTCAGTGTTGAACAAACATTACACAAATACAAGGTTTACAGAGAAAAAAAAAGAAAACATTGAAGCATATACACAGGCAGTAATAGCAAAATCTGAACTTACATACATCACATTAGTACATATTAACAGATAGACTGATTAGATAAGAGGGGTTGGGGCTGAGATGGAGGTGGCATCGTCTGAGATGGGAGAGAGGTGGAACTTTCAACTAAGAGAGACCATAGTCAGGTAATCAGGGTAGGGAACGGTTATGAGAAAAGTGGTATATAGCAGAAAGATGTAGAGGGGTAGGTAAATGGAAAACTGAGTCCTTCATGGATTGTCGACTGTAAGTAACAGCCCCTTGGTTTCTCTCTGCCCAAGGTGCGTGACTTTGTCCTTTTGGCTTTGAAACCCAGCTACCACCTCTAGACTACTCCTCTAGTTTCTCAAGGTCCCAGTACAATCTGTCCCCTTATGGGCGCCTGCCCAATTGCAGATTTTTGTGTCATCTACAAAAAGACACTCCTTCACCTCTGGTTCCACATCAATGTCACTTATGAAGACATTGAAGAGGACAGAACTCAGTACTAATCCCTGTGGCATTCCACTGGTCACTCTGCCATCTCCTAGGTGGCTCCTGTTTACCACCACCTTCTGTCTCCTATCCTTTAACCAGTTTGATACCCAGCTTACTACCTTCTCCACAACCCCAGCTTGCTAAGTTTCTCTATGTTTCTTTATTAGCCTGTATGTCATAGTGACAAAGGCATTACTAATGTCCAGATAGGCAACATCGATTGCCTTCATCTGATCTTCCTCCTAGTCACTCGGTCAAAGAAATCTATCAGGGTTTGAAATGAGCCCCCACACCCACCCACACACACACCCACACCAGTAAAACCATGCAGCTCATTTTATTCCATGTAGTCCATTAGCCTCTCCTTCAGCACAGCCTCCATTAATTTCCCCAACCACTGATATTTGCTGAGGTTTTAACATAGAAACATAGAGGCTGGACGGCAGATAAGAACCGCAAGGCCCATCCAGTCTGCCACCCCTACCCACATTGGGGCCTCCCACCTGAAGGATCCTCACATCCTCTCTTGCCACTATCACAGGTGCCTCACTGTTGGCAGTCTCATCTTGCCAGAGCGTCAAAAGAGTTGTGTAGTGGCTGAGGAATAAATTCCTGTCCCACAACCCCCACACTACTGGAGCCCACCATAGTCTAAGCAGTCTTACTCTTGGCATCCTCTGAGGCACAATAATAGCAAAATAGCATCATCTCTCACAGGGTTCCTATCCTTGCCAACATGGGTGAACACACATCAACTAGCTCTGCCTCCAGGGCATTGCCTCGGTCTATGCCAGTGAGATGGGACCCAGAAAATGAAAAGTCACCTGTCTTGGCCTGCCAGATGGACTGCCTATCTCCTCCAATTCCACACGTCCCCTAGAGCACCACTCCTGCTCCCCAACACTGCACACCTTGCAGACAGACCCATCCAGGAATGCTACCTCCTTCATTTACCCGAGTAGAGGGGCCTCCCAACAGGGATAAGCTGAACCCTCCAAGATGTAGGGATACTGGGGAGCCAGGTAGCAGAAGTGGCAGTGAAGGGTGAGGCTGGTGGGGGTGCAAGGGAGGAACAAAAAAAAATTGTGACACACAAGAATCCATATATTGACTATAGTACAGTACCCCCAACACACACAATAATCCATATATGATCATAGCACATAACACCCTGTACCAGCCATCAAATGGTTGGATATTAACAAAGTGAAAACTTTGCCACCCATATAGATATATAGTCAAATTTTGACATTATCACATGCACCACTCTCTACCCCCGCCCATCCAACCACAAAGTTTGACTATCGACAAAATGCTGGATTCTGATATATATACAACACACACACACAGGCAGCTATTGCCCACCTTCCAAAACAGCAGTTCAAGTATAATATAAATGCTGTAGTATGTACATCCTACACTACAAACAAACACCCACACAAAGAAGGAGCCTCCATGGCAGGTATTGACAACAGCACCTCCCATCAGCATTAGAAAGGATTGATGATTTAGAAATCCTTGTGTATTATGTATCTCACACACACACACACACACACACACACACACACACACACACACACACACACCACCTGTATCTACATATATGCAAAACTGCCTATATTTATATACACACACACAAGCTGCATGCATCACACACACCGCACACAAAACCACCTGTATCTACACACACAATCCCCTTTGGCAGCAATTAAGCATAGCATACATTCCATCTAACAGATAGCAAACTTTCATGCAATAAAAAAAATTGCTGCAGTATAAGACTGGCCAGAAGGCACGGAGGGCTGAAGTTCTGTGTGCCTTACCTCCAGTCATGCCTCCAACCTGTGTTTGGGAGCTAGCTTGGTTGCTGGGGGAGGACTGAGCATCCATCAGCAGACAGTTCCTCTCGCTTGGGTGGGGAGGCATGCTGATTCAGCTCTTGACTGCCCCAGGTGGAGATCTGTGGGTGGTGCCAGAAGCTTAAGCAATATAAAGGGAGGAGCAGTTATTCTGTAGCAGTTGTGCACATGCTTACGTACCACCACAGCAGGGGACCTAAGGGAAGAAAACTTAAAATCATCAACACAGGCTTCATGAAACCCTGCCTGCTTACATCCATCCCATGCCACCAACTACACCACTGGCCCAATTCTGGAACCAACTCACTGGGTCGGTGGAGAATGGCCCTACCTCCAGGCCCCAACATGGGGGGTGGAGACAATCTATGGGGACTTTGGGTTTGTTGGATATAGTTGAGGTCAGTGCTGGATGGGTGAGGAGGGAACAGGGCTGAGAGCTCACCAGTGTCACCTCCAAGGCAAAAACATTATTAAAAAAAAAAAATGCAGAACCACACCATTACAGTAAACCCAAGTGTAGATAATAGTAGAAGATCTCTTACCTGGGAACTAGAGAGCCAGAACAAGGAGCCTTGAAGGGAAAAATGTACATCGGACCTGTAGAATAAAATATTGGAAAGAGGTCACAAAGGGCTGTAGTTCTTAGGAATTCAATAGTAGGGACAGGACAAGTTAGAAGCAGAGCAATACTTATCTGATAGAGAAGGGGTCAACATCCTCTCAGATCTGTTAAAAGAAAATAGGTTAGTATGCAGAAAATACAGTAGTGACAGCAGAGCAGATAGATATGAAATGTGTATAGGACAGCATAAGAGTAAACAAGCATTTGTCAATACCGAATGTTTGCTTGCTGGCATTGACATTGTAGTGTAGGAGTTAGACAGCTGCATAATAGGAATGGCAGTGATGTATCGAACTGAAGCCAACCCCACCACCACCACCCTGCAGAGAGTGACAGGCATTGGGGTGTGCCTTTGGGTTGTCAGGCTTAATGCACGCCATTTCACCACTCCCTACTCTGCAGACACCGAGAAGTGTCAAGGTGTGCCTTGGGGTCTTTGGCCCTTATGCTCACCGCATTCCATCAGGAAATACGGTGAGATGGGTGCAGTATAGGAGAATGTGGTGAACTTTGGGGCTGAAGAGACCAGGCACACCTCCATGCCTCTCACTGGCTGCAGGGTGTGGATGGGGATTGAATGGTATGGCGTTACAGGCGACAATCCCAAGTCACACCCTGATGCCTTTCAGTCTCTACAGGGTGGGCATTATGGTTGCAAACCCTATCGCCTCAGGCGTTTGTTGGTATTTTCACTCCAAATTTTCAGCATGGCTTTTGTGACCCCACATTATGAACAGTGGCAATATCAGTTTGTTAGCTGAAAGCTGATTTTGCAGAGCGACTATGGCATTTGGCACCACAGGCATGAAAACACATTTCGAACAGGATGTGAAAAATGACAGTTGTACTGTTCATGGGGAAGTGTAACAAATGGCAATGTTGAAAATCTGCAGTGAAAAAGTAAAAAACTGGTGAAGTCATGGCGTGCATAGAAAGTGTGCAACACACCCATAATGTAATTAGTTTGGGATTTTTACAGCAGATTGTCAACACAGGCATTTTGGGACCTCCGCTCTTGAACAGTGTCACTGTGATTTTCTTAATCTGTCCCAACAATGATTTCCACAGCGACCACGCATTTCTGCGTTGAAAGTGTGAAACACATTTCCGCCATGTTGTGAAAAATGACAGCTGTACTGTTCATAAGGAAGTGTGTAAAAATGCCAGTGGTGAAAATCTGGACTGAAAATATTACAATTTCATGAATTTACGAGGGTGCATGGAAACTGCGCAATGCTCTCGTAACACAGTCATTTATGGACTTTTGTCACTAAATTTTCAACATAGCCATTTAAGACCTCTGCTCATGAACAGTGTAACTGTGATTTTCTTAATCTGTCCTAAACATTGATTTTCACACCGACTGCGCCATTGTGCGCTACATGCGGAAATACATTTTAGGTGAGATGTGAAAAATTACAGCTGTACTGCTAATAAGAAGGTGTAAAATGGCAATGATGAAAATCTGGAGTGCAAATATTAAAATTCGGGTGAGATGTGAAAATTACAGCTGTACTGCTAATAAGAAGGTGTGGTAAAATGGTAATGGTGAAAATCTGGATTGCAAATATAAAAATTAGCGAACTCACAAGAGTGCATAGGAACTGCGCAATGCAGTCGTAAAACAGTCATTTTAGGAATTATTTCACCAAATTCTCAATTAGCCATTTTAAGACCTCTGCTCATGAACAGTGTCACTGTGATTTTCTTAATCTGTCCCAAACATTGATTTCACACACCGACTTCTACCATTGTGTGCTACATGGGAAACTCATTTTGGGCAAGATGTGAAAATGACAGCTGTACTCTCATAAGAGGTGTGGTAAAATGGCAATGCTGAAAATCTGAGTGCAAATATTAAAAATTCACGAACTTATGAGTGTGCATAGGAACTGCGCAATGCATGCTCAGTAAAACAGTTATTTTAGAATTTTTCCTAAATTTCAACATAGGCTTTTGACAGCCCACCTTATGAACATTGGCACTGTCGTTTCATTAATCAGTCCTGAAAGGTGATTTCATGCAGTGACCGCAAATCACCCTTCAGGCCCATTTAACATCATGACAGTTCCAGAATTCATGAGGAGGGTCTCAAAAACCCGTGTTGAAAATTTGGTGTGAAAATTCCAAAAATGCCTGAGCATGCAACAAAGTTGAAAAACCCTATGTATTGCATTATACAGCTTACCAGCATTTCCTCAGTTTCTGGTTGGCTTTGAAGAGTGCAGATGTGTTCCGGTCCACGAAGATCGTTCGCCAGACTCGGAGGTAAGTATGGGGTGGGGGTGTGGGAATCAGGAGTCTTGCCAGAGGGTGAGGCGGTTGTGGGTTTTGGGTGGGGGCCAGAGGGTCGCAGAGGGACTGTTGTTTTGTTACACTTTTTTTTTTCTGGAAGATGGCGCTGAGACATTTGCCATGCTGGGGTAGGCTCCCAACATGGCAGCTGGAAGGCAGTTGGGGCGTGGAACCGGCAGAGTTAGGCACCCCGGTCGGCCATAAGAATTTTGTAGTGACTGGTGTTGTCACAGGTATGCGAGGATTTCTGTAATACCCTAAGTGGGCTACTTTACCGTGTGTGGCCAGTGACCAATGTATATAAACTAAAATAATCTTTTTCCATGGGTCTGCTGGTGGTGGGTTTCAAACACCACCCACCTCCCTGCCTTCATTCAAAGGAGTTAAAATTAAGTCCACCAGGTTTCCAGTGAAGTGTGTCCGTGGGAATACCCTCATCTAAATCCTGACTGGTACTTTGTTGAATGGAATGTTGTTCTAAATATTTTACTAAGTGTTCCTGAACTATACCTCCAACAGTTTTGAGATTGTGGGTTCAATAAGAGAGTGAGGGGTGATAATTTGTTGGTCAGTTTTATTCCACCCTAATAAATTGGTATTATTTTATGTGTTTCCAGCTTTCTACAAACTTATATTCACTTAAACTCAATTGAATAGCTTTGTTAAAATGGGGAAACAATTTCTATAGCATCCTTTAAAATTTACATTCTGCCCCATCAGGTCCATAAGCTTTTTAACTTTCATTTTCCTAATTTGTTTTACCATTTTGCCACCTTTCATTTGCTAAATGTTTTTACTTGCCACATGTAACCCCCCAAACCTAAATTTGGGCCACTCCTGATCATTTCTTACCTCCCTCTGTAAATTTGGTTCCTCCTGGATCTCTACTGGAATCTCCGATCGGGCATCATAACAAAATATTTATTTAGTTAATCAGCCGATGCTTTGGGAGACTGTATAACACTTTTTACCGCCTGAATTACTGGTCTTTTGTTAGCTGGTGACTCAAAGAACTTAATCAGTGACCAATATTGTCTCTTGTCTGTTGTTTCACTAATTGTATTTCTATAAAATCTCCACTTTGTATCCCTAAATTTTGTTTCAATTTGTTTCTTGCTTTTTGAAATTATTCCAGTCTTTGGCATTTAAAGATCTGTTAGGCAGAGGGGACAGTGAAAAAGCAGGAATACTGAACAGATATTTCTGCTCAGTATTTCACAACAGAGGAGGGAAGTGTCTAATCCAATTAACAGAAGCACTCTTGATAGGTCGATCCCAGTCCTTTCCACAAGAAGAAAGGGTTCTGCAAGAACTCCTAAAACTGAAGGTGGACAAAGCAATGGGTCCTGATGGAATTCACCCCAGAATTCTAAAAGAATTAAGGAAGGAACTAGTGAAACCACTGGCTACTCTTTTAATAAATCATGGGAGGATGGTGTGGTGACCCGAGGACTGGAGGAAGCGGTGTGATTCCCTTCACAAAAGTGGGACCAAGACAGAGGCAGGAATCTACAGACCTGTCAGTCTGACCTCTGTGGTAGGGAAAGTGATGGAGTTACTTCTGAAGGAAAGAATAGTTGAGTACCTAGAGGTCAGTGGAGCACAGGATCCAAGGCAGCATGGGTTCACAGCAGGAAGGTCATGTCAGGCCGAATCTAATAGATTTCTTTGACTGGGTGACCAAAGTAGTAGACCAGGAGGGGCTGGACATGGCCTACCTAGACTTTAGCAAGGCATTTGACACAGTCCCTCACAAAAGATTATTAGTCAAATTAACCAGCCTGGGAGTGGGTCCCAGGGTGGTAGCCTAGGTAAAACATTGGCTGGACAACAGGACACAGAAGGTAATTGTAAATGGAGTCCACTCTGAAGAAAGGCGGTTACTGTGGGGCAGCGAGGGTTCAGTATTGGGTCCAGTCCTTTTAATGTCTTCATCAGTGGCATTGCAGAGGACTGGAAGGAAAGTATGCCTTTTGCAGATGACACAAAGATCTGCAACAGGGTTGATACACAAGGAGGCGTGGAAAGGATGAAAGGGACTTGGCAAGGTTGGAGGAATGGTCAGACGTATGGCAGCTAGATTCAATGCAAAAGTGCAAAATAATGCACCTGAAACAAGAACCCAGGAAGAATACACAATGGGTGGGAGGTAGTAACAACAACAAAACAGGAAAGGGACCTGGGGGTAATCATATCAGATGACCTTAAGGTTAGCAAGCAATGTGAGAAGGCAGTAGGGAGGGCGGGGTATACTGGGATGTATAAGGAGAGGCATCAGCAGCAGAAAACAGGAAGTTGTTATCCCTCTGTACAGACAGTTGGTGAGACCCCATCTGGAATACTGTGTCCAGTTCTGGAGACCCCATCTCCATAAGGACATAGACAGGATAAGAGGCAGTCCAGAGGAGGGCAACTAAAATGGTGCAGGGTCTGCAAGAGAAGCCGTATGAGGAGAGACTTAAGGAGCTTAATATGTATACCCTTGAGGAAAGAAGGGAGAGGGGACATGATAGAAACTTTCCAAGTACCTCAAGGGAATCAACAAAGTCCAAGAGGGTAGCATCTTTCAGAAAAAGAGACTTGCAAGAACAAGGGACACAATTTAAAGATAGAAGGAGGGCGGTTCAGGGGCAATGTGAGAAAGTATTATTTCACAGAGAGGGTAGTGGATGCATGGAACAGCCTTCCTGAGGAAGTTGTGGAGTCTAAAACTGTGGGAGAATTCAAGAATGCATGGGACAGACATAAGGCAATTCTTGTAGGGGCAGGAAGATATAGGCTGTTGGTTAAATAGGATCTCTAGTGCTATCCTGTAGGTAGGGAAATGGGCAGACTAGATGGGCCTAGCGGTCCTTATCTGCCATCAAAGTCTATGTTAGCTATCTTCCATAATCTATCTTTTAAGCAAATTTCCTTTCCAGTTTCTCCTTGATCCAGGAAGCCTGTTCTTTCCTCTGGGTCTTCCTAGTATAGGGTGCTAATGAATCACAAATTTGCATAAATGTCTGGGTAAATTCTTGAGTCACCAGGTCCAGAGAAGGAATTAGGAATATTCTATTCCAGCTGACCTTTGTTAACTGTACTACTAATCTTTCCTGACTGTAGTTTTAAAAGATTTTTTAGTTTATTTCTGATTTGGTCCTTCAGGTTTCCTTATTTAACAATTCAAACTACCTATTGTAGAGTTATAAGCATCTGATCTATGCTTATCTCAATGGATTTATCTTTGCTGACACAAAAGCTTGGTCTAGTATGTTTCATTTGCTCATAATTTGGCTTTTTCATGTGGGATTTATTATTATTTGTTCTACTTCCGGGGTGGAAAACTCTTTTTTAAAGCTCTCCCCGTGGTTGACCTCTTGGCATTAAAATCCCTCGAGGAACAAGACCTCGCCCTTAGTTTTATTTAATATACATCCTGAGAGAGATTCAAAGGAACCAATATTTGATCTAGGTGGGGAATATACTTGTGAAGAACACATTAGGTATGGGGCTTAATGTTGTTAGCTGCTGCCCTTTAAGAGCACTTAGAACTTGCATGTAATCATTTGTTGCACTGCCTGGCAGTGCTATGTATGCCTTTTAGAGAATTATTCTGTCTGAGGCTAGACCTCAAGAGAAGAACATCCTGCTGTACAGAATAAACAATTCATTTATTTCTACGTCTGTTAGTTTGTTCAGCACAGTCCAGCAATGTATCCTCAGTAGCAGCAACAGATGGGAATGGCAGAACAGAAAAAGGTAAGGGTCTTTAGTGGCAGACCAACTTCCAAACACCACACATGTGGAGAATGCAGCCCTTCTTCTGCCCAGACCCCATGCTTGTCTGTGTTGCTGGTTATCCCAAGTCACTTCGCCCAGTATGCCTGAATGTTACTAGCACTACAGCCTTGGCTGCAAAGAAAACAATGAACTGTCTCCTGGTTGTATAGCAGCCTGCAGCTCTCCTACTGCAACCAGAAAGTCAAACATAGAACTGTTTAACATCACTAGCCAGATGCTCAATGAAGCAACTGTTTAAAGTTAAATTATTCCTAGCCTAAGCCCCACGTAGCAAAGAAAATTGCAACTCCCAGCTGCCACCTCATGGCGGTGTTGCCTCAAACTGTTCCGCTCTGCCAGACAATCACCCCCTACAATTGTTTGCTGCAGCCACAGAAGTAGCTATACTAAATAAATGTGGGACACTGCTAGTCTAGCTCTTGTATTGAATGCATAGCTATCAATTAAATTATCCAGGCCCAGGGCACCTTGGCGCTCTGAACTGCATCCCCCACCCCCAGTTCATGGCACAGTTCAGCAGCAACAGTCCCTGCCTCTCAGTGAGGATCACAGCTCAGAGAGAAGAAAATCTCTCTGAGTACTGTGCCCACTTCCCTAATGTCTCTCTTCCAGCCTACAGCCAACCAGCTGCATCCAGGCCCTCAGCCTCAAAATACCTTGAACCAGCTCCCCACAGACTGGGCTGCTCCCAAACTCATGACTGCTGCAGTACGGACCTCTGCTTTGGACCATAGCTCAGTTCTGCTCCCTCCAGACCATTATTGCAGCCACTCCTCTGCAACTTATACTGCTTCTCCTCCCTCCAAGCAACAAGAGACCACGGCTTCTCCATAGCATCACTTGCTTCCACCTGACTGCACCTAGGAGGTACACATCTGCAAGTCAGCAACATACAGCTTTCGGTCTTCCTACACCCAACTGTGGCTTCTCTTTCTAACCGCTGCTGCCCTACAAAGTAACACCTTCTCTACTCCTCCTGGACCTCAACTCCTGCTGCTCAGAGCTCTCTTCCTGCTCGACCATACTTCACAAAAGACCCTAAAAGGCCCTACTACAAATAAAGAAAGAAAGAAAGAAATAAACACAGTGATCCGCCTCCGGACTTACACACTGCAACAGAAAGCTGTCACTTACCCACATGACAAATGGCCATAAAAAATATATATACAGAACTGCAAACTCCACGCTGCCCATACTCCCAAAATGGGGCCACACAACAATAAATGAAACAAACAAAAAAAAAAAACAGAGAGGCTAGAAAGAGAGAAAAAAATAAAATGAATCAAAATAAAACAAGGCACCGCAAGAAGTCCAAGTAGGACAATAGCAGAAAAAGTGGAGCTTGTTAATCACTCGGTCCATACAAAACAAAACAAGAAAAAGATATTTACAGCAGCGGAAGGGTTTAACGATACCAGGTGCCAGGATAGGAATGGAGAGAGCAGGGTTGACAGCACACAGTGGGAGAGAGAGCGGAGGTTCACGTGCACTACGGTTGCCAGGATGGGGAACAGAGAGAGTGGGGTGGACAGCATGCAGTGGAGGAAAGGAGGGTTTACTTGCTCTCGGTTTGCCGAGGGGAACGGAGTGAGCAGGGAGGATAGTCACAGCGGGAGGGTTTATGTGCCCTCCTGATGGCAAGACTAGGGAACAGAAGGAGCTGGGCAGACAGCACACAGTGAGAGGGAGTGGGAGGTTTACTTACAGTGCAGGATGGGTGCCTGGCTGGGGAACAGAGGGAGTGGACAGCATGCAGTGGGAGGAAGTGGGAGGTTTACTTGCACTCCTGCTCCCGCAATGGACTCGGAGGGAGTGCGTAAGAGAAATGTCTCAGCAGGCAAGGCATGTCCTGCAATGATGGGGTGCTCCCTCATTGCAGTGGCCAATTTCTTTCAAGTTGGTGGCACACTTGCTGAACTAGTGTCAGCTACAGCATCCACCACATTGGATAAACTAGGCCAAGCTCGCAAATGCATTGGTGGCATTGGCCTCACACTGCCGCACTTCACAACCTGCTTCTGCAGCAAGCTGTCGCAACATTTTCTAGCGCATGCATGCAAGCAACATAAAAGGTACATTTATGGCCTTTAAAAGTAATGGGGAGACATTTCACAGTACCAAAACCTCATATGACATCCAACTAATGAATTGCTCCCCAATCTTTGCTATCATATTCCAGTAGTCCTTGATATAAATGCACTGGAAAAGGAAGTGCACTGTAGACTCCTCCTGATTTATGCAGTCAGGCCTTGGGTACAGTCTTTCTTGGATGCTCTGATGCTTTTGGCTCCTCCCTTAACTTGCAGCCTTATATGAGTGGACAACCAGACAGCATTCTATATTTTCTTTGAACCCTAGGGTCCAGAGCTGTGCTGTGATCACCTGGGTAGAAATCTGAGGGATGGGGGAGTAGACTGGGTCAGTAAAAGAAAATAGGTCATAAAATAGATAAATAAAGTTGTTTCCAGGTGCCCAAATTAAACTAAAGAGAGTAGGGAAAGTTCTCCGGTTTCCTGGCCAATTTCCCCTATTTACAAAATACCACCAACAGCTTAACCTGACTTAATATGTCAGTTTCCGCTCTATATCTCCCCACCCCACTCCCACCGCGAGGCTGAAAATAAGCAGAATAGCCTAGCCTTCCTTTCCCAATTAACAACAACTAAATACAAATTCAAGTCAAGACAACTTTATTTTTACAGCGCCTTATCCCTGGAGTTCTGGGCACTTTACAAAGGATAACAATGGGAACACACAGTTAGAATCAGAACTAATAAGGCAATACATAATCAGGGCCGCAGTAATGGGGGTAAGTGGGGAAGTTGTCCGGGGCCCCAAGCTCAGGAGGGCCTCCTGAGGAGCTGCATTACCTCTGTCATTAGCTGGTCTGGGAAAACGGGGCCCATTCCAAGTGACTTGTCCGGGGCCCCAGGATTCATAGCTGCAGCCCTGTACATAATACCACAGTTCTACCCATGGATATTAAAACTAGCTATAAAATGATTAAAATCAGAGGATATCAAATGTCAAATTAAAAGACGTGTTTTCAGGCTGCACTTAAACACATCCATGGAGGGCGCTCCTCAGAACCGCAGCAAAGATTTGTATAAGACAGGCCCAGTTACTCCAAAGGCGTGGTCCAAATAAATCCTGTCCTTTTACCCAAACTTCACATTTGGAGTCTCTAATATCATAACAGACAACCCTTGCAGGCCTATTTAACAACAGTGCAGGGTGTGGGTTTGTGGGAGTGGAGAGTCACCAGGCATAGCCACGTGACGCAACCAGAAGACAAGTGTATAATACAGAATAGTATGGGTGGGTGTGTAATGAAGTTTACACATCTGAGAGATTAGATGTTACATAAATCCCAAGAGAGAAGCTCGAGGGTTTATGTAGCTAGCATATATGGGACCGAGGAAAACTTGTATGTGTTTGCCATAATAAACATGCCTTTTACATAGCAATAATGCCACTGGTTTCCTATGAGAAAAAGGAAGACCCAGTTATTATATTTCAATTACCCACATTCTTGAATGCCTTATTGTGATTATACAATGGAACCATGTATAAAATAAATTTAAACTGTTAAATTGTGTTTTTTAAATGCCCTTCTCAGAGACGTGGGTTCTTGCAGGATTTACTCACATGTGAAGACCTTAACTGAACCAATCAAGTTAGAGGATTTTGTGCCCTTTGTATAATGACTTATAAACTAGGGAACAGAGTCAGAGGGAATGGATTTTAAAAGGATAGCTGTGTGTGAATCTCTTGGATGCACTAGCCTTTGCCTCTGTCTCTACTGCATCCATCTGCCACTTGAACAAAGCAGGCATGAGTTTCATAATCACATATGACTGTGACAACCAGACTTGGTTTATGGCAACATATGTCCAACTGTGCATGTATCTGCATTGGGAGACTATTAGCCAGACAATCAATTTGCTGGCCTTGGCTGACTTCTTAAGACATCAACACCATTACAGGTGTGGGAAATAGGGTGTTGAGACTTATTGCAACCCCACCCCATTTGAGCATCAGTTAGGTGTGAGTTGCAAAGTAATGATGCAGAGTGTGTAACCCCACTGCCAAAGTGTGAGGGTTTCTTCCTTTTAGCTCCTGGAGCTCACCCTGAGCTGCTTCCTCCATCCTTCTCTCTTCTCCTCTGCCCCTGAGGACTTCTGCTCTGTGTTGAAGGACCAGAGGAGAGCTGCAGGACAGGAGCTGCCACTGGATTTCTTTTTGTGTTGTGCTCTGCACCAGCATGCAAAACAGCTCAGAGCTGTACATCGTAGGCGATGGCTAATCGGACAGACACTAAGCCACAGCCCCTCACATACCAGATGTGGATTCAGAATGAATGCTAAGGACAAGGGTCCATTATAAAATAAACATTTGGGGCCAGTACCCCACAGCAAAGAGGAACATCACTATTCCTGTGCACCCTGACCCCACAACCATAGCAGCAGGGGCAAGGGTGCAGCATGACAGTCAATCAGGCTGCAAAGCCTGGAAGAGGAGCACACGGAGCTCCTGGGACACAGAGGACTGCTTAGATCCTGGTGTTACCTTCTGGCCAAGAATCCACTGAGAGAATCACCATTATCCTGGCCCCAGAGTGATTGACAACCCAGTAAACCAGTGGTGAGTTGATATTCCCCAGAAAAGATCAGGGTCAGTTCCCAACAGATTCAGTCTAACATACTAACATACTAAAATGCCAGCAGAATAGGCCTAATGGTCTTTCGTGTCTGCTCGTTGGTCAGCCCCCACCCTGGGTGCTGACCTTGCTGTCCCTCGCTTTCTGGCTTCTCCTTCCCAGTTCCGGATATTCTTGCTGCATTGGATTTTGCTTCCTGAACCCTTCCCCTGTACCTGTCCCACCCTCTTGAACCCCTCCACTGTCTCTGCCTCCACCCAGCCCCCTAGGTAGTGCATTCCATGGCTCTACCACCCTCTCAGTGAAGTAGCACCTCCTCCTTTCTCCCCTGAATCTTCCCCTCAGCTTCCACCCATGCCCTCTGATGTGTTGCCTCCTTCCTTGAGCACCCTCACTGTTCCTCCCCTATTTACCCTATTCATGTACCTGAAGACCTCTATCATGTCCCCCGTCCTTCTCTCTTCCAAAGTGTACATATTTAGCTCTTCAAGCCCTCTCCTCATGGGTCCTGTCCCCCACCCCAAATCATTTTGGTTGCCCTCCTCTGGACCCTCTCCAGGAGGTTAATGTCCCTCTTTAAGTGTGGCCTCCAAAACTGCACGAGTACTCCAGGTGCGGCCTCACCAAGCAGTTATACAGAGGGAGTATCACTTCCCTCCTTCTGGAGTGATCCCCTAGCGATGCATCCCAGCATCCTGTTAGCCTTGGCTGCTGCCCTCCCTACAAGTCTCAGAGTTGTTCATCTTGACATCCACCACCACCCCCAGGTCCCTCTCAGCCATTGAGACTTGTAGTATTCCCAGGGTGTCACACTTGGCCTGGGTTTCTGTCCCAGGTGGAGTACCTTGCATTTCCCTGCATTAAACCTCAGCTTCCACTTTCTAGACCATCTTCCAGAGCTCCAGATCCCTGCAGGGCCACCTCCCTCCTCCCCATCCACCACTGCCCCCAGTTTCGAGTCATCTGCAAAGAGACTCATCTCACTCCTGATTCCTGTCCTTATGTCAGATACGTAGGCGTTGAACAGAAGGGCCCAGAGACTGATCCCTGTGGGACCCCACTAATGACCCTCCTTGGGAAGAGATTATCCCACCAACTCGACCCTCTGGGTCCGGTCCTGGAGCCAATTGCCTATCCATCGGATCATCTGGTTTCACCCCCATTTCTCCTAGTTTATCCAACAGGCCCACGTGAGGAACAGAGTCAAATGCCTCGCTGAAGTCCAGAAAGAGGACATCCACTGGTCTACCCAGGTCCAAGGCACTTGTCACCCAGTCATAGAACTCCACCAGGTTTGTCTGACACGATTTCCGGGATGAATCCATGCTGTCTCATCGTCCAGGCACCCTGACTTATCCAGGGCCCCCCTAGCCTCTCCTTGACAATGCCCTCCATCACCTTGCCCACCACCACTGATGTCAGGCTGACAGGCCTGTAGTTCTCTGCCAGCTCCCTTGATCCCCCTTGTGGATAGGCACTACATGCGCCACCTTCCAGTCTTGGGGCACCCACCCTGTCCTCAGAGAGATGGTGAAAAGCTCTGCCAGGGGTTTCGCCAGGACATCTGCAAGTTCCTTCAGCACTCTAGGATGTAATTTATCCGCCCCGGTGCTTTCTCCGTCTTAAGGGGCTGAGGGCTTCCTTCCTCTCTCTGCTGTGATTTCCACTTCCAGTACCTCTTCTCCTGCTTAGCCCTCCCCACCTGCCAGTGATGCCCCCCTCTCCCCAGACCTGCCCGATTGGTAGGGGCCCCCCTCCTCATTATCTCTGTCTCCTCCCATGTATGATGCAGCATCCCCATTTTCCTGGTGAAACTGAGGTGAAGTACTCATTTAGTACCTCAGCCTGCTCCTCTGGGTCTTGTGCCCATCTCTCCCCTGATTTAATCCTGCTAATCTGCCCTTCACCCTTCGTCTTTCCCCAATGTATCTAAAACCCCTTTTTCCCTCTCCTAATTTCCCTGGCCAGGTTCTGCTCCTTCCTTGCCTTAGCCGCCCTCACCACTCTAGTGGCCCTTCTAGCCAACAGCTCATACTCCCTCGATCCCTTTCACTCCTTGAGCACTTGAATTTCTTATAGGCTGCTTTCTTTCCCGCACCACCTCCTGGACCTCCCTGGTCCACCAACAGGGTTTTGGGCCCCACCGCATTTTGTCTTACTCTTGCACAGGTGCTGGTAGCATCCTGCACCCCTCCTGATGATTTCCCACCTACTATCAGCGTCCATGTCTGACCCAATCCCATCCAAATGTTCCTTAAGGATCCTTCCCATTTCCTTAAATCCACCCCCTGAAGTCAGTTACTTCCATCTTTGTGCAGCCTTCTACCCCTCCTAGGTCCAGGCAGAACCAGACCGTGGCATGGTCACTCCCCACCAATGGGTCCCTTACCTCCAGGCCCCCAATCTGGTCACTGTCTGCCAGGACCACATCCAGTACCTGTGCCTCCCTGGTTGGTTCCCTCACCTGCTGAGTTAGGAAGCGTCTTGAAAGACATCCAACAACCTCTGTTCCCTGGTCACAGAGGATGTCATAGTCTCCCAGTCTGTTCCCGGCATGTTTAAGTCCCTAACACCACCACCTTTCCTCTGCCCAGTCTGCAGTGTCTCTAACATCTGCCACCAGACTGTCCTCCAGCTCCTCCGCTAGGAGCAGGGGGTCTATACACCCTCCTATTTTACCTCTTGCCCCCCTTGTTATCAAGGTGACCCAAATCGCCTCCACGGTTCCCTCCACCACCTCAACTCCCCTATGCCAATGCAGTTTTTTACTATCATTGCTACCCTCCTCCCTTCCCTCCCCCTGTCCTTCCTGAACATAGTGTAACCCTCCAGGTTCAGGTCCCAGTCATGTCTTGCAGTGGCCCAAGTCTCCAGTGACCGCTGCCACATCCACTGCTCCCTCAGTTAACATCACCTGGAGCTCAGGCATTTTATTGCCCAAGCTCCTGGCATTTAGGACTACCTTCCACCCTTTCCCTACAGTTTCATTTCCCTGCTCGTGTTCCCTTGGGGATTCTGTTTTCTCCTGGTCTGCACTTTGCCAGTTGGTCTTTTCCTGCAATCCTCCTGGTCCCCAGGGGTGGAGACAGGTCCCTCCTTTATCGGCATCCCCTTGACTGCCTTTTCTCCCATCCACCCCTCTTCACAAGTTTAAACCCCACTTTTCACCAATGAACTCCTCCATTTTCAACTTAAGGATTCTCCTCCTCCAAATTGAGATGTAGTTTACTCTAGCATACAGCTCCTTATCCTCCCAGGTCTCCCCCAATCCCCATCAACCCATACCTTCTGGCCTCACACCACCCCTGAGCCACTGGTTTATCTCCCTAATTTTCTTTTGTGTTCCGACTAGCCCTTGGCACTGGCAGGATTTCTGAGAAGGAAACTGTGCATCCTATGTCATGACAGACCCCAGAGCTCCCTGAATCTTGCCTGTATCTCTAGCTCGCTATTTCCCTCAGTGTCATTTGTGCCAGGTGGACCAGTATGTCTGGGGACCCCCACAGTCCTTTGCCAGCTAAATACCTCGTGCTTAGCCCTGTGCACCGTTAGTCCAGGGAAGCATCTTGTTCTAACTCTAACTCTAACAGTTCGAGTGTCCGCAGAGTGAGCTAGGCAGACTAGCTGTATGCCAAAAATGAGCTGCAGTGGCAGACTGTGCATCCACCAGAGACAGAGAGGAAGGAGAGAAGCAGAATTCCTGCCATGTAGAAAAGGAGGTAATACTATGCTAGCCAAGCACAAGAGTGGAGTGAAGGCTGCAGCATATTTTGTAAGAGACATTTGCTGTGTTGCAGCCAGAGAAGACAAACTGTGACCGCGAGCTAGTCTGGGAAGTCTCCCAGAGTACCACAGCTCAGTGCTGGTTATCACCACATACTAGGGATTGGATGCCAGGACATGATGTGTTTGGCAGATAGGATTAGGTTTTGACATGCTTGAGCTGTTCTGTGTGCAACAGAGGATATTTTGTCAAATCATGGAGGAGGTCAGGAGAGGCCTGACAGGGACCAGAGACAACAGACATCTCTCAGCCAACACCAGAAGCCTGTGGAGGAGAGGTAATGAACCCAGCATTTTTTTTGGATTAATTAGTAATTAGCTATCTTTAAGTAAGCAAATAAAACCTTTCAGAGTGTGGGGTATTGGTGGATACCTGCACACCCAGGGCGTGATGAGGTTGGACGCCTCAATGCCCCTGGAAATGTGGGTAGCTACAACAATACCCCACAAAGATCAAAGGTTTATTGTTCAGCTCAGAAGCCTTTACAAAACAACACCCCACACCTGAAAGCTCTTCTTGCAGTTTGCAAATGTATCAGTGATACAGTAAAATTCTGACAACGTATTTTTCTTTAACTACAACTTCAGAGCGAAAGTGGAAAAAATAGTCCCAACCTGGGCACAGGGTGGCCAGAATGAGAAAGTAGAATGTTTAGCCATATTGCACTGAGATTGCTGAGAGAAAATGAACAGAACAAAAAAATCTCACAGTTTTGAATAATTGTTGAAATTGACTGGTCAGCAAAAGAACAATTTGTCAAATTAAATGGTTTAATTGCTTGTAGCTTCAGTGGATTTTGGCTGACTGATACAGAAGGCAGTGGATGTTATAGTTTATTTATTTATTTATGTATTAAATTTTGGTGACTGGGTAGGCCCACTGAGCCCCGAGGTCCCTATTTCAGGGTGACCGGGATAACAATACAAGTTATAAGAATGAACAAGGACATAAGGAACATTTGCGGCATTGTGAGTTACATCATGAGATGGTTACAGTAAAGAAAAATAGTGGATACAGGCATGGTAAAGAAAAGCAGTGGATACAGGCATGCTACAGGCAGGCACAGTAAAGAAAAGCAGTGGATGCAGGCATGGCTTACAGGCACAGTAAAAGAAAACAGTGGATGCAGGCATGGGTACTGGCATGGCTATCATCATGACATGTAAGCAATTGGTAGTACTTTTCATATAGTTTATTGAGGGGTTACACGTGGCCTCTGGTGAGCAGTCTGTATAAGGCAGGTAGTAGGAAGGTTAAGCTAGGAGACGGAGTTGGAGAGGAGGGGAATTCCTTAGGAGCTTTAAGTGCCATGACAGTGGCATGCGCTTGAGGTCAGCAGATGGGACTTAAGCCTAGTGTGGAAGTTCCTGAGTGAGGAGGAGGCCTGGACCTGGGAGGGAGCTTGCCCCAGAGGCAGGCTGCTTGGGAGGAAAAGGATCTTCTGCAGCGTTTGTCCTTACCCTAAGGACTTGTAATAGTGTTCTATCTGAGGTCCTTAGGTTCCTTGGGTTGAGTTTGAGGGTTATGGTCCCGGCAATGCTTGGCGGAGCGTGGGGTTTGAGAAGCTTGTGGCCTGGACAGCAAGGAGTGTTGAGGTGGACGTAATGTGGAGCCCATGAAAAGATTGATGGTCATACAGTGGTGACATCTCGGGTGGTCTAAGGTTGCAAAGCAGTAGCATCCTGGTAATCTCTTGTTTAGCCATGCCCTGTATAATAGGGGCCGCAAAGGTCAGGTTGGGTAGAAGGACACTGGTAGCTATGGAGAGCCTGGCTTCAGGGATGAGTTGGTCCCTGAGTCGGTACAGGGTGCCAAGTTTCTGATGTAGGGTCCTGGTGACCTGGTCCACGTGTTCCTTGTATGTGATATTCTGATCCAACGTGAGGCCTAAGTATTTAAGGAGGGACACGTTAATGGCTTTACCAGAGAGTGAGGTTAAGGAGAGGGATGAGAACCTGTCAAATCCAGGATCTTGGCCGAATAGCATTGCCTTGGTCTTGTCGGCATTTAGTACCATTCTGTTCTTACATAGCCAAGACTCTAGTGAAGTGAGATCCTTTTGGAGTAGAGGGCCTAGGGCAACCACGCCGGCAGGGTCAGAAGATGACAGTATCATCAGCGCACTGCACAACCGAGCTCTCCCGCAGTGGGTACACAGGTAGTTGGTAAACAAGGAAAACAGGAGGATCCTAGAATTGAGCCCTGAGGTACACCCTGGTTTAGGGTGAGTGGTCAGACATGGTCCCTTTCCATGAGACCTCTGTGCCATGCCTGATAAGTAGCTCCCAAATCACTTCAGGGCATGATTGTCTAGGCCTATATTTTGCAGCTTCTGTAGCAGCAAGTTGTGGTGGTCCGAATGCCTTGGATAAGTCTATAAAGACTGCAGCAGTGGGTATCCTTTGTCCATTTCCTGAGAACTTCATCCGTGAAGTTAATGAGGGCAGTGTCAGTACCATGGTTTGTTCTAAATCCATGTTGGGAGGGGCAAGGAGCTGATGAGCTTCCAGGTAGTCCCTGAGTTGATTGTACAAGACTCTTTCTTGCACCTTAGCAAGTGAGCAGAGGAGGGAGATGGGTCTGTAGTTGTTAAGTTTTCCTAGGTCCCCCTTTGTGAATAGGGACAACATTGGCATGTTTCCATGGGTCAGGGACTGCTCCTTCCCTCAGTGATTGATTGAGGAGCATGGTTATAGGCCAGGTTAAGGAGGTAGCTCCTGCCTTGAGTAGCCGAGGGTTGACACTGTCAGGTCCCCTGAACCTTTCAGTTGCAGGTTCCTTAGGAGGTTTAGTACTTCAGGTCGCTTTAGCCAGTCTCAGGTGAAATGTGGGTCTTTCCATGTGAGGTGGTTCATCTGAGGTAGGGGGAGAGTCTGGGGAGACAAGCAGGTCTTGTAGGCCTCGGAGGTCTGAGAAGTGCCTGTTAAGGGCAGATGATATTTGAGAAGGGCAGTTGTGAGTTGACCGTTAATCTCCATGGGACAGGACTCAGGCTTTTGCTGCCCTCGATCAGGTCATTGATATGATTCCAGAATTGCTTGGCGTTGCCCAGGCTGGTTTTCTGGAGGTGTGTTAAGTAATCTCTTATTTATTTTTTATTTATTTTTATTTATTGAAGAGATCAGTTTTACAACCTTTGAGTCAGGGACTCGTTTACAAAGGTACCTCGTCATTTGGGGTGGGAGACAACAATTAAGTGAGGTTAGGACAGGGATGACGACGGGTGAGATACAATAAATACACACGTGAGATTACAGGCAGTAATTGTACAGGTACAAACATATGTTGAGTTACACGATTGTTATATAACAACATATACATCTTTTAAATAACATCAAGTTACAGTCTGTTATATAGTACCAAACCAGTTGTCTAGGGGACCTATAGGGCTAAGCAGAGACAGGGTTTTGGTCATTACTATAACATTGACAACATCGGCTGTCAATAATATGTTAGCGGAGGGCGATTTTGAAACGGCCAATCCCAGGGATCTTTAGTGATAGCCTCAGGAAGGGAGTTGAACCAGGGTGGGGCTTTGTGATGAAAGGATCTTTGGCAGTGAGAGGTCCTTGCTCTGGGAACTATGAAGGTGGCAGCGGTGGAGTTACGGGTTGGCAAAAGACCGGACAGCCAGCTGCAGGGGTGCAGAAACCCCAGGAGGGCAGAGACCTGACATGGATTTTTGGCCAGCAGGCAGGTATGATATTTCAATCTTTCCTCAAGAGTGAGTATTTTAGTGGCGGAGTATAGCAGACAGGTGTGAGTTCTGCTGTGGGCACGGTAAGGAGCAGGCTTTGTTAATAGAGTCTGGACTTTTGATAAAGTGGAAGGGTCGACCGCTACGTAAATTAGGAGTCCATAGTCGGCCAGTGATAATACCGATGAGGTGATGGCATAGTTTAAAGGCAGATTCAGGAGGCAATCTTTGTGGCGGTAGAGGAGCCCGATCCTGGAGTTCATGGCTGATGACAGGGCTTTTAGGTGGACGTGGAAAGTAAGGCCGAGTCAAGGTGATGCCCAGGTACTTATAGGATGTTACCTGTTCTAGTGGGAGGAGCATGCTGGTGGTGATGTGAAGGGGAGAGTCCTTGGCGCTGTTTTGCCGATGTGAGAACAGCATGGACTTTGTTTTCTTCAGGTTCAGGACTAGTCGATGGTTATTGAACCATTTTTCGGTTTGGAGGAAGGCGCTTTGCAGCATGACTTGGAGTAGGAGTGGGTCAGAGTGTGATGCTAGGATTACTGCGCCATCAGCATAGAGCAGTATTTTGTTGGAACAGGAGCTTGGGAGGGTGTTCAGGAATAGACTGAAGAGGGTGGGTCCAAGGATGGAGCCTTGTGGGACCCCAGAGAGTACTAGTAGGTTGGAGGAGGGTCCCATTTAGGCTTAACTCTTTGGGACCTGTTGTGCAGGTAGCTTGAGAACCAGTTCAGGGGTCAGATGAGAATCCCAGTTGGCTTAGGAGTTTAATAGCAAGGGTGGCACACCGTGTCGAAAGCCTTGGATAGGTCTATGAATACAGCCCCTGCAAGTTGACCCTTGTCAAGTGCAGAGTGTATGTGGTGGGAGAATTCCAGAAGGGCAGTGGATGTGCTATGGCCAGGACCAAACCCATGTTGCTCAGGACATAGAAGGTTGTATTTAGTTAGGTATTCTGTGAGCTGTGTGTTTACTATTTTTCTAAAGCTTTATGAGTTTTATGGCTCTTTTGGCTTTGTTCCTCAGGGCTTTGTATTCAGTGAGATCTGCTGGGAGGGAGGAGAGCCTAAACTTTTTCCAGGCTTTTTCCCAAGTAGCCATTAGGGCTTTGAGGGAGGAAGAGATTCCCAGCAGTAGTCAGTATGTTTTCTTTCTCTCCATGTAGTAGCTTGTTCCATCTGTTCCTGTCATCAGTAGATGCTGTCAACTAATAACTCCTTAAACTGGATTTGCACCTGTGAAGTCACAGCTATAATCTCCCCACTTCGAGACTTCCATTTGAAATCAGATGTACCGCTGTAGCACTTATGCTATGATGGTTTACCTCACAAGAGTTCAGCTGCTGCGACTCAACCGAGATATCATGGAACTGAAATAATTCCTGCCCACAGGCTCCAGAGTATACCAAGCCAGATTCAAGTTGAGGATTAACCGTGGAAGGTGTTTCGGGAGTACAGTAGATAAAATGCTAGTGCTTTTCTGGTAGCTTCATCAGATATTGGTGGATTATCAGGTTCTGTGTATATGAAGCCTCTGTTTACCCTTTATTCAGTTCATGTGGATCCTTGTGATTCTTTGTTTCAGTGTTGGGAGTCGCTGTGATGTTCTCCCTATTTTATCGCTTTTACTACACAAGTTTCCCAAGTCTGGGCATAATTCTTCTTGACCTTCTTGTTCTGCCTGGTCATATAAAGTTGGATTTTGATCCAGACTGTCTTCACTAAGCCAGGTGTGCAACTGTATGGCAATGCATCCGACATCCGTGATTTTTAAATCAGAGTTATTGGTGGAAGACATGCGTGGATACATCTTTATTCGCTTTCTGTATTTTTTTCAGGATGGCCTTGAAGACATTGTCAGCTGGCTTAAAAAGTTGTGTCGGTGATTATACTTAAGGTGCGACCCACTACCTGACCATTAATGTGTCTGTTTGAACCTGCACACAACCCACTGAACCCCACCATAAAATATTCTTTCCAGTCGCAGAACATACTTCAGAGTAAATTCCTAAGTAAGGCATTCAGATCCTCTGTGTCACTGTTTCCATTGAAATTATTTTGTTATGTGACACCCTGTCTCCCAACCTCAAACACTGTCACAGCCCCCATTATTTATGTATTTTGTATTTTTTCCCTTTCAGGCATAATTTATTTATAGAGTCTGAGGAAAGAGATGCACGTTGAGTACTCACTGGTTTCTCTTTCTTTTTAAGGTGGCTGCTCAGTGGAGGATGGCAACCACTGTTAATATTGGTCGGATACCTTCAATCTGTGAAGCTCAGAAGAAGTTAAAGAGCAGCTTCTCTCCCAAACATATATTATAACTGACCTAGCCCAGAGTTGCTGGATATAAATCATTCCATTAAATTCCTCCATTGTAAAAAGTTGTTTTCTTCGTAATTTTGTCCTGGGACCACACAGAAAAAAAATGGAGCCACTTCACTAATCGGTAGACACACCTCACTGCACATGCAGACCCGCTTTGTGATGTCAGGAATAACAAAGGTTGCATGTGCCCATTTGGCTTGAATGGGGTGATTGTCATAAACATTCTATTACTATTTAGAGTTGAGATTTTAGTAAATCAAAGTGAGCTCTCAACTAACAGGGCCCTGAGTAACTAAGAAGCTGCTCTTTAAATTAGCTGGCTGGGATGCCTCCATTCTTATCTCACACAGTATCAGAGAGACAGAATTTGTTGAACTTTCTAAATATTGCTGTGCCACTTTCTGTCAGATAGGGACCCTTTCCTTTCAACAATGACCTAAGGGCAGTTGAAAGCCTTCAGAGGAAGTACATCTACAAATGAGGCACAGGCTCATGGCTATCAGTCACATCATTTGTTTTTAATAAAAACTACAGAACTGCACACAGAGTATGCTATATTGTTTATTTTACAAACAACAAATAAAAATGCACAACAGGAAGTCAAGAACCGGATGTTCAGTTTAGTCCTGTTTAAGAAAGCACTTTCACAGTAACACTTGAAATAGTTTACATTTGTATTTAGTTCGTTTTGGGGAGATACTTTGCAGCTTAAGTTATTTACATATACTGACATATGCCAGTTTACACTGGATTTACAGAAGCAGAGGCAGGGCTCAGTATTGTTTATTATCACGAGTACTATATATATATATATGTTTGAAACACCATTTTAGATGTGAGAAAGAAACAAGTGAACCAGCTGGGATTTTAACTCAGGTCTTCTCAGAATACTATTCTTTTGCACTAACCAGCTGTGCTACCAGGACAACTGGAACCTGCAGATCCCCTAAAGACACTCAACTTTTCTCAAATGCACACCATGGAGCTACATAAATTAGAATAACATCTTTATTATCAAACACTGTGGTATGCATTTGAGAAAAAGTTGAGAAGCATATGCAAAAGAATAGCAGACAAAGACAATGAAGGAATTCCACCACCAAAACCCTACTAGAATCATAGCTAGAATAGAACTGGCATGTCTGGCCACAGGATTACAAGAAAGACATGTTCAAACTGGAGACAGTCCAAAGGAGTGCAACAAAATCATAAAATGCATGGAACAGATGATTTATGATGTAGGGTGGGGTGGAAGAACTTAATCTCTCCTCTCTTGAAGCAGCAAAGCAACAAAATTAGGCAAAAAATCCAACAACCTTACCTTTAATTTTTCTTGTACTGTACACAGACTGCATGTACCTAATTCAGTACAGAGGATGTGCACCCTATACAATACATTGGAGGTGTGCTCCTGAACTATCATACAGTGACCAGCTGAGGAGGCGAGGGAGGGCTGTGCCAGTCACCCTACTTCAGCTGTGACACCGGTGCATCAGGTACGTGGGGGGTGGGCAGGGTGGGTGGTCGGTGCTACGATACATGTGGGCCACTAGATGCCAGGGACTAAATACAATAGGCCAAGGATCGGTGGATAGGTGGTACCATTAGATGCCACAGAATATGAGTTGTTTGGGTGTTTTTTACTGTACAGAACATCTCTGGGTGTACCCTTCTTTGTTCTTCACTTGTTACATACAAGGCAAGTGATCGGAGACTAGTGGGACCACTGGATGCCAGAGACTTCACATTAACTACCAAGGCTGGCGATTGGAGGGTGGGGGGTACTAGGCACCAGGGTATTTTGTTTTAATTGTCAGATGGTGATTGAAGGTGGGGTAGACCACTGAATGCCAGGGACTTAACTTTACCTACCAAGGATGGTGATTGGGGGTGCTAGAAACTAGGGCATGGATGCATGTTCTGAGACTAGGCTATCGGGGTGGGGCCAGAGCTGCACAACACCACTGGTACTTTCCATGCAAATGTGCCCATAATGGGCATGCAAATGGCCCTTTAGCATCCTTGCATGCCCAAAGGACTCATTTGCATGGGTTCATCTGAATATCACACCTGGGGCTAGTGGCACTATCAGGTCTGGTGCCACTATTCCCCGCAAGCAGGGAGCCATCTCAGGGCAGTGCTACTGACTTAGCACTGCAACCGACATGCTCCTGATATTCAGATGAATGGCAACGGTGCAGTATTCAACTCAGTACAGCATCCTCAACATATTGGGCAATTGCAAAGGGCAGTGCCAACTTTGCATTCCTCTTTGCTCATTTTTGAATATTGGGCACCAGATCACTGGTCCCTGAGGAGAACAATAACAGAATGCTGCCCATAAACACAAGGCAATGCAAAACACTTCTTCATGTCACGTTTTAGTCAGGTACAGTTACATATGGCTCATTTAGGCTTATAGTTTTCATTTCTGTAACTGGCAACATTATAAACAGCTGCCAATTAGAAATCATTTCCTGTCCTCTTTAAAGAGCTGGCAGCATGTTCAGGTGAACTTTAAAAACATAATATTTAGACACAGTCCAGCTTATACTTCTCATTAGTTCTGTATTTGCCCTTCCATTGTTTATTAGTGAGTCATTTTGTATGAAAGCAAGTTTCTGCTCCTGAAGAGTTCAGCTATTCCTACTGCTTTCTTCCTACCTGAAGTCATAGAACACTGTTTGTGACCTCACAGTTACTCCCATGGCAACAGACTGTGATGTCACAACAGAGGATTATGACTGGAGCAGGTAGTAAGCTATAGATGCAGATGAACTCAAAATAAACTCTAAGGGACAACAATCATATATTCATACACATTTCCTTAGTAATAAATTATGGGAAGGAGAAATATATAAATATGAATGGAATGCAAGCAGAATCGTACTCTAATTGTTATGTTTTTTAAAGTTTTCTTTGAAGTGTCAATAGCTCTTTAAGGTCTGCACTTGCTCATACTTCCTGTGTAATCCTATATAACAAAATGACAAACAGGAAATAAATGTTTGTAAAAGTGGCATTTTTCAAGAATGTGCATAATTTCTCCCTCCTCCATGAAAAAGGAACCAGACTTTCAGCACTGAAACCTTTACTCCCACAGGTACACTTTGCTAATAATACCATCTGAACATGATTCATGTTAGCCAAGATGCTAGTATGCTTTAAACTTAAGTGAATGTTTTGGTGGAGAACAAAAGCACATCACGGGAGAAAACCCAGTTGGCTCCATATTGAGTAACAGAAGAACAAGGAGCTACTCTCCTACTTACAGGAATGCCAAATGTATAACAGAGTCCCTCACAAAACTGGGCCTGAAACATAGACTTTGATGGCAGATAAGGACCGCCTGGCCCACCCAGTCTGCCCATTTTTTCTTTGCGCCAACTCCATATGGTGGCCACCTATGGGGCCCCATCCTCCAACCTCCTGGCACCAGAACAAAACCCACAAGTGTCTATCAAGAGGGGCCTTGAAGGATCTCCATGTCCTCTGTTCTCAGAGAGAACGTGATGAACTCAAGTGAAAAGTCCTTCCACATCTTCTGTGAAGGGTCCTCCTTCCACATCTTCTGTGAAAAGTCCTCCTTCCACACCTTCTGTGAAAAGTCCTCCTTCAATATATTCTGTGAAAAGTTCTCCTTCCACATCTTCTGATATCTCTCTCCTCTGTAACTGAAATTGGCTGGGCCAGAACCCACCACTTTATACAGAGCACCTGCCACATGGCAGGCAGATCAGGTGGAACAGAAAATGATCAAAGACAAAAGTGGCCAAGGGCATTCCTTATGTAACCCCTAGGTCGGCTATCCAATGGGCTACTAACCCTGCCTGAGAGAAAAGGCACAGGTTGAGGGGCCTGAGCTCGTAACGGGTGCTTCCACCGGAGGAATGATTTTGGGGTAGCGTAACTGCTGTTGGTATAACCCTCCGGGATGCTATAACCACCCACCAACCCTTCTAGTGGCCTACACAGATCAACAGAGTAACATTCACATATACCATATGACAGTAATACTGAACCCACATTCTTGCACTTACCACCAGGGCTGGATCAGCTGCACTGCCCTGGAGACTCTTGTAAAATAAGACCAGTGATGCAACAATTCAATGGCAGCACAATATCCCCGCCAAGAAGGTACACACTAGCCAAGTTAACTGTAGCAAAACCACAATCTGATTTATTCAGGGATATGAACAAGGGTGGTGTGAATCTAACAGATGATTAGAAGATCTGATTAACTCAGGCTAAACAGCAGGCACAGTGAGTCCCTTTGATGCAGTCACACAACTCTGGGTGCCCAGTTGTTAAACAGGCTAGCCTGAGCGTTGTCTGAGGTAGGCGGAGTTGCAGCTGTTGTTGGGGCCCTTTGAAAGAAAACAATTAGCATGCACATCAACCCAGAATTTGTAATCCGAGCCGGATGGCTCAGTTCATTGTAATAAACCCAAACAAGCAAATCAGATGACACACAATGATTGTAGCTTTGTTGCAGGGAGCTACCCTGTTTTGTACTCACACTACCCAGACCAGAAGGCAGAACTGACGAGATGAAGACCTCTATAATTTGTACTGGATTGCCAGGGGAAGCAAGGCCTACCTGACTCACCATGGTGGTCACTGCCTGTTCGATGGTGTTGAGCAGGGGGCTAAATCCCCAGCTGATCTTTCATCGGAAATGTCTCTGTGATGGGAGCAGCAGTCTAAGCCAACATGGCAAGGCCCAGACAGAGCAGGCAGTTTGGATACAGTCTGTAACGAGTGCTAGAGCAGCTTCCAGCTAGCATAACATACACAGTGGTGGGGAACCAGGTCGTGACCCACCTACACATTCAGCACACTTATAAGCAACACAACTATTAGCCACAGTTCGGATAAAGTCTGTTTGCAATTCAGCAGAGTTTCTGTGCAAACCTTTGCTCTGAGGCTCACTCCAGTACCTGACAGGCCGACGCTTCTGGAGCAAGTCTTCTGTCCACTTGCAGGCAACGAACAACACACTTTTTCAGCTTTCAGATCTCCACACAAGGATTATCGGAATTAAATCCAACTGTTTCTATACTGGATTCCTCACTCAGAAAGATGGTGACAGGTAGGCCAAACACAGCCTTCCTGCTGATTCTCCCAAGACTACTACAGAGGAGCAGCTGCTCGAGCTGTTCACTTCCTCACTCCAACTCTCGACTCACTGCTACAGACAGCTCTGGGCTTTTCCAGTGATCCAAAAGGTTTGGTTGGCTGATCGAACTGTCTGTCACAAAAGGGCTCCTCCCTCCAGGTCCATTAAGGCACCAAATACTTAAAACTACAATTCGATAGATTTTCAATCCCACAAGACCTCGGGGACAGTCTCCATTTCAGGTCCCCAGAGGTTCCGACTGTCCAACTCTGGCAGTTCAGAACCAAAATGGTGGCTCCTATGCAAAAGTTCAAGCTGCAATGGAAGGCAGGTTAGAAAAACTCCTATATTATTATTATAAGGCAAATAAACAGTAAATGATCACAGTTCTAACAGGGCTCCCTCTGCTCTAATAGTGACTGCAGAATGGAGCAAAAATACAGCTCACCTAGCTGGTCATGGGCCTTAAGCCACTCGGACCCAGCCCAGACTAATTTCTAACACAGCATAATGATTCTCTTAAAGAAACAGGCAAAGAGGCTTTACTATAGCACCTCATGCTGGCAATCTTATATGGCCGGACACAGAACATGATCCTGACAATGGGCATTAGGCAAGCCCAGGAAGACATTATAGGAACTCCTAGTTGTAGGGGGTTACAGTCTTCCTTGTCTGGAAAAACTTGGCATCTGTTTCAATTCTATATTTACTGACTTTCTATAGAAAACATTATAAGACAAGATACATTCATGTTTCATTGGTACACCATACAAAAGAAAACTGATGCATCAGTAAAAGCAAATAGATGTCAAACATTACTATACTTTTCACAGCAGCAATAATTTTCTGTAATGATAACAGTTTCTATACAGTTGTCATACACATAAAGAATAAAGTATGCAAAACAAGAACTTACACACTCCCAAGGGGTTTGATGCTACATAAATCCTCAGAGAGCGAAGCTCGAGGGGTTTATGCATATTTGTCTCCTGAGGGTGTGTGTAAATTGAGTTTACACACACCTAGACCCATATTTTATTTTATATAATTGCCGGATTTCCTTTTTGCCAGCAAGTATATAAAATAAAAAGACGTTTCATAGACCTGCTGGGTCTGCTTAGGTGAGAGAGCACTTCACGGTCGGTCGGTTACTTTTGTTTACATTTTTAAATTCAGTTTTGTGTGGAGCCATCATTTTGAGGGTATTTCCTCATTTCAATTAGTTTCTGCCTGCCAGCACTTACCGAGAGTTCGAGTAGCGGTCCAGAGGGGAAAGATGAGGCGGACAGTGGCTAGGAGGAAAAGTTAGAGTAGGGGCACCTGCACAGTGCGAGGGAAACCAGGCACATGTTTGCTGTTATAAATGCTCCTTTATTATGCCATGGTTTCCTTTGGGAAAAGGAAGTCCCGTAATTATATAGAGAATAATGGATAGGCAGGTGTGTTATGAATATTTTTTAGACCCGAGGTGTGTGATGATCTCATAAACCTCGAGAGCGGAAGTCGAAAGGGTTTATTTAGTCTTCACACACCTCGGTGTGAAAAAATTATTCATAGGAACACACTTACTTATCTTTTATTTTATGTTGGTTTCGAAGCATCACTCAGCCAACATATTGCATTAGTAGTAGATTTGGAGGTGCGGTCACTGTGGAAGAATGCAGGGCACACATCTGTAGATGCATCCTCATTCCCTGAATAAGGCAGCTGCAGGGCGCTGACACCAGGTGACGAGATCTAAGAAAAGGTCCGCTGTAATTATGCAACGGCACAATAACACGCTCTCCTGTGCCTGTCCTGGTGAAACCGTCAATCAACATGGCGGCACTGACTGCCACTGTGCACAGTGCCCCAACCCACTTCATTTTCCGATGGGGAGCCCACTCCCGTGGGCATAATGCCCCCCTCCCATTTTAAATTTATGCTGAGGGGTGCCCAATCCCCTCGGCATCATGCCCAACCAGCTTTCTTTGCTGACAGGGCCCCAATCCCCATCAGCTTCAGTTCTTCCTTCCCATTTATTTTGCAGATGGGGAGCCCACTCCCATCAGCATAATGTCCCCCAACTTTGTTATGTGCCGAGTGGGTGCCCAATCCCCTCAGCTCGTCCCTGTTTGGTATGTGCCGATGTGGTGCCCAATCCCCGTCAGCACAGCACCCCCCAAACACTCAGGTGGCATACTGGGAGCCCAACCCAGTGTGCCAAATGCCCTGAAAAAAAAGTCCCTCAATGTTGTTGTTTTTAACCTGTGAAAGAAGAAAACAGTCCCTTGCGGTCTCCCTGCCCCCAACCCACACCCACCCTCTGGGTGCCCTGCCTCCCCACACCCGCCCTCACCATACTTACCTCCGGGTGACACGACGATCTTCGGTGGACGGAACATCTGCACCTTCAAAGCCGATCGCGAACTGAAGAAATGCCGTAAGCTGTATAATGGCATAAATGGGTTTTTTTCAACTTTGGTGCATATCTCGCCATTTTTGGGAATTTTGGCACCACATTTTCAACATGGGGTTATTGGGACCCTCCTCATGAATTTAATCACTGCCATGGTGTTATTCGATCCCGAAGGTGATTTCTTGGTCATCGCGCAGAATCACCTTTTGGGACTGATTAATGAATGACAGTGCCATTCTTCATGAGGGGGCTCTCAAAAGCCTATGTTGCAAATTTGGTAGGAAAAATCCAAAAAATGGTTGTTTTATGAGTGCGTTATGCAGGTTCACGCACGCTTGTAATTTCATGAATTTGTATTATTTACACTCAGATTTTCAAATTGGCATTTTCCCACACATCCTATGAACAGTACAGCTATCATTTTACAGATCCTGGCCGGAATGTGTTTTGCATGTCCAGCGCAGAATAGCGCCATCGCTGTGCAAAATCATTTTGGGACAGTTTTCGAAATGACGAGACATTGCTCATGAGCAGAGGTCCTAAAGTGCCTATGTTGAAAATTTGGTGGTGAACGCCTATAAAATGACTGTGTTATAAGCGTGGTTGTGCAGTTTCCACACACCCTTGTAACTTCACAAATTTGTAATATTTTCATGCCAGATTTTCAACACTGGCATTTTTCACCTCCTTATGAACAGTACAGCTGTCATTTTTCACATCCTGCCCAAAATGTGTTTCGCACCTGTGGCGCATGTCGTGGTGGCTGTGGAAATCAACTTTTGGGACAAATTAACAAAATCACAGTGCCACTGTTCATGATGGGAGGTCCCAAAATGCTCATGTTGAAATGTGAAAAAATCCTGAAAATAATTGGGTTACAGACGGTGTTGCGCAGTTTTTCTGCATGCTCATGACTTCACCAATTTTTCATATTTTCACTCCACATTTTCAGCGTTGCCATTTTTTACACCTCCTCATATAATACAATTGTCATTTTTCACATCCTGCCCAAATGTGTTTTTGTCCCTGTATCACCAAATGGCATAGCTGCTATGCAAACCACCTTCAGCTAACAAACTGGTAGTGCCACTTTTCATGATGTGGGGTCACAAAGCCTAAGTTGAAAATTTGGAGTGAAAATAATAACAAATGCCTACGGCGTTAGGGTTTCAACTGTAACACCCCACCCTGTAGAGACTGACAGGCATCAGGGGTGGGACTTGGGATCATTGGCTGTAATGCTCACGCCATTCCACCTCACCCCACCCGCACCCTGCAGTCAGTGGCAGGCATCGAGGTCTGCCTTGGAGTGTTCAGCCCTCAAAGTTCACCCCATTCTCCTATATTGCACCCACCTTAGCTGTATTTCCTTATGGAATGGTGTAAGTATAAGGCCCAAAGACCTCAAAGCACACCATGACATTTGTCAGTGTCTACAGGGTAGGGTGAGGTAGAATGGCATGAGCGTTTTAGCTGATGACCCAAAGGCACACCCCAACGCCTGTCAGTCTCTGCAGGGTGAGGGTGGGTTGGCTTCAGTTCAATACTTCACTGCCATTCCTATTATGCATCTCTAACTCCTGCACTACCAATGCCAATGCCAGTGAGACAACATTCAGCATTGACAAATGCTTGTTCTTATATTGAAACATGTTAGACTCTTTTCACCTTGTTAATGCCATTAAGGTGTTTGAATGTTTTGATCATATCACCTCTCTCCCTCCTTGCTCTAGGGTATACACATTGAGCTCTGTTAATCTGTCCTCATATGTTTTCTGATGCAGTCCCTGCACTATTTTGCTGCCCTTCTCTGGACTGTCTCAATTTGGTTAATGTCCTTGTGAAGGTGTGCTCCAGTACTGCACGCAGTACTCCAGATAGGGCCTAACCAGTGTCTTGTAAAGGGGGATTATTACCACCTCTTCCGACTTGTGATACCCCTACTCACACACCCCAACATCCCCCAGCCTTACCTACTACTTTAGTGGTCTGCTTGGATGATTTCAGGTCATCGGTGATGATGATGTCCAAGTCCCTTTCTTTCCTTGTGACTGCCAGCAACTCCCTCCCAGCCTATAGGTGGCTTCAGGGTTTCTCTTCCTTATGTGCATGATCTTGCACTTCTTTGCATTAAACCCCAGTTGCCACTCGTCCGACCATTTGCCAGTTTATCCAGATCTCTTCTAATTCTGCCCACCCCATCTGGATCAACTACTCTGTTGCAGATCTTGGTGTCATCTGCAAACAGACAAACCTTACCTCCAGTTCATCTGCAATGTCACTGAGGAAGATATTGAAGAGGACTGGCCCCAGGACAGATCCCTGAGGTACCCCACTTGTGACTTGCATCTCTTCTGACTGTATACCGCTTACCACCACTCTCCGTTTTCTGCCAGTCAACCAGTTTGCCACCCAGCTGACCAATTTCTGACCCACCCTGAGCCTACCCAGCCTATTAATCAATCTTCTATGTGGAACAGTATCGAAAGCTTTGCTGAAGTCAAGGTAGGTGACATCAACTGCTCCCCTTGGTCCACCACTCTGGTTACTCAGTCAAAGAAATCTATGAGATTAGTTTGACAGGACCTTCCCTTTGTAAACCCATGCTGTCTTGAATCCTGTGCTCCAATGGATTCCAGGTGTTGCACTATCCTTTCCTTAAGGAGTGCCTCCATAATCTTGCCCACTACTGAGGTAAGACTGACTGGTCTGTAGTTCCCCACCTCCTCCCTGCTACCACTCTTGTGGAGCGGGATCACATGAGCCCTTCTCCAGTCTTCTGGGACCTCTCCTGTGCTCAGAGACTCACTAAACAGTTCTGATAATTGCTCTGCTAGTTCCACCATTAGCTCCTTTAGTACCCTGGGATGTATGTCATCAGGTCCCATTGCCTTGTCAACCTTGAGCGTATCGAGCTCTTGTAGGACCCCTTTCTTTGTGAAGGGACTAGTGCACCCTCCCTCCCACCTATGTCCATGGTGCTGAGCTGTGGGTCCTGCTCTACCTTCTCTTCAGTAAATACTGAGCAGAAGTATCTATTTAGGATAGATGCTTTTACATGGTCCTCCTCCTCACATGCCCCTTATCTCATTTGATCTTAGCAATACCCCTCTGGACTTTCTCCTTTCACTAATGTATCTATAGAAAGTCTTGTCACCTTCTTTTACTGCTTGTGCTAGTGTTTCTCGGTTTGGGCCTTGCCTGCCTTACTGCCTTCACTGCTTCCTTAGGAAGCTTGGTATGCCTCCCAATCTTCATCCCACTGCGTTCTCTATATTTCCTGAAGGCCAGCCTTTTGGCTCTGACCTTTTCTGCTACTGTTTTGAGAACCAGTGGTTTCTTCTTCTTTGCACTTCCTTTCTCTCTAACACAATGGGATGTTGCTTCAAGTATTGCATCCTTAATGTTTGCCCACTTTGCCTGTACCCCTCACCTGTATTTCTTTTTGCAGGGCTAGCTTAACTCTGTTGGCCATCTTATCAAAGTCAGCTCCTCTGAAGTCCCATATTTTTGCCTTGGAATGGATGATTTAGTTCTAGTGGCCAAATTGAACCATACCATGTGATGGTCACTGGCCCCAGGTGACCTTCTACCTGGAGATCTGTGATCCTTTCCTGTTAGTCAGTACTAGATCTAGGATAGCCCTGTCTCTTGTGGGTTGTTGTACCAGTTGTTTGAGGCCTTCCTGCAGGAAATCCACCATGTGTCTAGTTCTGGCAGATGTTCCTGCTGGTATTGGTCAATCTGTATTCTGGCATGTTGGAGTCTCCCATTATCGGAACCTCCTTTAGCTCTCATGTTTTGTATATTTTCTAACAGTAATGTGTCTATGTCCTCCCCTGATCTGGGGGCCTGTAGAAAACCCCAGCTTGTATGGCTGTCTCATTTCCTGTTTCCAGGGTGACCCACAGTTCTTCTGGCTCTTTTATGTGTATTCTGAATTTCTGTAGCTTTGATATTTTCATTGACATACAGGGCCACTCCACCCCACTCCCCTTTTTGCACCTTTGTCTCTTCTGAACAGTACATAGCCAGGTACTGAAGTCTCCCAAGTGTGGTTACTGGTAAACCACGCCTCGCTAATTGCTACTATGTCCAGTTTAGCCTCTGTTATTATTGCCTGCAGGTCTGAGATCTTGTTTCCCAGACTACAGGAATTGTGTACATGATTTTCCATTGGCCAGATTTTGGTGAGTTAGTTGTTGGGTGAGGTCTGCATTTCCCCTGGCCACATGAGGAGCCAGAACTTTACCTTACCTGGTGATGCAAATGAACTGCAAACATGCTGAACTCCTGTTTGACCACTCAGCTGAGGGGGAGGGGTATTCTTCCCATTCTATGTATGGGGTGCTGCACCCTCTCCCCATTTACTAGTTCAAATATTCTGCAAAGACATCAAACTTCTGCCCCAATGCACTGGCTCTCTCCTTAGTCAGATGCAGTCCATCAAATTTAAAGAACTTCCTGCTCCCAAAACTGTAGCCAGTTCCCTACAAATTTGTGTCCTTTTCCTGGCACCAGCCCTTGAGCTACATGTTTAGCTCCCTATCTCCCTTCTCTGACCTTTTGTCCATCTGCTCCCTCCCAGACTGGCAGGATCTCAAAGAAGGAGATGCCTGACAAAATGGATGATAGTTTGTTACCCAGCCTGGTCAGGTGTTCCTTGGTCTCCACAATTGACTGGCTGGTCAGATCATTAGTCCTTTGTGTACCAGGATGTCGATGTTTTCTCCTGCTTCCTGAACAATTTTAGAAATGCAGTCAGTGTCTCTCCACGCTGATGTACCTGGGAGACATCTGACCATTACCCTGGCTGGAGATAGGTATCAACTCCCAATCATGGAGTCTCCTATGATCAGAGTTTTTGGATTTCCTTTTCTTTTTTTTGTTTTGGTTCCTGTTTTGGGCAAGTTCTGTTGCACTAGCTCCTGTGTTGCAGTGTCCTGCTCTGCAGTGTCTTCTGCCCTTTTGTTTGATTTTAGAGATAGAGGCAGATACCTGTTTGTAGTTTCATATGGTTTGTGGAGGTAATATGTTGGAGAGCACCGAGTGATGAGGCACTAGATTTGCCCCTCCTAACCACCTGCCAACCTCCCGGACCAACTACCTCTGCAGTAGATGTGCTTCTGTTGGATGTTGGGGAAATGGTGGGTGGTTCTTATAATATATTTCCTCTTGAATATGCAATTTGAGGCAATCACCTCTGCCCATGCTGCGTGGAGCTGAGCCTTAGATTTCCAGTGGCCCAGGATGTAGGACAGTGTCCAAGTCCTGTAAAACTGCTCCTTCTGAAAAGTGTTCCACAGTACCTGAAGTTAATGATATCCATTCCAGATAAGTTGCTGGGTTTATAACCTGGTCAGAGTAACTAGAAAGAAGAAAATTAAAGCAAAAGTTTGATTTTGTGTTTTGTTTGTTTGTTTTTGTATAACTTGTTATAACAAGTTAAATTACTAGTGCCCTGTAAATTAGGTCACCGTGTGGATACCCCACTGATCCTGCCCTTCCTGCTTTGCCATAGAAAATGTCACTACTGTGCTACCCTATAAAAGGAGTGTAGTGGGGTGTTTGGGGATGGGGGGTGGTTGGGCCCTTCCCTGCTGAAAAAGAAGAACCACAGACAAATGAAACAAGGAGGTAAAAGCAGAATGCCACTATTTTTGCCCTTACCTTTTCTGCCACTTTCCTTGAGAACCATAAGGCCTCCCTCCTCTTCTGCTTTTGCTTATTTGCCTAATGTACAGGTTTGCAGCCTTTACTATGCTCTCTTTTAATCTGGCCCATTAGCTCTCCACTTCCTCCACTGGTGTCTCAGTAGTAGACTCTACTAACTGTGTTCGGCCAGGGATGGCAGTAGCTAGAAGGACCCGTCACCCATAATTATGGCACTGAATATGTCAAATAACTTCCAAAGTTACCAGTTCCCACCAATGAAGGAATATGCTTGGAAGCAACAAATAAGGTTCCTCTGTACCCCATCCATCATCGCTCACTACCACAGCACTAGAGATGCTGCCTGCTGTAGGTGGTGCAGTGAAGTGCAGACACAGTACCTACATAATTTGGGCCTGTCCTGTCTTGCAACCATTCTTTCTGGCACTTCAAGAGGAACTGGAGGAATTGTACAGCAGATTGGTTCATTTATCGGCTGAAATGTTTCTCCTGCTACAATTCCCAAAAAGATATGCAAACTCCTGTTCACATTACTTTTTGGGCATCCTCTTTACTGCTCAAAAAGGTAATTGCTAGATCCTGGCTTACTCTCAAAAGCCCTGCCTTCTCTTCCTGGAGGTCAGTAGTCAACCAGATGTACAGAGGGAGAAAATTACCCATTCCCTGAATTTATTTAGATTTTGTTACCGGTATGCCCACTGAGACCAGAGGTCCCTTTTCAGGGGCTACCAGGAATTAGTTACAGATATAGACATTTAAAGACAGATTTTTACAGTAGTTACATATGCACAAACAGAGATTATTGACAGTATACAGGGTTAAGGTAAGGTATACAATACAGGCCCAAGCTATTTACAGTGTTTGCATTGTATACACAAGCGTAGCATAGCAAACAGTATACAGGAGAGGTAAATCAGGATTCAGTCAGGATCATATGACATCAGGTTTCAATCCAGTTTGTGTGGGAAAGTAAACAGACTCAAGCAATTATTTACAGTAGTTATATTACATACACAGGTGTAGGATAGAATACAGTATACAGGAGAGATAATCAGAAATTCCAGTTAGAATGACAAGACAGAACTCTCATCTTCTAGATGGAATAGGTGGATCCTGCAAGTGATGCTTAAGAACTTTGGAGTTTATACCTTAATCCACTAATTTAGGATTGGGCAGCAACCCCTCCTCTTCCTTAACAGAGCCCTAATAAATATTGTTAGATGAAATACAGGCCCATTGCTGGCTTGAACTCCCTAGTTAGACCAGTCATGGCCTGCTCTCCTGCCTTCTCATGGGGTCCGGGGCTCCATGCTCCCATGTCCACCTGCTCCCCTCCTCCTGTAGATACAGTCTTTGTTTAACCACAGGGGTTGATCTTAACATTATTTTACTAGCCCAACCCTAGTGCAAATTGACCAGAGCTAGTGCAGCTAACTCTCTACTTGTCCATCTTGACTAGTGCAGGTTTTCATGGCTGTTAATGAATTTTAAAAGTCTCTGCTTTAGCAGGCTCTAGTCCTCATGCTAATCTCTCTCAATGTTCCAGATGGCCTGGTGATTAACAACTCATTAAGAGCTTCAATTATCTGGCAGTTCAAGAGGGGATCCCACAAAATACTCAATGTGAGTTATTATCATTATCACTCCACTGTTCGGACTTTCAGCTAGTACCCAGGTTGTGATCAAGGGTAGAGTGCTGTTATGTCACTAGCTTCCAGTTTTCTGAATGTGCCTCTAACAATTTATCCCATATTATTAAAATCAGTGCCCCTCATTTCCCTACATTTTGAGTGTCTGTATCCAACATTTCAGTGACAAAACAGGTGTTGCTGGAGGCTATCCAAGACAGCTACCTAGTTCAGGGTGATGGAACCTACTAGAGAGGGAATACACTAGATTTGCTGGTAACAAATGGTGATCAAGTCCAGAATGTGGTAGTGCAGGACCTCTAGCAGGAAGTGACCACTGCTCAGTGTGGTTCCTCCCGACACAGGGAGGAGTCAGCTAAGACCAGGACAAGAGTGTTGGACTTCAGGAAGGCAGATTTTTCCAGAATGGGCAGCATCTTAGAGGGTATTTAGTTAAAATTAACTGAGTGATGGATGCTGAACGGAAGTGGGCAATCATTAGAAGGGCTGAATGAGGCCACAAACACGGTGCCAAATCTCAGAGTAGATAGTCCAGGTCCAAAACCTAGCTGGCTCAGCAAGGAGGTGGAGGAAGGTGGGGAAAAGACTGGCCTTCACATGCTCAAAAAATCGGTGCATTAGGAGGATAAAGAGGTGTCTACAAAGGCATCCTGGGAGGTGACCAGGTCATTCAGGGCAGCCAAGGCAGCAAAGGAGCTGAGGTTGGCTCAGGGGATCAGAGATGGGGAGAAGGGGTTCTTAAATACATAAGGGAGAAGAGGAGTTGGAGATGACATTGTTAGAATCAAGAGGGATGGGGATGGGTGGAAGAAGTGGAAGAACAGGCAGAGGCACTCAATGAGTACTTCTTGCTGTGTTCACAAAATAAAGGATGGCCCAATACTGCAGGGGAAAGGGGCAAGGTGAAGGGGGGACAGAGGCTTGCAGAGAACACCAGGAGGAAGGAGTGCTGTGTGACTGGATCTCTACTGGGACTAAAGAAGTGGAACCCTTCACTGGACCTTCAATTTAGGAAAAAACACAAACAAAAAAGTTTGTGTGTTTGCCTGAGTTAGCTGAAGTGAATGGTTATCTGAGCAGTTATCTCAGATTACTGAGCAGTTATCTAGTGTAAATCTCAGGTGGCTGAAGGATTGTTATCTGTGCAATTTAATTACATGTACAAAGATCTATTAAGTAGGGGAGTGGCTTAGCTGGAAGGAAGCTAGATTTAAACACTGCCCTAGATAGACTCTGCCAGAGAACACCAGGAAGAAGGACTGCTGTGTGACTGGACTTCTACTGGGACTATATTGCCCTCCTTCCTCACACCCATATAAGCTAGTTCTACTTTATAGGCACAGGATTTGACTGACAACAGGAACTTCCAGTTTGGGAGCAGGAAGTGAGTGATCACAGAGCCACCAAAGACACCATCCTAGAAGGGCAAGAGTAGCTCTCTGGCCCTCCCTAGTTGCTGAGTTCTGCCTCTGAGCAAGTAAGGGTCTACTGAGAAATATAGGATCTTCTTGTCTCAGAACACCACGATCAGGAGCTTAAAGGCACAGAGGCAGTAAGTAAATAGGGAGAGAAGAAAACAGAGGAAAGAGTAAAGGATTCCAAACAACAGTGAAGGGGGCAGAAGTAAGACATGATGGGAGTGGTGCAGTGCAGTGGCTGTGGAGCAGCAGTCTTCCGGAGACGCTCTGGAGGATGCGGTGTTGTCCCATCTGCAGGCACCTCTGGGCTGAGGGAGGAGGTTGCTCATCTCCCGGCTGAGTTTGCCAGGATATGTGGGACCTCCTTCCATCCAGAGACCACCAGGCCACTGCCATTGCCTCAGAGGTTGCCAAGAAATAGGAGAAGTGAACCACAGTGGCCTCAGGGAGGTGAGGGGTGGAACAGGTGCATCCCTCCAGTTGTACCCTCTCTCCACACCTATGCTGTTCTGGCAAAGTGTGGTTCCTTCTATGGAGGCACCCACAGTGGAGACCAATGAGGATGCTGGGAACCTCCACAAGGAGACCTAAAGGAGGGTGAGGAGGGGACCCCACAGGAGAAGGAAACAACCTGGTGGGGACTCCATTGTTAGGAAGGTAGAACTGGGGAGGAAGGGGAGAGGGAGGTAAGATGCCTGCCTGGCACCATGGCTTGGAGGGACAGGGAGCGAATCTCAGGATCACCAGAGCAGCTGCACAGAGGAGGAGCTGGATGTCATTGTCCACCTAGGAACAAAATGACCTGGCTAAGAAAGGATCAGGAGCAGTGCAGGAAGAGTTTGTGGAGGGGCCTTAGATAAGTAGCACGCATGGTAACCTTCTCAGAGGTGCTGCTCTGTCTACATGGTAGGTGAGGCTAGGGTGCTCCACACCATGGGATTCAATCAGTGGTTGAAAAACTATGCACAGCTCAGGATTTGGCTTCACTGGGACTGGGGCCCACCTGGAGTGATGCAGGGCCATACTGGCATGATGGACTGCATCTGTCCAGGAGGGGAACCAGGATCCTAGGTGACAGGTTTAAATGCTTCATTGGCAAGCATTTAAACTAGCCAAGGGGAGGCACTGGAAAGGAGCAGGGAAATCCTAGCTCCCCAAAATGTCAGGGTAGTAAGTGAGGTAAACACCAGATAGAGATGTTGATAGGGAGAAGAGCAGGGTAAAATGGAGAAATCAACAAAGGCAATAAGGACAGGATAGGGCAAAAGGAGTAAGGCCATCAGAAAATGGAGAGTATGAGTACCAATGCCCATAGTCTGGGCAACAAGCCCCTGAACTGGTGGCCTTGATGGAAGAGGGATGCCTGGATATCTTACCAGTCACAGAAACATGGTACACAGAGAACCATGACTGGGATGTTAACATACCAGGGTACATAACCTACAGGAGAGACAGGGAGAGAAGAGGGGAGGAGTAGTCTCTTGTAAAGGAAGGGATAAAAGCAACTTAACAAAAGAGTAAACAGGGCAGAGAGGAGGCACTGTGGGTCACCTAGAGACTGGAAATGGCACCACAATCTGCATAGGGTTATACAGACCCCCATGTCAGGGGAGGGAATGGACAAGGTTATGATAGAAGCCATTCTTAGGATGGCAGAGAAAGGGAGATACTGTTGATGGGAGACCTGAATATGCCAGATGTTAACTGGAGCACATTTGCTTCAGCCACATCCAAGAGCAGGGCCATTCTCGATGTCCTACAGGTGGTGCCTCAGACAGTTAATTTGAACCCACCTGAGGGAGCAATCAGACCTCATACTCTCAAATGGGGACAATGAGGAAGCTCAGAACTAGAAGTGGGTTGCCATCTGGGAACAAGCGACCATCAAACAGTGTGGTTTACGAAAAACTCAGCTACAGAGTCAAGCCTACAAAAGTGAGGGTACTGGACTTGGAGGGCTGACTTTGGCAAGATGGGAGTGAGCCTTAGAAAAGCACTAGCAAATAGGCTAGAAGGAGGTGGAGCAACAATGGGAAATATCAAACTGCCATCACAGAGGCAACAAGCCTTGTGTGAAGCAAATAAATCAAAATGAAAGAAAAGCCACTATGGTTCTCAAAAGAGGTGGCGGGAAAGTCAGGAGAAAAGATAGCATTCAGGAAGTATAAGGAAACACAGAAGGAGCAGGACAGAGAGCTGTACCAGTTAAGGCAGAAGGAAGCAGGGAGGGAAGTCAGAATAGCAAAGGCCCAAACTGAGGAAAAGATAGCCAACTCAATTAAGAAGGGGATAAAACCTTTATAGGTACATCAGGAGCATAGAAAGATAAAGGGAGGATAGTGAGGCTGAATAGAATGGACGGTGGTGGGCAGAGAGGGATAGTGAAAAAGCAGGGATACTGAATGAATATTTCTGCTCAGTATTCACAAAAGAGGAGGAGGGGAGGTGCTTAATCCAACTAACAGAAGCACTCTTGATAAGGGTGTCGATCCCAGTCCTTTCACAGAAGAAAGGGTTCTGAAAGAACTCCTAAAACTGAAGGTGGACAAAGCAATGGGGCCTGATGGAATTCACCCCAGAATTCTAAAAGAATTAAGTGGAGAACTAGTGAAACCACTGACTACCCTTTTAACAAATCATGGGAGAATGGTGTGGTACCTGAGGACTGGAGGAAGGCGGATGTGATTCCTCCCAAGTGGGACCAAGACAGAGGCAGGAAACTACAGACCTGTCAGTTTGACCTCTGTGGTAGGGAAATTGATGGAATCACTTCAGAGGAAAGAATTGTTGAGTACCTAGAGGCCAGTGGGGCACAGGACCCAAGGCAGCATGGGTTCACAGCGGAAGGTCATGTCAGACAAATCTAATTGATTTCTTTGACTGGGTGACCAAAGTAATAGACCAGGAAGGGCTGGACATTGCCTACCTAGACTTTAGCAAGGCATTTGACACAGTCCCACAAAAGATTAATTGTCAAATTATCCAGCCTGGGAGTGGGTCCCAGGGTGGTAGCCTGGGTAAAACATATGGCTGGACAACAGAACACAGAAGGTAATTGTAAATGGAGTCCACTTTGGAAGAAAGAGGGGTTACTAGTGGGCACCTCAGGGTTCAGTACTGGGTCCAGTCCTTTTAATGTCTTTATAAGTGACATTGCAGAGGGACTGAAGGAAAAGTATGTCTCTGTGCAGATGACACAAAGATCTGCAACAGTGTTGATACACAAGGAGGCGTGGAAAAGAATGAGAAGGGACTTGGAAAGGTTGGAGGAATGGTCAGAAGTATGACACCTTGGATTCAGGTGCAAAGAAGTGCAAAATAATGCACCTGGGAAACAAAAACCTGGGGAGGATTACACAGTGGGGGGAGGTAGTAACAACAATAAAATGGAAAGGGACCTGGGGTAACCATATCAGATGACCTTAAGTTTAGCAAGCAATGTGAGAAGGTAATGAGGGCTGGGGTTATACTGGGATGTATAGGGAGAGGCATCACCAGCAGAAAACAGGAAGTTGTTATCCCTCTGTACAGACAGTTGGTGAGACCCATCTGAGCACTGTGTCCAGTTCTGAGACCCCATCTCCACAAGGACATAGACAGGATAGAGGCAGTCCAGAGGAGGGCAACTAAAATGGTGCAGGGTCTGCAAGAGAAGCCATACAAGGAGAGACTAAAGGAGCTTAATATGTATACCATTGAGGAAAGGAGGAGGGGGACATAATAGAAACTTTTAAGTACCTCAGTGGAATCAACAAAGTCCAAGAGGGTAGCATCTTTCAGAAAAAGAGATGTGCAAGAACAAGGGACACAATTTGAAGATAGAGGGGGGCAGCCTAGGGCAATGTGAGGAAGTATTTTTTCACAGAGAGGGGTGGGACGCATGGAACAGCCTTCCTCAGGAGGTTGTGGGGTCTAAAACTGTGGAAGAATCTCAAGAATACATGGGACAGTCATAAGGCAATTCTTGTGGGGGTAGGAAGAAATAGGCTGTTGGTTAACTAGGATCTGCAGCTTATCCTGTAGGAAATGGGCAGACTAGGTGGGCCAAGCACTCTTTATCTGCTGTCAAAGTCTATGTTTCTATGTTTCTAGATAACAGATGGGGTCATCCAAGAGGATAGATTTTGAAGGGCCTTAAAGCCTTGCAGGTGGACAAGGCACCAGACAGTGTACACCCAATGGTCCTGAAGGAACTGGCGGAGGTGCTGGCAGGCCCTCTGATGGACCCTTTAACACCTTGTTGGAGATGGGGAAGGTACCCAGGACTGGAGGATGACCATGTGGTGCCCTTTACTGAGTGGACCAAGGACCAACCGGGCAACTACAGACCGTAAGTTGACTTCCATAGTGGGAAAGTTGATGGAGACCATTCTAAAGGAGAGGTTGATAACCTTCTCAATAGTAATGGTCTATAGGATGACAGGAAAGCATAAGTTTGTCTGAGGAAGATCGTGCTAAACTAATCTGATCAACTTCTTCGACTGGCTCACTAGGACAGTTGACGAAGGCCACGCTGTGGATGTCCTATACCTGGACTCAGCAAGGCTTTCGACTCGGTGCCTCCCACAGGAGGTTAATGAGCAAGCTGAGGGACATGGGTGTGGGGAGAAACTGGTGAGGTGGGTTGAGAGGTGGTTACAGAGCAGACAACAGAGGGTAGTTGTGGGGAGACATCCAAGCCAAGGCCAGTAACAAGTGGGGTACTGCAGGGTTCAGTGCTGGGCCCTGTTTTGTTCAATGTCTTCACTGGAGACATTGCAGAGGGCATCAAGAGTAAGATCAGCCTGTTCACAGATGGCACTAAGATTTGTGCAAAAGTGGACAATGAGGAAGGGAGGCAGGCACTCTGTGAGGATCTAGCTAAACTTGAACACTGGTCTAGGCAGTGGTAGTTGGGTTTAATGTTAAGAAGTGCAAGGTCATGTACCTCAGAGCAAGAAATCCCAGGACCAGCTACTGGCTGGGGGAGTGCAGGTAACAGCTTCAGAGGAGGAACGGGACCTGGGGGTAATAGTCACAGGGGACATGAAGGTATCAGCAGTGTAGGAGGGCAGCAGCAAAGGCAAATAGGATGCTGGGTGCATTGCCTGAAGGATCACCTCTAGAAAGGAAAAGGTCATCCTGCCCTTGTTTAGATCACTGGTGAGGCCACACTTGGAGCACTGTGTGCAGTACTGGTGCCCATACCTCAAAAGGATGCAAGATTACTGGATGGGGTGCAGCACAGGGCTACGAAAATGATCTTGGGACTGGGGAGTTGCCGTATGAGGAAAGATTGAGGAGCTCAACATGTATTTGCTGGAAGACAGAAGGAAAGAGGGACATGATAGAGACCTTAAGTACTTGAAAGGCATGAACAAAGTCAGAAAGAGAGGATTGTTCCGCTAAAGGGAGAAAGGGTCACTGAAGTACAGTCTGAAGCTGGAAGGGGAAGGTTCAGGAGGAGATGAAGAGGTGCTTCTGTACAGAAAGAGTGGTGGTGAGATGGAAAGCACTGCCAGAGGAGTTAATCGAACTGAGGATAGTGGATAGCTTTAGCCGGGTTGAGATATAGTCAAGGGCAGAATTAGTACAGACAAGAACAAAAAGGGGAAGACCAGGAAAGGGAGAAAGGGAGGGGTTTGGGTGAGGCTGGGCAGCTTTAGTAATATGAAACTAAGAGCTGCACAATCGGGCAGACTTGATAGACCTGTAACCTTTTTCACGGGTAATTTTGTATGTCTGTATGTAAAATGAGGCGTATACAGGGTTGTCCCTGCAGGTGAGTTTTATCCCAGCCTCACCATAACTCCCTCTCCCTCCAAATCTCTTAATTCTGTTCTTTCCCTGTACACCACTGTGGACCAGACTCTGAAATGACCATTCACAGATCTATGGCTGCCATTACTGGCAAGTGTAGGGATCCCCTGCTCTTCTAAATGATCCATGCCAGCCATCACCATCCATACAGTCCCACTCTTATCCCACCCAGCATGTCCCTTCATCCTAAAAACAAACTTTGGATCATGTATGGTACAAAAATAAACCTCAATAAAATACATAATTTAAAAGTTTACAATAGGCATTCCTGGTACATAGATCATCCTATGTAGAAACAGAGATAGTATAGCATTATGCCTGTGTACTGTTTCTGGGCTGATGAAAGGACTATGTTAAAGAAAAATCTGTTATTGTTGGGGCCAATATTAAAATCAATGCTTTTAAAAATAGAAATGTCGCAGTTTTCTATTTCCAAGCCCCTTAGATTTGTGTAGCCCACACACCAAAGAAATCTTAGATGTGCTCCTGGCTCACTTGAGAGTGTACAAAACTTCTAGAAGTGCAGATCTCCAGTTGAATATAGGGTGAGCTGAGAGTGTCTTTCTCTGCCTGACTCTGTTCATTGCCCTGTGGGTGGCGGTGACAATTTGGTGGGTGTCATGATGATGTCAGCTACTGTGTGTGCAGAGTTAGGACCGCTTGATTGAACATTTGCTGTTGTGATGTTCTCCGGTTTGGTGGGGGGAGAGGAAGAGAGAGGCCATGGTTCAAAACAATGGGGGCCACTGTGTGTGATGGCATTGCAGTCTTTGTTCTGCTGGGAGCTGGAAGCAAAGTAGGAGCAGAGTATATGTGCAATAATTGGAGTATTTTTGGCTTACATTGTTTCCTGTGTAAGTGATCAAAATGTACCATTATAATTGAGGGCTAGTGCAACCATCTCTGGGCTAGTGCAACTTTGAATCAGTATAGCCTAGAGGTTAGAGTAATGAGCTGTGATCGAGCTTGGTACATCCAGCAGACCAGACCTGGGTTTGATTCTCACAACCTCCACTTGCATACTGTGTGACTCTGAGTAAGTCACTTAACTGCCCAGTGCTCCAGGTCACCCTGGAAACAGGCACTTGTGCCTAGTGGGCTTTTACCCTGTTACCAAAGACTAAAAAATAAGTAAAATAAAATAAACTTGCCCTGCTGGCTAGTGCAAAATGGTTAAGGTTGACCCTGGTTAACCATATCAGTATTGTTGCAAGCGCTGGGTTATGGCTAAATTTTAAAACTTTGAAAGCATAGCTACTCCCAGTCCCCCACGTTGGAACTTAGGCGTGCAGCAATCAGTAAATGACACCAGCTTGCATGCCTCAGATGGAGATGAGTACAAAGGACTCAAAACACACAGAGTTGTATTCTGCTGCTTTTTGCTCTATTTTAGAAATAACAGACATGAAAAATTCAATAAACATTATATTTACAAAAAATAAATGATAGCAATATAGGGTTTTATGGAAAAATATTTTCAGAATTAGAAGGACTATAACACTATTGTCTGGCATTATTGTTTAACTTAAAGGGGATGCTCTTTTCCCTTAAATAATGTGCTGTGACTTGGGTCCCACTTTAGAAATTTGACTTAAAAAAGCATGCTTTTTATTCTGTTAATGTCGTGATATCTGGTTGAGTGATCCCTATCTCCTGTGCTGGCTCATGATAGTTCCCAAAGATCCTTCTGGCTGTGGGGTGAAATTAAAAGTTTTGCAGCCACTAGCAAGCAAGGCTAGTAACTGGGAAAACAATTAGCCTATAGACTTTTCCACTGGTCCAGATGGTGTACTTCTTTAAATTTTACCTTCGTTAGTACAAGACCACTGAGCTAGTTAAAGGAAAACCTACTAACTCAATACAAAATCTACCAGCATTTGGCTAGTGGGCCAGTGCCAGCTTGGATCCCTGTGGTTGAGCCTGTGATGATGCATGTGGCACTCAGCTGCAGGGGTCATCTAAGTTCTAGCATAAATACTTCTTTATCTTTTTATTAGAGGTGTCTCCAGCAGGATGAGGGAGGTGGTTGCCACTATATCGCCACTGGTGAGTCCTCCTGGAGTATTGTATCCAGTTCTGGAGGCAGCACCTCAGAAAGAACATAGGCTGGAGGCATTCAGGGCTGGATTTACCACCAATTAGAAGGGTCAGTTGGCCAGGGCCCCAAGTATGAGAGAAACCCCAGAGACAGTGCAATGTGTTTAGCAGCTGTGCTGCTGTCCTTGTCAGCCACACTTCATATTTATTTTTAGTGGGGGTAGAGAAGTGAAAAGGTCATACTGCCATGGCCACTACTTGAGCCTAACTCACACTTTCATGTTCACTTTGGACATCTCTTTCTCCTCCGTGGTGCGATGATAGCCCTGCTCCTCTCTGCTCCGCAGACCAGTCTCCGGACACTGCAGCTTCATGCACACAATGAGTCTGTGCAGCTGTTTCATGCTCCTTCTTCTGCATCCCACCATGGACCCTCCAGAACTTAACAGCTGTGTGGTCAACCATCCCAGGCCAGTCATCAGACCTGTCCTGAACTAATAGCCACACATCAACTCCAGGCAGTGAACATGAGGGCTCATGGCATCAACAGGCTAAACGGGACATAGTAGCAATTAATCCAGATGTGGTTTACCAGTAACTACATTCTGGGAGACTTCAGTACCTGGCTATGTACTGTCTAAAGAGACTGAGGTGCAAAAGGGGGGTGGAGGCCCCATGTCAATGAAAATATCAAAGCTGCAGAAATTCAGAATAACATAAGGAGCCAGAAGAACTGGGGTCACCCTGGAAACAGGAAATTGGACAGCCATATGAACTGGGGTTGTCTACAGGCCCCAGATCAGGGGGAGGACATAGACACATTACTGTTAGAAGATATACAAAACATGACAGCTAAAGGGAGGTTCTGATAATGGAGACTTCAACATGCCAGATACAGATTGGTCAATCACCAGCAGGAACATCTGCCAGAATTAGACACTGTTGGATTCTGCCAGGAGGGCCTCAAACAACTGGTATAATAACTCACAAGAGACAGGGCTATCCTAGATCTAGTACTGACTAACAGGAAAGGATCACAGATCTCAGTAGTAGAAGGTCACCTGGGGCCGGTGACCATCACATGATATGGTTCAGTTTGGCCACTAGAACTAAATCATCCCATTCCAATGCAAACATATGGGACTTCAGAGGAGCTGACTTTGATAAGATGGCCAACAGAGTTAAGCTAGCACTGCCAAAAGAAATACAGGTGAGGGGTACAGGCAAAGTGGTCAAGCATTAAGGATGCAATATGAAGCAACATCCCATTGTGCTAGAGAGAAAAGGAAGTGAAAAGAAGAAGGAAACCACTTAGTTTCTCAAAACAGTAGCAGAAAAGGTCTGAGCCAAAAGGCTGGCCTTCAGGAAATATAAGAGAACACAGCAGGATGAAGATAGGAGGCATACCAAACTTCCCTAAGGGAAGCAGGGAAGGCAGCAAGGCAGGCAAAGGCCCAAACAGAGGAAACACTAGCACAAGCAGTAAAGAAGGTGACAAGACTTCTATAGACACATAAGTGAAGGAGAAAGTCCTGAGAGGGTATTGCTAAGATCAAAGGAGATAGGGGTGTGAGTAAGGAGGAGGTCTATGTAAAAGCATCTATCCTAAATAGATACTTCTGCTCAGTATTTACTGAAGAGAAGGTGGGGCAGGGCCCACAGCTCAGCACCATGGACACAGGGGGGAGGGAAGTGCACTAGTCCCTTCACAAAAGAATGGGTCCTACAAGAGTCTGATAAGCCCAGGGTGGACAAGGCAATTGGACCTGATGGCATACATCCCAGGGTACTAAAGGAGCTAAGGGCGTAAACTAGCAGAGCCATTATCAGAACTGTTTAATGAGTCTCTGAGCACAGGAGAGGTCCCAGAAGACTGGAGAAGGCTCATGTGATCCCACTCCACAAGAGGGTAGCAAGGAGGAGGCGGGAGCTACAGACCAGTCAGTCTTACCTCAGTAATGGGCAAGACTATGGAGGCACTCTTATGGAAAGGATAGTGCAACACCTGGAATCCATAGGACCACAGGTTCCAAGACAGCATGGGTTTACAAAAGGAAGGTCCTGTCAAACTAATCTCATAGATTTCTTTTTTTATCATAGAATACTTTTATTTATTCAATATCATCGATACACGAAGAGTTACATGTGTTTAACATACAGTGTAGCGACTTATTTTAAAACAATCCAGGTTATACATACCTTACCATGACGTAAGGAGTTACATATGTTTTTCCCACCCTGATTGTCCTTCAGAGTCTTAAACTATCATCTTTAACTACTAACCTAGCCTGTATATAAAATCCTAGGTATTCCACGCTTATTACTGACAAATGATTCAGCAATCCATTTAACTAACAGCTCAAGTTTATTATTATTGAGAATATTAAAAGTATCCAGAGAAGTAATTTAACAAGGATATAAAAGAAAGATGTAGGATTAAAAGAAGAGGTTTATACTTAAGCAAAAGAGGTTATAGCTGCTCATCAACAAACCAAGGCATGTCCTAGACGGTGAATTAACTGCAGGGCTTTAACGCCAATAGGTGTCATTGTACAGAAGTGTTGAGTGGGGGGCCTTGCATAAGGAGGAATTTAGATATGCTCCCCATTTCTGGTAATATGCAGTAAGTTGTGCCCTATTTCACACACGTGAAGCCTTTGAAGGTGGCTAATCTAGCTAAGGCAGAGTGCCAGAGGGAGATGGGTGGTGGTGATGCTTGTCTCCAGGACAAAAGTAGAAGCCTTTTGCCTCTAGGAGGACTGCTAAGAGCCAATCTTTGTGTGGCTTTGGCAGTTGGCCTAAGGGAGCAGGGTGTCCCAACAAGAGCAGTGGGTTAGAGATGTCAATGGCAGTCCCAATACCCAGAGCAGTCCATTGCTATGGCTCACCAAAAGGGGTTAGAGCCTGGTATTCCCACAGGAGGTGCAAGATATTTGCTGGTTCATGCCGATATCTCCAACACATTGCATGGGGAAGGATACCCATGAGTGGAGGGCTGCAGGCATACGATACCACCTGAGAAGGATCTTGAGTTGCATTAGTTGACTCTAATGTCCTTATATGCGGAGTGAGCAAGGTATAGGCATCGGGACCATGTTTCTGAAATGATGGAACTCGAAGTTCCACACCCATGGCCCTACATTATTCAGTGTAGTCTGACAGTGCCTCACGCCAGGTACTATAGAATCATCCTGCTATGCCTTGGGAAGAGATTTTAGATATAAGGAAGTCATCCAACACCATTTGGGATCCGCAATGTATGTCCCACTTGAGAGTTTGGAGCACACTGCGGAGTTGCAGGTATCTCCAAATATCATTAGGCTGAAGGAGTACCAAGCCTTAAGCTGTTCGAATGACATCAAGCATGGCAAAATTATGCATATATAAGCTCAGAACAATGCGTATCCCCTTATTTTTTCATGTGGGCCAATGGAGCGATTTGTTGCCGACTGTCGAAGTTGGTAAGCTAAAGAGCCATGTACAGTACTGGAATGGCATAGTACTTACTGTCTTCAGGGTATTAGAGGCCATCATGAGTCTGAAACACACTTTCCTAGTCTCGTCATGACTGGGTAAGCCTACTGGAGTTTAAGGGGCATTGGTTAAAAGTAGGCACAAGGGGTGTTCTGCATCAGCTGAGATTCTAGTTGAACCCATTGAGTAGGTGGAGAGGAGGAGGGACAAACCACTTAGTAGCCTGAGCGAAATATAGCCCAGCGGTATCCCTACAGCCATGGAAGTCCCATACCTCCTTAGTCCAATGAGCTCTCAACTTGCTGCTGGCTCCATCTTGGTGTCTTACCTTCCCATAGAAGGAATGATATCAGTTTATCTAACGGGTGGAACACCTTGCCTGAAAGAGTAATTTGAAGATTGTTAAGAAGGCATGCTACTGGGTAGTAACAGCATTCGGATTGCAGCAACTTTGCCAGGAAGGGAAAATTAAGATGGCGCCAGCGGTTACCTCTGCTGTTAACAAAGACATTAGGGGGCCAAATTTCTCATTTTCTAGGTGCTTCCAGTTAGACGGGATGATAATACCTAGATACGAGAAATTATGTGGAGCCCAGACAAGAATTTGTACATGCCGTGTTGAGGGAGTTACACTGGCCTTTTTGATTAATTTGTAGTCCAGACAACTGAGCAAATTCCTCATAATCTCCAAGACTTTGGGGAGAGATTCCTTTGGGCAGGCTAACATTAAGTAGGTCATCCGCATATGAGGCAGTTAGGTATGTATGCTGGCCTACCTGTATGCCCTTGATGCCTTCCGTGATTTGTAATTTCCATGTAAGCGGTCTAGAGCCACCAAAATAGTAAGGGAGATAGGGATCAGCCCTGTCACGTGCCCCATTGCAGGGGAAAGGGGGAGATATCTTTATTGGTTAAGATTCAGGCCGGGGCATTGTACAGCATCCGGATCCATTGTCTAAAATTGGTGCCAAACCCATACAGCCGGAGTGTTTCGTGGAGGTAGGGCCATTCTACAGAGTCAAAGGCCTTAGAAAAATCTAACACCATTGCTGCCATAGGGTTTTTGAGTGCATTGCAAGCCATTTAAGGTCTAAGACCAATCTAATGTTGTTGACTGCTGCTCTTCCTTTAGTAAAACCAACTTGGGATGAGCGTATAATAGGATATAACCTCTATTTATTGGGTGGCAAGCATCTTGGCTGCAATTTTATTATCGACTGAGATAAGGGAAATCGGGTGGTAATTGGCACAATTAAGGGGGTCATCTGATTTTTTGAAGGAGAGTAATTAGGGCTTTGTGCATAGTGGGAGGAGAATGTCAGTGACATGAGCCTCCTGTAGCACAGAGAGGAGAGGAGCGCTGATCTCTGCACTCATAGCTTGGTTCAGTTCTGTGGTGATACTATCTGGACCAGGTGATTTACTTTGGCCAGCTGGTTAAGGGCGCTCAGAATCTCAGCTTCAGTAAATGGCTTGTCCAAGGCTTTTCTCATGCCATCAGGTAATTGAGGGGTGTTTGTGGCAGCACAGAAGTTTGCCAGTTGGCATTCTAATTGGTTAGGCCTCTAGAGTTGCATGTATCTGGTATAGCCACTGATAGAAGTGTTGCATACACTCGTTGATCTCTTTGGAGGTCGTGACCATCCGGTCTTTTGTATTCCTGAGGGCGTGGATCGAGATGCAGCCTGTTGTTTCTTTAACTGGAATGCCAGAAGTTTTCCCCTTTCTCCCTCCCTCCCAATGCGTGTGCTTAGGCCTGATCAATGTCCACTCTGCCTTTGATATAGCATCGTGTTTATACAGTGTTTTAACCCAACTATCTCCCAGAGAAGTGTCTGGTCAGGTGTACAGGCAGTGGAGGTCCTGAATCTAGCTTCCAATGAAGAAAGTTCAGATTGTAGGTTATTTAGTTCTGCCCTTCTGGTTTTGTTTTGTTGTGCTGAGTAGGCAATGATTTGCCCCAACAACACAGCCTTAAAGGCCTCCCAGACCGTGGCAGCAGAGGTATGTGCAGCATGAGTTAGAGAGAAGTAATCCCTGGCAGTCTCTGTATCATGGATCTGAATCTAGGGTCTCAAAGAAGTAGGGGACTACAATGCCATCTGGCACCGATTCACTCTGCCCAGAAAGAGTGTAAATGCAATATACTGGGGCATGGTCTGAGACTATATTGTCTGTTCTCATAAGGTGATATCTTTGGCTGCAGGGGAATTGGCAAACTAAAATCCATCAGGCTAGATGTAGTGTAACAGAGGAAAAGAAGGAGCAGTCCCACCCTGAATGGTGATCCCTGCACCACATTTTAGGGTGTGTTTGGGGAGTTGGTGGATTTGTCAAGAAAGATATCTATGACTTAGACTGAAATCACCGCCCAGCACTGTAGGGATCTGTGGATGATCAGTAGCCAAGGACTCTACTGCCTTGTTGAGATCCAACAGAATTTCGGGTCATCTATATTTGGACCAGATACATTCGCTTAGCACCACATGTCCCCGGTATGAAAACAGACCGCTATCCAGCGGCCTTGAGCATCAGATGCTACTTGCTCCTGAACCCAGGAACATGATTTCTTGATCAGGATGGCCATCTCTCTAGATCTGGTTGATGCTGAGCTCATATAACACTACTGACCCATGCCTTCTTGAGCTACTCATACAGTTCTTGCAGTGAGATGGGTCTCTTGGATAAGTGCAATATCTGCCTGCAAGGAGTGTAGGTGTCTAAGAACCATGGATCGTTTGACCGGGTGATTTAAGCCCTTCACATTCCATGATATAAGTTTAATACTTGCATTGGTATTCTGCATCGTAGTTCCAAAGGTTAGATAGTGTACAGGTACTCACCACCCGTGTCCAGAAGAAATAGAGAGGCAGGAAAGGGCAGATTGCCTGATACAAAGGAAGAAGAGTTGGTTGAGTAAGGTGGGAAGATAGTCTGTTCTACAAAGCAAATGTGGCAATAATAACCTGGTACAAAAGTAAAACAATCAGGTTAAAACACTAAACACACCACCAAAGTGACCACTTACAAAAGGAAATTTTAGTCTAAATATAACAGGTTCCCAACTAAGGGTAAGTAAATTTAACTCCTTGACACTAATGTTTTAAGAGCTGTGAATAATTAAACAAGCACTAGGCTAACGGTGAATTTGTGTATGCATGAGGTGCTATCCTCCACACTATCGAGGAGGAGCACTCAGCCGCGCTGACCTTTCACCTGTAAGGGAGAAGTGGAGATTAACTAACTACTAACACACATCTCTATCCCCTGCTATATATACAGAAATAAAGCATTCAGGGAAAGTTGGGGGGTTGAAGCCTAAAATGAAGAGAGGGACAGGACCTGAGAGAGAAGGGAGGGATTGTTGCCCCATAACGTAGTGGGGATATTCCAAATCCACAGGGCCAGGGAGGCAAATGTGCCTCCTTCCAGTATGCAGCCCAAGGCCAGGTGTCATGCCTTCAGCAGGCTCTCAAAGCTAGCCATAGTTGCTGCAGGTGTCATATATTTTAAGGGATCAAATAGCATGGTTACAGACAATTGGCTGTTTGGAGGAGAGAAGTAGGGAAGACTAGTGACGCCTATAGGGTGGGCCAAAAAGGAGTTGTACCAATCTGGCACAGCACTGGAGCTGCAGCCACCCAGAGACGGAGTTTAACCTTCCTCCAAAGTCTCCAAAGGGTTAGCCAGCACTGGTACAGGGGTCCATTATTTATCGGGCAAACCTCTATCATCACTGAATGACTCTGCAAGAAGATGCCCTTGTATTAAATGTTCCCAAAGAAAAAGCAAAATACAAACAATTATACAATGGCAAGAAAGAATCCTGGATTCTGATTGGTCAGTGTGTGCCTGAGACAGTGATGATATTACAGTATAACTTCACTGTCATTGATTAGCATTAGTGTTGCTGGCTGTATTCATAGAGCATTTTTCCATCTTCTCTAAGAAACTCACTAAAATCTACTAAAATATTTTTAAATGATTTTTTATTTTGTATAACATCGAGCCATTGTTTAATAGCAATAAGGCACTCCAGGGTGTGTGTTATTGTGATAATCGTCACTCCTTGGGTGGTGGAAGCACTCGTTTGCCTTGTGCTTCAACCCACCCCAGGAGTGACGTTATTACATGATAACATACACCCTGTCATGCTTTATATCTTAAATAACATTCAGTCATTTGGAGCTCATTCCTCAGATAAGCTGGGCCTTGTTATATGAGGAGGATTGTCCTGAGATAGAGCTTCTGCGAGGTTAACAGTCCTGATGTCACAGGGACATTAGAAGTCCTGATTTTCCACCATATCTGGGGAAGGTCTACACAGGGAATATTTTCAGCCACCTCCATAATAAGATCGCTCTGGAATGTTTTGTGCATCTGGTTGATCCAGGCTGGAGTGTTCATCCTTGGTCTGCTTAGTGGGCAGTGCTTTCCCTGGGCCTTTGGAGGGAGATCCTGGTCAATCAGGGAGCTGGCTTATTCAGATCATCGGGTTCAGTCCCCTGCTGAGGTAGAGAGGAAGAGGGATGGACTGCTGACCATTGCTGTGCAGCTCTGTAGTTTTGTCCATTCCAGATGGCTTCAGATGAGGAGGAGACCTGGGGAAATATTTGGTTGTGACACCATCTGGTCTGGATTATAGTCCTCCCTACAACCATCACTTGAAGATATGTTCCTCCTATCCCTTGTTTGAGGTCCCAGAGCCCATAGCCTCTTGGGAGTTGCAGTGCTGAGAGACAGCTGGGGCCAGTACTTGTGGGCCCAGTCTTCAATCTCCCGAGGTGTCTCTGCTACTATGTCTCTGCCCTCATGAGCTACATAAAGTAGGCCAGATTCCTGAATCCATATTTGAATCCTGTGTGCCAACAGTTTCTTGATGGGTATAAAGGCTTTCTTACAGCAGCACCTCAACTGAAAATTCTCTAAAAGAAGAAATTCTAGCCCCATGCCACAGTAGTTCACCCCTGTCTTAGCTATCCTCAGGACTTTTCTTTTGTAGAATATCTCAGTATGTAGGCAATAATAAGTCTGGGGAACCCTGGCAAGATTGAGGCCACTGGGTATATGACGCGCTCTTCTACCTCGAATGAGCCATGCCATCTATCTCCCAGCATTTTAGGGATCTCCTCATTAAGAAATCTTTCTGTGTTTTGGCCTTGGAGCCCTCAGGAATCCTGAAGATTCTGATATTGTTGCGCTCACCCACGGTTCTCTTGGTCTTCTGCCCGCCTCCTCAGAGTAACCAACTTTTCATCTTGGTCCTGTAGTCACTGCAGTATTCTGGCATGACCAGCTTCTAGCTCATCTGTACACTGTTTGGTGACATTCAGTTTATCATTGAGCACCACAACTCAGCAACTGTACCAGACATGGTTGCCAAGATGGTATCTACCCCCGTGAAGGAGGGTCTCTAGCATGGCTGTAATGTGCTGCAGCGAGGCACTTACATCTACTGAAGGGATGGTTGTGCCCTTGGGAGTTGAGCCTAGGCCTTGCATGGCAGATTTAGGTGAGGTCATTCCAGCGCAGTAGGAGTCCCCAAATTAACATGCAACCTGGGGACAGGACATGTTTTTCACAGAAGTTGGCTGATTGCAGTTGAGCTTATTGTACCGACTGCCGCCAGGTAGCCAGGAAGGGAGAGTCATCACTTAAGGTTGGTGCTTCAAAGCCTACATGGTGCTTAGAAGGGTCGTGTGGTGGCCCGGCACTGCAAAGCTATATGCGGACACTAGTCACAATATAGCCACTTCATGCAGACTGAACAGACTACGGCAACATGTGAACACTTTAGGAGGTCAGGGTCCCTGGATGTCCAGAGATCCAAATGGATTTTAATCGCTGGGGATCGAGCTGGCGGTTTAAGTGGCCGCTCTTCCTCGGCATTCAAGCCATGCCCCTCATAGATTTCTTTGACTGGGTAACCAGACTGGTGGACCAAGGGGAGCAGTTGATGTCACCTACCTTGGACTTCAGCAAAGCTTTCGATACTGTTTCACATAGAAGATTGATTAATAAGCTGGGTAGGCTCAGGGTATGTCAGAAGTTGGTCAACTGGGTGGAAAACTGGTTGACTGGCAGAAAACAAAGAGTGGTGGTAAACGGTATACAGTCAGAAGAGATGCAAGTCAAAGTGGGGTACCACAGGATCAATCTTGGGGCCAGTCCTCTTCAATATCTTCATCAGTGACATTGCAGATGGACTGGAGGGTAAGTTTGTCTGTTTGCAGATGACACAAAGATCTGCAAAGAATAGATGATCCAGATAGGGTGGGCAGAATGAGAAGATATCTGGATAAACTGGCAAAATGATCAGAAGAGTGGCAACTGGGGTTTAATGCAAAGAAGTGCATGGTCGTGCACATAGGGAAGAGAAACCCTAAGCCATCTGTAGGCTCGGAGGGAGTTGCTGGCAGTCACAAGAGAAGAAAGAGACTTGGGCATCATCATCACCAATGACCTGAAATCATCCAAGCAGACCACTAAAGCAGTAGGTAAGGCTAGAGGGATGCTGGGGTGTTTTAGAATATCACAAGTTGGAAGAGGAGGTAATAATCCCTCTTTACAAGACAATGATTAGGCCCCATATGAAGTACTGCATGCAGTGCTGGAAGCTACACCTTCACAAGGACATTAACTAAATTGAGGCAGTCCAGAGAGGGCAACCAAAATGGTGCAGGGACTGCATCAGAAAACATATGAGGACAGATTACGAGCTCAATATGTATACCCTAGAGCAAAGGAGGGAGAGAGGTGACATGATCGAAAATTCAGACACCTTAAGGGCATTAACAAGGTGAAAGAATCTAACATGTTTCAATATAAGAAAATAGCAGGACAAGAGGACACAACATGAGATTAGAGGGAGGCCAATTAGGGTAATGTGAGGAAGTTCTTTTTCACAGAAAGGGTGGTGGATGCATGGAACGGCCTACCTCAGGAAGTGGTGGATATGAATACAGTGCAGGGCTTCAAACAGGCATGGGATAGGCATAATGAAGCAATACAGATGAGTATGAATAGATAGGCCATTGACAGAGCAAAGGCCGATGACACTTTTGTAAGGCAGAAAAATAAATGGTCAGACTGGATGGGCCTTGCGGTCCTTATCTGCCATCAACTTCTATGTTTCTATGTATCAGGCAGCGGAAGGGCTAAGCCAAGCATTATGGCTTATGCCTGCTGCTACCTTTATAGTGTGCTGATTGCAAGTGAAAAAGTCTGTCTCAGCACTGAGCTGAGCAGCGCCAGAGTAGTTTTATGTTTGCTTGCATGCACTGTGCAAGAAACAGTGCCATCATCCGAGTTTTCGAAGTGTGTCACCTTCTCTTCCAATTCAGTCAATGTGTGTGGTAGGCGTGCCCCAGTCCGCTAATGCACGCTGTAGCTGTCTATGACAGCTCCAGCACGCAGTGGCGTGCAGTTGTGCGCGGGAGCTACGTCAGTGAGCAGCTTATAAGATAACGCCTGCTCATGCCAGCCCCCCTACACACACACATACACATGCCACATACTGGCGCACTGCCCCCCCACGCACACACTGTATAGCTGAGACGGGGTGCCCAACTCCCCGTCAGCTGTGCTGCGTCCCCCAAAGCCTTCCACATGCCACTCTGGGTGCCCACCCCAGCGTGGCAACTCATGGTATAGCCGACGGTGGTGCCCAATCCCCATGCCGGCTCCACCTGTCCTCCCTCCCAGTACAGGGTGCCACACTGGAGCCCACCCCAGCGTGGTAAAAGTTGCTAGGTCACCTAGAGGTGCCCAATCCCCATCACCCACGCCCAACCGCCCTTGTGTTGCCATGCTTGGAGCCCACCCCAGCTTGGTAAACGCCCTGCGTATGTCATTTAAAAAAAAAACCTGTAAAGAAAAACTGTCCCACGCATTCTCCTGCCCCCACAACCCGCACTCACCCACTGCTCCACCTTGCCTCCCAGCCCCCTTCACCTCATACTCACCTCCGAGTCTGGCGCGACGATCTTCGTGGACCGGGAACACGCCTGCACTCTTCAAAGCCGACCGCAACTGAGGAAATGCCGTAAGCTGTATAATGGGATAGATAGGGTTTTTCAACTTTGTTGCATATCTCAGGCATTTTTGGAATTTTGCACCAAATTTTCAACATGGGGTTTGTGGGACCCTTTCTCATGAATGCTGTCACTGTCATGTCGTTATTCAGGCCGGAGGTGATTTCACAATCACTGCGCCGAAATCACCTTTCAGGACCGATTAACGAAATGACACTGCCAGTGTTCATAATGTGGCTCAAGTAGCCTATTTTGAAAATTTGGTGAAAAATTCCAAAATGACTGTTTTACGAAAGACGTTGCGCAGTTCCTACGCACACTCATAAGTTCGCAAATTTTCAATATTTTCACTCCAGATTTTCAGCATTGCCATTTTACCACACCTTCTAATGAGTAGTACAACTGTCATTTTCACATCTCACCCAAAACGTGTTTCACTCCATGTAGCGCACAATGGCGCAGTCGGTGTGCAAAATCAATGTACAGGACAAATTAAGAAAATCACAGTGACACTGTTCATGAGCAGAGGTCTTAAATTAGCTATATTGAAAATTTGGTGAAAAAATTCCTAAAATGACTGTTTCTGAAGCGTGCGTTGTGCAGTTCTATCACGCTTCGTAGTTCACGAATTTTCAATATTTTCACTCCAGATTTTCAACATTGCTATTTTACCATACCTTTTATGAGTAGTACAGCTGTCATTTTCACATCTCACCGAAAACGTGTTTCCTCCCATGTAGCGCACAAAGTCGCAGTCGGTGTGCGAAATCAATGTCATGGACAAATTAAGAAAATCACAGTGACACCATTCATGAGCAGAGGTCTTAAATGGCTATGTTGAAAATTTGGTGAACAAATTCAAAAAATGACTGTTTTATTTAGCGTATGCTATAGTTCCTATGCATGCTCGTAAGTTTCATGATTAATATTTTCACTCCAGATTTTCAACATTGCCATTTTATTACACTTCTTATGAACAGTACAGCTGCCATTTTTCATATGTCACCCAAAATGTGTTTTCACACATGTAGCGCATAATGGTGCTGTTTGTGCAGAAAGCAATGTTTGGGACAGATTAGAAATCACAGTTACACTGTTCATGAGCAGAGGTCTTAAAATGGCTATGTTGAAAATTTGGTGACAAAAGTCCATAAAATGACTGTGTTATGAGTGAGCATTGCGCAGTTTCCTCGTAAGTTCATGAAATTGTAATATTTTCAGTCCAGATTTTCACCACTGGCATTTTTACACACTCTTATGAACAGTACAGCTGTCATTTTCACAACATGGTCAAGTGTGTTTTCACACTTTCAGTGCAGAGATGCGTGGTCGCTGTGGGAAATCATTGTTCGGGACAGATAAAGAAAATCACAGTGACACTGTTCATGATCAGAGGCACCATAATGCCAGAGTTGACAATCTGCTGTAAAAATCTCCAACCTAATTATATTATGGGTGTGCTGCACAGTTTCTATGTATGCTCGTGACTTCACCGCTTTTTTAATATTTTACTGCAGATTTGCAACATTGCCATTTTTACACCTCCCATGAACAGTACAGCTGTCATTTTTACATCCTGTTCGAATGTTTTTGCACCTGTGGTGCTAAATGCCGTAGTCGCTGTGCATAAACAGCTTCGGCTACAAACTGATATTCCCCTGTTCATGGTGGGGTCACAAAAAACCATGTTGAAAATTTCGAGGAAAATACCAACGAATGCCTGAGGTATTAGGTTTCCAACCATAACACCGAACCCTCAGAAAACGACAGGCATCAGGGGTGTGACTTGGGATTTTGCCTGTAATGCTCATACCATTCCACACCCTGCAGCCAGTGAGAGGCATCAGGTATGCCTTGGACTCTTCGTCAAAGTTCACCCCATTCTCCTATATCGCACCCATCTCACCGTATTTCCTAATGGAATGGGGTCCGCATAGGCCAATGACCCTAAGGAACAACGTGACACTTGTCAGTGTCTGCAGGGTGGGTGTGGTGAAATGGCGTGGCCATTATGCCTGATCAACCAAAGGCACACCCCAATGCCTGTCACTCTGGCAGGGTGGTGGTGGTGTTGGCTTCAGTTCAATACTTCACTGCCATTCCTATTACGCAGCTCTGTAACTTCTACACTACCACTGCTAATGCCAGCAAGCAAACATTCGGCATTGACAAATGCTTGTTCTAGTTAAATTGCTGCATTGTTTACCATCATAAATCCAGGATTACACTTTGTGTCTGCCACACTCACTACAGACATGAATAAGTGAGAGGGTGGCCCAATGCTGGCTGGAGCCTTTTTTGTCACAGTGAGACACAGTAGTCTGAGCACAGAGTCTCCAGGGTTCTGACTGAGTCATCTTTAACCACTATCTAGACTGTCCATCCGTCGCAACCAGTAGAGACCTGGCACAGAGGCAGAGCACAGGGACAGCCTGACATGGAGCAGAGGGCAGGGAGAACGCTGGTACCACAATTGGTCACTTCATGTTTGGGGGTAAAAAATGTTATGTGGAAATAGTATGGGGTTTAAATAGATAGACAAAAAGCAGAAAACCCAGCATCAGCAGCAGGCCAGGACCTGGGGCCCAGCCAGGCTGCCAGCACCTAAGACACAGCTATGTAGCACTGTCTTGTGCCTGACAGCACATCTGGGCCCCAGCCTAGCCTGCTGCTGGTGGTGGGATCTCTCATTCTATCTGTTTACTGTATCTGAATCTCTCAGTGAGGTATTCAGCGTAGTCTTAGTCTGGCGGTAACTCAGGCTAGCTTGCCTGGGCTGGGCAGTGACTAATGGGACTAGGACATTGACTGTCTCTCTGAGTTTTAGATAGGTAAAAATAAAATAACGTTAACTGTTAGTCTTTGTCATGAAGCATTTGTTTTGGGGGCAGTTGATCATGCACTATTAGCACTTGGAGGCCAGTCTAGTGATGCAGTAGTGCTACCACTTGTATGCAGCTGATGTCTCAAGTTCCGGAATAAGCTAGAGTTGTCGGCCTGGCCAGTGGAAGGCTGGAGGTGTCCATCAGACTGCTTTTCTTCTTTGTTAGGGAGATTCATGGTAGCTATGCTCCTTGAATGCCATCTCATAAAGGCTGGAGCAGCTTCAGTTAGGGACAAGGCTGCCAGTGGCATGACCCGCTAGGCCAGCATTGCACAGGTGACCAGCGTACCATGGCTTCATGCCATTGGTGTCTTCATGCCCACATCACTCCAAGGAGGGCATAGAAAGTGGAAAATCAGCATTAACTGGGATCAGTCTAATTGTCATTTCCACCCCAGGAAATGTAATCAGAGTATTGTTATTCATCAGATATCTCAGCTGGCTCTCCCTCTTAGCGAGGCATAGTCAGACCTGTCCACTGATAGACTGATCCACACCCAGATGGGAGGATTTTGGATTCTTACATCACTGATTATGAAAGGCAGAGCAGGTCAGTCTGCCTAGCATCATGAATGATGTGTTGAGTGATAAACCCTCCCTGTGTGTGCAGCCTGTCAATAGGACTGATTGTCACCATAGGTTGGGAGGTGGGAAGGCAGACAACTCTCAGTGAATAGTCAAATCATGGCTCAGGGTGGGCATGTACTAAAGTATGAAGAGGTTCTTTGAGGAAGGGCTAGGAGAGAAGGGTACTGTCACCCGACTGACCCTCCAGCACTGCTAGCTCGGGAGGACCTTCCATGGAACTTGGTTTCCCCAGGCAGGGACGGTGTGCGAAAGTGGGATTCTGTGCCTTAACCTCCCGTGCCTGTACCTTCATTCATCTTGTCAGGGTCCATCCATTTGAGCTGCAGCACCGGTGAATGAGGGCCATATCTTGCCCTGTCATCGGTGTCATGCCAGGCCGAGCCTTCTGACAACCCAAGCTGGTTCCTGAACTGGGTCACCAGCGTCACAAGAGGTAGTGCTACTGCTCGCCATTGGGCTGGCCTGTTTTATTTATTTAATTGTTTCACCAGGAAGGCATACAGAGCAATATTACTTGTTTCCAGATGCGTCCTGGGGAGAGGGAAGGAGACAGCAGTTCACAATGGTAGCAGTATATACTGCATTAAAATTATAGAATACAATAATTGCAAGAGATACAACATTAGGTTAGAATAAAGCCATGAAATGAAAGACATACCGTAACAATAACAATAATCTCAATGTGGGACAGCAACTAGGCAAATCCATTGGACACAAGTAAGTGTTTTGGACAACACTGCAAGCACTCAATACCAGGCCATGACGGAGGAAGAGAATGGAGGAAATGTTGATCATGGACAGGAAGGTTCCAGGATCAACAGAGTCAGATATATAGCTGGGCAAGGAGTGGCATGAGTAGACTGGGGTTGTAGAGGAGTAGAGGGGTATGAGGGTTTGCCATCATATCAGGAGAAAGCCTTGGACACAAATGTAGGTGAGTAGAGAACGGTATATAGTGGGCAGCTAAGGTCTACAATTGTGTTGCAAATGTTGGAGACCTGGGAGAGGAGGTGTAAGAGGTTAGGTTGAGGGACTGAGAGGGTCTGAGTTTGAGGGAAAGGAGAAATTATGGAAACGAACAAGTAGGGAAGTGTAGATATGTAGGTGGGAGGAAAGGGCTGCTGGGGAGTTAATGTTTTGGATAGTGGAGGGCGAATCCACTGCTTGGGATAATGAAATGAGTAAGCTGGATTGACCGCAGTGGTGGTCCTAAGGGGGGGCCAGTGGTCTAGGTTTGGTGCTGTGGAGCAGTAGAGGGAAGGGTGGGGGTAGATAGAATAGAGATGAAGTGGGGGTAGTGACCAAACCAGAATTTGGCTGTAAAGGTACCAAAGTGGATGAGGCATCTGGATTCATAGGAAGGGGAAGGAAAGGCCTTGTAAAGATCACAGTGATGTGTCTATGTGGGCAGTTTAGAGTGAATTGGCAGAAGGAGGGAAAGAGGGTGTCCAGTCTGGCAAGAGGATTTGGGAGTGGCTCTATAGACTATATCAACATAGTCAAAGGTGGGAGGATCAAATTCTGTACAAGAGCATTGAGTGGGTAGTAGAATGCAATCATGGAATGGAATGCAGAGGTTAAACAACATTTTACTTTAGCAATGTTAGCATTTTGTAACTGTTGGCATTATTGCAACATCATTCAATCACTTAAACTGGAAACCAGAACATTCACTTTGCCCGCCTCCCACCAGCATATACATCCAACAGATGGTAGTGTGCATGTTCTGTCACATTACCCAACTCCCTGACAGGTACCAGTTTAACCTCTATGAGTCCTATCTGGGTACCCAGGGTCTAGTAGACCTGATATGGTGAAGCTGGTTGCATTGGTGCACTTTAGTAATTTGAGTTCAAATCTGTTTTGCAATTATGGCAAATACTAGTTAATGAAACTTGAACTTTTATCTGAGAAGTTAAACTCAGAACTTTGGCAACAACTATGTACTGTTCCCCAGATGCGGGCAAGCCCTGTTTTACTCATGATTTAAAGAACAGTCTCTTGGCTTGTGTAGTTCATGACATTCAGACTGTAGATCTGGGGTATTTGGATCAGTAGAATTTGGATAGCAGGATAGCTGAGATGAGCAGCAGTCACTGCAGCTTAAGGAGGGATAGTCAGGCTGTAGGTAAGGATGGGATGAGGGTGGAGGAGACAAAGAAAAGGCTGAAGCCTTAAATAAGTACTTTGCTCTTTATTTACAAGGAAGAAACTGAAAGGGACCCATCCCAAAATGGGATAAAAATCGGAAAAGGGATAGACACAAGCCCATTCACAGAAGAAAGAGTAAACCCAGAACTGAAAAAATACAGGTGGATAAGGCCATGGATCCAGGCGAGTCCACCCATGTATTCGGAGGGCTCAGTGATGATCTGGCTGCATCTCTGGTGGATCTATTTAGCAGATTCCTAAGAGAGAACAGTTCCCCAGGACTGGAAAAGGGTGATAATGATCCCCATACACAAAAGTGGCAGCAAAGAGGATACAGGAAACTACCGCCATTCAGTCTCACCTTGGTAGTGGAAAGATAATGGAATCACTGATCAAAGAAAGAATAATGGCATTTCTGGAGAAAACAGGCCAGCTGAATGACAAACAGCACGGTTTCACAGCAGGAAGGTCATGCCACACAAACCTGATTGAGTTCTTTAACTCAGCTACTAGAGTAGTGGAACAGGGGGTGCCATGGATGTTATTTACCTTGACTTTAGCAAAGCCTTTGGCCTCGGTCCCACACAGAAGGCTGATAAATAAGCTTGAGCAGACAGGGTAGGAAGGAAGTGGTATCATGGGTGAGTAGCTGGCTAGACTAGAGAACTCAAATGGTCATGGTAAATGCGGCAACATCAAGGGACAGGGAGTTGATCAGTGGGTGCCACAGGGGTCCATCCTGGGACTGTTGCTCTTCAATGTTTTCATCAGGGACATCGTGAGGGAGCTAGGTGGGAAGGTGTGTCTGTTTGCAGATGACACAAAGATCTGCAATAGATTGGACACTACGCAGGGGTGGAGCAAATGAGAGGTGACCTGCTCAAGTTAGAAAAATGGTCCAGTATGTGCAGTTAAAATTAAATGCAAAAATGTGCAAAGTTATGCATCTGGGCAGGAACAATCCAGGGACCGATTACTATCTGGTGTGGAGAGGCTAGCATCCACCAGGCAGGAGAGGGACCTGGGGTTATCAATGCAGACAATTTGAAGGTAGGCAGTCAATGTGAGAAGGCAGTGAAAAAGGCTAGCAGAATGCTAGGATGCATAGGAAGAGGCATCACAAGCAGAAGGAAGGAGGTGATCCTGCCACTATACATGTCCCTGGTAAGGCCCACTTGGAGTACTATGTCCGGTCCTGAGGCCTCATCTCAGAAAGGACATGGATAGATTAGAAACAGTACAGAAGAGGGCAACACAAAATAATCCATGGGCTCCTGACATGATTTATGAGACCACGCTGGAGGAGCTAAACATGTACTTCTGGAGCAACGCAGAGATGGGGGATATGATAAAGACATTCAAGTAGGTAAAGAGTATAAACAGAGTACAAATCCAGGATCTTTTTTTGTCAATAACTCCACAAGGACAAGAGGTCATGATTTAAAATTATGAGGAGGAAGATTCAGGGTAACATGCATAAGTCATTCTTCACAGAAAGGGTGATTGACCCATTGAATGGCCTACCTGCCAAGATCGTTAATTCTAAAACAGTGAATTCAAATCAGCATGGGATAGACACAGGGGATACCAGTAAGTAAATTCTGAGCAGGGGAGGAATCAGGAAGACTAGATGGATCTTTGGGGCACATCTGCCATCACTTTCTTTCTATGTTTCTATGATAGACCTTATCTCTGCATCTCTTGCAGCTTGACCTTCTCAGCAGCAGGCTCTTGCAGCTTTAAATAGGCTGGAAATGTCTCAGCTTCTCTGGCAGCTTGTTCACATCATTCGATGGGCATCCAAGGCTGAACAGACCAGGGCTGGGGACCAGGCCATACTCAACTCTTGTGTCCATGTACAAACCCTCAAGGGAAGACACATAGGTAATGCTTAGTAGTGACACCACCTGCCTGATTCCCCAGACTGACCTCACATGGCAGTCACCCTCTTCAGGTGCTTCAGGAACATCCAGCTGTAAATGGCTTCAGCCACACTGCCCGCTTGCAGCAGTGGCTCTCTCTCATAACTGGAACATAGTTCCTGGGCTTCCCACTGAAGATCAGCTGGAAACATTCTCTCAGACTCAGATATTAACTAGCAGAAGACGGGCACATCTTCTCACCTCCAAGACTCAGATTTGTACAGAAGAATGAACCTTCTCCATGCTATTCACGTGAGTGCGTAGTACTAGCAACTTTTATTTGTGCATAGCAATTAATACATCTAAAATTGCTTCATTCACAAGGAAAAATATATATTTCTTTATGCTGATCATCTCGCTCCAAGACAGTTGTAACAAGTCATGGGGAGGAGTAGACCAATGCTTTCTTTACACAGATGACACACATCTTCCTTTCAGTAGCTGGAAATATTGAGAGCTTTTGATCACTTAGTTCAAAAATGGATTTTTACTTTTCAAATGCTTAGCCATAGTTGCTGACCGGAACACCAAAAGAGGGAATGAATATGACATGGGAGGAGTGAGGTAAGCAAACACACAGCACTTAAAATTTAAGACTTCTTTAAAGGCCTTTAATAAAGGATTATATGTCTGAAAGGCATTAGGCATGTAGCAGCATGTTTTGCTTGCTTTATAAATACATAATAATTTTATGTGGAGCCAAGTGTTCATTATTGGAAGAGGTGGTGAATGCCTGAATTTTTTGTTTTCAATTGTCCTTAAGTTTTGAAGCACCACCGTCCCAGTGCAGCCTAGTTTGTGTTTCAAATTTTTATAACTACAGAAACAGAGACATAGCAGGGGTATTGTAAGCTACTTGCACTAGGAAGGTTTTACTTACTACAGAGATGGGATGCGGTAGGTCAGGGGTGACCTTTGGTTCCAGTGGAGTACAAATTAGAATACTTTCTGGGACAATTAGGGCTCTCTGCATCTTCCATTAGACCACCAGGTAACTATTATAAATAGAGCATTCCCTCTTTATCTACCAACCTCCGTACATACTTAAATTTTAGTAGATAAAATAGGATGGTGGCTAATAGACGGTAGTAGTTGAAGGGTAGGCAACATTTCTGGAAAACGGATGGAGCTCACACTGGTGGTAGTAACTGTGGGATAAAAGGAGGTTGGATAAAGGAGGGAGCACTGTGTATTAGAAACATGGACATAGCTGGGGAATTGGGCATGTGGAAGTAAAGGAGGGTGATGCTATAGATGAGATGTGGTGGGGCGGTAACTCTGGTAACAGAAGCAGAGTCAGATCTTTGTGGGACATAGATATTTGGGGTTCTCTCAGTTCCTCCACTAGACCACCAGATATATAAAAAGTGCATGAGCATTGGATGTTAGTAGACATATGCAAGGCCAGTGGCACGAGAGACTGAAGATGTTGTGTGGAATCCTGGCTGTTAATTTTGGATGTTGCAGTTTACAAACTTATAAAGGTAATCACTTAACTTATGCATTAATATGATTGATACATAGGTTAAATGATGATTTTACACCTTTAACAAACTGGTAGTAAAATCAATGGAGAACAGTGTACTACTGCATGAATGTCTCCTACAGCAGTGCTCATACTGACTGGGCTCTTCCTCTTGACGTCATCATGCTGCATGTCGACAGTCATTTTAGGAACCCAAAGGAAGGAGATCTCAACCAGGAAAGACAGTTGTTTAAATTTTTTAAATGCTATGAAACAGCATTTATCTGAACTAAATAAATACAGTTTCAGCATTTATGTAAGCTATAGACTTTCCTTTAAAGAGCTATGAAGCCAGATTTAGAAAATAAACATGTTGAGTTTCTGTTTAGTGTCCTTTAATTAATAACAATTAAGGGAAAGGGAACTTATTTAATCAGGAAAGGCACTCTAAGCTGAAGCTTGTTTCCAGGTGCAAACTAGGAACACAATGAAGTTAAGTGATTTGCTCAGGATCAAATGGTATGCAAGTGAGAGCTGACAGGATTCAAACCCAGGCCTCCAGGTATTCAACTCAGTGCCCTTAACCAATATGCTATACTACCTCCAATTAAACTGCTAAATATAATCAGGCAGTAACATGGAATACAAACATTTTTGTATGGCAGCTGTAGGCTCTAGATTTCATCTCAGGCTAATATTTTCCAAACGGAAATGAATTCAATAATAATGCCCTCTGTATAAGCACAAAACCCTTATTGCTTAAATATGTCCTGTACATTGAGTGTTTTGTGTATGTGAGAGAGAGCATGTCATGCTCATCTGTTTATGGTAACAATCAAAATAGAGCTACTGTAAGTATTTTTGCACCTAATAGGTCTCTGATAAGATATTTTTCACTAGTATTAGATTTTAAAGCAACATTGTCAAACCTTCTTGCCATGTTAATTTCAATTTTATTGATTCGGAAGATACCTTTGAGCCTAAGCTCTTTACAAAGGTTCCACGTCAGTGAATTAGACAAGGTACAAAGTAGTAATCACAAAAAATCCCATAAAAACAACACCCTGTTTGGACATGTACACAAAGACATTGTGGATTACAGGTTAGAGTGGTGAGTTATATGAGCACAGTTATAAAGGCGGAGAATAGTGCAGCCCCTAGGAGCCTTGTCATCAGGTAGGGAGAGGGGGATGGTCAGGAAAATTGTATAGCAATAGGTGGGTGTTAAGGGTAGGCTGTGGGGGCCTTGTCATGACCAAATGCAGCCAGGAGGGTGTGAGGTGAGACAAGTGCTGCTTCAATCATAAATTGGCAGAGGATTGAGATACCCGAGATTAGTTGCAATGTAATGTTAAATTGCCTCCTTTAACTGCAATGTTTTATTTTACTGTATATATTATTTTTCATAAATGTTTTTGTTCTCCTTGGCAGAATGGGCAGCTTCTCAGCCTGCCCCATACACCATGACCATCCTTACCTCCTCTAGTTGAGGTCCTATCTCACTGTAGATTCCTCTAAAGTTGGGCCAGGAGAGTACTGTCCCCCTCAAATGCACAACCAGATCTGTCCTGTACCAGAGCAGTAGAGTGGGTCACAGAACAATGGTCAGGGCTTCACAGAGCCCGTCCTCCATTTTCCTGGTTTTCTTGTTCCCTACCCTGCTGCATCATCGGGACGTGTGTGTGGAGGCACCCACATGCCGCATAATCGCAGCCCTCCCTTCGTGTCACTCAAGCCTGCACTGACATTGGACATCCACCCATTGTCAATCATGGGCTGAGAAAGATAACCACCTCTACCTAGAGAAGAGAGCAGTCTCTAGGATGCCCCATCCTCTGCACCCTGCCAACCCCAGGCAATCTGTGCTCATTCCCTAACATGGTTTTGTGGCATGGCAAGAGGCAAGACATTCAATGCCTTAGCTCTCATTTTCATTTTTATTTTTATACTTGTTAGTTGATGAGCAATTTTGCCCATTTTCACAAGTGACAAGTTTAAAAAATATATATATAATATGCATACAATACAATATATTACAGACCCAAAGAAACACAGTATAACAATTATTTCAATACTAAGGAAACAAACAACAAACATTAAGTGCATGTACATTCATTCCTTAACAACAACCAATGTTTAAGTTTAGTATTGAATGTTCTAATGTTAATGTAATTGGAAATTCATTGGGTTTAGTTATAAAATTTAATTGCCCTATATACTTTAATACTGACTTTTGCCCAATCACTTTTAAGAAATTTTATACACATATTTACTCTGGGATCTAGTCCTGCTAATTCATAGCTCTGGGAAACAATGACAGGACTATCTGAGGTAACTGACCTAATGTTCCTTTATGTAATATAGTACCCATCTTTAAATTTGCTTTATTTTCAAGTGATAAACAACCAGCATCCTTTAACAAATTACAATGATGGGTCCTACTTGGCAAATTAGTCATAAGTCTTAGAGCACTCTTATATGCAACGTTTAAATTATCAAACGTTTTGTTGCTAGTGACTGAATACACACTCAACCCATAATCAAAACACTAAATAAAAACTGTGTGCTAATAGTCTATGAGACTCAGAGACAAGAAAGGTCTGTACTCTAAACAAAAGCTCTAATGTCTGATGAACCAATTTGATAACATTTTGACACAAAGTTCAAAGGATAGGCTATTGTCCAAAACAATCCCCAAATATTTAAAACTTTCAACTACTTCAGTAGGTTCTCCTTTTAAATCTACTATCAAGGAGTCAGTTCTCTTTTTACATGGTCCAGAAAAGACCATAATCTTTGTTTTTAGTGTTTAACACCATACGCCTGACGAAGCCATTCCTGAAAATAATTGAAATCATTTTGCACAGTCCTCAGGGCATTTTGGACTGTATCACAGCATAAAATGACTGCATCATCTGTATATAGGGTCATCTTAGATTCTTTACAAGTGAGGGCAGAATTCATAAATAATGAAAACAGAAGAGGGCCCAAATTTGAACCCTGTGGCACCCACATTTAATCTGCAGAGAATCTGAGATGCTTTCTAAGATTTTTGTTCTGTGTCTTCTGTTACCCAAATAGTTATCAAACCACTCAATAACATAATTTGAAAAATGTAATTCAAAAGACAGTCTAACCATGATCTACAAGGCTGAAGGCCTTGGTGAGGATCCACAAATATTGTTATGACCAAATGCCCTTTATCAAGGGCACTTCACGCAGCTTGTGAACATCATCAAGACCATCTCTGTGTTATGCTTTGATCTAAAACCATGTTGTCAGCTTGTCATTAAATCATATTTTTCCAAAAAGTCAATTATTTGATGAAAATAATCCTCTCCAGAATTTTTGATAAAGGTGTCAGTAAAGAAATCGGACGGTAGTTGGAAACACATTCCCTATTGCCAAATTTAAATATGGGCTTTATAGTTGCAAGTTTCCAATCTTTTGGAAAAACCATTGCACAAAGAGTAAATAAATAAATATGCTATGGGGAGACACATTTATTAATGCCCATCTTAATAAACCTGAAACCTATATTGTCAGGACCAATATAGGGACGAGGGTCATATTTAAAACATAGTCTCTAATCAAATCAGGTGTGACAATCTGAAAAGTGGTCCTAAAACTATCCATATCACAAAATAATTATTAAACATTACAGCCACAATAGAGGGTTGCTAATCAGTTTGTTTCCATCAAGCAATTGTTACCAGCCAGTCCCTGTGGTTACTAGAACTCCATCAGTATTTACAGCAGGAAGATAGCCTGGGCAGTGTTCAGAGGATTAAATGCTCTCTGTAAAACATTACATCATCATTTGCCTGGCTCTGCTGAACAGAGGATGAGGTAATTCTGCTCATAACTCTCACAGCAGCATAAGCCACACTTGGCCAGCAGCCGATGTGAACTGGGAGTCAACATTCTGAAGTTGGAGTTTGAAGTGAGGAGCTCATTGAGGTTCTTAGGGCAAGAGCTGCCTGCTGGCACTCTTGCCAAGAGGGAAGGACCCTCTGTTTTGTGTTCCTGCCATAGTACAGTAATCCAAAGGTTGGTTTCCTTAGAAGTGGTGGCTACCAGATCCTGTGAAGCCCTGAGGGGTGAGATTTTCACACAGAAAGTGGAATGGGACTGAGAGGGCAGTGATTCTTTGGTGCAAAGCCCTGAAAGGCTGAAAGACTGTCAGAGCTACCCAGAGTGAAGAGACTGGTGTGTTTTTGTTTCAAAAGCTATAGATTTCTGACAGAACTGTTGACTAAAGTGTTCTTTCAAATACCTTAAAAGGGAACACCAAACCATGAGTACAAGGTTCATTTGAGAATAGGCTGTAGGTTGTCTGGTGCTTTGTACGGCACAGGGTCATCTCGCCACAAACAAAAACCGTGCAACAATCAATTGCCACAACCATAAGGGCATGCGTAGAAATAACACTGGGTAAACACCAACAACCACAGAAACAGCGCACCTTTGAAAACATGGGTTCCTTGTTTTTTGTGGGACTTTGCCCCCACACCAGCCAACATGGGGTGTTGCTGCCCCCCAGATGTTAAATAGCAAATTCTGTGGGTGTGTGGACTTTGGGGATGGGGGAGAAACTCGAGAGGGGGGAAACTTTGCTTTTTAACAACAAAAGCCCTAAAAGTTGCAGCACAGCAAGACCTGGGGAACTGAACCATGGTCCCAGGTCTCCCATTCTGCCTTGTGATGGTGCCTAGCCACTCTACCACAAGAGTGGGCTCAACCAGGCATCCAGCACGTGGCAACTTGATCCTTGGAAAGAATAGCCGCACAGTGACAGGGGTAGCAGTAATTCTCTACCACTGATATACCCGTCACTGTAAATCCATATGCTCTCTACACAGCGGGTTAATACTGCACTGTCTTTCTTGCACGGTATTGCACGTACCCCAGCTGGCAAGAATACAGGCACTCAGTGTCTTTTCACCGTTTGTGCTGATAATGTGCTGAATGTTTGATGTCTCTAGCAGCCCAGTGGGGCTGGGGAATCAGTTGTTCTCCTAAGGTAATGGCAGAGAGTCTAGCTTTCACAGAGTGAGCAGCCCTCATTCGTGGTTTCAGAGTGGATCTAACTAGTTACAAGATAAGAACTGTTTTTCCTGCAGGTGATAAATACATGTTATCTCATCAGGTGTGCTCAAGTTTATGTGTGTGGCAACCCCACAATGTATGCATGGGTTACAGATCCAGAGATCCCCAGCACAAGGATGGATAAATCATTTGGGAAAAGTGTTCATGTTGGATTTACAATACTGCCAGAGTGTAAAGTGTTTCAGCCTACAAATGTTGTCATCTGTACAGAACAGTAAAGCCTTGGGGACCACCCTTCTTGTTACCATCTTGTCAGAAATAAAACCATACAGTATAATCCCAAATGTTATGGTTACAGACAACCCGCTCTCTGAGTCACTTGTGAATGTTCTTGGTACCCCACAGATAGGAAACACACCATCCCCTGCCACCAACTTCTCTCCCGAACCACCTAGGTTAAATAGAAATATTACTTTTGTGCTCACCTCCTGATTTCTGAGATGCCTGAGCCAGGTGTTTGTCCTAATGCCAGGGGTGATACCTATTTTCTGCCAACTTGTGGTCTGTTGCCTTGCTAAAGCAACAAGTGGGGGTGGGTAGTAAACTTTACACAATGAAATATTATCTTCATTTGATTTCCTCCCTAATAGGCAGTTTAACAGTTGCCAGTTTTGGGGGATCCCCAAGGAATTAATTTGTTCAGAGATTAAAAAACTTTTTTAGCCTTTCTAACTTCAGTTTTACATTTATTTCATAGGACTTGAATTCTGTAATGTAACTGAATCCATGTCCACCTTATATTTTTCCACATTCTACTTCAGGATCTAACTAAAAGCACCTACTCAAAGTGCTTGGGAGGTCCAAATCCAGTGGTGATTCCCTTGATCTGAAACTCTCGTCCTCACCATAGACGAAGTCTTGTCCCCACTCACTGAAATACTGAACCGATCTCTCATGTTCTCACAATTACCCCAAAATGGAAATCTGCAGTGGTGATCACAAAAGTGGAGACAAGACCCTAACCAGCAACTACAGACCAATCTCCATTCCATCCCCTTTCCAAAACACTGGAGCGGATAGTTGCTGATCAGCTTTCTGACTACCTTGAAAATACAACCTGCAATGTCCCAAGCAGCACGGATTTCAGAAGAGGCACAGCACCACCACAGCCCTCCTTGAATTCACCTCCATCCATAATGCCTTTGACCAGGGACATCTCGTTGGTGCCACCTTCATTGATTTCATGAAGGCATTCATCACTATCAACCATTCCTTCTGATTGAACAATGTTGTCCTTGGACTCTCATCTAATACCACTGTGGTTCCAAAGTTACCTCAGTGAATGGACCCAGCAAGTTAGAATTTGGGAATCATTCTGTTCCTCCCTCCCAGTCTATTCTGGAGTCCCCAAGGATCCATCTTGGGTCCCATGCTCTTCAGTATTTTCCTAAACAAACTTCCTCATCCTTCTGTGGTAGGAGCCTACTATATGCAGATGATGCATTAATTTGGACCTCCCACACAGATCTATTCTCTCTACAGTCACAGCTGCAGGAAAGCTTTATGGAAGTGGAGCACACCTCTCAACTGTCCCTGATTTTCAGGGATGTCCTTGATTTTGCTTCAGATTTTTACTCTGTCCCTCTCAAAATTGGGTTTCCATGACCAAGCAGTGGGGTTGTTAGCACAAAATAATGTCAAATATTAAAGTTACAGACGTGTTCTTCCTTAGAAAATGCATTGTACACTAAGCTCCTTATTCTACCAGCTTACTGAGTGGATATCATCAATTTTGAAGATGTGTCCTGATTTTGATCCTTTGTCCCTGATTTTTTATGCCTTGTCCCTGATTTATGAGGCAGGAGTTTGAGAGGAATAAAGTGGAGACCTGGTTTAAATCACATTAACTCATCCTCAACTACAAGAAAACTAAAACTATGATGTTCCATAGAACCCACAATAAACATAAAGATTGAGGACTACATATCAGAAACTGCACCAGGAATTGCTCGAGCAGGTTTATCTGTTTAAATATCTGGGGTTACCCTTGACTGCACACTAGCATGCTTTGGGACATATTGATAGCATTGCCAAAACTGTGAAAACTTGTATAGGGCTATTATATAGCATAGGAACTGCCTTACAGCTGAAGCCCTAAACAATGCCATTCAGAGCTCTGTTATCTCAGTTATCGACTATGGGCTCGGATATATGGATAAGCTACTGACATGGCACTTCAACGCATAGCCATAGCCCTAAACAAGTCCTGTTGTCTCCTAACCTCTGCCCCCGCCTTTCCCACACTTGTGATATCTACGAACAAGCAAAGTGGCTCCAACTATCTGGCAGAATCAAGCACCAGACCTGCATCCTAGCTAAAAGATTGCATTGGATCTCCTGCCCCTAGGTCAAAACTATATTGACTCTTTATGGTGTCTCCCGCCTAACCAGAAGTTTTGAAAATCTCACAGTTTCCATTCCACACTGCTGCACTTCCCAAGGGCAACACTCTTTCAAGACCAGAGACTCTATTTGGTACAACTCACTGCCACCCAAAGTTACTAACTTTACTACACTGGGCTCTTTTCAAGGTCAATCTCTGTCAGCACCTCATAGCCAGGGCCTCTTGTGACTACTTCTCATAACCAAATCTAGTCCCTCTCCCCTTGCCTTCCCTTGATGCTTCCTCCACCCCACTCACATTTCTCCATGCCTTCTCTGATCTTTTACCCCATCTTACCCTGTTCCTGCTTTCATCCTTCTCCCTCATTAGCCCCTCTCTACCTCCACCCTCTATTACTTCAGCTCTTCTCCTGCAGACATCCTACCTCCACCCCACCCCAATCTGTTCCCCCTTTCCTGCCCTCCTATCTTACCGCTCTTTCACTCACTTTTTGCCTCATCCTCCACCACATCCTTTCCCTCTCCCATTCTGACAATGCTCTTGAGCTGCTCTACACCCTCCTCTACCCCACTAACCTGCTCCTGACTCTGTCTATTCACTTGTTTCTGTCCCTGCTAGTCTAGCCTCTCACCACTGCAAAAGATCTGTATGTTCTGGATTTTATACATATGATTCTACCTGAAAAATCCGATGGCTGCCCTGCATTGTATAATGCTTACTTGTCTTGTAACTTGTCCTTTCTGTTACACACAACATGCTGGATTCACAAAGGTAACTTATGACGCAAAGCAACTTGCATCCAAAGATGGTGCAAGTAGCACTTGCATCATGAGCTGCACCATATTGGGATTCAGAAAGGTAGCCTGTGCCATATTGCAGGCTGCCTGCACCCAAATGGACCAATGCGCCATAAACCCCCTGAGACATGGCGAGGGGGTTTATGGCAAGCAGTTGCCCCCTACTCAAAAAAGGGTGGCTGCTAAGTCCCCAAATTGGGGTTCAGAAACAACCCCGGTGGACATCTGTCAAAGAACATTTATGCCAGCTTTGAGCTAGCATAAGTGTGCATTACCATCCACAGGGATTTCCACTGTGCCCCAGCTGATGTACAACATACAACCTTGTGGGCTACAGCCCCAACAGCCCCTGTCCCCAAGCATGCCACACAACATGCCCATATGGGCTTGCAGACCCCCACATGCCCAGACCCCCACATGGTTGGATCCCCTAAATGCCAACTTCCCCACATGCCTGAATCCATAATATCAGGACAGCCGCCTAAACCTGGGAGCCCATACGGGCTATCAGACCCACCCCAGCACTAATCCCTGTAATATGTCTGAATTCTCCTCCAGCCTCGATCCCCATAATATGTAGGAATTCCCCAGCCCTGATCCCCCATAAATGAATACATTCCCCCAGCCTTGATCCTCATAATATGAATAAACAGATGTTGTGGGGATCAAGGCATGGGGCGCCATAGCTCCCTTCTGTGGGCGATCTGCCATCCACCTGTCCCACGGCTTGCAGCATATTTGGGGTCTGCCCTTCCTTGAACAGATGTCACAAGCCACAGGATGCAGGCTCCTGGATCCTGTTTGTTTCAGCATTGGTGCAGGGTCCAGGATGCAGGGACCGTTGCTGCAAGCTGCTGTTGTCGTGGTTGCAGCAACCTTTTGTGAATCCAGCCCTACTTGTTACTTTGTAACTCTGTGTAAATGAGCCTTGGCTCAAAGGTGCTTTCTGAAATACTATTAAATAAATACATCTCTTTGTCTCATCAGTTCGAAGAGCTCATAAGCAACCCATTTGTTTTTATTGGCTCTAATTTTCATTTTCTTTTGGGATCAATTTTATCTATTACCTGAGTGAACAGCCTCACCAAATTTGTCCAATACACCATCAATATCATTAAGTGTCTCCAAACAGGACAAGTCAATTTCTACAGGCCTCAATCATGATCTGAGTGTTAACTCTTTTAAATTTCTCCATGCCACAGGGCTGACCTTCTTGTGTTTATTTATGTTTATTTTGAACCCATGTTAACAGTGCATTGTTTATAAAAACATTCAGAGACTCTCGTAATTTGGTGGTCTCAACAAGGAGCCATTAATCATATAATACAGTTGAGTGTTGACACTTCCAGTATATTATTTTTTGAAAGTTAGTGACTGGGAAAGGTTAATTGAGCCAAGGCTCATGTCCTGTCCTGTCATGTCATGGGGAAGGGAACAAGGAGCAGTAATACAGTAATTGACATGGAAGCAACAAGACATTAAGTAATAATCGAAGCCTACTACTGATAGTACTGAAGCCTACTGCTGATAGTAGTAGGCAACACTCCAAACAGCACAGTAAGTTACAACAAAACATGACCCTCAAAAGAATGATCAGATACTAATAAATAAAAAATAAAACAAAATGAAAAATATGTGAGTTCAATAAATATGAAGCTTACAAAGTGCACCAAACAATCTTGGGAGAAACTCTAAGGGCCAGATATTCAGAACTTTGCCCAGGCCTAAATTAGCACTGCCCGGCGAAACAACAGCCTGGGCAGCACAAAGCAAGCTATATTGAAAAGGAATAGTCTGTGCTAATCCTGCTGGATATAGCAGTCTAAGGAAGCTCGGCAACTGGTCTGGGAGTGCAGGGCAAAATAGCCCGGAATAAGACAACACTGAATATAGCAACAGAGAAGTGCAACTGCACTGCAGCTCATTAGACTCTGTAGCAAGCCAGTGTTGCAGGTGGAGAACATTGTGTGTGATTGCAGAAATGTCTCACAGCTACTGCAAACACACTTCTCAACCTTCTGCCTCATAAATCAGGGACAAGGCTTAAAACAATCAGGGACGAAGGTTTAAAATCAGGGACACACCTTAAAATTGATGATATCCACTCAGAAGCTGGTAGAATAAGTGGTAGTGTAAAATGCATTGTTTAAGGAAGAACACATCTGTAACATTAATGTCTGAGATTATGTTATGCCTACAACCCCACTGTTTGGTCATGGAAACACAATTTGTAGGAGGGACAGAGTAAAAGTCTGAGGTAAATTCAGGGACATCCTTGAAAATCGAGGACAGTTGAGAGGATGAGTCTGCAAACAACAATGTAAGCCACACACTGCAGAACTGTGCTTAGTATGCTATGCTGAAGTGAGGTTTGCCCGGGCTAGCCTGATTGCACAGTGCTACACATTAGCCCCTGCAAGCTGGTTAGTTTGGGGCAAATGGAACTATATTCAAAGCTCCCATGCAAATGAGCCTACTTAGGTAATCCGTGGGCAAACAAGTACATTTGCATGTCATTAAGGCTGTTTAGCATACATTACCATGCAGTTTTCCCGGTGCTACTGCATACAGCGAAAAGCTCTCTTTGGTCGGAATGAAGTACAGGCTGGATGCTGCAGGCCAAGGCATGCCCACAGCATCCCCTGTTGGTCGGTATGGAAGTACAAGCTGGAAGCAGCAGGAACTGTATGCTGGCACAGTAAGTGCATACAACACACCCATTCAGCTGTGCAAGCAGGACCTGTATATACCTACCTGTTTTCTGTTGATATTGTTCTCCCAAAGATGTTCCTGTAAGCATTGTTATACCTTATTGTCATTTTGTACTGTATCATCCTGGTTTAGCCTGAAAATAATCATGACCATGGCTAGTGCACCTACCCAGTAAACAAAAGCTAAATAAATAAAATAAAAAATAAATATATATATAATAAATAAAGAATAACTCATTTCCCTGGTAGTCAAGTGGTCCCCCCAAGCGGCTGCATCCCGACCCCTGTTCCAAATCCAATAAATTAGCTTGGTAGTCTAGTGGTCCTCCCACCTGCAGTGACAGATGATACTCCTACCATTAAAACAGCATCTCAGAACAGTTTTTCTTTATTTAAAATGGGGGTCGGGATACATGCTGGGGGTGGTGGGACCACTAGACTACCAGGAAATGAGTTATTCTTATTTCAAATGGGGGTCAGGATACATGCTGGGGGTGGGGGGACCACTAGGCTACCAGGGAAACAAGTTATTCTTTATTTAAAATGGGGTCAGGATACATGCTGGGGGTGGGAGGACCACTAGACTACCAGGGAAACAAGTTATTCTTTATTTAAAATGGGGTCGGGATACATGCTGGGGTGGAAGGACCACTAGACTACCAGGGAAATGTTGTCATGGGGTGGGTACAGGGATCGGGAATTGTGCTTTGGGAGGGGCACCCGCCACATTACCGCCGGCCTTTACTGAGTGGTATTCAGCACCATGCTACAGGTTGCGCTAATGCCAGTACGTGGCACTATACTTTTGAATATGCCAATGCACCAGCATTCAGGGATCCTTCCTTCAGTCCCTCCTTGCATACATTATGATTTAGCTGGCGCTAACACCTAGCACCGGCACTAAATGTCCTTTTCAATATAGCAGTTAGGCACAAATTGCACTAGTCCAGTGCAATGGATTTGCGCCTGCACTAACCTTTGAATATCTGGCCCTAGGAGTGACAATAGTGAGGAGAGGCCAGATCAGGCATCAGAGGGGTGAGGACAGGAGCATGCAGAAGAGAAATGGGGCCTCAACAAGGGCTTAAGGGTAAAGTAAGAGGGTGCAGTCCTAAGGAGGAGGGGAGTGAGTTCCAGAGAGAAGGAAACCATAGTGAGAAAGGAGACTGACCAGCTGAGGTACAGTAACAAGAGATATTAATGGAATAAATTTTAAAAGAGCAGAGGGAGAAAGAGGGTTCGGAGGAGGAGGAATAAAGGTCAGATAAATAGTAGGAAGGGATGCAAATCAACACTTAGATAGAACAACAGTGTAATAGGAACTGTGAAGATAGGAAGTGAAAGATGAGGAGTTGATATAGGAAAAGTGGTAAGTTGGAGGGCCAGAAGTAAGCTGACAAGGGTGAAAGATAGGTTCCAGTCTGGCTAGAGTAAATTTGGAGGTGCCACCATGGACCACATCTGCATAGTCTAACAATGGGAGAATCATTTTCTGAATAATCTCACCCCAAACTGGGAGTGGATTGTAGGATTTGTTCCTGTAAAAGGAAACTAGTTTGGGTATAAGTTTTGAGAATAGCATCAGTGTGGATTGAAAGTTGAGATGGCTATCAGCTACACCAAGGTTCTTGAAACAGGGGACTGACTCAAGCAGAGTGCCCTCAAAGGTAGACATGACAGGGGTCTGGTCAAGTCTACTAGGCTGATGGTGTGAACCACAGCGTAATAAACAATTTTAACAATAAGTTTTGTAAATAACAATGCAAATAATATTTATTTAAAATGAATGAAGGAAGCTGTTATGTCATTATAGACTAATTTAGATATTTATTCTGGTTTTAAAAAACATTGTTTATATCTTTGGGGCTTATAAAACAAACTTTGTTGCCTGTTTGTATGCAGTATACTAAAAACAGGGGAAATAGGTTGCTTGTGAAATGTGATTGAGCTTCTTATGTAATTCTGGATGCATTTCAGGAAAAATAAGTCTTTTTAAACATGACTGACTTCATGAGGTAAATGTGAGATCACATAGTTCAAAACTGTGAGTAAAACATTTGCATTTCAATTAAGGATGAAGAGCTTTTCCCATAAATTAAAAAGACTGCATGATGTTTAAGATTCTGGCTTGGCATTCACTAAAAAATTTGAGCCAGTCTAAATGAACACACAGTACTGTTTTCAATTATAACTTCAGAGTTTTAATGTGTTCTTGCTGGTACTTCTTTTCCACAAATGTATAAATCTGTACATGTTGGTTCAGACATTATAGATACTGTATACTATAAATGTGCTACCGATACTACGTACTATTCTATATTAATAATGACATTTTCTGTGATAGAATCATTTTATTAAACTTTCTTTTATTGAGGTTACCAGTCATTGCCAAAACTTGTAGTTGTGTCTGTGTACAAAACAGAGTACATTTTCAGAGAAATTCAAAACATATATTATTTATAACATGCTGTACTTTCTTTTACCTTATATAAGAGCTTTCAAGCAAATTAAATTGAACCAACTTTATTTGACTCTTACCTAACCTCATAAGATTGTACATAACCAAGGATTAGAACAATAGGAGTTTGGGTTGCAGTTAGGAAAATCCCTCTACTAGTCTAATTTAAGAGATAATTTGCTAGTAATAACAAAACCAAGCAGGGCATGTCCTGATACACATGTCATCCTAAGGTGGTTAAATTGGAAATATTTAGGTGGGGAACTCTCACATCTTGATTTCTAGGAGGAGGAACTGTCATTTCTAGGTGGTGGAACTCTCATATATTCATCAATGGAGAAAGATGACAGAGATGGTGGAACTGTTGCACAGTTTTCAAAGAGGTGGTGAACAGAGTTCCTGTGGGCTCCTGCCCAATTTAACCCTTTTCCCAATATCAACCAAACATAGTAGGGTTGCAAGAGAAAACAATAATTAAAGGAACTTCACCTTTAAGGATATGCCCACCACCCTCTTTTTAACATATTCATCGAACCATTTGCCTCCCAGCTGAGTTACAAGGACATAGAGAGGAGTATGTTTAAAGTAAAACTATTACATGAAAAACACCAGAAAAGAATATTCTCCAGCCTCACAACAAGCATTAGCCAGATGCACATATGGAACTACTCTCAAAACTGACAGCCTATTTGTGAGCAGAGTCCAAAATAAGCACACGTTCACACTGCAGTAGAGCAAGAAACAAAAATGTCACTCTGCTAGTCCTTTGGGCAGCACCTCCTGCTTCCTGTTACAGTACAAAACTACAAAAAAGATGTGCATTAGAATCGATGAATCTATAAGGTTTACCATGGTATGATCATCACATGTATCCCTAGAACACACTATACACTGAAAATCCCATTTAAAAACAAAGCTGTTTAGTAACCTGAGTTACTTTAAAAGCTGCTAGGTTCATGCATATACCTGTACATAAAGAAACCACAACAGTTTCTTTACCTGAAAGTATGCATTTCTATAGTCTCTTGTGGCTGCCTATAACACCAAATGTTCTTCTGAGCCTCTCAGCTGTGCCACCACTCTGGCCCCTAAGCCACCACCATTTTGTCTCCATTGCTTGACTGGTAACCTGAAGGTTCTCTTTACTCCAACTTTTGGTTCTGGCAGGGATAACCCATGCATCAGAGATGCATGCACAATGTCTGTCAGCTCAGTCTTACAAATGAAATCAGGAAATCCTACAATATGGACATTTACAGCCTGTAACTGGCTCTTTATGGTCTCAATTCAATTGTCTGCTGCTTTCACATCTTTTACCATCACTTCCAGACAATCTTTCCACCCCAACACAGCCTTAATATCCCAAAGCGTTGTTCAGTCAGATCCTCCACTTGTCTGACTTGGCCATCCAAAGCAGTAAGTCAAAAAGCCCCTTTAGATTTTTGTCTCCATTTCAGCGATTGCTGACGCTCACCCCACATCCTTTCTGGCTACACTCTTTGCAGTCGATCATTTCGGTTCACTGTTTCTGCTTTGCCCAAATCACATTGAACCATGACCCAGCTATCACTCCACTGGGTTTGGGCTACAAGAAGTCATCTAGCAATTTTGATAGCTTCTTTCAGGACAGGAAAAAAGGAAATTAGTCATCCTAAGACAGGGACTGAAATAAACTTATATAGGCCTAGAAAATGCAAATCCCAATAAATGCTGGGTAGAAGTTGCAAGTTCTGATTTTGTAAAATTTCACTGAAAGTTTGCAATTTCTGCAAACTTTCCAAACTTCCTGCTTTGGTGAAATCTGATTTCTTTGAATTTATTTCATGAATTTTTGCCCCATTCCTGAAACTCTTCAGGCTGAATTATGTATTGATATACTTGAACTGTAGAATGACCATGCTGTTGAATTCCAATCCATAGATGCATACTGTAGCTACATAGACAATTTCAGCAGAAAACTCCTGTCAGCCCATACAGCATGCACACCGTAGCTAACTACTATGCATTGGCCATAGTGATGATCCTCTCCTATGTTTCTGCCCTTTTTCAACTAATCCTACACGCCTGTTCCATTCCTGCTTGAAGCTGCTCATTGATTAGGTCTGTACACCTTCCTCCAGCAGCTTGTTTCACTCTCTACCACACCTCTCTGTTGAAAAGTGCTTACAGACATCCCTTTGAATCTCTCCCACAAGTTTAAGTGAGGTCCTCTTGTTCCAGTAATTGAGCTCCAGGAGAATTATTTGGCATAAACCCTATTTATCCTGTGTAGGTACTTGTATATCTTGATCATACCATCCCTTTTCCTCCTTTTCTCAAGGGTGTACAAGTTCAGGTCCTGCAGTCTTTTCTCATACGTCTTGCCTCCTAGTCCACAGGCAGTCTTGGTTGCCCTGCACTGTATGTATTTCACCTTGTTGCAGTCTCTCCTCAGCACTGGATGCCAGAATCTTACACCATATTCCATATGTGGTCGTAGCAGTGACCTGTACAACAGGAGGATCACCTCCTTCTACTGCTTATCCTCCTCATTGGGCAACCCAGCATCCTATTTGCCATGCCCTTAGCTCTGTTACAATGTGCTGTTGTTTTTAGGCTGTCCAATAGCATGACTCCTAGGACCTTTTCTTCCTGGTGCTTTCCAGCACCATTCCTCCAATTTCATATTGCACTCATGTGTTTCTCTTCCCAATGTGCATCACTTACATTTTTAGCATTGAAGCCAAGGTGTCAGATCTTTGACAAGTTCTCTAACATCTCCAGATATTCAATCATTTCCTTATCTCTTCTTCCATGTCTGCATTTGCACAGATTTACGTGTCATCTGTGAAGAGGTAAACCTTGTTCTTGATGCTTTCCGTGTCAGAAAGGAATATATTGAAAAGGACTGGGCTCAGCACCAAGCCATGAGGTACACCACTTATTATTTTCCTTACCGCTAAAAGCCCTCCATTATGTATTACCCTTTTGTGTTCTTCCCTCAGCCAGTTCTCCACCCAAGTTTCCAATTTTTCCCCACTCCTAAGTTCCTTATCGTTTTGAACAGCTTCCAGTGAAAGACTTAGTAAAAGACATTGTTGAAATCCAAGTATACCACATCTACTGTCTTTCCCTATCTGCTGCTCTGGTCACCCTGGTTGAAGAAGCTGACCAGGTTTATCTGGCAAGACCTTCGCCTCATGAACCCATATTGTCTGGAGTCCTGTAGTCCATTTCCCTCCATCAAGTCCACCAGTTCCTCCCTTAGTAAATACTCCATAATTGTTCCCACTATATGCATAAAGCTCACTGATGGATAATTCCCTGGCTCATCCTTCCTACTGCTTTTGTGTAGAAGGATCACATCCATTGTCCCCAATCCCTAGGGAACACCTCCATGGCTAGTGAGCAGTTGAATATGTCTGTAAGTTGCCCTGTTATCACTTTTGCTGCCTCCTTCAGCATCCTTGGGTGTAAGCCATCAGGTCCAAAAGAATCATCTACTTTCAGCTAGGGCTGGGAGAAATTTAAATTTTGCTCGTGAAACTCTTGTGAAATGCAGAATTCACTTCTGCAAAACTTTGGAACAGCGAGGAAAATTTAGCAAAATTACATCTTAAATTGCAGAATTTTGTCATGAATGGTGGAATAATGTGGTGGACTGTGGAAATAACCAACCGGGTCATAATTTACGTATGCATATTAATGCGACATTATTGCGAACCCTGGACCTGTGCGCTCTCTGTGTTGGACCTCTTCGGATTTAGAATCCTAAGTGGGAGGGTCTGGGGTGCAGCCCACTGTAACCAGGGGTGTGAGGGTATAGCCTCACAGGTCAAGTTAAATAAATAAATCATGCTAACACAATTAAGTCCACACCGCATCCTGCCATGTGACATTTTGACCCTGTGCTGGAAAATACTTCCATGAAAGTGACAGCTTTTTTCTTTTACTTAGTAAGTACTGTAGCAACTGGTGTAACTGGGACAATAACTGGGAAATGGAGATGCTGGAGTAACTGGGCATAGACATTGATGTAACTGAGATGAGACACATAACAAGGTATTGTTTTTTAATGCAAAGTTTATTGAATTTTTACCTATTCCATGGGTTTACACATTGAATATCATACACATAACACAGTAATCAATAGAAAACCTGACTGGGACAAGCGCCTTACAAATACAACACTGTGGTATATTATTAAGATTCAGCAAAACATCCACTTGTTTACATGTACTGTATAACAATCAACAGGGTATTGGTGCAGGGATGCAATTTTGCAGTTGAACTATAGACAGTCAGCAAAGAAATGTCAGGCACTCATCTGGAGATGAGGAGTCACACCATTTTCCAACTATGAGAAAAGGTGGTGGAACAGCAGGGGAGGGGGAATTCTGGAACTTTGCTATCTTATAAGTGGTTAACTGCTGGTTTATTGCCATTTGTGCTGGGGGCACAACAAGCTATTGTGAAACACGTGTAACTATGAATACAGTGGGATGCACTGATGCAACTGGGAGAAGACACCATTACAACTAGAAGGAGACACTGCCAGGGTGCAAAATTCATTTACCTTAGGTGCCCCAAGGCAGGTACATTTATCTAAAGACACTTACACCTCCTCAGTGCTTGCCTACTGGGCACTGAAGGCATTAGTGCTATGGGAGGGCTTTAAGTCCATGGTTCGATGATGGAGCAACAAACATCACCCTCTTCGAGCTTCAAAGTATCACAACATCCTGGGCTTACCAGGGTTCTTTTCATTGTCGTCAGAGGCTCTGTCCTACTCGTTCTTTCTCTGTTTCTGCGGCGTTCCTCTATTGTTAGTTGCTCGTATTCCTTCCTACCCCATTATTTCTGATGCCTTGTCTTATTCACGCTTCCAGTGTTTCCCTTTCTCTGTTCTCTCATCCCCCTGCCATGTTACCGACAGTGCTCACCACCGCCTACTCTGCCTCCTTAGCTTCTATCCCATTCCTCCCTCTCTGGTGTTCTTCTCTTCCCAATGTCTCTTTCCTTATTTCTGTTGCTTTCCTGCCATCCGGTCATGTCGCCTGTTCCTCAACCCTCCCGCACTCCAGATTTCCCATCTGTTTTCCTAATCCACTTGCTGCAGCCACCGACTCGTGCCCTGTCCGGCAGGGAGCACTGTTATGTAGCGGAGATTCCTTGCATTCTCCTATCTGACCCTTTGCACTCCTGCTGTGGTTGCTATCTCTGGGTTTCCTGATGCGGTGCATCTTTGGGTGAGTTGCGAACGTCGTCAGAGTACATTCGTGCCATGTGGCCAGGTGGGTTCGGGCAATGTTCTAGCAGCATCTGTCCCAGCCAGCCCTGAAGTTCATCTGTCTCTGTCCATTTTGTTATTTTGATTCCAGTTACCAAGTATCTGGACCTGAAGGGCCATAATTCTTTGGGCACTTTTGCTCTTTTCCATTTCCTTTGCAATCTGTTGTGGAAATTACTGCGTGATGTGGGTATCCTGCTCTCTGTGGGTATGATTTTGTTCAGTCTGAGTGACATCCTATGCTTTTCTCCTTCTTCATTGTCAACTTGGAAACCCGTTAATAAAAATAAATAAATAAATAAATAAATAGATAAATAAATTAAAAAAAACATTCCTAACTGGCACTGAGCCCTGTTGTTCATGTTTTGGGCTGTTCCTCTCTTTCATTCCGTGCATTCCTGGTTTACCTGTCCTGCCCGGCTCTGCCTTCTGTGAACCTCTATGGTACCAAGTTGCCTCAGGGTGTGCGCCTGTAGCTCTCTGCTTGTTCTGTCCTGGCCTCTTGATGGCAGTTTTCCACCAGATTCAGTGTTAATTTCCCCACCATGCTTTTCTGACTTACTGCCATCTTCTGCAGTATTCCCTTGCTTCCTCTGGCCCATCTCACCTTCTTGCAGTTCTCATCGCCTCACTTGGTGCTAGCATCCTCTTATCAGTTGCTCAGTCCAAATCCGGTGCTGTCAATCATTCTTCAGACATGCCTCTGATGGATCATATTCTATCTAATTGCCTTCATGGAGTCTATCCTCATTGTGCTTTGTCTGTTCCTCTGTTGCCTCTTTCCTGTCTCCTCTTCCACTTCCATACCTGCCATCCTGGATTCCCTCCTGTCATGGCCTGCTATCTATATCATTTTTGGGATACCTATCATTAATCATATACTGCCTCTTCAACCTGAGGCTCTCCGCCACCTGTATATGGTTCAGGCTCTGATCATCATTCACCACTTCCTGCTAGCTATTAAAGATTCACTCCACTCGTGACCTCACCCTTATCCATCCCCGCTACCTCGATTTACTTCTACCTCCACTCAAGAGCCATGCCTTCTTGTCTGTCGCCCTTTGCTATGGGCTGGCTGGAGGCCTCCGCCATCATTCAAGTTCCTTTCCATTCCTTTCTGAATCTACCTCCTTTCGAGGACCCTATTTCATCTCATCACTCTATTCATTCTGACTCTACCTCCTTTCAAGGAGTCTACTTGTCATATTGCTCTAGCAAAGCACATCTGGAATCTCTTTAGTGCACATCTGGATACCCCTTGTTCTTCTGACTTTATGTGCTCTGCTCACATTGCTGTTTCGAGCATACCTCTCCTCCACTTTCTCCTATCTCTACTGCTTCGAATCTACTCAATCTCCATGTACTGGCTGGGTCCTCCGCTGCCACACTGAACCTCCATCCCGTCCTTTGTCCTTTCATACCTGCTTTCCTGTACCTGCTCTCTGGCTTCACTTCTTCATTGTATCTCATCTGTTTCCTATTTTCCTTTCATCGTCCTACCAGCTTTTCTCCTCCTAAATCAACTCCATCTGACCTGCATGGATGTTTCTTTTGGGCATGTCAATCACACCTCCCTGCCACCTCATTGAGCCGTGGCTTTCTGCTCATATCCGTTCCTGACTCTGGTCCTCATTACCCATTTCTTATCTCATCGAGCTCCTTCCTGGATACCTTCTGTCATCAGCTGTTATGGATTTACTCGGTCATGGTTTCACTCCTTTTCATTCGATTTGCTCACTTTCCACTATATCTCGCCTCAACCTGCTCATCTCTTTGATCACTCCATTGATATGCCTTGGCTGCCTCCCTCTAGCCTGCAGTGTCGGTCACCTTAATTCAACTATGTCTCCAGTCCTGGCCATGCCTTCCTGTCCATCCCTTTACTATGGGCTGGCTGGATGCTATCCACTATCATTCAAGTTTCTTTCCATGCATTTCCGACTGTACCTCATTTCGAGGAGCCTGTTTTATCACATTGTTCTATTCATTTCTGGCTGTACCTCCTTCGAGCAGTCTACCTGGTCACATTGCTCTATCAAGCGTATCAACCTCTAGTTTGCATACCCTCCAGTCCCAGACATGCCTTCTTGGCCTCAGAGTATATCTCCTTTGAGAAGCCTCCTTGCTTGCATCACTCTATTGAATTCATTGATCTCTCATCACCCACTCATCTGGATCTACTGTTCATATCGCCTGTTCATGCCTTATCAGCCTCATTGTCTACTTCCACACCTTGTCAATCAGGCATACCTCTCACTTAATCTTCTGCTCCTGATTCGGTTTCATGCCACCCCAACTGGAGGTGGCTGCGTCCCACTCCTCCGGTTGATGCACAGCTCTGCAACCCCCGCCAGTGCACCAGCTCACCTAGTCCAGACTGCACAGTTCTGACTCCTTGGGGTCTTCCACCACAGCCGCATATCTGGTCCTTCTGACTGCGCAGCTTGCCAGCTTTCAGATGCTGCCCCTCTTTCCTTCACCTTTGACTACCTTATCATCTTGCAATGCTAGGGACTGGCTGCTACCAGCTGGATCCTTCTGTGTTATCCTCGGTACTAGTCTTCCTTGAGAGTCTGTCAATTCTGCGATACAAGTCTACCCCTTCCTAGTTTCCAGTCTCTCCTGGTAGCCTGCTACACATGCCAATTGTTGCTTTCACGATCTTACTGCTTTCTGATATTTCCTTGTCCCCCCCAGCTATGAGGATCTGCCATGTAGTTCTGCTTGCATTCGCCAGCTTTGACAGGTATGTCTGCTTCACCATGTCTTTCCTTGCAGTAGTCCACCTTTTTTTACCATGTTTCTCCTCACCCTTCTTTTTCCTAAGTTTGATAATTGGTGTTATGTCTAGTGTATTGTATGAATCTTGTTCCTCTGCAACCAATCGGCTCAGTCATCCCATGCTCCTCTAATTCCCTTGACTCTGAGCTTCGTTCTTTCCCACCTCACTTTCCCCATTGACTACTCCTGCTTAGTGTTGCCCTCATTCTGCTCCCTCTCCTTGGCTCTTTCGACACTCTCAGCCATCCTGGTTTCTCTCCAGTCATGGCTTCTATCTCATTGTGCCCGATTGATCTATTCATTTGCTCTGCCATTTCCTATTCTCGGGCCTACCAAGGCTGACTCCATTCGATCTTCCATCCTCATCTGACTCGTCGTCCTGGCCCCTTGGGAGCTTTCCTCCCTTCATGGAGTCTACTTGCTACATGTCGCTGTCATCAATTCTTTCAACTGAGATCCTTCAACTCTTAGCCCCTCAGCTACATGATACCTGGCCTCAACCTGCTCATATAATTCAAATCCTCTCTCAGTATACCTTAGTATGGTTTGTTGCCATGTTTGCGTATTCCTTGCTCCATCTGGCCATTTCTATCATGGCTTACACACCACCTAATCCGAATCACCCTGTGAAGCTCTCATCCCGTACCGGCTGGGTCCTGGGCTACCCTATTGACCTCCCTATTGTCCTTCGTCCTTTCCCACCTCATTTTCGTACCTGCTTTTATGGCATCAATCCCTCATCATTCCTCATCTGTTCCTGTTCCTTCCTCAGCCTATCGCTTATTCTAGTTCTGTCCTTAGTGGTTTCTTTCCACTCCTGGCTTCCCTCTACATCGTTCATCATCTGATTCATGTCCTCTTGATCACCGTCCTGTGCTTTTCTTCTGATTGCATACCCTTTGGTTCTTGTCCCGCCTTATTAGCCTCAGAGTCTACCTCCTTTTGTGGAGCAGCATGGTTCGAGTCACTCCATGGTGCACAATACCTTTGTTCGGGATGCTTTTCCATTCCTTCATGTCTCCTCTTCTTCCACTTCCATACTGGCTCTTCAGGATTCAATCCCTTCATGGCCTACTGTAGATATTTCTTTTGGGCATACCTATCAAAACTCCTGTAACACCTATCTACCACAGCCATCATGCCAGATATGTACAGTTCATAACTCCAGTCATATCGAGATCATAAATCCAGTCATCCACTCAGCATTACCTCAAAGCTTATCTATTTACATCACTTAGTCTAACATTCCTATCATTCAATTCAGTACTACCTCATCGACTACAACATCAGGGTCAATTGTTCAGAGTCTAATTGTTTACATCGTATAATCAAGCATGCCTCTTCAACCCCAGTGTCTGCTCACTTGCATCGCTCAATCAAGCGCACTGCTCCATCAAACTAGTCTACAGTATTATTTGCCTCCTCATCGGCACATATGGAATATCCTCATGAGCACATGTTGATGCCCCTTGCTGCTCTGACTCATACATGGATTTACTCCCTCCCATCCTTGCTCCCTGATCTACTATCTCTCATCAACTACTGAGCATACCCTCCTTGGGTCCAGCAAGGTTTATCTAGTTTCATCATTCCTCGACCATTCCATCATTGATTCTGATGCTTCTCATTGACCAAAACAACCGGATCTAATTGTTCACATCGCATAATCATGCTTTATCAACCTCTATGTCTACTTCCTTGCCTCACTCAATCGATCATACCTATTATCGGATCTCATGCTACCTCCTCGACCTGCTGATCTCCTGCGTGATCATCACCATCATTATTCATTGTTGCCTCATGTTCATATACAATCTGCATGCAGTCTCATATTCCATCTTCGATCTATGTCCATTAGGGATATTCCTATTCCATCATCATCATCCCTACTCATATTCTTCTAGTTACTGAACCCTTTCTTTACAGATATACATCCTCAAATCAAATGTCATTGGCATGGAGGAAGCGACCTAGGCCTTGGATCCCCAGAGGTTTCCTCCTCAAAGGGGTTTCCTCTCCTCCATGCCAGTGGTCATAATTTTAGTTAGAGTTCATGCTTTCTTCTCGTTAGTTAGTTAAGTTCCTCTGTTGGATGGAGGCAGATGGTGGCCTGGCTTTCCCTCTCTCCTCAGGAAGTTAGCCCTTCTTCTCACAGAATTCATTCATCATCCTCATCTCTGCAAAGCTTGACATTTTTGGGTATTCTTTTGGACTTCTTCCTAACCTACCTTTAGCCAACTCATTCATTCCTGGCACCTGTGGGAGGGAACCCTCCTCTAGGGTTCCTTGCGTCAGAACCTACAGGTGGTATATCCCGTGGATAGAGGCAGAAAGCCACAAAGCAAATCAAGTTACACAAGCATCATCTCATATTATCACATTCAGTTGCAAAGCACATCTAATGGGAGGGCTTTATGCCATGGTTCAATGGGCGGAGCAACAAACGTCACCCCCATCAAGCTTAAAAATGTCACAACATCCTGGGCTTACCAGGAAGTTCTTTTTATTCCCCACCATCCACCCCTCCTCCTCCAGTGGCTTGTCTCTCTTCCCGTGGGTTTCTTCCTAACCTACCTTTAGCCAGCTCATTCATTCCCAGCATCTGTGGGGTGAACCCTCCTCTAGGGTTCCTTATGTCATAACCCTACAGGGTGGTACATCCATGGATAGAGAGGCAGAAAGCCACAAAGCAAATCAAGTTACACAAGCATCATCTCATATTATCACATTCAGTTGCATAGCACAGCCAACTGTAGCTCTAATTTTTCTCCTCTCCTCCTGTTTATTTTTTCTTTTTTGGGCTCTTATCACTGTCTTTACTTTGTCCATGAACCACATTGGAGCCCTTAGCCTTTGATATCTTTGCAGTTGAGCTTTCTTCCATCTCCATCATTGCCTTTTAAAATTCTTCTGTTTTACTTTGCCTCTCCATCCCATGCCATTACTGTGTTTCCCTGTTGTTGGTCCTTATCTGGACCTCCAGCACCACTGTCCTATGGTCACTGAAACCAAGTGCTTCCATGGCTGTTACATTTGGATTCTCTCACTGTTGGTGAGCACTAGATCCAGCATAGTCCATTCCCTTGTTTGGCCGGGACCAGCTGAACTAACGTCTCAGCATGCATCCACCAGGCATAAATTCCTAGTACTGACCACAGTTGGCACTTTCCAGTCCACATCCTGAATATTAAAGTCCCTACTAACCACCCCTTTCCTTAAATTGGCCTGTCATAAGCACCTCTCCGAGTTCCTTTCTGCCTCCTGATCCTGAACCTGTTGTGGTCTGTAGAAAATCTCAATCCTGATATATTTCCCAGTCCTTGCTGTGGCCATTGCCTGAAGTGCTGGTGTTTTGTTGTCAAGACTCCTTGCACTGGTGCACATCATTTTGTAACATGTATCTCTGCCCCTTTCTTTCTCTTTACCTGGGAATATTTGATGCTGCTATATAGGTCATTGGGAGAGGGGCTAGCAAGGCCCTCCGCCCTGTGACATCTTGTGTGTACTGTGCCACAATTTAATACATCAATCTGCAACACATGCAGTCATTCCACAGCTCTAGCAATAGAATCTCCAATAATGAAGTGCCTCCAGTCGTCCCATCTTGTTCCATGCTGCAGAACCTCGCTATTTCAAAGGGCCTTTTATATCGGGCACCCATGTGGCTCAATGACCTCCCACCAGCCATCTCCCTACTGGCCATCCTGACCCTTTCAAATCCACCCTCAGGAGCTATCTCTTTGAACAATCAGCCTGTAACTGCTACTGATCTTTGTTACTCGGATGCTGCATTGGCCTGTGGTTTTCCACCCCAGTGTACCAATCCTTGACTCCCTAGACTGTTTAGCATTCAGTTGTTATCTGCTACATCATCTATTGACTCTGGGTTATGCCACCGGGGATATTATGTCAGTTTTGTCTTGTCTGTATAACTAGGGCCCCTTGGCCTGCTTCTGTCACTTTGTATAATTGTGTAATTGCCCACCACCTATTGTACCTGTAAATTGTGAAAATGTCTTCCTTTGTAATTGTGACGAGGCCTTTGCAAAAGAGTCTTTGACTCAAAGATATATTCAGTATCAAATAAATTAAAAAAAAAAGAATGGTCAGTTCTGTGGAATTCCATTACACATTTTAATATCTCAGTCCATGATCATGTACATTCGTGCTGCGGTTCTATGTCAGAATTTCACAAAAGTTGCCAAGTGCATTCTGAAATTTCATGGAGTGAAATTCAAACTTCCATTGTAATTTCACCAGAAAAGTTTTCTTTTGCACAGCAAGGATCTCAAGCAAATGGATCCTCTCTGCTCTGCAGCTGGTGCCACCTTCTGCAGAATCTTTCAATCTGCTTTCATTTTGTTTTACAACCAGAAGTGGTTGAAATGTCATTTTATGCCACAAGTTTAAAAAACATTTTTGCAGGATTTGAAAATGTCAGCTGACACATTCATAAGGTGGTGTGAAAAAATGGCTATGTTGAAAATTTGTGGTCAAATATTGAAAATTGCCAAAGTTATGAGTGTATGTTAAAAATTTCAATGTATGTTCATAACTTTATTCTTTCTTAATATTTTTACCCAATGTTTTCAGCATAACCTTCTTATGACCCCATGTTATGAACAAGGCTGGTGAAATTTAAATACTGCCCAAAGGCGATTTCTCACCACAAGTGAAAAAACATATTTTGGCCAGGATCTGAAAAATGACAGCTGTCACATTCATGAGTTGGTGTGAAAAAAAAATGGCTATGTTGAACATGTGGGGTCAAATATTAGAAAATGACCAAAGTTACAAGCTTGCATTGAAAATTTTCAGTGTAAGCTCATCTATTTTTTTTTTTTGTTTATATTTTTCCCTAAATTTTCAACATGGCCTTCTTTGTGACCCCACCTCATGAACAAGCATGAGAACATTTTCAAATCCTGTTGTTTGACAGGTGAATTTGTGCAGCAACATCACCGTTCAGGACATGTTTTCATAATGTAGCCACCTTGTTTACTATATGAGGTGGAGTACCAAAAGACCATGTTAAAATGACCAAGTTATGGGACAAATTCAAAACCTATTGAAATATATCATACCACATACCTGACTTCCTCAGTTCCTGGTCTGGCATTAAAGAGTGAAGATGTGTCTCCAGTCCAGAAGACTACAGCATTGGACACCTGGTACGTAGGGTGAGTGGAGTGTGGGGTGGGAGGATGGGTGCTGAGTGGGAGGGTCATGTGGGGAAGGTAATGGCAGCAGTGGGCTGGCTGAGGCAACAGACATCAATGGACATTTTCTTTTTCGGGTGTATAAAATTTTTAAAAATCTATGAGAGATGGTTTTCTTTTTCAGGTACCAACACTTGGGATTGGGCACCCTGGTATTGGTGTAATGTTTAGAAACAGTGGGGTGGGCTCCTGGGTTACACAGGGAAAATGGGTGGAGTGGGAGTAGTAGCAGGCACCAGGGATTGGGTACCTAGTGTAGAAAAATTAAGAAAGAAGGAGTGGGAGGATTGTTTTACACTGGGGAAAGGACCACAGCAGGCTCATCATAACACTGATCAGCTCTGCTTACTGGGTGGCATTATGCAGATCAAAGGAAAGAGATGCACTATGATTTGTGGCTTGTTTATTTGCACTACACAAACTTTCCACCAGCAAGACCAGAACAGTGTCAAGATCAGTTTGGCTGATGACTGGTCTGACACTGTCAACCCTCTTGCAGACTGCCCTGCATTGGACAAACAGTGACACACCTCTAAAATCCACTATCATACCAATATATTCACTTTGCTTAAGTGCAATTGCTAGAATGTGTACTGTATACTAGTGCAACCGTTGCTTAATGCTGTGTTTGGGAGAAATAAAGACAAGAAGAGACAGACCTATACTAACTGACCTAATTATACATAATAAGTACACCAACAACAGCATTTAGTACTTTAATGAGTCATTATACAATGGCAAGAAAGAATCCTGGCTTCCGATTGGTCAGTTGGCCACCACAGCAGGGATGTTACCTGGCATAACATCCCTGCCGATTTTTGGACTACATTAGCATTGTTTCCATTAGGGTTGTTTGCATCTTCTCTTAAGAAACAAAAATATTTTACACACAAATGACATTCTTTAAAAATATTTTTGTATTCTGTATATAACAACAAGCCATTGCATAATAGGTATATTGTCCTCCAGGTGGCTGTTATGCTGATATAACATCCCTTCTCGGTGTTGGTGCCTCGACCAGTGGCCTGAGGCCCAATCACCAAGGAAAGGATGTTATCACAGCATAACACCCACCCTGTTGGGCATTATTCCTTTAATAACCACCAGTGCACCAAAAGGACAGGAATTTCTGCATGACCACATAACAGCCAAATAATACACCTAATTTCAGGGTTGATTGTCCAGTGGTCTCCAAACATGCAGGCATCAATACCTTAGGCTGTATCAGTGACGATAGCTTCAACCAGATAGCAGCTGGTTAGTCAAGCCATGGGTTACTTAATAGGCACAATTACTACATCTGTGGGTGCTCCTGTCTGACAACAGGCAGTCACAACTGCCAAAAAATTAAACAGGGTGGCTGCCATGATGTGGTCAGGTGAGGTTGGGGCACTCAACTACCAGTGACTGATACAGTGAATATTGCTCATCAAATCTGCCTCCATCACATTATTGGATGTTTTGTTAATGTTTGTTTACTGTGGCCTTGGCAAGTTGCAACCAGTTACCACAATAAGTAAATAGACAGACATCCATCAATGGGCTGTATGCATGAACACACAGGTTATATGCACGAAGATGTGTATACCACCAGTGGAGCTACGCAGCTCCAGACAGGCACAGGGTGCATGATATTCATGACAGCAAGCACCTACAGGGCACCGTCCATGGTCTTGCCCTCCTGGCACACAGGATTGCAGGAGGCAGATGGGTGCAGAGCAGTAGACACAGGTAGGCATCCAATCGGATGCCTGTCCTCAGTCCCAGAGTGCATCCCTGCACCACAGAAGCAGTGTGGGAAGGTGCAGGTCCAGAATTTCAAAGTGCAGGCACTCACCGAATGGTTGCTCCCAGCCCTCCCCATCTGTCCAGTGGCTGGGGCATCATGGAGGGTGACTCTCAGTTCTGCCATAGCCAGTTGGTGTCATTTGTAGGTGCACACACTGGATGAGGCAGGAGGTCCCTATATCCGGCAGCCCCTGTGCATGGCACTATGTACCTTTGTGCATGGCACGAGTGCAGGCACTCCCCAACACTCCCCTGGACTTCCTGTGACATGTAGCTGCCTGGGTGGCAGGGATCTGGTGTGCAACTGGCTGGTGCCGCGGTGTCAGATGCCACTGGGGGCCTCTGGACCCTCACTGTAGCATTTTCACTTAGGTTGTTTACGCACCTAAGGTACGCAGCACGTAGCAAATCTGCACATTAGGGCATAGAACCCAGTATGCTTAAATATGGAATAAAAATGTAGTAATGAAAAAGTATGTGTCAGTTACAAAAACAACATCAATAATTCAAGAGAACCGTTTCATGTGAAGTCACTCTCCCCAAGATCAAGATTGTCAGTGGCTCACAAAACTGGATGACTTCAAATGACTAATTTAACAATTATTTTCTGCAGTATGGCTTGTTTAGGGGAAGGACAATATGCATCTCCTGGTATAGAGAAGTTGACCACCAGATCACTTCCCTTCATCATGATACACTTTATTTACAGCTCTGCCCCTGTTCAGAAAAAGCATTTGGTGACTATGACTTGTACAGCACACTGATGTATAGTATTGTTAAATTTGTGACTGTGTGTCACATTATGCCTTTTTACATTTTACATTGACAACCAAGTTTTCAATCAGAAAAAGAGCCTTGTTACTATCTGCAAACCAAATGAAAATATTTGAAAACAATATAGCGCTCCACCATGCTATCTAGAGGTCATACATCACAACATGTATGAGCACAGGGAAGATGGATGCGTGACTGTAGCAGGACTGTAAGCAAGGGTAACATGATGAACAAGTGATGTGGCAGACAATTACTTAGTGCAAGGACTTCAGTACAAAAGTTAAAAAGATACAACATTCAAAACATTTTTATTTTTTTTGTATGCGTTTTCAAACAAAATCACACAATAACTACACCATTAGGTTAGTTATCTGTTTTATGCACCATGACAACAATTCAGAGTGATTTTCTATGGTGGGTAGATGTAGCTGGATAATACTAAGTGACTGACTGCTGCTGCTACTATCCTTATAATTATTGCATTATGGTATATCGTACCAATAAGCATTGCTCATCAACAAATTCACCAAAGTTTCCATTCTCTGTAATTATGTCATACAGCACTAATTAATATAAATCACATATTTGGCTGAGCATTATTGTCATACTCCAAAATGATGTGACATAACGTCGAATAAAATAAATCACCAATTTTGACAATGCACCAGCACAGTTTCATGCCTGCAAACCCCACAGGTGGCCCAAGTGCTGCCACCGCTGAGATAAACCAAGTGTGACATACAATTAGTAGTAAATGAATAAAGAAATTAGTAGGAGGAACATACAACAGAAGCAGTGCACTGATTTTACGCAACCATCCTTGTTTTGGGGCAAAGTTACGGTAAGGCACAGAATGTGGGATGAGTTGCCATGGAAAGGAGACACATGTGAGTGGACAGTGATGATATAGGTAAACAGGATGAAATGGTACTTACTTGAATATGAGACTAGTAGCAGGTATGGCCATACTGTTAGGTGAGTACCTACCAAACTGTCTCATTTTCTTTCTCATCCCATCTTCTGTCCAGTGCCTGTTACTCCAGGACTAAACTATCATACACCAGGAGGATGGTTGATGGTTGATTGTGACAGTCATAAAATTAATCTTCAGAAACGTGAACATTTCAACATTCCTTAGACTGAGGCATGTCCTACTGTTACTCACAATTGCTCTTGCAACACCGAATGCACGCACCGATTGGATGGCTGAGCGTGAGCATTACAGACAGTATAGTGCCAAACTACAAAGTTCAGGCTATGAGCTCATCTTCAAGTGACAGTATTTTAGGGGTCAGAACCTTTTGTGAACACTGGATGGCCAAGAAAGTATTCTGCGATCTGCGCATCAATCAATCAATTAATCAATCGAATTTTATTTGTAAAGCGCAATTCACAGGGTGTCAAAGCGCTTTGACAGATAAATTAAAATTAGATAAAAACTCCTAAATAAATACAATGTAGTATCAACACATAACTTTATACATATACTGAGAAGCAAGATTAAAAGAAATGTTTTTAATGCAGACTTAAAATTCTCCATTATCCGATGAAGTAGAGAGTTCCACAGGGTCTGAGCCATAAATGCAAATGCACAGGCCCCAGAGGTCTTCAAATGGACCCTGGAAACCTCCAGCAATCCCTCATCAGTGGGCGGAGTGGGCAGAGGGGCAGTGGGGACAGAAGATCTTGCAGGTAGCATGGTCACTGTCTGTATAGGGCTTTATAGGTGAGCAATCTGACCTTGAAGGTGATCCGCCACTGACTAGGCAGACAGTGCAGGCTGCACAGCATAGTACAATATGGCTTGATCATGAAAGACCAGTCAACAGTGTGGCCACCGCATTCTGCACTAGATACAAGCAGCGAATATCAACCCCAGGTAGCCCTAGGTAAATGGAGAAGCAGTAGTGAAGCGATTGATCACAAAGGCGTGCACCAACGTTGCAAGATCGTCAGGAGGAACTAGGTGTTTAATCAGGGTGATATTCCTCAGATGATAAAATGAGGTCTTGGCGATGGATGACACCTGAGATTTAAGTGTCAATCCATCATCAAGAACAGCGCCCAGATATCACACCCATTCAGAGACCATCAGATGACTGCCTCCAGGCCTAAGCCTGATGACTGCCCTGCCAGAAGCCTCGCTGTCTGACATCCTGGGTCCACCACAAAACCTCAGTCTTGTCCGATTCAACCTCAACCAGTTGGAACTCATCCAGTCCTGGATCTCCAGGAGACAGTTGTTATTAAATACAGAGATGGCACCCTCATGTTTTGGCACAAAGGACTTGTATAGCTGAGTGTCATCTGCATAGCAGTGAAAACTCAGCCCATACCACCTTACAATGCCTCCCAAAGGCAGCATGTACCTGCAAACAACATGGGTGATAGAATAGAGCCCTGCGGCACCCCACAAGGTAAGGAGAAGGTGCCAGAGGAATAAATCCTGACACCACTCTCTGAAACCTGCCCATGTGGAAAGACTGAAACCATCTGAGGACTGTACCAGGCAGCTCAAAGATCAGCCACAGGTACTCTAACAACACACCATGGTCCATGGTGTCAAATGCTGAGAGATCAAGAAGTACCTTGATGGAATGGCTCTTCCACTCTCCCGCTATCAGGAGATCAATGAGCACCCAAACTAGGGCTGTCTCAGTACTATGTCCCTTCTGAAATCCTGACTGAAGAGTATCGTAGATATCGTGGATGGTAAGATGATAATTCAGCTGCTGCGTGACCACCTTCTTAATAACCTTACCCACAAAGGGAAGGTTAGAGACAAGCCTGTAGTTAGCAAGACAGTCTGGGTCCAGAGAGGGTTTCTAAAGCAGGGGTTTAACAACTGCCTCCTTTAGGGTGTCCAGAAACACACATGTCTCTAAGGAGCTCCAGACAATCTCAGCTAGGACCGGGCGATGACCTCAATCGCCATACAAGGAGGCACGTTGGATCCAGTTCAGACTACAGCAGATTGGCTGCATACTCTGGATGACCCTCACAATATCATCGATTTCCAGCTGGTCAAAGTCAGACCAGACATACCGAGTTCTATAACCTCCATTGATCACCGCTGGCCCCCATTGGAATTGGTTGCACGGATCTCAGACCTGATGTTAGCAACCTTATCCACAAGAATTGAGCAAACTCAACGCACTTCTCTTGTGAAAATGCTTTCGAGACTGCAGACAGGCTGGATTTACTGGTTGTCTACTATTCTGAAGAGCTGAGCTGGTCGATTCTGTGAGGCAGTGATCTCCCTGGACAGGAACTCTGCCTTCTCATGGGAGATTGCTGATTGATAGACCTTATAGTGGCCATCAATCTAAGTCAGTTGCTATCTAGGCCCGATTTCCACCAACAAAGTTCCGTCCTTCATCCAACTCTCCTCAACTCCCTCAAGGTCCTGTCAAACCAAAGGGACATCAGTGTCTAATGATCTTCTATTGGATGCCACTGCTTGTGTTGATGCTATGAGCTATATCATTGTTTTCATATCTAGCAATGACACACCACACTGAAAGATCTTGATGTCTTTGAATAACAGACTCTTCCTCCATGTGATAAATATCTCTTTTGGTCTGTATTTTTATGTCTGTGGGCGGAACCTACAGCCATCTTGCATTGTAGCTGGAAAATGGAGTATCGTGGAACACATGTTTTGGACTTTTCAATGTATCCTTCCACACCAACTGAAATAAAGTACTCCTTCTCTCTGTTAAGAATGTTGGAGACATAACTCCAAGCTGCTTAACAGATGCCATTAAGAAACTGAAATAGCTTGTTAAATATTGGTTGCCTATTAAATTGGAAATTTGTTTACTCCCTTCAGAATGCAACAACATGTACATTTAAATACTTAGCATTTAAACAGCTTCTTACTACTAGTTTCACTTGGGAATGTATTGTCTTTCAAGAAAGATTCATACCTCATAAATGTCATCCCTTTCCCAGCAAATCTCTAATTTACACTGCTTTTTAACCTCTAAAGACACTTTGATCTGATGAGCACTTCTCAGACATATGCCAGGTCTTCAGTGAACTACCCAGACTAAATATGTAGCAATCAGTAGGTATTTTCTACTATGCTTTTTGGGAAAAACTATATTGAGCTACAGCAAACACACACACACACAAACAAACACACCATCCTTATGGCCACAATATTCAAAATAAATACTGCATTCTAATATGTTATAAAACAAGAAACTGTTTATGTCAGTGAATACAGTGAAGTTCAGTTTAGAGTAGATTTCCTTTAAATATTTCTTATCCTATATTTTGTATCCTGGATATACACACACGCACTCTGTACACACCATCCTCATGGCCACAACATTCAAAATAAATACTGGATTCTAATATGTTATAAAACAATAAAGTAACTGTTTGTTTATGTCAGTGAACACAGTGAAGTGAAGTTCAGAGTAGATTTCCTTTAAATATTTCTTATCCTATATTTTGCATCCTGGATAGCTGAGGAGATGTTACATCTCATTGTCACAGGGATCTTCATGTATACATTTTACACTGAATTTACTCAGGCTGTCCCAGATTAGATGCACTATCTGTTTTCAGTGGGGTCATGATTTTACCATTTTGATAATGTATTTCTTCAGGGTAGCCTCGTCCAGGGCACCCATATTCAAAGGAGATGTGTGACGATCTCAGCGGAAAAGGGAGATGTGCCGACAACTCCAACAGTGCACTGCAGCATGATATTCAAATGTGCAGGATGCACCGCCACAAGGAATGGGCCAGGGTTTCATAGGTTTCATAGGTATTTCAAGCTAGAAGACAATGAGTCCATAATGCTTGCCTTTTGATCTCTTGTCTATATTTATACATATTTGTCTGAATCCGACATCACTAGATCCAAATTGGATTTAAATATATCCATATTTGGACTCTCTACCACAATTGTCAGAAGAGTGTTCCATATTGGGACTGATCTTACACTAAAGCAATATTTCCTCCTTAGTGAGTGCCATTTTCCGATCAATAGCTGTCTTTTATGTTTACGGCTACTAAGTCTAAATTTGGATTCTATTAATCCCATCCACTTAGTAAGGGTTGAATCCTGGAATAAGCCTTAAATAAGATAAAGATCTTCCTTAGCCTTCTATATCTCAAAGTATATAAATTCAAGTATTTTAACCTATCCTCATATGTTTTCCCTTTCATCCCTACTATTGCCCTACTAAATCTTCTTTGAACTCTTTCAATTTTATGTATGTCATCTTTAATATCACGGGACCATACTTGTATGCAATATTCAAGGCGAGGTCTTACTAAAGCATTATATAACAGTAATAACACCTCCGATGACCGACTGGCCACATGTCTGAATATACAATTCAGATTTTGGTTTGCCTTTTTACTTGTCTGTTATAATGCGAATTAAATTTTAAATCAGGGTAATGAGTAGACCAAGATCCTTTTCTTCAATAGTTTGGTGTAGTGTTTCATTCCCCAACTTATATGAAAAGTATGGGTTATGTTTTCCCAAATGCATTACCTTACATTTGTCATTATTCAATGTTAACTTTCTCCCATGGGCCCATTTTCTAACTTTATCTAGAAAGTTTTGTAAAGTAATACTTTCATCCTTTTCATTGATAACAGAGCCTATCGACATTCGTCTGCAAACTTTAACAGCCAAATATTATCTTTATTTGATTTTAAAGATGAAATATAGATATTAAATATACAAGGACCCAACACTGATCCTGGGAACACCACTAGCCACAAGGGCCCAACTCGAAGTACCCCATTTATGGCAACTCTTTGTTTCCTATTTCTGAGCCAATTTACTATCCAATTTACAATGTTTTGATCTAGTTTAACTTCTCTTAGGACGTTGATAAGCTCAAAATGCAGGATCTTATCAAATGCTTTTGCAAAATCAATAAACACTAAATCCACTGAGTTGCCATTATCAATTTCTTTGGTTACCTTATTATAAAAGGTTAATAAGTTGGTTAAGCATGATCTTGATTTGGTAAAACTATGTTGGAAATTGTCAGTGAGTTCACTATGATTTATCGTTCCAAAATGAAATGTTTAACAAACTGTTCCAAAGTTTCCCAATCAGTGATGTAAGACTAATGGGTCTAAAATTCTCAGGTTTGTTTGCAGGACCTTTTTATGTATAGGGACAACTGTTGCCACCCTCAATCATTTGGGACTTTTCCTGTATCTAAGGAATGTTGAAATATATTAGTCAAGGGTAAATAAATCTCATTTGCGAGTTCCTTCAATACCCTTGGATGAATATCATCTGGGCCGGGGATTTATTAATATTTATTCTTTTAAGTTTAACCAAGACATCTTTGGGCTGAATCACAAATCTACCTGGCATAGAACCATCCAATTCTTTTATTTCGCCATGAAAATAGTATTGAAAACTGAAGAGAAATATTGATTCTGGATGTCTGCTATTTCGTGTTTATTTGTTACACAGCCAGATTATGTAGTGAATGGGTCTATGGTCTTAGAATTGCCTTTTATTTTATTTATATAAGAAAAAAAAGATTTCTTATTGTCTTTCACTTTGATGCCAATTTTAGCTCAAATTGATTTTTTCCTGTCTTATTTTGTTTTTATAGTTTTTAGTAATCCTATATTTTAAATTAAGATGTGTGAATCCTTTTAATTTGCTATATAGTTTATTCTTTTTGTAATTAGAGTTTTTATTTTAGGGAAATCCATCTTGGTGTAGGTTTATGTTTAGAATCATACTTATTTTTGGTTGGAATATTTGTTTTGATTAGGTCCGTTAGTTTATTAACCAAAAGATGCCATTTGGCCTCTACTGTCAAGTTTATAAATAATACCTGCCAATCCCAGCAACATATGGTATTTTTCATATTTTCAAAGTTAGCCTTGGTAAGATTTAAAACTCTGGTTAGCCGGTAGATGGTAGAGATTTGCTATCTGTAATTCGAAAATTTACAGTATTAAGGTCAATGTTACCTAATAGTGCTTTAACATCAATTTGAGTTATAGAATGGGCACTATTTGTTAATATAAGATCTAATATTTTATTACTCCTAGTATTGTGTTGGACCAGTTGTTCTAATCCCATTTCATTGAATAACTCCACATAGCATCGATCTGCTTTAACTGATGCAGATGCGTGGTCCCAATTGACACTATTTAAATTAAAATCCCCATGATTACATAATTTTTGGATGGATCAAGATTTTTAAGATAATGTAATAGTTTTCATTATTATCAGGAGTCATAGAAGGAGGTCTATATACTAAACCCAGAATAAATGGTGGGCCTATATAGGGTTTTATTTTCACCCAAAGAGTTTCAAGATCAGTACCATCAGTGATCTCTTCACTGTCAATTGTTTGATGAACATATATGGCTAACCCTCCACCTTTTCTGTACTCTCTGTTTTTGAGATACAGATTGTAACCCTGAATATTTTGTCCCAGGAATCATTGGCATCCCACCAGGTCTCAGTAATAAGGGCAATATGAATGTTATTCATCCCAAGATATAGCTTTAACTCATCAAACTTATTTGTTAAACTTTGTGCATTTATTAGGACCCCATTCCAGCCATAATCATTTATTTTATCGTAGTTTTGGGGACTATTTTTATTTCAGAGGTAAAGCATTGCCCTTCCCCCACCCAATTTAAATGAAATGCTATTACCCTATTGATTTTATTTGCCATCATCCTGATACCAATCTGACTGAGGTGTAGACCATCCCTTTGTAACAAATTGTATTTTTAAAAGTTTGAGTATTATCCACATATCCTATGTTTTCTATCATACAAAATTGTCTTAGCCAATAATTCAATTGTTTAGCTTGTTCATTTTGTATGTCTGGTTTCCTAATATCAGTAGAATACCAGACAAAATAATATCCCTCCCTCTTTCTTTGATCCTTGAGACAATTTTTTAAAATCTTCCTGGATTTCTGTCAGAGAACATTTAGACAGATCATTCACTCCAACATGTAAAATGACTAGTGGTCTATTTGTATTTTCAAGTAAACCATCTAGTAGTCTAACAATATCTCTGCTTTTAGCCCCTTGTAGTGAACTTACTGTCGTGTGTGCTTTTCGCCTTCACACACAATTGTATCGATTCCTTTTAGTATCGAATATCCTATCACTACTATATCTCTTTCTGTAGTTTTTACAGGTTTCAATTACAAGAGAGACACTAGTGGACACGTTTTCTGTATCACATTCCCTAGGGGTGAATTTTGGTGGGTTGGTATTTTCATCTGCCAGTACTTCAAATTTGTTATATGAGCTAATGGGTTGTATAAGATGTTTATGCATATCACATAGAGTAGATGTATTGGGTACCTGAACTACATGGATATGGGGTTGTTCTTGTAGTCTTATTTTTATTATGGGTGTCAAGGTGCATTATACTTGATCTGTTTCAGCCTCACCAATGAACTGCTGCTGAAATGCATGTCTTTGAGGAGGTTTGTTTCTAGGGTCTCTTTATTATGGGTGTCAAAGTGCTTTATACTTGCTTCCTTGACTGCATCATCAATGAATTGTTCCAAAAGTGTTATCTCTTTCTGGGTCTCCAACTTCTCTTTTAGTTTGAGAATTTCCTCTTGTAGTGCTATAATCATCTTGCATTTTCACAAATAAATTCAAGATCTGAGTATCCTCATCAGGGTGCACACAAATAGTATGTGTGCAAGTTGAGGTCCGTTCCTATGCATATACCACACTGCAGCATAGGAATACACCACTCACAGTCCAGAGCAGCCGGGCCCACAGTTAGGCCATGAATAGCTGGCTTAACCTGGCCAGCCACCCACAAGCAGGCTGCAGAAGTGCACCCAGGTGAACAGCAGCCTGGCAGCCCCTGTAGACTAGAGTTACCCTCCCATCCCTGATTGATCCAGCTCCATCCCGAAGAGCTCCATAGTGCAGGCCCCCATGGACCCAATCACACCAGAGGAAACCACAGTCCATATCCATAGCTAGAGAACCCCTACCCACCACCTTGGTAAGTAGACACCCCACTCCCCTATACTTGACCTGTTTTGGAGACCGGCACTGCCCCTCACACCCTGCCATGGCCAGCCACCAACTGCACTAGTCCCAGGCTGGGGACCTTCACTCTGGAATGACCCAAGTGGCTGTACCATGCATTGGGGCACTACACAAGCTGTAGACCCACTAGTGTATGTCCCTGGCAAACCATAAGAGGGACTTGACATATCTCAATGCATGCCTTGTTGATGCTGTATCTTCCTGCTGTCATACACCTGTAGGCCCAAACTCTCCCCATTCACCTGTGTAACATGCCACCATCAGACTGCTGAGATATCCTGGGTGCCATGGGGTGTGGTACCCTGCAATGCCATTTGTAGTGTACACTCCAGGCTATGGATAGTGTGACTGCAGCTCCCTGATTAATACACAAACAATGGCGTTAGAAGCTGTGACATGCCTGTTCCAGGACCTGTGTGAGTGCGTACAGCATCGGCTGTCACCTGCACTGGGCAGTGCAATGGCACTGGGATGATGGATCCCATGTGAGTACCTGTGGTGTATGGACACTGGCGTACCCACACACAGCTCATGCCTATGTATGACACCTCCCAGTGTCCTACTGCCACTGATCCATCACCCAAAATAAGATGCCATTTCTTTTGTGAACTATCCAGGCTAAATATATAACAATCAGCAGGCATAGTCTAGGAAAATACATTGTAAAAATGTGTAAAAGAAGACTACATTGAAACTGCCTCTCAGCAGATCTGCATTATGCAATTTTTTTCAATTGTTTAACCAGGAGGGCATACTAAGCTGAAAGCTTGTTTATATTAATTCATTAATTACATTAATTCATTAGAAATAATGGGTAAAAGCATCTCAAAAGCACTCCACAGCCATATCGGCTCTGACCAGAGTTTGTTTAATGTAGCCAGCAACTGCAACTTTGTCCTGAAGCACATCCTTCCAGAACACAACAGGCCCGATTCTTAAAGGGCAGCACAAGCTGCACCACTGGCAGCCTGCAATGATTACCAGTGTGCAGGGACCCTGCTCTGATTCTCTATCAGATAAGAGTCCCGGCATCAAAGTCCCAAGCTTGTGGCAAGTGGCTGTGCACCACAGGACAGTGCACCTGAAAGTATACCACAAGCTGTGGGGATTGGTGGCAGCTCACCCAGAAAAAGGACTACCCAGGAGGCTGCCAGAGTTGTGGTGGTGTGGGTGACAGGTGAAGTTTGTAACACATGCAAGCATGTCTGTAAAGCCCTATGTGATGTGAACAGAGGACATTTACTGTTTACACAAAGGCAGTCCCTCATTTAGTGCAACTATACTGAGGGAGTTTAGTATCTTTGCATCATATGTTTTATGTTTTAATTGGGCAAAAATATTGTAGGATAACATCTCTCTTGAGTCACAGAATAATCAACTCTATCTGATACAGAATCAATGAATGGTATTACATTTTCTCAATGTGTTAACAAATGATGAACAGTCTATAGAGTCCTCCGAAAGGAGCAACATTATGAACAATTACAAAACAATTCAAGGGCAGTGCACACTGGGGTGGGGTGCTCATTTGAAATAGCAGTTCAGTCAGACAACTAGGCACTCACCAACACTATCGAACAGGATCTATTTCTTTTGAGAAAGGATCCAAGAGGATCAAAATGCATCAGTTGTATACCAGGACCATGTGGTTTTCTTCATTGTTTGTGCAATAAATGATTTAATCGTTACTACCTTGGTGAAGTCCTATTTGATAGTGCTAGTGAGTGCCCGACTATTTGTGTGACTGATAATGAACAATTACTTGGATGCAAGATTCGTAATTCAACTGTACATTGACACAAGGAACACAAAACTATCTTACAGAAAACTTTCTCACCAGGCATCAGTTTACATCAATTAAGATAATAATTTTTTAAAACAATATAGTCATAACTCCTAAACAGTTGTTGGAACAAGAACATGCTTTGCTATGGTCCCAACCAATTCAGTCCTTATATCATCACTGCATTTTTGTATAAAAGCAATAACTGAAATTTTCCATAGGTTATCCCTGAAATTGAAATGAAAAATACAGTTTAATACTAATAGTAAATGTGAGTTTATAACATAGCGCCTGCCCAGGGATGGCTTTGCAGATGGTGCATGGCTCATTAGACCAGCCCTAGCTTGTTTAATGGAACTTAAGTGTGTTCTCTTGGAGGGTTTTGAGAATCCCGATGTTGGGGATATGTGCAGCTCGCAGCTGCCACCATCCCTCTAGCACCCTAGCACCCAGCAGCTTGGCACTGACCTGGCGCAGGGGTGGGTCCTGCGCACTGGTTCCTGGTTTGTTATAGGGGCCTTTGTGAATCCCAAAATCTGCAAGTTTTAATGCAAGGTGCCACTATGCCACTGCTGTGTGGCGCAGGCATCTTGCATCAACTTTAGAGCTTTGAGAATCAGGCCCAAAATCTGCATCAGGTGGAAGTATCCTAGACATCGGGGCCAGATATTCAAAACTTAGCCTGGGCACTAAGGGTGTTTGCCCACACTAACTAAAGGTTGCCCCAGTTTGTAGTGGGGTCTATATTCAGACATCCCACAGCACTAGCAAAACCCTTTAGCGCCAGTGCTAAGTTACTGCTGGGCCAATGTTAGTGAGGTCTTCACCCCTGCATATAGGTGCAGGAAGATATTGAGAAGTTGCACAGGTGGTAAATGCTAACAGGTGCAAGTTACCAATTTGCAAACCCTGACTTAAGGTTGTGTAGGAAGGCAAAGGACTGCAGCCCTGGCCAATTGAAGCACTGACTTTCATAGTGTTCAGTGGTGCCCTCCCACCCTCCAATCACCTGTAGTAAAAAATTTCCTTGGTTTGTAGTGGCACCCTCACCCCCACCCTCTGATTCCTGTCCCTGTAATTATTGCATGGTGTCTAGAACCCTCCCCGATCCCCATCCTTGTAATTTAATAGGTATTCAGTGGTGTCTAGTGGCACCCTCCACCCTCCAATCCCTGTTTTCATAATTTAATCATTATTCACTGGTGTCTAGTGGCCCCTGCACTGCCTGCACTGAGCAAACCACCCTGCCACCCTCCTTACCTCAGTTGCTGCTGATGCTGCCCAGATCTGATCTGACACTCTCTCACAACCTCGGCTGGCTGCCACAAGGAATGAAAGGGAGTGCACATACTGTTTACAGAGCAGATTGACGACAAAAGATAGACTTGCCACCATATACATCACCAGCAGTACTTTCATCAAGACACACACAGTGAGCAGTCACTACAATGTAATCCAGCACCTGGCCACCTGTCCAAATATTGGTGGTTACATAAACTTTTGGGCAGGATACTCCCTCAGGCATTGCAAACCTCACTACACATCTGCTGGTGCAGTTCCAGCATTGTAATACATGTGAAGAAATTCCTCGATAGAACTATGTGGTGAGTCTCCACCTCTGCAGCATTTTGTAAAATGCAGAACTTGACAGAAAGGAAAAATGGAAGAAGATTCTGTACAAGAAATTCAACAATAGCTAAATTCAGTTCTTTACATTATGCAAGTACTGGTGTAAATTTACCTATTCTTTTAGCCCACTGCTGCATGGTCAGCAGATAGCATGGTGTTGATGGAGTAACAGGTGGTGGTTGTGGTGTGGATGTTTGTGGCAACTCAGTTTCAGGATCATCTGACAGATCACTTACATTCTTATGATGCCTTTCCACTGTCAATGTGAATTGTTTGTTGAACATCTGTACCCTAGTTATCTCCATCCACTGGTTAAAATGTTGGGTAAAATTGGGTGCACATCCCTGATTTACCAAGAGCTGGAGGTCATGCACACATTATTTTCATCAAACAAATATTACATCTGGCGAATGTAAAATCAGACTGACAAACCTCAAACCTCAAATTAATCCCACACCCTGGAAACCTTCTTACACTTCTGCAGAATAATGTCCTGAGCAAATACAAAGCCACACTGTTTCCACAACCTGGTTTCTGCAGCAACACCACCTTTCCTTTTAGGGGCAACTGATCCACCCATGGAAGAGTTCCTCCCAGATGCCTTTCTTTGTATGGTGCTAGCTTTTGATGTTTTCTTCCTCTGATGAGCTTTTGTTGGTTTCCTTGGGGTACTTTCTTCTCTTCATCAGCCTCATCATTTTCAGGAATTCCTCAGTTGGTTGGATATAGTGGCGTCCTCATCATCAGAAGCAGAGTCAGGTGATACATATCCCTCAATAACCTCTTCTGTCAGCTGCATCTCTTAATTATCTTTGTCATTTCCAGGTCCACAGCTATGTTATGAGGAACAACAGGAATGGTTCCCTTACATTCATGGCCTCATGAGCCTCACCGTGATCATTGTCATCAGCATTGCCTTCATTATTTTCAGCACTTACTTCAGAAACAGGTCTCTGGGTTCCTCCTCTGGAACTTTAGAAATACAGTTAATGACTGCCTGAGTTCTGAATGTGACACATTGGTCGTTGGCATGGCAGGAGGTAAGGCACTCAGCACCTCAGTCCTCCACACCACTGGGCCAGCCAATCAATTACATTTTGATATATACATTGATTAATATGCTGAAATATAACTTTCTACACAACTGTAATACAAACATACAAAATGCCAGCAGATACAGGCCCTTAGGTCTATCGAGTCTGTTCGAGTGTGCAGCTGACTGAGGTTACTCCACAGCTGCCCCCTCTCAATTTCCCAGTTTCCTCCTCCTGATTCTATCCCCCCTCTTAAAGCTGTTCACTGAAGTCAGAGACACCAACTCTTCAGGAAGTGCATTCCACCCTGTCACCCTCTCTGTGAAGTAGTGTCTTCTCAATTCTCTCCTGAACTTGCCCCTCTAGACTGAGACTATGCCCTCTAGTGTCCCTCCTTCCCTTTAATCTAAACATCTCCTCTGTGCTGACTCTGTTTATGCCCTTCATATATTTGAAGGTCTCAATCATATCCCTCTATCTATCCTCTCTTCAAGTGAGTACATATTGAGCTCTCAGTCTATCCTCATAGGGTTTCACCTCCATACCTGTTAACATCCTGGTTGCTCTGTGTTGGACTCTTCCAGCAGCCTAATGTCCTTCTTTAGGAAGGTATGCCAGAACTGCATGCAGTACTCCAGGTTCGCCTGACCAGCAATCTGTACAGTGGAAGAATAACCTGTGTCCTCCTTGAGGTGATTCCCTGGTGATGCACCCCAGCATCTTTTAGCTTTAGCTACTGCCTTCCTGCACTGTGCTGAATGATTCATTTGCCCAGTTAGTACCCCAAGATACTTCTCCTCTTCTGTAGTGCCCAACTGTGTTCCCCATTTTGTAGCTGAACTTAGAATTCTGAACCCTCAAGTGCATAACCTTGCACTTTTTGCATTGACACCCAGCTGCCATGTGTCTAACCATTGTACGAGGCTATCCAGGTCTTCCTGCAGTCCTAGGCAGCCCTTCTGTGTTGTCCATCACTGCACCTACAGTATATTTGTGTTGTCAACAAACAGGCTGATCTTATTGTTGACACCTTCTGATATGGTAGCAATGAATATGCCAAACAGTACTGGCCCCAGCACTGAGCCCTGTGGAACCCTGGTCATCACAGCCCTTGATGATGAAAGCTCCCTTACGACAACTCTCTGCTGCCTGTCACCCAGACAGTTTTGATCCACCCACTATCCTCTTCCCTACCCCAGGTTCCCCAACTCACCTATCAGCCTCCCATGGGCACTGAATCAAAGGCCTTGCTGAAGTCCAAGTGCAGGACATCCACTGCTTGACCCTTGTCTAGTGCTCTTGTTATCCAGTCATAGAAGTCCACCATGTTTGTTTGACATGATCTTCCAGAGACAAAGCCATGCTGTCTGCTATCTTGAAGACCATTCTCCAGCAGAAACCCTGCAATCCTCTCCTTGATGATGGACTTCACGATCTTCCCCGATGGAGGTTAGGTTGACTGGTCTGTAATTCCCTGGCCCATCCTTGGGCCCGTTTTTATGGATAAGCACCACATGTGCCATCCTCCAGTCCTGGGCTCGATCCCATCTCCAGGGATGTGTTGAATAGTCTTCCAGAGGCCCTGCCAGGACCTCTGCCATCTCCTTCAGCACTGTGGGGTGTATGCCATCTGACCTGGTCATTGTTCTCCTCAGAGCTCTCAGAACTTCCCACACCCTGCTGTCTTGGATTACCCTCTCCATGTTCTCTGCCCCTCGTATACTCTCTGCTACTCTGTCCTGAGGATTGGTCCCATTTGTTCTCTGGTAAACACAGAACAGATGTACTCATTAGTGCTTCTGCCTGCCCCTCCCCTTTTTCAGCCCATTCTCCCTCCACCTTGATTCTAACAATCTGATCCTTGCATTTTCTTCTTTCCATATGCAACAGAATAAATCTTTTTCCCTTCTGCTATCCCTGCACCAGCCTAAGTTCCTGTGTAACTGTAATATAGTAAAAGTTAGAAGTAAGTGCCTGACTAACCATAATCTACTTAACTATTTAGTAATTTACTACTCAGAAAATGAACGGTAGGATCAGGACAGTTATATGGAGGCCTAGGGATTATTTTGGTGCCAGCAGCCATCAGCAGCAGTACTTGTAACTACACTGGACTTTGGGGGGCATGGCACAGACCAGTAAAAGACCAACAATACCCAGAAAGTGACAACAAGAACAAGCATTTTGTCAATGCCGAATGTTTGTTTGCTGGCATTGGCATTGGTAGTGCAGGAGTTACAGAGCTGCATAATAGGAATGGCAGTGAAGTATTGAACTGAAACCAACCCCATCACCACCCTGCAGAGACTGACAGGCATTAGGGTGTGCCTTTGGGTCGTCAGGCATAACGGTCACACCATTTCACCACACTACCCTGCAGACACTGACAAGTGTCACGATGTGCCTTGGGGTCTTTGGCCCTTATGCTAATCCCATTCCATCAGGAAATATGGTGAGATGGGTGCAGTAGGAGAATGGGGTGAACTTTGGGGTCAAGAGTCCAAGGCACAACTTGATGCCTCTCAGTGGCTGCAGGGTGTGGGTGGGGTGGAATGGTATGAGCACTGCAGGCAACAATCCCAAGTCACAGCCCTGATGCCTGTCATTCTCTACAGGGTGGGGCGATATGGTCGGAAACCCTAACACCTCAGGCATTCATTGGTATTTTACTCCAAATTTTCAACATGGTTTTAGTGACCCCACCTCATGAACAGTGACAATATCAGTTTGTTAGCTGAAAGCTGCTTTTGCACAGCGACTCACGGCATTTGTCACCACAGGAGCAAAAACATTCCGAACAGGATGTAAAATGACAGCTGTACTGTTCATGGGGAGGTGTAAAAATGGCAATGTTGAAAATCTGCAGTGAAAATATTAAAAACTGGTGAAGTCACTGGCGCAGTATAGAAACTGTGCAACGCACACCAGTAATGTAATTAATTGGGATTTGTTACAGTAGATTGTCAACACAGGCATTTTGAAACCGCCGATCAAGAACAGTGTCACTGTGATTATCTGTCCCAAACAATGACTTCCCACAGTGACCACGCATTTCTGTGCTGAAAGTGTGAAACACATTTCGGCCATGTTGTGAAAAATGACAGCTCTACTGTTCATAAGGAAGTGGAAAAATGCCACTGGTGAAAATCTGGATTGAAAATATTACAAATTCATGAACTTACAAGGGTGCATGGAAACTGCGCAATGCTCACTGTAACAATCATTTTATGGACTTTTGTCACCAAATTTTCAACATAGCCATTTTAGACCTCTGCTCATGACAGGTGTCACTGTGATTTTCTTAATCTGTCCCAAACATTGCTTTCGCACACCGACTGCACCATTGTCTGCGCTACATGTCTGGAAACACATTTTGGGTGAGATATGAAAATGGCAGCTGTACTGCTCATAAGAAAGTGTGGTAAAATGGCAATGTTGAAAACCTGCATGCAAATATTAAAAATTGAACTGTGAGTTGCATGCATTAACTCTAACGCTCATTCCTAAAACAGTCATTTTGGGAATTTTTTCACCAAATTTTCAACATAGCCATTTTAAGACCTCTGCTCATGAACAGTGTCACTGTGATTTTCTTAATCTGTCCCAAGCATTGATTGCAGCACCAACTGCGCCATTGTGCTACATGCACAAAACACATTTTCAGTGAGATGTGAAAATGACAGCTATACTGCTCATAAGAAGGTGTGGTAAAATGGCAATGTTGAAAATCCAGTGTGCAAATATTAAAACTTCACAAACTTACAGTGTGCGTAGGAACTGCGCAATGCAGCTCGTGAATCAGTCATTTTAGAATTTTTCACCAAATTTTCAACATAGCCATTTTAAGACCTCTGCTCATGAACAGTGTTACTGTGATTTTCTTAATGTGTCCTATACATTGATTTCGCATATTCAACTGGCCATTATGCGCTATGCTACGCGGAAACATATTTTCATCGAGATGTGAAAAATGACAGCTGTACTGCTCATAAGGAGGTGTGGTAAAATGGCAATGTTGAAAATCCAGAGTGCAAATATTAAAAATTTGCAACCTTACGAGTGTAGGAACTGTGCAAAGCACATTGTAAAACAGTCATTTTTAGGATTTTTTCACCAAATTTGCAACATAGGCTTTTGAGAGCCCACCCTATGAACACTGGCATTGTCATTTCGTTAATAGGTCCTGAAAGGTGATTTCGCACAGTGACTGTGAAATCACCCTTCGGCCCGATTACGCCATGACAGTGACAGAATTCATGAGGAGGGGTCCCAAAGCCCCATGTTGAAAATTTGTGCAAAATTCCAAAAAATGCCTGAGATATGCAGCAATGTTGAAAAATCCTATTTAATACATTATACAGCTTACGGCATTTCTTCAGTTCGCGGTCGGCTTTGAAGAGTGCAAATGTGTTCCCAGTCCACGAAGATCATCGCGCCAGACTCCGGTCAGTATGGGGGTGAGGGGGTGTGGGGAGGCAGGATGCGCAGTGGGTGGAGTGCGGATGGGGGCAGGGAGACTATGAGGGACCGTTTTTTTTGTTACAGGGATTTTATTATTAACACGGCGTGGGGCGTTTGCCACGCTGGGGTGGGCTACCAGCGTGGCAGCTGGAAAGAGCTGTTTGGGGGCTGGAGCTGATGGGGTTGCGGCACCCTGTCTGCCACAACTAGCTTTGCCCACGCTGGGTGGGCTCGGCGTGGCACCTGCTCTGGCACGGGAAATGTGAAGCTGGCGTGGGATTGAGCACCCTGTCGGCTATACAGTGTGTCGTGGGGGGTGCATGAGCATGCAATATGCGTGCATGCATGTGTGTTGGGAGGGAGCACTGCTCACTGAGCGGTGCTCTCTCTTTCAACTGTACAGCACTGCATTTTGGATCACCGAGACTATGTTTCTTGCACATGTGCAAGCAAACATAAAATGGAGAATGAGAAAAACAATATTATATTTGTATTGTCCTGACTGACAAGCAGCACGCTGAGCAGAGCACAGCAGAGGCCTAGCAGCAGCACCACACAGTTCCAGCCACCACCAGCACTGTGACACAGACTAGGACAGAGCAGCAGACCAGTCTAGATAAAACACGTACAAGAACTATGTTTGCAGCAGCAGCAATCACTTTAGAATAAGAAAAGTACATTACCTGTGGAAGTAGCAGGTAATAAACAGCTCAAAAAATCTACTGGGAGGAATTCTCAGAAGAACATAGTGTTATCCACGGTCCAGCACCCTGATTGTACCCCCACCTTGTGGACAGCACACATATGTAGTACATGTACTAACCTTAGGGCAGAGGCACTTATCGTATAATAAGTGTCAGGATCTGTGTTCTACTGTATTTTACTAATGCACATTATGCTCCATTATGTTTTACCAATATATCTTAGCCCTCAGAGATGCTTTTCACTCTGTTTTACTGTATTCTCTTAAGTAAAGCAACAGTGCCATATTTACTGCTTGTGCATCACTGTAATTGCAAATGACCTTGGGACTTATAGAGATCCCATTGTATTACTATCTGTGTAAGCAGCAACTTCTTATGTTAGTTAGGATAGTTACTCAGGTCACCTGTTTTGGGCCAATTAAATACTTTTTATGTATCTTCCTTAGCTGTTGCTATAGAGATTATTGGGGTATAAGATCCTTTGTAGCATGTAGTTTCTCGTTCTACCAGTGTTTTCACTGTTGGTAGTAAGCCTGTATTATTTGCCTGTAATACATTTTATTTATTATATGAGTACCATTTGTCTGTTGTCTCTTCCTTTGTGCCGCTCCACCAAGAACCTGGGAGCGATAATTTATTACCATCTTACAACAGTAAGGGTACAATTCTCTCACACCTCCATCAGCATGGAACCATTGGAGAACTGCAACAATGCTAGAACCACTAAACTGAAAGTACAACATGCAACTTATTGTTTACAGCACCTTGATAAAAACTAGGATTTTGGATTTCAAATCTAAAATCCACTGAAAATGCACTTTTATGATTTTGGATTTTGGCAACCAATAGCAAAAATCCTTCCCTTACACATCTGCTAAATCTCCCTTTCCTTGGGCATAGTCCCTTTGGCCCTCCAAAAGGTGGTGACCCTTCTTGCCCAGGAAATTACCACCCTGTCTCCCTTCTCCCTCACTTGCCAAACTCCAAGAGTCTCTAATCTACACCAGGGTTACTGATTTCCTCACCGCCTCCAACACCCTCTCCCATTTCAAGCTGACTTTAGGAAGAACCACTACTACTTTCTCCTTACTGAGGGTCACAGATTCCATTCTTTCAGGTATGGATCTGGGTCACATCACTGCCTCTGTTTTCATTAACCTGGTGAAAGCATTCCACTCAGTGTCTCACTCACTCCTGCTAAGCAAGCTGCATTTGCTTGCCTAGTGGCACCAGCAGTGAGATGGCTCAGTTCCTACCTCATGAACAGGTGTCAGTCAGTTCAGGTGGGCTCTGTCCAATCATCTCCTCCCAATACTTGTGGGGATCCCCAAGATTCTATCCTAGACCCCATCCAGTTCTTCCTCTTCATAAATGACCTCCCCTCAGTTTGCTCACATGCACAAATCCATATGAGCGCTGATGATATGGTCATCTACATTTCTGGTCCCTCAACCCCTGGTGTTGAGGCCCTCTTCAGTGTGATTTTTAACAGCATACTAACCTGGTTACAGGTAATTAAATTAAGGGTAAAACACAAAGAAAACAATCTCTGTGAGCTTTGAGTCAAGACAAAAACTCGCTACACTCTCTTCATCCTCAGTCTTCTCCACTCCAGACAGTTCTCTCCTTGAAGTTGTCTTTGCCTTCAAAAATCTTAGGATATAGCTAGATAACATGCATGTGTAACCCTGGTGCCATGTATGCAAGGGCTGCTACCACTACCTGGGTGGCCATGTGTCCCTTAGTGACCATCAAGCCATCGAGACCAGCGCCCTATTTTCCCTGTTTTCTTGTGTGTGGGACGGGCATGCAATGATGCCAGGGGAGCACACACATGTCTGCACATGCTCCTTCCAGCACCATGCCCCAACTCACCAGCCCTCAGTAAGGTACCAGCATCATACCCAGCCTCTGCTAGAGGTCACCCAGCGCCGACACCTGAAATCCCCATCTCCCGAGAGAGAGCAGTCCTGAGGCGCTCAATCCCTCCCCATCCTGGTGACCCCCAGCGACCGAGTCCATTCCCGAACTCGGGTCACCGCCATGGCGGGTGTGGCATCCAGCACCTCAACCCTCAAGCGCCACCGGCCAGCCCAACAGTGTCCCTTTAAACATATTTTCCTTTAATTATCATTAATTCAAACTTTGTAGAATCAGTTAGCTCCCTTGCTCTAGTGCTCAGGCCTTAGATTACTGAACTTGGCAAACACAGCTTTAAACTAGTTACAGTTCCTATTTGGTTGGCAGAGGGTGGCTCTGCCTACTCACGATTTTGCAGTCATAATTGGTGTAGAAAGCTGTAGCTGAGGTGCAGGCAGGAGATATGGCTGACCCCTTTTCACCAGGCTCTTGCAGCTTGCAGGCTGGAACTTCTCAGCTTTGGAAATGGTTGCCTCCTTCTCTCTGGGTTTGCAGTCACATTCAGGAACAGAACAGGCTGGGACCAGGGCCAGGGCGCTCAGACCCCAGCGTCTAGGCTATGCCCCTCAGGGAGAAGCGCATATGCAGTGCATAGCTGGCACACTACCAGGCTGACTCCCAGGCCAGTCTCGAAAACAGTCTTTTGCATTCAGCACATTTACATTTGGCACATTCTGATTGCTTTAGTGGTCATAATCCCTTCAACCATGCACCAGAGTGCAAGCATGGTCCTTTTAGCTTTCAAGACACAGTCGCTCACACATGGGTAGTTTCTCCTTAAGGAGGACTCAAAGCTTTCACAGTCCATGCATAGGCAAACTCATTTCTCTCTTAAATTGCAGATGGAGCTTGAGGCATGGCTCTCAACCACTTCAATCTTCACTTGTCAACAAATTCACTTTCTCACACTTCTCAAAAACAGTCCTTCTGGGCTATGCTGGTGGCTGTAGCTACAAATGAACATTAACAGAGTCCTCTCAGGCAATGTTTGGGAAAGCTGTGCACTCAGGATACTTTCCCTTCATTCCTTTAGGCACTTTAAACAGCAACATCAAGCATTAAGCGGGACCTTCCATGGTCACGCATGAATCAGATGTCCACCCTATCTGGCGTTGATCAGATGCAGGCTGCACACAGACATTCAGCAATTTTGGCCTTTCCGGGCCTCTTGGACAAACAGGTCTCCAAGTAACTGAACTTGTAAATAGAAGTTTGCTCACTCAGCATGAGAAGCTTTTCAACTCCTGAAGTTGCAGGTTTCATCAGCACTCTCACTGTTGAGGCAGACAATTTATTTTATTTATTTATTGAATTTTGGTAACTGGGTACACTCACTGAGACCAGATGGTCCCTTTTCAGGGGTGACCTGGGGTTAATTACAGAGAGACATAAGTCAGTGACATATGCATTATACATTCATAACACAGCAATATACACATTATTCAGAGGAGTACTGCATTATTAGTCAACATATTACATAGTCAATTCTTATCACGACAGAGAGACAGCACCTGTCATTAACCTAGGAGAGACACTGGATGTGCAGGGGCAAATTAACAAAGGGGGAGGCATGTTTCAAGTAGAGTAGAGATTAGTACTCTCAGGGCCCTATATAATTTCTGGGTAACAATGATCACTAAGCTTAATGGGTTCGTGCCTGGTGTGGTAGTTTAGACCATTATCAATTATGACAGGAGCAGTGATTCAGTTTCAGTAACACAGAAACATAGGCTACAGAAACATAGACTTTGACAGCAGATAAGGACTGCTTGGCCTGCCCAGTCTGCCCAATTCCTTACCTGTTGGATAAACTGCAGATCCTAGTTAACCAACAGCCTACTTCTTCCTACACCCCACCAGAATTGCATTATATCTGTCACAGGCATTCTTGAATTCACCCATTTTGACCCCACAACCTCCTCAGGAAGGCCATTCTATCGTCCACCACTCTCTTCATGAAAAATACTTCCCACGTTGCCCCTGAGCTGTCCTCCTCTATCTTCAAATTGTGCCCCTTGTTCTTGCACATCTCTTTTCTGAAAGATGCTACCCTCTTGGACTTTGTTGATTCCTTGAGTTACTTGAAAGTTCTATCATACCACCCTGTCCCTCCTTCCCTTGAGGGTATACATATTAAGCTCTTTAGTCTCTCTTCAGTATGGCTTCTGTGCAGTCCCAGCACCATTTTAGTTGCCCACTCTGAATTGCCTCCATCCTGTCTATGTTCTTGTGGAGATGGGGTCTCAGAACTGCACACAGTACTCCAGATGGGGTTTCACCAACTGTCTGTACAGAGTGATAACAACTTTCTGTTTTCTACTGGTGATGCCTCTCCTATGCATCCCAGTATCCCCCCCACCCTTCCTTACTGCCTTCTCACATTGGTTGCTAACCTTTAGGTCATCTAATATGACTACCCACAGGTCCCTTTCCATTTTGTTGTTGTTAGTACCCCTCTCCAATTGTGTACTCTTCCCCTGGGTTTTGTTTCCCAGGTGCATTACTTGCACTTCTTTGCACTGAATCTAAGCTGCCATACTTTTGACCATTCCTCCAACCTTGCTAGGTCCTTCTCATCCTTTCCACCCCACTTGCGTATCAACCCTGTTGCAGATCTTTGTGTCATCTGCAAAGAGGCATACTTTTTCTTTCCAGTCCCTCTGCAATGTCACTTATAAAGACATTAAAAGGACAAGTCCCAGTACTGATCCCTGTGATACCCCACTAGTAACCCCCTTTCTTTGGATTGAACTCCATTTACTATTACCCTCTGTGTCCTGCTGTCCAGTTAATTTTTTACTCAGGCTACCACCCTGGGAGCCACTCCCAGGCTGGCTAACATGTTTATTAATCTTTTATGTGGGACTGTGTCAAATGCCTTGCTAAAGTTTAGGTAGGACATGTCCACAGCCCTCCTTGGTCTACTACTTAGGTCACCCAGTCAAAGAAATCTATTAGGTTTGTTTGACATGACCTTCCACTGTGAATCCATGTTGCCTTGGGTCCTGTGTCCCGCTGTACTCTAGGTACTCGACAATTCTTTCAGAAGAGATTCCACCATTTTCCCTACTACTGAGGTCAAACTAACAGGTCTGTAGTTTCCTGCCTCTGTCTTGCTCCCACTTTTATGGAGGGAACCACATCTACCCTCCTCCAGTCCTCAGGTACCACACCATCCTCCTATGATTTGTTAAAAGGGTAGTCAGTGGTGTCACTAGTTCTCCCCTTAGTTATTTTAGAATTCTGGGTAAATCCCATCAGGCCCCATTGCTTTGTCCACCTTCAGTTTTAGAGTTCTTTCAGAACCCTTTCTTCTGTGAATGGGCTGGGATTGCCTCCCATCCAGAGTGCTTCTATTGATTGGATTTGGTACCTCCTCTACTCTTCTTTGTGAATACTGAGCAGAAGTATTCATTTAGTAACCCTGCTTTTTCACTGTCACCTCTGCCCACCAGCCTCCCCTTTGGTTTGCCTTACCATCCCTCCTTGGTCTTTCTTCATTCCCTAATGTACCTATAAAGGTTTTATCCCCTCTTAACCAAGTTGGCTATCTTTTCCTTAGTTTGAGCATTTGCTATTCCGACTGCCTTCCCTGCTTCCTTCTGCTTTTACTAGTACAGTTCTCTGTCCTGCTCCTTCTGTGTGTCCTTATACTTCCTGAAAGCTATCTTTTCTCTCCAACCTTCCTCGCCACCTCTTTTGAGAACCATAGTGGTTTCTTCCTTCGTTTTGATTTGTTTATTTGCTCACACAAAGGCTTGTTGCCTCTGTGATGGCAGTTTTGATTTTTCCATTGTTCCTCCACCCCTCCTTCTTGTCCGCTTGCTAGTGCTTTTTGAGGCACTCTCCCATTTTGCCAAAATCAACCTTCCTAAAGTCCAGTACCCTCACTTTTGTATGGCTTGACTCTACAGCTGTGTTTATCGTGAACCATACTGTTTGGTGGTCACTTGTTCCCAGATGGCTACCCACTTCTAAATCTGAGATCCCTCTCCATCCCTGTTTGAGAGTACCAGGTCTAATATTGCTCCCATCCTCACTGGGTTCCAACACTAGCTGTCTGAGGCATCACCCTGTAGGACATTGAGAATGACCCCGCTTTTGAATGTGGCTGCAGCAAAGGTGCTCCAGTTAACATCTGGCATATTCAGGTCCCCCATCTGCAATATCTCCCTTTTTCTTCCATCTTATGGATGCCTTCTACCATTTCCTTATCCATTTCCTCCCCTGAGACAGGGGTCTGTATACAACCCCATACGGATTGTGGTGCCATTTCCTGTCTCCAGGGTGACCCACAGTGCCTTCTCTCCTCCCTGTTTACCCTTTAGTTCCATTGCTTTGATCCCTTCCCTTAAGTAGAGAGCTACTCCTCCTCCTTTTACCATCCCTGTCCCTCCTGTAGATTGTGTATCCTGGTATGTTGACATCCCAGTCATGGTTCTGTGTGTACCATGTTTCTGTGACTGCCACGATATCCAGGCATCCCTCTTCCGTCAAGGCCACTAGTTCAGGGAGCTTGTTACCCAGACTGTGGGCATTGGTACTCATTGCCCTCCATTTTTAATGGCCTTACTCCTTAGCCCCATTCCTGTCCTTACTGCCTTTGCTTTTTCTCCATTTACCCTGCCCTTCTCCATATTGACTTCTCTATCTTAGTGTTTGCCTCTCTAACCACTCTGTTTTGTGGGGGCTGGGATTTCCTGGTCCTTTTCAATGACTTCCTTTGGCTAGTTTAAATGCTTGTCAATGATGCATTTAAACCTATCACCTAGGATCCTGGTTCCCTCCTGACAGATGCAGACCATCGTGCCAGTATAAGCCTATATTTACAGTCCAGTAGATGGGATTTGAACTCTTTCTTAAAACCCTTAGAGAAGCTGACATTTGGATGCCACAGTGAGGCCATTCCACAGAGAAGGGCTAAAGGAAGAGTATGATCTTGCTCAGAAGAGGTTCTGACTCTGGGTATCTAGAGTAGTTGGAGTTCCAGTATCTTAAGGTTCTTTTACACTGTTTAGGTTGCAACAGAGGTATTGTCCTGCCTTTGTTTGTAGGCTAGGCATAGGAGGGGTAGGCCAGTTTGCACTGAAGTGATCATCAGTTTAGGGATTTCAGCACTATATAGTGATGGTCAAGTGGTCTTGCTGGATTGACAAACCTCGCTATCCTGTGGTAGAGAGTTCTTAGCATCTGGAGCTCAGTACCTCTGACAGAGAGTAGCACTGGAGCCCCATGGTGTAGAACAGGAAATATGCAGCTATCTCACAGCTGAAGATTCAGGTTTTGCCCACATTTTTCCCAAACATGGAAAAGCAAATGTTAGCCCTGGGGACAAAATCTGGCAACCTCAAGGCCAGTGACTCTCATTTCTTGTGCCCACTTTTTCTTGCAGAGGCAAGAGCCCCTCCCCTGCAGAGGGCTCCCACTGAACACACTTGGCCCATTCTCTATAGCTGAGGGCCAGAGTCCCCTCCTAGTGGAGGGCTTGCATCAAACTGAACTCAGCCTGCAAAGTCCCTGGGTTTTGGGAGCTCTCTGATGCTCCCAATTGGCTGAATCCACTTGTCTGTCCCAAAAGGAATACTGATTAGGCTTCCTCGATGCTTGATAGGCTTTCTGTTTGGGTGCCCAAATCAGTCCCTGCTTTTCACCCCCAACCCCTTACCATTGTCCCACAAGTCTCTGACAAAGTCCCAAAAGTCTTTTCACTGAATCCTGTTTTTCCGATTGGCTGGCTGACTGCAGACATAGCTGATAGTATTTACAATCCCCATGCAGTCCATCAAAGTCTCACCATACATGTTCTGGTACAGCCAGTTCATTTGTTTTATTTAAATCTTAGACCCATAGTTCAGTAGCCATTACTGTTCCCTCTTAAATGCTGCCCTTTTAAACATTTATGTGCAGACCTCGTCTGTCACTGCTGCTGAAATATGCAGTCCCAGGGCAGCAGACAGGCAGCTCATGCATATTAATGGGACCCTTTAATATTCATTCACCCGAGCCCAAAGAGCTTCTCAGCGCTTTTTATTTACAATGATGAGGCTCCCTGCACCTGCCTAAAGTCTCCAGTCCCCTGTGGCAACCAGGGACTGGGACCATTCAGAGGCAGCTGCTTTACCACAAATTGCAGCAGAAAACATTGGGAGCACCCTGCACATGCGGAAGCCATCTGCCTGGCCTGGACATGTATGGGAGAAAGACAACGGCTCCACTAGGTTCCTTCAGCCCATGGAGGCAAAGATAAATGCCAGGGCAACTTGGGGGCCTTGGGTGAACATTTTGACTCTGGTCAGGTGGTGGTGCAGATCAGGGAACACCAGGCAGGAACTGGAGGCACTCCAGAGGATGGGAGAACCAGCCAGGCAATAAGATAAGCCCCATGGGGGTACACTTGATTTCTCAGTACATATAGACATCCTGCTCTCAGAACTCTTCCTAAGCTTGGGTTATGTACTGCAATAAAGAATGCCTCTCTCTTGCTATGCACTGGTAGCTGGTCACTAAAACAATCCTCCCGTGCTCGATTATGCAGACATTGTCTACAGCACTGCTCCCGCCACTTCCCTCACTAAACTAGACACCCTCCTAAGTGTCTTTTGCCATTTTGCAACAAACTCCCTTACCACACTCATACTGCTCCCTCTGTTATTCTTTTTCTATCCCTCCCTCTCCCACCATAGCCAGGCCCATTCTTTAGCTTTTACTGCAAATTCTGGTATGGACTTCTCCTCCTATCTCTCCTCCTCCTTCCTTTCTCCAGCAAGCCTGTCCCCTACCATCTCCACTCAAGGGTGTCCTGCTCCTGCTCCTTTCTCTCCACCATCCTCATTCCGTGGCAGGTCAGTCTGCCTTCTCCTTCCATCTTCCTTTCTTCTGGAAATAACTTTATTCTATCCTCCAGCAAGCCACTTTGTTCCCAGTATTCAAGCACCTGCTCAAAAGTGCTCCTAATGTTCCTTGCATCTGCCCTTAGCTAACTCCCTAACTTAGCTCTGACTCACCTGCACTCAGGTTTTCATTTATAATGCACTTCTAATGTAATTACCCTAGTGTGTTGTACAACTGCATTGTGAGCAATGAAACTGACTGTATTTAAATGTATTTTAATTTTATTCTCTATGTCACACTCCTTTTGCTTATGTTTCTTTGTACCCTATCCCGAGGTCACACCTGGAAAGAGCCATGCCTAAGTCTGCCTTTCCCAGTTACCAACTTTTAAATAAATAATAAATAGCAAAATCCAAAATCCTAGAACTGGATCAGAATTTGATACATCCACTTTATGCACCCAAATTCCAAGCATCCCCAATCTGCTTTGGATTACAGTTTGTAGTGTTGTGTCATAGAATGCAAACCCCACTAAGACTGCCACAACCCCTTGTGAGCTACATTAATATTTACTATTGATTGCTGACCCCAGGCACATACTTCTCTTGTAGTCTCTGCTTTACCTTCATGCTCATTACTATATTCACTCTGGCTACAGGTTCCTGCAGTCACTACTGACAGTGCTGAAGCTACTGCCCTGCCCTCCTTTCTGATCACATGCTTGCTTGCTACAAACATAAGAACAGATTTTATACTATCATCATCATGTTTATTATCTAATGTATAAACCACATAACATAAAATTAAATTATAGGCAGAGGGAAATTGTTTAACCAGGAAAGGGACACTAAGCCAAAGCTTTTTCCAGGTGCAACCGGGGAGCACAAGGAAGTTAAGTGACTTGCTTAGGGTCACACAGTATGCAAGTAGGGGCTGATAGGATTCAAACCCAGGACTCGGGTTTGCAGCTCAGTGCCCTTAACCACCACGCTATTCTGCCTCCTCAATATAGAAGAGCTAATATATAATAATAATATAACATAATAATCATACTATAGTATATGGCTTGGGCTTATTGTGTATGGAATTCAGTGGCTGCTCAAACATTGTGCACATTCTAAAAGTGTGCAAATTCTATAAGTTATTGTGCATGTACTGTAATCAATATTCATGAGCCTCTATTAAATATTCATGATGCCATGCACTATTTGCCACCTGATTGGTTGAATCAGCTCTGTTGAAACAAAAATAAAAACAAACATGGCGGCACTGCTAAGCGATCAGCTCACTGAGATGGTTCAAACACGGACTGCTGTAGTTGGCTCCGTGTTCCAAAACCATACAGATTTTACATTTTATTTATTTAATTTATTTATTTTTGTTCATAAACTGCACCCAGGAATGGTAGCTGGCTCAGGAAAGAAATGGAAGCACACCAGTGGACTCTGCCTGACAGACTGACCTGCTGACAGAACCACAAGCACAAACACAAGGTATTAAACCTTGGAAACATGAATGCTGAAACTTTTATTTTGGCATCTGGGGAACCATATACTACAATAAATAAAATATGGAAAAGCATACACAACTTGCCATTTGTTTCGATCTCAGGGTTGAGATACCCCATACGCTGGTATCACAACTCCTTGATGGAAACACAAGTTTGTTGTATGCTCACCTATACTATTTCTCATATTATAAATCTAATATAATATAATATATAAAATTGCATTGTAAAATCTATGGTGCTGCAAAGGAGAATTTAGTAACTGGCATTAGAGAACACAGAGTCAGAAACTACAGTGTGGTATAAGCCTTGAAGTCAGCAATAACTTATAACTAGTAAGTATTACTGCAGCTTACACAGGGTCAGGGTGGTCCCACTGGGTTTACAGATGCTGTCACACCACCACCACAGAGAGTAATCCACAGCAGATGCATACCAACATCACCTTCAAAAAGTAAGCTACAGTAATTCATATTTATTGCTCACCTCAAGGCTTTTCATGCCTATTTGTAGTCTGTTTACCCTATGAAAGTTACTGAGAACCAAAGTGATTCATCCAAACTGATAAAGCTGAACCGAATTCCAGGCCCTAAATTGAGTCAAACTGAAGATGGCTCTGGTCCATTTCTCCTTTCCTTAAATCAGACCTCCCACACTGCATTTGTCTTATGTGTCCATCTGCTTATGAAGCAGTGAAGTATTTTTCACAGAGAGGTTGTGGATGCATGGAACGGCCTTCCGGAGGAGGTTGTGGAGTCAAAATCAGTGGTGGAATTCAAGCATGCATGGGACAGTCATAAGGCAATTCTATGGGGTGGGGTAGGAAGAAGTAGGCTGCTGGTTAACTAGGATCTGCAGCTTATCCAGTAGGTAGGGAAATGGGCAGACTGGTGGGCCAAGTGTTCCTTATCTGCCATCAAATTCTATGTTTCTATGTTTCTATGTTAAGCAGAAAATATGTTTTGGGGGCAGTTCAAATCCAGTGGTCTCCAGGCAGACTGGTAAAGGTACAGGGAACTATAAATGCCTGTAAAATAACTCAAGACAGCGAAACAGAAATACCTCACTTCTCTACAGGACAAGAACCCTTCCATCTCCAGGAAATTCTGGGTACAGATTAATGACCTCCTAAAGGGCAGTTCCACCCTGGAGATATTATAGCAGAATGTAAATGTTATAGTGTTCCTTAGTCTTGGTAAATTTACTCAACACCTTTTCACAAAGCTAGACAAATCCAAAATCTTAACAGGATCTCAGCACCCTCCCTGCCACAGTTATCTACCATAAACAAAGGACCAGAATTCCATTTCAGATTAGCTACCTGTAGTGAAGTGCTAAAACTCCTAAGAAAACAGCTGAAGGCTCAACAGGGTATGATAAATTGGACCCTAAATGTTTAAAACTAGCTGCACCTGTTATAGCAGCTCCATTAGTAACACTCTTCAACAGATCCCTTCTAGAAGGAAAACTCCAACCAAATGGAAGTTAGCCCAAGTAGTGCCTATACATAAGGTTGGCTATAAGGAACCAGTAGAAAACTACTTATATCATATTCCTCTCATCTGCTAACTAGCCAAAGTGTAAGAGATTAGTCTATAATCAGATTCAGGACTACATGGAACAGCATGGCTTGCTCACGTATAGGCAACATGGGTTCAGAAACGCCATGGAATGGACACAGATCTGGTCAGTCTGACCACAGATGTATATAGGGCCATGGATCAGGAGCATAAAACAGGTGCAGTCTTTATTGATCTCACTAAAGCCTTTAACCTAATGGAGCTGCTATAACAGGTCTTCTCTAACAAACCTAGTGTCAAGTATCTTCCTCCCTTTTGATTTAAATGGTTCCCAATTGAGTTTGTCGATCATTTGAAATATTCGTGATTATTCTTGATTCAAAACTATTCTTTGAAAACATGTTATTTTCATTAGAAAGGCTATTCACCAGCGTCTTGGCATGCTATATTGTGTCAAGGCATGCCTTACCAATGAATCCTAGAGTCTGCTAGCCCACAGTTTTTATTTAGCAAACTGGATTGTGATTTATTAGTTTATTCATCTGCTTGTAAAACTACTTGAATCTCTCAAGGTCACATATAATTCCATCCTTAGGTTTATGTTGCGGTACCATATCACACTCAACACTTTCTTCTCTTTCAGGAGTCCTATTGTTTATCTTTTGAGTATCGGATACAGTTTAAATATTGTATAATGTTGTTTAAAATTATTTTGGGTATTCTCCTCTTCTGTTTCCAGATTGTTTCCCAGGTTTATTAATGGATATGGTACTCATTCTCAGGATAAATTTTCTTTTCAGATACTTCTCTTCGCAGGGCAATTGGCAGAGATCAGTTCTATATAGGCTCCAATGTTTTCAACTCTCTCCCCTGAATCTTTTCATTTTAAGACCATTGGTAAGTTAAAGCACAAATTATTTTCATTTTTGTAGCTCTCAGAAATGTAATTGTTAATTGTATTTGTATCTGTTTACTGTTGTATAAGATGTTTTGTAATTTTGTCAATGTTATTATTGTCTTTTGTGTTTGCTTTTGCAATGCTTGTTGCCTGTGAAAATGGGCAGTATGCTCATCAGGCTAACAAGGATGAAAAACACGAATACTAGTAATTTGCAGTTTCCTGAACAAACTGAAACAACTAGGACTGAATGGACTGTCCCTTTGATGGGTAACTGACTACCTGGTTTACAGATCACAGCTAGTATGATGGAAAGGTGTCCTATTGCATCGCTGTACAATTACTAATGGTATACCACAAGGCTCCAGTCCTTGGCCCACTTTTATTCTCCTTTTAGTAGACAATATATCAGACAACTGCAGTGGAGCAAACCTTTTGCTCTCACACAGATGATGTTGTTTCTACTAAAGTTCCAATAACACTAATAGTGTTCATGTCCAGATTGCTAAAGACTTTAGCATTCTGGTGTCGCTATCCTGTTTATCCAGACATCTAATCAGTCTCTTTGTTTGTTATGCATTCTTTGTTATACACTAATGTACTGGATGTTAGTTCTTTTGTATTATATTTACTGTTGTTCCCCAGTGCCTTCACTTATATCTATATAAGTAGATGGTCTTTATTCTTGTTGTAGCTGTTGCATGGCTGTTAGAAGTTCAGTTCAATTACTTGTTTGTTGTTATTACCTGTTGAAAATGTAATAAAAATGTCCCGATAAAAAAAAAAAAAAAGACTTTAGCATGTGGGAAGCTGGTTCACAACCAACAAATTACTAAATTCAATTCTGTTCTGCCCTGGGCACCTAGGAGCAGCCCAGCAGAACTTGATAAATATTAATACAAGTCATGGTTTTCCCATTGAGGTTGTGGAGTCCATAAAATACCTGATAATCCATCTGGACCAAGAATTGTCACTTAGACCCTATGTTGAGCAACTACAAGTCTAAGCACCAAAAATTGGGCTGCTCTGTTGTCTCAGTAACTACATAACCAAACAATCTAGGCTAGTGATTGCAAGCTCCATGCTACTTTCCACACTACTATATGGTACCCGATGTTCAGAGCTGCTAGGGTAACAGAAATGCAAAACTCAAAAGACTCTATCATAGAGTTGCTTGCTTTGCAACAGGGTCTCCCAATAGGGATCATTGTAGGGAACTAAAGTTACTTAATTGGCCCACACTGAAAGGAAGACTAGATTACTCCCTACTCAGCTAGCATTCAGATTAATAAAGGCTCTGCACGCCCAACCTGAGGATATTTGGACAATCAAGCCCCAAGACGGACTCTCTGGTCCTCCATCCACACACTACTAGAAGTTCCATGAGTGAGGTCCAATATAGGGGAAAGATGCTTTGCCACTCTATCCCCATCACTATGGAATAATCTTCCATCCTCCCTTCAAGTTTGCTCATCCCTTAGGGATTCAAGAAAGGGCTAAAGACCTCCCTACTAGAGAGTAATATAGGCAACTGTCTTTGTTGAGAAGGTCTATCCTTCCTATTAGTGTTCCTTTGCCTCTACTCAGCACTTGACTCTCCTCCTGTAACTGTTCACTTCGCTTGAATTGCCTGGCCTCCCTTGAGCTGTAATTATATCTTCCATATCAATGTAGTTCCAAAGCTATGTAATACTTATGTACTGTACCTCTGTTTGGTATACCATCACGCAGTGACTCCCGATGGTGAAGACCATCACAGTGACAGAAACTGGGCAAAATCCACCCATTGCTATGGTGGTCCATGCAGCGATTGGGACTGCCTCCTGGGTGTTTGCCCCTCCGGTCCAACTCCGACTTGGAGTTAGAATCCTAGAGACCAGGTGTGTGGGGTGGAGCGCCCAGAAGGGGGTTGGGGTGCATCCCTACACTGTGTGTGCCAACATCCCGTGACTACAATGCCAACAGTCAGCATTGTAGCTGTTGCAGTAGGGATGTCTGTGCTAGCTGTCAGGCACTATATGTAAACCCCTCTGTTTATATGTAAATAAACTAGTGTCATCTCTCTCTAGTACTGTATGTTTAAAGCAGTGGTACCTGCGGCTGTGGCTTTGTGAGCCACAAGTGGCTCTTTACAGTTTTGGATACAGCTCTTTAAGCCTACTATAATTGTAATTTAGTTGTGGCTGTTTACATGCCACTGGAATGATCACCACTTCACGCTTTTTAAGTAATGTGCAAACAAAGAATCAGATTCATTTGTATACCTAATTGCAGAAATTTGCACACATATTCAATATAGCACCATTACACCCCCCGCTCTTACATGCCGCTAAACAATCACCCACTTCATGCTTCTTAAGTAATGTGCAAACAAAGAATGCAATTTATTGATATACCTAATTTCAGCAAATACAAATGCACACTGAGACAGTTTTGGTATTGAACTAGCAATGATCACCAGGTCATATAAATACTGCCAAAACAACAGTGTCCTAATGGAGATAAATTATGTGTCATCCAAAATAAATAAAACTTACTGAGGCTTGTGACTGGGATTACAGCCATGATATTTACATTGCCTGCATTCTGTGAGTTTCACAAAACAGTCTGATGGACTGTGACATTTGAGAAGTAATCCCCAACTCCTGCTTAGTTATGAAAAGTATCTGACTGGCTGTTCCATGTCTTCCTGTCTCCGTGTGAGCCTAATTGTTAATTAAAAACACTTAGCTAAGTAAATTATTTGTTAATTGAAGCTGGTTTTGGTCAGGCAGGTTAGCTACTGGATAAATATGGTTTGCTGAGTGTGCATGGTATGGATTATGCTGTGCTGACTTCTACCAGACAAACTCGATGTACTGACTTCTCTACTACCGACTCTGCTACTCTGTGACTCTGCTACAGACCTACATGCCGAGAAGGGTATAACTTCATTGCAGGTAAATTTCTGAGATGACTCAGATACCTGCTACCTAATTTGAGTACATTCTGAGATTTCTGGGCTGTGCAGTGATAGTTGATCTGACTGGGCTTTGCATTGTAAAAGCACTGTTGGTGTGGACATTTATAAATGTGTGTGTGTGTGTGTGTGTGTGTGTGTATTTATGTTATGAGATCAACATATTAATACCCATGATGTATTTTATGTGTTGCAGGCTGTGCTGGGAACCAACTGCCAAATACAGAATGGAGACCAGCAAGAAAAGAAAGTATGAGGATGAATAGGATGAATACAGATGCTTCAGGAAGGAATGGCTGCATTCTATGTAACCAACTGCAATTATATTAAATCAGTTGAAAAGTGTTATTAAAGGTTTTAGTTTATCTAATTGCAAGAAATTTTAATAAATTGAAATAAAATGTGTTTTAAATGATACTACTGATGTGCGTCATTTCATCTTACATGTATGACGTGTATGCCTGTTGTGGCTCCTTGGCAAAATATCGAAATTCCTGTGGCTCCAAAACCAGACATGACTCGAGTATCACTGGTTTAAAGTATGCTCTGTCTATACATTAATATAATTAATCCCTAGTCATCTCATAAAGGAACACTTAGTCTCTATGAACCTACCTGGTCGCCAAAATTCAACAATTAACTGAATAAATAAAGGGTGCTTTGTGTATGATCTTGAGGGCAGTACAAAGGAACCAAACCCACCTGTTTTAACAGTTCAATTTTTAAACTAAGTCCATTTAAGAAAAGACAAATTTTGTTCTGCAACAACTGCACAAAAACTAAGGTAATCTGCAAAATGTTTCATATTCTCTTTTTGCAGATGAATGAAGTCTCCTTTGAAAACACAATGTTTTTACCTTGTGTGCCAATATGATCTGTGGATGCTAAACCTGAAAATGTGTTTTAATCATAACTTTATTTTACAAACTTTTGTCATCTAAATTTTAAGTCTTCAAGATATCAACCTGTGAAGCACACAGATATCATGTTTTAAATCCCAGCCAGTTTACTGCCGTTAACTACAGGATGCCAATTTTACAGCTGCAAGGTTAAGCACTGCAGAAGTCTTGCTATCTCAGAAAAGCAACTCCACCTCACCAGATTCCAAATGAGCAGCACAAAATGTTGGAGCTGAAGCACAATCACTCCTCTAGTTGAAGCACTCCACTGTCTTCATTCAGTAGACCAGTGTGTTTATTTCTGCTCCCTCCTCTCACCACTCTGTTTTTCTGTATCAGTTATGTAGACAACAGTGAGTCATATAATATATGCTTAGCACACTCATCCTCATCAATGTGAAGAGTGCGCATCCCGTTCTGAACATGCTGCATGAGGCAGCACTTTCTGTCATGAGCATAGAATACACTGGCGCAATAACTCAAGAAGCCCCATGAACACGCTCACTCTGACAGCACAAGCAACATACTGCCAGCTGCCTGCCAGTTTTCTTTACATTTTGATGCCAAACACCAGTAATGGCTAGCACTCTGTTGTGGGATCCTGCACATGAGGAACCCAGTTCCCATTTTTGCTTAAGATCTGGCCAGCATCTTCCAGGGCTCTTTCAGGTGACCAGGAAGCATTGCGTTTATAAGCACTTTAGGCAGTATTTTTTAGTAAAAGTCAAGTGGCTCCTGCACAGAAAATATACTAAACCATGCTAGTATTAAAGAAAAGAATAATAACTTTATTTAAGAAGTGTAGTACAAACATAGTGGTGGAGCATCAAAGAGCTAGTTTCACCAGTCAACCTGACGCCCACCACCACATTTTATGTTTGTACTGCACTTTAAATAAAGTTTTTCTTTCTATTATTTAATACTAACATGGTTTTGGTACCTTGTCCTCTGAACCAACTGGCATCAGCCTTTTTTCTTTTTTTCTCAAGTATTTTTTAGAAACCTGCCCTCTGACTCTGAGTGTTTTTGCTCTCCCTGCAACCCAGCCAATGCCATAACAAACAAGGCATAAAAGTGGGAGAAAGCATGTGAAACATTCATTAGACAGGGGAACTAGATCACAAGTTCAGCCCCACCAGAGTCAAATACACAGTGTGACTTTGATCAAGTTACATAACCTCCTAGTGGAACAGTCCTCTGAGCTGTGGAAAGGAGATGCTGTGTAGTTACATATTTCAGCAGGGATTTGGGGATAAAAACACAAGCAACTCTGCTGCAAAATGGCTGATTTATGTGCTTTGGAAGTATTTAGGGCATTTTATTTCAGATTATACAATGACACCAATTTGGGTCATGACAGCAGGATACTAACAAGTTAAAAGAAAGACATGTTATGCAGTGTTAGAAAACAATGGTGCAGAACTGCAGGCCTCTGAACCGTCACATCTACCCAGAAAAGAGGATGATATCTTGTATGGACAGAAACCCATTAGCCTAGATTAGGGCTGGACTGGAGAATCCTGTTATATGCATGGTGGGTCATCATTCCCTCCCTCTATGCAACCTTGTGGTCTTCATGAACTCAGCAGTCTGAGCTGCCTGCTGATGAAGAATGTAGGGCATTGTGGCTCTCCTCTTCAGTGGCACTGCACCACCTGTGCACTCACAGGCTGCAGGTCTCCTCTCCCAGTGTAACACCTGGTTTACTTGCTCTCCTTCTATCTACAGTGGATTTATTTCCTGATGGCTGATGCTGCACGGATGTAGCTTCCCCATTCCTGCGGTCCAGTTAATCAGTTGTAACAATTGTAACCTGTATCTTCTCAATGAGGGCAAGCCCCAGCAACTCAGCCAATCAGAACAGCAGTCATAATATGGCAGCTTCCAAAATCATTTATTTATTTATTTAAAATTTTGGTAACGGGAAAGGCACACTGAGCCAAGGCTTGTTTCCAGGAGTGACACAGGGAAAGGGGTGGGATAAACAAAGGATATGCAAAGTAAAGTTTTGACATAGTAACAGTACAATAATGAGTCAAGTACATATATAAGTGGTCCAAGACAGGGGACAATTAAGGGACAATTATACAATATGAGTTATATATAGAGCATTTAAACAATATGAGTTAAAATAGTGCAGTAGGAATTCAGAAGGGTGAATGAGGCATTATGGAGCAATGAGTGAGGCGAGAGTGCAATGCACAAGTGCCAGTGCCATTTGATGAGGCTAAGGCTGGAGTTATAGAACAGGAGTGGTGGAGGTGGGGTAGAGGGTAGGATGGGGAGGTGTCACAGAGTAACGAGGAGTAAGGTCTGCAGTGCCTAAAGCACCAGTGCCAGTTGATGAGGCTAGGACAAATGTTATGCAAGAGGAGGAGAGGTGAAATAGTGCTGAAGGAATGGGGTAATAGTGGCCATGAGAGACAGTGTGAGTCAGGTCAAAAAGCATGGTAAGTGAGGGGAGATGCGTGAAGGGGTCAGTATCAAGAAGGACCGGAGGGATCAGCTACAGAAATCATGAGAGAAATATTGAAATGTAGGGTGTTACCAAATACCATCACTTCAGGAAGACTAATTTTGAGGCTATGGGAAACAAACTTATTTTGAGGCTAATGAAAACAAACTCAGGCAGTGTGGAATCAGAGGATGGAAATGGGTAGCTTGACAATAGAGCAAATGAATATTTTCAAGGGACAAATAAGGAAATTGAGAACAAACATGTGTCCATGGTACCCAAATACAACAGTATTGGAAATGTCCTGCTGTAGCAACATAGAAGGAGATCAAGAAGATAAGGAGTTAAAGAAAGCTGTATAGAAAGAATAAAGTACTAATGATAGTACATCATGGAACAGTATGAGGAACAGCAGAGGAACTGTAACACAAGTAAAAGAAGGCAAAGCGGGATAAAGAAACTAATATAGCAAATAATTCCAAACTTAATTCCAAGATGTTGTCGAATAATTTAGATGCAAATTAGTCACAAGGTCCTGATGGGATGTACCTAGAATTTAAAAAATTTTGGCAGCAGTACTAGCAGGATCACTGACATTGCTTGCTTAACAAGTCCCTGGAAAAGGAGATGTTCCAATGGCACTGAGGACAGCATGAGTCATGCCATTATGTAAACAAGCTTTGGTCAAAGCCACAACAGCTGCTACTACAACATTAAGAATGATATGCATGCCTCTAGCTGAAGCTGGCTTCTGACACTCTCATGATGAGCTTGAATGAAGCCAGCTACTCCAGAGCCATAAGCTATCCAAGCAGTGAAAGTGAAAACTGCCAGTGCTGTCAGTAAAAACTGATGGCTTAGCAATACTTGGAATCAAAGGAAACAAGCATTTGTCAATGCCATATTTGCTTGCTGGCATTGGCATTGGTAGATGTAGAAGTTACAGAGGAACTGCATAATAGGAATGGCAGCGAAGTATTGAACTGAAGCCAACCCCACACCACCCTGTAGAGTGACAGGCGTTGGGTGCCTTTGGGTCGCCAGGCATAACAACCACACCATTTCACCACACACCCTACCCTGCGGACACTGACAAGTGTCACGGTGCCTTGGGGTCTTTGGCCCTTATGTGCACCCATTCCATCAGGAAATATGGTGAGATGGGTGCAGTATAGGAGAATGGGGTGAAGTTTGGGCCGAAGGTCCGAGGCACACCTTGATGCCTCTCACTGGTTGCATGGTGTGCATGGGGTGGAATGGTATGAGCATTAAAGGCAAGAATCCCAAGTCACACCCTGATGCCTGTCATTCTCTACAGGGTGGGCGGCGGTCGGAAACCCTAACGCCTCAGGCACTAGTTGGTATTTTCACCCAAATTTTCAACATGTTTTTTTGTGACCCCACCTCATGAACAGTGGCAATATCAGTTTGTTAGCGAAAACTGCTTTTGCACAGCAACTACGGCATTTGGCACCACAGGTGCAAAACACATTCGAACAGGATGTGAAAAATGACAGCGGTACTGTTCATGGGGAGGTGCAAAATGGCAATGTTGAAAATCTGCTGTGAAAATCTTTAAAAAATGGTGAAGTCATGAGCAGGTGAGAAACTGTGCAACACACACCCGTAATGTAACTAGTTTGGGGATTTTTACAGCAGATTGTTAACACAGGCATTTTGGGACCTCCGATCATGAACAGTGTCAGTGTGATTTTCTTTATCTGTCCCGAACAATGATTTCCCACAGCGATCACGCATTTCTGCGCTGAAAGTGTTGCCATGTTGTGGAAAATGACAGCTCTACTGTTCATAAGGAGGTGTGGAAAAATGCCACTGGTGAAAATCTGGATTGAAAATATTGCAAATTCATGAACTTACGAGGGTGCATGGAAACTGCGCAATGCTCACTCATAACACAGTCATTTTATGGAGTTTTGTCACCAAATTTTCAACATAGCCATTTTAAGACCTCTGCTCATGACCAGTGTCACTGTGATTTTCTTAATCTGTCCCAAACATTGTTTTCGCACACCGACTGTACCATTGTGCACTACATGTATGCGGAAACACATTTTGGGCGAGATGTGAAAAATGGTAGCTGTACTGCTCATAAGGAAGTCGGTAAAATGGCACTGTTGAAAATCTGGTGTGCAAATATTACAAATTAAGCAAGCTTGCCAGCGTGCGTGGGAGCTGCGCAATGTGCGCTCTAAAACAGTCATTTTTGGGAATTTTTGCCAAATTTTCAACATAGCCATTTAACACCTCTGCTCATGAACAGCATCACTGTGATTTTCTTAATGTGTCCCATACATTGATTTCAAGACACGACTGCGCCATTGTGCGCTACATGGTCGGAAACACTTTGTGGTCGAGATGTGAAAAATGACAGCTGTGCTGCTCATAAGGAGGTGTGGTAAAATGGCAATGTTGAAAATCTGGGTGAAAATATTGAAAATTTGCGAACTTACAGTGCGTAGGAACTGCTCAGCATGCGCTCGTAAAACAGTCATTTTTGGAATTATTCCACAAATTTTCAAAATAGGCTTTTGAGAGCCACCTTATGATCACTGGCAGTGTCATTTCGTTAATTGGTCCCAAAAGGTGATTTCGGCGCAGTGACTGTGAAATCACCCGCCGGACCGATTAACGCCATGACAATGACATTCATGAAGGCGTCCAAAAAACCCATGTTGAAAATTTGGTACAAAAATCCCAAAAATTCCGAGATATGCAGCAAAGTTGAAAAATCCTATCTATCCCATTATACAGCTTACGGCATTTCCTCAGTTCATGTGGTCAGCTTTGAAGAGTGCAGGCGTGTTCCCGGTCCACCGAAGATTGTCGCGCGGACTCCAGAAGGTAAGTATGGGGTGGGGAGGGGGTGTGGGAGGCAGGGTGCGCAGTGGGTGGGTGTGGGTGGGGGCAGGGAGACTGAGAGGACCGTTTTTAATTGCAGGTTTTTTATTATTAAGGCGACAGGGGCGTTTGCCCAGCATGGCAGCTGGAAAGGCTGTTTGGGGAGGCTGGAGCTGACGAGTGGTGGCACCCTGTCGGCCATAGGGGCTTGTGCGCGCGGGGTGGCTCCCAGCGTGGCATCTGTAAGGCTGTTTGGGGGCTGGAGCCGACAGAGGATTGGGCACCCCGTCAGCCATACGGATGTGTGCCATGCTGGGGGCTCCCAGTGTGGCACCAGGAAAGCTGTTTTGTGGAGGTGGCATGGGCCGATGCGCATTGGGCACCCGTCAGCTATACAGTGTGGGGTGGGAGCATGTCGGCACGCAATATGCGTGCGTGCGTGTTGAGGGGAGCTCTGCTCACTGAGCGGAGCTGTCTCTTTCAACTGTATGCCACTGCATTTTCAACTGCTGTCATAGACAGCTGGAACAGTGATTGGCACACTGTGTCCATGCCTGCAAACACACTGACTGAACTGGAAGAGGCTGACACACCTCTGGAAAACTCGGATGATGACACTATGTTTCTTGCACATGCGTGCAAGCAAACATAAAAAGAAACATGCTACCTTTTGAGTACTTCTGATGTATTTTTATGTTGGCGCTTGCACAGCCAACATCTTGTGGCAGTGGAGATCTGGAGCGTGGTGGCTGTTGGGTGAATGCAGGCACGCATCAGTAGAGTGCATCCTCATTCCCCAATCAGCCTGCATGCCAGCACCACACCATGCATACTAATGTTTCAAGCACATCTGAGGAAAGGTCCACTGCAATTCGAGAAAAGCTCGTCCAGATGCAGTGGACCCTTCCTACGTTCTTGGCCACACTGTATTCGTGGTGGGAGGCCACCCAATTGGACTTCGGGGTGCCCAACCCCTGCTGGCTTACTGTGGCCGCAAAATATGTGCAGATGGGGATCCCACTCCCGTCGGCATAAAGCAGTCCCCATTTTTTATATGCGAGGGGTGCCCAATCCCCTCGGCTCTTCCCCAGCTTTCCTTGTGTGTCGACAGGGTGCCCAATTCCTGTCAGCATAAATTAACCCACCTTTTGCTGTATGCTGATAAGGGTGCCCAATTCCCCATCGGCTGCAGCAACCCCCTCAAACAGTTAGGTGGCATGCTAGGAGCCCACCCCAGCATGCCAAATCCTCTGAGGAAAAAACTGTGCCGCAATGGTTTTTCACCCTGTAAGACAAAAACAGTCCCTCGTAGTCTCCTACCCACCACCTGCACCCACCCATTACATACCCGCCTACCCACACCCCTCACTCCATACTTACCTCTGGGGTCCAGCGTAATGATCTTCGATGGACCGGGAACACGCCTGCACTCTTCAAAGCTGACCATGAACTGAGGAAATGCCGGAGGCTGTATAATGGAATAAATAGGGTTTTCAACTTTGATGCATATCTCAGGCATTTTTGGAATTTTGGCACCAAATTTTCAACATGGGTTTTGGGACCTCTCCTCATGAATGCTCTCACTGTCATGGCGTTACTCAGTCCTGAAAGGTGATTTCGCAGTCACTGTGTGGAATCACCTTTGGGAACAAAGAACGAAATGACAGTGCCAGTATTCATGAGGGGGCTCTCAAAAAGCCTATGTTGCAAATTTGGTGGGAAAAATCAAAAATGACTGTTTTATGAATGTGTGTTGCACAGTTACCACGCACGCTGTAACTTAACGAATTTGCAATATTTTCACCCCACATGTTCAGCATTGTCATTTTTCCACACCTCTTGTGAACCGAACAGCTGTCATTTTTCACATCCTGCCCGTAATGTGTTTTCGCACTTCCAGTGCAGAATAGTGCGGTCAATGTGGGAAATCAGTGTTCAGGACAAATTACAAAAATGACAGTTACACTTTTCATGAGCAGAGGTCCTAAAATGCTATGCTGAAAATTTGGTGATGATACTCCATCACATGACTGTGTTATGAGCATGCGTTGTGCAGTTTGCACACACCCTCGTAAGTTTGCAATTTATAATATTTTCACTCCAGATTTTCAACATTGCCATTGTTCTGCACCTCCATATGAACAGTACAGCTGTCATTTTTCACATCTGACCAAAATGTGTTTTCGCAGTTCCGGCGAAATAAGCGCAGTCACTGTGGAAAGTCCGTATTCGAGACACATTATGAAAATGACAGTCACACTGTTCATTAGCAGAGATCCTAAAATTCCTATGTAGATAATTTGGGGCCGAAAATCCATAAAATTAGTGTTTTACATGCATGCATTGTGCACTTTGCATGCACACTCGTGACTTTTGCATTGTAATATTTTCACTCCACATGTTCAACATTGGCATTTTTCCACACCTCCTTATGAAAAGTACAGCTGTGATTTTACATATCCTGCCTGAAATGTGTTTTGCATGTCAGGCACAGAATCACACCTGTCGCTGTGTGAAATCAGTTTTGGGGCACTTTGAGGAAATGACGATGACACTGTTAATGAGCAGAGGTCCAAAATGCCTATGTTGAAATTTGGTGCCAAAAGTCAGTAAAATGACTATGCTAAGCGTGTGTTGCAGTTTCCACGCAGCCTTATAACCGTACATTTGCAATATTTTCATGCCAGATTTTCACCACTGGCATTTGTGCACACCTCCTTGTCAACAGTACAGCTGCCATTTTTCACAGCCTTCCAAAACGCATTCCGCAACTGTGGTGTACAATGGCATGCTCGCTGTGGGAAATCACCTTTGGGACACATTAACAAAATCACAGTGCCACTGTTCAAGAGGAGGTCCCAAAATACCTATGTTGAAAATGTGCCTCAAAACAAACCACAAATAATTGGGTTGCGGACGTCTGCTGCTCAGTTTGTATGCATGTTCATTGCTTCACCAATATTTCATATTGCCACTCCAGATTTTCAACATTGCCATTTTTATGCCTCCTCATGAACAATACAGTTGTAATTCTCCATCCTGCCCAAAACTGTGTTTTCGTCCCTCTGTCACCAAATGCTACAGCCTCTGTGCAAAACCACCTTTCAACTAACAAAGTGATTGTGCCACTTTTCATGAGGTGGCCTGACAAGCAGCCCACGTTGAACATGTATGAGTGAAACTACCACTACACGCCTACAGTGTTAGGGTTTCCAACTGTAGCACCCACCGGTACAGACTGACAGGCATCAGGGCTGTGACTTGTTATCATCAGATGTAATGCTCATGCCATTCCACCGCCCCATGCCCTCTGCAGCCACTGACAGGCATCTTGGTGTGTCTTGCACTGTTCAGCAACAAACTTGACCCACGCTCCTATACTGCATCCATGTCAGCGTGTTCCCTTATGGAATGGGGTAAGGATAATGCCCAAAGACCCCAAAACACACCATGGCACTTGTCAGTGTCTACAGGGTAGGAGTGAGGCACAATGGCATGAGCATTATAGCTGATGACCCAAAGGCACACCCTAATGCCAGTCACTCTTACAGGGTGGGTGGAGTTGGTGTCACTTCAATACTTCACTGCCATTCCTATTATGCACCTCTAGCTGTGCCACTGCCAATGCCAATGCCAGCATGACAACATTCAGCACTGACAAATGCTTGTTTTCATCTGATACCAAGTATTGCTAAGCAACTGGTTTTCTGTGATAGCACTGGCAGCTTTTACTTTCACCACTGAAGCGCTATGGCTCTGGAGCAGCTGGCTTCATTCAAACTCAGTCTGAGAATGCTAGAAGTCAGCTGCAGCTAGAGAGTGTGCATATCATACTTAATATTGCAGTGTTTTATACTGTGGTAGGTTAAGTGTTGGCCAATAGAGATGTGGAGTGCTCTCAGGAGCTTTTTGTGCTAAGTAGGGTGGAAAGGGTGTTAGGAAATAGTTGGGGCTTTGGACATATATGTGGAAATGGTATTGGTAGATTGGAAAGGAATTTGTAATGTGTGTTTGCAGCCAGAGGCAATTGTTTTTAATTACTGTAAATTCTTCTATTGGCCACGTTCTACTAACAATATGAAGTGGGTCTCATTTGAAGGCTGTAAATATGTTTAAATATCTTCGAGTTCATGTCAGTCCAAGTTTGACGATGCAGCACACCTGAAACAAGTACAGCAATGGTATATGCATAATAGGGTTTACTTTACAGAATTAAAAGATGCTTGTCAAATGACTGTAGGTTCTCAATTGTTCAGAATATCCTTCTTCATCTGATTGATTATAGGGTATGTGGCTGATGCTGCCCTACTATAGCACTTCCTAAAAAGAATAATCTATAACAAAATAAGAAGATTTTCTTTATCACAGTCAAAGAACCCATTACTGTTTAAAATTTTAATTAACTAAATTGGCTTTCTTTTAACTTAAAGGCTGAATTAATCAAATCTAGTTTACATATTCTGCTACAGTTTTGCATACCATTCTAGTTACACATTCTAGTTTTACATATTACATATTATTTCTAGTTTACATATTCTAGTTTTACATATTATTTTTTATTTGAAACATATTATACCAGGTTAGTAAGCAGAATCCAGGAAGGGCTAGTGTCCAGTTGCGACCTGGGAGAGGGGTTGGAAAGGGGATATGTTGGTGAAGCTGAAGCACATTGAGCAATTCACAAATACATGGTAGACAAGATGTAGAGAGTGAGATAGATGCAGACAAATAGCTATCAAGAAATACATTGAGATTGTACAGTGGGGCCAGTTTTACAAGACTGCGGAGAAGCAGGAAAACAATCTTACAGTACATAACATTCAACGATAAGCACAGGCAAATTGATATACAGTAGGATGAAATACATGTATAGAAACTGTAATGGTATGGACCCAGTAACAGACCATGATGTGGGAGATGCCCATGAAGAATATTTGGAAATCCATCTTATGGGCAGTGATGGCATGTCAAAGATGCCCTATAATACTCCTTGATCCCATAATTTGCAGAGATGTAGCTGGGCTAAGTAGTTAGGGTGGAAGGGGGCTAATCTATATGCATGTGAGTCTATATTTTAACTGAGGATTGAAAAACATTGCCTGCAGCGAGTGATCTGAAGCTGCTCCTCTTCTGCCATAAGGGAGTAAGGATGGTTGGAGGCAGGAGTAAAATGGCATGTAAATATCCAGGACATTTACCCAATAAGTGTTTGGCACCTAATAAGGACACATGAAGAGAATGCTCACCAATGGAAGGGCCCAGCCAAGCTCCATGTACATTGTCCAGTGATGGCTGTGAGGTGGGCAGGGCAAGACATATCTACTGTACAAAGACTACTGAAGAGAGTATTGAGTTTGGAGGTAGCAGGCACTAGAGAAAGCAGTCTATTAGAGGAAGATGATAAGTTCACCAGTGTCTTTCCTTTAGCTGGGGGCAGCTATTCACTCTGTAGAATCTCAGATTTGGTAAAACACTGTGTCACAGCTCTATTGATATTCTCAGAGAATCAAGGTGTTGGTTGGACCAAGATATTTGTAGGAGCTTCAGATCTGAGAAAGTCACCCAACTGGGAGTGTATCTTTGGGGAGGGCAGGGAATTGCTTAACCATAGGTTGGTGACAGACTGCATTGGGTAGTTTTCTTATGGTTATCAGCTAACTGGTTAGCATGGAACCTGTTTTGGACATTGAGGAAGTTGAGCTGTAATGACTGCATGATGCCAGTGTGTGAAGCTCCTGAGGAGAAGACTGTAATCTCATCTGCATACGTATGGATATTACAAGAGATTAAGGAGCTAGGGAAGATGTTAATGAAGACAGAAAATAGAATGGGACCCAATATAGATTTGTGGGGATTCCTAAGGTGGAGATGAGATACAGAATCCCAGCTTGACTCATTATGATCTGCCAGACAGATAGGATTTGAGCAGTGAAGGATGGAGTCAGAGACACCTGAGTATACTTATTTTGGGAGGAGCGGAGGTGGTTTACAGTGTCAAATGCTTTAGCCAAGTCTATGACTATAGCTGCAGTATCCTGCAAAGCCCACATTGGAATGGATGTGCTCAGCTATTCAGAGAAGGAAAGTGGAGGGTTAGGACAGAAATCAGATAAAAAGAGGACGAGTAAACCAGAGATATTTAGAAACAGGAGAGTTGCCTGCTAACAAATTGCTCAGGTACATTTGATAGGATAGGTAACAGGCATGTGGACAGTGTTTACTTAGGGCATCAGTGGAGCATCCATTGTGGAGAGGAACCACCATGGCATGTTTCTAGCTGGAAGGAAAAGAACTTGGGGCCAGAGATGTGGATAATAGGCTTGGCTAGCACAGGGCCCCTAGAATGAGAATTTGTGGGTGATGTCATCTGAACCTCCACTGAAAATGACATTTAGAGTGGGCAACTCCTTTAGAACATCAGCCTCAGGTATTGGGGAGACCAAAATTATCATGCAACAAGTGTGTTCTTGGAGAGCTTTGAAGGAAAAAGGAGATGAGAGCCTCGGGATATTCAGTAAAGTATTAGTTTAGGCCATTAGAAATAAGAAGGGCCAGTAGCAAACTGAGAACCAGAAAAGCAAGAGAAATGATTGAGAAGGCAGTGAACAACTTTTCCAGAACTTGGAAGGAGCAGTGTCATGAGATAGCAATTTGCTTTTTGATTGCTAAAAAGAAAGTAAACCTCAGAGTCTTGTCAGATAGCTGGTATTTACTAGCAGGTGCTTCAACTCCCATTTAGTAACTGACCATTTAATGCAAGAACCACTTGCACACATCATTATTGTTCAACAGTCTTTTGGTTACCAGGTAGCAGTGCATTGGAACAAAATTCTATATCTATAAGGTTCCATATTCATCTTGGACTGTCCATCCCCTCCAAATTCTGAAATACTGTAAAACACTTGTTCAAGCCTGCTTGCCTTGATTCCAGCATTAGGAAACAGTTCTGTTGATGGTGTTGTCACAGACCCCCTTTCTACTGGTAATCAATTCCTTGTTTCCAGGCAGAAACTAAATTCTGGTCAACTTGTGTTTAGTCATAGAGTCACTCAGATGTGGAATAACCTAGCCTTAGGGAACAGCCCACCCTCCAGTTATTGCCTCTGCCAAACAATTACTCAAACAGCCAATTTTATCCCACTGTGAATGCACTTGACAATTGTTATGCTCCCATGTTACTCTGGTTTCCTGAGACCTCTCCTCTTCTCTTCTGTTATGCTTATACATTTGTATATAATAAAGCTGTATATTCATATCAGTGTAGAAGTCTTGCTTAAGGACACTGGTGAACAACTGAGGAAGGTATAAAGTGAAGTTTAATTATATAGTCTACTTATTACTGCCAGATTTTTGGCAGGGCTGAGTGGTGTGTCCTGTTGACAAACAAGGTTTAGAATCTGTGGAAGGCTAATCACATGCTCCAGCAGGCTGCCAAGGCATGTATTGCATTAGTTGCATTTGTAGGTAATCATTTGCTGATATGAACTTTAGTTGTGTTGTAGTGCTGTGTCAGTGTATAATGGCACCATATTATTTAAAAGGAGGCACATGTGGACAAAGGAATGTGCCATTTATACTCACATATACAGTAAGTTGCATTCTTAGTATTCTGAATATGCATTAATTATAGGGACACAACTTATATGTGAAGTCCACATATCTGCAGAGTTTTTATTGCGGTCATAAAGGAATTACTTGACCTACTGTACACATGAGGTTGACTTATACACATGTCCAAGCCAGGAAAAACAACTTTCTTTTAGCTTTTATGACCCAATATGAATTCATTGCTACAAAACATTTCTCTGTATTTGGCAACCTCAATCAAAGGTTCAGAAAAACATTTCAAAAGGTACTTAGATGGTTACTGTATATGGTTTGACAGTACATTAAGCACAATAAAAGGAGCTTGACTTATAGGTGAAGTACAGTATACATGTATGTGTACATCTGCCAAAATCTCAAGGCATGGGGTCAACGTGTACACAAGATCAACTTACTATACTGTATACATGAATATACACTGTATATCTTATAAGGCATTGTAAATCTTTTAACCTTCATGGTGCTTAGGATTAGTAACTGCATTGTTTTTACTAGTACATAGAAATTAGAAACATAGGGCCATATTCACAAAAGGCAACTCAGAATGCATGGCAATTTGCATCAGGAAAAATGGTGCAAGTAGCACTTACATCCTGAGTTGTGTCCTGGTGGATTTACAAAGGCAGCCTGCGACATGCTGCAGGCTGCCTGTGCTAACTGCACCAATGCACCATAAATCCCATTGTGACATGGCATAAGTGGGTTTATGGCAGCATTTGCACCCTATTCAGGTAGGGTGGCTGCTATGTCCACAAATCAGATTCAGAGACAACCACTAGTGAACATCTGTCAAAGACCATTTACGCCAACAAAAAGCTGGTCTAAGTGGTCGTTGCTGTTCACTGGAGGTTGCCACTGTGCCCCAGCTCCACATCCCTGTGGGTTACCACCCCCATAGCCTCCAGGTCCTAGGCATGGCATGCTCTGTGCCAGGATGGGTGTGTGAACAACCCCAATGCCCAGACCCCAACACACACACATGTTGAGAGCCCCATGCCCTGGGGCAAGATTCCCCTTCACTCCTGAAACTCCCTGGTAGTCTAGTGACCCCCACCCAACAGTGCAAGACCCCCACACACACACACCTCAATACCCTGCTGGAGACTGCCATAGCCCTCCACTCACCACCATAGCCAGCTGCTGATTCACCCACTGGGTGTGTGTTGTGAGGCTGGAACCACTGGGAGGGGTGAGGACCACTGGGCCACCAGGGCAGTTAAGTGTTGTTATATGGGGTATCCATGTCAAGGGGAGCTTAGGGCCAGGGCCCCACCTTATGGGAATCAGAAGTGGGCATGGGGTACCATGCCTCCTCAGCTGGCACATCTGCTACCTACCCTGTCCTGTGACCTGCAGCATGCCTAGGAACTGTGCCCTACCTGCACAGCTACCACAACTACATGGGGCCTTGAACCCCTGGACCCGCTCAATACTGCAGATCGGGTGCAAGGTCCAGGTGCAGGGATGAGTCGGAGCAAGCTGCCATTGTCGCAGCTTGTGGTGGACTCAGGAATCCGACCCATATAATTTGATTGTGTATAAGGACTTTTGGCCCAGCCATTACATTATACTGACTCTAATTACAACCATTAAATTAATCTTATCAAAGCTTGATTCAATTTTAAATGCTTCTGCTAGATATGTACAGCATGGTATTTGCTTCTTACATGAGAACACATTATTGAATACTATTGAGCACATTAAACTTTTAAAATGTTGACAGAAGATGACTGTACTTCAGCCAGTTCTTTTATCAGGATATTAGAAAATGCTCCACAATATATAACATATCTTCTGAGTAGTCTAACTCAAGGCTATGGCCTTAAATCACATGATTTAATCACTTTTATGTTTCCAGTACAGTTGGGCATAATTAGAAATAGTTATTCCATGCAACGGTTAGAAATGTATACAATTTACATGCAGTTTTGCATATTTTCCATATGCTTTTGAAGTGTAAATTGTTGCATTCCTAAAATATGCAATTTGGTAAATAGCATTTTTATTTGAAAATACAAATTTTTGCATATTATATGCATAAATCCCAACTCAGTGACAGAAAATATGAAGTATATAAAATAACATTTAATACTGTTACATATGTTATAGGATTATACATACTAAAGACTATGGGAATACGTATTTGGCAGAGATGAAAAATAGCACATTTAAAAGACAGAAATCCCACAGAAAAACCTAACTCAAAGCAAACTAAATTTCTAAGTAGAGTAAAAAGCTACCCCTAACTGGGAACTGGTGAGTTATGCAGACCGAATCCATGATGTTACCAGTCCAATGTCCCAAACATACTCTGATTCCTAGGGCAAACACACAACAGAAATGTATTCTGCTGTCTGGCCCTCTATAACTGCTTAATCAGCATGACTCTCTGACATCACATCCTGGACTTTCCTTTGATTTTGAAGGGCCTTTCTGCAACAGAACTTGTAAAATTGATTTTGTGTATTGGAGCTTGGTTCTTTAGATATTCTGGCTGACTATTGGCAGGGTGCTATCTAGGTGTACCAGCCATTTGTTCATGGTCAAAACATAGCCCCTTTAGATGAAAAGGTGCCCAGCCCTTTGATGTTTATGCAAAACAAAAGCCTTTAGAGGACAGGAATTCTTGCTGTCCCACCCTGCTTCTGTGAGAGCCCAAGAATGCTAACCCAAAAGGCCTGGGACTGCAGTAGGAGGCAATATATGATTTTTCTCATGCATCTCACCACTGAACTATTTTACAGACAACACAGCTAGTAAGATAACAAAATACAGGGTGTTACATCTGTTTAATTTCCATCCCTTAGAAAATGAAAAAATCTTTTAGCAACCCTAAATGATGTTTTCATGTTAACAGGGTTGCTCTACCTACTACACCCCTAGTTCTCTCTCTGGTTTAACAATTCATTAATTCTTTAAGGCACTGCCTTTTCTGTACTAGGGCCACTAGTTATTGTTTAGACAAATCATCAGCATTGCCATGCTGTGACCCACTGTAATTTCTGATGCTCATGTTATAGGACTGCAGCACCAGGCTCCATCTTAACAATTTGGGTGTTTGCCCACTGGTCCTGTGAAGCCATGTAAAGGGGCTGTGGTTAGTGACCAGTGTGAATGCCCTCCCGTGCAAATATGGCTGCAGCTTCTGCAGAACCCAGACAATATTCAGATGCTCTTTTCAAGTGTGGCATAGGCCTTCTCTCTGGGCAGCAGCTTCCTGCTCAGGTTCATGACTGGGTGTTTCTCCCTGTGTGTGGACTTGACTTAGAACCACATCTAGTCCATGATCGGATGCATGCACATTCACAATGAACTTCAGAAAATAGTCAGGGTTCATGAGCACATGTTCCTGACACAATGCCTCCTTCAGTATATGGATTGTTGTCTCACAATGCTATGTCCACTGAACTTTTTCTGGCATCTTCTTCCTGGTGAGATCACATAGGGGTTTGGACATACTACTGAAGTTTGGAACAAACTTCTGATAGTACCCTGCCATCCCTATGAAGGCCTTTATTTTCCTCTTTGTCATGAATGTGACCCATCCACGTATGGGCTCAATTGTTACTGGCTCAGCTGATTGTACCCTCTCCCTACACTGTCCCAAGGTATGATGCCTCTGCCATCCCTATTTGGCACTTCTCCACTTGACTGCTAGCTCTGCAGCCTTCAGTTAGTGGAGCACCTCAGTCATGTACCTGACATGATCCTCCTATGTTTGGCTGTACATGGTGATGTTGTTCATGTATGCCAAAAAAGTATCCTGTCCCAGACAGAATCTGGTCCATGAGCAATGGAAACATGGCTGGCACATTCTTCATCCTGAATGGTAATGCCTGGAACTTGAATAGGCTAAACAGAGTGACAAAGGCCAGTCTTTTTCTGGCTTCAAGAGTCAGGGGTACCTGCCAGTGGCCTTTGCCAGGTCTATCATGCTCAGATACATGTCTTCCTCTATCCTCTCTAGGGTCCCATATGTCCTGGGCATGGGGTATGCATCCAACTCCATACATCTGTTGACCTTGTGGAAGTTGGTGGTATATCTTGTGGTCCCTTCCTTCTTGGGGAACAGTACCACTGGAGAGGCCCAGGAATTACTGGACTCCTTGATAACCCTAAGAGCCACCATTTCCTTTGATCTCATCCTCAATGACATGTTATACTCACACAGGGACTCTGTAGGGTGGCTGCCTCAGTGGGGCCTGGGACCCTGTATTCATGTGGTGCTCTGCCAATGTGGTATATTCCAGTTTTACCATCAACAGTTCCCCAAATGTGTGCATCATCCATTCATTCCATCAGCTTGGGCCAATGTCAGTGATTCTGATAGGGTGACAGCATCCACTGAGGATTCTCCCTTTACCTCTCAAGGAGATCCACCTTTTTTCCTCCTCCTCTGAATAGCTGCACACAGCCAGTACCATCTCTTCCCAGTCATGGTAGGGATTCATCATGTTTATGTGGTAGATTTGCTGCTTGTGCCTCCTGTCAGGTACCTTCACCTTGTAATTAACATTATTTACCCACATGACTACAGAGTATGGACCCTTCCAAACAACCTGTAATTTATTCTGTTGGATAGGGATGAGCACCATCACCCATTGCACAACTCGTTACTCCTGAGCTCTGGCCTCATGGTCATGCCACATATTATGTTTCTGTTATGCAGTGTCTGGGTGCTGTTGGAGGAATCCTATGAGCTCTTTGAACTGTGACCTGAAATTCAGGGTGTACTACCCAACAGACTCCCTTAGGGAGCAATCTCACCTTCCCATTGATCCCTTACGAAATGAAGGAGGCTGCTTACAATATGGCCAAACAGGAGCTCAGTAGTGAGAACCCTTATGGGCTTCTGAGGGTCTTCCTATATGTGAATAAATGATGGGGCAAGTACTTGTCCCACTTTCTTGCATGCTGGTTGGTGAATACCCTTAACATAGATTTAGCTGATGCATTAAGAGGCTTAACCAGACCATTACCATGGGGTGGTATGAGAAGGCCCTAAGGTGCCACACCTACACTTCTCTCAAATACTATTCATTAGGGAAGACATAAAATGGTGCTCTCACCACACAGAATCTCCTGGGAAACCCCACCCAGCTGAATATCCCCAACAGTTCATTGGCCACTTTTTCCACCTCAGTGGAGGACAAGGCCACAGCATCCAGGTACCTCATGACATAATCTGTGACAACCAAAATGTACCTCTTGACTGTGTGACTTAGGGTGCTGAGTGGCCCCACAATGTTCACAAGCAACTCCTGAAATGGCTCTTCAATTGTAGGCAGGGACTCCAAAGCCACCTTAACCTTATCCATATCCACAACCTTTCCTACCCATTAGCACTGGGGACAAGACCAGCAGTAGTCTGGCATGTCCTTATACATAATGGGCCAGTAAAATTGTTATTCTGCCATCTTTTGAACATCTAACTCTAAAGTGTCCAGAAAAGGGCATGTCGTGGGCTAAGGCCAAAGGCTGCTTCCTGTACTCCTAGAAACTACTATCTACTGGTGTATCCTTCCTTTGGTCCTCCTTTGGACCCACCCTCAATATAAGAACCTATTCTCCCAGTGTACTGTATCTCCCTTTTCTCTGAACACTGAGAGTCACCTTTTACCCTGGTGGCTAATTCCCTTTCTTTTTGTAGGAATGGGTCATCTTTCTGAGCTGTCCACGCTCTGCACACCTGACTTTCCTTAAAACACACTCTCCTGTGGTAAAGCCACCCTGGCTAAGCTCTCATCAGTCTGTAGCAGTGGCTCAGAACTGCTGCTCCAAGCATGTTCTTCAGGTAAAACTTCCCCTGCTGCTGAAGGAGGGGTTGTCCCCAGCTGCACAGTCCCATCTGTGTCCTCAGGAGCTGGTTCTCTAGCATTACTATGGGTAGTGACACACACACACAGACACACAATGTCCACCTGACGGTCAAAGTCATTACCCATAATTACAGTACATCAATGTGCAGGTCCAGTACAACACCCATCTCCCTGTATGTCCTGACCACCTCCCAGCTTTGACTGATCTGGGCCATTGGTACTGAGACCACAGGACCTGCCACTCCTCTAATTCTGGAAAACTGGCATGGCAGGATCTGTTCCTTGTGAATCAAATCCTGTTTTATCATTGAAATGGTGGCCCCAGTGTCCCTCAACCCTGGGTTACCTTCCCATTTACTAATATAGGGTGTACATGTGCAGTGGAGTTAATGGGAACTGCACTCTGAGTACAGGCCACTAACTGCTGAGAGCTTCCAAAGCTACCCCCAGATACACTTCCCTTTTGCTATATTTTTCAGATGGTCATATGAGTTGATAGGTGTTCCAGTTTTTGGCAGATTTGGCACCTGCTTTCCCTGACTCCTTACTTCTGTCTCATTATATCACTTCCTTGGTCACTTTTTCAAGGAGGTCTATAATGTTTGCCCATGGCTTACCTTCCTCAAAGATAAGCCCTCTCCTTTGCACACCTCTTCAAGATCTGCAACCGTGATATCCCCATGTGGCCCAGCTATAGTGTCTTTCACCATCTGCTCTAACTTACGTAAGCAATTAGATATAACAAGGTCCTGGGTTGTCATGGGTTAATGCACCCCATGTGTGTGGGTGAGGTATGAGGCGCACTGTAAATGAGTGCCATAAGCACCTGGAAGTTCATTAACCCCTGGTAGCTGCCACCCTGGAGGGTCTTATTGCACTTATAAAGTGGGTCCCTGGTCACAAAAATGATGAAAGAAAAAATTAAAATTAGGAAAAAAATAATAAAATTTCTCCAGTAGAAAAGAAAAAGTGCCTATTAGTAGTGTGTGCTGCTTTTGTTTCTAAGTGTCACTGTGTGGTGCTGTTGTACCTTATGATTCACTAAAGTATGTACTTAAGCCCTAAATAGCCTCCCGTAAATCAACAATCAATACAATTGTCAAGGTAGGGGAATGGGGCATCTAATGAAGCTGCCGAGTTTAACCAGGCTAAGCCTTTTTGTAACACAAACTTGGACACAGTAGAGAAAATTGACAGATGAGATGAGCAGGGGGTAGTAGACCATGGTACTACAGACAGAATGCACTGAGGGCAGTGGGAAGTAGAGCCTGCTAATTTATGTTTGCTCAGGAAAAAGAGCAAACTGGTTTCAGACCAGGTCTTATGGGACTAATCTTCCTAGACCAAATGCCAGCAGCCTAATCAGTGATCCTATTATGTTGTTTTTTTCTGCTTCTGTGATACAGCACCACGTAGCTGGTCAATGAGAGAGTGCAGCTGGGCGTGATACATACTGCCATGGTTGGTTGTGGCAAAAAATTAAAGTTAAAGCATCAACAACAAAAATTATTTAAAATGAGTTGGGCAGGTGGGTCACGAGTGAGTGGGCAGACAGGGGCTAGTCCAGATTGGTAGTACAATAGGGGTTTGCAAGACATGCTGTGTGGAGTTTTGGCATGGCAGTAAATAACGGCAATTTACAAAAGGATCTGATGCCTGTGAAATAAAGATGGAAAGAAGAGGGACAAAAGGTAAGCAGATGGGTTTAAATGCTTTATTTTTATGTTTTGGTTGTGCTAGTATGCCGATGGGTGGGCAGTTTTAAAATATGTGGTAAAATGTTTTTGACTTATGGCAAGGCATGGGTGTTAATGTACTTTACCTTACGGACATGACTGCCAAAATATATGTTTCAAAATTTCTGGGAGGCATGGGCATCTAGGTACACTGCATCCTAGTTGCTGAGAGGATTCACAACCAAGTGGTTGTCACCCTGTAAGGCACTGCATTCCAAACCCTCTAGGTCAAACAAGATGTAACAAATTTCCTACCCATTTTATAAAACAAAATAAAGAATAGTAGTATACACAGTATCCCTTTATATCTTCTGTTCTGTTACTGGACAAATAACCTGTTTATTGACAACCTGTTTTAGAGACCAACCACTGCCAACCAGTTTTTACAGACTGGTTATGTCTCAGAACTCAGTTTGCACCGTGTTACCCATTTTCCAACCTTTCAGGTGCCAGAATGGTCACTTTGGTATGTTGCCACCACTAAGCATGACACTCATTGGGGATATCTTCAGGTCCAAATCCCAGCAGGGCCACTGTTCACAAAGCAGTTCCCTTTCCCAAAAGGCAAACAACCCACAATTTAGTTACAACTGACAACAAATTGATTAAGATCTGATAGTTTTGTAGTCTGTCTTCAGAAACAGACTGCTGACTTGCAATGTACCCAGGTTATCTATACCTTAAAAGATTCAGTTGCTGAAGGCATCACGTCTATAAAAATAACATTTACTACTTTACAATATTTACATATGTCACAGATTATACACACTAAAGAATATGGGGTATACAGTATTCACAGCGATGAAAAAAATCAGACATTTGACAAGATACAGATCATACAGAAAAATTGAAGCTAACTAAATTTCTAAGTAGAGTAGAGTAGAAGAAGCTAACCACAAACTGGAAACTGGTGAATTATGGCAGAATCGAACCTGTGATGTTTCCTGTCCAATGCCCTAAACATACCTTATTTCTCAGGGCAAAGATACAACAGAAGTACTTTTGGATGGCCCACTATACCCGAGTAATCAGACTTGCAATCTTGACATCACACCCTGGATCATCCTTTTATCTCAGAGGACCTTCCTGCACTAGAACTGGTAAAAAGGATCTTGTGTATTAGTGCTTGGTCCTTTTGTAATCCTGGCCAGCTACTCAGGAGGGTAGCAATCTGGGCATACCAGCCATTAGTTTACAGTCAAAATAGCCTCTTTTGATGAAAAGGATCCCAGCCTTAATGTTTACTCCAAACAAAAGCTTATAGTGGACAAGAATTCTTCTGTCCTCATCCCACTTCAATAAGAACCCAGAATGCTAACCCAAAAGGCCTGGGCCTGCAATAAGAGGTAGTTTTCAATTCTTCCCATACATCCACCACTAAAATATTTTATCAACAACACAACTAGCAAGATTAAAAAAATCCTAGGTGTTACATCTGTTACAAGCTGGGCATAATCAGAAATAGTAATTTTGCACAATTTTTGTGAAATGTGCACAATTTACTTGAAATTTCACATATTTTGCTTATGCTTTCAAGTACAGATTTCTGTATTCCTAAAATATGCAATTTTGTAAATAAAATATACAACAAGAACAGCTTCACTGAAAAGATGGTAGGTAAAAAATCAGTATGCCTGCTGCAATAAGCCACTCTCACCACAGCTAGAACTAAATACAAAGATACACTTTAAAAAAAATAATTTTCATATAATCACAATGATGTTGTGTACATTCATATCTAAAATTACTTTTATCACTATGCTGGAAATATTGAACAAATCCTGAATTAATTTCTCTCTACTTTTCTTTGAAAGTCCAAAATCAGATATGGATGTACACAACATTATTGTGGTTATATGAATTTTTTTTTTTTTAAAGTGTATCTTTAGTATTTGTATATGTCTGTTAGGCTGTTATTTATGATTCATGGTTTGGAGGGTTATTTAGTATATGTATAGACACTGAGCACTTTTCCTCTTATCACATATAAAATGTTGTATAGGTATTGTACCTTTAAATGATTTTCCTGTTTAAGGGCATGATGTATGCACATCTGTACCTCCCACTGATGATGTGCTAGTTCACGAGACTGGTCGGGATTTTGTGTCAGTGGTGCATTTGATGTCTGACTGCACTTTTAAACATTAAATAAATTAAATGAATGGTGTGTTCAGCTGTGGTGAGTGTGGTTTATTGCAGCCAGTGAATTATGTAAACAGTATTCTTATTTGAAAATATAAACTTTTGCATATTTATGCATAAACCACATTCTGACCTCTTTTTTAAATGAACACTTTGGACAAGAACGAAGCACTTTCAATTATTTTGTGCAAATAAATTCCAAACTGCATGCTTAAAAGATGCATTTAAAAATGCATAAATTAGGAATAATGATGCAATTTCATACATTTTGTGCAAAAACTTCAAATTTCATATTTTTTTACAAACTGGGTTTTGAAACATTTGCAGTTTATACAAAATGTGGATTACTGAATTCTCATAATTTTCTTGCAATTTTACAAACCTCGTGTGAATGTGAAAATGGCAATTTTACACTATTTGTCAGGCATAATTTCAATTTTGCCCAGCACTGCTGCCCATGAGTGCAGTGGCAGCACTGCCTCGCATTGGGTGGTGGATGGCTGTTAGGGGAAGAGGACCAAGCATTCAGAGGATGCTCTCCTCCTCTGGGAAGGAGGAGACTAACTCCACAACAACATTGACACCTTGTGACCACAGGAGGCAGTGCAGGCAGGAGTGGCATGAAGGGGCAAGGCCAACTGGCTTCCTGTGGCATCATGAAGTTGTGTGCATGCATGCGCACAAAGCTCATGCTGCCAGCATCCTGGAGGCAGGAAAATGTGGGAAAACCCTGGCCCTGAGGGTGACATGTAGTACAATACTCAAACCCAACACAGACACCCATTGGGTGTTTTTATAGACTGAGGGAGTAGCACCTTATCCAGCACTTAGCACCTATATTGTATTGCATTATAAGTATGTCATGGTAATAAATACTCCATCTTAGATGCACTTTGTGTCTCATTTGTTTGCATGTGCCAAACCATGGGGTAAGTTTGCAAGGCTTGTCTTTGGCTTACCTACACAGACTTCCTATTACAGGCACCAAATTTGAGTTGCCAAGGGGTTTGGTGCAGCCTTGAGGACTCTACTGAGAGGGGCAGGTTATTGGGCAGCCTGGAAGAGTGGATGGGGAGACATAGTTAGGAGGTCACCATACTGGTGAAATGTGTAGATGTTCATCACTGTTGAGATACAGTAATTCAAAATAAAATTTACTCAGCACTAGTTCCTGGAGCCAAATCTAACAATGGCAAATCAACTTTTCCTTCCTGACAACTTACACATGGAATGCACTAAATCATTTAGTTGGTTGTATTACATTATGTTCCTGCAGTATTCTGCAGCATGCCATTGGCAGAAACTGATAGAGCATTACATCCTAGCTGACTTCACTATATGCAATTGCTTTTTAACTGTTATTGTTACATTTTGTATCAGTGTAAGTATGTGTAATATGGGAGGCAGTATAGCCCTTAGGTTAGAGCACCACTCTGCGAACCTAGAGACTTGAACCTGGGTATGAAACCCATAGCTGCCACTTGCTACTGTGTGACCTACGAATCACATAACCTTCATGTGCTCTCAGGGCACACCTGGATACAAGCTTCAGTTCAGTGTTCCTTTTCCCGCCAAACATTCTAAAATAAAAAAAAATAATAAATAAAATGAAAATGCTGTCCTGTCAATAGTACTGCTGCTGCCCAAGGGTATTTTTGTAAAAAAAAAAACAGTCTTTTCTTAAATTCATCATTTTCCCTGCCAAAATAGAATAAGTGCCCTCTTGGCATTCTGTAAACACTTTAGTTATTGTAAATCTGAAGCTGTGCTCCATCAATGGATCTTACATTCCTATGAAAGCAGGGTGCATGTGTGATATATTGTGGGTCAGTGCAGAGAGACTCATACATGGTGTGTTAGTTCAGTGGCCATCTTTTATTCTACTCAGAGATAGTAGTCTTGCATCACTGGACATACACAAAGAATGGCTTAATGTACATGACGGAACTTATATAATGGACTACAATACCCATATGTATAAACTACAACTCTAATCAACTTCCTACCATATATATCTATGTATATACTACCATACATATCCATGCAGGTACTACACTCCTCCCGCTTAGACAGACTCTGGTCTAAAATACTTCAACAGTAACATGTCTAACTTCCAGGCTGAAGTAGAATGCTCGGTACCCAGAAACAAGTTCAGGAATTATTCTGCCCCTTAGGTAGAACTTGCCACTAAGTAACAGTACGAGTAAGAGTTCAGTTACACAGAGGTGCAAGATCATTATATGACTTTAAAGGTCAAGTCTTTGTGATGGTCTTTGGTGCCTCAGGGCATATCTATGGGTTGGAATAACTGCTGCTGGTGGAACAAGAGATTCTTATTATTTGTGCACTGGCTCGTGGAACTTCACAGGTAGGAGTAAAGTCCTCTGTGTCACTGTCCTCAGCTGGAGTGATATCTTCTGCTGCATTTGCTGGAACCTTGGAATCCAGCAGGTGATCCACATGCACATGAACAAGTCACTGTCCCATGTGAACTGCATAAGTCAAAGGTCCACATGTTTCGATCACCACCCCAGGAATCTAATTACCCTTGGGATGTCTACAATCTTGTACCATCACCATCTCCCAAGATGAAAAATCCATACTGGCTTGGCTGACTTGTCATAACCCTTTTGCTGTTGATGCTCTGCGACAGTGTCGGCCAAGTCTGGCTTGAGCAATGACAAACAGGTATGAGGTTGATGTTCTAGGAACAGTTCAACAGGTGTTCACTCTGTGACTGTGTGAGGTGTTTCTGTAAGCAAACAGAAAACAAGCCAGCCTTTGAGCTGTAGGTACTTGACATGAATCTGGTTTATTCCAAGTTTTTGAATGTCTGTACTGCTCTTTTGGCTGTGCCATTTGATGCTGGATGGTAAGGAGGGTTAAAACATGTCAGACACCATTCTGCTTTAAGAACAGTTTAAAGACATGGGAAGAAAAGTGGGGACCATTGTCTGACACTAACTTCCATGGTAGTCCATAAGAGGCAAAAGTTGTCTCAGAAGGTCTATAGTCTTTTCAGCAGCTGTGACTTGTGTGGGTAATACTTCCAGCCATTTGGAGTGAATCAGTTACTACCAAGAAGTGCTGTTTGTCCACCTCAGCAGATCTGACATGGATGCAATTCCATGGTGTGGTAGCCCAGGACCAAAGATGTAGGTGCTGTAACAGGTTGGTTATGGACAGCCGCACATAGAGCACATTGGTTGACAAGATGTTGGATATCTTGATTAAGTCCTGGCCTCCAGAGGTATCCTCTGGCCAATTCCTTCATTTGAGAGATTCGAGATGACTGTCATGTAAGTCAGAAAGTAGCCTCTTGCAGAACTTTGGGGTATCCAACTCAAGCTCCCCACAGAACACAGCCTTGCTCTGTGGACAACTGGTTCTTCTTGTCTAAGAAGGTTGGAGGTTGGGTCTCTGGTGAAGTTAGGCCAACCATTTAGGGTGAAATCTAGGACTTTAGAGAGGACAGGATCTCACTGTGTCTCTGCTGCAACATCCTGTGGACTAATTGGTAAGTCCTCGAGATGTGAAAAATGGAATACTGTTGCATCATCTTCCTTGACGGTAGCATCCTTGCTGGGCAGCCTTGATAATGCATCTACATTTGTGTGATCTTGAGAATGTTGGTATTCGATGTCATAGTCATATGCCAACAAAATCAGGGCTCATCACTGCATCCAGTGCTAAGAGTTGGTATTGAATCTTTGGCCCTGAATTGCCAGTAGAGGCTTGTGATCTGTTATCAGAGTGAATTTCTACCCATATAAGTACTTACGGAACTTCATGACACCAAAATTATGCCCAAGGTTGCTTTCTTGATCTGAGCTTAGTTTCTTTCACTTGGGGACAATGTTTGGGAAGCAAAAGCAATCGGGTGTTCTTCTCCAGAAGGTAACACATGTGAGATGACAGCCCCACTCCATTTGGTGACACATCACATGCCAGCCTCAGAGGTTTGGCTGGATCATAGTGCGCTAACCATTTGCTGCCTAGCAGATGTTTCTTGCAAGCCTGGAATCTTTCCTCACATTGTGGGGACCAATTCCATTGAACTTCTTTTCTGTAGCAAGTCATGGAGTGGTTGCAACAATGTGGATAGATGAGCTAGGAACCGTCCATAGTAGTTCAAGAGGCCTAAGAATGATCTTAACTCTGTCACATTTGTTGGTGCAGGTGCCTTGACTATAGCATCCACCTTGCTGTCTGTTGGGCGAGCCTTGGGTGTCGATCCAGTGACCTTGGTACTCAACAGAATTTTGCAGAAGTTGGCATTTTGCTAGCTTTACTCTCAGTCCATACCATTGCTGTCTGGTCAGAGCGTGGTCCAGGATTGTCAGATGCTCTTCCACTGTGGGTGCAGTTAAAGCTATCTTCCATAATGCATACTACATTGTCCAGTCCATGTATTATCTGGTTCATTGTGTTCTGGAAAATTGCTGGTGCTGTGGAAACTCAATATGCCAAGTGATGATACGGTAAAGTCCCTTGTGGGTGTTAATGGTTAGACACGGTTCTGATTCTGGTTCCAGTTCCAATTGCTGGTATGCAAAAGATAAGTCCAACTTGCTAAAGAACTTGCCCCTGAGGAGTGTAGCAAACAAGTCCTCTGCATTGGGTAGTTGGTATGGATCTTGCTGTATGTAATGGTTCACTGTAACCTTGGTCACCACACAACCTCATTGCTTTGTCTCGTTTGGTACACAATGATAGGAGGTAGCCCAGTCACTCCTCTCTACCGTGAGATGATACCATGGCCTTCAAGATGGTACAGTTCCTTCTCTACTGCTTCCTAAAAAGAATATGATACTGGTCAAGGCTTGTAGAAAATTGGAACAGCTCCCAGCTGCAGTCGGATCTTTGCCTTGAAATCCCAGATCATGCCGTAACCATCCTGGAAAATAGAACCATGATTGTCCAATATTTTCTTTAGCACATCTTGCAGTGCTTTGGTCACTGTATTTAAGCAGAAGATCTTCTCTCAGTTCAATTTGATCTGCATGAGCCAGTCTCTGCCTAGTAATGCAGGTCTTTCTCCTTGTACCTCCACCAGAGTCAAGGTCCACGTTCCTCCTTGTAGGTGGTGGCACTTGGATTTCCCCTACACGAGGTTTGCTCTCCCATGTAAGTCAAGAACTGTATAGATGATGGTTGCAATGGGCACTGCTGAGTTTCTCTCTGTAGATGTTCTCTGGCACAAGAGATACTGAAGCTCTGGTGTCTAGCTGCATGCTCACTGGGTTGCCTGCTAGCTCAAGCTGGAGATAAATTTCCTTTCTGGTTGCCCATGTTGCATAAACCATGAACAGGCGCAATGCCTCATCTTCTGTTTCAGTGTTTGCAGTGACATACCATGCAGTAGCAGTCCATGATGTACTTTTGTACACCCTTTGTACATGACCCACTTTTCCCCAGCTGCGGCATTTCTCATGTCAAAGCTACATGTGCTTTGATGGTTGTTACCTCACATTGGTGACACAGTTTTGACTTTGTAGAAGTGCCCTGTATTGCTGGCTTCCTAAATGTTTGAGGTTGCTGACAAGCATGCGATGGATCACTGTGTGGTGTGGCATGTCCCTTTTGTTCTAGGTATGGGTAACCTTATGATAGATGGTGTGCCATCAGGCAAAGAGAAGGGCTGGGGTTTGAAATGTTTTGCTAGTGCCTCAATGACTTGTGCATACAGTATATCAGGTTCAGTATGTCAGCTGGGGCTGTTAAATTCCATAGAGGGCATAAATCTGTGGTTGTAGGACTGCTAGGAAGACATCTACTTGTTCATCTTCTGCTATTTTGTTTGCCTTAAGCCAGTGTTGGAAATGCTCTAGATATAAATCCAATGTTTCATTGTATTCATCAAATTCAGGAACTCTGCCAATTGCAGTCATGATTTCTGTGGCTAGGTGCTCAGTAGCTGCAGTGTCCACACACAAAACAAAGTGCCTTTTTCTGGCTTTTTTCCTCTTGTCTGTGATGCAATTACTGAGGTGTGCCTCAAGAGTCTGTTGAGCTGTGTTTATTGCTACAGTATGGGCAATCTGATGTATTATAACAGCTGAGATGGACCAAAGGAATGTTAGGTTTCAGATTGGAGCCATAATTCATGTGCCTCGTTGAGCCCTGCTATTAGCTTTGGTGTGTCTTTTCAATACACCAAAGTAGCAAACAGCTCTTTAGGTTTCTGTTTCATCTTTCTTTTGATTAATCTGTACCCAGAGTGGTGCACCTAAGCAGTTTACAAGGTTTTAAGTAGCCAGGCAGATAGGGACAGATAAGGAAGCCCCAACAGAACAGAATATAGACGCATCGTTGCTGGAAAGATTTACAGGGCAGTTTAAATAAAAAAGACATACATTAATTTACATGACCCTTCAGTTGCACTCGTAGAAGTTCTGGTGTTAATCCTCATCGCTAATGTGATATATTGTGGGTCAGTGTATGACAGACTCATACACGGTGTGTCAATCTCAGTGGACATCTTTTATTCTACTCAGAGATAGTGGTCTTGCATCACTGGGATACACAAGTAAAGAACGGCTTACTGTGCATGACAGAAACTTACATATATAATGGATTACAATACCAATATGTATAAACATAACCTCAATCAACTTCCTACCATATATATCCATGTATATACTATCATACATATCCATGCATTACTACATCATGTATGACAAGGGGACTGACATATTATTATAGCAGCATATTAGCATAATAATTAAAGATCAAAGGGACTCTAGTTTTAATTGTAAGTCATGAGGGATTGGTGTGAAATCATTGTGGCACAATTCCTCACCAGTCTGTTACCTGCAACTCCCCCAACTCAAGCTGTGCTCAGAAGGAGTCTCCTACCCTTCGTGAGCCAATACACATCAGTGGGTGCTTTCTGCCAGAGGGAGCATGGTCTCTATGTAAATGACATGCTGTTCCATTCACAGTGGTTGGGACATCTGGTACAGCGGAGAGGCAGTTTACATCACCCCCACCAAGAACTTCTGAACTAGGCAGTAGGGGTGTCCAAATGCAGTACCCATTGCTCAAGGACATCAGGAAAAGAGTTCAGTGAGGAAAACATGTCAGGAAAAAGCTTATGCGGGGACTGGGGCTAAGAAGAGAACTGCCAAGGGTTGTTGTTGGCTGAAGTTTGGTTGAGGACCCAGTGGACTACCAATCAATGACATGGGTAGGATTGATAGGCACTGACATTTGCTCACAAGCAGGCCAAAGGTATGGGTTGGGTGGTGGTGGGATGTTTTTCAGTGCCAGCACAGCTCAATCATGTCTGTTTTATCATTGTGCCATAGGCAGACATACATGGGATGGCAATGTGCACTGCCACTGTGAACCAACCTAATCTGTACCCAGTAACAGCTGGAATACCTCATTTATATTCAAAGGTTTGTGTGTCAGGGTGGAAGGCTAATGTTCTCAGTATTACAATTCTATGAGTCTATGCAATGCGAGAATCACAGCATATACAGTAATTTTAAAGGATCCGTGGCAGAGCGATTAATGCCACAGAATAAAATGATGATCACAGTTAAACACACCAGGAAACAGTGATTTAAATACATTAGAGTTAAGAGCCCCAATGTCTAAATAGAGGATGATGTGTGGGCATCTATGAACAACAACACTATGCTAGCTTCCAGTGGTTACCTTGGCACCCCATGTACACCTCAAGAGCGCAGCTCGAGAGGTTTACTAAAGTTGCCAGGAACCACGAGAAGCTGGCTTAGTGTTGTTATTCAATCAATGTCCATACATTGTCTTTTATAGTGTATGGGCATCGTAGTAATTTGACGCTTACCACCTTGAACAAAGCAATGGATTTCTTACCTTTTAGTAATGTCATCGAGGCTATGTTGTATAGTGCGAAAAAATATTTTCACTTACAAACAGACTCATTTAGTAAATACTAATTATGTAAAACATTCAAATGCTTAAAAAGTAAAAAAAATTGGTAACTGGGACCAGAAAAGTGATTCATATGACGGCAGGGTCCAATCGGATTGACATAAAACATTTAACGGAGTGGTGCCATGAACTGAGGATTTTGCAATACTGTTCAGTGCTTGGGCCTTTAGACGATGAGAAATGGAGACAGAAAAGAAGAACAAACCTTGTTTAGTAGAAGGCAAGTAGTGGATACAAAATACAGACTTACTGGTTAGCATTAAAGATATACAACAGTGAGGGCATGCTAGCTGAGTGTCTGGATGTCGGGGTAGAAAAATGACATTAAATGAATTACATGAATGCTTTACACTCCTCACTCAGAGGCTTTGAAAGTTTGCTGCTGCCATTTTTTTTTCATTACTGTTTATCCGCCTTCCAGCCTGCCATCCCCACCCTTCAGGAGCCCCAAGTGGACATCCCTCTACCTTCCAACCTGCCCAAATGACCCCTGGATCCCCATGGAGCTTTGGTTTACCCCAAGTGGGGATGGGGCAGAGCCCCTACCCCATCAATCAACTTTCTTGGTCCAAGGGCCATCGGTGGGCGAAAGGCACATCAAGGGGCACGTCTCCGGGATTCCGCCTTCCCAGTGATGGTAGGCATTTTCCACTTTTTATCCCACCCCATAGAGCATAGGACCCTGACGTCAAGGTGTAGAGCGCTGACGCTGCACTGTATAGCGCCACCCTCCTCCTAACATTAGGGATTGCAGTACCCTCGAGCGTCCGCCTCAGAGTCAGACAAGTGTTCGGGCAATGGCCTCAACCCTCCCCTGAGTAGGCGAGGTGTCGTGGAAATCTCAAGCCTAACTACCCCTGGCTGATCTGATCAACAACCCGAGTCCACTCGAACCCGGGTCACTAGCGTGAGCGAGGTGTGGCATCCAGTGACTCAACCCTCAGTGCCGCTGCCAGTGCTGCTGCCATTTGTTTAATGTGGGTTGTGTAAATGACAGTTCATGCACACACTTCAAACTGAACTAGAAACACATGGCTGCCCATGCTGCCTTGACACGGACGACGTACAATTCCATTTTGTTATATCATTGATGTGACATACCACTGATGGGTTAACAACAATGTTGCATCACATCAATGGTATAACAGCATTGGGAAAGATGAATTTTCCCCAATAATGTTCTACTATACATTATTGTAACCCCTAGTGGCACTGTCCCAAGGGCTACTACCTCTGCCTGCTTGGCTAGTAGCAGGTTAAGGGGCCTGAGTTCTGAAACGGTGCCTCCACCTGGAGGTCAGGGTTGGTAGTGGTCAAGCTAACCTGAGCACAGCCCTCCGGGACACTGTAATCCCCTCTTTCCCTCTAGTGGCTTGAACACCGTACAATAATCAATTTCACAATACCCCTGGTACACCACACAAGTACCACACTGTTTGCACTTACCACCAGGGCTGGTTCCTCTTGTTTGACCCAGGGGACCCCTGTAAAACAAGGTTAAGCAAGCAAATAGCAACAGGTACAGTACTTTGAGCACAAACTGGAACCACAGTCAGATTACACACAGAAAAGTTAGATCTGATTTATTCAGGGACTTGAACAAGGAGGGCAAAATCAGGTTAATTAGCTTAAAGGTTATGTCAATCAAGTAGTTATGCATGCACTTTGAGTCCCCCACGTAGAGAAGAAATGGGCTAGCCAGGACAGTTGCCCGGGCTGTAGCTGGTTGGGGCCCTGTGATGGAAAACACAACATGCACAGTACACAATATTTGTAATCCGGAGCCAGAGGGCTCAGTTCATAAGGAAAGAAACAACAAGACAATCAGATGACACACTCAGATTAAGCTGTTGTTGTAGGAGCTACCTGGTATTTACTCATGATACCCAAGACTGGACACAGGCTGGACGAAAATCGAGACTGCAGGTGGTTGATCTGGAATGCCAGAGAAGCAGGGCCCACACAAGTCTCAGAGGCTTAGGGGTAGCTGGAACTCCTGACAGGAGATCGCATTCAGCAAAAATATTCGGTCTTCTTCCAGGACCAAGATAGTGGAAAAAACAAACAGTCCTTGCTAAAGAAAGCAGGTTAGACAAACTACATTATCATTATTGCTGTAAACGATTTTCAGCAAATAGTTACATCTTTCAGCAGAGCTGCCTCTCAGATTACTCATGCTGCAATTAGACGACTGCTCTTAAAGAGACAGTACACAGAGGCTATTCAATCTCTGGTAATCACATTTAAACTGCTAAAACACAGGACACCAGCCTGGCAGTGATCATTTAGGCAAGCTCAAGGAAGACTTTTGGGAACCCCATTTGTGGAGGTTACATTATAAAGCTTTCTGTGATTATCATAAGCAATAAAATATATTTTGTAATGATTATTTCCAGAAGTAAGGGTAAGGTGGCCTCTATTTCATGCATTTGGGGTCAGAAGGGTCTCAAGGCCCAATTCTTACTCATAGGGCATTGGCGCTAAATCACTGCATCACAATTTAGCACCAAACCCTTGCCTGGGTGTTTATTTTTGTCAGTCTTAAATTTAAAGAATTGCTTTTTAATGTAGGACTCACAAAGAAAAACAAAAACTGAAACATATGGGAAAAAAAAAGACCACCTTTGCCACTTGTAAAAATCTTAAGCAAAACATTTTGTTGCTCATATTTATCACAGGAAGTACTGTTGGCCTTTCTTTAAGGAATCCTTACTCTAACAATTTCCTGAACATTTAACAGCCATCAGCATTTTATTCTATGGCATTCAACTCCCTGAACACTTTGGTGCATGGTGTTAAATATTCTACTGTTTGGTCTTAAGTCTCTGTTATTTACTCTTGCCCTGAATTTGCCGCTTTGGAACACATGTAACACACATTAACTAATTCTATAGCAACACAAATCTTCCATCTATAAAGTCTTTTCATGAGGGCACATCAAAGGAGCTATAACATAGAAACATAGAAACATAGAATGACTGCAGATAAGGACCTCTTGGCCCACCTAGTCTGCCCATTTCCTACCTACAGGATAGCTGCAGATCCTATTTAACCAACAGACTATTTCTTCCTACCCTCTACAAAAATTGCCTTATGTCTGTCCCATGCATTCTTAGATTCTCTCACAGTTTTAGGCCCCACAACCTCCTCAGGAAGGCTGTTCTATGCGTCCACCACCCTCTCTGTGAAAACATACTTCCTCACATTGCCCTGAGCCTTCCCCTCTATTTACAAATTGTGTCCCGTTGTTCTTGCACATCTCTTTTTCTGAAAGATGCTACCCTCCTGGACTTTGTTGATTCCACTGAGGTACTTAAAGTTTCTATCATGCCCTCCCCTTTCCTCAAGGGTATGCATATTAAGCTCATTTAGTCTCTCCTCGTATGGCTTCTCTTGCAGACCCTGCACCATTTTGGTTGCCTCTTCTGGACTGCCTCCATCCTGTCTATGTCCTTATGGAGATGGGGTCTCCAGTACTGGGACGCAGTACTCAGATGGGGTCTCACCTACTGTCTGTACAGAGATAAGAACGACCTGTTTCTGCTGGTGATCGTCTCCCTATACATCCCAGTATCCCCCAGCCCTCCCTACTGCCTTCTCACATTGCTTGCTTACCTTTAGGTCATCTGATATGATTCCCCAGGTCCCTTTCCATTTTGTTGTTGTTATTACCTCTCCCCCATTGTGTAATCCTCCCTGGGTTTTGGTTTCCCAGGTGCATTATTTTGCACTTCTTTGCATTGAATCCAAGCTGCCATACTTCTGAACATTCCTCCAACCTTGCCAAGTCCTTTCTCATCCTTTCCACACCTTCTTGTGTATCAACCCTGTTGCAGAATCTTTATGTCATCTGCAAAGGCGTACTTTTCCTTCCAGTCCCTCTGCAATGCACTTATAAAGACATTAAAAAGGACTGGACCCAGTACTGAACCCTGCGGTACTCCACTAGTAACCCCTCTTTCTTAGATGGATTTCATTTACAATTACCTTCTGTGTCCTGTTGTCCAATCAATGTTTTACCAGGCTGCCACCCAGGGACCCACTCCCAGGCTGGTTAATTTGACTATTAGTCTTTTGTGTGGGACTGTGTCAAATACCTTGCTAAAGTCTAGGTAGACCATGTCACAGCCCCTCCCTGGTCTATTGCTTTGCTCACCCAGTCAAAGAAATCAATTAGATACGCTCTAACATGACCTTCCCATTATGAACCCATGATGCCTTGGATCCTGTGCCCCACTGGCCTCTAGGTACTCAACAATTGTTTCCTTCAGAAATGATTCCATCACTTTCCCTACCACAGAGGTCAAACTGACAGGTCTGTAGTTTCCTGCCTCTGTCTTGCTCCCACTTTTGTGACGGGAATCACATCCGCCTTCCTTCAGTCCTCAGGTACCACACCATCCTCCATGATTTGTTAAAAGGGTAGTCAGTGGTGTTACTAGTTCTCTCCTTAATATTTTAGAATTCTGAGGTGAATTCCATCAGGCCCTATTGCTTTGTCCACCTTCAGTTTTAGGAGTTCTTTCAGAACCCTTTCTTCTGTGAAAGGACTGGGATCAACCCGCTATCCAGAGTGCTTCTGTTAATTGGATTAGGCACCTCCCCTCCTCCTCTTTTGTGAATACTGAGAGGAAGTATTCATGTCAGTATCCCTGCTTTTGCACTGTGTTCCTCTCTGCCCACCCACTGCCCATTCTATTCAGCCTCACTATCCCTCCCTTTGTCTTCCCATGCTCCCTGATATACCTATAATGAGGTTTTATCCCCTTCTTAACCGAGTTGGCTATCTTTTCCTCAGTTTTGGCCTTTGCTATTCTGACTATCATCCCTGCTTCCTTCTGCCTTAACTGGTGCAGTTCTCTGTCCTGCTCCTTCTGTGTTTCCTTATACTTCCTAAATGCTATCCTTTTCCTAACCTTCACCGCCACCTTTTGAGAACCATAGTGGCTTTTTCTTTCATTTTGATTTGTTTATTTGCTTCACACAAAGGCTTGTTGCCTCTGTGATGGCAGTTTTGATGTTTCCCATTGTTGCTCCACCCTCCTTCTAGCCTGATTGCTGAGTGCTTTTCTAAGACACTCTCCCATCTTGCCAAATTCAACCATCCTGAAGTTCAGAACCCTCACTTTTGTATGGCTTGACTCTGTAGCTGAGTTTATCATAAACCACACTGGTAGTCACTTGTTACCAGATGGCTACCCACTTCTAGATCTGAGATCCTTTCACTGTCCCCATTTGAGAGTACGAGGTCTCAAGATTGCTCCCTCATGGTGGGTTCCAAAACTAGCTGTCTGAGGCATGCCATCTGAAGTGCATCGAGAATGGCCCTGCTTTTGGATGTGGCTGCAGCAAAGGTGCTCCAGTTAACATCTGGCATATTAAGGTCCCCATCAATGGTATCTCACCTTTCTCTGCCATCCTAAGGATTTCTTGATCATATCCTTGTCCATTCCCTCCCCTGACATGGGGTCTGTATACAACCCTGTGCGGATTGTGTTGCCATTTCAGTCTCTAAGGTGACCCACAGTGCCTCCTCTCCTCCCTGTTTACTCTTTTGTTCAATTGCTTTTATCCTTCCTAACATAGAGAGCTACTCTGTCCCCTTCTCCCCTCCCTGTCTCTCCTGTAGGTTGTGTACCCTGGCATGTTAACATCCCAGTCATGGTTCTCTGTGTACCATGTTTCTGTGACTGCTGTGATATCCAGGCATCCCTCTTCCAGCAAGGCCACCTTTCAGGGAGCTTGTTGCCCAGACTATGGGCGTTGGTACTCATTACCCTCCATTTCTTGATGGCCTTACCCTTTTTGCCCCATCCCTGTCCTCATTGTGTTTGTCATTTTTCCATTTGCCCCTGCCCTTTCCCTATTGACATCTATATCTTGGTGTTTACCTCACTTAGTACCCTGATTTTTGGAGGGGGTAGATTTCCTGCTCCTCTCCACTGCCTCCCTTGCTAGTATAAATTACAAAACATGTGTAATAATTCAATATTGGGCTTCATTCCAGTTTTCTGTCAATGTCTTTGCAGTACTTCTGATGTACTGCATATTGGGTGAATTCAAATAGCATAAGTAGGTCCACTTACATTTTTCAACATTTCTGTAACCTTCATAAATGTAAAGAAGTTGCTTCACAGACACCATTTTATCTTTCACACAGCACTGAAGCACCACACGCATCAAGAGAAAACAGTTAATGATCAATGAGGATCACAGGGCAAAAAATAATTTAAGCTGAGAATATTTTAGTATGTTAGATATATACTGGCAATATACCAGCGGCATGTGGTTACTATACAGTAGTTATGGTAAAATAGCATCAACAAACAGGCTGAACAATGAGTTACTATACTGTAGATCAATAGTTCTTAGATTTTGTCACAGTGAGCCTCCCCAAATCCATAGAAAACATTTTGAGCCTCCCCAAAACTGAAATAATCTTGTGCCTTCCCAAAGAAAAATAACATATACTGGCCTGGATAGTCAGACTCGCCAGGCTGTGGCACAAGCCTGGGCACAGCGCAAATGGGCTGCGCAGGGCGCTTGACAGGGTGGTATTCAACTGAGCTGCAACATGGCACAGCATTGTAGAATATCGCACCCTGGCCACCCTGCAGTAAGCATGGTGCAGTGGCACTGCGCCAGCGCAAATTAGCCAGAAGAGTGAACAGGGGATCGCATGCTTTAAAATTCTGTTGTACTAGGTGCAACAACCGCAATATTCAAAAGTGCACATGCAAATGGGCCAATGCATGCTAAGGCACAAATGGGGTCATTTGCATGTCATTTTGGCCCCATTTGCATGCAGGTGTGCCGATCAATGGCGACCTGCACCTGGTGCCCTGCCAGACTGCAGCCGTCGCGGGACTGACACCCCTGCACACGTGGGAAAGTGCCCCATTCCCGATCAAGGGCATATGTCAAAATTGAAATATCCCATATCCCTGGTGGTCCAGTGGACCCCTCGCAGCCGATCGGCGGTTATATGTTCTAAGTTAAATGTCCCATATCCCTGATGGTCCAGTGGACCGCTCGCAGCCCGATCATGGGCATATGTTCTAAGTTAAATGTCCATGCCTCTGGTGGTCAGTGGACCACTCACAGCCAAGTCATGGGCATCAGTAAAACATAATGCCCCAGCAACGAGCGGCTGGTGGTGCGGGTACCCCTCTCCACCCTCACTGGAGCCCCACCACCTCTCCCTCCAGTCAGCGGCGGGCGTGCTCCCCACCCGCTTGCTGCCTCACTGCCCACCGACTGACACCATACAGTAGGGCTGTGTGCCCATTGGTCCACAGTGTGAACCAATGGGCATGCAGCCTATACTGTACCACAAGTCCAGATATGTGAATGATCCATTCACATATCTGGGTGTGTAGTATGGATACAGCTGCATGCCCATTGGCTCACGCTGTGGACCAATGGGCTACAGCCCTACTGTATGGTGTCAGTTGGTGGGGTGGCAAGTGGTGGGAGCTGCCATCCACCTCTGATGGGCGGGAGCTGGGAGGTGGGGCTCAGTGGTGGTGGGAGGGGTACCGCTAGACCACCAGGGTTTGGCTGCGTTGGCATTACTGTTTTACTGACGCTTATGATCGATGCGAGTGGTCCACTGGACCACCAGGGATATTGGACATTTAAATTACAAATATATGCCTGTGATCAGGTTGAGTAGCGTCCACTGGACCACCAGTGATATGGGACATTTAAATTTGAACATATGCCCGTGATCAGGCTGCAAGCAGTCCACTGGACCACCAGGATATGGGACAAATTTTACCTTCATATGCCCACGATCGGGCATGGGGGATACCGCCATGAAGGTGCAGCCAGAGCTGGGTGGCCACTCACAGGTGGCAGCTGCCGTGTTCGCCCTGCAATACAGCAGCTCACCTGTGGGTGGTCAGTCATTGTTCCTTTTTTGCTCACTGTGTGTGCAAGCGCAAGTAGGGGTTGCACATGCAGTGGGCTCAGCACATCCCGAGCTGAATATCAGGGATGTGCGGAGTATGCATGGGCATCCTCACCTACCTGCGCGCACGCATACATTACTGATGCGATCCGCGCGTCGGGATTTGTGCGCAGGCACAATCCCATTTGAATATCGCTGGCCAGTACATCAGTGGGTTGAGCATGTGAACAGTGTTGCGCCATGCGCAACCCTTCTGAATATCTGGCCACTGCACTTTGCGAATACACCATGAATAAATTGAAACCCTTTGAGTACTTGGCTCACATTCAGTTTTTGTGTTATACTAATGTGGGACCTTTGAAAAGAGCTCTTGTGCTCAAAGGTGTTATCTGAATAACAAATAAATAAAATAAACAAATATTATTATTCAGCTTATTGTAACCCCCCACAGGCCAGCCTACTTCGCCAATTATTTTGCTTCTTGAACCATTGTTACCCTTATTGCAGTACCTTCATGGATCAGACTACTTTCTGTTTCCTCTCTATATGAATAACCTTCCTACATACTTTGCCTCTCCATCTCCTTCCCTGCCCCTAAGCAACTTCTCTGGGATTACTTTGCTCCTTCCTACTATTGCTCTTAGCACTTTTGAGCTCAACCCTTGTATTTGAACTGTTCTACCATCAGTCTACAAATTGATCAATTACCACCACTCATTATTAGTTTATTGTTTGTATTATTTGCACTATTGTTCACTGTGTATTTCTTGACCATTTTGCAGTTACCTTTTTGAAATGCATTCACTCCCTACTCTTCCCTTGGGTACACCTGAAATAAGCCTTGGCTCATTCACCTTCCCTTGTCACCTATTAGTAAATAAATACATAAAATTCACCTACTATTATCCTCTTTCAGTTTGCTCCATCTCTTCACACAAAATATATAAACCTCAGAATTTAAACACAGTACTTTTCAGACTTGCTTGAGCCTCCCTGAACAGGTTGGGGCCTCCCAGGAGGCTGGCCTCACCAATTGAGAACCTCTGCTGTAGATGGAAGGTATGCGAGGATGTGGTAAGTTGTTCCACAACCTGGCAATATTGTATATGTTATAGATCCACATTCTGTGTCAGCCATCCAGAAGTGCTCATTGCTAGCATAAAACCCTGTTATTTTATGAAACTGCCTCTAGTTCTAACTGTATAATCATTATAGCACCGGGCACCCAGCCATTTTTTTTTTTAATTTTACAGTATTTCCATTTATACAAGATGATTTATTTAATTTATTTATTTATAAGTTCACTAGACAGATTCTGCCTATTTTCAGGCACAACTCGAGGAGGGTGATACAGACTAATGCCAACTGACCTTGAACCAGATTAAGCTGTTGGTGGTATTTTTAGAGAATGATGATGAGTTTTAAAAGCAGTTGCAGTTCTGGTTGACCTACTGATGAAAATTCTCTTCAGGTATATACAGTTGCAGCAACTGACATGGTCCTATAAAGTTCCAGATATTTGCTATATTTCTAAAGAGATTCTTCTGGTAGCCCTACAGTACTACTGCAGGAAGCCAAAGAATTAGAGATATCACAGAAATATCAGGAAATATCTTATTATGTTAATTGCTGCAAGTGTAGAACAAGATTTGAATACTTCTTCCAGCCAAATATCCAAAGTAGTAATTTTTGGTGGGGAGTATAACTTTAAAAATACTTTTGCCATCAGTATTACAGTGAAGACATCCCTTATGTACTCACAGAAATGTGGACAGAAGGTATTCCTGGACAATGCAAATACTTTTCTTGGGCCCCATCTCAGAAGCAATATGTGCCTATATTTTTACACAAAGTTACGTGATCCATATTTACAATATACAGTATGTGTGTATGTATACACCATTGTGAAACAGAGCCCGTAGCAAGTGTAAAACTTTTAGGATTGTATACTAATTAATTGGAAGGCTAGGCCTGTAGTTCAATGAACAAGCAGCCAGCCACTCCTACTTCCTGAGCTATATAAGCAGTTTCTCTCGCCACATTGTGAAGCACTTTTTCTTTGCTACTGGAGGCTCTGTCATTTGTCCTCTGAGCTGGCTAGGGCCTACCCCCCGCCTGCTGTTTCTGTGTGTGTCTGCTGGACTTCAGTGTTTGTTTTCCTGCTTGGTTTGTATCTTTCTCCGGATATGTGTTTCCTGTGTTTTGTGTCTCTTGTGTTTTGGGCCTTGTTTCCTGTTTTCTGTTTTGCTGTATTTTGGTTTTGTCTTTTTTGGGACTTTGTTTTAAGCTCCTAGCATACTGCTACTCAGAGCTTATGCTACTGCTTTGAGTTGCCGACTGCAGCCACTGCTACTGTTTACTTCAATTATTATTTTACCCAGTGCTTGTGTTTTTACACTGTTGCTCTCACGCTCAGACTACTGCAATGCAACTGCAATCATTATTTGTGTATTTCAGCTCAACCATAGTTGCTCCATGTTGCATACTAAATTTTTTTCACCTGACACAGTTTACTCTGACCCTAGCTGTGCTGATCATTCCTGCTTTCATTTTATTTGCAGCTTCATTGCACTGCCTGGCTACACCTGTTATCAGAGCATTGTCTCCATGTTTTATTACAGTTACAACTCTGAGATCAGTCAACTAAACTCCTGCTGAAACTGTTAATATAGCTTTGTTATTAAATTCTGCCTTACCTCTGAAAAATCCTCAGAGTTTGTCACCTTGATTTGGCTATTCATGTCTTGCTGGCATGCCTCCAATTCAGTGCTGTTTCATTGCTATACAGTATGTTTGCAGGCCCCAGTGCAGGTCCACGATTACTACTTACTTCTTATTGACCCATGTACAGGTCCACGCCCGTTTTATGCTCACTGCCATCCCCTAGGCTTCAGCCTTGGGATTCTGCTGCACTCAGTTCTGCATTTGACCTTGCAAGGTCTCAGCACTCAATGCTCATTTCAAACTCAGCATGCTGTGCTCATTCAGTTCACCAGCTTTTCAGCTCTCAATCAATTTTGGGATATGCAGCCATACTATTCTGGTGCAGGGTTCCTGCAGCTGGTGGTCTTGTTTTGCATTTAGTCTGCATCTTGAGCGTGTCCAACTTGGGGTGGGCTCTCTTCATCTGGCCAATAGCTGGGAATGTCCTTGCTCCAGGCTTGGCTTTGCTGCCTGCTTCATGACAGCAGCTCCTGGTGTAGAATTTAAGACTAGTGGTGAAGGGTGGAAAAAGTTACCTTCTTTGGCTCTAGTGTTCCACTATAATGGTTAGCCATTGACCTTAGTGGTTTCCCAAGGCACCTTCACCGCATTCTCCTACAACTGCCTCTGGTTCACCTGGTTTGAGTTAGGGCGGTAGGCCAGGTGAGTGCCTCAGCAGTTGTTGCTCTCCTCCTGCACCTTGGATGCATATATTATTGCAGAGTTTTCTCACAGCCTTCCATGGCATTCCCACTAGAGGGTTTGAGTGAGAGCCTTCCTCCAAATTGGAATATTTTCCACCTCCCTTTAATTGGGTTTTCCAAATTACAGCTGCAGAGCCATTACTAAATAAACTATCCCAAGCCTGGAGGGAAGCGACTTAGGCTTTGGATCCTCAGAGATTTCCTCTCCTAGGTTTTTTTTTTTCTCCTCCATTGCCTCAGGTCGTAATTGTTAGTTAGCATAGTAGTGCCCCTAGTTTCTTTAGGTAGGTTCCACTGTTGGATGGAGGTGGAGGATGTCCTGCCATTCACTCTCTCTTAGAGGATCCCCAATTCTCAATGCAAACCATTAGTATCAAGCTAAACAAACCTGGGCATTTCATTACGTTATCAAACTGAGCATCTCATTACGTTATCAAACCCTCCATGCTTCTCTACTACGACACAGTTACTGCTACTACATCACAGTTACTGCTTGCTCATATGCTTCATGTTGCCTCATTCTTATGGGGTATGTTTTCTCTACATTTCTTTTGGGGATTCCTATAGTACCTTTAACCACGGGAATCATCCCGTGGCATTTTAGGGTGGAAACCTCTCCGAGGTTTCCTTGCCTTTCGTACTCTACTGGGGGTAATTCCTCTTGAATAGAGAGTGCAAACGCCAAACCAAACTAACACAGTTGCACAAGCATAACACTATACTGGCTGTTCAGGACATTGAATTGGAAGACTAGGACTGTAGTTCAATGAAGTAGCCAGTTACTCCCACTTCCTGAGCTATATAAGCAATTCTCTCACCCTCACTGTGAAGCACTTTTTCTTTGCCCCACCATCATCCCCAACTCCCCTCCTCCTCCAGCAGCAGCACTTCTCTTCTTAGGGGATTCCTAAGGTACCTTTAACTACAGGAATCATCCCATGGCACCTCTAGGCGTGGAACCCTCTCAAGGGTTCCTTGCCTTCATACCCTATAGGATGGTAATTTCTCTGGATTAGAGTGTGAATGGCCAAAACCAAACTAACACAGTTGCATAAAAATAACACTATACTGGCTAGCAGGACTTTGAACTACTTTTCAGGTCAAAGATTTCAACGAAAACAGAAGTTCTTTTAGACATTTTTTTTCACATTATGCATTTCTTTTTTATTTTGTTGATATTTGTGGAAACAAGGGACATAATCATACTGTAGTTATTCATGTTATGGCATACATAAGATGGTAACCCTGCTGCATGGAAAATAACATGTTATACTGTATCTCTTTAATATGTTTCACATGGAAGTTTTTATTACAGTGTCCCAAGGTTAAAGTTGATCACTGTCCTGGGGCAGGATGATGCACCCAGTGTTCTATACTAATGAGAAAGCAACTTGTATCTTCTGTTTCATGTTCCAGGACAGATTATAGTGTAGAAAAACACAAGGAAGATGCGTTCTAGGTACTGAGTGTGCACATACTTGCAAGGTAAAGAATAAATGCAAGTTGCAAGAAAGTGACTGCAGAATTCAACATTAATTTCCAACTGTAGCTATATAACTGAAAGAAAGTGGCAATGAAACCCTAGAACTTTGTGTCCAAGGTGTGGCACTTCGTCAGGGGAGTCAGAGAATCAACTACCCATTTCTATGTGGAAGTCTTAAAGTTAGATGTCTTCATTTACCAGTGAGAGCTGTGCCTCCTTACATCAGCTAAGAGTATGCTCATGATAATGTGGAATAATGCCAACACCATAACTATAATGATATATAACCTCAAATGTGAAAATATTAAATGGGAACCCTCATGTACAAAAAGTGACAATACTGTTGCCAATGGAAATCTATTTCAAACAAGCTGTTAGCCAAACCTGCAACTCTTTCAAGGCAGAAACACAACACATTTAGTTTCCACTCCCTTTATAGCTGCAGAAATCCATCTTCTACATCAGTAGCAAAGGAAATGATATCAGAGAAGGGGATTAAAGAGGTAAACTCCAGTGTTGTCAATAATTCCTAATGAAGATATCATGATCCCACGACTCTCTGTCTAATTTTAATGACTTGTGTTGATGGCATTTGCAGGCACTAGCACTTCTGTGAACTGGCAGATTTATAAAGCACCAGTTCATGGAAATACATTTTGTAGCATTTTGAAAAATGTTTTATAGTTCCAATGCCAAAATGTCAAAACATCTGTGATTTTGTTGCTTTGCACAATGTTTTATTTCTGTATTGCTCCATATTGTAATTGGGGAAAGAAGTTAAGAAGTTCATATGTATTCTACCTTCCCAACTGACAACACTAGCTAACAGAAAAGGAAATTGTGGTAAATTTGAAGGAATTTCTCCTATTTAGTGAAGAACTTTCAGTGCCAGCCATTTCCAAACATTTGTGGTTCCTCTGCTTTGCATAATGTTTGATAACATCCCCATTTAGTAAACAGCTTTGTGCCTGTGAGGTTTGCAAAATTTCTATCTGTAAGTACTATTCTAAATCAGTTTTATGCCAGTGTTATTGTGTATATTTGTCTACAATGATGTAATTATGTATAATTTGTTATGTTAGCATCATTTTGTGTAATGTGAGGCATTGTGGTCTAGTGGTTATAGTACTAGGTTGAGAACTGGGGGCTCACATGTTCAAACCTCAGCAGTACCAAAACAGTAATCACTTTGTTATCTTGAGTAGGTCACATAACCTCTCAGTGCTTCAGTCAGTCTAGCTGCAGAAATGGGTAGATACAAGAACACATAGAATATGGAAAGTTATACCTTAGCTGGGAATGCCAGGATAAGCAGGTTGTATAAAACAATAACTATTTTGTGATGATGTGTGATAGGGTCTCTGACTGGTATAAGCAACTCTGGGAACACTTAGTAGAGGACCCTTATCAATGTTCACAATTAAAAGTTTTTATTTGAACACTGTCACTTTAAGGTGGATGAAATAAGTTTTCTTTAGTCAAACTAAATGCAACAGCAGGTTTTGATGCAGCTATTTTCACACAGACCCTTTAGTCTGTCTATCCAGCATGAAATCTACAGCAGCAACCTTCTCCTGAGATATAACCTTTTTGTTTCTCTTACCCTTTCAGCTGCAATCAATAAATTATTAGGTGGCTGGCAGTTTCTGATTAGTTTGACAATTGGCCCAGCACTTAGAGGTTATCCCAATTTCACATCTACAGGGACAAGGAAACACTAATAAAAGGGTTTATTTTCCTTTTACCTGCCCTGTCTGCAAGATACCTGCTGTGCTGGTTTACCCTGTTTGCACAGGATTGATAATGCTGAAGAGCTGTGTTTCTGCTGTTAGCTCTGTATTAATTTCTTATGCAGGCCAGAGATCCTATCACAAATCATTGTAAAACAGTTATTGTGTTTTACATCCTACTTAACCAGGCTTGCCCAGTTCAGATACAACCTAATTTTCTGTGGGGTCCTGCATCTACCCATTCTGACAGCTGGCTTGACTGGAACACTGAGAGGATATATGACTTGCACAAGGTCATACGGTGCAGGGTAGCAGGCAGAGTGGTAACAAATATTGAAGGCCATGTGCGAAATGCTAAAAGTCTAAGAAATAATATTATTGGACCTAGAGATCATCATGGCAGAGGCAGACCTGGACATTGTGGTCATAACTGAGTCACTGTGCACTGGAAACCACTACTGGGACATGGCCATATCAAGCTTTACTCAGTTCAGGAAAGATAGGGTGGGAAGAAGGAAGGAAGGGTGGTGCTATTTGTAAGAGAAGGTATAAAATAGATGGAGATTCAGGGAATCCAGGGGGAGTGGAGGTACTGTGGGTCACACTGGAGATGAAAAGTGGAGTCACTATTCACACTGGTATGATATACAGACCTCTAAAATGGGGGGCAGGAGATTTAGACAAGGTACTGATGTCATATCTTTGACACCCTTTTTACCATACCAAGCATGCGATAACTCCATCACATACAAGGGCCCTACATTTTACAATAAACTGCCCCTGGAACTTCAGGCCTGTAGTTCAATTGGCTCATTCACCTCCTCCTCAAAGACAACCTCCCCAATCCACCACCTGTGTCTGCCCTGTAGGTAACCCTCGAATGTCCACCAACCCTTGAGTTACCTTAGAGTTTATAAGTATCTGTATATTGGCTCTGTTGTTGTGTGCTCTGTATTTTTTCCATTCTAGTTGATCCTGTCATATACACTGTTCCTATTGTAAATGTAACATTTTGTAAATATTGTTTTTACCTTTTTCTCCATATTATTGAAGTTTTGTACCACTGGACGTTTGTGAAAATGGGCATTTTTGCTCACATACCTTCCAGTATAAAATAACATTGAACTGAATTGAACTGAAATTATTGGCAAAATGTCAGAAAACGGGAGGTGCAGACTGACTTCAGTCTGTCGGATGTAGATTGAGTCTCCCAGCTGCAGTTTCAGCTAGAAGCAGAGACATCCTGGACTCTGTAGGTGCGCTCATCAGGCAAACTAGTCAAGGAGCCCTCATGTGATGAGGCAGCACTGGACCCTGGTGCTCACTATCCGGACAGTATTGCAAATGCAGTGCTCCTAGAGTCAGATAACCATTTCCCAGTAACATGCCTTCCTTTTTCTGCATTTTCCTGTAGATGCAGGATCAAACCCTGTATAAATCCTTGTAAAATTTCCTATCAGTTACTGGATCCTTACTTTTGACTTTCTTCTATTTAACATGTCTGCACCCTTTTAAAGCAAAGAGCTCTGATGCCCTGTTAACTTTTAATAAAATTTTGCTATTTTAACTACAAAAAATGAGGCTAATGCTACAAATGTAGTCCCACATTGTCTGAGCTGAGTCAATACAAGAGTATTTTTAACATTGAGACTGGCCAACCTACACAGCCTCAAACTAAAGTAACTCAGTCCCACAAGTCAGGACCAGTCTGTGACAAGAACTTCTGAGACTGAGCCTGGATGAACTTCTGGCTCACTGCTGAACTGCTTTAAAAGTCAAACTTTGTGTTCTCATTTTTTTTATTTAATTTCTCCTGCTCACCTCTCATTCATCCCTCCCACCCACCCACCCTCTGCATTAGCACACTGGAGCATATTTTGGCTCACACTACACTGCTGGACTGCCAAAAGCACAACTATACTTGTTTTTCTTAATTTTTATGTCAGTTCCTTAAGTCATACCGCTCAACCTTTTGTCACTGAAATGAAAGACAGACACTCAAATGAGGGACAATGAGGGACACTGATCCTATGGGACACATTCTCATCAAACATGGAGACAGAAGCTCAGGCCACTGTAAAGACCATCATGCTTACTTGTACGACTGTTTTCTTTTTATTTAGTATCTTAGAATATTATACATTTCTAGGCCAGCCCAGTGGCACTGAGGGTGGAAGTGTTGGATGCCATACTCAGGCTATGCCGGTGTCAGGTTTGGAAGGACCTCAGGTCACCGAGGTGCCAGCGTGGGTGGGAGTAGGATTGAGAATTGGCTCTCTTCTCCCTGGTAAAGGGTGGGTCACCTCCTGTAGTCCCACCATCACCAAATGGAGGTTTGTTACTGGCAGGCAGTCAATGGCACAACTGAAATGGAGGGCATCCCGAACGGCATGCTTGCATATGCCTCCACGCACTGCTACATTGAGGATGCATGGGTATAGGGGCTGGAGAAACCACAAATAAAACATAAATTACATATGAAAAATGCATATTATACATTTCTGCTTAAAAGTCTGTATTTACAGCACAATCTGTGTGGCAGCACCTTTTTCATGGGGGACAGATGAGAGAAAATAATTTTCAGGAGTAAAGTAAATGAGAGATGTCCCTCATTAATCAGTTACAGTTGAGAGATATGTTTAAAAGTAACACCATGACCTTCTTATCTCACCACCATCCCCCACCCCCCAACTTGCCACCACCATCATGTTCCTGGACTGACTTTAATCTATTTTTTTAATTAATCTGCATATGAGTTCCAGTCCATGGCTGCTCCAAAAGAAATAGTGTCTCCTTTCAGTGTCCTGAGACAACAAACTCCAGCACGATGGGATGTGGCCCGCCTCAACTTCTTACAGCTGCTCCTCACAGATCTGTGGGACTTGACCACCACCAGGCGTTGTTTTGGGCTGACACAGTTTTGGGACTGGCTGAGCTCCAGGGTGAGAAAGGTGCAGCACTGTGTGAACTTCATTCATGGATCATGGTAATTTAAATTCTCCGGTGTCTAACGACTGCCCTGTGGACACGATTACTGAGACTGAATTCCTTTTACTGACTTTCTACATGAGGCTTCACAGGCAGGTGACTTGACATCTTTCCAGTAAAAGCACCAACAATGAAAACTGAGGCTGCAACCAATAGGGTCAGTCTTCAGACACTTTTAGCCATTCACAACCAGTCAGAAACATTGAGTCTTGACCTCGGTAGCCAAAACATTCTTAGCAGCATTTTGAAACTGGCTGCCAAGCATCACATAGGTGCTAAGATCAGGATTGGCCCTTCTGACTGGTATTCCAGCAATATGTGGTTGTTCCCTGATTCACCCACAGATTGATTGCCTTCCTGTATTCCATTTTTCTTGTCAGATTCCTGTAAAATATGGGAATCCAGTAGATCTGGAAGCACTGCAGACTTCAAAGTGGTAGGCCACTTGGGAACCAATAATCACTGTACAGTGTGGTTCAGCATAAGGACAACAGCAGAATCATACCACACAAGGCCGAGGGTCTTGGACTTCATGAGGGCAGATTTAAAAAATGGGTGAATGCCTTAGGAATAGTCTAGTGGGCAGGATGACCTGGCTGGGGTGGAGGAACAGTGGGTGAAGCTAGGGGCGTTATAGTAAAGGTAACAAACCTCTGTGGAAATCAGGTGAGCATAAGCAAGAGGAAAAACTCTTGCCCTCCTCTCCAACCATGAACGTTGCCTGCTTGGCCTTTTCCTGTTTCCTCACCTTCTCACTCCCCGCACCCCTCTTATTGCCCTCTTTTTCCTTTCTACTTTTTGATGATGTCGAAAGAAACCTTCACCCCATAAATACCCCATGTACCATTCCAACACTACCTGGGCTAGCTCCATGGGTTTAAGAGTAGAACATTTAAACATATGTAGCTTCCTTCCAATTCCCAACCTCAAGTCTGGGTCTCCCTTTATAAGCCTCACATCCTCAGGCTCACAGAAACCTGGCTGAAATCTCACATTTCTGATGCCATTTATCACCTGCTGGGTTACACCATGCTTCGCCTGGTTAGACCTGGCAAAGGAAAGGTGGTGGAGTGGCTCTGTATGTCAAGGAACCCATTTCAGCCTCCATTGTCCCTGCTGTTCCTTCATATCCCCAAGCAAATGGATCTTTGCCAAATTAAACCTGGGCTCTTCAAATAAATTCTATACTGCTATTTTGCACTAACATGTAGTTAAAGGCACCTGTCATATAAGCATGAGTGCCAGGAATGTGCTTTGCTGCTAATATTTGCTATTGTTTCCGTCCTTCAGTGGATTAGATCATGCATGATTATTATACCTCACTGTAATGCATTATGTTTGTCTTTACATATATTCCATATATAATCTATCTAATTACTGATATGGTGACTCTGAAGGATCATCAGTGACTACTTTATACACTATGGGTGGGATATTCAAATCACAAGCTGGCGTACTCAACTGGGATGCACCAGGCGTGTACTGGGTGATATTCAACAGTGCTGCGCCATGGCTCAGCACCATTGAATATGGCAACATGACCTCATGCATTGTGCATGGTGCAGTGGCACTGCGCCAGTGCAAGTGGCAAAGAGAGGAGCAGGGATGCACCAGCACAAGTGCGGTTCTGCGCTAGGTGCAGGAACCATGATATTCATTGGTGGATATGCATAAATAGGGCCATAATGCATGCAAGTTGCAACTGGGGTGATTAGCATGACATTATGGACCCATTTCTGTCTGGGTCGCAATCGGCGACTTGTGCCTGGCGCCCTGCCAGGCTGCAGCCACTGGGGACCGACGCCCCGCATATTAGGCAAAGTGCCCCAATGCCCGATCGCAGGCATATGTATAATAAGACACCACGTCCAATATCCCTAGTGGTCCAGTGGACCGCTTCCAGCCCGATCGTGGGCATAAGTAGAAAAGAAAACATGTCCACTATCCCTGGTGGTCCAGTGGACTGCTTCCAGCCTGATCGTTTTGGGCTAAGGAGAAAGAAAACATGTCCAATGTCCCTGGTGGTCCAGTGGACTGCTTCCAGCCTGATCGCAGGCATAGGTATCTACAACAACATTATCAATTATCCCTGGTGGCCCAGAGGTATCCTCCCACCCTTCCATTGAGCCGCCACCCCACCCCCAGTCAGCTGCGGGAAGCAGTCTCATCCGCAGTCGCCCGGCCGCCCCGACTGACTGTGCAGGTCACGCCAGGCCCTATTGTCCACAGCATGGGCCAATGGGCATGCAGTCTGTCAGACGTATTACAGTCCAGATATGTAGATGGATCAATTCACATAGCGGGACTGTGTAGTATGGTACAGTCTGCATACCATTGGCCCCACATGGATGAATGGGCATACAGCTGTACTGTATGCAGTCAGTCGAGGTAGGCCAGGTGGCTTGCATGGGTGGGGAGCTGTCACGCCTGCCGCTGACTGAGGGGAGCGGGTGGTGGGGTCAATCAGTGTGAGGGGTACTGCTAGACCATCAGAGATAATTGATAATGTTGTTTTAGTATACTTATACCCATTGGCTGAAGCGGTCCACTGACCACCAGGATATCGACATGTTTTGTTTTCACTGTTTTATACTGGATGGAAGTGGTCCACTGGACCACCAGGATACATTTCATTACAGTGCTTGCAATCGGTGGGGGGCTGTGATGCCAACATACCCTGGCTCTGGAGCTCAGGTGGCCACTCACAGCTGGTGGCTGCCATGTTGTGCTCTGCAATACGGCAGCTCACCTGTGGGGGCCAGCCCTTGCTTCTATTTCTTTGGCACAACTTTGAGCAGCAGTGCGGCACAAGTAGGGGTTACACCAGCATATGCCGCACATCCCAGGCTGAATATCGGGATGTCTGCGAGGAATATCCCATCGACAACCTATTCCCCAACACGCATATATTGCTGGTGCACCCAGTGCATCGGGTTCTGCACGGCCAACATCCCCTTTTGAATATCACACCAGCCCATCAGTGGGTTGTCATGGTACAACACTGTCACGCCATGCACAACCCCTTTGACTATCCCACCCGATATACATAGAAACATAGAAGTTGATTTGCAGATATGACCACAAGGCCCATCCAGTCTGCCCATTTCTTTTTCTACCTTATAAATGTGCCATCGGCCTTTGCTCTGTCAGTGGCCTATCTATTCATAGTCATTATTTCAGTTGCTCCTTATGCCTATCCCATGCCTGTTTGAAGCCCTGCACTGTATTCATAGCCACCACTTCTTGTGGTAAGCCATTCCATGCATCCACCACCTTTCTGTGAAAATAATTTCTCACATTCCCCTTAATCGGCCCCCTCTAATCTCATGCTGTGTCCTCTTGTCCTGCTATTTTTCTTATATTTAAGCGTTAGACTCTTTCACCCCTATATATATATATATGTATGTATGTATATATTCTCATATACACTATATATATATATATATATTCTCATATAATCATATGTAGTTGTTGCCAGTCAGCACTTCTCTTTGTCTAAGCAAGCTGACACAGAGAAAACCTTTGTTATGTCTTATACACAGGCAAGAAATGCCACGTGTAATTTGAACCCGCCAGCATTTCTTTTGTCCAAGCTATAATGCTAACTCAAGCACATTCTTTGTCTCATATGATACTCATTAGCAAGGCCACTGATTTATGGTGATTAAAACAATGAAATTCCATTTTCAAGACTTCAGATTCCAGAATTGCACCGGTGATTGTTACTCTAATTTCCAGATTTTACTGGGATTCTGCTGATTCTTTTAGTATGTGCATAAATAATCAGAATTAAAGAAGGCTTAATAAATAAAGCAAACTGAAACTAGTACTGGAAGGACTTATAAGAAAATACAAGTTTTGTAGATTTACTGATCTGGTATAAAATGCCAGATTCCATGAAATCTTTGTTTTTACCTGTCTTTAGGCAGCCCTAATTCTGAATTTTACCGGTTTTCTGGTAAAACGAAAAACAGTGGTCTTGCTCATTAGTAATTATATCTCCTAAATCATCATCCAATGGAGAATGACTTAGGATCAATACATATTGTTTCTATATCTGTAACTATGTGGTATTCTCTGTTGCTATACTGTTATCTGTAGTTTAGAAAATGGGCAAGTAAAACTCTGTCTCCTGATTGGCTAGTTCCCTACCCAGACCCTGGTCTATCTGAGAACAGAACCCAAGTTACAATAAGTGCCAGTGGTAACTGACCTGATCACTGAACTCATGGGCCAATTAAAATGTTCAAGTTTCAAACTAACGCTATTTTTTTCTCCTGGTTAGGTTAATTTTGCAGCCAATATCACCCCAAACACACATGTGAATACCAGCCTCCTTTTAAGATGCTACACACTCTGCCACTCAATGCAGGCTTCAGCCAACAGAAGAAAAAGTGTTTTATTTTTAATTAGTAGCGCTGAGCCCATCACGTGCTCTGTCGTACTGGCAAAGCTGCTCTCAGCTCACCCTGCCTGCAGCCATGCATTTTCCTGCTGGGTAAGTGAACGACTGAGCAAGACAGCCCCAACACAAAACCGGCAAACAAAACCCTCACAAATTCCTTTGATACTCAGTCATCATTTCTGTTTTGTTTGGAACTGGGCGGCTTCACGGCAGTCTGTCCTGTACAGTACCAGCAGTCCCCACCTGTCCCCACTGCCGAATATCCCACATGCCACCTTTCTAGTCTTAATAAAAAAAAGATCTTATCATGTGTTAAAGCCATCAGATTGGCTTTTCTATAATAGTCTCTGTGCCTCCATCTCCCACAGACTCCTTACTCACAAATGAAAATAGAAGCTGTCAGCTATGAGGCAGTCTCTTCTCATGTCCTCGGACTCCAGGCTAACACGACGCTCCACTGATGATCTCTATTCTCTGCCTTCACCCTGAGCCTGCATCATGTGTTGATAAAGCTGTGCCCTCAAAACATAGCCACTGTGTGTGTGGAGGAGGATCTTTAACTCAGTGCAATGACCACTACTTTGGGGGTGGGAAGATGTTGCACAGGCACTTCACACTTCACGGGCAGAAGCTGGAAGAGGGGACAATAAAAACATTAACAAAATTCAAGCCTTAACAGTTAAAAAGGCTTCAAAACTTGAGCCCAGTGAGTGCATGTGTGGAAGGAGGGTACAGGTAACCATGACAACCAGCTCAAAAATGTAACATTTTGGAGGCTTCAGAAGCACAGAAGTCTCCAGGTTTAAGAACAAAACAGCATTCAAAAGCAGGTGGAGGAACTATTTATTACAAAAATCTCAAACAAATATGTGTTCTAACATTTAAACATAAAATTATTTTCCCAAACATATAAAATACAGTTGCCTACATTTTCAGTGCAATAATACCCTCAGGGTGGGTGGTATTGTGCAATGTCAGACCTTCCAGGGGCTATAAAGCCCTCTGCCTGCGTGTGTCGGGCCTCATTACGCCCCCTGGGCGGCGGTATTGCACAATACCACCCACCCTGTTGGGTATTATTGCTTACATATAGCCTTCTGTATCCTAGCTCCACATGGAGAGGAGAGAGAGAATGAGATCTTGGAGAACCTAAGATCCTAGAAATTCTGGAGATTATGTACATTCTTCAGGAGAGTGGTGAGAAACCCATCTCTGTTGTGATTTTCTCTTTCACATGCTTGTCGTATAATAAATCTTAATTTATTAGTACTCCTTGCTTGTTTATGAATGTTCCATGGCAGACTCAAGACATAAGAATTGTATTATTATTATTTACTCTACTATCTAATATTGTTTATATAACATAAATGGCAACTGTGAAAGATGTCTGGTGTTTGCAAAGTTACATTTTAATTTCCTCTGTAAATTAAATACTAGATGAGAAATCTCCAGTAACAAGCAGCTGAGTAGTAGTAGTAGTAGTAGTAAAATATTTATTTTATATAGGATATACAAGACTTTAGGTCCAAAGACTTATTTTCAAAAATCGTCCTGCTAAAACAATCAGGTTACAAATAAGTATCAAAAAAGCGTTATAAATACATACATAGCAATACTTTTGTCATACAACATTACACGAATAACATCTGATTTACTTAGTGTCTTCTGTTTAAATCTCTTCGGTCTGTTGTGTGTACCACGGTGCAGACAAAGCAATCTCTTAGCAAATATTCAATCTCTGTGTAATGTGTTGTTTTATTTTTTTTCCTCTCTTCTGTGGGAACACACAGTTGTAAAGGATCCAAACAGACAGACATACTGTTTTAATTTGTGGTTTCAAATCTAATGGGTCTATACTCATCTAGGAGTCCACATACCCAAATGCTGTTTGTGTCCTGTCATGAACATTGGTTGCAAACAAAGTTTTTGATCCACAGACAGCTAAGGGTTTCTCATTTTAAAAGACATGTCTAAAAATCAGTACTGAAGTTGAGGCTGGATACCTCACAAAATCAAACTGCTTACAGTGGTTTAGAAGATTTTGCCAATGTGACAAAAACTAGAGTCACTTAAAACATGGTACCAAGGAAGATATTCCTGAAAATTTGCTAGTTGCAGCACTATTCCCTTGTTTAGAATTTTCTATCAAAAATGTGATACTCTGAGGTCAGATTACACTGCATGCAGGCAAAAGATGAGTGTGCTTAATGCCAAGTCTGCTGAGAAGTTAATGAACTGTTATTTCAAAACAGGACCTTGACTAAGAATTTGATTCATTACTAAGTAGTTATGAAAACAGTAGTTGTAAAATGTATGCTTTGAATACCAAATGTGATAAAGCTTCTCTTGATAACAAACTAGTTTTACACTATGAGAAAGTCTTGTGGGCTGAAGTTAGATTACTTCACAGTGTGCTTGCTCACGTAGTTGAGGAGCTTGAATGTAAGCGTAAGGAAAATGCTCAACTTACCACTGTGTGTAGAAACTTGGAGAAAAGGTTATGCGTTATTTGTATGATATCAAATCTGAAGTTGATCTTACAAATTGCAAGGTAGAAATGGTGAACTTGCACCATCAGCCAGAAGTATTGGAAGGGCATATTAAGTTAATGCCCAACGACCTTGCTTCTCTGTTGAAGAGTTTGATTTTGAACACCACAGTATGCTGTGGGTGAACTAGAACAATGGCTAGCCACTTGTTTTTATGTGATTCACAAAATGGAGAATTGTTAGAGTCTCAAAATGGTGGACACACATCTCATCAGGTTGCATCCCCATACCATCCCCAAGATGGCTGCTCATGGTCATGTGATGATAGTCATAACACAGTATCCCAAGATGCCAAAGAGGTAATCCAAATGGCCAACCACCACATCACAGAGGTTGGATCATGCAGTCACAGGACCTGGATTGCTGCCATAACCAAACAAAAGATACTGGAGGTTGTTGGCATGATTAATAATGTTATCAGTAAGACTAGTGTTTCTGAGGGACAGAAGATTCTCATTAAAATGATGTTGACGTACTTTTGGATGAGGCTGGTACACAATCTGTCATGAAGTCTGTGTCTGACACTGCAGAAGCAGTTGCTGCTAGCAATGTTTAATATACTAGCATGTCCTTGGTCAAGGAAAACATTGTGGCTAATTACATGAAATGTGATTCTTCCCTATGTAATTTAACATCAGCTTTCCTGAGAAGACTAAATGTGCTGTTGTTTCCAACTCTAACAGCATTGGGCATATGCAGTATGTTAATACCTTAAGCTGTAACATTAAAAACAATGTTGCTACCATCATCATCATCATCATCATCAAATCTTTATTTATTCAGGCAGCATCATTGAGCAAGGCTCATTTACAAGATGGACCTGATAAGGTCAAGGTTCAACAGTTGATACACAACAGATACATCAATACACTTATATAAACAGTTATACATACGGGAGAAAAACATTTATAAACACAGTGATGTACAGTATAAACACCATCTAGCAAACTTCTGTGGGGAAACCCACTTTACATTTGATGGGGAAGGGTCAACCCTGATTCTGAAAGCCCTGTAGCTGTGATATTTTCAGCATCACAGGCCACGCTGGGGAGGGTTACAGGTTTGATTTCTGAACCTGTGCTGACACCTGTTTCAGTACTACTTTCTCACCCCGATGGCTACTGAACTACAGTCCATAGCTGGAGAACTATGTGCAACTTACACACCACTTTTCTCCACTGTGCAAGCAACTCTGATAGTGCCAGCACTGCCAGCACATGATGCAGAACCCCATCCATCAGTGACACCCAGATCATCACATACTGTGGCTGCAATAGCAGGCACAAGCCAGGAACAGTTCTGGGTTATTCCCAGCACATGCAATAGCAGACACAAGTCAGAAACAGTCTGGGTTATTCTCAGCACAGATAATGGCAGGCACTTCTGGTAAGAAGGTGCAAGGTATCCTAATACTGATATCTTTGTCTTTTCTTTTGGGATCATTGACCATGGTCCCAGCATTGGTTAATTCTTAACCAGCTTCAGGGTGTTATTATTATTATTATTATTATTATTATTATTTTGAAACTGCCACATCAGATAATGCAATATCAGCAGTTTTAGCCCAAACAACAATGGACACATCCGACCCATTACTTATGCATCCCAGATGCTTGCCCCAGTGGAGCTGAAATACAACCTTGTGAAGGAATCTTTGGCTACATACTGTGCAGTGAAATACCTTATGTACATCATTGATATGCACCCATTGTGCTGCATTCCAATCATTTGCCAACTAACTTTCTGTTGTCAGACAGAGTAAAGGATGACTTCTATCCAATGCCAGACTTACACACTGGTCTCTCATTTTACAGGATCATAATATCACTGTCCTTCCAATCAAAGCTCCATCCTTGTTGGCCCATGGCTCACAGTTTGCAGGAGAAACCCATGATTGTTCACTCCAACCCACTGACCTACCTGTCCCAGGGTCCTTTCTGACAGAACCTCAGAAAGTGTTAAAGACACCACTATGTGTCATGTTTTGACTGATGACTCAGCCACAGATACCAACGAGGGTGAGAAAGCAAGGTTTGGAATTTTATTGTACATTCTGGTGATGACAGAGGTGTATTGCTAGTAATTGCATCATCATATATGTACGATTCACAGATAATGTTAAAACATGCCTGGCAAGAAAGAAATGTGAAGCAAGGAGGTGAGGAGTATCCTTATTACCCCAGATGTTTGTAGATGGTTTAGAGAGCTGGTAAGTCTTTGAGTGAAACAGGCTGTGATAATAATGAGGAAGAGCATCAGTAGATAAATATGTTAACTCAAACAAGCCATCCAAAAGGTACACTTTGTTTACTGCACAATATATGGGTAAGGCCCAACAACAGGCCCTATCCCATTGTAAACAAACCCAGTCCAGCAGTCTATCAAGTTAGACTGCCTCACAACAACAGTCATTGATAAATGGCTACATGCCAATCAAATTATCCTATTTAAAGGAGATTAAACTACTTTTCCATACCCCAATGGGTGGAATAGTACTAAACTAACTATATTTTTCTTTTCTTTCCTTTAGGTTCCACAGAGAGAGAGAGAGAGAGAGAGAGAGAGAGTGCTTGCTTTTATGCTTATTATTCTTTTAAAGTATGGGTCTTCTTACAAGCCCAAACTGCACATCGATTGCAGATAATAACCAGTGACCTAAACCTAAACAGCTTGTTGAAGCAGAGTACCTCACAAGCCCACATGATCTAATTGCATCCTGTGGAATTCACTCTAAAGTCCTAAAAGACATGTTCATTGTCCAGAAGGGTAGTGAGGCACTACTGAATGTTATGGTCATTGCTTTGGATCAATTCTAGCAGCTAGACTTGATCTGGACCCCTGTTTATATTTTATTGATAATCAGGAATTTTGCATTCACACTTTATATGGCAATAAAAGTCATTAGACCTTAAGGTTTTACCCTATGATACCCCATAATTTGTGACAGTTAATACTGAGTGCCCAAAATAGAACTCTGGCCCACCCAGTGGTCTAATAACCACTTCTCAACCAGGTACCCTAGTTAATAATGTGCAGTTCATTCACAACCCAGTGATTTTAAATCTTACCCTTTAAACTTGAAATGATTTGTTAACTGTTTCACAACAAATATTTCCCATTTTTATTTTAATAATGATGTGACTAGATACCCTAGCAGCATACCAGGTACTCAATAATGATTTCCTATACAGGGACTGATAGCACCACACACACACACACACATACAGGCCCAGATATTCAAAGAGGTTGCGCATTGGTGCAACAGTGTTGCCCATGCTCAACCCACTGATATTCTTGGTGATATTCAAGCGGGGAATTGTGCCTGGCACAAATCCCGATGTGCCAGAGCGCATCAGTAATGTAGGCGGAGCAGGTGGGGGGCTGCCATGCATACTCTGCACAACCGATATTCATCCCAGGATGTGCTGAGTCCATACATGCGTAACCCCTACTTGCACTGCACACAGGTGAGCCAAAATAAAGGAACAATAGCTGGCCACCCACAGGTGAGCTTTCATATTGCAGGCACAACACGGCAGCTGCCACCTGTGGGTGGTCACCCAAGCTCGGCTGCACCTCCGTGGTGGTGCCCCCATGCCCGATCGTGAGCATCTGTTCAGAATAATAGCGCCCAATATCCCTGGTGGTCCAGTGGACTGCTGTCAGCCTGATAGTGGGCATTTGTAATAATAATGGAATCTAATATCCCTGGTGGTCCAGTGGACTGCTCGCAGACCGCTCACAGGCATCTGTATTAAAATTAATGAAATCCAATATCCCTGGTGGTCCTGTGGTTCCCCTCCCCACCTGCCCACTGAGCCCCACTGCCCGCTCCCCGATCAGCGGCAGGTGGCAGCCCCACCACCTGCGCTCTGCCACCTACCACCTGTCGCCCGCTGACCAACATCGTAGGTAGGGCTGTAGGCCACTGGTCCACAGCATGAGCCAATGAGCATGCAGCCCATACTGTACTACCATACTACCCAGATATTCAAAAGGAGTTGCTCATTGGCACAACAGTGTTGCACCATGCGCAACCCACTGATGTCTTGTTGTGATATTCAAATGGGGTGTGCCTGGCACAAATCCTGATGTGCCAGAGCACATCAGTAATGTAAGCGGAGCAGGTGGGGGGCATACCCATGTATACTCTGCACAACCCGATATTCATCCCAGGATGTGCTGAGTCCATACATGCGCAACCCCTACTTGCACCGCACACAGGTGAGCCAAAATAAAAGGAACAATAGCTGGCCACCCACAGGTGAGCTGTCATATTGCAGGGGCACAACACGGCAGCTGCCACCTGTGGGTGGTCACCGAGCTCGGCTGCACCTCGTGGTGGCCGCCCATGCCCGATCGTGAGCATCTGTTCAGAATAATAACGTCCAATATCCTGGTGGTCCAGTGGACCGCTGTCAGCCTGATCACAGGCATTTGTAATAATAATGAAATTCAATATCCTGGTGGTCCAGTGGACCCTCGCAGACCGATCACAGACATCTGTATTAAAATTAATGAAATCAATATCCCTGGTGGTCCTGTGGTCCCCTCCCCACCTGCCCCCCTGAGCCCCACTGCCCGCCTCCCGATCAGCGGCAGGTGACAGCACCTCACCCGCCTGCCACCCTGCCACCCGCCACCTGCAGCCCACTGATCGACATCATAGGTAGAGAGCTGCTATTTCCTGGTCCAGCATGAGCAATGGGCATGCAGCCTATATCAGAGCTATACATTCAGATATGTGAATGGATCCATTCACATATCTGGAATGTGTAGTATGATATGGCTGCATGCCCATTGGCTTACGCCTGTGGACCAATGGGTGTACCGCCCTACCTACGGTGTCAGTCGGTGGGGTGGTGGGCAGAGCCGGTGGGGTGCTGCCACCATTGCTGACTGGGGAGGAGGCGGTTGGGATCCATGGGGGTTGGGGAGGGGTACCGCTGGACCACCAGGGATATTGATTTCATCAATTTTAATACAAATGTCTACTTATCAGACATGCAGCAGTCCACTGGACCACCAGGATATTGATTTCATTATTATTACAAATGTCCTCATCAGATTGACAGCGTCCACTGGACCACCAGGGACATAGGATGTGATTATTTTTACTTAAGCCTGCATTGGGCTGTGGAGCACATTGCCGCTGTGCAGAGGGCATCAGGCTCTGACGGCTGCTGCCTGGCAGGGCACCCAGCTTAGTCGGGGATTGCACACCTTCATGCAATGGGAAAGATGACATGCAAATGGCCCCATTTGTGCCTTTATGACATTATGGCCTCATTTGCATGTGCACTTTTGAATATCGCGTGTTGTTACGAGATAACACAATAGAATCTGCACTAGCGCATCCTCTGCTACACTCTGGCCACTTGCACTGGCACAGTGCCACTGCGCCATGCGCACTGCAGGTGGCCAGGGTGCGAAATCAACAATGCTGTGCAATGGTGCATCTCCTTGATTGCCCAGTCAACACCCCCCCATGCAGCTGTTGCACTGCACTCCAAGCTTGGCGCCACAACCTGGCACAGTCTGGAATATCTGGACCACAGTATTTTCACATCCTGACTGCTAGTTGCACATTTAATAACAGTAAACCTTCCCAAATGCACTAGGCATTTTGTTTTTTCTTTAAAAGAAAAGAAACACAGGTTTAGACTTAGGCCTATTTGGCTTTGACATTTCTATTTAAAATAGGGCTGATATAGCATTATTTAAGCACATAAGTTAAAGGTTCATGATAGTATGAAATATAATATCATGCCCCTCATTGCATAGTATACATGGTTTTGCTCATGTAAAGTAATTTACATTTACAAAATTAAGGATACTGTGAAGGGGTTTGACCTGACAAATGTTAATGTTAATGAATTAATTTCTGCTCACATTAAGGAAGCAGTGGAGCATCACATAACTAGGAAAGTCCTTTACACTGCCTGTGGCTATTATGTTCTTATAACCCCTTTGGTTATATATTCTGGGATCTGGAATTAGGACATATCCTGACCTCATACATGACAGATATTTGGGTCAGTGGTATCGCCACATTTTGTACTTCTATTGCATGTGTTAACAAATGTTTATTTGAATCTAGCATTATTCCCTTGTCAATGGCAAGGAACCTTCCATATGTCACCACGCACCACACACGCCGCATTGTTCTATGTTTCAAAACATATCCCTGCACAATCTAGGAAGCTATATTTGTGACTCTTACAATGTCATTGTTGCATTTTCATCCAGCAATATCCATCTATGATCGCTGGCAACCTCCATTCTATTGGACATCTTGATAGGAACTTTTATTGTGAAAAGGTTGAAACTACCTCCTTTCCTTGTTTTCCATGAAGTCTTGGGATCATGACTGACTCTGAACATTGAGTGTCATACCTGAAAGGATCACCACCTTTATGCAGATGTGACATCTTCCAACTTGTCTTACCAACTTGTGAATGCTGGCCTAATAGCTGAAATTAGGCTTCCGCCAGAACTTTCAAATAAACAGTATTCAGTCCAGCCAATTAAGATTCTACAATTTAGCTCATTGTTATGCAAACCACGAAGCAAGTCTGGGGTGGAGGCAATCCCCTAACTTCAGCTAGAAGACTCTTCTTCATTTCGCCTATAATCAAGAAGTCAATGTTCTTCACTGCTTGTTTACCAAGCCTGGCTGGCACCTCATACAAACAGAGTACTGTCATAAACTTTACATTTGATGCAGCCATGTGATCATCTTCAACTGAACACTGTTGCTATTCCATTGTAAAACTCAATGTGCAATGTAATGCACCCACTGTTGAGGCCTCTGAAAATACTGATGCCTCCTGAACATTTGGATCTACTTTTGGAACATCTTAAATGCATCTAATTTGAACTATGACTCTTCAACTAACACTTAAAGAAACCCTGGATTTATTCCTGGAACTGTTTGTAGTTTATCGCTTGCAGACATTGACATTTTGTGTCATGTTCAACTTATCAACTGAAAAATGCTATCCTCAAGGTGGTATATTCTGCTGATGTGGAACATTGTGTGGTGACCAACTATACATTCTTCTGATATGGACTAAAAGTTATGCAGCGTGAACTTTTCTAACTTCTGTTTTTACTCCTAAACAGGTAATAGGTTATACAGTAATCACATCTGTTCCCATCTTGGAACCAGATACCATTAAGTCTAGTCCTAACTATCTTGATGCTCTACCTTAATGTTTGCTTATTTTTAATATGAATATAGGCAACTTAGTTTGTTTCTTCAATTTCTTCACAATAGGACATATACACAACTGATACATATCAGTAATAACATTGCTTTGATATTGGAAAACCCCATTGTGAAGTTTCATTCCAAATGTTTATAGTAATACAAGGTTTACTAACATTTTCCCTTATAATTACATTTTGTTTTTAAGGAAAACCCTGAAACACCACCGTGACCAGTTAAAATTCCTCTACCAGGCTCATGCCTCGGACCTGTAGATGAATGGTGCCTAACCATCGTCTTTTTGTTGTGTTGCCACTTTTGCAATTAGGGCAACAAAGAGGGACTGTTGCAACTGGGTTATGCCTCTATCATCCCACATACACCTTACTCTGTATTCCTGGTCTTTTATACTGTGATTCTGCTACTTTGCACTAACATGTAGCTATAGGCACCCATCATATAAGCATGAATGCCAGTAATGTGCTTTGCTGCTTATATTTGCTAATGTTTGCATCCTTCATAGGATTAGATCATGCATGATTATTATACTCACTATAATGCATTATGTTTGTCTTTTACATATATTCCATATATAATCTACCTAATTACTGATATGATGACTTTGAGGGATCATCAATGATTACTTTATATATATATATATATATATATATATATATATATATATATATATATGTATATATTCTCATATAATCATATGCAGTCGTGGCCAGTCAGCACTTCTCTTTGCCTTAGCAAGCTGATACAGAGAAAACCTTTATGTCTTATACACAGGCAAGAAATCCCATGTGTAGTTTGAACCCGATCAACATTTCTTATGTCCAAGCTATAAAGCTAACCAAAGCATATTCTTTGTCTCATATGATGTTCATTAGTAATTCTGTCTCCTAAGTCATCATCCAATGGCGATTGACTTAAGACCAATACATATTGTTTCTCATATCCATAATTATGAGGTAATCTCTGTTGCTATACTGTTATCTGTATTATATAGCCTTCTGTATCCTAGCTCCACATAGAGAGGAGAGCGAGAATGAGATCTTGGAGAACATAAGATCCTAGAAATTCTGGAGATTATGTACATTCTTCAGGAGAGTGGTGAGAAACCCATCTCCCTTGTGATTTTCTCTGTCACATGATTGGTGTAAGTAGTATAATAAACCTTTATTATTACTCCTTGCTTGCTTACAAATGTTTCTTGGCAGACTCTGAAGACATAAGAATCTGTATTATTAGTATTTGCTCTACTATCTAAGATTGTTTATGTAACAAGATGAAGTCCCCTCTCCCACTGATTGATGTATTGATCTGCCTTAGAGACACTATCAAGCTCTTGAAGAACCTTCGACAGAGGTAGCCCTGGCTGTGATGGTCTTCTCCCTCTTTCTTAGGCTCATCTCCCTCCATCTGAGAACCCCTCACCTTCATTTTCAACCTGTCCCTTACCATATCAGCCATGCCTGACTCCTGGAAGCATGCCAAAGTTGTGCTGATATTCAGGATGGGGACCCTTTTCTCAGACAACTATAAGACCTTTTCCATTCTCCCCACTGAGAAAAGTTCTGGAGAAAATTGTGCACAACCAGGTCTCAGAGCATATCTGGAAATATAACCTGCTGTCCCAGCAACATGGGTTCCATAAGCACTAGCAGCACCACATCAGTGTTGACCCTTCTACAAACCATGTCCTCAGAAAGATGGATGCGGGTAAGGCCACATGTGTGGTATTTGTGGATCTGACTAAGGCCTTTGACCTCATTGAACACTGCCTCCTCCACCTTGGCTGCTCAACTGAAATCTCCTTTTGGTTCCAGTGCTATTTCAAGGGCAGGTCAAAATCAGTTAACATTGGTACAGCCTCCTACCCTGCCCTGCCTGTCTCCATGGGTGTCCCCAAGGCTCCATCCTGGGCCCCCAGCTGTTTTCCATCTTTATAAACTCCCTTCCCACTGACAGCCTCTCTTGTGAGGTGCTTCTGTATGAAGATAACCTCATGCTATTCCACAGTGACAAGTCCCTTACGGACATATCCTCCATACTAACCTACAACTATGGTGCTGCTTACATTTGGTTTCTTTCCAACAGGCTCTTGGTAAATGAAAAGAAAAGGAAATCTATGCTCCTCGGGTCCAAACCAAACATTTCCAACATCTCCAAATCAATCTTATCCCTATTAGTGCTCACACCTGAAAGCCCCATCCAAAATTTTCTCAGCTTCAAATACTTAAGCATCACCCTGGACCCCTCCCTTGTTTTCACAGAACACATCAACAACTTTGTGCACAGGGTCAGCCAGAAACCTGGTGCTGCCTACCATAAAAATAATTCTTGACCCCTGAGGTGTGCCTTGTGATTGTCCAAGGCAGCCTTCTCCCTTATAGATCACTGCTGCCCTGTCTATTCCCAAGTGTCCTCAGTGCTGTGCTCCAGGCTTAACTCAGTATACAATAGCATCTGTCATTTTGCTCCAGTCACCTTACTCTACACATCACTGTGACTCGTACCAGTCACTAGGGTGGCTCCCACTCAAGGACAGTTTGACTATGCCCTTAGTTGCATTATTGACAACATGCTCTGAGGCAGCCTCTTATCCTGATATTCATCCCTCCTTAAGGGCAGAGTGGCAGCAAGCGCGTCTGAGATTCATCTGTCCCCACTGGAAGTCCCTAGAATCTCTTCTGCCATGGGTGGCAAGCCATTTCTTCTCTGCCCCTTCCTGTAGAACAAGCTTTCTGTGTTGCTCCACTAGACCAACTCTCACACCACCTTCAAGACCCACCTCAAAGCCTGGCTCCTGTCAGAAGTCAAATGCTCCTGCACACCCACATAATGCATGCAGCCTCCTATCGCTATGTTCCCTCCTGATATGGTGTCCTACCCTTCTGGAGACACCATCACCCCTCTTGACTCTGTACTCTTCACCTTCCTGCTTATGCTACAGCACTTACTTTATGTTCATTGTTTGTATCGCCTGGAAGGTGTAACTGTGTATTGACCAATGTACTGCACTGATGACCTTACTGCAATCCATCTTTTGTATGGCCATCATGTACTTTGCACTGTGTATCCTACTGCAATCCTTCCTATGTATGACCATTATGTACTATGCTACTTTTACGAATCATTGATGCCTGTAATCTATTGTCATGTTACCTGTTTTGTTTTACTCAATGTGCCATGCTAATGGGCTGGGTCATGCCTGAAAATGGTCCATGGGATCAGTGTATCCACCCGGTTATCAAAGACATAAATAAATACATACATAAATAAATAAATAAATACATACATAAATAAATAAATAAATAAATAAAAGAGAGACCCTATGGTTCTCAAAAAGTGGCTGAAGAGATAAAGACTAAAAGGGTAGCATTCAGAAGGTATAAAGAGATGCAAAGGGAGGAGGAAAGGGAGGTGTATCAGAGAAACAGTGAGAGACAGGATAAGCAGTCAGGAGCATGAGAGCACATGCTGTGGAGGAAATAGCCCAGGGATTACTAAAGGGACAAGAGTCTTTTCTTAAGTATAAGAGTAATAGAGGAAGACCAAGGGTAGGACTGTAAGGTTAAGAAGGAAGGTGGGAAATGCACAGAGGCGGACCCGGAAAAAGGCATATATTCTGAACAAATACTTTTGTTCAGTGTTTACAGAGGAAAGAGAAGGGAGGCCACATAAAGCAACTGGAATTTTGGAGGAGAGAGGTAGATACTGATCCTTTACAGAGGAGAGAGTCCTGAAGGGACTAGCAAATCTGAAAGTGGACAAAAGATGAGGCCGGATGGAGTGCATCCAGGAATGTTGAGGGAGTTCAGAGGGTACTGGCTGCACCTATGACAATCCTATTTAACAGCTCACTGAAAACAGGATTGGTTCCCAAGGACTGGATGAGGGCACATGTAGTCTCACTTCATGAAAGTGGTAGCAGGAGAAGGCTGGCAACTTTTAGGCAGTCAGCCTGACTTCAGTGGTGAGGAAGTTAATGGAGACACCACTGAAGGAAAGGCTTGTGGAGTATCTTGAATCCAACAGGTTACAAGACACAAGGCATCATGGATTCATCGGGCTGGGGGAATTTATGTCAAACAAATCTGATAGATTTCCTTAACTGGATTACCAGGAAATAGGTCCGGGTAGTGAGGTGGACATGGCCTAAATTTGAGTAAGACTTTTGACACTGTTCCACATAGGAGACTTGTAAGCAAACTGGGTAAAAATTGGTTAAGGATGGGGACAGAGGGTGGTGGTAAACAGAGTTCCATTTGAAGAATGGAGGATGATCATGGGATGCCTCAAGGTTTAGTGGTTGGGGCCAGTCCTCTTTAATGTCTATAAATGACATAGTAGATGGACTGGAAGGCAAGGTCTGCTTATTTGCAGATGACATCAAAATCTGCAATATGATGGACACTGGAGGGGGCGAATGTGCAGAGACCTGAGAAAACTCGAGGAGTGGTCAGGTAGTGGCAGCTGGCTTTCAATGCAAAAAGTGCAAAATCATGCACTTGGGGCACAGAAACCCAGGGCAGAGTACAGAATGGGAGGAGAGTAGTGTCAATCACCAAACAGGGGACAGACCTGGAGCTAATCATATCTGATGACCTAAAGGTGGCAAGGCAGTGTGACAGAATAAGGAGGGTATCAGCAGAAGAGGGTGGGAAGTGGTGTTACCTCTGTACAGATCGCTGGTGAGACCAACTTAGAATACTGTGTCCAGTTCTGGAGACCACATTCACAGAAGGACATAGACAGTGGAGGCTGTCCAGAGGACAGCAACTAAAATGGTGCAGAGTCTGCATCATAAGCCCTATGAGGAGATAATAAAGGACCTCAGTGCATACACCCTGGAAGAGGGAGGATGGGGTATATGATAAAGACCTTTAAATACCTCATGGAAGTAAATAAGATACACAAGTACAGTGTTTTCTGAAAAGATGCACAGCAACAAGGGGACATGCAATGAAGCTGGAGAGGAGTTAATTTAGAAGAGATGTGAGAAGTACTTCATCACAAAGAGTGATGGATACCTGGAACAGTCTTCTAGCAGAGGTGGTTGGGGTGAAAACACAGACAGTGTTCAAGAATGCATGGGATAGACATGAGGGAACCTTGGTGGAAAGAAAGGGAGGGGAGCCGGAGATCAAGTAGGGTCTACAGTGACACTATTGGAAGGAAAATAATGGGAACACTGGGTGGGAAAAGCAGTCTTTATCTACCATCAAGTTCTATGTTTCTATGTTTCAGTGACTACGTATTTGGTACTGATGAGGTTTGAACCTGTTATCTCCCACTTCTAAGCCAGTGATCTAACCAGTAGACACACATCCTTGCATTACACAACATGATGCCAGCACAACAAATTATATAAAACTGCATCATTGCAAACAAATATGCAAAATGGCACAAGCTCAAACATGATTTAAAATAGTAAATGCAGAAAGAAATTTCACAAACTTCACAGACATAAAGCTGTTTACCAGCCTTGCAGACACAGCGATCTGTTTTGGAAACTGATGACATTGGAACTATGAAACATTTCTCAAAATGGTACAAACTGTATTTCCATGGAACAGTGCTTTACAAATCTACAAGTATGTTGAGTGCTGGTGCCTGAAAATGCCATCAGCTGAAGTTATTAAAATGACACTGAGATTTGTGGGGATCAGGAATGCTTCATAAGGAGTTACTGGCAGCACTGGATTTTATCTTTTATTCCCCTTTTCTGATGTCTTTTCCTGTGCTAATGATGTACTGTAGAAAATGGGTGCCTGCAGCTGTAGGGAGGGCAAACTAAAACTGTTGTTTCTGGCCCTGAAAAAGTTGCAGGTTTGTTCAACAGATAATTTGAAATAGATTTCATGGCAACAATATTACCACCTTTCTTTGCACATGAGGGTTCCTCTTTAAAAGTAATAATAGGCACATCGCTGTCAAGTCTCATCATCTATAGAAGCACAGGATCAAAGACAGCATGGATTTACAAAGGAAGGTCCTGTCAACTAATCTCATAGATTTCTTTGACTGGGTAACCAGAGTGATGGAACAAGGGGAGCAGTTGATGTTGCCTACCTTGACTTCAGCAAAGCGTTCAATACTGTTCCACATAGAAGACTGATTAATAAGCTGGTTAGGCTCGGTGGGTCAGATGTTGGTCAACTGGGTGACAAACTGGTTGACAGGCAGAAAACAGAGAGTGGTGGTAAATGGTATACAGTCAGAAGAGATGCAAGTCACAAGTGGGTACCTCAGGGATCAGTCCTGGGGCCAATCCTCTTCCATATCTTCATCAGTGACATTGCAGATGGACTGGAGGGTAAGGTTTGTCTGTTTGCAGATAATACCAAGATCCACAACAGAGTAGATGATCCAGATGGTGTGGGCAGAATGAGAAGAGATCTGGATAAACTAGCAAAATGGTCAGAAGAGTGGCAACTGGGGTTTAACGCAAAGAAGTGCAAGATCATGCACATAGGGAAGAGAAACCATGAAGTAACCTATAGGCTGGGAGGGAGCTACTGGCAGTCACAAGGGAAGAAAGAGACTTGGGTGTCATCATCACCGATGACTTGAAATCATCCAAGCAGACCTCTAAAGCAGTAGGTAAGGCTAGAGGGATGTTGGGGTGTATTGGTAAGGGTATCACAAGTCAGAAGAGGGAGGTAATAATCCTCTTTACAAGACACTGGTTAGGCTCCATCTGGAGTACTGCATGCAGTACTGGAGGCCACACCTTCACAGGGACATTAACCAAACTGAAGCAGTCCAGAAAAGGGCAACCAAAATGGTGCAGGGACTGCATCAGAAAACATATGAGGACAGATTAAGTGAACTCAATATGTATACCCTAGAGCAAAGGAGGGAGGGAGAAAGATGATATGATTGAAACATTCAAACACCTTAAGGGCATTTACAAGGTGAAATAGTCTATCATGTTTCAATATAAGAAAAATAGTAGGAGAAGAGGACACAGCATGAGATTAGAGGGAGGCCGATTAAGGGGTAATGTGAGGAAGTTCTTTTCACGAAAGGGTGGTGGATGCATGGAATGGCCTACCTCAGAAAGTGATGGATATGAATACAGTGCAGGGCTTCAAACAGACATGGGATAGACATAAGGGAGCAATACAGATGAGTATGAATAGATAGGCCATTGACAGAGCAGAGGCCTATGGCACATTCATAAGGTAGAAAAAGAAATGGGCAGACTGGATGGGCCTTGCAGTCCTTATCTGCCATAAACTTCTATGTTTCTATGTTTTGTAACTCTGAAAAAACTAAAAATAGGGAAAAGATGCTTTGAATATTTATCTTACTTATATATCAAAGAGAGGCAGCCAAAAGCTGGTTGACTGGTAAAGCAAGCTGAAAATGGTGAACTATGAAACTGACTGTCAGTGATGCAAAATGGAAATAACCAGCCAAAATCAGAAAGGGTAAGAGGAAAGGGAAGGGTTGTGTATGTGGTAGCTGGAGGTGAATGTGATGCAAAATGGAGGGAAGAGGAGTGACAGGTAGCAATGGTGGGGAGGGATAGTTTAAAAGGAAGAAAGTTAAAGGTGTGTGAAAGAAATAACCAAACAAACCACATCACATGAAAAACAGTTCTGATTGGATACTAAATGATCAAAACTTGAGAAAAGAAAAGAGGAAAAGTGTATGACACAGCTCAGATCTGCACCGGGACATCCAGGGGTCAAGAGGGTAAGTTGAATTCAACTGCTGTACTCATCCTCCCCCTCAAATTGCCTTCCTCTAGCTTGTTTTGGGACTCTCACCACACCAAAGGGATCCTGCTAGCTGTGCCTTTTCCTGAGCGGCAATCAATCAAGCTACTTAACATCTAACTGATCCTAGAAGTCCTCCTTCTGAGCCCAGCAACCAATTACAAGCCAGGTTTTCAAACAAAGGGTGTTGCTCAAAAGCCTGCAAAAATAGGTTTGTTTTAGAACCCTTCAGCCTCTCCATTCCACAGATCTGTGCTGTGACATCCAAGGATCAAGAAGGTGAATTAAATTCCAGATGCTGTACTCACCTCCCTCTACAAATTTCTTCCTCTGCCTTGTTTGGGACTCTGACTGCACTGAAGGGCTCCTGCTAATCAAGCCTCCTCCTAAAGGCAGCAACCAATCACAAGCCAGGTTTTCAAACAAGGGGCAAGGCTTAAAAGCCAGGTGAAAACTGGGGCAGTTTCATACTGTTTCCAGCCTCTGCAGTCCACAGATCTGTGAAGGAATATCCAGGTATTGAGAGGGTGAGTTGAATTCAGCTGCTGTACTCATCTCCGCACTCTGAAATGCCTCCTCTGTCTTGTTTTGGACCTCTGATCATACCAAAAGGCTCCTGCTAGCTGTGCCTTTTCTGAGACCACAACCAATCACAAGCACTACTACTACTTAAAATCTAACTGATCCTAGTGGTCCTTGATGCCTCCTGATGAAGGGTTCACACCCAAAGTGCCTGGGCTAGCAGTGGCCAGAAGGGCATGTCTTTATTTCACTTAGGTGAAAGATTCACAGTAAATCATTTAGTTTTGGATTTATGACCTGAGTTCAGTGTGTTGTCTTTGAGTGCAGGCTATGTTGGACCTTGATCCTAGTGGTCCTCTGTACTGCGATCTGAAGTGCAAAGGACCGTAGTGCAAAGAATATCTAAAACATGGAGTCTACTTGGAGCCCAAAGACTTCTAAAAGGTGGAGTCTGCCTGGAGCATAAAGGACATCTAAAGGTGGAGTCTGACTGAGTGCAATGGATGTCTAAAAGGTGGAGTCTACCTGTAGTGCAAAGGACATCAAAAAGTGGAGTTTGCCTGTAGTCAACCATGAGTCAGCCAGTGATTCGACCTTAATTTGGTACCTCATCCTTTGACCGCATATAAGTCAGATGCCTCTTTACCTCTCAAAAATCACCATGCTAACATCTGGGCAAAGAGTGCTAGACTGCAGTAAATGAAACTACCAGTACATTTATCTTGCCATTACATTGCTAAATTGTTTAATCATTTTCAAATGTGTCTGGTTAAGGGTGAGCTACATCAATGACTATAGAGGTAGTAAGTGTTAATTGGGTACTAGGGGCTGCAGGATCTGCTAATGGCAGAGTCTGGAGCTGTTATTAATTAGGTGTCAGTGCTGTTATTAACTAGTTGTCACATCCAAAGTATCTCAGAAGCTAAAAACAATCAGGAATTCAGTACTGTGGTTTTTTTTTTGCTTCCTATCAGTAACTCACATTACAGCTCAGGACATGCATTTTGAGACTGAAAATTAACTCCAAAAATCCGACTTATACACGAGTATATATGGTAGCTGTTGCTGTGTATGCTGCTCTATTGTACTCTCTTTACCTCTCCTGGGTGGCACCTGGCAATGAGCCCTGGTTCAGAGTGCCTTTCCTAGTTACCAATTTTCAAATAAATAAAATAAATAAATGTGCTGCTATCTATAGGAAGTACACAGCCATGCATATTCAAAGTAAAATACAAGGAAAGTAACTGGATAGGGAAGGGATGGGAAAAGGAACTGAAGTAGGGACTGGTAAGAAGAAATAAGGAGCAGGAAGGAACAAAAGGGGACGGAAAAGCAAGAGGTGTGATAAATGAAACATATGCATGAATAATAGAAAAAGCTTCCTGTATCTGAAACAAAAAGAAGAGGTATGACATTAATAACTTAATATACAGTATTGCCAAATCGTAGTCTGTCTAAAAGCTAACCATCACATAGCAAAAAGTTTTGGTATAGCAGAAATGATAAAACTGGAACTAACTCAATGACATCGAGTTCATTACGGATCAATTGCTTAAATGTGTAAATACATGTTGTTTCCTGCTGTAGTAACTTTCTTACTCTGCCTCCTCGCCTCCCCAACTGTGGGTCTGGAACATGTTCTATGCCCATAAAATACATATGGGACCACACAAAGTGAAGCCCTAATGGTGTATGCAGTGAGGTTCAAGCAATCGAGCAGGCATGCTCCTATATCAATTTCCTAGTTGGCGGATGGTGCGGCCAGTGTAATTCTTAGGGCAAGGACATACAATAGCAAAAGCAATAAAAGTAATGCTAGAATTGCTGTATGACAGAACTGGCAGATATTACATTGGCCACACCTGTGGTTGCCAAGCAGGTGGATTTGGTGGTGGTAGCTCATGGACATAGGATCTGATACTCTCCTTGGCATTGAGGCTTTTGATAAGGAGGCCTCCAAGGTTTTCTGCATCTATATGACACCCTCAGTGAACCTTTCAGTATATTGTTGAGATCCTTATCTCCTGAAGGATATGCCAGTTGTGGTTAATGATGTTTACCACTTTCAGGGCCATATGGCTAGATTCCAAGATGAAATTCAGTTTCTGGGTATGGGTTTGGTACACTTGTTTTGGTGTCCAGAGGGTAATGTAATCTATATTTCTGGCCCTATTGTGGACTTCAGCCAGTACATATGGAGACTAGCCCTCTTGATGAACCACTGTTTACACTCTGAGGCCTGTTCATCATTAATTTCCACAGGTGAGCAGTTGCTGTAGATTCTTCAGAATTGACCAAAAGGTATATCCCTGTATCGATGGTAGGAGTGTGCACTCTGTGTCAGCAAGGCAAAATACCCAGAGGTCTTCCTGTGAAAAGTTTTGGTCATAATTTTCCTTTTGCCTTAGCAGAAAATATTGGACCCAAAAGGTTTATAGAACTGGGATCTGTTTAACATGTAGATTTGACATAAATGTCATAGTATTGAAATAGTCAATAAAATCTCTTGCAGATACAGTGCCCTTCTACATAATCATTGACAATTTAACACAGCCTGCAATGTATTTGCTCCACACAAAAATGTAAAATCCGAGACCATACTGCTGAATGGGTCACCCCAGCCCTTGTAGCCTAGATGTTGCACAGGGCAACTTGTGGCAGCAGGCAAAAGCCTCTGGGACACAGTGAGACCTACAAAAGTATAAGACAGCCCAAAACAAATGTACTAGGGACCTAGGTCTCGCAAAGCACACTACTTCAAGGTAAAGCAGACAATAGCTGGGGAATGGAAAATGATTCTGGGAAACCCTGAAAGATCTCATGGCAAAGTCAGACAAATTGCAACCTAGAGTGCTCATCTACAATTGAGTAGTCACAGCTGAACGAGGACAATAGCAAATATGTTCAATAATGTATTTACTGATCTCAGTACCATCCTCATCCCTAAATCACTCCATGGGAATTCCACCAACCCCAAGTAAACACAACACCAACCTTGTCTATGTCAAGTAACCCTGGTAACCCTTGTTCTGTTTCAGACTGTATCTGAAACCAAATAATCGATAGAATGGGTACTGGGAAAAACAAAGGATGGGTATTGATCGGTTGACATGAAATTAGTTGCCCTTATATTAGACGAACTGGCCCTCCTTATCAAATTATTCAATTTCTCACTACACTACTCCCAATTCCCAGGGATTTGAAAAACAGCACAAGTGATCCAAATCCACAAAAGTAGTAACCACTGACTAGTCACCAACTACAGACCAATATCCATGCTCTCCCTTTATCCAAGGCCCTGGAAAGAATTGTATTTAATTACTTGTCGTTATTTTTATACACAGATAACAAAGAGTTTTATCCTGCATTATAACTGCCCGATTGATATTTTTGGTTTTAACTGGGCAGTTATAATCGGTACATCAATCTAGCTCAATTAAGTTGCCTCTAAAACAAGTTAATGTTTAGAAAAATTGAAAAATAAATGTTCTTCACTTAAAACTAAAAGTTTTACTTTCATGTAACTTTACTGAAATAAAAACCCTTTACAGCAATTTAACACTCTCACTGTTTGATTTTTAAGGATACTGTTATAAAAGATGACCAGTAATTAAATAAAATAATGTATTAGTGGGTGTGTGTAACTAGAATTTTACACACACCCTCACTGTGGATTACTTGTGTAAAACCCTCAAGCTTTACTCTCGTTGTTTATGTAGCATCCTACACCTCGGGTGTAAAACTCTGGTTACACACACCCATTCATGCATTATTCAGTACATAATCAACTCGTAGATTACCTCTGAAATTCAATTTACAGTGCCCCATCAACATGAGTTTAGGAAACTACACTTTACTAGAACTGCCCTGACAGAGTTTACCAGCTTCCTGCATGAGTCCCTTGATAGTGACCAATTGGCTGGGTCTATATACATAGACCTAACTAAAGCCTTCGACCTAGTGAACCACAAACTTATGCTCTTCAAACTCCGTACCTAGGCTTATCCCCCCGACACAGTGACCTGGTTTCACAATTACCTTTCTGAACGATCCCAATGGGTGAGAATTAATGGCACACTTTCAGACATCAAGAAATATTACCATTAGTATGCCTCAGGGATCCATTCTGGGGCCTCTGTTATTTGGCCTGTTCATAATGACCTCCCTTTGACTTGCCCTTTAAGATAATTTTCTATGTGGATGACTCAGTTATCTCTGCCAGTAGTCCAAACCAAGAGGCACTTACTCTAGAACTCCAACACAGCTTTGAGGCTCTGAAACAGTGGTTCAGACATAATAAGTTTCTACTGAACTATAAAAAAACAAGACTATGTTATTTGCTGGTTCCCATTTGAGGAGAAGCACCTCTCCTCAATATCACAAATGTACAAGCTGAAATCTTACATCAAGTCATCACTTTTAAGTACATGGGGTGACCTAGATGAATCTTCCTCTTTGCTCTCATGTAGACCACTTTGTAAAACAAACACATAAAACTAGGAACACTTTATAGACACAGGCGCTACTTCACACCCACAGCTAAACAAACTCTAATATCCTGCTCTGTCCTTCCATTGGTGAACTACAGCCTGACTATGTATAGCAAAGTCACGGATACAGTCCTCTAAAGAGTCAGATTGGTCCTAAATAAAGCATCTCAGTTTGTGCTGAGAGCTGACAGACTCACACATACCTGTACTCCCAGTCCAGTTGACTCTAACTACTAGATGCTTAAATACAAGATTTGTCTGCTTGGCATAAAAGCACACAAGGTCTTACCCCCCGCAGTCTCCAAAACTTCCTGCAGCAACCACTACTCTGCAAGGACTACGACTAGAAACCTGCTAGCTGTACCATTCTATTTATTATACTTTTGTTCTACCTTAGCCACCTGGTACATCTGCCCATCACGGACCTCTGACTTTCACTTCCAGATTGGCCACAACCCTACAATACCCCTGGCTTACCCCCATGGTGGGGTTGTGGCACCATACTTCCGCAGTGTGCAGGCAGCTGATGGATAGGTTGGAGAACCAGCCTGGAAGCTAATTGAAGCAGAGGCAGGCTTCATCTAGAGTGGCCAGCAGCAGCATTTTTCCCTGATGAGTGAGGGCGGGACATGCAATGATGTCCAGTGTCCACCCTGCCCTCCCTAAGCTACTTGACATCAGCACACAATTGGTACACTGAGCCTCCATTAGGTGTCCATATTGTGCCAAACGCTCTACCTCCCTCTCCCTGAGAAAGAGAGCAGTCATCAGATGCTCAATCCTTCTCCCCAGCTGTCCCTCCAATGACCCCAGTCTGTTCCCAAACCTGGGTGACCAGCAACACAGGTAGGTGCCCTGCCCCTGCACCAGAGGGCCTAGCTGTACCATTCTGAAAAAAAACAGCCAGAACACAGTGCACCTTTGTATACACAGCACCATTCTGGTTGAATGAGCTGCTGGAATCGTTGATGAACCAAACAACCTTAGCTCAGTTCAAATTATAGTAGGGCTAAAAATACTCTCTCATCAAATAGCAGCTGTGACTGCTATCTGACCTGACTGGAGACCGTCTCAATTCTATGATGTACAGATAATATGTGCATTTTGGGATCTTTGTGTCATTGCATCCTGTTGTTTTAGTTTTGTCCATTGTTGTACTTCTTTGTAACACCCTGTGTATGGCAATCATAGGTATCATAGGTAGGTACAGAGACAATATAGACTTATGTCCATTAGGCTTGCCACAAATTCATATGGTATACAGATGTCCTTGTTCTTTAAAATACCTGTCTAGTCTTGTTTTAAAGAGATGTGTGTTTGAACTACTAACCACCTCAAGAAGGGCCCATTCCAGGTATGTACCACCCCTTGAGTTAAACCACTTTGAGCCTTTACTGACCTGAATTTTCCATCCTTTAGTTGGAGGGGATATGCACAAGTACTATAGACCAAGTCTCTAGTTTCTAAGCCCAGTTGTTCCCTAAGTTCGTCATCCAATCATACCTTATGGACCAGACACATATCCGCTTCTTTCTCCTCCTGTACTCTAAGGGAAATGATCTAGATCCCTGAGTCTTGTCTCATAATCTTTCCCTTTAAGTTACTGATACTCTGTGTAACCCTTTTCTGTACCCTTTCAATCAAAGCTATGTCACCTTTTTGTAGGGGCCCAAACTTGTGACCCATATTACAAAATGGGCCTGATCAGGATGAGTACAATGGGAGGATCACCTCCCTATTCCTGAAAGACAGGAGAGAGAGAGGAACATGATTGGGACCTTCAAGTACTTGAAAGGGATAAATAAGGTTGACAAGGAGAATCTCTTTAGACTGAGTGGCAACCATAACATGGGGGTACAGTCTTAAGCTGGAGGGTGGGAGGTTTTGGAAGGAGGTCAGGAAGCACTTCTTCAAAGAGGGTGGTGGACACTTGGAATGTGCAGCCAGGAGAGGTAATCTCATTGAAGACAGTGGGCAGCTTTAAGAGGCTGGGACAGGTATAGGGGAGGGTAAGGGTCATGGGTAGGAAGGATGGGAGAAGTGGGGAGAGGGGCAGGGCTACTAGCTCAAGCTGTGGATGACTGCAACACAAGCAGACTTGATAGACCAAATGGCCTTCTTCTGCTGGCTTCTTCATATGTTGTATATTCATATTTTTACTTTCTATATGCTTAAGTATACAGTTTAATATTCTATTTCCCTTCTACACACTATTCTTACAATGTGAGTAAAATGACATATCTTGGGAGACCAGGATCCCCAGAACTCTTTCTTCAGTGACCTCCCTTATGGTATTGCTCTCCAATGTGTACAGATGAGCTGGGTTCTTTCTACCCAAATGCATCACTGTGCATTTTTCTTTATTCAGAAATCATTTGAATTTGGAAGTCCAATTTTGTACATAATCAAATACTGCTTGTAAAGTCCTGACCCTTCCCCTTCTGTTATAACAGCTCCTATCAGACAGTTGTCTACAAATTTTGTAAGCCATTTATTATTATATTCGTACTGTATTGATGTTACATAAATGTTAAGTAGGTAGGGCTCCAGCACCAATCCTGAGGCACCCCACCTGACACATCTGCCCATCTGACTAGGTTCCATTGGTGCTGTTGATTGTATTCCACTAGTATCATACAATGTAATTCCCTGTGACTAGGCTCCACTGGTGCTACTCGGAATGTACTGTACCTGTCCAAAGCTATGTAACAACATTTTTGATGAGGTACTTTTGTGCGAACTTTCAGCCCAAAGGTGTATTGCCAGTTTATCAAATAAAATAAAAAAAAATAAGAAAATCAGGATATCATCTATATATCTGCCCCAGAAATATACAGTATCTTGGGCAGATAAGTGTTATGATCAATATTGTACACCATGACTTCCTCCTATCAACCCAGAAAAAGGATACCATAGAAGGTAGCCATGGTGGTACTAACACCATACCACAAACTTGCTGGTAAAATGTTCTATTAAACAGAAAGTATTGGTAGGTCAAATGAATTTATAGCCTCCAAAAAAGTCTATTGGAAAAATCTGATGCAGCCTCTGAACTGACTAAAAAAAATTCTAGTGCTTGACAATCCTAGTTCTTGTCTAATTGATGTATATTAGGAGGTTACATCTATAGACAACCAAACAAAGACATTAGATCAGATCAACTCCTCCAGTTTGGAAAGGATATCCATAGAGTCTCAAATGTGTGATGGCAATATGTGTACTAACTGATGGAGGAAGAAATCCACAAAGATAGAGATCTTTTCAGAGAGTGATCTTTGTGCCAACACAATCAGTCAGCGAGGCTGGTCTTCATGGAGTTTTGTCAAAACATTGAAGGTATGTAAAGTTGGAATAAGAATTTTCAAGAAGTCCCTCTCTTAAGATGCGGTCCAATTGTTTCCAAGTGCTTGGTCAAGAAAGTAAAATATTCCAGCTTGTAGATTCATAGCTGGATTGGTCTACTGTACCTCTGAGCTCTCTACACCTGTCAACTGGTGATTGATCTCTGCTTCATATTGAGTTTATTCAAAACCACAATAATTCCACCTTTGTCAGCTGGTTTAATTTCAACTGTAGTCATGTTTGAAAGTTCCTGTAATATTGCATTTTCCTCAGTGGCTAAATTTGTATTGTGATGTTCCCATTTTGAATCTAAAAGTTGTAATAACAAAGATAGAAGGTTTGTAGGATAGGTGACAGGATTATACTGATAGGCAGAAGTTGGAAGGGGTTTGAAACATTCTTTCCTCTCACAGATTTGCTCAATAAATTCATTCTCATAGATGCTTCATATTTCTGCACCAAACTGTAAATCCAGATATTCAGGCACAGAGGCCTTGTTTTCATTTAGAAGTTCAATAAGTGCCATTAAATCAGGATTGTAGATGGTGTCATGTTTTGATTCGTATGAACCCCATTGTCTGTGTGTTATTGCAAAGGTGTTGTTTTTATTTTCAAATTAAGTTTCCTAAATAAATTTCTTAAGATCTATGTATATTTGAAACTGGTTTATTGGAGGATCAGGAACAAAACTGAGGTCTTTGCTCAACACTCACAGTTGATTTCAATGAGCTATACCAGGACAGATTCACTACTTGATGTTCTTTTGACAAAGTATTGGTTTGTTGGCATATCTAATTTTCCAGCCCTCATCTTCTACCTCATCTCATTCTTCACTTTGGCCCTGGCTGCATGTCTGATGTTTCTTTAATTGAAACTTGTTGCCTATAGCTAAAAAAGTAATAATTTTGTTAAATAGTGGGCTATTTGCTGCAGAGTCCTGGAAATTCCTGCATGATTTGGAATTTCACTGCAGGATTGATCCTGGCTATGCATGTGCTCTATGACTGTCCTCTGCTTGCTGACCTTGTCTGTCTATCCCACACAGAGATTTGGTTCATCTCATAATCTGCAGAATCCCTTGATAATTTTTCTTTCAGCAACATTCGCATCGTATGATGCCAGCTTCTTTGTAGATTAATTTCAATGTTTTTAAACCATGGTATGCATTTTAGATGAAGTAACTGTTTGAATACTTCCACCAGCTCTTGTGTAACAGAAAGATGTGACTCCTCCTACTACTCTAGTAGAATGTTAATTAATTCAGAGGACACGTGTTCAAGGCAGTCTCCATATGTGTTTTATGTATTTCTTTAATAAAACCTCATATTGAAATTTGTCCATGCACAAAACTGTGCACAGCCCAGATCTTATCCTTGTTTTAAGTGTTAGTTGTTAGAAAAATGTATCTCTTTAAAATGTAGCTTCTCACATCTTTGAAATAATACTTTTAAATCACTGCTATCAGTTTGTACAGCTACAGAGACCGATTACTTCCGCCCACATGGCATCTAACTGATGTTGCCACTGTTTCACAAAAGAAAAAAACACCTGGGTCATGACCTTGTGAATCAGAGGCTGCCTCAGTACCACTCATAGAAACATAGAAACATAGACCTTGATGGCAGACAAGGTCCGCCTGACAACCAGTCTACCCATTTCCTTACCTACAGGATAAGCTGCAGACCCTATTTAACCAACAGCTTATTTCTTTCTACCACCCACAAAATTGCCTTATGTCTGTCCATGCATTATTAAATTCTCTCACAGTTCTAGACCCCAACCTCCTCAGAAAGGCTGTTCCATGTTCCACCACCCTCTCTGTGAAAAATACTTCCTCACGTTGCCCCTGAGCCATCCCCATCTATCTTCAAATTGTGTCCCCTTGTTCTTGCACATCTCTTTTCTGAAAGATGCTACCCTCTTGGACTTTGTTGATTCCACTGAGGTACTTAAAGTTTCTATCATGCCCCCTCTCCCTCCTTTCCTTAAGGGTATAGATATTAAGCTCCTTTGATCTCTCCTTGTATGGCTTCTCTTGCAGATTTTGCACCATTTTAGTTGCCCTCCTCTGGATTGCCTCCATCCTGTCTATGTCCTTGCAGAGATGGGGTCTCCAGAACTGGATGCAGTACTCCAGATGGGGTCTCACCAACTGTCTGTACAGGGGATAACAATGTCCTGTTTTCTGCTGGTGATGCCTCTCCCTATACATCCCAGTATCCCCAGCCCTCCCTACTGCCTTCTCACATTTGCTTGCAACTTTAAGGTCATCTGAAATGAGTTACCCCAGGTCTCTTTCAATTCTTGTTGTTATTACTACCCCCCATTGTGTAATTGTCCCTAGGTTTTTGTTTCCCAGGTGCATTATTTTGCACTTCTTTGCATTGAATCCAAGCTGTCATACTTCTGACCATACCTCCAACCTTCCAAGTCCTTCTCATCCTTTCACACCTTCTTGTGTATCAACCCTGTTGTAGATCATTGTGACATCTACAAAGGCATATTTTCCTTCTAGTCCCTCTGCAATGCCACTTATAAAGACATTAAAAGGACTGGACACAGTATTGAACCCTGCTGTATCCTACTAATAACCCCTCTCTTTTCAGAGTGGACTCCATTTACAATTACCTTCTGTGTCCTGTTGTCCAGCCAATGTTTTACCCAGGCTACCACCCTGGGACCGATTCCCAGGTTGGTTAATTTGACTATTAATCTTTTGTGTAGAGATTGTGTCAAATGCCTTGCTAAAGTCTAGGTAGGCCATGTCCACAGCCCCTCCATGGTCTACTACTTTGGTCACCAGTCAAGAAATCAATTAGATTCATCTGACATGACATTCCGCTGTGAACCCATGCTGTCTTGGGTCCTGTGCCCACTGACCTCTAGGTAATCAGCAATTATTTCCTTGAAGTGATTTCATCACTTTCCTACCACAGAGGTCAAACTAACAGGTGGGTTGTTTTCTGCCTCTGTCTTGGTCCCACTTTGTGAAGGGGAATCACATCCGCCTTCCTCAGTCCTCAGGTACCCACAATCCTCCCATGATTTGTTAAAAGAGTAGTCAGTGGTGTCACTAGTTCTCCCTTAATTCTTTTAGAATTCTGGGTGAATTCTTTTAGGAGTTCTTTCAGAACCCTTTCTTCTGTGAAAGGACTGGGATTGACCCCATCCAGTATGCTTCTGTTAATTGGATTAGGCACTCCCTCCTCTTTTGTGACTACTGAGCATAAGTATTCATTTAGTATCCCTGCTTTTCACTGTCCCTGTCTGCCCACCCACCGTCCATTCTTTTCAGCCTCACTATCCCGCCCTTTGTCTTTCTCGCTCCCTGATATACCTATAAAGGTTTTATCCCCTTCTCAACTCGTTGGCTATCTTTTCCTCAGTTTGGGCCTTTGCTATTCTGACTACCCTCCCTGCTTTCTTCTGCTTTAACTGGTACAGTTCTCTGTCCTGCTTCTTCTGTGTTTCCTTATACTTCCTAAATGTTATCTTTTTCTCCCTAACCTTCACTGTCACCTCTTTTGAGAACCATAGTGGCTTTTTCTTTCATTTGATTTGTTTATTTGCTTCACACAAAGGCTTGTTGCCTCTGTGATGGCAGTTTTGATGTTTCCCCATTGTTGCTCCACCTCTCCTTCTAGCCTGTTTGCTAGTGCTTTTCTAAGGCACTCTCCCATCTTGCAAAGTCAGCTCTCCTGAAGTCCAGAACCCTCACTATTGTATGGTTTGACTCTGTAGCTGAGTTTATCATGAGCCACACTGTTTGGTGGTCACTTGTTCCCAGATGGATACCCACTGTCACAGATTTGCTCAGCAGGTCAGCCCTCTACTCCCAAAGTGCCAACCTCTGAGCGTGGTCTTGTGAACAGTGAACAGAACAAGGTAGCCCTCTTGTCTGTTTTGTGGATTGAGTTATCTTAGTCTCAAGTTCTGGAGGGATTCAAACTTGTTAACCTCTTGTTAGCATACCCAATTTTCAGGCACAGATAATTCTGTCTTCAGGGGCCAGATATCTTTGCCTATGGGCTCTAACCAGGTATTACAAAATGAACCCTTTCTGAACTCTATAAAACCAGAGAAACTCTAACTGTTTCCCAGTTTGGTACACCCATAAACTCATGCACCGTGTCAACTTTAAAACTATCTAACTTCACATAAAACCAAAGAAACATTTCAAGGCACACCAGGCAAGTAATATTTTTAAAAATATATCTTTACTAAACAAAGGTAAAGTAGTAAACAGTAATATACAGAACTCTTATCACAAATACATACATATCCTTAAACAAAACAAGGTTTGAAACAATGCAATTCCTACTTACAGTATTTGGATTGGTCTAGCTTTCTAAATACCTGTTTACAGTGCTCAGATGTTTTCTTGGTCAGTGTCAGGTAAAGATGTCCCTGTAGTGAAATAGAATTATCTTTTCAAGCTGTATTTGCCAACTCCTTTTGGATAAGGTCAGCTAGCTCCTCCTCTGTCAGATTATATTTGAAAATATATCTAATAAAAATAAAATGGTAGTCTTTTCAAAGTGTCAGTTTGCAATCCTTCAGCATGACTCATGTTTCAAATGACATCTCTTTTGATCCATGCTGCATCCTCCTCACACAGGCTTCATAGGAGCATTTACAACCTCAAACTCCTGTGTAATAACCTGGGTTTTCTCTTCAATGTCATAAACCTTTTTTATGATTTCCTCTTAACAAAGCTAACTTAAACCAGTCTGTAATTAACTCAGAGAAACAGGATCCTTGATTAAAGTCTTCCAAGTAACACACTTTCTCTAAAAACTGAGTGAGTGTGATACATGCTGTCAGTATTCTCTTAGCTGGCATCTGTCAGCTGAAATCTGGGGGAGGATAAGAGAGGTTATTCCTAGAGCATTCGATTTTTCAGCAGAGATAGTCATTAATAAATTTATATAAAAGAATATGATACAGCACTTTAGAACTGGCTGTCTATGTCACACCCACTTCTAGATCTGAGATCCTCTCACTGTCCCATTTGAAAGTACGAGGTCTAAGATTGCTCCCTTGTGAGTGGGTTCCAAAACTAGCTGTATGAGGGCATGCCACCTGAAGGGCATCGAGAATGGCCCTGCTTTTGGATGTGGCTGCAGCAAAGGTGCTCCAGTAAACATCTGGCATAGTAAGGTCCCCATCAACAGTATCTCCCTTTCTCTGCCATCCTTAGGATGCCTTCTATCATATCCTTGTCCATCCCCCAACATGGGGTCTGTATACAATCCCTGTGTGGATTGTGGTGCCATTCAGTCTCTAAGGTGACCCGCTTGCCTCCTCTCTTCCCTGCTTACTCTTTTGTTCAGTTGCTTTATCCCTTCCCTTACAAGAGGGCTACTCCGCCCTTCTTCCCCCTCCCTGTCTCTCCTGTAGGTTGTGTACCCTGGTATGTTAACATCCCAGTCATGGTTCTCTGTACCAGGTTTCTGTGACAGCTACAATATCCAGGCATCCCTCTTCCATCAAGGCCACCAGTTCAGGAAACTTGTTGCCCAGACTATGGGTGTTGGTACTCATTACCCTCCATTTCTTGATAGCCTTACCCTTTTTTCCCCATCCCTGTCCTTATTGTGTTTGTCATTTCTCCATTTACCCTGCCCTTCTCCCTATCGACATCTCTATGTTGGTGTTTACCTCACTTAGTACCCTGATTTTTTCGGGGTAGGATTTCCCTGCTCCTCTCAGTGCCTCCCCTTGGTTTTAAATACTGAGTCAACCATGATGCTAACCCTAGATTTACCCCATCAGAGGAGAACACAGGAGACAAAATTTGGAAGTGTAGAGTATCAGAAACCATACGGATGAGGATTTTAGTTTAAGGTGACAGGCAGGGCTATTCATATTCAATGCAGCCTCAGCTGCTCTTAAAGATGTAGCTTTCGTTGTAATAGTGCTTATTAGTGCTTTTAAAGTCCTTATTTTCTTTCATTTTTTTCCCTCCAGTGTGCTCCAGACCCCCAATTAATAGTTCCGGGGTCCCAGGGGTTGGAGCACATGAAGGGACTGACCAGGAGCCACCTGGTGGCTTTATACTGAGCACCTCAGCGCATTCAAACAGCTGAGCTGGCAGCTGCCAGCTTGCACACATGAGCAGGCATCCTGCTCAAATGCTTGCAACCACCAGGCTGGTGGCCCCAATCTCCACCATGCTCCTCTGGTCCTCCACACAGGACTTGAAACACTTGGACCAGCAGGAACACACAGAGGATTGCAAAATGGACCAGGTCTGGCAGACAGAGTGATCAGGAGGCAAACACGGTGAGTCCCACCTGCTTGGTGGGGGAGGCTTACATCTGGTAAGCTAAAAATGGCAAAACTGACCATGGTGAAGAAAAAGTAAAGAACCAGACAAAAAATAGCAAGTGGTGGGGAAGGGTTCGTATGTAAAGGCAGGAGAGTGTGATGAAAAATGAAGGTAAGGGGTGACAGGTAGGGACAATGGGGATGGGATAGTTAGATAAATTTCAGTGAAGAGAGCAAGGAACATGTTTATATTCTTATTCTGTTTATCCCCATTCTGTCCTAGTGGGCTCCCTCACACTGATCCCCAAGCCCGTCACCTGGATTCTCCCAGGCTTGCCCTTCCGATTCCCCCATAGTTTGCCCCCATGGTAGGGTGGCAGGAGACCTAATGACCTGCCTGACACAGATCCTGTTTTGGAGGTGCCTGGATCAACAGTACAGGGCCTGCAGAAAGTCACTGCTCATTCTGCCAGGCAAGATCTTTTCTGACTTTCTTTCCTGCCCCAATGACTGTGCATGCATTGACATCTAGAGGGATGTTGTGTGCATTTCTGCACACAACATACCCGAGTCCACACTCCTCACCCTCTTGCTGCGGTTGCTGACATCCTGCCTTAGCAACCACTAGGGCCAGGCATGCACTGGCCATCACCTCTCCCTCCCTGGAGAAGGAGAGAAGTCCTCTGGATGCTTGATTCCCCAGCCAATCCTCTGATTCCCTGAGTTTGCTCCTGAGCCAGGGCATCAATGTCACAAGTGGTAGCACTGCCATTGCTCCAGGCAAGAAACACTTGATATGATATGCATTTTCTCGGTTTAGCAGCAAAAGCTTGACAAGAGTAACGTTTTAATTTTAATTTGTGAGAACTACCTCTCCAATTCTTTTGTGATGTGAATACACAATACAGGACTGCATTATGTCTGTTTCATATTAAAGCAGTGCCTCTTGAATTAATTGTATACTATACAAAAATAGGATCAGGGATTTTAATTGTTTCTGATTAATTTCTTTTTGTTGGCAGAGTGAAAAACGTTGGATTGAAAGGGTCCTATAAATTTTTCCTTGAATTTTGTGATGAATTAAAGTACTCATAAAAAGTGCTAGATTGACAGCAAATGGAGATTAAAGGACTCTGTTTATTCATCTTAACACAAGGAAAATGTTCATGAGATGGATACCTTCCTCTGGGAATCCTGCAGTAGGCCAACAGACTCACAATGCTGGGATGCATTAGGAGGGCATAAGAGCAGTTCATGGGAAGTGATCCTTCCCCTGTGCCTGGTTTCACCACAATTGAGTACTGCAGAACTCCAGTTCTTGTCACTGCAGTACAAGCAGGACATTAAAAGATCAAGAGGATCCAGAATTGGCCAAAGAGTCAGATTAGTATCTCAAGAGGAGAGACTAAGAATCCTACATCTAGGTTCGGGCTGGTCCCAATTTGCACTTTATGTGCAATTTTTTTTGCTTACTGTTTTCTGTAGCATAGCAGATTGTATCAGGCTGATTCCATGGACTTCATACTGACATTTGCTTTAAACATAAATCCCAGAATCCCCAGCAGTTGGCATCCAGAGCAGGGAATTTTTAGCAATGTGGGAGATTCATTAGCCTGGCATGTTAGAGCGTTATTAAACTCCAGATCAGATGTTTGCTGGTCTCACTATCCCCTGGGCTAAGTACTGCCCTGTGAAACTGTACATAGCCCTGGGAGTACAGTGGGAGCAGCAAATAAAATCACAGAGCTCATATAATCTCTACATGCACTGCAGCTATTGAATCTGCCACTGCTGCAGCCCCACTCTGATCTCAGCTGTGTGGGATTCTGGGGATTTTGTTACAGCAAATGTCAGCTTGTAGTCAGCAGAATCAGCTTGATACCAGTATTCATACCATGAACCTCTGTTACAGTGACACCACCCGTACTATTGTCTATGTGGCCTGGTAGCAGTGCCTAAGGAGATAAGTCAGACCAGAAGACTCATATTGGAATTCTGGAACATGTCAGGAGCAGTACAAAGTGGTGCTCCAACAATGTCCTTGGTGCTCGTTTAAGCAATTTTACAATTGTAGTCTACCATCAGTAAAATGTGGAGCATTACATTATGTGCCCAAAAACCAAAGTGAGGTGACAGACAAGTACCAGTTACAATCAGAGTCTTTCTGGATCCACAACCTGATTCTCAACTCCATGAGATGTAAAATGAGGCTTTACATAAACTCTGGTTTTACTTATACTGTTCTGCTAAGACAGTTTTACATGCTGTCATTTTCTCTGTTGTTTTCCTGTATTTATTGTATGTGCTCTCATATCTTGTAGGATCCATGTTGATTAAATCCTGAGCCAGTTTGGTGAAGCTACAGTTTTGGTTGCTTTTGATACACATCCTGGAAAATGTCAAGAACTGCTGTAGTCATCCAGCCACTATTGCACATATCCATAAAAAGAGCATATGCCATCTGCTTATTTGTTTTAATACAGCAGGAATGCTTGTGCAGTTATTTAAAGCTTACAGATCTATTTCCTATTTTAGTAATAACTGTGTAATCATGAGTTTGTTCAGGTTATAGATATGAGACTGTATTTTATTTAATAGCTGCCTACTAGAGTATAGACATTGATGGTGTTTGATACTGTCTTTTTCACCTAGTAATATTAGATTCGTAGATTAATGAATTTTGCAACTGTTACTGTAAGTTAAACCTGTTGTATATAATTATTAGCTCCTTCCTTAAGTTAAATATGTTTTATTTAATTATTAGCTCCTTCCTTAAGTGGCAATTGTTTATAAATTCTCTTTATGATTAACACTTTATCAGTCACTCATGCACTTTTCTTGCGCCACGTGTTTTATGCATTTATTTGCTGGCTATAATCTTGATTGGCACAAAGCATCTCATGCTTATGATCTTGTCATAGTTAAAGATTAATTCAAGCCAGCATAAAAAGTCTGCAAGCACTGATTGATTTTGCCCCTCTTGAGGCCTTAGAGCTTAAGGTGAAAAATTGGGGATTCAGTTTAGCTGTCTTGCTCTCCTGCATAGTTATGACAGAGGTGTCAGTTATATATTTCTATGCACTTTTGGCACCAAGAAAATATCATTTCTGAAAGTATTACTTCCTGTTGGTCTTGTGTGCATCTATGTACTTTGTTCCTGGTTAAGACTGACCCCATGTTGCTGCCACCATAATACTGTTAGTAATACTGCATTACTGCAGGTTGGCCTGATATTGTTTTACAGGCAAACAAGAACAAGTGCTGCAGACTATGGGCTGCATTTTCAAATAAGCATGACACAGATGCAGCTTCCAGCTTCTGTCAGGACTGCATCATCCTAAATGGGCCAAAATGTTTTGTTTTTTTTTTCTGATTCCAAATGGTTTGATACTTTTGTAACAGTTTAATTGCTTTCATCAGTTTGCATCAAAAAGTGGCACATGGGTCACTTTTGTATGCAAAATGAATAACTGAAATGTAAATTGCAGACAAAGTTGAACAGAAGTTTGAGCCTAGCTACTGTGCACAATTAGTTGATTAGCCAAAAACATAGGTTCATTTCACTGGAATAGTTCTGAAAAGGCCACCCCAATATCTTCTTCTTTTAATCGATACACTTGGAGCTAGTGGAGTCATATGAACTAGTAAAGGCTTTTATGGAACAAACTCCCAGAAAGGGTGACTTTGAATCAAATTATCAAATAGGGTGCATGCAGATGGAACTGGGTGCTTCAATTCTGTGTACATCTGCTTGAATGCATCCAAAGTTTGAGCACCTCATTTTTGTAAAGTGCATGATTGATAACCAAAAGATAGAAATTGCTTCAGTCTGCATAACAAAATCAGAAACTGGGTTGACTGATGTCCCAGCAGAAGCACATCATGCTTCTGTGCCGGCTGTCTTGGTTCAGAAGCAAACTCAGGAGCTGGAATCAGGTGTGGTCAGGGCTAGAGAGTGCTGCTGACTGCATCAGACAGTCGTTAGTCCATGGTGGAGAATGTTAGATACCCACTTATGCAGTAGCCTACTGCAGCGGGCCTTGGAGCCTCTTCCCTTACAAGGGCTAGCACTTACACTCAGTGTGGGCTGCCCTCGTGTGAGGTGCCACTAGGTTTGTACATTGTTAGAGAGGTGGGAAGAGCAGTAGATGATGAAGAGAGCACCAATCACCATTAGAATGATGGACACCCATACACTCAAGCCTCACAGAAAGAGGTCTGCAGTCCAAACACCACAGTCGACCCTAGAGCTCATCATGGAAAGTATAGCCCTCCTTTGGAGTCCCAACCTTTGGGGGGTAAGCTGCAGAAGAACATCGATAGCTGAATTGGCAAATTTAATGGCAGACAGGGCTGGTGGTTATAAATTAAATTTTCAAATTCATATGGATGGAAGGACATTCTAAATAAATGTTAAAAATGGTCTAACATGTCCCAATTGGGTATAGACATAAGTCTGCACTAGAAAATAAAGGCAGAATATTTCTTTGCTAATCCTGCCTGTTATGTTTAACCTAAGAATTCTTTGAAGACATACCTGGTGCCACATGCTGTAGTATTCCACTCAAGTGCTATGCACTAGACATAGCCCTACTGTACATGTTTCAAGCTGGTTTAATAAACATGTAATGCAGGTGCAGTTCCCAGTTTAGGGTGCAGCCAGCATCATGTCAGTGCAACAAGGCTTGTAGTAAGGCAAACAGGATGCTGAGATGCATAATATTGGATGTTTACAGTAGTAGTACTTCTGTAATCCCACGGGATTAGACTTGCACCTAAAAATCACTGGCATCCGAGTACAGTATTGGGGGTGTTGTACTGCTGGGGTGTGCCGTCCTTTGGATGAGACGTTAAACCAAGGTCCCTTCTACCTGTCCTGGTGTTGTCCTGGTGGGTGTCCAGGTGGAAGTAAAAGAACCAGGGCACTCTTCATAAGAGCAGGGAACATTCCCAGTGTCTTGGCCAACATTCCCCTTCCCATAAACCGGTTCATGCAGTTATCCAGGCTTAGTGTGTGGTGATGATGTGCAATATGGCTGCCACCACACATTCAGTCACTTCACTACCAGTCTAGCATTGCTTATAAAATGCTTTGAGATACTGTGTATGAAAAGTGCTATATAAATGCTGATTCTTCTTCTTCTTCTTACAGATCTTTGGTGAAGCCATACCTGGAGTACTGTGCCCAGTTCTGGAGTCCTCACCTCAAGAAAGATAGGGACAGGATAGAGACAGTGCAATAAAGGGTGACCAAGATGATTCAGGGCCTGCAGGGTAGATTTTACAAAGATCCACTTGAGGCACTTATATGTACCCACTGGAGACCAATGTGTGAGGAGTGATATGATAGAGATTTTCAAGTTCCTAAAAGGAATAAACAAGGTGAACTGCATGGAACTATTTAGCATAAGTGATAGTTCCAGGACATTGGAGCATGAGTGAAACTGATGGTAGGGAAGTTCAACAAGGATATGAGAACATTTTATTTTACAGAAATGGTGATGGAACCATGAAACTCTGCCAGCCAAGGTGGTTGATGCAAACACCACAGATGGGTTCAAGCATGGCTGCGATGGAATAAAGCATTTAGTGGTTACTCAGGGTGGTGGATAATGAGGGCTAGTACCCTACATAGACAATAGGTGCGGGTGTGATGGGGAACTATGGGTAGACTGGATGGACCATTCATCTTTTTCTGTCGTCTTTGTCTATGTTTCTGTGCAAATGTGCCATAATGTTTTCAGACAATCATTGAGCATTTTGATGTACTTGCAACAATTGCCACCCTTTATGACAGAAAATGACTCATGCATCAATATTTTTGATGCATGGCTCATTGTTGTGTCTGCCAATGGCACTTGTGCTAAAATCTTGCACCACCGTTTATGTGGTCTGTCAGTTATGTCTTAAGTAGTGTAATTGTGCTAGAAACATGACACAAATCTTTTACATGCACAGAGTGGGTGATTTGATAACTTCTTTGGACCCACAAGAGATTTACATAATTTAAGCTTTTAGGCAACAGAGACCTTCATTAGAGCGATGATGATGATGACAGCGGCATGATGACAGTGATGACAAAAGGCTATATGTAGCCTGAAAGCTTAAATTTTGTAAATTTCTTGCTGGTCCAATAAAAATATTAAATCACTGACTTTCTCATCTTCTTGGTCAAAGATCAATATGGCAACACTTCTCTACAAATCTTTAAAACATTAAGCCCTTTATCTCTAAAGTACTTCTTGCTTCACAGTAACACACCAGTTTTCTACTGTACATTGTTTGTTTGTTTTCTATAGAAATCTTGATTTTCTCCCTGGCCAGTAGTTATCGTTGCAGGGATATACCTTGATCAGTCTGAGACCCAGTCATCATACAGATGGCTACCAGTTTTCCTCCTTGGTTTTGTTCCTCCCATGTTCCCTGGTAGGAGCGTGTCCCTAAGCAGGAATGTATGCCTATGTTGGCCTCACACAGCCACAGCCTCCCTGTGTGGCAGAAGCAAGCTCCCTGGCCCAGCCACAGGGTAACTATTGTGGTGGAGTCAGCCACCAACCATCCCCAACTGAAATGCACTGTCAAAGCGCAGCTGTCTCAGTTATGGACTGCCTCCCAGTGTGACTTCCCAGGCTCACTTATGAACACTGGTCATCAGCACTGCAGTGCAACATGTTGTCACTGGATCACTGAGGCAGCCTACTGTACATTGTTTAGGAATGAATTAGGATTTACAAAGTTTTCTAAAATGTTAACTTCATATATACCTTTCTAAGCACTAAACATGTGAAGCCTACTATAATATTACTCTTCTCTGAATCGTGAAAGTAGTACACATTGTGGCCTTTGCTTTGCATTTTAAATGCCATTGCTGAACATGTTAGTGCCTATAGGTTTAATATTGTGTTCTAGAGCAAAGTGAGAGTAAACTAAATATATGTAAGTCTGAAATGGTCTGTTTGAAAAACAATTTGTCTGGAGTTTCTCCTGTAGCAGAGCATGCCATTTTCAATCACTTTGTTAAATTTGCAACATAGCATAGGTATAACCCTTAATGTGAATGGAATTTACTTTACAAATGCTGTTGTACCATTGATGGGATGCCGGGATGTTATTGTACTATTGTGTTACTGTCACATCGATGATACAAGAGCTTTTAAAATGAAAAAGATCCATTCATAGCAATTGGCTTTGTTGTGAGGTGCTCTTCCCTCAAACCTGTCCATTTGTGTTCTTTATTATGAAAGTTATAAAACACATCCCAGCACCCAGCTGTTCAACCACCCACCCACCTGTTATGACAAAAAGCCAGTTTAATCAAAAAAAGATTTAGGAATTCATTTGCCATCCAGTGATGAGTCTGACTCCTGTCTCTGTCAATATTCCTGGTTATGAGTACTGGTGGTGTATGCTACAGCGCATTGTCAGCCAGGAACAGTGACAGAGTGGAGATGAGTCAGTGGTCATGGTTGGATGGTAAATAAATTAATAAACCTTGTTCCAGTACATGATTATGTCAATATAAATTGCTTTAAATGCTCATTCTTATGTTACTGTTTCCATTAGGCCTCTATATAACATAAAAAACAACAAATGAAAAAACATATGGACAAGGCCCTGCTCTCATCTAAGGATTCTGATAACTTCACAGACAACTCAAGATTCACTGTCATTGTTTACAATTTATATTATTTTATTTTTATTTTTTATTTTAGTGAACTGGATAACCAGAACTTGTGTCCAGGTGTGACTAGGGAGGAAAATACAGGAGGGAGTGAAGCTGAAATAACAAACAATGCAACAACAATGGTACATGCACATGAACAATAAAAGCAAGCTACAAATAATGAATTCAAAACAAACAAAAACAATGTAAAAAGTATACACAGTGCATAGTTCTGGCATTAGCAAGGAAATGAACTAGGGAGTGTGCCATCAACTTATGGCAAGATATTTGTAGCATTTAGTAGCATGGCGTAAAATTCACTGTCATCAATGACAGTGTCATTAAAATCCTTGGTGGGAACACTGTTGTACTGTACATAGTTCCCTATCTGTTATTCTATTGACTGCATTGCAGTGTCATCTCAGAACCTTTAGCCTTGTTTAAAGTTCTTGTAAAATTCTATGCCAAACTAGTAGCTGTAATGTGAGATGCAGGGTAGTATGCGGCATTTCAATGTGCTTGATCTAATTTATCTGCAAATATAGCTTTAACCCCTCAAAGATGAAATGTGGCTAACTTTCAGAAACTATTTACACTGACTCAAAACCTGCACCCTTTAGATAGCAAAAGCAAAATATAGGGGCAAGAGGAGATAGCTCTAGTTGCAGCAGTCATTGCAAGTTTTAACCTAATCTGTCATGTATAATACAGGTACACAGATACTTGAAGGCGCCACTTTACAAAAACTTAGGTATGTAAGTGGAGTAATTCAAATGGTATTAGGATCTAGCTGATAACCCTTAGTTTACACTCAGCCAGGTGCCCTACTGTCATATGCATAGGGCATGCTGGGTCCCAAATTTTCAACCAAAGTAGATATCATGTCTTGTTTAGGTGCAATATTGATGAATACTTAATATAACTGCTAAAAATAAAAATAAGGTCTAAATTTCTTAACATGTTGAATGTGACTGTAAGATGGTACATACTCTTTGTTCCTGCTTTAAAACCTTGCTTGTTAGAAGATTCTTTAGTCTGTCCATCCATGGGTTCAGCACCCAGCCAGGATTTGTTTTCATTTTCTTTCTAATTGTATTGGATAGCTGATTCAATGTATAGGAAACAGTTTTGTTTTGAAATACAAACTTGAATAAAAAGCTAATTATAAAAAAAGAAACTATTCACACTAGAAAGCCTTAAGCAGCAACATATATAAAAATAGAGACTCTTGGGAGTTGTAGCTCCCATTTTAAGATTTTGACAGGGGGAGTCAGGAATTGTGCAGGTTATAGTTTGTGGAAACAAAACGGCAGTACACCCTGATCACAGGCCATAATTTTCAGTAGTGTTGCTATCACTGTAGATAAGAACCACAGGTGAGGAGAGCAAAATAAGGGGACATTTATGACTGATCGTGCCTGTTGCCATTAAGAGGCAGTATAGCACAGTGGTTTAGAGTACTGAGCATAAACTTGGAGACCTGGGTTTGAATTCCACAGCTCCACTTGCATACTGTGTGACCCTGAATAAGTCACTTGACTTCTTTGTGCTTCCAGGTCACACCTGAAACAAGCTTTGTTAAGTGTGCCTTTCCTGATTAAACAATTTCCCTTTCAGTTTTAACTGTTTTGTGTACTATAAACAATTTTCAGAGTCACATAAGCTAGCATCTGATGTCTTATCCAATTTTATGATCACTAAGGGTCCTGTCCTCTCAAAAGCACCCCAAATACAGTATGTCTGAGAAGTACACATCTGAGTGTGACCTGCATTCATGGGAGCTGGTGCACATGTTAGCATCCATGATCCCTAGCCCCACAAGTACAAAGTGCCATGCAGAGGGGCTGGGAGAAAATCTAGAGGAGGTGTTGTGCCAGACACCAGGGATCAATTTGGATGCCTTGAATGGCTTACCACAAGGTTCCTGGCTCTACATGAAGCAGGAGCCAGCAGTAAACTGCAGTCCTTCAAAGACTGCCATATCTCTATTGGCAAGTCAAGCTGGTACATCCCCCAGCCCTTCATGGAGACTCAAGGGCTAGGGGGCAGGTGGCCTGGATGCCAATTGGGTTGCAGCACGCATTCTGTGGCCAGGCAGAGAAAGGATATATATCTGCTATTGCTGCCTTTAGGGAAATGTAGCCTTTGTCCTTTGCAAGCCCTCTGCACCACAGAAAATGTTTCATGAATGGGTGTCTGCCCACCCCGACTCTGCCTCCCTGATCCTGCATAAGCATAGGGGTACCAGGCAGTTAGGGATCAGCGTGGTAGTAGCCAGTATCCTGTGAGCTGTGGCTGCATGGAGGTCATTGCATGTGCAGAGTGGGACCTCCAGGCTCCACTAGCCCATGCAAGCACCCCTCCTCATTTGTGGAACACCTGTGGATTGGGTCCAAAATTAGAAGTAATGTGACCAGATTGCAGAAGTTGAAGACAATGCTTACCCCATAAAACAACCCTGCTGGGAAGTGGAAGCTAGTTTAGTTGTGCTCTTCATGGCAGCAGTACCCTAGTGATTTTGCAGCTTGTTTTAATGTACATTAGCACTTAGCTCTTAATTGTTTGAGGGATAGTATACAAATGCCTCTAGCTGGAACCTTATTTGAAGTGCAGAGGTCATTGAGGGGAGTGGATGTTACTTAAAAGGGCTTTGACATTAGTAAACACTCACTAGCTGCAGCATCATAAAAGGTGTTCTCAGGTTGATGGTCTCTGCCCTCTGATGTAGTATTTTGCTGGACAAGGACCTGTAATCAGCTGATATGTTTTGAAATGTCTTTTGTATGCTTGTCTTTATTCTTTAGCACTTTATCACTTTTTATGTGGGCATTGTACAGTATGAAGTTGGTGGTTGTAAACCAATAAAGTTCCCACTGCTCTGACTCTGTCTGATGTCGTAATCTGATTTCTTTTAATTAGGGGTGCATTTGAATTTGTATGCCTCCCTTTGTTTTCTGGACTTCTGGGGAGCAGCATCAGCTCTGACTGTATGACAGAGCTCTTCCTTTTACTTGCTGAGTGGAGTACACCAGGGAATGGTTCAGTGTTCTTTACTCTTTAGCATATTTACTTGTGTCCTGGATGAGTTGGTTAGCAGTGGGCTGCATAAGTGTGCTGATAACACTAAATTTGCAAGAAAGGTAAACAAGGTAAAAGACGTACTGTGGGGTCTACATACACTAGGTTGTTACCTCAAGAACTGTGGCTTATATTTGACATTGGAAAGGGCAAGGTACTATGCATAAGAGTGCTGTATTCTTGTAGCAAGAGGTGTACAAAAACTTTTCTGGATATTTGCTTGAATATTTGGTATTTGACAGCCAAATATTTTATATTTAGGTATTCAATATTCAGAGCCTTACAAAACAAAACAAAACAAAAACAGTCCCCAACATCCACCCCAGCCCACAAATCCAGTAAAATGTAAGCTCCATCCACCCAACCTCATTCAGCAGTCCAATCCCACCCCTCCACTCAGCATCCAGAAATAAATGTGCTATATATAATTTATTATTTAGAATAGAATCCTCTCATGTGCGACTGGTACAACCCGCTCACCTCCATGGCCGGTCACCATCTTTAAAGTACTATAGCACTTGTTTGCACTTTAAAAATATTCAGTAGGTCCTTATCCACACCCACCCTGGCAGTAGCCTACTCCCACTCTGCTTTCCCAGTAGCAACCAATCCTCATTACGAAGGCAACTGGTACAACCCACCCTCCTCCATGACTGGTTGCTTTCTCATGACTGAAAGTGCTCTTGCATTTGAATAATAAAACCAGCTGATCATGTGATCCAATAGCGGGTGATTATTAGTCTATTTGGTAAAGTTGTGGAGAGCACTGTTCAGACTTTCAAAGCAGCACTTGACAGATTCATTAGGGAGAAATGCATTAAGAATGACACTTATGGAGGTTGTGAATCTGATAAGGTTTGAAGAATTATCTGTTAATGGATGCACTGCTTATGTAAACAACTAGATTAGAGATCTTTTAATAAGCTTTTACTGAGTCCCTATGTGACATTACTTGAGAATTCATGCACATACTTTTCTGGTTGTTTTTCTCCCATTTCTCAGTGTAGTCCCTTTACACCTTTACCTGAATTTTATTTTAAAGAACATTCTCACACTAAAGTATTTATGTTGTTGAAGGGCCTTTCTGTGGCGTGGATAAGCTAAATAACTTTTGGCTTAAAACAGGTATTGAATTTTGGGCTTTTCTGTTAACATGTTAAATTAATGAATTTATCTTTATCTATCAAGGTTTTCCCTCTGTTGGAAACATTTTCAATCATCCTTAGCCATAAGACTGATTCAAAGTCACTTGCTGAAAATTAACATCCTATTTCATTGCTTTCAGTGATTTTATATCTCATAGAGAAACTAGTTCACGATCAGGCATGGGTCTGTTTTATTGATTGGGAAATGTTGGCCATGACACTCGAGAAAATCCCTACTCTTGCCAGTAGGAGTCTCTTGGCTGTCTAGCATTCTGCCAAGATGGCTGCTCCTTCTCCAGTATGAGCACGGCTTTCATGCATACCTCTCAACCTTTTGTCACTGAAATGAGGGACATGAGCATTTTGGACACTCAAAATGAGTGACAATGAGGGACACAGACCCTCAGAACAGGGACACATCCTCAAACATGGAGATACAAGCTCAAAACACTATGAAAACCATAGCATTTACTTATACAAAGTTTATTTTGGATTTATTATTTTAGAATAATAAGCGTTTCTGCTTTAAAGTCTGAATTTACAGCACATTAGCTGTGTGGGCAGCACCTTTTCCATGAGGGACAGATGAGGACATAGCAATTTTAAGGGCAAAATGGGGATGTCCCTTGTAATGAGGGACACTTGAGAGGTATGCTTTCATGGAGCTGAGGAGCAAGCATCCTCTCCATTTGCCCTATTTCCAGAGGCTTCTTCATTTGATCCTGCTACTTTGATGGATTCTACTCCTAATACCTTGATGGATTCATCTTCATCGGAGTTCATTCTGCCTTTTGACTCCTTACCTGAATCTATACTGCTGATGCCTGAGCTCGATACCATGCTTCTCTCAGCAAAGCCCATCTCCAACAGGGCCTCAACCACCAAAACAACTTTTACATATGATAGCCAAAGAGGAATGTACATTTGCACTGAGAAAAGCAACTTACCTCAGCAGCATTTTTATCCGCTGTTCCTGTACGCCTCCTGAATGTGGCTCTGGTGGTGATCTTTTTTCTTTACCACAATCAGACACTTTGGCAGTTACTCCTCTGGCCTTTCCCCACACCTCCAGATCAGTGCTCCTGCTTCTGCTCTACAAGCTACTATGTTTCCTCTGAGCCTGCCACCCAGCAGGTTTTCCTCCTGAACTCTCTGAACTGGCTCCTGCTTTCTGAGCCACCTCTGTGATACTGGTTCTCCCCAACTACTGCCCACTGTATCTCCCTATTTTTCATACACTGGATGTCATGACATTGTCTGAGGTTGTTGAAGTGGCTGACAAATGGCCTGTATTGGATCCCACAATGGCTCCTGTGTGTGAGCCAGACACCAAGGCAGCATGCTCGGTGGTGGTCTGCAGCCCCTACAATTGGTTCTGTGGAGATTGGTATCATGAGGACTGACAGGAAACTCGCTGCTCTGACATGGGCCAACTCAGCCATGCTTTCTGATAAACAAATGACTCATGAGGGCACACAGGACACTGTTATTTTAGCTGGCTCCACCTAGGGCTTCTCTGCCTTTGGAACTGTACAAACCAAGGTATCTGTGAGAAGATTTTACCACACTAAAGCTTGCAGAGTCTATAGACAAATAATCCTCTTAAGTGGCTTTGCTTGCCACAGGTTTGATGAGGGGCTGAAGATGGGGTGTCATGTGTGCCTGCGCTGACAGTTCAACTGGCCCCTTCAGTGTCCTCTGTGGGTCCCATTAACCAAACTAGTACCTCCAGTATGTATTCACCTGTAGATATCAGGGGCCTGCTTTGTTGCTTTCTGCCCCCACAACCTCCAAATGCAGATCTCTTCTGCCACCCCTTCTTCCATTGCCCCCAGTCTCCCAATGCCAGATTTCCCTTCTTCTCCCCTGATAAGATGCCTTTGCTTAGCCCCAAGATATCTGTTGTGTTCAACACAGCCAGGGTCCCTATACTCTGTAGGAATGTGGTCTGGCTCCGATACAGGCTAGGTTTAGATTACCCCTCCTGGCAGGACTTATGTCATTCACAGATTGTTAAATGATTCTCTGGGTTATGTGGCATCAGATCTGTATGCAGTGATTCATATAATGGGAAAGAGACTTTGATATTAGCTTTTGTACTGCTGTCTTAATGGATCACTTTTGGTTGAAATATGAGAAATTGAAGGCCACTCCCTTTGAATTCCTTTATAGCCATCCTTTGACAAAACCTACTGTAAAAACTGAAACATTCTTGTTTTGGAATGAATGTGTTAATATCTCAGATGTGCTGTACTGGATGAAGAAACATGGTGAGGTCCTGGATGCTCCCACCCCTTTATGGATACAGAATAGGCATGGACAGGGGTTGGAAAATTGAGGTGAAACTGTCCCAAACTGCTGTGTATAGAACATTTGCCTAGCAGCTTTTATATCAGGAGGACAAGGGTATTTGTTTTACCCAGGACAGCAAAGACTTGTCACAAGTGTGATATCCATAACCATCTTAGCTCCACTTGTGATGTGGCCTGCTGCACAGGATGTGTGGAATATGGCCACCTGCTTCATACTTGTCTGAATCCATTGCATTGAAATTTGTATGAGGACAAGGCCATTCCTTTCAGGATTGCCCTGGGCTTCACAATAGATCTGATGGCATGAACCAGGACACAATCATTGCACAAAGCCAGTCTCAGGTGGCAGCTTAGGACGTGGCCCCAGTTACTATGAGCAGCCCCCTCAGTCCTGTCCACCCCCAAGGTTGCCACTGGGCTGGGAGATTTGACATATCAGATAGCTTCAGATACCATTGACCTCATGGAAGTCTCCCCTGCAGGCTCCTTACCTGCTTCAGGTCCTACTCCTGCCCTTATGCCCCCCCCGCCACCCCTTGAGTTGAGTTCTCCCAGTCCCTACTAAGAAAAAGGGAGTAATCTAAGGAAAGGGTAAGTGTACAGCATCCCCGACTATTCCTCTGCATAATGCATTCAATGTCCTAGTCTCCCTCCCATTGGGTTGACACAGAGGATAAGGCAGGGGTCGGACATCTCCATTTCCTCCTCTAAGAAAGATACCCAGTCTGATACCGAGGATGGGCAGGGCCTTCAATCAGCTAAATGAAAGCATGCTGCACACACTCCCAGATGCTTGTGGATAATGGTAAACATACATGACATGTATGTCCTTCCCAGTACAACTTTCCTTTATGTCCCTGAACATTAATAGTATTGAGTCTTACAGGCAGAGACTTATTGCATTTTCACTCCTGCACACTTTTGTGAGCACTGTGGTTTTCTTACAAGACAAGCACCTTAAAGAGCTACTGACACTAACTGACCAAAACTGCTACACTGCAGAATTAGAATAAGCATATCCCCAGTAAATCTCATGCCAAAAGTAGATTTCTGAGTTACTTCATTTTAAAGTTATTAACTATTTTGTAACCCTGATTTCGCTACCTGTTCAAAAAGCCTGTTTCAGTGAAGAGCTGCTGCTGATGTTATCTAGAGACCTCACAGTCTAGTATTCCCTGTCAGCAAGCTTATAGGACCTGTTCCTCTAAAGTTGTAAAGATTATGTGCTATGGTTTTCATAAGTAAAACAGGCAGCACAAGTCAGTAAACATTGCTTTAAAAACTTTGTGTTTTAGGTTTTGTAACAAAACTGACAATATTTTGTCTGGGTGCCTTTTGTTGTGCTCCTTTTTTCCTGGGCTGCTGGATGCTGGGCCATAGCACACTGTTGAGAGGTTTGCAGACTGACTATGTTTCTGATGTGGTGAAAGGCTGAGATAATTCACACCTATCAGTCAATTGATTTCTAAGAATGGCAATTTAAAACAATTATTCCGTCTTCTTGTCAATGGGGTGGGACAGATTCATCCATGTTGTACTCTAAATCACAATGATCATTTTACCAGAGCTAACACTTCTACCCACAGTAGGATTAACATATATAAGGCCCCTATTAAAACATATTATAAAGCAGACAATGACAAATAGCAGTGAAATTACTGTATCAAGATTACAATACTAGCAGCAAATACAACTTCCTAACAGGCACATTAGAGCAGCACTCCAATGGCTTCAGCAGCCTGGAGGCATGCTGACTTAGCAGCCAGCAACCCTAAAGAAATGGACCACACCAAAACAGCATTAAATAACATAATGTTATCAACTTTATTACAAAACCTGAAACATATATAGTTTTTACAGCAATGTTTACTGACTGGTGCTGCCTGTTTTACTTGTGAAAACCATAGCACATGATCTTTACAACTTTAGAGAACAGGTCCTATAAGCTTGTTGAAAGGATTACTGGACTGTGAGGTTCCTAGATGACATCATCATCAGCTCTTCACTGACACCTGCTTTCATTACTGGGTAGTGCAATCAGAGACTAAAATGGTTAATAACTTTAAAATGAAGTTACAAAAAATCTAGTGTTTGGTACGAGATTTACTTGGAGTATGTATTATTCAGTTTCTGCAATATAGCTTTTTGGTACAGTGGCTCTTTAAAACTTTATATAGATTAGATGCAGCTTGGAAGGCATGGACTCAAGGCTCATCTTACTGGTCACAAGGCCATGACTCGTGTGATGGTATTGGATTCTCCTTTAGGGATTTGATTTTCAGTTGATGAGATTGCTTGACCTATCCCCAGGAGAGCATTATTGTTGGATCTCACACTGGGGCCTATGTCCTTTAGACTGATAAACATGTATGCCCCCAGTCAAAAGCTGCCATGGTTCAACTGTTTCATTTGATTCAACCTTATTTGTTAACCACCCATTTAGTAATCTTGGGAGGAAACTTTAATTGTGGGTTAGGGCTCCAGTATTGGGATGGAAAAACAACTCAGGTGTTCTGTGATTCCAGTTTTTTGAAATTCATAGGTCATACGGCATGAATGGATGACTGTCAGGCCTCGCCCTACATTTGTGAAGGGTTCTCACACTACAAGTATTGTTTCTTAATTTTTCTCACAGGGTATACAAGTTGTTTGTTTCAGTTGTCCCAATAGAATCCTGGGACCATTCAACATACGCTGTTCCTGTAACGTGGGATCTTCCTCCTCCCTGGAATCAACCCTGGCATCTTAATACCAAATTGCTGTCAGACACTGCTCTATGCTTAGGCTGGCTGACTGTATTTTGCTAGGTGTAGTCTTAGACACATACAATGATTTTGTGACATGGTGGCAACATTCTAATGGATTTTCCATTCCTTTTCATGGAAAACATAGAAACATAGAAGTTGATGGCAGATAAGGACGCTAGGCACATCCAGAAAAGCTTGTCAGTTGTATTCCACCAGGAACCTGAAATACCTGGATTTACATTATAGGATGCACAAGCTAATTTCAGTGATGCATACCATGGGTAGGGACTGCAGCTGTGTAGCTCTTAAGTCTCAAATGCTGACTTTCCAGTATGACAGGGCAAAATCCTGAGCTGGAAGAAAACTCAGCACCCAAGGATGGAAAAAACCTTGGATGATTTGAAAGCATGACGCTTGACTTCAGCATTGACATATGTGGGCTTTATGCCTTACAGACCTTACTGAACCATTGGTGGATCCTGCTGATATAATGTCTACAGTCCAGGAGTATGTTCAATCAAAAGTTGGTCCCCAGGATGCCCCTAACTTTCCACAGCCTACTACTCTGTCCCTAGATTTTCCACTCTTGCCATCACAGGTATGGGAGTCTCTGGCCTCCCTATCTCCATCCTGGATGTTACAGAGGCCAAGGGACTATCCAACAATGTTGCCCCATGTCTAATAGATTCCCCAGAGTTCTTCAAAATCTTTGTGGATTACCTGGCTTCCATGCTACAGGTTCTTTTTACACAGCTATTGGTGGTGTCATCCTTACCCTCCACAATGGGTGAGCATTTCTGATATTTTTATTTAAGAAAAGTGACCGTACATGGTTAAGTAATTGGAGACCTTTGTGTCTCCTTAATACTGATTATAAAGTACTGGTGAAATTATTAGCCAGACACCTAGCAGTGGTGGCCTAACCTTTAATTTCCAGATCTTTGAGTTGTGCAGTCCCCTATCGCCATATATCAGATAATGTCAATGTGCTTTGTGAAGTCTTTGACTGGAGTTCAGAGGCACCACCCATGGCTACATTCTCTTCCTAAATCAGGAACAGGTGTTTGATAGGTTTGCTTTGCCTTTCCTGTTTGCTGTCCAGTTACAGGACAGTATCCTCTCCTTTCTGTGTCTTGGATACAAAGATGCATTCTGCTGCAAGTCTGATTCCTTATGTGAATTACAGTGTGGTTTCCTGTAGTTCAGACTAAAGGGGTGAGGCAAGCCTGACCGCTGAGTCCACTACTTTATGTCTTTTCTGTAGATCCTTTCTTGCGGCTCATTCAGGCTCATTCAGGTGTCTACATCTATCAGAGGTCTGCAGCTCTCTCCTGATTCTGTAGAACTCAGTGTGATGGCATATGTTGATGACCTCTGTGTATTTATAGGAGACCTGGCAATGGGAGATTTAGTTAAACATTTTCAAAGGCAAATTCAAGCGACACTGCTCTATCAGGTCTGGTGCTATGCTACAACTAGGTAACCAGCCAGACATATATCAAAAGCAAAGACGAAGCAGCACCAAGTATGTTCATTTGAAAAATATTTCTTTGTACACTCAGCATATCATTTTACAGATATAAAAGAACATACAGCAGTAATTCAAACATCAACTAGACTTGCAGCTCGACTCTTAACAAGTCTTCATCAGGGTGGTGCTAGTCTAGAAAACATCTCTTAAATAGATCATTTAATCAACCATTATATCAATAAAAGCTTAAAGCACAGGAGACTAAATATTTCTTAAAGAAACCCATATCCATTAATGATAACACCTAAAAAATAACTATAGTTACAAATAACATTCCAAACTTACCTAGCTATGTCCTATGAACTAATAATCTATAATTACAACATTAGATTTATAGTTATAAATAAAGTAGTAGTATCAAAAGCAATTATATTCCCACTTATGATAAATTCATAAATATTTTAAATTCTAAGGCTGCTAAATTAAAAGTGCTAGGGGTGCAAGAATGCTACTACTTTAAATGATAGAACAAAAGCAAAATAACAGGTTACCAAAACAAATCTACCCAAAGAAAAATTTCACAACATCATACCAGGACCCCCTAGTAACTAAGTAAGTTACAACAAGAACTCAAAATAGAGGTCCAAACAGGTAGATTCCAGGTTCAAAGTGAGAATCTAGGAAAAATCAACAAAATTACAACATTACTAATATAATAATCAGAGAAATAACAACAAAGACATTGGTACAGTAAAAGCCCTTATGCTCGATTGCTATCCTTAAGAAAAGGTTTAAGATCCCATTGATTATTTAATCCATTCTAACATAATTATAAATGTCATAGGTGCAATGTATGTAAATATGCTTGTAATAGTCATGATGCATTTGTGCACCCAAAAACCCTAATGTAAAAATTCAGATTAGAGAATTAATTACTTGAGACACATCAGATGTGGTATATGTTCTTTGGTGCAGTTGTGATTTGATTTATGTTGGCAAACTATCAGGCCACTTAAACAGTGTGTACAGGAACACGTCCGTTCCATTTTGAATAATAACAGAAATACTCCATTAGGTTCCCATTTTTGGAGTTTCATCAGTCTGATCCAAGTTCTTTGAAATTTATGGGTATTGAACACATGTATCCTTTGTTTACAGGAAGTGATAGATTAAATTTGTTGCTTCAAAAAAAGTAAATGGATTTATAAGTTAAATTCTGTTAGACCGAATGGATTAAATAATCAATGGGATCTTAGACCTTAAAAGATGGTATGATGTTATAAAATTTTTCTTTGGGTAGATTTGTTTTGGTAACCTGTTATTTTGCTCGTTCTATCATTTAAAGTAGTAGCATTCTTGCACCCTAGCCTTTTAATTTAGCAGCCTTAGGAATTTAAAATATTTAAGAATTTATCATAAGTGGGAATATAATTGCTTTTGATACTACTACTTTATTTATAACTTATAAATCTAATGTTGTAATTATAGATTATTAGTTCATAGGACATAGCTAAGTAAGTTTGGAATTATATTTGTAACTATAGTTATTTTTCTAGGTGTTATTAATGAGTATGGGTTTCCTTAAGAAATATTTAGTCTCCATGTGCTTTAAGCTTTAATTGATATAATTGTTGATTAAATGATCTATTTAAGAGATGTTTTCTAAACTAGCACCACCCCTGATGAAGGCTTGTTAAGAGTCGAGGCACGCCCAGTTGATGTTTGAATTACTGCTGTATGTTCTTTTATATCTGTAAAATGGTATGCTGACAGTAAAAGAAATATTTTCAAATGAACATACTTGGTGCTGCTTCGTCTTTGCTTTTTGAGATTTAATTAAGCCCTGGTGAATGATTTTTTACAGACAAGCTGCAATATTAATTATGGTAAAAGTAAGGAGATGCCATTGGGGAACTTTACTAGTTCCACTAACTCCACTTGTGTGAGTATTCTGGTATTTCATGACCGGTGAAGTTCCTAGGCATGTATTTTAACCACTTTGAGGCTGCAGTTTTAATTGGATACACTGATTCAAACAGGTGGATGGTATTTTGACCCTTTGGAAATAAGGAACCTAGCAAAATCCAGGAGAATTTATTTCATAACATCACTATTATTGCCATTTTATGCACCTTAGTAATGCTTACCCAGCCCTTCTTCACTGGAGAACAGATTATGCAGTATCTTTTTTCAGGGGCTGTCTGGCTCTAGCCTCAATCCCATCCAGAAGAAAGTTACTTATTTGCACAAGAATAAGGGAGGTCTACATATGGTGAACCCATTGGTGTTTTGCTTTAGTGTATTTTTTCTAGTAATTTTCCCTGTCCTTGGTGGGGCATAATGTTTGGGTGCCCGGTTGAAGACTGGTTGGTACCTCTGAACATATTGGAACATGCACGGGCATGGCCCTGGGTCACTACTGTGCCTCTGGGGTGCCATCATGTGTGGGGCTGCTAGAGACACAGTCCCAGTTTCTTTTGACTGCCCCTATAGTCAGGATCAGAACTTTTGGTAGAATTTCAGTATCTTATGGCACAAGCCTCTTTTGCCAAGGTCATGTATGAGATTGTTGTGCTAGGCCTGTCCTCCATGGTCAAGGTTCAACGCCTGTATCCTCTAAGTTTGTTTTGCATCCTGTAAATACTATCTTTGGCAATCATGTCGTGCCTTCATACTGCAATATAAATCAATTGCTCCATCTGCTGTTGCAAATATGGTACATGTTTATGTTAATTCAATGTATCTGAAAGAACAGTCTTCCTTTCAGTTACTTTGTTTCACAGATCATAGTTGTGTTTCCACCATGTATTTTAGTAGTATTCTGGTTGTTTTGTTTAGTTTTTTTCTTTTTAGTTCCTACTGTTTATATATTGTTTGTTATTCTTGCCTTAATAAAATTCCCTGCTCTTTGGGTGAGGTGAGCTGCTGACCATATTGGTACCCAAACAAGATGGCCTACCCAGGTGATGGTGGCGGAGACTGGCAATGTGGGTGAGTGACCTCAACCCCTGCCACTACTGTAGATGAGGTCCCTGATAATATGATGTTGGAAATGGCAGAAATAATGGAAATCTCTGTAAAGGGAGAGATCAAGATGGAGCAAGGAAGCCAAAGTGTTACTGATCTGATGTCTGCTACTGAAGTGAGTACTGAGGAATAACTCCTAAAACAGGCGATAAAAGAACTGAAAAAGAGACTGGTGGAAATGATGGCTGAAGAGGATGCTCGGTATTTGCTGGAGAAGGAGCATCTCCTCAGCAGACAGCATACAGTAAAAGCCACTGACATGTCAGCTGAGCTACTGACAGATGCAGCATTGTCAAACTCAGCTGTGTGAGCTGAGTAATCCTGAGGCTTAGCGAATCCCTTGGGTGCCATAAAATAATGCCATCAGGTGTACAAACCTTCATGGAGCCAGACAGGTAGCCTTTGCAAGAGTCCAAGAAAGCTGCCATTTCTGTACCAAAGGGAAAAAAAGAATAAAGAGGTACATTGGTCTCTGGAGTGTGCTTTGAATAATGATGGATGGATTCTGGATGATAGAGGAAAGTGGATTCCTGACCCTTGTTAAAATTACACAATACCGCCACAAATTTCCAGGAAACAGCTTCTACAACTGCAGTTGAACTTAATGCAGCTGCAACAGAACCTCAGTAAGTGACTGTGTACAGAGGGTTTGGGCTATAGTACTGGGTCGGTGGGTGAAGTAATGATTCAGATACACATCTCCCCACAGGGACTTGAGAGATAGAAAACAGCTTATGTGTTGGGTAAAAAGTGTTGGAGGGAAGATGAGACTGCACAGTCCCCTTAGATGCATTCCGAGAGTGTCTGCTTCAGACATATCTCTAAATGGACTAGTATTGCAGATAAAGAAACTAAAGCCTTATCCCTGTCCCTATCGGATTCACCTAATGAGGGTCTGTTTAGGCTTTTCCTGCCATGCAATCTTCAGAGATCAATGAGAATTGATCCATCTGAGTCAACCATGCAGGATCGTGATCAAGAGACTTTTAAAACTCTTGTTCAAACTCTCTGATCTATTTCAAAATAAGGAAGAGACAACCCCAAGATAGAACGCTGTCCAGATCCTTTATAGAGGTGGACTAAAGACTCTATATTCATAGAGTCTATATTGCCTAACATTATTCATTGGAATTTTCACTCATTGAAATTTTTCACATTGCAGAGTTTTGCTTTAATCCATACAGGAGTCTTTAGTTATGTTGTGAGTTTCAAAACTGTGGCAAGACTTGACAGTTTTGGGCAAAGTATAACTCCTTGAATGACACACCCACTGTGGATGCCTTTTGTGGCAATTCCACTTACTAAACCAGCTGCTAGGACTGTAACTGTGTTATTTAAAATGAAGTTGTGGAGACCACGTGATGCAGAGTGCTGAGTAGCAGTTCCTCCATAGCTCCATCTTCCGATTCTATAATCGTTTTTTCTGACACGAAACCATTTAAAACCCTCTGTTCTACAAGGATTCGGTTATCTAAAGCTCAGACCCTCTGAAAAGCAAGATTTGAGCACTGATGGAGGCTTATATGAAGAAAGCCCCACAAAAACATACGCCTCCAGTCACCTCCGAGAAGGCCCCAAAGAAATCCAGGGCAACAAGTGGGCCTGATAGACCCGATCACCTCAGTCAAGCAACGGAGCAGGAACCTCTAACCTTAAACAGGTTCCTGGAAGAGTTCAAGCCTTTTCGGGAGGAAGTGAAAGAGATGGCCACTGATCTTAAAGCCCTATCTAAAAAGTTGGATGAGGTCTCGATGATGGCCTCAGATAACACCGCTCGCATTGCCTCCCTGGAGCATCGTTTAGATAAGGTGGACCCCAGACTAGCGGTGATCAGGCAGAAGCTTTCCCAGGTGGAGGCCAAATTAGAAGATCTCGAGGGCCACAGCCGCAGAAACAACGTGGTCATCTTAGGGTTACCTAAGAGGGAAGAGGGTCAGAATGCAGTGGTTTTCATGCAGAAGCTGGTGGAATGGGTTGCTGGTCCCTCTCCCTTCGGCCCTGTGACACCATTGAGCTGAAGGTGATAGATCACATGACAAGTTCTCCACCATGGGCTGCCCCATCCCATTATATGCCACTTCCTGAATTTCCTAGAGAGGCAACACTTTCTGGTAAAAGTGAGAGCACTACAAGAGGTTCGCTGGGAGAATTCCAAACTGAGAATTGCACAAGATTTGCCAGGATCAGTCAGGCTGAAACGTACAGCATTTCACCCCATTGAGTCTAAATTTATTGCTGCAGGGTTCAAGTTCAGGATGGGGTATCCAGACAGGCTGCAGGTGTTTGTGAATGGTTCCTGGCTTACCTATGAAGATCCTGAATCTGCCCTTTCTGGTTTACCATGCTTGATCTATTTCGGGATTCATGACAGGATTCACTCTTCTGGTGAAAGGAGTCTCGTGCTGTTATGTGGAACTGTCATTTAGCAAGTTTCAAGATGCATGGAATGATGGTTTGCCTCTAGAAGCTCCGTGATCTAAACAGACATACTTATACTTTAAGGAGTCAATTGTTTGGGACACTCACGCCTTAGTCTGTTTAAACATGCCTTTAACTTTGTTTATGGTTTGTGGAAATGTTTATTTTGCTAGTCAGGGAAGGGTGTTTCTCATATTTTAATTTTGCCAGATGAGCAGGTCTTTATTAATGAGGGAGGAATACCTGAATTGTTAATGGAGCATTATCACATTTAAAATGGTTGAGTTTTGGGCCTGTGCTTGGCTAACCTTTAGCTCTCAGACATATGCGGTGTGGTGGTTTAGTATCCACAAGAGGGAGCTCAGCATGAAAATGCCAGGACAATGATAGAAGAACCATAGGGATGACCTCCTGTTGATTGTGTTCCCTGTTTTGGCTGGGGACATTGAAAACCCTATTTTGTCCTTCTGGGCATCGGCCTGGCACAGTGCAGTAACGATGTCCGAAGCCAAACTTAACACATAAGGTCAAAGGCGTTGGGGTCCTGTTTGTTAAGCAGGCTGCTGAACTCTGGCTGGAAAGGGTAATTTCCTTTCTCTTCCATGCGATTTCTCATCAGTTCTGCTATGTGGCAAGAGTTCTCTTTATAGGGGCACTGGAGACCCATTTCCTTTTCACTTCTCGGGTCTCTGGGCACCTGTTCAAGCTTCTCATGGTGCCTTATCTCAATATCACTATTCCCTCACAAAGCTCTTGCTCAGGTACAACACCTCTTGTAAGACATTGGGGTTGTCAACGAATTCTAATTTCTTGTCTTTCTCCTCAGGACTTGAAGGCATCCATTTACATGGGAGGACTGTCATTATGTTTGTGACAGGGGTTACCTCGGAGGCTGGGGAGTGAGGAAGGGATGCAGTACTGTGCTAAACATTGCTTGTGACAGCCGGGTGGGTGGGGAGGGGACCTAGGGTTAAGGGAGAAGTTGTGGAGGAGGAGGGTAAGAGATAATTATGGATGGGATGGGGAGAGGGAGGAACTATACAGCAGTAATATTTGTAATTTGGCTAAATGTTTCTCAATATTCCCATACTGGGCTGATGATACTAAGCTCATTAATGCTATTTAGATGGCTAGTGATGTGACTTTTGCTACCTGGAATGTTAAGGGGATCAGGAAAAATCTAAACAATATCAGGTGCTCAAACATTTAAGTCTATTACGTTCTCAGATAACATTTTTGCAGGAATCTCATTTAATAGAATCTGAAGCTTTGCAATTAAGGAGACAACAGGTGGGTCAAGTCTATGATGCCCGGCTCCATTAATAGTTGTGGGTCATGCTAATTATTAATAAAGGCATTCCCTTTATTCTACACAGGTTATCAAGGATCCAGGGTCAGATTTGTCTTAGTCAAAGGCACTCTATGGTCAGTACCACTTTTACTTTGTAGTATATATGGGCCCAATATTGTGACCCAGGATTTTTCATGAGGCTGATAACTATTATTCTTCCAATGCTTCCCATAAAGATCATTATGGAGGCAACTTTAATCAGGTCATGGACTCAAACTTGGATAGGTCAGGTAGCGGACCCGAGGGAGCTGTCCAGGGCAGAGAACACTTAAGGATTTAGTAGATCAGTGCAGGCTCTGTGATGTTTGGCGCGTGTTGCATCCTAACTCCAAGGAGTTTACCTTCAATTCAATGGTGCCGCCTCACAGTCTCACTTGACTCATATTTACCTCTCAAGATCTCTTACCGGGGTCATGTCCGCCTCGATCCAGCCTGGTCCTATTTCAACCACTCCCTTGTGGTATGTAACTGACATTCCTTAACTCACCTAAAGGGAGACCAGATGGAAGCTCAATGAGCAGCTACTCAAGGGCGCCAAGTACTGTAAACCTATAAGAGAGCAACTTGAGTTCTTTTTTCATCTAACCCATTAGAAGTGCAAAGCCGGACATTTTATGGGGGGCCTTTAAAGCTTACATGAGGGGTTCTTATCAGAATTACGGCCAAAAGGAGAAGGGCACAGGAGGAAGAGCTACTATCATCATTGTCCCAAATTCGGTCCCTTGAAGCGAATCTCTCTGTCAGTACTTCTAATGAAGACAGGAGGAGGCTTCTGGTGGCCAAAGACAGATATCTAGAGCTGCTAAGGGAAAGGCAGAGTTATCTATAATCCAACCAGAGCCAGTTACATGGATCAGGGAGAAAGCGGGTGTCTGCTTGCATTGCGTTTAAAACAACAGGAATCCCAAGATTTATCCCACCAATTAGGGCACTGGCAGATGGGTCCTGCGACTATCCCTACTGAGATAGTGCAAGAGTTTGCTCTATATTATGAAAATTGTACAGGGACATGGAGAATCCTCCTTGCCCTGAGATTTGTGATGAATACTTAAGAAACTCCCACCTGCCCTCCCTATCAGAGCAACAAAGGTTTCTCTGGCTTCTCCCATATCTCAGGAGGAGATCTCAGAGGTTATCCGAGGGCTGCCCTCAGACAAGGTACCAGGTCCAGATGGATTCTCTTCTTTATTTTACAAAGTTTTCCATGAACTTTTACTACCAGTACTTTATCGTCTATTTCAGTATATCTTATCTGGGGTAGAGGGGACCCCTACCTGATTGAAGCCCTGATTGTTCTTCTCCCCAAGCCAGATAAGGATCGAGTTAGTTCAAAGTTATAGGCTCATATCCCTCTTGAATCAAGATATTAAAATCCTTTCGAAGATATTAGCTGCTAGGTTAACTGTAGTCCTCTCTAATCTAATAGGCTTGACCCAGGTTGGATTCATGAAGGGACAATCGTCCTCAGATCATCTACTCTCTCATGTCTTCTCTGTCTCCAGAGATGCTGCATTTCCGCTGGGCTGGTTTCCCTGGATGCCGAGAAGGCATTTGATCATGTGAACTGGAACTTCTTGTTCCAAGTTCTGAAGCCTTCAGTTTCCGTTTGTCTTTATATCCTGGATTGGTGCATTATACAAAACTCAACAGCAAAGATTTCTGGAAATGGGGCATTTTCCAAGTTCTTTCTCTACATTCTAGTACCAGACAGGGTTGACCGCCTTTCTCCTTTTATTTAACCTGTATCTTGAACCCCTCATTCAAACATCCTCCATAATGCAGAAATACAAGGCATCTGGAGTGCGGCATCATGAGGTTAAATCACTGCATATGCGATGATCTCCTTGTGTACTTATCCCATCCCTGTATCTTCTGTCCTGGTTCTGCTGGAAGAAATTACTAAATTTAGCACCCTATCCAACTATAAACTAAATGGTAACAAATCCTCCTTTTTCCTTTAAACCACAAGACATTCAAGACTGACATCACCCTTTAGGTTTATGCTGGGCCCTTAGGACACTAAAATATCTGGGCATTAAACTAACTCGCAACCCCTTGGTATGGTTTAGGGAAAATCTGGAGCCCCTTTCCCAGCTTATAATTCAGGATCTTGACAGATGGTCTGAGCCCCTATCTCGCTATGGGGCTGGATTAACATAATCAAGATGAATATCTTCCCAAGAATTTTCTACCTCTATCTCTTCTCAATACTTTTATCCCGTTATCCTGGCTTAAGAAATTGCATGGCATTTTCACCAAGTTTATCTGGCCTGACAAATACCCCCAATTGGCCTACTATAAGCTGGCTGCTTCAAGATCTGAGCGGGTTTGCGGATCCCTCACCTGGCTATATATTATTGGGCTAGCCATTTGGCAAAATGTCTGAAATGGTGTATGTCCTGGTCCCGAAGAGGTGCAGCTGACATGGCTTAGAATAGAGTTGGACTTAATTTGGTCTATGAATCTGGATCCCTAACTCTGTTCTATGTAAAATGTCCCAGGTGCATGGCGCTGAGAAGTGTCCCAGTTGCTGCCACTTTTAAAGGTATATGCGCAGCTTTGCTCTTTTGCGCTATACCCCCAGTTAGATCTGGGCCAATCCATATAGAACTCCACATCTTTCACTTTGAACAAGCAACAGATCTCTGCATTGGTTGCCCCAACTGGGCGACGGGATAGTATCTTCCTTTGTGGATGAGGAGGAGCAGTGGCTGTCTGCAGATGATCTTATTTGGAAATTTAGGATTCCAGCATCCCTCACACTTTAAAGCAGTACAGATAAAGCACCTACTCACAACAGTGATAGGCAATACCCCTCCCAATCAGATGGTTGGGGCTCTGATCCCAGAATTCTCTTCTCTACTTGGATCTTGGTACTGTATCTAAATTATATCAGGTTTTGTTTCACAAAAGACAGCGGGACTCTTTTGGACCGACGAGGGGTTCTGGAGTTCCATATTTCCCCAATATTCCTTAATTGGCAGGCGTTGTGGAGGTCCTGCCATAGATTTGTCTCCCAAGATAGGCTGCGTCTCATGCAATATCACATTTTGCACAACATGCATTAAACTCCGATCAAGTTAAAGAAATGGGGTCTGTTGGACTCAAACATATGTGTTAGATGTTCCTGGGGTCTGGGAACACCTTCACATATTCTGGTCCTGTCCTAAAATTTCCTTCTGTGGGACTCTATTAAAGCATTCCTGGATCCTATACTGGGTTTGCAGGAGTACTTCACGCCTGACATTTGTCTCCTGGGACATGTCCTCTATTAGAGTCAAAGTGAGAAGGTTTCATATTTCTATTATACCTCTATCTGTCAAGAAACTTATTTTACACCATTGGAAAGACAAGTCTACTCCGACAATGCAGGAGTGGGTGAACAAAATCCTTGCTAACCTGCGTACGGAAAAAGCTATTACCAGCCTTCACAATAGACTATCTGCTTATACTCAAATATGGGATCCCTTCACTCTTTAATCCTAGCTGCCTAGACTCAGTAGTGTTTCAGAGTAAATAGCCTTGTATACTTTTTTTATAATGGTGTTGAACTTTTGTTATACAATGACATATTACTGCTATGGGGGAGGGGCAGTTTTAACATAACAAGCTGCTGCATTCTTGTTTTATTCTCATGCTGCCTCTTATTGTGGAAAATCTGCTAATAAAATTTTGAATTAAAAAAAGTGAAGCTGTAAATATCTCTGACATTTTATTTTGATTCATAGACTTTGATAGCAGATAAGGAACCGCTTAGCCCACCTAGTCTGCCAATTTCCCTACCTAGAGGATAAGCTGCAGATCCTATTTAACCAACAGCCTATTTCTTCCTACCCCCACAAAAATTGTCTTGTGTCTGTCCATCATTCTTGAATTCTCCACAGTTTTAGACCCCACAACCTCCTCAGGAAGGCTGTTTCCTGTGTCCACCACCCTCTCTGTAAATATCTTCCTCACATTGCCCTGGCAGTCCCCCCTCTATCTTCAAATTGTGTCCCTTGTTCTTGTACATTTCTTTTCTGAAAGATGCTACCCTCTTGGACTTTGTTGATTCCACTGAGGTACTTCAATGTTTCTGTCATATCCCCCTCCCTTCTTTCTGCAAGGTATACATATTAAGCTCCTTTAGCCTCTCCTCGTATGGTTTCTCTTGCAGACCCTGCACCATTTAGTTGCCCTCCTCTGAACTGCCTCCATCCTGTCTATGTCCTTGCAGAGATGGGGTCTCCAGAACTGGACGCAATACTCCAGATGGGGTCTCACCAACTGTTTGGTACAGGGATAACAACTTCCTGTTTTCTGCTGGTGATGCCTCTCCAGATACATCCCAGTATCCCCCAGCCCTCCCTACCACCTTCTCACATTGCTACCAGCCTTAAGGTCATCTGATATGATTACCCCCAGGTCCCTTTCTATTTTTGATGTTATTATCCTCCCCCCATTGTGTAATTTTCCCCAAGGTTTTTGTTTCCCAGGTGCATTACTTTGCTTCTTTGCATTGAATCCAAGCTGCCATTCTTCTGATCATTCCTCCAACCTTGCCAAGTCCCTTCTCATCCGTTCCGCCTCCTTGTGTATCACCCCTGTTGCAGATCTCTGTGTCATCTGCAAAGAGGCATATTTTCCTTCAGTCCCTCTGCAATGTCATTTTGCATAAAGACATTAAAAGACTGGACCCAGTATGCTGAACCCTGCAGTACCCCACTAGTAACCCCTCTTTCTTCACGGTGGACTCCATTTACAATTACCTTCTGTGTCCTGTTGTTCAGCCAATGTTTTACCCAGGCTACCACTCTAGGACGATTCCCAGGCTGGTTAATTTGACTATTAATCTTTTGGTGTGGGACTGTGTCAAATGCCTTGCTAAAGTCTAGGTAAGCCATATCACAGCCCTCCCTGGTCTACTACTTTGGTCACCCAGTCAAAGAAATCAATTAGATTCGTCTGACATGACCTTCCCCTTGTGAACCCATGCTGCCTTGGGTCTTGCTTCTACAGCCTCTAGGTACTCAACAATTCTTTCCTTCAGAAGTGATTCCATCACTTTCCCACCACAGAGGGTCAAATGACAGGTCTGGTTTCCTGCCTCTATCTTGCTCCACATTTGTGAAGAGGAATCACATCAGCCTTCTTCCAGTCCTCAGGTACCACACCATCCTCCATGATTTGTTATAAAGGGTAGTCAGTGGTGTCACTAGTTCTCTCCTTAATTCTTTTAAGATTCTGGGGTGAATTCCATCTGGCCCCATCGCTTTGTCACCTTCAGTTTTAGAGTTCTTTCAGAATCCTTTCTTCTGTGAAAGGACTGAGATCGGACCCCCCTCTCAGAGTGCTTCTGTTAATTGGATTAGGCACCTCCCCACTTCCTCTTTTGTGAATACTGAGCTGAAGTATTCATTCAGTATCCTGCTTTTTCACTGTCCTCTCTGCCCATCCACCATCCATTCTATTCAGCCTCCTACTCCACTCCTCCTTTGTCTTTGTACGCTCCTGATATACTTATAAAGGTTTATCTCCTTCTTAACCGGGTTGGCTATCTTTTCCTCAGTTTGTGCCTTTGCTATTCTGACTACCCTCCTGCTTCCTTCTGCCTTAACTGGTACAGTTCTCTGTCTTGCTCCTTCTGTGTTTCCTTATACTTCCTAAATGCTGTCTTTTCCCTAACCTTCACATCCTTCTTTTGAGAACCATAGTGGCTTTTTCTTTCATTTGATTTGTTTATTGCATCACACAAAGGCTTGTTGCCTCTGTGATGGCAGTTTGATATTTCCCCATTGCTGCTCCACCCTCCTTCTAGCCTGTTTGCTAGTGCTTTTCTAAGGCACTCTCCCATCTTTTTTTTTTAATTTAAACTTTATTGATACATTTCCCTATAAAGGGCAGTTACAGTGGAACAAGATGTGACATACCACATGTACAGAAAGAACTGCGCCCAGCCCACCCTCCACCATCCCCCTTACAGCAGCAACAAGAGCCATATAACCCCATAAGTGCAGTGATTATTCCCATTGGACATATGAGAAAGACTAAGGTGTAGCATAATCCTATAGAGTGAGACGAATGAGGCAAGGGTGGAGAGATCCATATTTACCATGAGCTGCAAGTCTATAGAAGGCTTGCAATCGCACTTTTCTGTTGAGATTAGCAATGATTTCATGCAACCACTCGTGGGAAAGATGGGGTGGTTGTCTTTCCAATGGCGTAAAATGGGTTCTTAACAGATAGAGCAATCAGCAAATATAAATTTCCTGATTCTGACCCTGACAAGGGACATGTCCCCTAGGAGACGATATCTCAGGAATAAAGTACTCCTGAAGGCCAGAAGGATCCAAGGAGACATCTTGATTAAATTCCATAGAGGAAAACTTTGGGACAGTACCAGAAACATGTGAAGGGCGTCCTTCTTCCTGCATGCACTTAACACATGTGTACTAGAATTTGAAAACCCCATTTCTTTAGTTTAATAGGGCTACAATACATATTATGTAATATATGGTATTGCATGAGGCGTAATCTGTCCTGGGAAACATATTTATGTAAGGATCTCATAGGGTTGCCAATCCAACTGGTATTAGGAAGGAGTGAGTTCAGAATCTAGTAGGTTCAAAGGTCCCGTATTTTTATGATACAACACTCTCCATAATTTAGATACAGTGCCTGAAGATCAGACAGTAGGGAGATTTCAGGTATCAGGCTGACAACTTCTGGGAAGGGAGTATTCCCAGGACTATTGTGAAGTAGGTGTCTTAACTGCATAAACCAAAGTGAGATAAAACTGGAATGAGAAAATTTTCAATAAATTCCACCTAGGGACAACAGTGTCCCTCCCCATCCGCACAAGGAAAGCAGTTTTCCATCCTAATTGGGGCAACCACTTACTGGGAATCTGCTTCCTGTTATTAGTAAAAGATGGGGAGTTCCAAATGGACTGAGCTAAGTCAGTCTGGGGAGTAATGAAGAAATAAACATAACAAAAAACTCTTAAAGAGATGCTACTGTAGGACAGATCAGCTGTCTTTACCTGTGACAATTTGAGGTGAATAGGGTTAAGGTGTCCAGACATTTAGCTTTAATTATTAATTTATTTTTTTATTTATTAGATTTTTGTTTACCAGGTAAGCCCACTGGACGCAAGGTCCATACTAAGAGGCGACCGAGTGAATACCATCAACTTTACATGAGGTACAGTATACTGTTCAAAAATATATATACAGCTTGTACACCAAGGTACAGTATACAGCTTCAAAAATATCTATACAATTTGTACAGGAGGTTATATAACAGTAAGGCAGAACAGAAAGCAAGTAACAAATAACATCATTAAGAAAATTGCATTACCTAGGGAAAAAACCAAATGTCCATGGGTCATTCAAGAGAGAAACATAACACGGTTTTGTGAAGTATACAGTTAATAGAGGTTTGTTTGTACACTTGGGGCACCAAGGATTAAGTAGATAGCCACATTAGGTCATGAGGGATAGGAGCTTATCTAGCAGTTACAGGAGCAGTGACTCAGTTCCAGAGGTAGACTTTGAGACCAGCCTTGAAAGAGGAGAGGAGGGTTTGTCAAGCAGGGAAGAGGAGGAGTTCCAGAAATGAGGCGGTGAACTGGAAGAAGCATTTTCCTTGATTGAATGCGGATCACGGGTATATTCAGAGTCAACTTGGGTAGACGGAGGTTGCGGAGGGACTTTAGGGGTAAGCGGGTCACTGGGTGAGGTGGATGGTGTGTGAAGAGGTTTGTGAAGGCTGGCAGGGGAAGATGGTTTAAACGAGTGTTGTGCAGTTTAGGTCATGGAAGCTTAATTGATGCCGCCTGGGGAGGAGTGGGTTGCAAAGCGAGCAATGCGGTGGTAGAGGGTGGAGATTGGTTAGCTCACTCTCTGAGGGACTGTAATAATGGAGAACCATAGAGTAAAGAGGGAGGAGGTTGCAGTTAGCAATAGTTCTATGTGCTTCTCCAGAGGAGTTCCCAAGGTGGTATAGCAAGCCCAGTCTCTGGTGGATAGTTTAGTTAGGACATCTAAGTGGGGTTTGAAGGTTGGCTCCTGGTCCGAGGTAACCCCAAGATACTTAAACTGGTCAGTGACCTCAACCGCATTCCTCGAGCTGATGTTATGGGGAGGAGACCACTACGGTCTTTACCCAGTCGCTGGGTCGAAGAGGACAGCTTTTGCCCATCCTCATTTAACTTGAGGTGGTTAGCAGTGAACCATGTTTCGAGTTTTGCCAGGCAGGCTTGAAGTTCAGTTGCGATAACGGAAGTTGGGGAGTTGCTGTGATGAATACAGTATCGTAGGCATGGGCAGTAGGTGCAGGAGTGCACACACCTCAGCTATGTCATTCACAAAGCAGGAGAACAGCAGGGGTCTAGTATGGGAGCCCTAGGGTACCCCAGTGTTCACCGGTCTAGAGGTTTGAGTGGCGCCTTGCCAGCGTACTATCTGATTCTGTTAGTCAGGTAGCTAGTGGCCCAGGAGAGAGAAAGCAGATCCAAGCCAAGCCACGAAGCTTTGGGAGGGCAGCTTATGACTGACCATGTCAAAGCCTTGGAGAGGTGGATGAATAGTGCCCCGTGAGAGTGCCCACAGTCCATGGCATTAAGTATGTGGGTTGTTAATCTGACTAGGGCAGTGTCTGTGCCATGATTTTCCGGAAGCCATGCTGGACCTTAGAGGAGTAGGTGCTGTTCCAGGTAGCCTTGCAGCTGATCGTGAGACTATTCTTTCAAGAGATTTCCCCAGAGGACAGAGGGAGGAGATGGGTCTATAATTCTCCACCCTGTCCCAGATTCCTTTTATGGATTGGAACTATGGTGGCACCTTTCCATTTACTGGGGACTGACCCTTCCTGAAGGGATCGGTTAATGAGTAGGGCTAAAGGGTAGGCAATGGCTGGTGCCGCAGCCTCAGTAGGCGCAGTTCTAGCTGATCACTGCCAGTTGATGATTCAGGGTTAATTTGCAGAGTAGTGGTAGCACCGGCAGGGGTCTGAAGTTTCAGGTGGAATAAAGGTCGAGAGGCTCTGTGTCAAGGTGTGAGAGAGGAGGAGTCCTGGCACGGATGGAGACAGGAAGGGGAGGAGAAGGAATTACATCTAATTCAATCTTAAGCCATACTGGTTGTTCCATTTCAAGGCGAGGATATCCATCTCACGATTTTACTAGGTGACTGGCCCAGTAGTATAATGCCATATAGGGAATCCACAGCACTCCCTCAAATTTTGGGGCAGCTAGTTTATAATAAGCCAAACAGGGGTACTTATCAATGCCAAATAAATCTAGTAAATATACCATGCAATTTTTTAAACCAACGTATAGGGATAAAAGTATTGAGAAGGGATGGGGTGAAAATTCTAGGAAAGACATTCATCTTAATTATGTTAATCTTGCCCCATAATGATATGGGAAGTTTAGACCATCTGTCAAGGTCATGAATAATAACCTGTGAGACAGAATCAGGTTATCCTTAAACCATGTTGAGGGGTTACAGGATAACTTAATGCCCAAATACCTAAATGCTCTAGAGTCCAGCATAAGCCTAGGGACTAATGTCATTCTTGAATACCTTGTGGTTTAATGGAAAAATAAGGATTTACTGGCATTCAGCTTGTAATTAGATAGCTAAATCAATCTGGCTATTTCATTCAGTAGGCGGTGTTGATGATACCAGATGGGAGAGGTGTATCAACAAATCATCTGCATAATGGTGACTCTAATTTCATGGTGCCCAACCCAAATACCTTGTATAGAGATATTTTTGAGAATGTTTTTCAATGAGGGGTTCCAAGCATAGATTGAATAACAGAGGTGATAGGGGAAGCCCTGCCTAGTCCCTGAATGGAGTGGAAGGAGTCAGAGAAGCCCCATTTGCTGAGACTCTTGCTGTAGGGGATTTATATAGTGCAGCAACCCAGGATATAAATACCGGAGGGAATTTGAAAGCACTCAATACCTCAAACAAAAAACCCAATTTACCCAATCGAGCGGCTTCTCGGCATCCAGAGACAGGCTCTACAGGGAACCTGCTGCCTCTGGAAAGCCGAGAAGACATGAGATAATGTATGCAAATGGTCCACTGATGACGCCCTTTCATAAATCCTACCTGATTTATGCCTATTAACTAAAGGAGTACCACGGATAGCCTATTAGCTAAAATCTTGAGAGAATTTTAATTGCTTGATTTAGGAGAGATATAGGCCTATAACTTTGGACAAAGCTCTGGGTCTTTGTCTGGTTTGGGGAGAATACTATCAAGGCTTCAAAGGGTGACAATCAACCTCAGTCTTGGATAGAATATGTTGAAATAATCTAATTAAGTATTGGTAGTAGAGATCTCAAAATGTCTTGTAGAAAATGGAAGAAAATCCGTCAGGACCAGGAGCTTTATCTGAAGGTAAACCATTGATAACCTCAACAATTTCTTCCTGTGATATAAAGGAGACTAAGAGTCTTTGTGACATGCTGGGAGGCAGGTGGGAGTCCATCAGATACTTCTCCACGCTTACAGGGCTGGGGGTTGCTCCATGTCCCGCTACAGCATTTTGTAGTATACTGCAAATTCTTGAACTATCTCGGTGGGAGGTATTTTCAGAGACCCATCAGCTGGCCTGATAGAAGGATGAATCTCACAGATTCCTGTTGCTTGATACGTGGTGTCAATAGACGCCCACCTTCTCTCCCTGATCAGTGTAACTAACTCTAGTACATATGATAGCTAACTCTGCCTTTTCCTGGAGTAACTTTAAACATATCTCTCAACAATAGAGCTTTGTCCTATCTTCTTCTGGAGTATTAGCGAACATTAATTTCAGGTACCAATTTGGGATAATAATGATAATAATTCCTCTCCTAGCTCTTTACCTAGTCACCACAATACTAATAAGAATGCCTCTCATGTAGGCCTTAAAAGCCCCCATATAATGTCTGGTTTTACTGTTTAAAGGGTTGGACAAAAAAGGCCTCAATATGTTCTCTTATGAGTTTACAATATTTAGAATCTTTAAGCAATTGATCATTAAGTTTCCATCTTGTTTCTCTCTCTTTGAAACATCCTGAAATGCCAGTTTACACAACACCAAGGAATGATCGGAGACAGGACCAGGTTGGATCGACGAGGTCCTGACCCCAGGCAAGAGAGTCTGAGAAATGAAAATGTAATCAATGCGGGACTGAGAGCCGCACCAATGACCTGTAGGTAAACTCCTTGAATCCAGATATAGGACACGCCAGACATCATAGAGCCGCATGTGATCCAGTAGGTCTCTAAAAGCTCTCTGACCTGGAGAACCCCCGATCCACCACCTGACCTGTCGAGGTTTGAGTCTATGACTTGATTAAAGTCACCACCCAGAATAATCCTTATAGGAAGAAAAGGCAGGATTATATTTATAAGTCTCATGAAGTACCCAGGATCATCTGCATTAGGGCAGTATATGCTGCCCAGTAACAATGGTACTGACCAGAAAGTACCTATAACTAAAATGAACCTACCTCAGGATCCTTGATGACTTGTGTAGAAACAAAGGGAATGCCCTGTTAATAATAAAGCATGACCCCACAACTATGGAGAAGCCTTGAGCCTCATACACCGTCCCCTAACCTGTTGTCTCCTCACTTGTGAGGCTTGGTTTCTAATAAATGCGATTCCTTTGAGAAAGTTATCTGAGAGCGTAGTAGGCTTAAATGTTTAAGAACCTGATATTGCTTAGATTTTTCCTGATCCCTTAACGCCCATGTTGCAAAGTCACCTCCTTGGCCACCTGCTAAAGACTACTAGGTTTAATAGATTGGCCCTGCGCTCAGGGGTATATAGCACATGTAATCTGACCTACCCATTGCTGCTGTAAGGCCCTCCCACCACCCTAACCCCCATCAAAGCCCAACTTAAGCCCCCAGTACACCCCTCGACCCCCAACAAGAACCCAGAAAGGCACCCACCCTCCCAACCCCCAATCTGTCACAAGAACGCTTAGCACAGCAGTGGGTCATTTCCTCCTCCCGCCCCGAGAATATCCTCTGCTAATGAACACCACATATCTCTAGGTATAAAGTAGTTTATGAATTACATTGACAAGCCCTTAATGCCTAAGGAGCAGTCTTGGGCTTTCAGATCTGTGGACACATGATAGTGAATCCAATAGAACTAGAAAAAAATGAAACCAGCTAGCAGAGATGTGAATATGCCAGGTAACCGTGACACGAAATGAGAATTGAAAATTGCCTTCCCATACAAAATTGCAAAAACCAGAGCCAGTGGAGAAACTAGTACAAAGGTGAGCCCCAATCTCAAACTGAGAACATGAAAAACGAGAAACAAGATGAGAGCCCAACGAGATCCTGAAATGAGAAAACAACTAGGAGTGACTACCAGGGTTATCAACCTCTAGTTCCAAAATGCCCCTCACGAAACCGGAATGGCATAAGAGGCTGAAAGAGATCCTTCTCGACTCAAAATCACCCAGACGATGTTAATTGGGCAAGCTGCACCTCTTGTGGTCATATCCCAGTCCAACCGGCCTGCCAAAAGCGCAATGAAAGCCCAAAACTGCTCTGAAACCTGAAAACTAACATATAAGATCTAATCAGGAAGCCATTAAACAAAAGACTTCCCCTGTACCCCCAGAAACTGAGTATAGTATTCTCCAGAATGCAGTCCCAAATGAGCCATCAGCAAAACCCCAAAAGGATTAGCCTGAAACAATATTAACACCAAAAGGTGAGGGCATGGAAATGGTAACACTCAGGCCATATACTAGTAGCCCAGTTCCAACTGAGAAAATAAACACAGCAGAACTCGATCATTGGAAAAGCTTTCTCCATAGAAAGAAATGAGTAACAGTTCACTCAGCAGCTCTCAGTGAATCCCAATACTCCAGAGGCACTCTCAGGTTGTCCAGAACAAATATGGCAGCATTGATTTAGGCTTAGTAACGCAGCTTCAGGTTCTTCAAATTAAGCCAAAAGCCATTTACTGAGACTTGTAACTTATCTGGGTACCCCATCCTGAATTTTAACCCTGCCACTATAATCTTAGATACAATAGGGGGGACGCTTTCTGCTTCAGGCCGAACCAAGCCAGGGATGTCTTGAGCAATTCTCAACTTACCTTCTCCCATCTGACGTCTTGTAAGGCCTTGACTTTCTGCAAGAAATGCTGCTTTCAGATAATTCAGAAAGTGGCAGATAATGGGATGGGGAGCATCAGGTGGGAGTTTGGTCGCAGGGACCGATGAGCACGCTCTATCGTGTACACTGGGCCAAAGGAGAGGGACCAGCAACCCGGTCTACCAGCTTCTGCACAAAGACTACTGCATTCTGGCCCTCTTCCCTTCTGGAAGCCCAGTATTACAACATTATTTCTTTAGCTACGGCCTTCCAAATCTTCGAGTTTAGCTTCTAAGCGGATAATTTTGTCTCGTTGATAGAAATTCAGGATCCAGGCTTTCCAGTTTTCTCTCAATTGAGACTATTCGTGCAGTATTATCCGAGACCCGTGATAGAAACTTCATCCAATTTTCTGGAGAGGGATTTCAAGTCAGTCGCCATGTCTTTCATCTCATCTCAAATGGCTAAATTCTTCCAAAAACCTGTTAAGAGTTAAAGGCTCTTGATCCCCAGCTTGACACAAAGGATTGTCAGGCTTGTCTGGGCCACTCGAGGCTCCGGATTTCTTGAGACCTTCTAGAGTGGCAGGGGGTATGTTTCGCGGGCTTTCTTCATATAGCCTCCATTTACCACTCTGATACCCAAAACTGGAGCACAGGATGTTTAAACACAAGAGGAAATCGTAAGCAGAGGAATTAGATAGGTTTTAACAATATAAAGACAATTTGTATTCGGGAGGCAGGAACTTAGCGGAGGAGCTTCTACTCAGCACTCTGCATCACGTGATCCGGCACTCTCTATCTTGCCAAAGTCAGCCCTGCTGAAGTCCAGAACCCTCACTTTTGTATGGCTTGACTCTATAGCTGAGTTTATCGTGAACACACACTGTTTGGTGGTCACTTGTTCCCAAATGGCTACCCTACTTCTAGATCTAAGATCCTCTCATTGTCCCCATTTGAAATCTGAGGTCTAAGATTGCTCCCTCATGAGAAGGTTCCAAAACTAGTTGTCTGAGGCATGCCACCTGAAGGGGCATCAAGAATGGCCCTGCTTTTCGATGTGGCTGCAGCAAAGGTGCTCCAGTTAACATCTGGCATATTAAGGACCCCATCAATAGTATCTCCCTTTCTCTGCCATCCTAAGTATGCCTTCTATCATATCCTTGTCCATTCCCTCCCTGACATGGGGGTCTGTATAACCCCTGTGTGGATTGTGGTGCCATTTCCAGTCTCTAAGGTGACCCACAGTGCCTCCTCTCCTCCCTGTTAACTCTTTTGTTCAGTTGCTTTTGTCCCTTTCCTTACATAGAGAGCTACTCCCCCTTCTGCCCTCCCTGTCTCTCCTGTGGGTTGTGTACACTGGTATGTTAACATCCCAGTCATGGTTCTCTGTGTACCATGTTTCTGTGACTGCTACGATATCCAGGCATCCCTCTTCCATTGAGGCCACCAGTTCAGGGAGCTTGTTGCCCAGACTACGGGTGTTGGTACTATTACCCTCCATTTCTTGATGGCCTTTCCCTTTGCCCCATCCCTGTCCTTATTAGCTTGTCACTTTCTCCATTTACCCAAGCTTCTCCCTATTGACATCTCTAAGTTGGTGTCTACTTCACTTAGTACCCTGATTTTTTAGGGGGCTAAGGATTTCCTGCTCCTTTCCAGTGCCCCTTGGCTGGTTTAAATGCTTGCCAATGAAGTATTTAAACCTATCACCTAGGATCCTGGTTCCCTCCTGAACAGATGCAGACCATCACACCAGTATAGGCCTGTATCCATCCAGGTGGACCCCCAGTCCCCAATGAAGCCAAATCCCTGAGCTCTGCACCAGTTTTTCAACCACTGATTGAATCCTATGGTGTGGAGCACCCAAGCTATATCTGTGCCATAGACAGACAGCACCTCTGAGAAGGTTACCATGTGTGGTATTTGTCTAAGGCCCCTCCCATCTCACAAATGCTTCTTGCACTGCTCTGATCCTTTCTTAGCCAGGTCATTTGTCCCTAGGTGGACAATGACATCCAGCTCCCTCCCTTGTGCAGCTGCTTCTGTGATCCTGAGGTTTCACTCCCTGTCCCTCAAGCCATGGCACCAGACAGGCACCTTACCTCCCTCTCCCTTCCTCCCCCAGTTCTACCTTCCTAACAATGGAGTCCCCACCAGGAGTTGTTTCCTTCCCTGTGGGGTCCCATGCCACCCTCCTGTGGGTCTCCTTTGTGGAGGTTCCCAGCATCCTCCTTGGTCTCCACTGTGGGTGCCTCCATTGAGGAACCACACTTGTCCAGAACAGCATAGAAACTGTGAAGAGGAACTATGAGGGATATGCCTCTGTTCCATCACCCTCACCTCCCTGAGCCCACTGTGGTCCAACTGCTCCTCTTTCTGGCAACCTCTGAGGCAACGGCAGTGACTCTGGTGGTCCCCTCAGCCTGGAGATGAGCAACCTCCTCCCTCAGCCCAGTGAGGTGCCTGCAGATGGGACAACACTGCATCCTCAGACTGTCTCCCGGAGACTGCTGCTCCACAGCCACTGCACTGCACCACTCCCATCATGTCTTTTTTCTGGCCCCTAACTGTTGTTTGGAATACTTACTCTTTCCTCTGTTTGTTTATTTTCTTTTTTTTTTTCTTTTTCTTCCCCTACTAATTACTGCCTCTGTGCCCTTTTACCTCCTGCTATTCCTATTCTAAGACAAGAAGTTCCTATATTTGTCAGTAGTCTCCTTACTTGCTCAGAGTCAGACCTCCAGCAGCTAAGGGGACGAGAGGCTACTCTTACCCTTCTAGGATGGTGAGTCTTTGGTGGCTCTGTGATCACTCACTTCCTGCTCCAAAACAGGAAGTTCCTGTTGTCAGTTAAATCTTTGCCTATAAAAAGAGAACTGATTTAGGGTGGCAGGTGGAGGGGAGGGAAAGAGGGCAATATAGTCCCAGTAGAGAATTTTTAGTTATACCAGCAGCTCCCTTCCTCCTGGTGTTCTGTCTGTTCTGGCAGTAGCTATCTAGACAGTGCTTAAATCTGGTTTTAACCTGGCTCCTTCTAGCTAAGCCACTCCCTACTTTGCAAATCTTTCTACACTTAGTTAATTTCACAGATAACAATTCCTTCTGACACCTGTGACAAGCACCTAGTGAAGTACACAGATAACAAAGATAACATATAACAATTTACTTCAACTCCTCTGACAAACACACTAACTCTTTTTTTTTTCTAAATTGAAGGTCCCAGTACAAGATTTCTAGTTCTTAGTCCCAGTAAAGAAGTTTTAGTTATACCAGCAGCTCCTTCCTCCTGGTGCTCTGTCTGTTCTCTGGAACAAGCAACATTGCAAAGTTCTTGATAAACCAAAACCTATTTTGATAGTCAACAAATATGGAGTGGGGGAATAAAGCTGTATTTATCTAATGCAGGGGTGATTCATCTACCCAGTGTTTTCTGGGTAGACAGAGGCACCTCTTTATCAAAGTGCAGCCACAGTCCTGCTGTAAGTGTGGGCCTCAAGAACATCTGAACAATGGGAAGTAGTGAGGAAGATCATGGAAGCACTACTGAAGGAGAGATTGGTGGAACATCTGGTTTGCCAACAGACTATAGAACCCAAGGCAGCATGGTTTCACCAGGGGAAGTCATGTCAGACTAACCTAATTAAATTTTTGACTGGGTGACAAGGGAGGTGGATCAGGGGATGGCAGTGGAGTGGCCTATCTGGTCTTCAGCAAGGCCTTTGACACTGTGCCACATACAAGGCCATTAAACAAACTGGTTAATATAGGAATGGGCAGGACAGTAGTGCAGTGGGTAGGTAACTGGCTGGGTGGCAGGACACAGAGGGTGGTGGTAAATGGCTGCCACTTCACAGAGGGAAGAGTGACCAGTGGGGTACCACAGGGATCAGTGCTGGAACCAGTCCTATTCAACGTCTTCATCAGTGGCATTGCGTGGGACCAAGAAGGCAGAAATTCCTGTTCACTGATGACACAAAGTTCTGTAACAGAGTGGATATGCCAGCAGTGTAGACAGAATGAGGAGGGACCTGCAGAAACTTGAAGAATGGTCAGGGTTTGGCAGTTGAAATTCAATGCAAACAAGTGCAAGATAATACATATAGAGGACAAAAACCCTGGAACAACTATATCAGTTGGGGGTGAGGATATAACATGCACCAAGCAGGAAAGGGATCTTGAGGTTATCATCTCTGATGACCTCAAGGTAGCGAATCAGTGCAACAAGGCAGCAGGTAAAGCAAATAGGATGCTGGCATACATAGGCAGGGCATCACCCGGCAGGAAAGGGAGGTCATAATTCTACTATACAAGACACTAGTGAAGCCCCACCTGGAGTACAGGTGTACAGTTCTGGAGACCTTACCTATGTAAGGCGTAGGTAGAGAAAGGTTCAGAGGAGGGCGACAAGGTGGTACATGTATTGCATCCCAAGTCCTATGAGGACAGGTTGAAGGACTTGAATATGTACTCCTGGAGGAGAGTAGGGAGAGGTGATATGATAGAGACATACAAGTATCTTACAGGGAGGAACAGTGTGCAGTAATACACTATTTTTCTGTGAAAAAGATGGTCCAGGACTAGAGTGCATGGGACAAAGTTGGAGGAGGGCGATTCAGAGGAAACATGAGGAAGAATTTCTTCTCAGAACAGGTGGTGGACAAGTGGAACACTCTGCCAGAGGAAGTAGTGGGGCTGAAACAATCACAGGATTTAGAATGCATGGGATAGACATAAGGAATTCTGGAGGTCAGGGTGAGAAACAGACCTTTAGGAAAACAAAGTAAACTTACAAGCTCAAATGGGCAGACTGGGTGGGTCGAGGCCCTTATCTACCGACAGTGTCTATGTATCTAAAATGTATGTGATACCCCAGATACAGCTATTGCTTCAAATATGGTTATCTAGCACAAACTTGACAAATTAGTTTCATTGCGATCTATGTGAAGGAAAGCGGCATTCCTAAGTGTGTTGCCCTGGGCTTCTCATAACAGATATAATGGAAGTTTACTCATGTGGTAAAGATGATTATAAGAGCACATTTTACAGCACTCTGCATCTCAACAAATGGGTTATTCTGCCACCTTCTGTCAGGCTGATGCACAAAAGATATCACATTTGTAATTGATCCATCTCCTCTACTTTGGTCATTCCTTCCTCAATATGACTTCTTCCATGGCTTGATATTCTATCGATAAAATGGTTAATTACCAGAAAACACAACCAGACAGTCCCTAATAAAACTTGTCTTACATAAATGACTTGGTAGAATCATATATGCAGCAATTAAAGTATTTAATGAACTATGACTCGATGTCCTTACACAAATCTATGCTAAAGTGAACAACGCTAAGTGGTTCACTGTCAAAGGATACATGATTAGGCATACGTCTGTATTGCATCGTAACATTTCTGACCTCTAATCCATCTTTGTTGTGCTCTTTCCTCCTCATTGGGTGGGATATGGAGTGCTATAAAAGGTGCTCTTGTAATCACCTTTTCCAGATGAGTAAACATTCAGTAGCTATTGTAACTTTTCACAGAACTCCACGTCTCAACAAATGGGTGATTGTACAGTAGTGCCCACCTCTAATGGGTGGGAGTAGGAAGAGGCTTAAACACCACCTGTAATACCTTTCTGCCAAACTCTGACTTGTTGGTTAACCTAGTATCCAACCAGTAAAACCTGGTGAAGGTATGGGTCAAGGCGCAGGTCACTGCCTGACAGATGTCTGCAATAGATGCAGAGTTGCATTCTGCCCATGAAACCGCCACTGCCTTGGTGGAGTGAGCTCTAATGTTTTGGTGTGGTTGACTCTTTTGCCCTGTAAGCTTTATAAATGGTGGAGCATAGCCACCTTGCAATAGTGGACTTGGCTGCTAGCAGACCCTGCTTGGGACCCTGTGGAATAATAAACAGCCTGTCAGAGCACCTTGTTTTGGCTATTCTTTCTGGTAGGCCTTCAGAGCTCATCCTGGATCTAACACGAAAGCGTATCCCTTTGGGGATCATCTTCACTTGGGTTAAAGGTCGGGACAGCAATCTCCTGGGTTAGATGAAATTGGGTGCCACCTTGAGAACAAAGGAATGAACCATCCTGAAGACTACTCTATTGGGATAGAAGGTTGTGAATGGTTCTCTGCAGGACAGAGCCTGAATTTCACTAGTCCTCCTAGTTGATTATATAGCAATCAAAACACCACTTTTAGGGTGAGGATTGGTAGGGTTGGATCCTCAAGAGGCTCAAAAGGTGGTTTAGTTAGGGCATCCAACACCAGATTGAGGTGCCACGGAGCAATAGTGGGTCTCAGTCTAAGCCTAATGTTGGAAGCGGGGTGCACTCCGACAAGTGTCCATCCGTCTCTCCTCAGATTGCTCCAGTTGCCGCCTTGCATCCATAGGGATGCTGAAGACCACGCTTATCCAAACCCGTCTTGTAAAAAATCTGAGCGTGAAATATGGAACATGTTGCAGCCTCTAGCTCTCCGATTCACACCATGTGGAAAACACAAACCAATGTCTGTTGTATGTCCTGTTAGTGTTTAGCCTCTGAGCACTTAACAGTGTACCGTTACTTTATTAGAGACCTCCATTTTCAACAGTATAGACCTTTGGGTGCAAAGCTGACAGTTTTAGTGATTGTGGGGACTCATGACAGATCAGCCCCTGTATCAGAAGGTCCTGCTGTAGTGGTAAAGTCATTGTCTTGGCCGTTAACATTCTCTGGATAAGGGCATACCATGGATCAGAACCACCACACTGCCGATGTCTTGCATTTTCTGCAGCACTTATCTGATTATGGATAGTGGGGAAACACATAAGCTTTCTTAAAATGCCATGGAGTGGACAGGCATCCACTCCACAGTTTCTTTCTCCTATTCGGGACATGAAGATTGGTAACGGAGCATTCACTGACAATGCTATAAGACCTATATGGAAAGTGCCCACTTCTTCTAGATTCTCTGGAATACCATGGGATTTAGCTGCCATTCCCTGAATGAAGTGATTTCCTGCTGAGCCAGTCTGCTCTGCTGTTCAGAGCCCCTGTCAGATGCATTACCATCAGGCTGAGCAAGTGTTTTTCTACCCAGTTTCAATACACTTCATGCTTCTCGAGCCATTTACTTGCTCCTTGTACCTCCTTGTTTGTTGATGTCGCCATTGCCACCCTGTTGTTCGTCATACTTTCACATGTCTGTTTTGGACTCGGCTTTGAAATGTTTTAGTGCCAAGTGGATGGCTCTGGTTTCCAGTATGTTGATCGGTAAATTCTGCTCTGTGTTGCACCACCTCCTTAGTTGGATTTGCTGCCCAAAGTTGCCCCAAGCGGTTAGGCTGGCATCAGTTTCAATGTTCTTGAAACTCTTTTTCCAGGTTGGTCCTTGCTTTAGGTTGCTTGAGTCTGCCCGCTACTTCAGGATCTCTTTACAACCTGTGATATAAGCACTAGAGAAGTGTACTTTTGAGTTTTATAGCTCCAATTGTCTAGGAGTAGACATTGTAACTGCCTCATATGGGCTCTGGCCCAGTCATGTAGGTCTATACATGCAGCCATTAGTCTTAGGAGTTGCATCAACTGCCAAACTGTAGCCGTCCTGCGACTTAGTATCCACTTGCAGTGTGAGACCAGGTTCCGTATGTGAGTCTCAGATGGACTGACTGTTCCTCTGACTGTGTCAAATACTGCTACCAGATGTTTGAGAGTTGTTGTGGGGATTGGTGGCTCTTTGCCTGATTGGCAATTCATCCATGCTGTGTCAGCAAGTTCTGGGCTTGTTTTGTCGCTATCTGTGCTTTGTGTACCAATCTGGTTCTAATTAGCCAGTCGCCCAGATATGGGATCACAGATATGGGTTTGAGCAACTTCACCACCCAGTATTACTAACACAAAGTCAGCATCCTCATCCACATCCTCAAATCGGGCAGTAGCTGGAGAGCAGCATCAGGAGTTAATTGTGTGAACACCTTGAATCCTTTATGGTCAGTTCTGTCACAAGTCGGAGTGCCAACCAAAAATATTTCAACTTGTTTTCCAGCTAGTCATATGTCTGCTGCATCAATGGTTCAGTTACATATCAATGACCCTGAACAGCTTTTGCCTGATGAGGAACTGTTGTTTTACTGTTAGCGTAAGATGACAGTGTGGACATCACTTGCCAAAATTACTGTCTAGTATTCATCATGTCCAGTTGTGTCAGTTTAGAAAGGGTCTTTATCACAGCAGTGGCAATAATAACAGACAAGAGAACTTGCCTATCCACAAAAATGTAGAAATGCTGACATTTATTAAAATGAACGAAATCACATTCCTGCTGGTTACAAATTTAGTGCTATTTCAACTATGCATAATGATGATGGTCAGGAGAAGCAAACATGCCGCCAGATGTTTCGATGGAGGAAGAGGATAGCAGTAGTAGGGCTGATGACCTATCAGATGGGGACAACGCTGAGGGTCATTTCCAGCGTGATTAGTACATTAAACCCAGCAGCATGTGGTGCTGTCACCTGCAACTACACTCTATGCATAAACAGCATAAACAAAATGTTGTCCTACACCCTCTCAGTGAATAAATATTTAGTCACACATGCCCTTCAATATTCTTCCAGTTGTATGTGATGATCATTGTTTCTTGGTAGAATTATAACTCACAATTGTATTTTTCTGTTTCTGTTTCTGTTTCTCCTTTGACCCTGTTATGTACTTTAAATAGTCAATCATACCCCTCTCCCACGTCTCTGTAACACAGTATGTAGATTTATTCAGTCCCTTTAACCAAGACTTCTGTGTGTCCATGTGATCCTGCCAATGTATATTTCTGCTTATGTCTCTCTTCTCATAACTGCATTCAGCATATCAATCTAGTTGCATAGGTAATGTCTAGAAAACTGTTCACAACAAATCACAATGTAGCCTGCCTTGCCAATGTCCTGTAGAGTGTCGGCTTGATGGCAGAACTCAGGAAAAAGGCACACTGGCATAAAGTAGCTTTTTATGGTTGTGATGACTATGACAATAATAAAGTGTTTTGGACTCTCACAGGTATATCACCAATGTGCTTCTCACAGTACTAGAAACCCCTATACCATCATGGGATGTTCTGAATATTTCAAAGTCTGTTTATATACCCATAGAATATATGTTCTGAAAAATTCAAAGTTTAAATTTAAGGGAAGCCGTTAGAATAACTTACACTTACTGTTGGGTAGTAAATTTTCAAGCATCTAAAACTGGTAGTAAATTACAAGAATTAATCAGCGACCATATTAAAATTTCTATTTTAAATAAAATATCTCTGTCATGATCCTTTCATTCCTATATTTTATTTAAAGAGCAGGTGTACACTGGCATGGTCCCAGCTAACGCAATCATATATGATGGTGATCCTCTCCAGTGGCTGAGGGGTATTAATAATGCCATGCGGTTCAGTACATTACAAAGTTATAAAACTCTGAATGTTTACAATGGGTAAAAAAGTCACTTCCTAAACCTGTCAACATGCCCCCAGGCATGCATCTCGGACCCATTTTGTGATGTCATAAAACAAAGTCTGTGTGTGCACTTTGATTTGTATGGTTGTGATTTTTATATAGCTTTTAGTACTATTTTGAGTTGCAATATAAACAAATAATAGCAATCACTGGTGTAACACTCCCTGTTACTCTAGCAGTCTCTTTGATTTTTCAGTCACAACTCTACATAGTAATAAATGCTACATAAAAATCACACCCATACAAAACAATGGAGGACACACACAGCCTTCATTTTCTGACATCACAACACGGGCTGATGGAGCATGCCTTGGGACGTGCCGACAGGAAATGAAGCGCCCTGTTTTACCCAGGGTAAACATTAGAAATGCTATAACTTTTACACTGGACTGAACCACCTTACATTATGAATTCCTCACACTTGAGTGGGTCAGCTATCATATATGTTTGTGGGCTGCAACCATGACAGGGAACACCTGCTTTTTAAATAAAATTTAGGAAATGAAAATATCATGACAGAGATATTTTAATTTAAAAGAGCAGTTCTTTAATACGTGACTGATGAATTCTAAAAATGTATTACCAATGTTAAATTCTTGAATATTTACTACCCTTCACTAAGGTGATGGTATTCCAATGGCCTCCTTAAATTTAAACCTTTGCCTTTTTTCAGAACATATTAGTTATGTTGGCATACAAACAGATTTTGAAATACCTATAGAACATCACATGCTGACATAGGGTTACTGTTACATGATATGCACCATGGCATTATTGGTATATTGTGAGTGTCCTAGCACTCTTTATTGTTACAAATCGGGAATTAATTAAAGGACAAATTATGACTTACCATTGGGAAGAAAGTGTCACCCGACCATTCGTTCATCCCTGGTAGACCAACAGTTACCATGCCGATTGTAAAAGCATTTGATTTTTGCTTTCTACAATCAGCTAGCCCGTTTATAAGTGTGATACCCTACTGCAGTGCATGGGTATATCAGTGCATTATCGAACTTCCGGCTGGTTGAAGTCAGTTGGTCAAGCCCTCCTACCTACAACGCACCAGGGCATGCATTAATGCCAGATACACCCATTGTCTGTTGTGGGTTGTAGCATACATGTTATAGTCAATACAACCATAAAAAGCTACTCTTGGGTATTAATAATGCCATGCGGTCAGTCCAGTACAAAAGTTATAGCACTCCAATGTTTACCCTTCAGAAACAGAGTCGCCTCAAAAATGATGAGTCAGCATAGCTCAGGCATGCACCTGTGTATTTTGTGATGTCTTTATAATGAAGACTGTGCGCCCATTGATTTGTATGGGTATGATTTTTATATAGCATTTAGTAGTACTATATGAGATGTGATTGTAAAAATTAAAGCGACCACTCGAGTAACAGGGAATGTTACTCAGTGATTGCTTTGATTTGTTTATATTGCCACTCTAAATAGTACTAAAAGATACATAAAATCACACCCATACAAATAAATGGAGCGCACACAAGTCTTCATTTTACTACATCAGAAAACGGGGAAGCAGGTGCATGCTTGTGGGTGTGTCATCTGGTTTGGGAAGCAACTCTGTTTTACTGAGGGTAAACATTAGAGTGCAATAACTTTTGTACTGGACTAAACCACATGGCATTACAACACACTGTACACAAGACAGTTTACTACCCCACACACTGACATGAATCAGCCTGCTCTCACACCACAAACGTGTGTAATGAAACTGCGATAAAATGTAACCAAGCCGAAATAACCCAACGACTGCCCTGATGTTGCTGCTGATACCTGTTTTATTTATTTTTATTTATTTATTTAGATTGGGATTAACACCTTTGTGTCAAAGACTCATTTTCAAAGGTTCCAAGTCAGGGACAAATGGAAACAAAATACTAGTACAAAACAATACAAATAAGAACAAATTAAGATAACAGTAAGAAAAGGAGAACATGGTAGGCAGACGAGAAACATTACAATGGCACATGTGGTACAGGACTTGCTAGTTTCAAAATACAACCTAAAACTAAGTTACATTACATTACATCATGTTGTTGCAGGGTAGGGATACACTGGGAGTAGTAAGACATGTCAAGAATAGGTCCATGTTTAGCTGTAGACAAAGGTAAGCAGCCAGGCTGGTATTGTCTAAGAAGCTGGATATGGTGTGGGACGGGGGTAAAGGGAAAGGTGGCGTCGGAGGGTTTAAGTCAAAAGGTGATATGGCGGAGGATGGGGCAGGAGGAAAATAGAAAAAGTCAAATTATTTACTAGCACAGTAATAGGTGTTTACATTCTTGATACCTGTTGCCTATGATTCTCAGCCTGCTCTCACACCACAACGTGTGTGATGAAGCTGTGATAACAAAGTGACCAAGTGAAATGACCACGACTGCCCTGATGTTGCTGCTGATACCTGTTGCCTGTGATTCTCAGTCTGCTCACACCCACAAACGCGTGTGATAAAGCTGTGATAAAAATGTAACCAAGCTGAAATGACCCACTGCACTGATGTTGCTGCTGATACCTGTTGTCTGTGATTCTCAGCCTGCTCTCATACCACAAACACGCGATGAATCTGCAATGATAAAATGACAAAGCCGAAATGTCCAGATGACTGCACTGATGTTGCTGCTGCTACCTGTTGCCTATGATTCTCAGCCTGCTCTCACACTACAAATGTGTGTGATAAAGCTGCGATAAAAAGTGACCAAGCCGAAAATGACCCGACGACTGCCCTGATGCTGCTGCTGATACCTGTTGTCTATGATTCTCAGCCTGCTCTCACACCACAAATGTGTGTGATGAAGCTGCGATAATAAAATGACCAATGTGAAATTACTTCACTGCACTGATGTTGCTGCTGATACCTGTTGCCTGTGATTCTCAGCCTGTTCTCATACCACAAACATGTGATGAATTTGCAATGATAAAGTGACCAAGCCAAAATGTCCAGATGACTGCCCTGATGGTGCTGCCAGTGCTGATGCATGTTGTCTCTGCTCCTGTGGCCTCCAGTGCATGCTCACCTAACTTGACCCTGGTTTCTGATGTTATGACAATGACAACATACATGATGCATCAGTGTAAGTACAGTATTTGTCTTTCAATTTGAATGTGTTATTATTATCTGTTGCTGAAAGCAACCTTAGAGTGTGGCATGTCTGTGATGATGTATCAAAACTCATGGTATCTTTTATCCTTATTATCTTGACAGGTCAGAGTATCTCTGTCATTCAACTCCAGCATAATGGTGATGGAATCAATCCAATGATGGTGCTTCTGTTTCTGCATGGTGAAGAGGCATGAGGTAAGTAATCTTTCTTTTTCATTAATTTCCATTATCTAAGGTTACCACTTTGTGATGTTTGCTGAGATGGTTTAAGTTCTGATATCAAATTATTTCAAAGTATATTTCATACATAAATTGTACTGCACAAAGTAAGTATTTGTTTCTTTCCAGCATTATGTTTCATTATCATTACCCGCATGGCCATATATGAACTTTCAAAGTGTCAACTTCAGGGAAGCAGTTGGAAGGCATGCACCCATTTGGGCTTTATTACTACACATGGTAAACAAACAAATGTGGTATAAATATATTCATACAACATTTGCTGGTTTACTGTGTGTAGTATTACTCACTTACAAACAGGTGAATGCATTGTGACATCTTACCTTAAATTGGCGTTGTGAATGTTTATTGTATCCAAATTTTAATTTTTAATTTTAATACTCTTTATTTTTTGCAGAACAGGTTTAGGTATGCATGCTATCTAATGATTTAAAAGTATATTTGTTGAATATTTTCATAATTTCTGTGTGCATTTTGAGTTCAATAATCATCACAGCTGCAGTTAAAGAATGGTGCCACACGGAATGGGTGTAATCTGAATTAATACAGTACATTGTCCACAGTGATCATAATTATATCTCATTATGATTACACTTATGCATCATAGAAATGTTTGCTCCCAAAAACTTTCAAAGCTTCAATTTAAGGGAAGACGCCTGAAGGTATTCAACTGTTTCTGTGGTGGTACTAGTACAGTTAACCATGAAATGTATACCGATACCCTTACCTCAGTGCTTTTGTACTGTGGTTGTTTGTCTTTAACTCTTTTTTGTTTGTATTGGGCTCACCTACAACCCAAAACTGCTGCTGCTTTCGGTCCATCCTCATGTGCCTGCCCCACCCTGCCATCTCATATGTCTGGTGATGAAACTTAGCTGACTGAACTGATAGTGGCCCTAATATGCTGCTACTGCCTTAGGCCTGTCCGCATGTGCTTCTCCCTCCTGCCATCTAATACTATATGTCTGGCGCCCATTCTTGTGCAACAGCCCACTCTAGACAGTTGGTGTATCAGGGCATTAATGTACTTCCCAGCTGGTTGAAGTCACTTGGGCAAGCCCTCATGGCTTACAACTCACCCGGGGTGGATTAATGCCCAATACACCCATGATCTGCCATGGGTTATAGTGTACATAGAAATTATGCATTCGTATACAGAATGCTTGCTTGTGATTTGCCAACAGCAGTTTCAGTACTGTGCCTTTATTATAGCACAATGTCCAAGCTGAAAGCAATATGATTACAAAAGTAAAAAAAATATACTGTCATGATAATGATCCATTTAATAATCTCAATAATGGGTAATGGACTAATGCTCCTTCTCTGATGGTTGAAGCACTCAGCGATACCAAAGGTGGACCGCTAGCACTTCATAATACACCACCTTGAGCACATTAGGATTCTTTTGCTTAATGAAGGTGTTCAACCACATGTGGGATATGACACTAAATGTTATCTCATTTTTTCTTCACAGGTCTTTTTCTGGGGTATTGTAACTGTACTCGTCATCATCCAGCTTTCTACATCCCATTTGAGATCTGCCCTATGCCTTCACATTGCACTGCATTAAGGTAAGTATTTTTCTTTCATCATTATGTTTCATTATGATTACCAGGCAGTCCACCATGCAGCTGAAATAACAAAAGTCACTCTTTCAAAGATGAAAACATTTTAATGTAACAAAAAATGAGCAACAAGAACAACAAAATCAACCAGAGAATGATAAACACTGAATAATAATCTAAACAATAACAACAATATCACCACTACAAAAATGTGAAACATTTGCAAATTTAACCATATACAATATTTGCAATTGCAGAACAAAACAGTATTCTGGCATCCGCACATCTTTATGGTGCAGTTGTGGCCTCTTGTCCCTCTTTCATTATCGGAAATGGGGTGTCAGTTGTGGGCTGGGCCTGCACTGCCAACAAAAGGTTGTACTTAGAAATTTTTCTATTTTGTTATCCACCCTGCCTGTACAGTTCCTTTAATCTCCTTCATTTCCTTTTCAGACATGTCCTTTCCGGCATCCCAGTCGCTTATTTATTGCTTAGCTGTTCCCTATCAGTCGCTGCTTGTCTGCTTGCCCCATCTGCCCCACCTGCTGCTGGAGCCTGGATCTGGTCTTCTGCTTCGCCCTTTGTTTGAAAGCAGCCTCGATTTCCGTAGCCATTTTGATGCCGTTTGCTAAGAGTTTTCTGAGGGTGCTGTAAATTAATAATTCATAAAATAACATTATACTAATTATGGCATGCAATGTGTATACATAGACCACCCACCACCCCTCTCCCTGTCCTCCAGGGAGAATATAATGAGAGCTCTGAGTCTCTCCTCATATGACTTATGCAGCATCATGGACACCATTTGTTTTCTCCTGCCTCTATAGTCCATCTCCATCCTGACTATGTATTTATAGAGATGGGGACCCAAAGCCTGAACAGTAACACAGTACTCCAAATGAGGCCTTGCTATGGAGTTGTACAATGGTACCACCACTACTTTTCCTTTACGCTATAACCCACAACAGACTGTGGGTGTATTAGGGCATTAATGCACACCACGGCTGCATTGTGAGGCATGAGGGCTTGCCTGAGTGACTTCAACCAGGAGGGAAGTGCATTAATGCTCAGGCTGATACACCCACTGTCAGGAGGGGTTATTGCACTTATAAGATGACTTGTTAACTGCAAAAGCAAAAATCTAAAGCTTTTTACAGTCGGCATGCCAACTGTGCATCTAACAGTGCATTAATGCTTGGTCAGGTGACATTTTCTGGCAAATGACAAGTCATCATTTGACCAAGCATTAATGTCCGTTTTATAAGTAATTGATATATACATCCCTATGCATTCTAGTACTCTGTTAGCATTTCACAGTGGATGGCACACTGCTGCTCTAAAGTACCAAAGCCAAATAAACTACCTGTGACGCTGTTCCTGTGTTGTTATGTTCAGAATCAACATATCTGTGTGTAATGTTGCACAAGGCGTTGTGAGTGACATATTGCCCATTATGTGCGATAAGGCTGAATTTACTGTGTCTATCTAAGTCCTGGGAGTACCTTTATAAATATAGCCTATGGTATTATATTATATTATTACAAAAATACAGTTAGGAAGTCTAACAAGAATAATCCATGTGACTTGACAACTGTGCTTAACAGACACTCATACCCTTAAAATAATACTAACTGCCAATGCCATGTTTCTGTAACTGTTAAACTGTACTACATGACTAGGACATGGTATAATTGTTGTACTTCCACTGATTTATGTAACTAATCATGGGTCAAACAGGAAAAGGGGACTGGGCAGCAAACCCCAAGGCAAGGATCATATTGATCCTACTGTAAGATTTGTAAGGGCAGAATAGAAGGTATAGATCCTGGCCAGAGGGATACTCTAGCCACCACATATCATGCAGCCCATGCTCCTGCATCAACAGCTTCCAAGCATTGCCACCCACAGAAGACAGTGAATCAGGGGTCCCACTCCTGCCACAAAAGGATCTAAAACTTGATTCAAGTTGCAACCCAGAATGACAGGGGCAGGGTCCAGGTCAAGCAACACCTGAGAGACAACATAAAAAAGTGGGGTCATCAACATTAGGTCCATAGAGTGCTCACCATCTAATCTACCCTAACTAATAACCAGCAACCCTCCTTATCTTTTCTAATCTGGTCCGCCACCCAGTTGACTGTTCTGTGTCAAAGAATGGCCACCCTCATTTTTCAAAGAAAAGAAGATTCATAAACCAGCCCACCCCAGATCCTCTTCAGCTTCTCAACCTCTGTTTTCACAAGGTGGGTTTCCTGCAGGAGTTAATTTGCCCCCAACCATCTCAGGTGGGTAATATAACCTCCACCTCTTGACAGGGCTATTTAACTCCTGAACATTCCAGGTCATGATCTCAGTTTAGCAACACAATAATAACAATAAATAAAATATTTAAACAAATAATTAAACAACTGTCACTTGTTATGTGTGATCATCGTCAGTGTAAGTGCGTGTTCACCACCAAAAATATGCACTAATTAAAGATACAGTGATGTATCCTCTGTACAGGGAGAGAAAATGTCTTTTGAAAACTGTTATGTTCATGCTTAGATTTCATTATTCACATACAGTAAATGTTTTACATGCACATTGCTGTCCTGTGTCTTGTGAATAATTAAGTAATAAGGCACAACAGGCTGTGGGTTATTGGAGGATTTACCCATGCCTTCTGTGGTGTGTCACTAGGCACAGCTGAGTGACTTTACCACACAAGAAGTGGGTAAATCCCACATTAACCCACACCCCTGACTGGTTCACATTGTCATTTCTGCCTGTAGAAACATTAGCAATGCATCAGCAGCATAAGCCGCCCTACAGGTGCAAAGGTAGCGGTACTTAGAAGTGGATCAATTGTCCCATGGACTGCTATATTTCTGTGTTTGTGGGGGAGTAGAGTTGGTAGGAGGAGTACAGCAAACCTCTGTGTGATTGTGTGAAACAGGCCCACACTTGTGTAATATCATACCACAGATAAGCTGTATGTTTATACAATAAGGCACAACAGGGTCTTGATTATTGTGGATTTACTAAGCCTTATGTGGTGTCATCATGTCACGAGGCACAGCCGAGTGACTTAACCACACAGAAGTGGGTCAATCACTTAATAACCCACACCCTGGAGTGCCTTATTATGATTATACAATGGATCCACGTGTAAAATACATTTAAAATGTGTTTATGTTTTTATAAATGCCATTCCTCAGCTGTGGGTTATTACAGGATGTACCATGGTCATGTGATGTGTTTTGACAAATGAGGTTACAGGATTTTCACACCCCATCGCATAAAATCCCAATCATGCACTCCAGGGTGTGAGTTATTGAGTGATTGACCCACTTCTGTGTGTTAAGTCACCTGCTATGCCTCTTGACACATGACACCACACAAGGAGTGGGTAAATCCACAACAATCAAGACCCTGTTGTACCTTATTGCTTAAACATACAGCTCATGTGTGGTATGATATTACACAAGTGTGGGCCTGTTTCTCTGGGCTGAGGGAGGAGGTTGCTCATATCCAGGCTGAGTTGGCCAGGATTTGTGGGACCTCCTCTTCCATCCAGGGACCATCAGTGCCACTGCCGCTGCCTCAGAGGTTGCCAAGAAAGAGGAGCTGTTGGACCACAGTGGGCTCAGGGAGGGTGAGGTGGAGGAACAGGCGCATCCCTCCAGTTGTACCTCCATAATTCCTATGCCATTCTGGCAAAGTGTGGTTCCTCCATGGAGGCACCCACAGTGGAGACCAAGGAGGATGCTGGGAATGTCCACAAATGAGACCCATAGGGAGGGTGGCAGGGACCCCGTGAGGGGAAGGAAACAACCCTGGTGGGGACTATCTGTTAGGAAGGTAGAACTGGGGAGGAAGGAGAGGGAGGTGGTAGCCTGCCTGGCACCATGGCCTGAGGACAGGGAGCGATCCTCCGGATTGCCGAGCAGCTGCACAGGGAGGGAGCTGGATATCATTGTCCACCTAGGGACAAATGACCTGGCTAAGAAAGGGATTAGGAAGTGCAGGAAGAGTTTGTGGAATTGGGGAGGGCCTTAGACAAGTAGCACGCACGGTAACCTTCTCGGAGGTGCTGCCCATCTATGGCGGAGAGGCTAGGGTGTTCCGCACATGATTCAATCAGTGGTTGAAAACTGGTGTGGAGCTCAGGGATTTGCTTCATTGGGACTGGGGGTCCACCTGGAGTGATGCAAGCCTATACTGGCATGATGGGCTGCATCTGTCCAGGAGGGGAACCAGGATCCTAGATGATAGGTTTAAATGCTTCATTGGCAAGCATTTAAACTACCAGTGGGAGGCACTGGAAAGGAGCAGGGAAATCTTAGCCCCAAAAAATTCACGTAGTAAGTGCGGCAAACACCAACATAGAGGTGTCGAGTAGGAGAAGGGCAGGGGTAAATGGAGAAAGTGACAAAGGCAAGAAGGACAGGGTGGGGCAAAAGAAGTAAGGCCATCAGGAAATGGAGGGTAGTGAGTACCAATGCCTGTAGTCTGGGCAACAAGCTCCCTGAGCTGGTGGCCTGATGGAAGAGGGATGGATATCGAGTAGTCACAGAAACATGGTACACAGAGAACCATGACTGGGATGTTAACATACCAGGTACATAACCTACAGGAGAGACAGGCAGGGAGAAGAGGGGAGGAGGGCTCTTTGTAAAGAAAGGGATAAAACAACTGAACAAAAGAGTAAACAGGGAGGAGAGGAGGCACTGTGGGTCACCTTGAGACTGGAAAGGGCACCACAATCCACACAGGGTTAGGAACAGACCCCATTTCAGGGAGGGAATGGACAAGGATATGATAGAAGGTATTCTTAGAATGACAGAGAAAGGGGAGATACTGTTGATGGGAGACCTGAATATGCCAGATGTTAACTGGAGCACATTTGTTGCAGCCACATCCAAGAGCAGGGCCATTCTTGATGCCCTACAGGTGGCAGGCCTCAGACAGCTAGTTTGGAACCCACTCGTGAGGTAGCAATCTTAGACCTCGTGACTTCAAACGGGGGCAGTGAGAGGATCTCAGATCTAGAAGTGGGTTGCCATCTGGGAACAAGTGACCATCAAACAGTGTGGTTCACAGTAACTCAGCTACAGAGTCAAGCTTCACAAAAGTGAGGGTACTGGACTTTAGGAGGGCTGACTTTGGCAAGATGGGAGAGTGCCTCAGAAAAGTACTAGCAAACAGGCTAGAAGGAGGTGTGGAGCAACAATGGGGAATCATTAAACTGCCATCACAGAGGCAACAAGCCTATGTGTGAAGCAAATAAACAAATCAAATGAAAGAAAAAGCCACTATGGTTCTCAAAAGAGGTGGCTGTGAAAGTCAGGAAGAAAAAGATAGCATTCTGGAAGTATAAGGAAACACAGAAGGAGCAGGACAGAGAGCTGTACCAGTTAAGGCAGAGAAGGAAGCAGGGAGGGAAGTCAGAATAGCAAAGGCCCAAACTGAGGAAAAGATAGCCAACTCAGTTAAGAAGGGGATAAAACTCTTTATAGGTACATCAGCGAGCGAGAAAGACAAAGGAGAGATAGTAGGGCTGAATAGAATGAACGGTGGGTGGGCAGAGGGGACAGTGAAAAGCAGGATACTGAACAAATATTTCTGCTCAGTATTTACAAAAGAAGAGGGGAAGCGCCTAATCCAATTAACAGAAGCACTCTTGATAGGGGGTCGATCCCAGTCCTTTCACAGAAGAAAGGGTTCTGCAAGAACTCCTAAAACTGAAGGTGGACAAAGCAATGGGTCCTGATGGAATTCACCCCAGAATTCTAAAAGAATTAAGGAAGGAACTAGTGAAACCACTGGCTACTCTTTTTAATAAATCATGGGACGATGGTGTGGTACCCGAGGACTGGAGGAAGGCTGATGTGATTCCCTTCACAAAAGTGGGACCAAGACAGAGGCAGAAAACTACAGACCTGTCAGTCTGACCTCTGTGGTAGGGAAAGTGATGGAGTCACTCTGAAGGAAAGAATAGTTGAGTACCTAGAGGCCAGTGGGGCACAGGACCCAAGGCAGCATGGGTTCACAGCGGAAGGTCATGTCAGACGAATGTAATAGATTTCTTTGACTGGGTGACCAAAGTAGTAGACCAGGGAGGGGCTGTGGACATGGCCTACCTAGACTTTAGCAAGGCATTTGACACAGTCCCACACAAAAGATTAATAGTCAAATTAACCAGCCTGGGAGTGGGTCCCAGGGTGGTAGCCTGGGTAAAACATTGGCTGCACAACAGGACACAGAAGGTAATTGTAAATGGAGTCCACTCTGAAGAAAGAGGGGTTACTAGTGGGTACCGCAGGGTTCAGTATTGGGTCCAGTCCTTTTAATGTCTTCATCAGTGACATTGCAGAGATACTGGAAGGAAAGTATGCCTTTTGCAGATGACACAAAGATCTGCAACAGGGTTGATACACAAGGAGGAGTGGAAAGGATGAGAAGGGACTTGGCAAGGTTGGAGGAATGGTCAGAAGTATGGCAGCTACGATTCAATGCAAAGAAGTGCAAAATAATGCACCTGGGAAACAAGAACTCAAGGAAGAATACACAATGGGGGAGGTAGTAACAACAACAAAAAGGAAAGGGACCTGGGGGTAATCATATCAGATGTACTTAAGGTTAGCAAGTAATATGAGAAGGCAGTAGGGAGGGCTGGGGTATACTGGGATGCATAGGGGAGGCATCAGCAGCAGAAAACAGGAAGTTGCTATAGCTCTGTACAGACAGTTGGTGAGACCCCATCTGGAGTACTGCATCCAGTTCTGGAGACCCCATCTCCACAAGGACATAGACAGGATAGAGGCAGTCCAGAGGAGGGCAACTAAAATGGTGCAGGGTCTGCAAGAGAAGCCGTATGAGGAGAGACTGAAGGAGCTTAATATGTATACCCTTGAGGAAAGAAGGAAGAGGGGGACATGATAGAAACTTTAAGTACCTCAGTAGAATCAACAAAGTCCAAGAGGGTAGCATCTTTCAGAAAAAGAGACATGCAAGAACAAGGGACACAATTTAAAGATAGAAGGGGGCGTGTCAGGGGCAATGAGGAAGTATTATTTCACAGAGAGATTAGTGGATGCATGGAACAGCCTTCCTGAGGAGGTTGTGGGGTCTAAAGCTGTGGGAGAATTCAAGAATGCATGGGACAGACATAAGGCAGTTCTTGTGGGGGTAGGAAGAAATAGGCTGTTGGTTAACTAGGGATCTGCGGCTCATCCTGTAGGTAGGGAAATGGGCAGACTAGATGGGCCAAGCGGTCCTTATCTGCCGTCAAAGTCTATGTTTCTATGTTTCTATATAATCACACAGAGGTTTGCTGTACACTCCTACCACCCCACCCCACCCACAAACACAGGAATATAGCAATCCATGGGACAATTGATCCGCCTCTAAATACTGCTACCTTTGCACCTGTAGGTTGGCTTATGCTGCTGTTGCAATACTAATTCACAGGCAGACATGATGATGCTAACCAGTTAGGTAGCACTATATCCTATGCAAATAACATCATACCAGGTTATTCATCCTGAGCAGATGATGCTGCTTGCTTGTCACCACCCCACCCGATGCCTCCGCTGGGCATCTGCAGTGGAGGCTCCAGCTTCTGTTGGTTACCAGGGCACTGGGTGGCACCACAGTTGGGAGCCAGGGCACCTATAGAAACCAGAATGTAAATCATGTGTGTAAATTTCTGCATGCCCATCTGTAGTCTTGACTGTTGCTTTGCCTGTTTTGCCTGTAGTGACTCTGGGGAAAGAAGGATAAGGCAATGGAGTACTGAGGAGAGATCCAAAAAGCAATTCCACTCTGCCTCACGATCTGCAGACTGAAGTGCAGCAGGATAGGGTTCTCAGACTTTGCTAAGGTGAGCTCCCTTATGGTGCCAGGGAAATGCCCAGGCCTCCCAAGTCTCAAGCACAGTGGCAGATATGCCAAACGGATGATGAATGACATGGGAAGAACCCATTCCCCAAGCAACACCATCGGGCACTTCAGAAGCCACCCACCCACCCTCCACTGCAGACCCATCATTCCAGAACAAACCAAACCATGGACAAAAAAAATACCACTTCAACCCTTGCAGTGCAGACAGGCAGCATAAAAGACAGCCCATTTAAACACCTCACAAATTCAGTATACCCCCCAGGCCCATACATTAAAATGTTGCACAGTGCACACTAGAGGTATCATGTATGTGCACACATACACACACACAGGTTCATCTTAGTTATCTTTTAAACAACTCCAACTATAAATAAAATAATGAGCAGTCACAGACAGAGGCATCATGCATGTATCCTCCCCCACCCCCAGACACAGACCCATCTTCAAACACCTCAGCCATCAGCAATATGCTACACAGATGACAAACTACAATCATAGGCAACATGTATGTCCTCCCAGACCCATCACTGAAAGACCCACAAAAAGAGCCACCAGCCATGAACACTCCCAACTTTGAGGCATATATGCCCCCAGTACAGTCCCATTATACACACACTCCAGCCTGAGGCATGCATGTCTCTTCCCCTTCCTCCTTAGACTCCTTGTGGTGAAAAACACAGGCCATAGGCATCATGTATGCCCCGGATGCAGGCCTATCGCTGAAAGGCCCACAGAAAGAGCCACCAGCTATAAACACCCCCAGCATTGAGGCATACATATTCTCCCCCATACAGTCCCATCTTAAACACCCCGCCCAAGCCTGAGGCGGCATGTCTCCCCCACCCCGCCCCGGACTCCCTTGTGGTGAAAATCACAGGCCAGCATCAATCTGCAGCAAAATTCAGTCAGGACTCAGTGTGCTTACCTAAGGTTACCAGCCCAGAAGAGGTCTGCACCAGGAAAGGTTCACTTAGTATAGCAAGAGGCTTGCTCCTGAAGCAAGTGGTTAAGCAGTCAGCAGTCACGCCGGCAGCTTGACTGAGGAGCTCCTAATTAGTAGCCTCAGGGCCCAGGGGTTAACAACAACAGAGTTCCGCAGCAGATCTCCGTGTCAGAATGGCAGGCAAGGAGTCACGTGATGCGTCAGGAAGGCTAGACGCAGTTCTTTGGGTCTCCGCTTCTCCGTTAAAAATCGGCAGTTTTCAAATCCTCGATCAGCGGAATCATCACTGTACGCTTAAATTACGATGACCGAGACTGCAGGCAGCGGTTTTATTTCGCTTCGTTCTTTGAGGAGCAATGGAAAGTCCCGACTCGAGTCGATGTTGCCGGTTTCGCCGAGCTCGCCGCCATTAACGGCATAGGGATGAGATCACACCAAGCTAAAATTTACGAAGATCTCTCCACCATAAAGGCTGCTCTCTTCAAACTGGTGGACTAGATGGCAGAATTTAAGCCAGCCTTGACGAGCTTGCCAGGCGAGTCACAGATCGGCATCTGTGAGTTTCATCTCGAGAGGAAGCAGGAAAGTTAGGCCTTGCAACTATCGAGAATAAGAGGGCCATAGTAAAGCTAGAGGATTGACTGGATGACTCGAGGGAAGGAGCAGGCGAAATAATTTGGTGCTGTTGGGGCTTCCCGAGGGCGGAAGGCGCTAACACAGTCCAGTTCCTGCAGAAATTTTTAAAAGTCAGTAGGACCTCGCCCAATGGCCTGAATACATAATAGAAAGGGGCCATTGGGCCTTAAGAGCAAAGCCCCTGCATCGCAACCACCCCGCCAGTAATTTTATATTACTAAATTATTTGGATCGGGAGTTTATTTTGAAGGAGTCGAGAAAGCTAGCCACATTCCAGTGGGAAGGTAAGAGACTGTGGTTAGTGCCAGACCTGACATGGAAGGTACGCCAGGCTCGAGCCAGCTTCAGACCTATTACCTCGAAACTATGGGTGGCAGGAATTGCCACCGAATGCTATATCCTGCTAGGTTGGAGGTTACTTTGAAAGAAGGACTAAGCGCTTTGAATCAGTGGACGAGCATTACAAGTCCTTGCAATCTCTTTACCGGACTTATTCAAGAATGGATGAGACTTTAGAACTGTTTCAGTTATAAGGTGCCATGTTGCCTAGTGGCTATGTAGAAGACTGAAACAACTTGAGAACCGCTGTTTGGAATAGGAAGCGGATTGTGACGATTTACAAGAATTGTTTGCCTTCCATTTTGTTGTTAATTAATATTTAGTAATTCAATATGTTGGGGCAGTTGCAAGGGCAGTGGGGGCTTATACATCATCCAAAGGTGTACAGACTAGGGGTTAATTGATTTAGGTTATTATGGGAATAGGACCGGAGGGATTTAATTTTAAGTTATGGTAATAGGCAAGCAACCCACAAAGATGGTAAGGGTTATAAGGGCGCTGTATTGGCCACAAGACAAGTTAAGTTCCTCTCTTGCCGGTCGGCCATAGAGGGCTGACGGGGGCTGTTTATCCAAACAGAGCCTTAAATAACTAACTGATTTCCTGTGGAGATATTATTGAGTACATAGCCATCTAATGACTAAGTTATCGATCTGGTAGGGCTTGGGACTGATGTGATGTCCTTCGTAATGGGTATTGGTCAAACTAGCTTTGAGATACTTAGTTTTCAAGAAAGTTTAACCAGGGTTTCTTAGTAACAATCACCCCTTCCTTGCCCCAAGCTAGCTAAGTTATCAGCTATTTAAAGGGGTCCCTATAAGGGGATTGGAAGCTGCAGATGTATATTCAATGGTTCATTGATTTGTTAAGATGGGGGGCACCCAGCCTCTATGGCGTAGCAAGGGACCATTGCCTTAGGAGATGGCTTTGCCAGAGGGTCCGCCTGTGGCTGGCCAAAGAAGCTTTTCTTTTGTGGAGGGGTATGGGGAGGGGAATTTGATTTTTTACTTCTGTTGTTTGGGGAGGGTGGCAGCTATCCACATCTTTTCAAGACTGAACAGGGATATCTACATGGCTAGTCAGGTCAATATTATTTCTTGGAATGTCAAAGGGGAAAGGACAATCGGAAAAAGAATATTTTACTCCACCATTTAGCCCAACTTGATCCATCCATAGTATTTCTACAAGAAACTCATGTCCTGTCTGACCGCTTCACTGCTTTAAAAGAAAGTGGGTCAGTCAGGTTTTAGTGCCAGCTTCTCCCGTAGTCGAGGAGTTGCGGTGCTGATAGCAAAAGGAGTTCCCTTTGTATCCACTGAGACAATCTCAGACCCTAAAGGAAGGTACATTGTAGTTTCGGGTCACTTGGGAGGAACAAAATTAGTTTTGGGATCAGTATACGGCCCTAACTTTGACTCTCCATCCTTTTTTGTACACTTGGCCACAGTCCTAGCTCCTTTCAAAGGTACTCCTATTATTTTAGGGGAGATTGGAACCTAGTTCAGTCCAACAGCCTGGACCGTTCTTGGCACAGATCACTGTACCCTCTCCAGCCCAACGGGCATTGGTAGAGTTCAAAACATCCTTAGGATTGGTGGACCCTTGGAGGTTGTTCAATCCAACAACTAAGGATTTCACTTTTTTCTCCTGTGCATAAATCTTATTCTAGAATAGATTACTTTTGGTTAGTCAATGTAATTTGGCGACAGTAGAAGAGGTGATACTTTTGCCTCGAGTATTTCGGACCACTAGTCAATTAAACTGAGATGCTCCCTTTCTCCATCCCACCCAGATCTTATTCGTGGTCACTGAACAATAATCTTTGAAAGACCCTCATACTAACTCGTTTCCAAGCATTTATGGATAATAGCATAGCAGAGAACTGGGGATCCCTTAATGCGGTAGACCTAGTTTGGGCGCATTAAAGGCCACTTGGAGGGAGCTCCTTAGATTGGCAACAGTGCGTAAAGGCAAAAATAAAGCTCTACTTAATAATTGCTTAAAAATCTCCATCTTAGAGGCAGTTAATGAGGCCACCAGAACTAAGGATCAGGAACAGGAACTGAGTAGTCATGGATCTGGTATGTAAATACTTTGAGGGACAAGGTAGATAACTCAGCCTCTAAAACAAGAGCAGCATATATAGGGAGAGGCAGTAAGTCTGGTAATCTCTTGGCTTGGCAATTAAAGCAGAGAGCAGAGAAAGTGGGTGGCGGCCTTGAAGCACCCTGATAAGGATGAGTTAATTATCACCCGAGGGCATCTTAGATGTTTTTTATAATTACTATAAAGCCTTATATTCTAGTCAATCTCTCCCAAGCAGATTGAAAAAAATGAAAGAGTTTTTGGATAAAATATCCTTTCCGCAGATGCCGAGGAGTCGATAGGTTTATTAGAAGCTCTTTCTCGAAGAAGAGATTGCAAAGGCCATTGATTTGTTACAACTAGATAAGGCCCCTGTCCGGATGGTTTTACCCCTTATTCTTTAAGACCTTTAAGAGTAAGTTGATTCCGCTACATCAACTTTATACCTACTGGCAGAACAGTGGCGTAAATGATAGCTCTCTTTTGAAGCCAGGATAATTCTGCTACCTAAACCGGATAAGTCCCTGGACTCAGCAAGTAACTATAGACCTATTTTTTATTGAATATAGATATTAAAATTTATGCAAAAGTTTGGCTACTAGATTAAAGCAAACATGGACTGGGTTGTTGAGTCCGAGAAGCTGGATTTGTTGCAGGTAGATCCTCAGGATCATTTCAGAAAGTTGTTTTATTTAATTTCTAGTCCGAAGCCCAGATGAGGAGGCTTCTTTAATATCATTGGACACAGAAAAGGCCTTTGACAGGGTGGAGTGGGGTTTTATGTTTGCATCACTGGTTAAATTTGGTATCCCAGAGAAATTTATTCATTATAGTCGGATTTTATACAACTGTCCATCTGCAAGGATACAGTGCAACAACTTAATTTCGATCACCCTCCCCTTATGCGTGGTACTGGCAGGGCTGCCCCTAGTCACCTTATTTGTTTAATTTATATTTAGAGCCCTGATAAGATCCATTCAAATGAACCCTTGATACAGGGAATCAGGATAGGCAATGCGGAATTTAAGGTATCAGCATTTGCCGACGATTTGCTGTTGCACATTAGAGACAGTATTACCTCACTTCCTCATTTGCTCTCAGTAATTTCATGCTTCAGTGAATTCTCCGGTTACAAACTTAATAGAAGTAAAACAATGGTTTATTCGTTATCCTCTCATTTATGTAAATCCTGGTGCAACATCTTGGGGTTACAGTGGCAGCCAAATTCTTTACTATACCTGGGTATTCAGATTTCAAAGGATTTTGGACAAGTGGCCAACCTAAACTTCAAGCCGTTATTTAGATCTATTAAGATGGATCTGGAAAGATGGACAAAACTCCCTCTAACCTTTTCCGTAGAGTAAATACAATAAAAATGATGGTACTGTTTAGACTGTTTTACCTCTCTACAACTTAAATATATATCTCCCTAGGTCCTATTTTGACCCACTCTATAAATATTGCTCAGATTTTTATGGAAGGGTAAACCCCCACGTAGGGCATATGCTAAGTTAGTTTTCATCGGAAAGTAGGAGGCCTTCAGGTACCAGATTTTATGCCTACTACTTAGCTATTCATGTGACCAGAACTGCTTTATGGTCACGAGATGGAAATACCCCTTATCCAGTCTTGCTTTAGACCAGAAGGTTTCTGGGCTAGTGAATTTGGATCTAGAATCCTTTCTATACTTACCATGGTCTAAGGTCCCTAGCAAAATTAGGAATACCCCTCTAGGTTGGGATATAAACGCTCCACCAGTTGTATTCAAAGCTACATATTCCATTTGTAAATGATCTTTCTCAACCCCTTTTGAGGAATCCTAATTTTTAGTGGGAAATAAACCTATTACTAGGTTTATACATGATTTCTGTACTAAACTCTGCATTTGGATTTTTCTCAGGTAATGTACTTTCCCCTGTCTGACCTAGTGGATAAGTTTAGGGTTAAACCCATGGACCCTTTCCGTATTTTCCAGATTCATAGGTGTATTTTTTCTCATATACGCAAAACATGGTATCTAGGAAGCGAGCAAATTAATTCAGGCACTGGAGAAGATTGTACTTTCAGGTAAACCAGTCTCTAAAGTATACAAATATATTATATCAAGTCTAGGCCAAAAGTCTCGCAATTTCTCATTACTGGGAGGCAAACCTGGCCTTGGGATGGTCAGACGAAACCTGGGAAAGAGTATGGATGAATGTCTACTCATACATTAAGCAGGATAGACTGAGAGATTCAGTTTAATTTGTTGCACAATTTATATTTGTCGCCGGCCAAACTGTATAGGTTGAAGAGGCTGTCCTCCCGGCCTGTGTGGATTGTGGTGATCGGTTAGCTACCACCTTCCATAAAATCTGGGCCTGCCCCAAAATAATCAAGTCTTGGCAAGCAGTCAGAGGCTGGATACAACCATATTGTGATTTATCGTCTCTCTTTACTGCAGAGATCTGTGTTTTCGGAAATGTGCCCAATCAATATCCACTACCCAGAAACATCAAATAGCTCTGGTGGCCTCGGTAACAAAGCTATTGATTCTCCGCCATTGGTAAGGTAACTGACCCTCTCATTCAAAGAATGGTGGGACGAGTTCATGAATGCATTGAATGCTGAAAGGTCAGTTTCAAAATTTCCATAATGCTTCAGCCAGATTCTTTAAATGCTGGGGCAGTTTTTCAATCTTTGAAAGTGAAATATGGCTATTAGCTACTTGATCACTATATTTGTTCTTTTTTTGTTTGCCAATTTAGCCTTGTTGGCAAGATTCTTATGAAGCTCCTTTCTCCTTAGTAGTCTACAAGCTACCATTATAGCTGAATGGCCTTCCCTATGTACAAGTACAGGTATATTTATTCACTAGCCAAAGATTCATTTCTAGCTGGGACAACTCTGTTTCCTTTTACTACTCTTCCATTAAGGATGTGGATGGCTGCCAAGGGGGTTAGAGGATGGGAGGTGAGGGGGTGGGATTTTTCTTTTTTTATGTTGAGGTTTGTGTGTAGTTGGACATATGAGGTTTGTTGTTTAATATAAATGTGCTGTTTATAAAATAAAGTGATTTGCCAAAAAGAACGGCAGGCAAACTGGAGGAGAGCGGAGCATCAGGTGGCGTTAGTGGGCAGGAGGAGAGTGAGTGGTTTTACTGGCCAGGCAGACTGAGGCAGTCCAAGGACGCAGTCCACAACACTTTGCAGGAAAAACTGACTGGTGACTAGCAATAGCAACAACTTCGATCACAGTAGCTAGTAAAAAAAAAATGATCCAGGCAGTTGGTACACATGGTGGGCTATTTTATTTCCTTTCCTTCTGGGATGAAACACAAGAAGCGATACACCTCACTGGATGAGGAAGCCTGGTGCTGTCTGATTGGTAGAGTTTTGCAGCCATCGATTGGCTGCAGCCACCTCCTGCCATTGGGCAGAATTCTCCCATTCGCAATTGGTCTGTTAAAGACCTTGTGCTGAAAGTCCAATTGGTTGGCTCAGTATCAGTAGCTAGCCCTCCCAAGCTCTGCAGTTCCAGCATGGATCGGAACTGCCTGTTGCCAAAATGTGAGGCTTGATGCATTGCAGACACTCCCCACGCCTCTGGGAAAAGGCATTGGTCGGTCCATAATTGTAATGCCAAGGAGGACGGAGGAGGCTACGCTAGCTGACAGAAAAAATATCAGTTTTGGACTTCAGAGCACCGGGCACGAACTGGGGCACAGCATTTTTGACCAGGACATGTGCCCTGGTATGCCCCAGTGTAGCACCACCACTGGGCATCTGCATCTCCATTAGCACTCTTTTCAGGTGTAGACTTTGTGGTTTCCACCATCTCTTCTTCAGAAGCTGCTGTTGGCAAGAAAAAAAGAACACTTTAATCAATCCACGTTAATAACTTCTTGTTGATTCAAAATATTATTATACGATACAATATGAAATTTGTGCAGTAACAAAATATGCTGACAATATTATAAAGTCATATTTCTCATTCAAGGAGGGTAGCTAACATTACAAATAATAAGACAGAAGAAGAAGTCTGCTATGGAACTATCAAGCAGTAGTATTACTAAAATGTAGGTCGCTGACCTATTCTATTTAAGGTGTAACTGTAAACGAGTGATAAAATACAAAAATACACTTTTAAATTTTTAACAACACACTGGTAAACCAGCAGTAGTGCAATACCAAGAGTAACATTAATCAAATAAACTGGGATGCATGCACACACCTGCATTGCAAGCACATAAATACAAACCAGCAAGAATAGAAGGTATCAGTGTTAACACTCACCGCTCTCAACACTTTCACACTGCCTTTTTTTCTTCACACTTCTGGGAGGTCACAACACCACCAAGATTCTCCACTATGTGCCAGTCCCGCTGTCGTCATCTCAGCGATGCTTCAGCTGCCTCACTGTGCAAGCAGGGCATCTACCATTCCACTCACCTTGGCTGATATGCCTTCCCAAATTTTTTCCCTTTAAGAAGGGAAAGTCTCTTGGGGCCAAAAGATCAGTGGACTTTGGAGACCTCAGTAACCAGAATGGAGGTCTTCTCAGCAGAAAAAGGTGGAGCATATGGCCTCGTGTCAGTTTTTGATGTACTACCACCAGTACCCTCATCCTGTGCTGCTGCCAGTGCACCACATCCTTGTCAGTAGTTGATGCAGGCACAGTATCCATTATTTAGAAAAGAAAATAGCTTGCAGAAAAAACAATATTTTCAAAGCAATAACTTGCCAGAAACTTGTACCAAGCACAAGTGATGATCCGCAGAATAAAAGTACTGGAAGCAATAAAATGTCCACTGATATATGAGACCACAAGAAACATTCACGGAATAAGATTCTAGTGATTTTTTTGAAACGTCATCCATCGTACGGCCATGGATTATTATTCTGTGGAAAGCAAAATCACATAGATTACATTTCCACAGAATAGTATTCGCAGACAGACATTAAAAATATGAATCTGGGTATCCATATAAGATAAAAGCAGATGTGTGGTCATGACAGAGATGCATGCAATCATGTTTGGTGATTATTATTTAAAATCACTTATTCATTTGTTCGAAAATTGTATGTTATGCCTGGAATTTATTTTCATGGAACAATCTGGCTTCCATGGAATATTATCCCACTGATGATAATTCAGTCGGTTTGGTTCTCATTTACAGTGAGGTCCTGCTTATGAAATAGTAAAAATTATAATTATAATATAGGATCAAGAACTTATATTAAGGATATTGTATTATTGTTTATTGATGTAATGGGTAGATAGAATGCGAATTGACTGGGCGATATCTGCTTTTTTGCTGGGACATTATAACAACCAACGACCAAGCTGAAAGTAATCTTTTAAACATGCATACTAATTATGCATGTTTAATTACATATGGTAGTACATACCAATTAACATATGGTGGTACATACTCAAAAGTTAGGAACTGTAACAAGGAGTACCTCAGGGGTCTATACTTGGGTCATTATTGTTCACATTGTTCATTGATTTTATTCCTCTAAATTGTTAAATTATAATGTAATAATGTATGTGGATGATATCATTGTTGTGTACCATCTGTTTGACCTAACCCAGGTTGCACATGAAAAGGGCCCAAGGCTCATTGTGTTTACCAGGTTAACAAAAGTTCAAAATAAAATAAAAATTACTAAACATAACCAGTTTCATAATCACAATAATGCACTATAGGAGGTGCTTTAAGTTATGACGATGGCTTAATCTGCTATGCCTCGTGCTTCAAAGCACCGAGGTGTACAATTATGACAACATGTAGCCCACCACTGGCATGCAATATTGCTTGCCTAATTCATTTGTTATGTTAAAACATTTTCAGAATTGCTGTATCGCTTTGTTCATACAAAGCCATTTCAAAATTAATGTTTCTATGTGTTTCTCTTCACAGGTCTTTACTCGCTTTGGATTTCATCACACATGAATGGGTACATGTCCATCTATTGTGGGTGTAACTTTGTCTTCTTCACACATAAATATGGATTAACATAAGTATTTTATAATAATATAGTTTGTTTATGTAACGTTAAATTAACATCCTTGTCAATTGAATTAAACTTCTGACATAAACTGCATTTACTGCTATGGTAATGTGATTTACAATTTATATTTTCTCATTCTTTTATTCACAAATCAGTGTCTACCTGATGTTTTTCTCATCTCATGCTGCCACTGCTTTGGGCCTGTCCACATGTGCTTCTCCCACTCCTGCCATCTCATATGCCTGGTGATGAACCTAAGCTGACTGAACTGATAGAGGCCCTGATATGCTGCTGCTGCTGGTTTAGGCCCGTCCTCATGTGCTTCTCCCTCCTACCATCTCATATGTCTGGTGATGAACCATAGCTGACTGAACTGATAGTGGCCCTGAAGCTGCTGCTGCTGCATCTGCTACTTTAAGCCCATCCTCATGTGCTTCTCCCACTCCTGCCATTTCATATGTCTGGCTATGAACCTTAGCTGACTGAAATGATAGAGGCCTTGTTATGCTGCTTCTGCTGCACGTCCATCTGCATGTGCTTCACCCACTCCTGCCATGTCATATGCCTGGTGATAAACCTAAGCTGACTGAACTGATAGAGGCCCTGATATGCTGCTGTTGCTGCTTTAGGCCTGTCCCATGTGCTTCTGCCACTCCTGCCATCTCAGATGCCTGTTGATGAACCTTATCTGACTGAACTGATAGTGGCCAGGATATGCTGCTCCTGCTGCTGCTGCTGCTTTAGGCTGCTGCTTAGGCCCTTCCTCATGTGTTTCTCCCACTCCTGCCATCTCTGATGCCTGGGATGAACCTCAGCTGACTGACCTGATAGTGACCCTGATATGCTACTGCTGCTGCTTTAGGCCTGTCCTAATGTGCTTCTCCCACTCCTGCCATCTCATATGTATGGTGATGAACCTTGGCTGACTGACCTGATAGTGACCCTGATATGCTGCTGCTGCTGCTGCTTTAGGCCCGTCCTCATGTGCTTCTTCCACTCCTAACATCTGATATGTTTGGTGATGAACCTTGGCTGACTGAACTGATAGTGGCCCTGATACGCTACTGCTGCTGCTTTAGGCCTGTCCTAATGTGCTTTTCCCACTGCTGCCAACTCAGATGCTGGGTGATGAAAGCTAAGTTGACTGAACTGATAGAGGCCCTGTTGATGATGCTGCTTTATGCCCATCAACATGTGCTTCTCCCACTCCTGCAATCTCATATTCCTGGTGATGACACCTAAGTTGACTGAACTGATAGTGACCTATGAAATGCTGCTGCTGCAGGCCCGTCAGCATGTGCTTCTCCCACCCTGCAATCTCATATATGCCTGGTGATGTCACCTGTTGACTAAACTGATAGCAGCCCTGATATGTTGCTGCTTATTAGGCCCATCCTCATGTGCTTCTCCTGTCATCTCATATGTCTGGTGATAAACCTAAGCTGACTAAACTGATAGGCTCTGATATGCTGCTGCTGCATCTGCTACTTTAAGCCCATCCTCATGTGCTTCTACCACTCTTGTCATCTCATATGCCTGGTTGTGAACCTAAGCTGACTGAACTGATAAGGGCCCTGAAGCTGCTGCTGCAGGTCTGGCCAGCACGTGCTTCACCCACTGCTGCCATCTCATATGCCTGGTGATGAATCTAAGCTGACTGAACTGATAGAAGCCTGAAACTGCTGCTGCTGCTTTGGCCTATCCTCATGTGCTTCTCCCACTCTGGCCATCTTGTATATCTAGAGATGAACCTTAGCTGACTGAACTGATAATGGTCCAGATATACTGCTACTGCTTTAGGCTGCTGTTTAGGCACATCCTCATGTTTCTTCTCTCCCCTACCATCTCATATATCTGGTGATGAGCCTCAGATGACTGAACTGATGGTGGCCCTGATATGCTGCTTCTGCTGCTTTAGGTCCATCCTCATGTGCTTGCCCCACTCTGCCATCCCTTATGACTAGTGAAGAACCTCAGCTGGCTGAACTGATAGTGGCCCTGACAATATGCTGCTGCTTTAGGAAAAGATAAACACACTGGGCAAGAGGAACTAGTAATGTTAATGTCTCACTCTATCAACTGCTGAGAAACCAGACCCAGTTTCCAGAACTGGATCCACAGAATATCATTACACTGAAACAATTATAATTCCACCGATATGGATATGCGCAATGAATATCCACTGAAAACAATCCAGCAGCTATTTTAAACAGCATCAATGTGGGAGGAATAGTATTCCGCAGAATAAAACATCAGTGGAACAGTATTCCGCTGATTGCCACTATCATGTGCAATGTAATGGTGTGGGGCAGCAGTCTTCGGGAGTCTTTCGAGGCTGAGATGCTGCCCTATTTGCAGACAACTCTGCCCTGAGGGAGGAAGTCGCCTGCCTCAGGCCACACTGGACAGCAGTAAGAAAACCTTCCCCAGGCCAGACTGATGGTAGGAAGGAATCCCCCATCCAGGGAGCACCAGAGCCACCACCACTACCTCAGAGGTTGCAAAGAGCACAGCAGTTGGACCACTGTGGGCTCAGGGAGGTGAGGAGGGTGGAACAGAGGCACACCCAGTCAGTTGTTCCACTCCACAATCCATACACCATTCTGGGGAGCACAGCTCCCCCATGGATGCACCCACGGAGGAGATTAGGGAGGCTGAGGACACCTGTCACAAGGGAGGCCCACAGGAAGGAGGCAGAGGATGCCACAAGGAAAGGAAGCAGCTCCTGGTGGGGACTCAATTATTAGGGGATAGAACTGGGGGAGCAGGGAAAACTGAAGCAAAGTGCCTGCCTGGTGCCATGGCTTGTGGGACAGGAAGATCCTCAGGATCACGAGAACAGCTGCAAGGAGTCTGAGCTGGATGTCATTGTCCACCTAGGGACAAATGACTTGGCTCAACATGAGCTTACAGCAGTGCAGAAGGACTTGTAGAACTGGGAGAGGCCTCAAGACAAGCAGCACACACAGTATCCTTCTCAGAGGTGCTGCCTGTAAATGGCATGAGTGAGGCAAGGGTACTTTGCACCATGCAGTTTAATGAGTGGTTGAAAAAATGGTGTGGAGCACAGGGTTTGGCTTCATTGGGGACTGGGGTTCCACCTGAGGGACACCAGCCTATACTGGCAGGATGGTCTGCATCTGTCCAGGAAGGGAACAAGTCTTTTGAGCAATCAGTTTAAATGCTTCATTGGCAAGCTTTTAAACTAGTCAAGGGGAGGCACTGATAAGCAGCAGAAAATCCCAGCCTCCCTACAAAACAGGGTACTAAATGGGAAGAAGACCGAGGTAGAAAGGTCAGTGGGGATGCTGCAACAGAAAGTAAAGCCATCAAAAAATGGAGAGCAATGAGTACCAATGCCCGTAGTCTGAGTAACAAGCTCCTGAATTAGTGGCCTTGATGGAGGAGGAACATCTGATATCGTGCAGTCACAGAAACATGGTACACATTAAACCATGACTGGGATGTAAACATACCAGGATACACTATCTACAGGAGGGACAGGGAGGGAAAAGAGGAGGAGGAGTAGCTTTACATAAGGGAAGGAATCAAAGCAACAGAACAAAAGGGTAAACAGGGAGGAGAAGAAGCACTGTGGGTAAATTTGAGACCGCAATGGCACCACAATCCGTACAGGGTTGATACAGACTTTCTCAGGGGAGGAAATGGACAAGGAAATGATAGAAAGTATACTTAGTATGGCAGAAAAAGGGAGATATTGCTGATGGGTGATCTGAATATGCCAGATGTTAACTGAGTGCAGTTGCAGCAGCCACTTCTAAGAGTGGGGTTATTCTAGATGCCTCACAGGGGCATGCCTAGACAACTAGGTATTGGAGCCCACCGAGAGGGAACAATCTTAGACCTGGTTCTCTCAAATGGAGATGAGGAGAGGATCACAGATGTAGAAGTGGGTAGCCATCTGGGAACTAGAGACCATCGAACAGTATGGTTCACAATAAACACAGCAATAGAGTCAAGCCTTACAAAGACAAAGGTACTGGATTTTTGGAGGGCTGACTTTGTCAAAATGGGTGAGTGCCTAAGGAATGCACTAGCAAATGGGCAGGAAGGAGGGTGGAAGAACAATGGGGAATAATAAAACTGCCATCACAGAGGTAACAAGCCTTTGTGTAAAGCAAATAAACAAAAGAAACGAGGTAAGAAACCACTATGGTTCTCAAAGGAAGTGGCAGGAAGGTTCAAGAGAAAAGAAAGATTCAGGAAGTACAAGGAATCACAGAAGGAGAAGGACAGAGAACTGTATCAGTTAAAGCAAAAGGAAGCTGGGAAGGCAGTCAGAACAGCAAAGGCCCAAACCGAGGAAAAGATAGCCAACTCAGTTAAGAAGGGGGATAAAACCTTTATAGGTACATCAGGGAGCCGAGTAAGACCAAGGGAGGGATAGTGAGGCTTAGTAAAGGGAGGGAGGGTGGGCAGAGGGTGACTGTGAAAAGGCAGAGATACTAAACAAATACTTTTGCTCAGTATTTACAAAGGAAGAGGGGGCACCTAAACAAACAGTAGAAACACTCTGGATACAGAAGTTGATACCAGCCCATTTACAGAAGAAAGGGTTCTGAAAGAACTCTTAAAACTGAAGGTGGACAAAGCAATGGGGCCTGATGGATTCATCCCAGAATTCTAAAAAGAACTAAGGGTAGAACTAGTGACACCACTGACTACCCTCTTTAACAAATCATGGGAGGATGGGGTGGTACCCGAGGACTGGAGGAGGGCAGATGTAATTCCCTTCACAAAAGTGGGAGCAAGGCAGAAGCAGGAAACTAAGACCTGTTAGTTTAACCTCAGTGGTAGGAAAATGATGAATCACTTGAAGGAAAGCATTGTTGAGTATCTAGAGGCCAGAGGGCACAGGACCCAAGGCAGCATGGATTCACAGCGGAAGGTCATGCCAGACAAATCTGATAGATTTCTTTGACTGGGTGACCAAAGTAGTTGATCAGGAGGGGCTGTGGACATGGCCTACCTAGACTTTAGCAAGGCATTTGACACAGTTACACACAAAAGATTAATATACAAGTTAGCCAGCCTGGGAGTGGGTCCCAAGATGACAGCCTGGGTAAAGAATTGGCTGGAGAATAGGACACAGAGAATAATAGTAAATGGAGTCCACTCTGAAAAAAGGGGTTAGTAGTGGGTACCGCAGGGTTCAGTATTAGGACCGGTCCTCTTCAATATCTTTTATAAGCGACATTGCAGAGGGACTGAAGGAAAAGTATGTCTCTTTGCAGATGACACAAAGATCTGCAACAGAGTTGATGCACGGGTGGGGTGGAAAGGATGAGAAGGGACTTGGCAAGGTAAGAGGAATGGTCAAATGTATGGCAGCTTAGATTCAATGCTAAGAAGTGCAAGGTACCACCTCCACTGAGAGGGTGGTGGACCCTTGGAATGCTCTGCCTGGTGAGCTGGTTCAGAGATCCACAGTGAGAGCTTTAAGAAAGGGTGGACAGACACAGAAAGTGGATGTATCAGATGATGGCCTGTCCCGGGGTGGGATGGATGATAGGGGTTTCTGGAGCACAAGGGATGGAGGGTCTCGCACCCAACTAAGGATCTAGGTTCGAGCAGACTTGATAGACCATAAGGCCTAATCTGCTGGCAAATAGTATGTTAGTAAGAATGCACCTGGGAAGCAAAACCCAGGGAAGAGTACACAATGGGAGGTGAGATACTAACAACAACAAAAATGGAAAGGGACCTGGGGGTAGTCATATCAGATGACCTAAAGGTGGGAAAGCAATGTGAGAGGGCAGCAAGGAGGGCTGGGGGATACTTGGATGCATAGGAAGAGGCATCACCAGTAGAAAACAGGAAGTTATTATTCCTCTGTACAGACAGCTAGTGAGACCCCATCTGAAGTACTGCATGCAGTTCTGGAGACCCAATCTCCTTAAAGACATAGACAGGATGGAAGCTGTCCAGAGGAGGGCACCAAAATGGTGCAGGGTCTGCACCGAAGACATATGAAGAGAGACTAAGGAGCTTAATATGTATAGCCTCGAGGAAAGGAGGAGAGGGAGACATGATAGAAACTTTCAAGTACCTCAAGGGAATCAACAACGTCCAAGAGGGTAGCATCTTTCAAAAAAGAGGTGTCAAGAACAAGGGGCACAATTTGAAGATAGAAGGCGGCTCAGAGGTAATTTAAGGAAGTATTTTCACAGAGAGGGTTGTGGATGTATGGAACTGCCTTCCAGAGGAGGTTGTGGAGTCAAAACAGTGGTGGAATTCAAGCATGCATGGGACAGTCATAAGGCAATTCTAGGGGTGGGGTAGGAAGAAGTAGCTGCTGGTTAACTAGGACCTGCAGCTTATCCATCAGGTAGGGAAATGGGCAGACTGGTGGGCCAAGCGTCCTTATCTGCCGCCAAATTCTATGTTTCTATGTTTCTATTAAATTAAAAACAAGGACACCATTATGATACACTGTATATTGTATGTATATGTGTCCAGTCTAGCAGGAATCAAGTGGATGAAATTTCATTTAAATTCATCAGCTTGTCTCAGCATTTCATTTTCATAATCACATTTATTTCAAATGACAACACTTCCTTTATCGGCTGGTTTAATGATAATACTATCATTCTTTTTCAAACTAATGGTACATTTCATTGTGAAAACTGTTCTTTGTACATATATTAAGACAGGAGAATTTTGAGACAACTTGTTACAAATCAGACTTATCAGATAGATGGATTTTGCAATTGTAATACTAGGAACATTGTTTATGTTGCTACTTGTTGTTGTTGTAAGAGTTTTTATGTAGGTAAAACTGTGCAAAACATGCTAGGAGTATTTTTAAACAAGATGATGTAAGTGCTTTAGCACAGCATGTAAAAGTTAAAAGGAAAACACATAAGTTTGCTTTCCAAATGCTTGAACAAGTAAAAGAACAGATTTGTGGAGGGATTTGATAAAAGCTGAGACAAAGAGAATATTTTTGGCAGTACAGGACAAAGTCCTTTATAGAACCTGGTTTAAATGATTTTTTCCAGTTATCACCTTTTTATAAAGTTGTGTGCCTGATAATGAAGTTCATTCTGATATTCTTAGCATGTAATGTTTGTACACCACTTTGGTGTTTTCTAGGAAGATTTTTTAGGTAGTTTGGTGTGAACAATGAATATGTAATATTTTTTGTAATGTTGCACTGCCACTTTAATTGTACTGTTTAAATGGTATGAGATGCCAAAGCTACCTCAACCTTGAGAAAGTGCTACAGTTAGCGTGAAAACATTTGGTTGCTTGGGGATGGGCACGTTGTAACAGTGTTCTGGCATTTGTGGCACAATAAATGAATTTTGCATATAGCCTGACTGCAATATGCTGTTTTTGGAGCCCAATGGTGATATGTAGCCTGCTGCTGTTTCCTGTATGTGAGTACCTTGCATTTGGTTCTATCTTTGTTTTTAGCTGCCTGGTTGTTTTCTCTAGAAAACATGTGTATAATACAGAGAATAATGATACATGGAGTTGATATGCGGTTTTTACACCCAAGTGTGTGTAATAGAGAAACCCCAGAGCAAAGCTCGAGAGGTTTCACTAGTATCACACCGAGGGGTTTAAAAACTGCATATCAACCCACTACAAATGTTTTATTTTTATAATAACTGGTGCAAAAATAATGTTTTACAAGAATTGTCATATTATGCTTTTATTCGACAGATTTTAAATTTTTGTTAAATTACAGAACATCAAGAGGACAGAACATCCTTATATTTCACTTTTTGCTCACAAGTTCATCTTACTCTTAACTGCCTTTTAGTATGGTACCTTATGGTTGTGAGTTCGAGTCAGGTAAAGTGGATCACTTTCGTAGCAATGGAAAAAAATTAATAACACTTCAGAAAAAATGATATTTCAATTTATGTAAATAAACGCTGCTAGAACAAGTCCTCCAGCTTCAGTGTCTGTTGTCGCATCATCTCGATGGGTCAGGGTCATTCCAGTCTGAGGTGAAAGTTCATGCAGCCTAGGGAAACAGTAAGGGTAGTGGGAAAAGTACTGCTTTAGTAGAGCGCTTTTGAGCTAGTAACACGCATTTTTTCCCTGTCACTACTGCAGGTGGCAACAAAATGGTTCTCCATTGTGTAACTTTTAATATTTACTTTTATTAAGGATTATGCATTGACGCCTGTTTGTTCATTTCTTTTAAATGGGATAATGCTGTGAGTGTGGGTTTACAACTGGAGAACCATCTTGTGCCGCCTCAGTCTGTTTTGATTGGTCTGGACTGCTGCAGGCTGCTCAGCCTTGAACTGTAAAGCCATATCAACCCGTGGGTTGTCTGCGAGTTTCTAGTGATCAACCTGTGGGTTGATATGCCTTTACATACTCAAAAATGGGTTGATCATGGGGTCACCAGTTATTATAGAAAATGGATATACAGAACACTTAATATTCCCAGGTGATTCAGTTCAGTCCAGTGATGTTACTGTAAAGCAGTTGATGGATTCCAGAATCCAGGTATATATCTGAGACACAGTGTGGTTAAGCTGTCACAGAAGACTGGGAGTCCACAACTCTCATAAACAAAAGAGTTTGGCAGAAAGGTACTGTCCTAGAGACGTGGTGCTGGTATAACTGAGACTCAGATACACCTTTTCTTGGAATTCCTTACATTTTGGCTTTTGGGATACATTTGTTGCAGTCGTGAATCTGAGGGAATTTCAGATTTTGACATATGCCATATTGGTATTAGGATCTATGATGCAAGATGGTCAGAATTACAGGTACATTGAAGTACTTTAAGGGTGCCTTTAGCTGTATCTAAACATATGATCTGGAAGTTAGATATAGGTTAGTATTTCAGCAATAGCTCTTGACACAAGAGGACTTATTGGTGGCCATAAAGAAACAATTGGTTACTTGTAAATCTAAATTCCTCATTAAGAATGCACTTTCTGTCCTCCATGACCTGCATCTGCCCACAGGCTGCTAACGCTGCTGCACCTCCCTTGCAGCCCACTCTTACCCTCCCCCAGTGTTCTGCTCTCTCTCCTGCCCTGAATACTGGCTCACAGATCTTTCTTTCTATCCTATAATATGGCTTTGTTTTTATGCCTAAGTGTTTCCTGTTGAACTCTGTGTATCTCCAGGTATTTTACTGGCTCTGCTGATATTTAACATTCGAACGATTGAATGAAGGCTCAACTTTACCCTGTTTACCTAAATTTTATGTACCTTGGTATGCTCAATTTTGATGCATCTGGTACTGCTTACCATATATTTTCTCTGTTTAGCTTGTCCTACACTGGATTCCCTGTTATGTTCCCTGCATGATCTACACTGTTCTCTTTACTGTATTTTACATCATTTTTACCAGTTTCTGGTCTGGGCCATGCATGAAAAGGTCTTTGGATCAGTGCACCAACCCAGTTACCAAATGAATAAATACATTTTCATGGGATGGACATATAACTGAGGACACTTACAAGTACTATGGAGACATTGCCAATCTCTATCATTTTAAATATTTTCTTAGAAAAATGGGGGATTTGATGAAGTGAGGTTTGTGAACTAAAGAAAGAAAAGTTTAGTACCATAGGGTTTATTACTTTCCTATGATTCTTACTTTTATTAGGGATTCTGTATCAAACTATCTGTATTTTTGTGTAATGTTTTGTATTATTATTTTCTGAATAAAAATCTCCCACTGTTCATTGATAAGTGGGGATCTTTTACTTCTACCTGGACATTGACCACAAATGGGCAGAAGGGACCTCAGTTTAATGTCTCCTCTAAAGGATGGCAAATTGTCAATCTGTTTTAGATCTAAATACTGTACTCCCACTTCGTTAGCTGATATCCACAATTTTCTTACTAATTTCCAATGTTCTGGGTCTTACATAGGCACAGTTTACATTAATTTGTCTAAAGCATTTGATTTACTTAATCATTTGATGTTTATCATCTGCCTGTCTTATTATGATTTTTCTGAGAATGTCACTAATTGTTTTTTATCTTATCTCTCAAACAGGTCATAAACTATATCTTGCTGTGGTACAAAATTGGGCCAATCTTTAATTTCATTAGAGGTACCTTACAGTAGGGTCCTATTCTGATCCTATTCTTTTTCTTGTTTTTGTTAATCCTCTTGTTTTTCTTTCCATATCTTCTGCTTTACATCTTTTGCAGATTATACTGTTCTATTCTTTGCTATTTTAATACTTCATTAAATTATCTCCTAGATGAACTTCAAATGGAAATCAGTTCTGTCATAACTTAGTTTGTGGCAAATAAACTAGTTATAAAGAATAAGAAAATTCATTTTATTGTTTGAGACTCCTAATTTGTTAAAGCAAGTTAACAGTCCTTGTAGTATTGATTGTAATGGTGTTCCTTTATAATCTGTATATAATTTCAAATATTTGTGTTTAATGTTTGGTTCTATCTTGTCATTCAAAGCATACATTGAGAATTTTTCTGGAAAGGTCAATGCCTGTCTCTCTCATCTTAAATGAGCTTGCACTGACTGTCTCAATTTGATCAGCAACATAAAATTACTACTGCTGTTTTACCCATGCTTGAATATGGTGACCTGATGTACTGACATGCTTCAGAGTCGATTCTGTTTCTCACACCAAGTTATACCATAGGATATGCTGTTTCACTTTGAGTTTACCATGGGATACTCATCATTATGATTTCCTATACCAATAAAACTGGCATTCATTACACCAAACATGGAATTTAAATTGGTACAAACATATATTAATAACTTCATGATCAGCCTACTCCTTATTTATTGGCTAAATTGTAGTTTCAGTTTTAAATATAACATGAGGGCATTTCAAATCATAACTTATTATTCCTAGGGTTTTAAACAATTATGCTAGGGCATCCTTTTCATGTGTTGCTCCACTTTCTTGAATTTGCTGGATCCAAACATAAGAAACTCAAATAGTCTGTGTTCTGTTTCTGTGCTTCCAAAGAGCCATATGATCAGTACTTACACAGCTTGTGACTGTTTTAACTGATGTGTAGTTTATACTGTATTTATTTATATCTGTACTGATGCATGTTGCATGTGAATGTCCTTTAAATGAGACTAACATATGACCTATCCTTAAAGATGTTACTTGTGTTACATATGGAACTTGAGTGAATGAATATATAAGGGAGGATGGTAGTTAGATGTGATGATGGGTGTCAGATACAATATATTGTATGGTATGCTATATTAGAAGAAGGGTGGAGTGAGGAGATACACTTGTGCACATGGTGGGCACTAGTGCAGAACCTTATGAGAAGGAATAGGGACTTTGAGGCCAGGTTAAGTCAGATACATGAGATCTGGGAACTAGAGAAATTTCTGAATTAATCATTGGTTAGTTTTCAATATGGATTTGGAGAGCAGAGGGAGATGAATTAATAGAGGTGAGTACTAACAATAAAACCCAGGTGGGAGCTGGTGAGAGAAAGGACCAGAGGGATAGTATGAGTGAGGAAACTGTCTGACTAGAAAGGGTAGTGGTGGAAGGAGGCAAAAGAGTAAGAGTAATGGATTATTCAGCAATTACTGTAGCAATGATAATCCATATATAGTTCTACAGACAGTGGGGAAGAAAGTGAGGAGACAGAGGATCCTCCAGGGAGTGGTGGAAGTATGAGATTAAGGAAAAGAAGTTCATAGAGTTTGCAGGTAGTGTAGCGTGTAAGAGTAATAAGGATAATAGGATAGAAACCTCTCTATCTGTAAGAGGGATAGAGGATATGGAAGACAGGATATAAACAATATAATGTGTGGACAGAGTCTATTAACCTCTGTTTTAAATCAGTTTATAACCTGATAATCCCATTGTTATGACATCAGTATGCTGTAAACCTTGCTTAACTATGCCATAATGATGGGATTACAGGATAGAAAGTCATCACCCGTCAAAATTCTTGGAAAGAAAAGGTGATCTGCTACTTGGACATTCATTCAAACAAACACATTCCATTTAGACAGTTACAGACCCACTGCAGTATAGATCGAGTGGCTAATCTCAGCACTTCAATTGCTCAACATTCAAACCAGGAGGCATTTATAGCCGAGCAGGAGAACAAATGTACATTGAAATAAATTGTATTTTTCCCCACAGTGGCTATTTTTCTATACACTATAAAATACAGTGCCTGAGTAACAGTGGTCAACTACAGACATAATCACTTCTCGTGGTTGCCATGACAACTATAAACTCTCGAGCTGCACACCAGGGTTTACTTGGTTGTCCTGGCAACTGCTTGAGGTGATTACATCATGGTTAACCACTGTTACTCAGGCATTATCCTCTATATTAAAGTGGACAGGAAATGAACCAGAAGACCTGATTTATGCAGAGACAAATTATATAGGCAGGAGAACAGATAAACATATAATATCAGAAAGGATGTTAAGTGCTTTGAAAATAATTGAGAATAGATGGTGCAGAAATGTACTGGAAATACTGCTGGTGCCAAGATACTGTCCATTCAAACAGAGTACAGTTAGAGTTGAATAAAACCAGTTAAGCATTGCTAGTGTGCTGGTTTGTCTGACCATAGTGCTGCTGCTATGTGAGTTATGCTTTTGCTACTTTAACTTTGTGGGCAAGACTGGCTTATTACCACTTTATTTAATGTTCCTATTTCCTGGGTTGTGAGACACTCCAGAGTTAAGACAATGTCCCTTTAATAGGCCAAAGAAAAGGTGAACATGTAAAAAGAAATTACAGTTAAAACCTGTCTGGTCCCTATCTAGATGAATGCCAGGCCCAAACTGGTTTTACAGTAATTATTTTATGATACCCCAAGAGGCCTGGAGCTTAACTATCTCCGCTGCTTACTGGCAAGGGAGGGATGCATTGGGGCAGATGGACAATGTTGACAATAAAGATTTTGCTAAGTTAAAAATTGCATTATTAAAAAATATGATCTGAACCCTGATGCATACAAAGCAAAATTTGAAAACTACGTAAAGGGCTGGAAATGAGCTTTGAGGAAATAGCCACTAAACAGCATCAATATTTAAAATGTTGATGGGAGGTGGTGAAAGCAAATTCTGTTGAAGCTATTGAAGAGGTGATATTACTTGAACAGTTTTACTGGATTTGCTCACCTGATCTAAAGCTTTGGCTGGAGGATCAAGATCCTAAGACTGCCAAACAGACTACAGAGATGGCAGATTGATATGCTTGAAGCAGGCCTGCTCTCAAAGGAAATGGGGGAGCAGAGAATGCAGTGGCAAAAGGAAAAGTGGAATTTTGGACAACCTAAAACCATTCTGCCTCTGCAGAAAGAAGGAACCACCCAGTGCCCAAAAGAGAGTCTGGGACAAGAAAATGATAAATGCTGGTATTGTAAACAGCCAGGCCACATTTCTAGGCAGTGTCCTAAGAAGGCACAAAATGTAAAAGGGTCTGTATAAACAGAGAGTTGGCAACTGTATTACTGATACTATCCCTAAAAATATGAGGGTGCACATTCACTCAGTAATGGTGAATGAGGTACAGACTTGAGTGCTAAGAGATACCAGAGCATCTTTTAACCTGGTGAAAAGGGATTTGTGGGAGCTGAACAAATATTGCCAAATCAGTTTGTCTCTGTGAGGGATTACACTGGGGAAAGGAAAGCCTATCCATTAGCCAGAGTTACCCTGGATTGGGGAGATGCATGTGCAGGGTAAGAAAGGTGGCGAAGCCAACAAACATATTATGGATGTCATTGTGGAATGATGTTCACAGGTGGTAGTTTGTATTATGACCTGGAGCCAAAGGATAAGGGCTCCTGTGATCTTCAGGACCCCATAGAAATTCAGACAGGAGAGGTTGTGAGACAGGCCTATCAGCCTGTGGCTCTTGTAAAAGAGGGTGATAACATGGGAATGGAACTTCCCTAGGGGCAGTTAACATAACTGTTACTGGAATTTGTCTCAGGAGAAAGGGGTGACACATAGTCTGGGGAGGGGGAAGGTTGTGATACTGAGTACCCTACTGCCACAGCTATGGGCCCAGCCTGGGAACTGGTGGGGACATGCCCCATGCTCTGGGCAAGTGGGAAGACTTAGCAGTAGCACAATGGACAGACCCTTGCTTAGAGAAGCTGAGGCCTGCAGAGTCTGATGGGACACAGGGGTGACTGAAAATATAGCTTGTATTGGGACAGTGCACTGTTATACACACAGGACATCAGGACAAAGGGAGAGGTGATGGTTAGGCAGCTTGCTGTTCCACAGGGTATCGTGAGCTATTGCTCAAGGTAGCTTATGATATTCCCATGTCCAGACATTTGGGGCATTGCTCATACTATGCAGCTCTTAGCCCACAATTTCTATTGGCCCAATAGTACCAAGCAGTTGAAGGAAACTGCAAATCCTGTCACCAGTGTCAGGAAATAGGGAAGGTTGGAAAAAAGCCAAGGCTGCCCTGGTTTCTTTATCAATTGTGCAGGAGCCATTTTTTATTATTATTTATTTATTTTTATTTAGTTGTTTAACCAGGAGTAGCACACTAAACTGAAAGCTTTTACAGGTGCGACCTGGGAGCACAGGGAAGTTAAGTGACTTGCTCAGGGTCATACAGTATGCAAGTGGAAGCTGTGGGATTCAAACCCAGGTCTGGTCTGCTGGATGTCACCAGAGTTGCATCTCAGAGCCTTAAACCACTGTGCTATACTGCCTCCCCACATTTCAGAAGGTTGGAATGGATATTGTGGGCCCTTTGAATACCCCAAGTTCCTCAGAGAAAGAGTATATATTGATAGTCTACGACTATGCTACCTGCTATCCCGAGCCATTGCACTGTCCTCTTAAGGTGGACAAGGTGGAAAATGCTTTGTTGGGATTTTTCTCCCATGTTGTTTCCACAGGAGATTATCTCTGATCAAGGGGTACCTTTACATCGGACCTCATGAAGTGTTTGTGGGAGAAGTGTGGTGTCGCACAGAGGTGCACAACACCTTATCACCCACAAGCCAATGGTCTCACAGAGAGAGATTTAATGGGACCCTAAAAGCTATGCTTATGGCATTTGCAGAACAGAATGGGCAGGATTGGGAGAAATACCTGCCCCACCTGCTGTTTGCCTACAGGAAGTGCCACAGGAGTCAAACGGGTTTTCAATCTTCAAGCACTTGTATGGACGCAGGTGAGGGGCCCCTAGATTTAATATGAGAAGACTGGGAAGGTAAGCATGCCACCCAGGGACTCCCACAGTGGAGTATGTGTTAAAATTTAGGGAGATGCTGAAGGACCTTATGGATGTGGCCCAGAGCAACTTGGCAGCTGCCGAGCAAAAACAAAAGGCCTGATATGATTGTAGAGCCAGAGCTCACCTGTACAGGTAGGACAGGAGATAATGGTTCTGATCCCAGTCCGAAGGACAAGCTGCAAGCTAAGTGGGTGTGGCCATACAAGGTAGTCCAGCAAGTAAAGATGTTAATTACCTTGTGGAATTACCTGACCGAAAATACACTCATAGGATGAATCATGTAAACATAATAAAGCCTTATTTTAATAGGGCTGACATGGTACTTGCAGTTTCAGTCTTGGGGTGGAGCTAGATGAGGAGGATCCCTTCTCAAGTTGTTAGCCAAGAGTAAGCAGGCATCATCTGTGGAGACCATCATGCTGTCACTCCAGTTGACACCTGGACAAGCCCAAGAATTGAGGATCGCTTTGTGGAAATTTGCTCCTTTATTTATGCCAAAGCCTAGACTGACACTGCTAGTGGTGCATGACGAGACATGGGGACCCTAGCTGCCTATTTGTAGGACAGCCTACTGGGTGTCAGAGACAGTCCTCAAGGACATTAGGAGGGAGGTGGGGAGATGCTGGATCTAGGGGTAATTCAGAAATCCCACAGCCCTGGGTCTCACCTGTAGTCCTTGTACCAAAACTGGATGGGGCTACATGGTTCTGCTAGATTATTGTGGGCATAATGCCATCACAAATTCTGACACCCACCCTATCCCATGCATGGATAAATTGCTGGACAAACTGGGGGTGACATACTTAACTACAGTAGATCTGACAAAGGGGTACTGACAGGTGGAATTCATTGACAGGGCTACGGAAAGGTCAGTGCTCATCACCCTAATTGGCCTGTTTGAGTTCAAGGTCATGCCCTTTGGGATGAAGAATGCCCTGCTACCTTCCAGTGGTTAGTAAATCAGGTGTTACAGGATATGGAGGACTTTGCAGTCACCTTCCTGAATGACATTGCTATTTTCAGCCATAGCTGGAGAAGCACCTGACACACCTGAGGGAGGTGTTTGGCTGAATACAGGCCCAGGTCTGACTATTAAGGCAGAAAGTGCCACATGGCCATGGCAGAGGTCACTTACTTGGGACATGTGGTGGGCAGGCCAACTCTGCACAAACCAAGCAAAAATGGAGTGATTAGGACATGGCCTCATGCCTGAAACCCAGAAATAAGTCAGGAGCCTTCTAGGGACAGCTGGGTATTATAGGAAATTTGTACCCAACTACAGCTCCTGGCAGCTCCTTCATCTGGGTTACTAACAAAGAAGTCTAGGAGGGTAAATGGGATCCAGCCTGTAAGCAGACCTTCACACAGCTAGAAACCTCACTGTGTAGGGCCCCAGTGCTGGCCAGCTCAGTCTACAACAGGTCATTTGTGGTGCCAATGGATGCCTCAGATGTGGGAATAAGTCAGTCCTCAGCCAAGTATCTAATGAGGAGAGAGCACCCCATTGTATATCTAAACAAGAAGCTGATTCCATGTGAACAAACTTCTTCGACAGTAGAAAAGAATGCCTCGCTTAGTTTGGGCATTGAAAAACTGGAACCATATGTGTATGGGACGCATTTTAAGGTCCAAATGGACCACAATCCATTAGTTTGGTTGGGCCAGATGGAGAAAATGAATGGAAAACTCCTGAGGTGGAGTATCTCCTTGCAGGCTTATGACATGGAAGTTTCCATAGGCCTGGGTCTAAGAATGGAAAGGCAGATGGCCAATATCGCATACTGCATAAATAACAGCAATGGGAAGAATATTGCTGTCAATAGAGGCACATTCCTCAGGTTCTGTTTTAGGAGGAGGGATGTGTAGATAGGTGAGTTAAGACACTGTCTGTTTAAAAGGCCAAGAAAGGTGACCACATAAAGAATTACTGTTAAAACCAGTTTGGACCTGGCATTCATCTAGATAGGGACCAGACAGGTTTATGTGTCACAAGAAGCATATCCCTTGATTGAAATGGACACTTAGACATTCCACAGGCAAAAGGCCCCAGTGGAGGTCAGAGGTCAGCAGAAATGGCCCTTAGTGGAGGTCAGTCTAAGCCAGTAAAAGGTTATGCATAAACCATATGTTAGGGTGTTAGACATGGAACCACAGTGACACCTGTAGGACAAGGTGAACTGTCACACTCCTCCCAAAGGGGATGGGGGTGGCCTGAAAAATTACATCACTCAGACTTTGACTTAGAGACAATTTTGAAAATCTGGGTACTTTTAGCTTGGAGTTTGAAAACTGAGGAACTATCCTGAAGAATCTCAGAGCTAAGAAGAACTTATCAAGCTGGTATATACTTTTAAGTATATGTAGGCCTGGGGAACCTCTGAACCAGACCTGAGTTTTGTGAAATTGAACTTTTCACATACTGAACAGGAATTCTGATTTTATGTCAGAATTTTGAAACAAAGACTTTCACCAAGAAAACACATGGCGCCTCTAAAAGGATCATCAGAGAACTGACCTTGATCACAGACTTGCTACAAATCTGTTGCTTAATGAACTTTCATTCACAAGGAGAGAGGTTCCTCTCAAAAAGGACACAATATTTTCTGAACTCTAAACCCTTGAACAAGGTATAGCTTTAGGAATAATGGTGTATAGTGTTCTTTGTATAATCATCCAGTAGTTATTTAAGCAATAAAGCACAACAGGTGTGGGTTGTTGAGGATTTACCGCCCTGTGTGGTGTGTCTGAGGCACAGCTGAGTGACTTAACTACACAAGAAGTGGGTAAATCACCCAATAACTCACACTTGGAGTGCCTTATTATGATTATACAATGGACCCATGTGTAAATAAATTTAAAATGTGTTTCATTATGTTTTCTATAAATGCCATTCCTCAGCTGCGGTTATGCAGGATTTACCAACAGTCATGTGACATGTTTTGACCAACAAGGTTACAGAAATTTCACACACCATTGTATAAGTTAATACCACAACGACATAGGCGGCTGCAAACACCACAGAGATGGGGCCAAAACCAAATCCAAAAGGTACTCCCAAACTGTCCAAAATAGGTTGGCACCTCATAACCATCTATTCTTTGAGATGAAATCCACATACAATGTATCAGGATAAAAGCCTTTATTTTCAAAATAGGCAAACAGGTCAGTAGGCATACAAGATGTGAGCTCGATACACCTTGCCCTCCCACGGAACCAAACGTTTTTTGTCACGACTACGCTTTCTCAAGGCTGTGGCAATAAGGAATAACACACCTTATATACCTTCTTTAAAGGTGAAGTTTAAAGGTAACGTTATATTCTACAGATTTATCCCATGTAAACAAAATGCCACAAAAGACAGGTTTTGAAAAGTTTTATCCAATACTAAAAGCCTACCTAGATATAAATGCAAAATACATTATCAAAAATTACAAAATATTGTTAAAAACAACAGAAACTAAAGAATCCTACTATAATCTTTATAATACATCTAAAGGATATATAAATTATTCCCAAAAACAGTAACAATCTGTAAATCACCTATAAAAGGGAAAGTTGAAAAAATCATTTAAGCCGGAGCAATATATGATTTCCTGCTGACCTGTTTGCCTATTTTGAAAATAAAAGGCTTTTACCTGATACATTGTATGTGGATTTCATCTCAAAGAATAGATTGTATAAGTTATATTTGTCTGCATTTCAAAATCTTCTAATAGTAGAATTTACTATGTTGTTTTTATTTAAGTAAACATTAACATTTCTTATCAACTCTGCCTGGGGTCTGGTTGTGTGATCTAACATTTTAAACAAAAGGGTTTTGTAAGGACTGTATGCTTTGTTAAGGAAGATAGTGACCAGATATCCTAGAAACCAAATAGGCAAAAGGCTTCCAGTGGTCTGGTGGGATTCTAAACAGAGAACATGAGCATCAGAGTCAGGGGACCGAGACTACATTTTCCACCCTTCCACTAAGAAAAGAAAGGCTGATAATGCTTCCTGAACTCTACAACTGCTCATGAGTTCCATAAAAGGGGACATCCCGAAAACAGGTGGTCCTGCCGCGCCCATGTAGCTGGGCTCGTGACACTCTGCACATGTTTACACTTTAAAATTGCACATAAAGAAAATTGCAATATCTCCAATATTGGTGCCAGCTTTGTGTTTGCTACAATTAGATTGACCAACACTTGGCTTCAAGTCTAGGCAAAGAAAGAGGAAACCTAGTTTCTAAGGATAGAAAAGCTTGCATGAGCAGGATGGATGACATGCCAATTGATAAGGAACTGGACTACTGGGCGAGAACAATGTATACAGTGGCAGCTAATTTAAATGGTAATTATAGTGGTCAAAGCAGCCCACAGTCCCCAATGGGCTTCCTTATCTCAGGTCTTGCCACTGAGACTGTCTGGAGTAGTATGCCACCATCATTCCCTCTTAGCAAGAACGCAGAACTTGGTGCTCTGATAACCTTTCTGCAACCTTCTACCCTATAGACTCCCCTAGTGAGGGTCCCTTCTCTGGTAGGACACACTCTACTCTCTCCTTTTCTATACACACCTATGTCAAGGTATTCTTCCCTCAGAGATACAGTTACAAACAACCAGTTACTCCAGTCTTTAGAAAAATAACTAAGCTATTACTAAACACTGTGATAATACAGCAGTAATGTTCAGGTATATACACTAGTTACACATAGTCAAACTGTAGTACACATACAGGACAGCAATGAAGGCCTGCAGTCCTGTGCAAGTAAACACTTCTGTCTTCCCCTGCAAGTTACAGAGTTTCTTACCTCACTATCCTTCCCAGTTTTATCCTTAACTCCTCTCTCTGCAGACTCACAGTCTTGCACCTCCTTGACAGGCTCACACAGACTCCCTAGTGAAAAGAGAGACAGAGAAGTTTGTGCTGCAGAATTTATTTATTTGTTCAGCAGGTGGGTGCATTGGTCCCAGGGATAGCTTGCAGGCATGAACCGCCTTAAAAATGTCATAAAATGGATATGCCAGGAAGTACATACAGGGTGAAAAGCATTGGACATTACACTATAACTGATGACCAAGGTGTAAAAGTAAAAACAATCAATAAATACAAAAACAAATAAACTTTAATATCTGATAATACGAATGTGTCAAAGGTAATGCCAATGCATGCCCTCTCTCTTGCTCTCTCTTCCCCAGTGCCTTGGTAAAAGGAGGCTGGACATCACTTACCTGTATAGTACCAAAATTCATCTGCTTGGCTGAGCGAAGTCAGACATGGAATTGGGACATGCATACCTTTTGATATTACTTGACATCCTGGGTCTCAGGAAGCAGCTTTCTCTCAAAAATTAGAAACACAACATAGAAGCATAGAATGTGTCAGCAGAAAAGGACCAGTAGGTTCATCTTGTCTGCCCTATTTGCCTGCCTAACACCATACACAAGACTCTGTTGATCACAGGTGTCCCTCCACCTCTCTTACTTCTATTTGTAATAACAGGGGACGTTTTTTCTCATAGAGAAGCTGGTAATAATTGCCATTATAACCTGTGGCTTCTCCGCAGCTTCACTCACTTCACCTCACTGTGCTTGTAACAACTCCTATTAGCAATTACAGAAACAGTTCTGCACAACATCGCTCCAACTAGAAAATTGTGCTCATATAAGTAAAACAAAACTCAAAATAAAACTGCCCCTCGCTAACCTTTTGCAGCAGTATCAGGCAATTTGGAATCTGACACAAATACACTGTCTCTCCTCTCTCTCCCTTTTCTTATCCACAGAAACTGCTCTGACCTCTAACCTCTGCACAAATTACCATATCCCCATGATGACAATCAGGACCAAATAAAAATACTTGTAACTAAAAACTGAAAACACAAAATACACGTTTTTAAACATGTTTCCCTACTATTTAAAGTATTTTTCTACAGTAGCTTTATTCTTTACCACTAATTTGAAACTGCAATTTTAGAGCAGGAATGAACATGGGAATGAACCCATTGCCATTCTCAGACTCTGTAACTTAAAGCAACCTCTTTATATCTATGTTTAAAAAACTCACAGTGCTGAAACACACAGTTACACATGTTGAAACACTATGCCAGTGTTTGCTGAGTTTCAAGTTGTGATAAATAAAAACAGGACACAAACTTTGTTTAAATAGACTTTTATTCAAAGAGGTCTGGTAGGAGAAAAAACGTTTCAGCAATTACATAAACCACACATTGAGGAGGGGTTTAAAACTCAAATTTAATACACACCCTCAGTATGGGATGCTTAGATAATTCCTCGGCTTTGACCTCATGGTTTATGTAGCATCCTCGCACGCCTGAGTGTGCATTAAATTCTCGTTATGCACTCTCCATGTATTATTCTATATATTATACCCATGTGCCCATCCTATGCATGCTTAAAGCTTCCCATGGTCTTCAACTCCTCTGGCAGGCTGTTCCAGGCATCCACTACCCTTTCTGTGAAGAAGTATTTCTCACATCCCTGATAAACCTCCCCTCTCAAGCTTCATAGCATTCCCCATGTTCAGATGCTCCTCCTCTTCCTATTAAAGAGACTTCTATCCTGCACATTGTTCACCCCCATGAGGTACTTCTAGCTCTCATTATGTCTCCTCTCTCTCTTCTCTCGGATGTACATGTTGAGTTTCCACAGTCTCTCCTCATTTGGTTTCTTTTGCAACCCAGGCACCATTTTAGTGGCCTCCTCTGGATCACTTCTACCCTGTCAATGTCTTTACAGAGGTGCGCTCCAGAACTGAACACAGTACTCCAGGTGGATTTCACAAGTGAGCAATACAGAGGCAACACCACCTCCTTTTCCTGCTAGATATCCCCTCCTATGCACCACAGCACCCAGCTGTCCTGTCACACCTCCTGCACACCTTGAGATCATCAGATATAATCACCCCAAGTTCCCACTTTTGCTTGGTAACTGTAAGTGCCTCCTCCCATCTTATACACAGCCCAGGTTTCTGGTGCATGACTTTGCGCTTTTTGGCTTGAAACCCAGCTGCCACTAACTAGACCACTCCTCTAGTTTCCCAGATCCCATTGCATTCTTTTAACCCTTCCTGGATGTTCACCTTGTTGCAGATTGTTGTGTCTTCTGCAAAGAGACACACCTTCTCGCCCAATTCATCAGCAATGTCACGATGAATTCACTGAAGAGAACATGGCCCAGTACCAGTCCATGAGGTACCTCACTGGTCACTCTGCCATCCTCTGAGTAACTGCCTTTATCACCACCTCTGCCTCCTATCTTTCCACCAGTTAGATGCAAAGCACACCACCTTCTCCCCATCCTGAAGCTGCTAAGTTTCTTTATCAGCTTCCTGTGTGGTACAGTGTCAAAGGTCTTACTGAAGTCCAGATAGGCCACATCCACTGCCGCCCCTAATCCACCTCCCTAGTTACCCAGTCAAAGAAATCTATAACATCTGTTTGACATGACCTCTTCCCCGAAGCTATGCTGCTGGTCATCCTGCCACCCATGTGTCTCCAGGTACTTAATCAAGGGTTTCTCCTTCAGCAGGGATTCCATTACCTTCACCACCACTGACATGAGACTGACTGGTTTGTAATTACTGGCATCCTCCCTACTTCTGCTCTTGTGCAGAGGGACACTATTGCCCTCCTCCATTCTTCTGGACCCCTCCCATGTCCAATGAGGTGCTAAGTAGTGTTGCCAGATGGGTGGCTAGCACAGTGCTCAGTTCCAAGTACTGCTGGGTGAATCCCATCTGGCCTCATCGCCTTGTTTCCTTAAGGGTTTCCAATCCCTGTGGATTGTCTCTTCTGCTCATTTGCTCCTGGTGGCCATTTTGGGTTAGTTCTAACAATGGACAGTTCTGACACCATATGGCATCTATGGGAACAAATGAGTTAATTGACTTGTGTCCACTGTCCCAGGTGTCTGTTAATGCATGATCACTCATCCTCCCCTACACTGTGAAGACTGGGCAATCATTTAGAATTGTACCTTTGTCTTGGTACTTTTCTGCATTGTTCCCGCTCCTCCTGTCTCCTGATCTTCACTATACAAACACTTGTCTTTTCTCATTTCACTCCTATACTTGAAGACATTATGCAGCATGCATAAAGACTTTGGCTGGGTTATGATCAGCCAGAATGTCTTTGACCCAATTATCACTAAAAATACCACCCCTTCAGGTGGCCCTCCACAATGAAGGTTTAAGCACTTCCTCACCACCTTTGCCTGTGAAACTGCTCCTCCCACTACCCTCTCCTCCAATTCACCCCACTTTGCCCTCGGCACTTCCTCCCATCGCTGACTCTCCCCCATTTAGCTATGTCACTAACTAAGCTCTAACAAAGTCTTCCTCTGGCAGCACAGGTTTTCTCTTTCCATCTCTATAATCCTTTCTATTCTTTCCCATTATTTTTTTATTTTTTTTTATTTATTTAGTTGACCGGTAAGTGCACTAGACAAATCCTGCCTATTTTCAGGCATGACCTGGAGGGAGGGGATACAGATGAATGCCAACTGACCTTGAACCAGATTAAGCTGTTGGTGGTATTTTTAGTGAATGAGGGAAATTTGGCCAGGACACCGGGAAATTCTTCTACTCTTTCGATAAGTGCCATGGGATCTTTAACATCCACCTGAACTACCACCAATCCAGGCAGATAGGACCACGGTTTAACGTGTCATCCGAAGACGGCACCTCAGAAGTGCAGCACCCTCTCATGACTAGGCACTACAGTGTCAGTACTGGATATTAACTCAAGTGCTAGATGGGAATCCGAACCCACAGCCCCTGATCTCCCGGCCCAGAGGCGAAGTGTGCTACCTACTGAGCCACTGACACTGCCATTATGCTTTAATTAAGATCATATAGTAGTCTAAACTTATATGTATTGTCTCCGCTCTTTACACTAAAATGTATAAAGAACTCTAAGTCTGTAACTGAGTGAAATTATTGTTTAGAACCTTGCTAAGTTACCCTGTAGTTGATTCTTGTGACATTGCTATTTTTCTGTATTGTATGTCCTGTCTAGACATGAAACCTTTATAAATGAACTTCCAGTTCAAAGGTTGTTCTCGAATCAATAAACTGGAAACTTGAAACTTGAAATCTGGTTTACATCCTGCTGGGCTGCTAAAAGCCTGAAAATTTACCAGTTTAACTAGCAGTTAACAAAAGTAATTCAGACTATCTGCCAAAAAGCAGTTTGATCATCACAGTAATGAAAAACCTTTGCATATTTATTTCATTACTGGATGTCTCATTTAAGTAACAATAAATATGGGTAAAGATGTCTTATTACATGTCTTATTTTTTAATTACTGTAATACATCTGTTGTTAAAATATTGTTTGCTTGTATTATGTCATATTTCGGAATGCTTGGTTATGATATTGCTAATTTGAAACAGGTACTGTAAATTTCTACCTGTGCACATACTGTATTCACAGTAAAAGTGTGGCTGTTACATTTTTCTCGCATCAGACCCCTTTGCTTCTTCACTGTGCTTGTTTTTTTTTGTTTTATGATGACTCAATTCGAGGTGGGTGAGTTTTGTTATTTTACTGTCTTGTTTTAATGTTTAATTTCTCGTTTTATATTCTGGCACATGGCATAGGTTGTCTATAGCCTCCCAACCCCTCCCGCCCGGTTCCTCCTCATCCATCTGAGGAACACCAGCCATTTCCTTTCATGTCTGAGTGAATAACTGTGTGTTTTAAGGGAGGCTGTCACAGGTCCCTGGAGGACAGGCAAAATGGAATTAACTGGGCCCCTTGCCCTCCTCTCTCTCTTCTAAGGAAAAATTGGAGACATGACAAGTCACGAAAACCTGAACAATTTCAAACTTTGTAGTCCTGTTCCATCAGGGGGTACACTTTTCCTTCAGAGGTGATAGTTGAAGAATTATGACAGGTCACGGACAGCAGGTCTGTATGCTTTTAATGAAACAGTTTCTACATCAGGTAAACCTCTACTCCATAAGGAGCCATTTGATGATGATCGGCAGCAGCTACTGTAAGTGGTGACAATTTCAAATTATTAATCCTGAGAACTGGGTACTGTACCCAGAAATGTGAGTAGTGGGGGAGGCCTGCAAGCTCTGTAAATAATGTAATACTTAAAAGCTAGTACACTGCCTGTAACAATAACTTTTAAAAGAAGTGATATGCTACTTTTAACTGAAAAATGTTTCATTTTGTCCTTTGTAATTGCTGTAGATGACTTGCTACTTGACAGTAGTAGGTGTGATGTATGAAACAGTAATCTGCCTGAAGGCCATCATCTCTCATTCTATTTATTTTCCTACCTCATCAACATTGTGACTTCACTTATTGTGACATCAGTAATGACAAAAATGGCTCTACAATGCCAGTTCGACAGCACTGTCATCGACCCGGCATCACAGCGACAGGATTTATGTTGACTGCAAGTTATGCTTGGACATAAATCCCATTGTCTCTAGTCCATTTTTCATTGGGGGTCTTGCCCCCAATGCCCCATGTGGGGGTACTGCCCCATGCACCCCTTACTATTGATTATCAACCCCGAGTTGGAGTTGATTCAGGAGGGGTGCAGACTGGAGACAGTGTGCCCCTGTCTCAAGTGCACCAACACAGCAACCTGTCAGTGAACTGTCAATTTTGTCAACAGGGTTGTAGGTCACTGTGTTGGTGTCACTGACCATGGCACATACCAAAAAATGCTGATTACCTGCTTAGAAACATAGAATTTATTTGCAGAAAAGGACCACTTGGCCCACCCAGTCTGCAACATGATTCCTGCTGAGTTTATCTCTACAGACCTTAACTGGTCTCCAGTGACCCTCCCTCCTTCCTGCCTATTTACTAATATTCCCTATGTCTATCCTATGCATGCTTGAAGTCGCCTCCACTGTTTTCACCTCCACCGCCTCGCTGGATGTTTGCTCCAGGTGTTCACCACTCTTTCAGTAATGTAGTTCTTCCCCACATCACTCTTAAACTCCTCCCTTCCAGTTTCATTGCATGCCCTCTGGTCCTGGTGCTCTTTCTCATTTGAATAAGACACCCTCCTATACCCTCTTCACCTACTTGATGTACCCACGGTCATATGGGTCTCTATCGGTGTCACAATTTGTGAGATTATAATTGTAATAAATGTGATGGGGTTACCACTAGATATGTCAGCCTCCAGGTAATCTACTACCCTTCACATCACAGCTAATACTATCCAGCAGAAAACCTTCTAGTGAGCGAAAGGAAAAGAAAAGTACTTCAAAATGGGTTAGGTACTAAATCCCGACACCCATGTTTCCAGCATTGAAAATCCATCACCTAAAGCAACCCGTTATGCCTAACATGTTAATTGATCGAATTAGAATCTGACAGTTTTATTTTCTGCTGCCTCAGACAACACACTGATCACAGAGGAACATTGCAGTTGACTTACCAGAAGTGTTTAACATCACAACATCTGCTTTGGTGGATGTCGGTTTTAAGTACTTCCAGTGATTCGCCAATTGTAATGTTCCTCCATGCTCAGTGTGTTGTATAGCCGCATCACAAATTAAAACTGATCAACACACTGTTTGCTCAATTTACTGTGCAGTTTTACTACAAACTCAATTAAGGCATACCAACAGCTGATTTGCTCCTTCACCTTAATGTGCTGCTCAGTGTAGGCATCTTTTGTAATGCGGCCTGCTGGAGCCTTCAGAACGCTTATTTCACGCTCATCTGGATGTTGGTACAGTTTCTTTGCTCGGGGACAAGCCGCTGCACACCTTACAGTAGAAATGGAGCAACGGGCTCCTTAACAGTTTCCCAGATAGAGCAGGGAATCAGTGGTTACTAAAATGACTCTCAACCTCTGCAAATAAGGACAATCCCAGCAGCTTATTCTGGTAACCACTGATTCCTGAGTTCTGAGGTCCGATTCACTCAGACACCAATCCTGGTGATAAAGCTGGACCCTTAGCTCATACACTTATAAACAGAAGTCTGTGACCAAATACACAAAACAAATTGCAGTGCTGCAGAACTCACAAACAAACAAGCTATGGTCAGGTTCAGATGTTTTGGGGGAGGCAGACAGATGACTGAATGGCTGTCTGCTAGGCTACAGCATTAGGATCGTGGTTTTCTTACTTTCAGTTCAAACTGTTGGGATTTCATAATTCGATCAATTGACATGTTGGACACTTAACTAGTTAGGATTTAGGCAGCGGGATTTTCAATGTTGGGAACATGGGTGTTGGGATTTAGTAAGGATCCCTTCAAAATAATATATAACAACATGTAATGCCCCAAAGGTGGTCATTACAGAAGATAAATAAAATAAATAAATAAACACAGAGTACACAGGTGCTTAGAGCACCTGCTGCAGGGTAGGCAGCAGGGTACTGTCTGAAGGGGCCCCTAGACAAAAAGTCAACCTCCTACACACACAAAACACTGTAAATAATAGAAAAAGTGCCTTGTGCACTTACAGCTAGTCAGAAGATAGATTTTGTAAGCATTCCATGTCATAATGGTCTGGATGGAATGCTGTGCTGAGTGGCTCATGCACAGCATTCCAATCCAGCCATTCTAGAACCCAGGCAGGTTTAACTTTCAAATACAATTCCACAGTTAGTCAGTTGATCCTGGGTAGTGGTTGAGGAGACAGGACACAGAAGTCAAGGGACAGTTTAGGGCTTACCTTGTGTTGAAGCCGTCCCTCGGGGCTTGCTGTGGTCCTGTGCTGCCTCCTCTGCCTGAAGACTCCTTGCCCAGCATTAATCCTGGGTCCCAGGGTGCTATTGGGCACCAGAAGAAAGAAACCATCCGTTTGCGTGTTTATGGGCTTAAAGCCCTTCGTTTATTTATTTTAGCCCCAGTGATTTTAAAGTTTATTTCTGTCCCCCATCGGCAGCCCTGTCAGCCGCACGCTGTCAAGGCTTTCATGTCGTGTCTGTGAAGGCCCCCTTGTTGTCCCCAGCTGCCTTCCAGTTTTCCTCCCACTGCCAGCATCCTCCTGCCTCCCAGTGACAGCAAGAACCCGGAGACCGCAGAGCGGTGGTGTGGCAGCACAAGAAGAGTGCTGACCGTCAGTTTATTTTGGGGACCGTGGTGTTCAGAAAAGTGCATTAGGGCTTAGAAAAAGGAGGCTGAGCTACTGCTGAGCATCGGTCACTAGGACCCACGAAATTAATATTGATTTGGGAGGCGGAGTTTAGCGATGGTCTCCGGGAGGCTAGAGCAAGGCCTTTATCGCGCCTATATATATTCATAAAGGGCGGAAACTCCAGGCAGGATTAAAGGCGGCAACCAGTATAAAGATTGACAGCAGGCATTGGGACCTGCAAAATTTAAAGGGCAATATATTTAAAAGGGCAATTCTGGCCCAAATTTTAAAGTAGGACACCAGGCCCATTGGAAGTGGGGCATCTGGCCCAAAGTGTTGAGGGGCATCAGGGCCATTGTAAATAGGGGCACCAGGCCCAATCTAAGGTGGGGCACCAGGCCCAAACAGCGTGGGGCTTCAGGCCCGAGGTGAGTAGGGCATTAGGCCGAGGTAAAGCCTGGTTGATAGGGAGGCCCCTGCCTCAGCAGAATAGGGCAAGCCAGCCTAGTGGTACACAGGGAGACCCTGCCCAGCGGAATAGGGCAAGCCAGCCTAGTGGTACTAGAGGGAGGCCCTGGCCTAGTGGAATAGGGCAAGCCAACCTAGTGGTACTAAAGGGAGGCCCCGCCTAGTGGAATAGGGCAAGCCAGCCTAGTGGTACTAAAGGCAGGCCCCGCCTACGTAATAGGGCAAGCCAGCCTAGTGGTACTATAGGGAGGCCCCGGCCCAGCTGAATAGGGCAAGCCAGCCTAGTGGTACTAAAGGAGGCCCTAGCCACAACGCACAGTAAGGGATCCTATCCCAGAATACCCTACCTATAGAAACAAGGGTTCATTTGAGACTGTTCTATTTGCCTATACTGTGAAATTACTGTGATTACTGTACTGCTTATGCTGAACTATTGACCTAAGTATCAGAACTATTGCCCTAAGTACCTGAACTATTGTCCTAAGTACCTGAACTATTGTCCGAAGTACCTGAACTATTGCCCTAAGTAACTGAACTATTGTCCGAGTACCTGAACTATTGCCCTAAGTACCTGAACTATTGCCCTAAGTACCTGAACTATTGGTCCAAGTACCTGAACTATTGCTTTAAGCACCTGGACATTGGCCCTTATCAGTAACAATTACCCCTAAAGTTATAATTTGCCTCCTGGCAAATTATTGTACTATTCCACAGTTCTTTGGGCATTCTTCAGTTATATGTTTACTACTGTGCAAAGACCGTCTCAATTTTCTACCACACTGCAGTCTCCTAGTGTGCTCTGTTACACCACATGCTCAGAATCAGTCTCTACTCAGAAGAAGACATCCTTCCAACATTCTTCACTTCAGGAAGATCATCCATCAACTCATCCCATCCGTTTGTGTCGTCGCGGTGAGAGTCAAGTAAATCAGTCGCCAGCAGTACATTGCCATTCGTTTCTTGTTTTCACAGCTTGAAAGTATGTCCGCCCGAGCTTATCACAACAGCCGCTGCAGTGTCATTCCGCATGGTTCCTGTTCCAGATGTCCCAAGTTGGTCGCCTCTACAGAAGAAGAGAGCTCATCTTGGAGAACCTGTTCTCGCCTCATCCTGGTCACGCTCGGGCTGAAAGTAGAGTCCATCAAGCCTGCAGTCCGACGCGGCCCCGCTGCTTTTGTTTTGTGTTAGTTCCTGACCTGAGGATTGCAGATTCAACCATCATCTCTTCAGATTCTTATGGTTCCTGGTCCTGTCAGAGTTCCTTCCAGTCCAGCTGGCCCTTGGAGTGCTGCAGCATCAGTAGGATTGTGGTAGTCCTCCATTGGATTCATCGCCACGAGATCTTGGTCTTTCTTCAGCCTTGGCAACCCTAGAAGTGGGTTTTGGCGAGGAACCTCTTGCTTCAGTGTGTGTTATTTCAGGAACCAGTTGCTTTGGTTCTACATTCCAGCAGCCTCGGAGAGAGTGGGCTTTTGCCAAGATATATGGTCTGTTTAGCAAACCTCTCACCACCCCAGTGGCCTTATCTAGGTCCTTGCTGGGAATTGAGATTAGGGTTCTACAGTTCTGTTTTATTCCCTTGTAGCTACCAATGAAGAACGACGGTGTACAATGAAGATGCCGGATCTCTGGACTCTTGTAAAATCTGGACTCTTGTAGATGTGTGATGCTGATCACCATAATAGTGCTGAGTAGCCCATGTAACTGAATTCTGGTTTAGAGTATAGAAGTACAGTATAAACTAGTATTAGAGTATAGAAGTACAGTACAAACTAGTATTAGAGTAAGAGTGGCAATAGGCCTAAAGTTTATGCTTGTAGTGGTAACCATAAAAGTGGTAGATAAAAAAGTATTTCAGCATATCCTTGTTCCATTGCCCTATTGTTCTTGGGCAAACCCTACTCCTTCTTGTGACTGTGTCTGTCTACCCTTGGTACCAAATAAATGCCCTCCTTGGGCATCGAAATACTAAGTTGACTCCTGCCTCTCCTTGTCCAGATAGCAGTTATCCTATCCAATTTTCATTTGGACCTTGGTGCCTCGCTCATCTCTTTTCACCACCTTAGAGTAGAGCGCACTCTCATTCTCAACAGAGCACCACAAACAGGCTGCTTTTAAAAATGAGTAATATTTTTGCCTGCCATTTTTGGTGCTACTTGTCTTTAAAACTGAAATCCTCACCACTAGGACAGTACTTTGAAAGACAGAGTTAATGGTGTTTGAACTGTCCCAACTAGTGAGTTATTTTTCGCTGTTACCTTTTCTGTACAGGTGGTTCTCTCGATGACAATCTTCTGTAGTGGTGTCAGACAGTAAGCATGAAAAATTAAAATTAAAACTAGACAGAGAAAACCAAAACAGACCACCTCAACTAGAGCCTTTAAAAATGATGAACACTTTAAAGGACTCCATAGAGTTGTTAGCCAAAGGTCAGAGGATTTGAACACTACATTGGGGGTTTAGCAGTTGAGTTGGTGAGGCAAGGTTAGATAGTACATGTAGGTAGTAAAAGGAGAAAGAAGAGAAGAGAAGAGAAGAGAAGAGAAGAGAAGAGAAGAGAAGAGAAGAGAAGAGAAGAGAAGGAGAGGCAAAGAAAAAAGGAGGGGAGTTGTTAACCTGTAGGTTCATTATTGTATTGAGAATTGGCAGGGGGCAGGTAAGATCTACATACAGGATATAACTATGATGGGAGTGGTGCAGTGTGGGCTGTGGGTGCAGTCTTCAGGAGACCTCTGGAGACTGCAGTGCTGCCCCATCTGCAGGCACACTCCTGGGCTGAGGGAGGAGCTTACCAGACTTAAGGCCAAACTGGCTTGGGTTAGGAGGACCAATTCTCCCACTCAGGGCCACCAAGTCCACCTCTGCTTCTTTAGAGGATGCGGGAAGGAGGAATGGAAGGACAACAGTGGATTCAGGAGGGTTAGGGGTGGCATAGGCAATCCCAAACCCATACCACTCATTTGAAACTCCTATGCCTCACTGGCATGGTGCAAGACAGTCCCACAGAGGTTCCCAAAGTAGTGGTGGGGATCATGTAAATGTCCTCCATGGCAGAGACCTCAAGGTGCATAGCAGACGACCCAAGAGGAAAAGGAAGCAACTCCTGGTGGGGGACTCCATAGTCTGGGAAATGGAGCTGGGCTCAAGTAGCAGAATGGAGAGGGAGGTTAAGTGCCTGCTGGGAGGCACAGCTCAAAGGGATGGAGAGGGATCCAGATGAGCCACTAGGGTGGCAGCAGGGAGGAGGAGCTCAATGTCATTGTCCATCTGGGGATAAATTACCTGGCTAGGGACAAGGCAGGGAGAGGAAGAGTGCAGAAGGACTTCAAGGAGTTGGGAGGGGCCTTGGGAGGTAGCAAGCTCTGGACCTTCTCGGAGGTGCTGCCTGTCCATGGTAAATTGGAGGCTAGGCATCTCCACACCAGGGACTTCAATGCATGGTTGAGGAACTGGTACAGAGAGAAGGGTTTTGCTTTTGGGGCTGGGGACCCACCTGGAGGAAGTGGGCATGTACAAGGCGATGGTCTGCATCCATCCAGGAGGGGACAATTGTTCTTAGTGAGCAGTTAAAATGCTTCATTGTCAAGCATTTAAACTAGCCAAGGGGGGAGGCAGAAGGAGGCAGGGAGACTCAAACTGCCTACACCCACAGGTTAATGTAGTCCACAGGAGGACCCAAAGGTTGGGAAATTGGCAGTGGTAACTATACTAGGAAAAGGTAGACTGGAAGAGAAAAAGAAAAGGAGATTAAAGGTAGGGGTAGTGAGGAAAGGCGTGAGGATAAACGAGAGGATGACAGGAAGGAAGTAACAAAATAGGAAGGCCATGTGTGGATGCTCGAGCCTGGGAAACAAAAATCCTGGATCTGATGGTCTTGATGGCAGAAACATAGAAACAGACTTTGACAGCAAATAAAGACTGCTTGGCCCACCCAGTCTGCCCAATTCCTACTTATTGGATAAGCAGCAGATCCTAGTTATCCAACAGCCTACTTCTTCCTACTCCAACCAGAATTGCCTTATGTCTGTCCCATGCATTCTTGAATTCCCTCACTGTTTTGACCCCAAAACCTCCTCAGGAAGGCCGTTCCATGGTTCCACCACCCTCTCTGTGAAAAATACTTCCTCACATTTCCCTGAGCGCCCCTCTGTCTTCAAATTGTGCCCTCTTGTTCTTGCACATCTCTTTTTTGAAAGATGCAACCTCTTGGACTCTGTTGATTCCCTTGAAGTACTTGAAAGTTTCTATCATGTCCCTCCTTTCTGTCCTTTCTTTGAGGGTACACATATTAAGTTCCTTCAGTCTCTCTTGATGGCTTCTGGTGCAGGCCCTGCACCATTTTCTAGTTGCCCTCCTCTGGATCGCCTTTATCCTGTCTATGTCCTTGCGGAGATGGGGTCTCCAGAACTGCACACAGTACTCCAGATGGGGTCTCACCAACTGTCTGTACAGAGGGATGACAACTTCCTCTTTCTACTGGTGATGTCTCTCCCTATGAATCCCGGCATCCACCCAGCCCTCCTTACTGCATTCTCACATTGCTTGTCTACCTTTAGGTCATCTGATATGACTATCCCCAGGTCCCTTTCCATTTTGTTGTTGTTAGTAACCCCCCACACTGTGTATTCTTTCCTTTGGTTTTGGTTTCCAGGTGCATTAATTTGCACTTCTTTACATTGAATGTAAGTTGCCATACATTGGATCATTCCTACAACCTTGCCAAGTCCCTTCTCATCCTTTCCACTCCTCCCCGCCTGTGTATCAATCATGTTGCAGATTTTGTGTCATCTGCAAAGAGGCATACTTTCCTTCCAGCCCCTCCACAATGTCACCTATAAAGATATTAAAGAGGACTGGTCCCAGTACTGAACCCTGCAGTACTCCACTAGTAAACCCCTTCTTCAGAGTGGACTCTGTTTACTATTACCCTCTGCATCTTGTTGTCTAGCCAATTTTTTCACCCAGGCTACCACCCTGGTACCCACTCCCAGGCTGGCTAACTTGTTTATTAATCTTTGTGTGGCACTGTGTCAAATGCCTTGCTGAAGTCTAGGTAGGCAATATACACAGCCCCTCCTTGGTCTACTATTTTGGTCACCCAGTCAAAGAAATCTATTAGATTTGTCTGATATGACTTTCCCATTGTGAATCCATGCTGTCTTGGGTCCTGTGCCCCGCTAGCCTCCAGGTACTCAACAGTTCTTTCTTTCAGAAGTGATTCCATCATTTTCCTACCACTGAGGTCAAACTAACAGGTCTATAGTTTTCTGCCTCTGCCTTGTTCCCACTTTTGTGAAGGGACTCACATCCGCCTTCCTCCAGTTCTCAGGTACCACACTATCCTCCCATGATTTGTTGAAAAGGGTAGTCAGTGGTGTCACTAGTTCTCTCCTTAGTTATTTTAGAATTCTGGGTGAATCTCATCAGGCCCCATTACTTTGGCCACCTTCAGTTTTAAGAGTTCTTTCAGGATCCTTACTTTTGTGAATGGACTGGTATCGACCTCCCTAACCATAGTGCTTCTATTGTTTGGTTTAGGCACCCTCCTCCTCATCTTCTTTTGTGAATACAAAGCAAAAGTATTCATTCAGTATATCTTCCTTTTACTGTCACCCTCTGTCCACCCTCCCTTTATTAAGCCTCACTACCCCTCCCTTGGTCTTTCTTTGCTCCCTAATGTACCTATAAAAGGTGTTATCCTCCTTCTAACTGAGTTGGCTATCTTTTCCTCGGTTTGGACCTTTGCTATTCTAACTGCCTTCCCTGCTTCCTTCTGCTTTAACTGGTACAATTCTCTGTCCTGCTTCTTCTGTGTTTCCTTATACTTATACTTCCTGAATGCTATCTTTTTCTCCTAACCTTCCCTGCCACCTCTTTTGAGAACCATAGTGTTTTTCCCCTTCATTTTGTTTTGTTTATTTGCTTCAAAGAAGGCTTGTTACCTCTGTGATGGCAGTTTTGATTTTTCCCATTGTTCCTCCACCCTCCTTCCTGCCCATTTGCTAGTGCATTCCTTAGGCACTTTCCCATTTTGCCAAAGTCAACCTCCTAAAGTTCAGTACCCTCACTTTTGCATGGCTTGACCTCTACAGTTGTGTTTATCGTGAACCACACTGTTTGATGGTCAGTTTTCATAGATGGCTGCCCTCTCCTAAATCCTAGATCCTCTCTGTGTCTCTGTTTTTGAGTACCAGGTTTAAGATTGCTCCTCCCAAGTGGGTTCCAACACTAGCTGTCTGAGGCATGCCCCTGTAGGGCATTGAGAATGATCCTGCTTTTGAATGTGGCTGCAGCAAATGTGCTCCAGTTAACATCTGGCATATTCAGGACCCGTCAACGATATTCCACTTTTTCTGCCTTTCTAAGGATGCCGTCTATCATTTCTTTGTCCATTTCTTCCCTGAGACGGGGTCTGTATACAACCCCAGGAAGATTTTGTTGCCATTTCCTGTCTCCAAGGTGACCCACAATGCCTCTTCTCCTCCCTGTTTACCATTTAGTTCCATTGCTTTGATCATCCCTTCTCTGATGTAAAGAGCTACTCTTTAACCTCACTGTCCCTCCTGTAGATTGTGTACCTGGTATGTTGACATCCCAGTCATGGTTCACTGTGAACCATCTCTCTGTGATTGCCATAATATTCAGGCATCCCTCCATCAAGGTACTAGTTCAGGAAGCCTGTTACCCAGACTGTGGGCATTGGTACTCACCGTCTGTGTTTTATTGACCTTACCCCTTTAGCCCCATCCCTGACCTTACTGCTTTTGCCTTTTTCTCAGTTTACCCTGTCCTGCTCCCTATTGACCTCTCTACCTTGGTGTTTACCTCACTAACTACTCTGCTTTGTCGCATAGGGCTGACCTGGACATTGTCAATATTACTGAGACATTGTACAATGAGAACCATGATTGGGATGTAGCTATATCAGGTTATACTCTACTCAGGAAAGACAGGAGGGCAAAAGGGAGGAGGGTAGCTCTTTACATCAGGAAGGGTACAAAAGCAACTGAGGTACAGGGATTATGGAAGGGGGTTGAGGCCCAGTAGGTCACCCTGGAGACAGGCAGCTGCACTGTTGTTTGCACAGGCATGATCTACAGACCTCCAGCACAAGGGAAGAGTTGGACAAAGTTCTAGTGGAATCCAGCCATACGATGGCAACTAAGGGAAGTGCTGCTGATAGTGACTTCAATCTGCCAGATGTTTATTTATGTTATTTTTATTTGTCTTTGGTAACCGGGTAAGTGCACTGATCCAGGGGACCATTTTCAGGCATGACCCGGGCCACAGCAGGTGGCAGTACAGAAGGAGAAATGTATTATACGATGAGTATGAGCTAGTGCATATACAGACATCTCTGTGAACAAAGTACAGTACATAGGACAAAAGGAAATAAGGAGAGACTGTACAGCTTATAACTAAACAAATAAGTTTGTCAGGATAATCAAACGAAATTAACTGTACATTATTTACAGCAGAATAAGTGGTAAGTGTAAATAAGTGCAGGACATAGGAACTCATTAGACACTGTTGAGAGGAGTACACTAAACATGTGTTGAGGGAGATTAGACAGGATACATTGATAGTGGAGAGAGAGCATTGTTGATGGGAGTATACCAGCCACAGCCTTAGCCAGGAGCAGGGACAAACTGGGCTCCTGCAATGGGCATGCCTCAGGCTGCTAGTGCTAGAACCTACCCATGAGGGTGTGATTTTGGATCTGGTACTTACCAGTGGGGACAGTATTGCAGATGTCATGATCCGTGGACACCTGGGGTCCAGTGATCATCCCATGGTGTGGTTCAATAAGAGTACAGTGGCAAAGTCAAGCCACACAATAGCAAGGGTCCTGGACTTCAGGAGGGCAGACTTTGCAAAGTTGGGGTTATGTCTCAGGAAAGCCCTAGCAGAGAGGGGAGGACCAGGGGAGTTGAGGAACAGTGGACTCATCTAAAAGGAGCCATAGTGGAAGCAACAAACTTGTGCACTAGGCAAATAAACAAAGACAAGAGAAAAGACAAACACTGTGGTTTTCAAAGGAAGTGGCTGGAAAGGTAAGAGTGAAAAGTTAGCTTTCAGGAAGTACAAGGAAACACAGAAGGAGGAGGACAGAGTAGTGTATCTGAATAAGCAGAGGGAGGTAGGGAAGGAAGTCAGGAGTGCAAAAGCGGAAATGAATGAAAAAAGTCCAGGCAGTAAAGAAAGGGGACAAGACTATTTATAGGTACATTAGTAGGGTGTGTGAAAAAAATCTGCTGGTGGAATTTCATGAAGTGCGACTAAAGTTTGGAAATCACTTTCACAACTTCCATGGAAATTCCACCTTAAAATAAGCTGAATAAATGTGGTAACTGTAGGTTAAACTGCTGCAAAATACACAGAACTGATCACTGTCAGTGGTCAGTTCTGCAGATATTTTACCGGCAGTTTACATTAAATTAATTAAATTTATGAAAATTAATACCTCCCCCACTGGTACCTGATGATTGTGGGTCCTCAAAAAGGCCCTTGGTGGCTAGTGGTCCCACTCCCACCAGATGATCATGGGTCTCATCAAAAACCTGTCTCTCTCCTGGTGTCTAGTGGACCCTCCCTGTGATCCCACCCTTGATACAATTAATCCACTATCCATTGATCACCATAATTGAAATTATTCCCTGGTGTCTAGTGGACCCCCACCTTTCACAAGTTTTCAGGGATAGAGGTCAGAGGGTAGGGGCTGTTCCGGTCCCCTGCTGGGATGGCGGGATGGGGAGAATGGTGTAGTGGACCCCATCATTCCCCCATACTACCCACCCCATGGGCAATGAACAGCCCCTCCTCCTCTACCCTGAAAACTTGCAAAGATGACTAGGACTGCAATGAATAAGCACATGCTTGTACAAGCAAGCACATGCTCATTCATAATGACAGCAGCTCAGTGGGCCACTGGCCATGGAGGGAGAGAAGGGCTGCACCAGTGGCCCACGTGGGGGTCAGATTTGGGGGAGTGGGGTGGTGGTGGTCTTCACTAACCGTCAGGGTGGGGGTCCACTAGATATCAGGGATTGAGGGAATAAATGAAGATTACTTTTCTTTTTGGGGGATTGGGGAATAGGGATAGGAGGGGTCCAGTAGACTAGTGTTGTGCGAAACTGGAATATTTCGCTCAGCAAAATATTTAGTGTAATTAATGCTTTACGAAAATATTATGCTGGGCAAAATGCAAAATTTCACTAGCAGCTATGTGTGAAATTTCACCTCAAGCTGGCAGAATTTCACCTGTGGGCAAAATTCCTCCACCACGGGTGAAATTTTGCCACTTCACAAAATATCTCCACTCTGGTGAAATTTTGTTACCTGCAGGCAAAATTTTGCTTCCTGCAGGGAAAATTTTGCTACGGGTGGTGGACTGGTAAGCTGATGAAATTGTGGGGAGAAATTCCACCACATTTTCATGAAACATTTCATGCAGCGAAATTGCCGGTTTCGCTGCAATTTCACTGGCAAAATTTAATTTCGCTGCATCTCTACACTAGAAGCCAAGGAATAATTTCAATTAAGGCAACGAATGGATGGAGGACTAATTGTATTAAGGGGTGGGATCATAGGGAGGGGGTCTGCTAGACACCAGGAGTGGGACAGGTTTTTGAGACCCGCAATCGGTGGGTGGAGACCTCGGGGGACCACTAGCCACCAGGGATTTCTTTACTTTGGGCCCCAAATGGCAGGAGGAGGGCAACACACTAGACATAGGTGGGTTAATTTCATTTTAAACATACATCTAAGCTGCAGAAATGAATAAATTCTGCAGTTTAGATGTATTAGTCCGCAAATGGGTGAAAATCCGTGAAAAACCCATTTTGCCGATGATGAAAGTTTGAAAACTTCTGTAAATATTCGGAATTTCACAGAAGTTCTGGGCAAAGTGGAGTTCATTCTCTCACCACCCTAAGAGAAAGACAAGGTGGGATTGTAAGGCTTAAGGGGAAGAAGGGAGTATACAGAAGGTGACTTGGAAAAGGAACAATCCTGAACAAATATTTTGTTCAGTATTCACAGAAGATTGGGAAGGAAAGGGACCACAATTATGTGACAGGAGCAGTAAGGGAGGGAGGTGGACACCAGTCCATTTACAGAGGAGAGAGTTCTAAAGGAACTCACAAAACTGAAAATGAACAAGGCAATGGGACTGGACGGATGCATCCTAGAATATTAACAGAGCTTAGGAGGTGCTGGCAGCACCACTGCCAGCCCTGTTCAATGAATCGCTGAAACAGCAATGGTCCCAGAGGACTGAAGGAGAGTAGTGTATTTCTCTATACAAAGTGGGAGCAGGGGAGGCAGGAAACTATAGACTGTCAGCCTGACCTCAGTGGTGGGGAAAACAATAGAATCACTGGTAAAAGAAAGGATTGGAACATCTTGAATCCAGCAGAGCAGAGGATCCGAGGCAGCATGGATTCACAGCAGGAAGGTCATGTCAAACAAATCTGATAGAATTATTTGACTGGGTGACCAGGAAGTGGATCTGGGGAGCGGTGGATGTGGCCTACCTGTACTTCAACAAGGCCTTCAACACCATTCCACATAAGAGGCTTGTAAACAATCTTGGCAGCCTGGGTATGGGTCCCAAGGTGGTAAACTGAGTTAGAAATTATTTGGGGATAGAACACAGAGGGTGGTGGTAAATGGAGCTCAATTCGAGAAAAGGAGGTGACCAGCAGGGTGCTACAGTGATCAGTTCTGGGGCCTGTCATAGAAACATAGAAGTTGATGGCAGATAAGGATCAAAGGCTCATCCAGGCTGCCCATTTTTCTACCTTATGAATGTGCCATAGGTCTTTACTCTGTCAATGGCCTGTCTATTCATCCTCATCTGTATTGCTCCCTTTATGCCTATCCCATGCCTGTTTGAAGCCCTGCACTGTATTCATATCCACCGCTTCCTGAGGTAGGCTGCTCCATGCATCCACCACCCTCTTTCTGTGAAAAGAACTTCCTTACATTACCCTTTAATTGACTTCCTCTTATCTCATGTTGTATCCTCTTGTCCTGCTATTTTTCTTATATTGAAACATGTTAGACTCTTTCACCTTGTTAGTGCTCTTAAGGTGTTTGCATGTTTAGATGTTATCACCTCACAGTCTCCTTTGCTCTAGGGTATATATATGAGCTCCATTATTCTGTCCTCATATGTTTTCTGTTGCAGTCCCGCACCATTTTGGTCACCCTTCTCTGGACTGCCTCCATTTTGTTAATGTCCTTGTGCAGGTGCGGCCTCCAGTACTGCACGCAGTATTCCAGATGGGGCCTAACCAGTGTCTTTTCCTAATTAATGTCTTCATAAGTAACATTGTGAAGGGGCTGGAAGGAAAGGTATACCTCTTTGAAGATGATACTGAGATTTGCAACAGGGTAGACACTCTGGGAGGGGTGAAAAATCAGGAGGTACCTAGGTAAACTAGAGGAATAGTCAAGAGTGTGGAGCTAAGATTTAATGCAAAGAAGTGCAACATCATGCATTTGGGGCACGGGAATCCAGGGAGGCTTATATGATGGGGAGGAGGGAGATACTGACAACCACCAAACAGGAAAGGGGTCTGGGGTTAATCATATCAGATGACCTAAAGGTGGCCAAACAATGTGCCAAAGCTGTGGGGACAGCCAGTGGGGTACTGGGGAGCACAGGAGAGGTATCACCAGCAGAAGAAAGGAGGTGGTGATGCAACTGAATAAATCATTGGTGAGTCCTCATTTGCAGTAACATGTCCAGTTCTTGAGGTTGCATCTTCACAAGGACATAGACAGAGTAGAGGTAGTTTACAGAAGGACAACAAAAATGGTGCAAGGTGAGAACCTCAGTATGTATACCCTGGAGGGGTATGATTGAGACCCTCACATACTGTATCTCAAGGGCATAAATAAGGTACAGGAGGGTAGCATCTTTCAGAAAAGAGATGTTCTAGAACAAGGCGACATGACATGAGGCTGGAAAGGGTAGACTAAAGGGTAACGGAGGAAGTATTTCTTCACAGAAAGGGTGGTGGATACAAGGAACAGCCTCCCAGTATAAGTGGTGGGGGCTAACTCCGAGGGGACTTCAGAAATGCATGGGTTAGGCATAGGAAACCCAAGAAATAGAAAAGAGAAAAGCCAGAGAACAAGTAGGGTCTGTGGTTTTGCAGCAAGTAGGGAAAATTGGCAGATTAGGTGAGCCTAGCAGTCCTTATCTGCCATCAATTTTTATGTTTCTGTGTTTCTCTGAGTGAGGGTTGTAATTGTGAATACAAGTACAGGTAAGAACCTACCTGTTTCACATTAGTGGCATTATACAGCAGCCATGTGTAACGCTTGTCCCAAGGAATAGTGCAACTGTGGAATCTGTCAAGATATGGCTGGTGCCTTTATGCCTTATGGCAGGTGTCTCAGGGTCATAGTAGCCATCTGGGATCTGATACGCTCTAGCAACATAGTATGGCACCTTCTCTCACTGGAGTCCATCTGACACATAGGGTGCTGTTTACAGCTCCCTGGTTCAACTGCACCTGGAGTACTGAGTACTGTATGATGTTCTGGAGACCACACCTGAAAGAAGATATATATGGACTCAAGGCAGTACAGTGAACAGCAATGAAGATTACACAGGAACAGCAAGGAAAGGCATACAAGATGTGACTAAACAGCCTTTACATGTACTCATTGGAGGCAAGGAGGGAAAGGAGGGCATGATTGAAACCTTCTAATTCCTGATATCAGTGAGGTTGATACCCAGCTGCTGTTCAAGCATTGTGTAGTGTTGTCCACAAGAGAGCATGGGTACAGGTTTATGGCAGATAAATTCAAAAGAGATGTAAGGAAGTGGATAGATTTAAAGATTTGATCAAGATGGAAGGATATCAGGGAGAGGAAGGGACACTGCACTGCAGTTTGTGGTGCAGCAACACACACTCAGCAGTAGGCTGATGAGGGTGTTGGTTAGGTATTAGCAGAGCTGACTTAGGCTCTGTCCACACAGGAGATTTAAAAAGTTATAGACGTCCTGTAATGTTTTAAAATCAGGAAACACGTTTGTGTCCACACTGGTAACAGTATTGAACTGTGTTTCAAAATCGTGTTTAAACCCTGATGCAGTCAGGGTTAGAGCAAGTTTTGAAAAGTTTTAAGAGAAAACGCTTTACCTTACTTGTGTGTACAGGCGCATAAATCGATAAATCCGTGTTTCCTACTTTTTTTTCCTGGTCCACAATACACTGATCAGCTATCCCACAGTGTGTGTTTTAACATGCTTTCCTTATGGAGCATATGGATGGATACTATCCATGTTAAAACATGGTTTTGACTAGGTATGGATGTGATAAAATGGTAAGAGTGGTAATGGTTTAAAACTTGTTACACATTTCTATTTCCAGTGTAGACAGAGCCTTAATGGACTCAAGTCTTTTTCTGCTTGAAAGTTTTGTATGTTTCTGGTACAAATTTGAAGCACCACTAGAATGTTTTCTCCTGCTCCTCCGGTCCTCTGGAGAGGGATTGCTAGAGATTCCCAGGGCAACCTTAAAAACATCTGGTGGAAGAACGTTTGCTTTCATGGCTCCTACCCTGTGGAAATCTCTACCTTGCCAGATATGAAATAGCCTGTCTGTGGAGGGGTTTAAAACAGCTCTTAAGACTTTCCTATTTAATCAAGCTTTTTCAGAGATGTAACTTCTGTTATGAATAAGATGTTATTTATTACTGTGGTTTTAATGTTGTATGTAGAATTTTGTAAAGGTGCCCTGAGCTTGGGAAGGGCGCCTTATAGAAATAAAATTTTTACTTACTTACTTTTTTTTTTATTTCTGCTACTGACTTGAAGCACCACTGGAAATGTTTGTTTATCAATGACCACCCCACCTGCAGGAACTGTTAAACTGTTTACTTACCTCTTCTATTTTGTGCCTAAGAATAGGCATGTGTTTGCTTAGTGCACTTACCCAGTTAAAAAAAAAAAAAGTAAATAAACTAAATTTTCCATTTTCAAGCTGGAATGAGAGAGATTACTTAATTGGTGCAAACGAGCAAACCTTGATTCTGTCAAGCAGTTCTGGCTCATGGTATCCCAGACAAGACCAACAGGGACCACTAAAAGAGTGTATTGACTGCTGTTAAATGCTGGAGGAAGGTACAGCAATTTACTGAGGGAGACACAGCAAACACAGTGGAGACTGCACTCACACCCAGATTAAAAGGCAGAATACAAACTCCTCATTTATTGCAGTAAAAGAATGCAAAATCAAATAATCATGAAACAACTCCCACTCCCACACATGAAGTCTCCAAGGACTCTTCATACCCTGAGTGAAGCAAGTTACAACTGTACTTTCTCAAAAAGTATGGAATTGCATTGCAGAAAGGAAGTATAAGTGTAGTGGTTAAGAGCACTGAGTTGCAAACCTGGGGAACTGGGTATGAATCTCACAGCTGCCACTTGCATGTTGTGTGACCATGAGCAAGTCACTTAACTTCCCTGTGCCCCCAGAACATACCTGGAAGCAAGTCTCAGCTTAGTGTGTCTTTCCTGGCCAAAAATTGAAAATAAATAAAATAAATCTCTCCATCCTTTCCTTCAGTCCTTTCCCCATCACATGCTGAAATAGTGAGTAAGGAGAACCTGAGGGAGAGGAATCTCGGGTGCAATTTAATAAAGGAAGTGGGTGGTAGAGATAAAGGCAAGAAGGGAAAAGTGGGCAAGAAGCAGAGGGAAACAAAATATTGAAGGCCATAAAAATACTAGAAGTCTAGAAAATAAGATAATGGACCTAGAGGCCATTATGGCAGAGAAGAGTTTGATATTATGGCCACTACCAAGTCATCGTACACAGAAAACCATGACTGGGATGTGGCCATACTAGGATATACTCTGTTCAGAAGGACTAGGTGGGAAGGAAAGAAGTGGGTGTGGTGCTTTATGGGAAAGCATAAAAGTGGAGAAGATACAGGAATAAATTGGGAGGCAGAGGTACTCAGGGACACCTTGGAAATGGGGAATGGAGCCACTGTTCATATTAAAGTGATCTACAGATCTTCAGCACAGGAGAAGGAATTAGATAAGGTACTGGTGAAACCATTGGCAAGATGGCCAAAATGTGAGAGGTGCTACTGATAGGGGGACTTCAACCTGCCAGATGTAGATTGGAGCCTCCCAGCAATGGCTTCAGCTAGAAACAGGGACATCTTGGACTCTCTGTAGGGGGCATTCCTCAGGAAACTTGCCAGTGAACCCACTTGTGAGGGGACAATGCTGGACCTGGTAGTCACTAACAAAATAGTGTTGCAGACGTCAAGGTGGGAAGCCACTTGGGGACCAGTGATCTCAGTACAGTGTAGTTCAATATAAAGATGGCTGTGGAATTGAACCACACAAGGGCAAGGTCCAGAGCTTCAGGAGGACAGATTTTATAAAGATGGATGAATGCATCAGGGGTGACCTGGTGGGGGTAGGATGGCCTGGATGGGGTTGAGGAACAGTGGGCAAAACTAATAGGGAGCATAGTAAAGGTAGCAAACTTCTGTACTGAACAAATGACTAAAAGTAAGAGGAAAAGAGAGACCACTATGGTTGTTCTAAAAAGGTCACTGAGGGGAAAAGTTGAGTAAGATGCTGTCTTATCACCTTAGGAAGCAAAGGACGGAAAGGTACATCCCTGGATTGGCAGACTCCCTTGGACAGATTTGAACCACAGAAGAACATATCCCACATCATGTCTGTATTTTACTCTAAACTTTATACGCTCACAGCAGTTCCCAATATGCAGCAAACTCCCAATATCTTGCCTCCCTCAACATTCCTCAGTTATCTGCCTGCCCAAATACAGGGGTTGGATAGGCCCAGCACCACAGAGGAAGTGGCCATACTAGCTTGAATTAAAACAAGTCACCATGTGGGGATGGTTTCCATAGACTTTACCAGTCACTTCTCTCTGAGATGTCTCCTCTCCTTCAAAGAGTGTACTCTTCCTCCCTGGCAGCTAAAGACCCCCCATAATGAGAGCGGCTGTAATCAATGTGTTGCCCAAAAAGGCAAGGATCCTCTCCACCTGCCAACTACCACCCCATCTCTGATGAATACAGATGCAAAGGTCCTAGCTAAGGTACTAGCGACTAGTCTGGAAAATGTGCTTTCCTCTCATACACCCCTCTCAGTTAGGATTCATGAGTGGGAGAAAGGCCTCAGATCATCTGAGAACCTTTTTGATTGCAGCAATTTAGCCAACTCCCTCCTGCCTCAGCTGCAGCCTTAACAATAGACTTTAAAAGGCCTTTGACTCCATAGAATGGGAGTATCTATTTGGAGTCCTACACCACAGAGAAATAGGCCCTTCTTCCTTAATTGTGTTGAAACACTTTATACTGCTCCAACAGCAGAATGCTAACTAACAGTATGTTATCTTCACCTTTCCCCTTGTACAAGGCACCTGTCAGAGCTGCCCCTGTTCCCATTATTATTTTCTACTAGCAATTGGGCCACTTACAGCTGCACTGAGAGAACATTCCGAAATCAGAGGCATGCATGTAGGGTCTTCTGAATACAAATCCTCTCCTATGCAGATGATCTGTTGATCCTGCTTAGTGATTGTGGAAAATGTGTGATACACTCCTAAAGAATTGCACCCTGTCCTATCTTCTTTTTCTTCCCTCTTTCAAACTTCTGTTGTGCAATAGTACCTCTTTTTTCCTTTTTCTCTATATGTATGTTATTTACCTTATCCTAGGTAGGCCACCTAGGATAATACTGCACTATCCACTACTATACTTCACTCTCTTTCTCTTGTTATTTGTATAAAACATTTACTTCTGTTCATACATTCCCCTCCCAAAAAAAAAAAAAATCCTAAGAGATAAGGAGTTAGTAACCTGAAATACTGTACAGTAAAGAAAACATGCATGTCCTCGGACATTATAATAAAAGAAGATGATTGTTTGAAAATCTTGTAAAAGATAACCTAGAATAAAGAAAAATGTCTATTTAAACAGGATCCTGGGATATGAAAATATATTGCCAAAGGTAATGTAAGAATCTGATACAAGAAATGAAGAAGCAGTCCTGAAATGAGTTGTTGTATGTACTCGGGCAAAGCACGTATGCGCTTTTGCAGTCGCCCAGTAAAACTGTATGAAAAGTTCCATTTTGTTTCCCGTGCATGCAACCTAGTGCCCAAACTGTTTTAAATGAAGTTGTATTATTTAGCTACAGCTTGTATTGACAGGCTCTGTTAAAAAGCAGTAGAAAGAGAAAGGAAAACCAGAGGCGGAAGGCAATGAAATTGCAGCCACCTGCTAAAAAGGAAAAGTGAGCAAAATAGCTTTCACTTTAGACATGAGCCACTCTGCAGACCACTCACGAGAAAAGACATAAAATACACTCTTTCGAGTCAGTAAGAGATTGCTCCATATTTCCCTGATGCTCTAGTAAAGAGAGCATGCTTCCAAATAAAGAAAGTAAATAAATAAGCACAGCAAGGCAGAATCAATGGCTGAGTGCAAATGGAGTTTGCAATTGCAGCTGCCATTCCTGCAATACTGAAAAGCTCCCAGTCCCCAAAACCTATAATAGGGTGGCTAAACCAAGGCACCCTGTGTAAAACCAACATGTAAAGTCTTGCATTACTGCTAAATACAGTAGACTGTGAATTCAAGAGAGGAAGCTGAGCATGAATAAAAAACAGGAGCACAGTTTCAAAGGAAAAAGTTAAACCCTCTGTGATTCTATATAGCCTGACCAGAAGATATTGTACTCTTGTATATTCTCTGAGTGGTTTACAATAACAATAGTAGGTTTGCAACCCAGTAAAGAGACTTACCTGAGACCTTAGAAATTATCAATACCATTCTCAAGCTTGTAGATCTTAGAATGGGGTTTCTAAGGGATTAGTGCCTTCTACTGTTCTCTTTTATATAAAATTCTGTTAATCCCCTGTCACTCAGATGGTAGCCAACACTGTCACATCTGGGTTGGTAGGCAATTAGCTATCTAATTAAGGCTATAACCTGAATAAATCTTTTATATTCCAGACTACTGGGTAGAAAGCAACAGGATTGGGGAAAGGTTGAGGTAACTACGGGTTGAGGACACTAGTTGCGGTCCAAACTTTTACCAACAACTCAGAATTCCAGATATTCTGTTAAGGGTCTAGTCAGGTGACCATGACCCAGGGATATAAATATCCCTCCACTGGTCATTAGGCAGTTGAGCCTTGATGGTGAGACAGAGAGGTCTACAGTGAGGTAGACTGTGAGATCTCAAAAGAGTAATACAGAAGTATAGAGACTGTAGCAATTCCCACGGCCTTGTGACTGTATTTGAAAGTATATTGCAAGAAACCACTGAGGGAACAAGTGGTCATTGATATTGCATATTATTTTCCTGACTTTAATATTCTTTTGGTTTTTCTGATCTCTTGGTTTATTCTTTTCCTTTTGTATATCATTTCTTAAATAAATGTCACATTCAGTGTGTTTTAAATCTTAAAATATTGCCCTGCCTGCATTATTTCCCACCCTATGTGACATTTGGTTATAGAAGTGGGATCTGGTACTGGTTGTCTAAGGAAATAGGGAGAGATCAGTACTAGACACCAGCCCTGGTGTCTAGACTAATGGGGCAAACATTTAAGATGGTACACAAACTGGAATCCATGGACACCCAGGAACTGAAAGAAAAAGAAGGCCTCACTGGGGTACACACAAGATCCCAGATGCTGAACACGGGGAAACCTTTGAAAGGCTTGAATACAGAGTAACCAGGAGAAAAACCACCAAAGGAACAGGATTGGATGATGTAGAAGAGGAAGACCAGATGGATGAAGAACCACTGCAAGAGTACCCACTACCTGAGAACATCAATGGGTTGTTGAGATGGTTGCCCATAAAGCAAATAGAGATGGAACGACAATGGAATGGGAGTACTGGGAGAGAGAGAGGTGGAGGAGACAGCAGGAGCAGAGATGGGCAGATACCCAAGAGTACTACAGGTGATTGGGCAAGGATCAGCAGGGCTGGAAATGCAGGTAATACTCTAAAGATATAAAATTAATGAAAATGGCACCAACTGATGATACCAAGGTATATTTCATTACTTTTGAAAAGGTAGCCAATGCATGTGGGTGGGACCCTATGCAATGGGTGGTAAGAATGGCACCATATCTTATGGGAAGGCCCATTTGGCCTACAGTAACATGGACAGTAGGCATGCTGAAGATTTTGAGAGTTAAGAAAGAAGCACTAAAGAGATACAATACTAACTCCGAGACCTATAGATAGAGGTTTAGATTGTTAAAATATTATGCCAATGATGTGCCAAGAGAGACTTTCATGAGATTACAGGAGCTATGCCTAAAATGGTTACAGCCAGAGGGAAAACCATTGTGGATATAGTAGACATTCTAGTAGTGGAACAGTATTTACAGATATTGCCCCATGAAGTACAGATTTGGGTGTGAGAGCACAACCCTGAAATTGGCGGGTTAGCAATTCCTTTAGCAGAGGATTTCCTCGCTGCAAGACAGCCAACAAGGAAGGGATATCAAACTGACCCCACAACACCAGCCCCCCAGTAACAAAAGCTTAAATTATACATAGAACCTCGTGGAATATACCAGACACCCAGAGGGAAGACCAAACCAGTGAGGTAGACCTTTAACTCCAAAATAATTTCAAGGAACTGTCAAGGAAAGGTGATATTGCCCGCTTGTACAAGCCCCAGAGCTGATGCATCACAGTTATCCTTGTTAACCGAGGGATATTTCTTAAGAGACATTGCCATTAACAGTAAAAATGTGTTCGGACTGGTGGATACAGGAAGTAAGAATGTTGTATTTGGTGCCGAAATAACTACCTTAAACACATCAGGGTCTTGGTAATAAGAAAAACATGCCACACAGAAATTTAGGCCTTCTGTTTACTTACATGCAGCACAGATACAAGGGAAAACTTATCTCAACACACACAGGAAGATTCACAGGCTCACAGGAAGTACATTTCTTAAAGTTGTACTGTGTAACATTTCTTAAAGCTGCACTACACATAACAATCCCTCCTTACTTGGCTAGAAAGTACATAAGTAAATAATTCAGTCAACAGTACGGTTATTAAATATACATGCAATGTCCCTTTAGTTAGTACTGAAGCTGATCTAACTGTTGTCGCCCATTAGCGACACAAAAGTACAGTCCTCCATATCTTTAAATTGCACTGGAAAACTGTCTGGCCCTCACCTAGCATACTAATGGTTCCTCTTCAAGTCCCACATCGAACTCCATTTCTCTGGATATCGGTAACCTCGATAAGGCATCTGCATTTCCATGCTGGTCTGTTGGTTGGTATGTAACCTCGAAATTATAGGCAGACAAAATTAATGCCCATCATTGAAGTTGGCTAACGGCTGTCTCTGAAATTCCTTTTCTGGACTGAAAATTGTCACTAGTGGCTTGTGATCCATCTTCTGGTGAAACTTGCAATCTAGCAAGTATTAGTGAAATTTCTGACTCCAAACACAATCACTAATGCCTCTTCTGAATCTGGACATAATTTCTTTCAGCTGCAGTGAGTTTGCATGAAGCATGGGCTATCGGCTTTTTCCACTCCTTCTGGATCTCTGTGGAAAAGGACAGCTCCTATACCAACAGGAGTAGCATCACAGGTCAATGTGATAGGAAAGTCTGGGTAATAATGAGTTAAATTATTCCCATTGGCTGGAGAGAGTTTGATGGCTTGAACTGCCTTACTGTTGGCCTTGGTCCACTTCACGGAGTACCCTTATGTAACAGTTCATTTAGGATGGCACATTTAGTGGCTAAGCCAGGTCTGAAATGATCATAAGAGTGCACCATACCCAAGAATGAGGGCAACTCTGAAACATTCTGTGGTTCAAGCATGTGCACAATGGCTTCCACCTTTCATCATTCAGACAAATTCTGTCTTTATCAATAGTGTAACCTAAGTATGTGACACTTGGTTGACACAATTGGTATTTTCTCTCCTGAGTCTGAATCCATCTTCTGCAATCTTTCTAAAGTCTTTGTAAATTAAGTAAATGTTCCTTCTGTCCTGCCCATGACAATGCTGTCATCCAAACAACAAGCGGCACCTGGTATATCACCCACAGTTTGCGCAATCACTTTTGAAAAATAGCAGGTGCAGAACTAAGGCAAAACATAACCATTTGTACTTGTACAGTCCTTGTGTGTATTAATCACTACCAGTTTCTGAGAGTCTGTATCTAGTTCCACTTGAAGGTATGCATCAACGAGGTCCAGTTTAGAGAGCCCCACACCACCATTCAGTCTATGAGAAAGTTTCTCAGGAAAGGGTAAAGGAAATACATCTGTGCTAAGTATTGGATTAAGTGTCACCTTAAAATCTCCACATATTCAAACCTTACCACCAGGTTTAGATACCACCACAATTGAGTAGCCAATCTGAAACTGAAACCTTTTCCAGTACACCTGCTCTTTCCAGTCTGTCCAATTCTGCATCAACCACCAGTTTTAAGGCAAAAAGTAAGCTTCGTGGTTTACAAAATTTAGAGACTGCATTAGGCTTTGTAACTATTTTGGCTTTAGCTGTTGTGCAACATCCCAGGCCTTTCCACAGCTCTGGATACAAGTCTAAAATCTCCCTAAGCTTGAGGTTACATTGATTTGGGGTACCTGGACAGCAGCAAGTAGCCCCAAACCGCTGGATCGATATGAATGTTTCAAAGAACCTGAGCGCCTCTGCCCAAAATGTCGACGCTTTTTGAAACCAGAAAGTTAAAGGTGTACCAGTCTTGGGAGAATCAGTTCTGCATACCAAACTGGTAAACAAGCCCAGTGGCTAACAATAGGACTGGCTTATCACTCCCTAACCTGGAACATGCTAATATTCAGCTTTTCTTGGAAGAAATAGAGAATACTGAGATTAAAGGTTATTTTATTTTATTGATGGGAGACTTTAATCTTCGGATATAAACTGGCTGGACTATAAAACCAATGGACAGCTAGAAAAAGTTTTCTTGAAATTACCTTATTACATGATTTAGAGCAATTGGTTAAACTTCCTACTAGGAAAGATAATATCTTAGATCTGATAGTAACTAATACTAAGAATCATTGTTCTATACCTCAAATTCTTCCTCCTCAGTGACAGTTATCATAACATGGTGTTATTTAATTTAAATAAAACCTCTATAGTAATTAAAGGCAAATCAACTTTTAGAAATTTTGCTAAAGGTGACTATGCCAATATTAGAATCTATTTGAGTAAATGAGAATGTAAAGAGTCCCTAAACGGATGTAGTCTGGAAGAAACTTGGGAGCACATCTTAAAGGAAATCTAGTACTGTACTAAAACATGGGTACCATTAAGGTTTAATTATAATAATAAGAACTATAGGATTCCCCAATGGTGGAATGGGAAGGTTAGGAAACTTATTAATAAGAAAAAGAGTGTATTGTAAATACAAGCAAACCAATAGAGAGGATGACCTGAATAAGTTTAAACAATTAGCAAAGAAAACAAAAAACAAATCTGCATGGCAAAACAAAAACTAGAATTAAATATGATTGAAAAAACAAAAGATAATAGGAAACAGTTCTATTATTATATAGGAACTTTAAAAGGAGTTCAGAATGAAATTGGTCCACTTGCCTCAAATGATGAAATATGGAGCAATGAGGCAGACATGGTTGAGGTACTTAATAATTACTTTGCAAGTGTCTTAAAACAGATAGCAGAGTAGAGTTGGATGCTTTGAATACAAGTAACCTCCCAATTACCACTGAACAGCAGGTTTTGAAATCAATTGGGAAACTAAAACTGGATCATCCCCAGGGCTGGATGGAATCAGTCCTCATTTTATTAAAACAGTGTGCAAGGAACTCCTGGGTCCACTAACTGTGTTATTTAATATTTCCATTCGAGAGGGCAAAACCCTGGAATCTTGGAGAAAAGCAAATATTACTCCCATCTTCAAGGGGAAGAAACCAAAATGTTTGTAATTATAGACCTATCAGTCTGACATCTATTGTCAGTAAATTAATGGAGCGGTTAATTCAAAATAAAATACTAGACCATATTAAAATAGTGATAGCCTAGACATAGCACAGCACAGATTTACTCCAGGTCGGTCATGCTTAACAAATATAATACACTTCTTTGATCCAGTAAGTGAGGCATTAGAACAGGGACTGCCCGTTGATGTGGTGTTTTTAGATTATGCCAAAGTATTTGACACAGTTTACCATAGTGTGTTAATAGAACAACTGCAAAAAATAAATCTTGATGGTAAAATAATACAATGGATTGACTCATGGTTGAGAGACAGACATCAAAGAGTGGTTCTTAGGATTTGAATCAAAGTGGACCAAAGTCACTAGTGGAGTACTCCAGGGCTCGGTACTGGGTCCACTACTCTTTAATATACTTATTTCAACTATGCAAACAAGTAAAGGGGTCTGGATCAGTAAATATGCAGACAACTGTAAAGTTGGATGTATTGTGAATGATACTGTGTCAATCAATAACCTGCAAGAAAATTTAAATAAATTATGTAATTGGGCCACCCTTTCTAAAATGAACTTCAATGAACAGAAATGCAAGGTAATGCACATGGGTAAACACAATATAAAGGCAATCTATGTAATGAATGGAATACAATTAACCACCACTACGGAAGAAAAAGATGTGGGTGTTTTAATCACTGACAACCTAAAACCTGATACACATATAACATTGTGGTTAAAAATGCTACAGCATTTTGAATGTATCCAAAGGCACATTAGAAGTAGAAATAAAGAAGTCCTATTACCACTATATATTAGCCTTATTCGACCTCACCTGGAGTATGTGTCTCTTTTATGCACCAACAGCAGTGGAAACAAAAAAATGGTTGAAAGAGTACAACAAAGGGTTACAAAGAAAATTAGTAGTGTCAAAACAAAAGCTATAGTGACAAATTAAGAACCATGAACTTGTACTCCTTGGAATACAGATCTCTAAGAGGGATCTGATTCTTATATTTAAAGCATTCCAAGATAACACATTGTTTACTACAATTTGTCTTGAAAAACAAATAACTTATAATAATACTAGGTCACATAACCTTCAACTTAAGACAACTGTGAGCCGAACAATAAGGTGTAAACATTTTTTACAAAGAGCTCCACCGATATGGAATGCCTTATCCAAGATATGTAGTCATGAGTAAGACACTGAACAATTTAAAATAAGCTTAGATAATCATAAGACAGAAAGTAAATTTGGTTTCCATCACTAAACCAGTGGTGTCAGGTTCGAATGGGTCTTTGGCCTCAAGAACCAGTATAATACCATGAAACTATGAAACTATTTGTATTGGTCAATGCAGTTTGGGTGGAGTGGTTGAATTTTTCTTTGAAAACAGTGGCTTAGACTTAGGTTTGAGCTGTTTCAATTTGGGGTTACTGCAGTTACTTGTACCTCATTTTAATGTTCATCTTACCATGTGCTTCATTTTCTGCAGCCTCATACATTTGTGCCAACTGTAAAAGTTCATCAGCAGACTTCTTGACACTTACAGAAAGTAATTGCTGAATATGATGTTCATTATTCAACCCCTATAACAAACTTATCAGCTAAATTAGATTCAATATGCTCTCTGATCTGCTCACATGTGAGAGGTAAGCTGCTTGATCTCAGCCAAAAAGACTGTAATGACTGACCTAGTTTCTGCTGGTAACTGTAGAATTTATACTGTACAGCCCTTGGAAAAGTTGTTAAACTGTATAGTGCATTCAATTTAGCCTTTAGCTCTTGATATGACAAATTCTCTGGCCAGTCCAGTGCACACAGACTGCATAACAGTTTGAAGGTTTCATTCCCAAGATAGTACAAAAAGCAGCTCGAATAAGTTTATCCTGTGGCTCAACATTTGCAGATTTTACGGCAGGATTAAGTAATAACCACTGACCAAACCATCTGGACCATGTATCCCAGTCCAATCCTGTAAAAACTCAAAGCTGGATAAGTTTCCATGATACTGTACAGTTCCAAATTGCTGACTTCTCCAGTGCAGAAAGTCACAAAATGGTGTAATTCAGTATGCTGGAGCTATGAAACTTTTCACCATCCTTGTCGCCAGTTTGTTACATTAGGTGGCTGAAAATAATTACCTTAAACACATCAGGGTCTTGGTAATAAGAAAAACATGCCACACAGAAATCTAGGCATTCTCTGTTTACTTCCATACAGCACAGATACAAGGGGAAAATGTATCTAACACACACAGGAAGATTCACAGGCTCACAGGAAGTATGTTTCTTAAAGCTGTACTGTTTAACATTTCTTAAAGCTGCACAACACATAGCAAAGAACACTTTAATTAGGCCAGAATTAGTGGTGGATGGACAGACCAATGATTCTACAATGAGAATTGTATGTGTGCATGGGGATACACACTGTTACCCAACTGCTAAAATCATGGTGGATGTGAATGGTAGTGAAGAAGTAATCACTGCACAGATTGTGCCTAATTTACCAGTGCCAATGGTACTGGGCCATGACTTCCCAGACTTTTTCCTCCCTTATGAAAAACACAGAATTGGTTACAGCAGTGACTACCAGAGCCCAAAGTAAGTGAGAACCATTATTGTGAGATACTTTTCCTTTGAGCAGGATATTTTGGATAGTCCAGGTAAGGATAAGTGTACGAGAAACCAGCAGAAGAAGAAACAGAAGGAATGGCGATGGAATGAATATGCACTGCCTGATCAGCAGTTACAGACAATATTTATAAATGCTGACATTATGAAAGAACAAAGTAATGATGGTTCTTTAAAAGTTTCTTTTCACAGGTTGATCCAGCAGTGGAAAAAGGTGCCCCAGAGATAATGTGTATAAATTAAATGTTGTTCAGGATCTGTACTAACCCACAGACAGGAGAGAGAGTGGAACAATTGCTGGTACCCACAAAATACAGAGGGCCTATCTTATTTTTGGGACATGACCTGCCTTGGGCTGGACACACGGAAGGAAAAGTACATTAAAATGCATTTTGTTAAGGTTCTACTGGCCAGGGATCCAGGAGAATGTGACTAAGTATTCTAAAGCATGTCTAGAGTGCCAACAAGTGGTACAAGTGGGGAAAGGAGACATAGTACCCCTGATGCCCCTACCTTTGGTAACAAACCCATTTGACTGGATTGGGATGGATATTCTGGTTCCACTGATTAAAAGTAATAAAGAAAATCAGTTTATCTTAGTCATTGTGGATTATGCCTCCAAGTACCCTGAGGATATCTCAGTGCAAACTGTGACCACACCTAGAATTGCTGAGGAACTGGTAAAAGTGTTTAGCAGGCTTGGTATACCCAAAGAAATAGTTACTGACCAAAGAACCAATTTCAGTGCCACCCTTCTGAAAGTGTTGTATAAATTATATGAGATAGTGGCCCTCATGAACATCCCCCATCACCCCAAATGGATGGATTAACTGAAAGTTGTAATCAAACTCTAAAACGATGATTAGGAAATTGCTGCATGAGGAGGGAAACAATTAGGATGACCTGTTACCTTATCTTTTGTTTGAGTATAGAGAGGTCCCTCAGGCATCTACTGGATACTCCCATTCACTATGTTATAAGGCAGGAACCCCAAAGGCCTTTGGATATAGTAAAAGAGAGTTGGGTAGAGGGGATGCACAGCAAGCATATTAACACAACCGAGTACCTGGGACAGTTACGACAAAGATTAATCAAGTACACCACACTAGCCCATCAGAATTGTGCCAAGGCCCAGGAGCACCAGAAACAATGTTATGATGTTAAAATGGGTAATAAACGTTTTGTTCCTGGGGAGAAAGTCCTATTATTATTCCTCCTTCCAGTAGAAGCTTTTAATGAAGTGGCAAGGACCCTTTGTGGTTACCTGCCTAACAGGGCCAGTGATGTATGAAATAGAATTGTCTGATAAAAAGAATGGCAAAAGGATTTACCATGCCAAATTTAAAAACAAAATGGTACAAAACCCAGAGAAAGACAGTTGCCTAGAGTTGGGTATGGTAGGCATACCTGAAAAAGTCGGAAATAGGTGCGGCCTATGGAAGACTAGATACTGTTATCAAACCAAGTCAGATGATGATTAATCCAGGTCTGGATGAGAAACAGAAAAGACAGGTTCAGATTCTGATCAACTCTTTCCCATGACCTTTACCAATACCCCAGGCTGAGCCATTGAGTAGCCCATTCCATTTGAACAGGATCAAATTCCATTAGATAAAACCATACAGAATTCCAGAAAGAGTTAGGCTGGAGGTGAAAGAGGAGATAGAGAAACTCATACACTTAGAGATAATAAAACCATCTACAAGTGCATGGGGGTCACCAATTGTAATTGTACCCAAAAAGGAAGGAGGAATGCACCTCTGTCACAACTTTAGGAGACGGAACACAATATCTCAATTCACGCATATCCTATGCCAAGAATTGATGACATCAACAACCTAATAGGAAATGCAAGTACATTACCACACTGGATCTGACCAAAGGATATTGGCAGATACCCCTTGACCAACAAGCTAGAGAGAAGATAGTCTTTAGCACACCCATAGGTCTGTTTGAGTTCAACATTATGCCTTTCGCTTACACGGGGCCCCATCCACTTTCCAATGATTTATGGACTGTATCCAGGCCACACACACCTGATACTGTTCTGCCTACCTAGGTGATGTGGTCATCTATTGCTCTGACTGGGAAACACATATGACACACTTAGTTGAGGTGATTAAGTCCATTAAGAATGCTGGATTAACTATTAACCCTGAGAAATGTGCTGTGGCCATGACAGAAACACGCTACTTGGGCTTTGTATTGGAGAATGGACAGGAGAAACCTGAAATTGATAAACTGGAGGCAGTGGCCAAATGTCCTAGCCCCTTCAAGATACACATTAGGTGATTTTTAGGTTTGGCCGGTTATTATAGGCGCTTCATACCAAACTTTTCTTCAGTAGCTATCTCATTGACCTATCTTACAAAGAAAAGAAGTAAGAATAAAGTAGAATGGGATTCCAAATGCCAAGAAGCTTTCCAGGCCATAAAAAATTGCCCTCTGTTCATCCCTCAGTCCTGAGAAGTCCAAACTTTGAGATACCATTTGAAGTACATACGGATGCTTCCAAACAGGGTTTGGGGTGTTACTAAGTCAGACCACAGGTGGGAGGAGCACCCTATCTTGTACATCTCTTGGAAACTGCATGAATGAGAACAAAATTCTCAACCATTGAGAAAGAGGCATTGGCAGCAAAATGAACCATAGAAGCCTTTGACATTTTATTTCTGTGATGCCAAATTTACGCTGGTAACTGACCATAACACCCTGTGTTGGATACACTCAATGAAAGATCAAAATACTCCCATAATGTGGTGGTATCAGGCATTACAGCCTATAATTTTGAAGTTAAGCACAGATCAGGTGCTGCACACAAAAATTCAGATTTTTGTCCCAACATGGAGTCATGAATGACAAAGCTTGAAAAGTATTGCTATATGCTGAATGTATATTGGTATTTGAAGCTCCAGGGTATGTTTAAGAAAGAAAGATGTAACGTCTGTATTTTATTAAGATATTCTTTCTAATGTTTTATTAAAGGGACCCTGGGGTGAAGCTTCCATTGTGGGTGGGAGGAAGCTGCAACCACCCCCACCCCACTTTAATGGTAGGGAATTATTGGGAGGTTGTCAAACCAGTTTATTAGGAATACTAGTTTGTTTTGAAGAGGGAGGTGTGTGGAAAGAAATGTGATACACCTCTAAAAAATTGTACTGTTGAACCCTGTCCTATCTTGTTTTTCTTCCCCTTTCAGACTTCTGTTGTGCAACAGTACCTCGTTTTTCCCTTTTTCTCTATATATATGTTATTTCCCTTATCCTAGGTAGGCCACCTAGGATAGTATTGCACTATCCACTACTATACTTCAACTCTCTTTCTCTTGTTAATTATATAAAACAGTTACTTTCAGTTCATACAGACCCCCCAAAACTCCAAAGAGATAAGGAGTTAGTAACCTGAAGTACTACACAGTAAAAGAAAAACATGCATGTCCTCTGACAATATAATAAAAGAAGATGATTGTTTTAAAATCTTCTTGTAAAAAGATAATATAGAATAAAGATGAAATGTCCATTAAAGCAGGATCCTGGGATATGAAAATATATTGCCAAAGGTAATGTAAGAATCTGGTGCAAGAAATAAAGAAGCAGTCCTGAAATGAGTGGCTTGATGTATTGGGCAAAGCACTATGTGCTTTGCAGTTGCCCGAGTAATAAAACTATATGAAATGTTCCATTTTGTTTCTTGGTGCATGTAACCTGGTGCCCGAGCTGTTTTAAATGAAGTTGTTATAGCTTGTATTGACAAGCTCTGTTAAAAAGCAGTAGGAAGAAAAAGGAACCCAGAGAGGCAGAGTGACAATGAAGTTGTGGCTGCCTGCCCGAAAAGAAAAAGTGAGCAAAATAACTTTCACTTTCGGCGCAAGTCACACTGCAGACGACTTGCACAGAAAAGACCTAAAATATACTCATCTGGAGTCAGTAGGAGATTGCTCCTATGTGCCTGATCCTCCAGTAAAGAGAGCATGCTTCCAAATAAAGAAAAGTAAACAAATAAGCACAGCAAGGCAGAATCAATGGCTGAGTGCAAATGGGAGTTTGCAATTGCAGCTGCCATTCCTGCAATACTGAAAAGCTCCCAGTCCCCAAAACCTATAATAGGGTGGCTAAACCAAGGCGACCCTGTGTAAAACCAACATGTAAAGTCTTGCATTACTGCTAAATACAGTAGACTGTGAATTCAAGAGAGGAAGCTGAAAAGCATGAATAAAAACAGGAAGCACAGTTTCAAAGGAAAAAAGTTAAACCCTCTGTGATTCTGTATAGCCTGATCAGAAGATATTGTACTCTTGTACATCCCAGTGGTTTACAAATAACTATAGTAGGTTTGCAACCCAGTAAAGAGACTTACCTGAGACCTTACAAAGTATCAGTACTCTTCTCAAGCTTGCAGATCTTAAATGGGGGTTTCATTAAGGGATTAGTGCCTCTACTGTTCTCTTTTACATAAAATTCTGATAATCCCATCACTCAGATGGTAACCAAAGCTGTCATATTTGGGTTGCTAGGTAATTAGCAATCTAATTAAGGCTATAACCTGAATAAATCTTTTATATTCCAGACTACTGGGTAGAAAGCAACAGTATTGGCGAAAGGTTGACGTAACTACGGATTGAGGAAACTAGTTGCGGTCCAAACTTTACCAACAACTCAGAATTCCAGATATTCTGTTAAGGGTCTAGTCAGGTGACCATGACCCAGGGAATAAATATCCCCTCCACTGGTCATTAGGCAGTTGAGCCTTGATGGTGAGACAGAGAGGTCTACAGTGAGGTAGACCGTGAGATCTCAAAAGAGTAATACAGAAGTATAGAGACTGTAGCAATTCTACAGCCTTGTGACTGTATTTAAAAGTCTATTGCAAGAAACCACTGAGGAACAAGTGGTCATTGTTACTGCATATTATTTTCCTGACTTTAATATTCTTTTGGTTTTTCTGATTTCTTGGTTTATTCTTTTCCTTTTCGTACATAAGTTCTAAAATAAATGTCACATTCAGTGTGTTTAAATCTTCAAATATTGCCTCACCTGCATTATTTCCAACCCTCTGGACAGTGATGCCCCCAAAGCCATTAGGGCTACCATGTCAACTATTGGATCACTTTACTAGTATCTCAGGGCTTAAAGTAAATCTCAGCAAGCTGGAAGTACTTCCCTCAATAAGAATTGCACAACTACTATGTTCTGGCAAATCAGCTGAAATGGGCTAGCTCAGGCAAGGCAAGGCCAGGCAATTTTATTTATAGGGCACCCAATCCCGGATGCTGTGGGTGCTGAACATAAATAACAACATACAACAATAAATTAAAACATATGATAAAACCTCATTAAAACCATAACAAAATTAATATTCAGCAGTATTAAAAGGTTTCCAGAAGTCAATCTTCAAGGGAATGGCCACAGCTAAGGATGGCATCAGTAGTCAAAGGCCAGGCTGAAAAGGCGGGCCTTCAGCCTCCTTAAATACTTCAATTGAGGGAGCCTCCCAGACTGCAGGTGGAGGCGAGTTCCACAGGTTGGCCCAGAGACACTAAAAGCACGATCTCCCAAGGTCTTGAGCCAAAACCTGGGAATGTCCAGGAGGCCCCTCAAGGAGGAGCAGAGGGAGCGAGCAGAGGACACTGGGGTCAGGAGCTCAGACAGATAACCAGGACCCAGCCGATAAGGCCTTAAAGGTGAGAAGACCCACTTTGAAAAGGACCTCCACCTGACCATCAGTCAGTGCAGGGCACGAGACTGGAGTCAAATAACTGGCCTCAAAACCCATCAGTAACCGGCTGCTGCATTCTGCACCAGCTGCAGTCTGTGGCGGGTCCTCCGATATAAATATAGAAATATAAACTTTGATGAAGAGAAGGACTGCTTGGCCCACTTAGTCTGCCCATTTCCTACCTACAGGATAAGCTGCAAATCCTAGTTAACCAACAGCCTATTTCTTCTTACCCCCACAAAATTGCCTTATGTCTGTCCCATGAATTCTTGAATTCTCACACAGTTTTAGACCCCACAACCTCCTCAGGAAGGCTGCTCCATGTGTCCACCACCCTTTCTGTGAAATAATACCTCACATTGCCCCTGAAGTGCCTCTCCCTGTCTTTAAATTGTGTCCCTTGTTCTTGCACATCTCTTTTCTGAAAGATGCTACCCTCTTGGACTTTGTTGATTCCACTGAGGTACTTAAAAGTTTCTATCATGTCCCCTCTCCCTTCTTTCCTCAAGGGTATACATATAAAGCTCCTTTAGTATCTCCTCGTATGGCTTCTCTTGCAGACCCTGCACCATTTTAGTTGCCCTCCTCTGGGCTGCCTCTATCCTGTCTATGTCCTTGCAGAGATGGGTTCTCCAGAACTGGACACAGTACTCCAGATGGGGTCTCACCAACTGTCTGTACAGGGGATAACCACTTCTTGTTTTCTGCTGGTGATGCCTCTCTCTATACATCCCAGCATACCCCCAGCCCTCCCTACTGCCTTCTCACATTGCTTGCTAACCATAAGATCATCTGATATGATTACCCCAGGTCCCTTTCCATTTTGTTGTTGTTACTACCTCCCCCATTTGTGTAATCTTGCCCTGGGTTTTGCTTTCCAGGTGTATTATTTTACACTCTTTGCATTGAATCCAAGTTGCCATACTTCTGACAATTTCTCCAGCCTTGCCAAGTCCTTCTCATCCTTTCCACGCCTCCTTGTGTATCAACCCTGTTGCAGATCTTTGTGTTATCTGCAAAGAGGCATACTTTTATTTCCAGTCCCTCTGCAATGTTCACTTATAAAGACATTAAAAAGGACTGGACCCAGTACCCCACTAGTAACCCCTCTTCTTCAGAGAGGACTCCATTTACAGTTACCTTCTGTGTCCTGTTATCCAACCAATGTTTTACTCCAGGCAACCACCCTGGGACCCACCTCAGGCTGGTTAATTTGACTATTAATCTTTGTGTGGGACTTTGTCAAATGCCTTGCTAAAGTCTAGGTAGGCCATGTCCACAGCCCCTCCCTGGTCTACTACTTTGGTCACCCAGTCAAAGAAATCAATTAGATTCATCTGACATGACCTTCCGCTGTGAACCCATGCTGCCTTGGTTCCTGTGCCCCACTGGCCTCTAGGTACTCAACAATTATTTCCTTCAGAAGTGATTCCATCACTTTCCCTACCACAGAGGTCAGACTGACAGGTCTGTAGTTTCCAGCCTCTGTTTTGGTCCCACTTTTGTTAAGGGAGTCACATCCACCTTCCTCCAGTCCTCAGGTACCACCATCCTACCAAGATTTGTTAAAAGGGTAGTCAGTGGTTTCACTAGTTTCCCTTCATTATTTTAGAATTCTGGGTTGAATTTCGTCAGGCCCCATTGCTTTGTCCACCTTCAGTTTTAGTAGTTCTTTCAGAACCCTTTCTTCTGTGAAAGGACTGGGATCGACCCCCTATCAAGAGTGCTTCTGATCAATTGGATTAGGCACCTCTCCTCCTCCTCTTTTGTGAATACTGAGCAGAAATATTAGTTCAGTATCCCTGCTTTTCACTGTCCCCACCTACCGTCCATTCTGTTCAGCCTCACTATCCTTCTTTGTCTTTCTACACTCCTGATGTACCTATAAAAGGTTTTATCCTTCTTAACTGAGTTGGCTATCTTTTCCTCAGTTTGGGCCCTTGCTATTCTGACTTCCCTCCTGCTTCCTTCTGCCTTAACTGGTACAGCTCTCTGTCCTGCTCCTTCTGTGTTTCCTTATACTTCCTGAATGCTATCTTTTTCTTCCTGACTTTCCCGCACCTCTTTTGAAAACCATAGTGGCTTTTTCTTTCATTTTATTTGTTTATTTGCTTCACACAAAGGCTTGTTGCCTCTGTGATGGCAGTTTTGATGTTTCCCCATTGTTGCTCCACCCTCCTTCTAGCCTGTTTGCTAGTGCTTTCTAAGGCACTTTCCCATCTTGCCAAAGTCAGCCCTCCTGAGGGCCAGTACCTTCACTTTTGTATGGCTTGACTCTGTAGCTGAGTTTATCGTGAACCATACTGTTTAATGGTCACTTGTTCCCAGATGGCAACCCACTTCTAGATCTGAGATCCTCTCACTGTCCCCATTTGACAGTATGAGGTCTAAGATTGCCCCCCATGAGTGGGTTCTGAAACTAGCTGTCTGAGGCATACCACCTATAGGGCATCAGGAATGGACCTGCTTTTGATATGGCTGCAGCAAATGTGCTCCAGTTAACATCTGGCATATTCAGGTCTCCCATCAACAGTATCTCCTTTCTCTGCCATCCTAAGATTGCCTTCTATCATATCCTTGTCCATTCCTCCCCCTGACATGGGGTTTGTATACAACCCTGTGCTGATTGTGGTGTCATTTCAGTCTCTAAGGTGACCCACAGTGTCTTCTCTCCTCCTGTTTACTCTTTTGTTCAGCTGCTTTTATTCCTAACTTTACATGAGAGCTACCTTCCCTTCTCTCCTCTCTCCCTGTCTCCTGTAGGTTATGTACCCTGGTATGTGAACATCCCAGTCATGGTTCTCTGTGTACCATGTTTCTGTGACTGCTACAATATCCAGGTATCCCTCCATCAAGGCCACCAGTTCAGGGAGCTTGTTGCTCAGACTATGGGCATTGGTACTCATTACCCTCCATTTCCTGATGGCCTTACTCCTTTTGCCCCATCCCTGTCCTTTTGCCTTCGTCACTTTCTCCATTTACCCCTGCCCTTTTCCCTATTGACATCTCTATCTTGGTGTTTACCTCACTTACTACCCTGACTTTTTGGGGAGGCTAGGGTTCCCTGCTCCTTTCCAGTGCCTCCCCATGGCTGGTTAAGCTAGCCAATGAAGCATTTAAACCTGTCACCTAGGGTCCTGTTCCACCTCCTGGACGGATGCAGCCCATCATGCCAGTATAGGCCTGCATCATTCCAGGTGAATCCCAGTCCCCAAAGAAGCCAAATACCTGAGCTGTGCACCAGTTTTTCAACCAATTATTGAATTCCATGATGGGAGCACCCTAGCCTTTCCGCCATGGACAGGCAGCACCTCCGAGAAGGTTACCGTGCATGCTACTTGTTCAAGGCCCTCCCCAACTCCACAAACTCTTCCTGCACTGCTCTGATCCCTTTCTTAGCCTGGTCATTTGTCCTTAGGTGGACAATGACATCCAGCTCCCTCCACTGTGCAGCTGCTCCAGCGATCCTGAGGATTCTCCCTGTCCCTCCAAGCCATGGCTCCAGGAAGGCACCTTACCTCCCTCTCCCCTCTTCCCCAGTTCTGCCTTCCTAACAATGGAGTCCCCACCAGGAGTTGTTTCTCCTGTGGGGTCCCAAGGCAAACTCCTGTGGGTCTCCTTTGTGAAGGTTCCTAGCATCCTCCTTGGTCTCCACTGCGGTGCCTCCATAGAGGAACCACACTTTGCCAGAATGGCATAGGAATTGTGGAGAGCTACAACTGGAGAGATGCACTCTTTTCCACCACCATCACCCTCCCTGATCCCACTGTGGTCTAACCGCCTCCTTTCTTGGCAACCTCTGAGGCAACAACAGTGGTCCTGGTGGTTTCTGGATGGAAGAGAAGGTCCCACAAATCCTGGCCAACTCAGCCTGGAGATGAGCAACCTCCTCCCTCAGCCCAGAGAGGTGCCTGCAGATGGGACAACACCGCATCCTCCAGAACATCTCCCGGAAGACTGCTGCTCCACAGCCACTGCACTGCACCACTCCCATCATGTCTTATTTATGTCCCTTCACTGTTGTTTAGAATCCTTACTCTTTCCTCTGTTTTTTTCTCCTTCTCTACTTACTTACTGTCTCTGTGCCCTTAAGCTCCTGATCTGAGGCAAGAAGATCCTATATATTTCTCAGTAGGCTCCATACTTGCTCAGAGGAAGACCTCCAGCAGTGAAGGGGTGGAGAGCTACCTGCCCTTCTAGTATGGTGAGAGTCTTTGGTGGTTCTGTGATCACTCACTCTGCTCCCAAACAGGAAGTTCCTGTTGTCAGTCAAATCCTGTGCCTATAAAAGTAGAACTAGCTTTAGGTAGGAGGGTGGAGGGGAGGGAAGGAGGCAATATAGACCCAGTAGAGAAGTAAGTCCACAATGAGCACTCCTTCCTCCTGGTGTTCTCTGCCAAGCCTCTGGCAGAATCTATCTAGGGCAGTGTTTAAATCTAGCTTCCTTCTAGCTAAGCCACTACCCCTACTTAATAGATCTTTCTACATGTAATTAAATTGCACAGATAACAATCCCTTCAGCCACCTGAGATTTACACCTAGATAACTACTCAGATAACCATTCACTTCAGCTAACTCAGACAAATACAGTCACTTTTTTTGTTTGTGTGTTTTACCCTAAATTGAAGGTCCCAGAGAAGAGTTCTACTTCTTTAGTCCCAGTAGATAAATCTAGTCACACAGCACTCCTTCCTCCTGGTGTTCTCTGCCAAGCCTCTAGCAGAATTTATCTAGGAAAGTGTTTAACTCTAGCTGCCTTCTACCCAAGCCTCACCTCCACTTAATAGATCTTTCTACATGTAATTAAATCTGACCTTGAAGTACAGAGCATTACAGCAGTCTAGCCCAGAAGTCACAAAGGCATGCACCAGTGTTGGCAGGTCCTCTGGTGGAATAAGTGGCTTAATCCGGGCAATGTTCTGCAAGTGGTAAAAACACTGCTGACTACAGATGGCACCTGATCTTCAAAGATCAATCTTCTATCAAGGATCACACCCAGATTTTGCACCCTCAGAGAAACCACCAATGGCCCGCCCCAGAACAAGTCCAGAGTCAGCCCTGGTGGCAACCCATCATGCTCTGCAACCAGGCTCGATCATCAGCACCTCAGTCTTAGCCAGGTTGAGTCTCAGCCAGCTGAAAGCCATCTAGTCATTGATTTTAGCCAGACTGCTGTTAAGCACATCGACAGCTCCTGATGTTCCAGGTGCAAAGACAAGTACAGTTGGGTATCATTTGCATAGCAGTGAAACTCACACTGTGTTGTCAAATGATCTCACCCAGTGGCAGCATGTACACTGCAACAACATTGGAGACACAGATCAAGCCCTGAGGTACTCCACAGGACAGAGGCATTGGGGAGGAGGAGAAATTCCCATCACTACCTGCTGCACCTCATCCAAGAGATAGGACTCAAACCATTTGATGACGAGTCTGCAAACTCACAGAGCCGATTGAGAAGCATGACATGATCCACAATGTCAAGAGCAGAGGAGAGATCAAGGAGTATAAGAACTGACCTGTCTCTATCTCTAGCCCTGAGCAGATCATTATGCACTCGACTAGAGCAGTTTCAGTTTTATGTCTAGCCCCAAACCCGACTTGAAAGGCTCATAGACACACGAGGACACCCAAGCAATCCTCAAGCTGTTGTGCCACCAATTTCTCGAAAACCTTGCTCAAAACAGGCTAGATTAATGACAAAGTCTAACTGCTAGACTGCTTCAGATTCTATAGTGCCTGGTAATATGTCTCTCCAATGTAATGTAACTATATGCCTAGCTAACATCTTGTACAGACCATGCATAGGCACACTGCCTCCTCTGTTCTTCTTATATGCAGCCCACTCAATAGCAATGTGATTGTTGTAACTCCACAAATTGTTGTAGCATTTTGTAAGTATCTGTCACTGTATATCCATCGGTATTATGTATGTTGGTGAGGTAACTCATTGAAGGCATGTTTAACTGTATACTCCTGCTGTATTGTATGTTCTATGTGTGGTTCATAGCTCAGTGCTTGTGATACGTACAGTACAGCTGAATGATATAGGTCATGCTTGGTTACATTGGAGGTAGACCAGTAGGTAGGAAAGTGCCTGCAGTATGTATGAGTTGGACGATATGGTTAGTGCTTAGATGCGGCAGCATCAATATGAACATAGGTCAGTAATTGAAGTACATAAGAACTGGATTGGATATGAATGGTGCTTAGATACTTGAACAAATGATATAGCAACTTGTTAGAACTTGATGTTTTGGCCTTTCTCTGTAGCCCACCTTTGACGGGATGCTCAGTTGAGTAGGATTGAAGACCCCCCACCTGGTGGAATAAGGCCTTTGGTGGTGAAGTGAGTAAGCTGAGTGCAGGCTACTACTACAAGGGCAGAAGAATTGAAATCTCCAGGCCCCCATGTAGGGTGAAGCAGGTAAGTGTAAATAGGCAATATAAGCCCGATGAACCTCCAGGCCCCATATGGGGTGAAGCAGGTAAGTGTAATACAGGCCACAAAAGCCCAATAAACCTCCAAACCCTGATGGGGTGAAGCAGATAAGTGTAAAATAGGCAATATAAGCCTGATGAACCACCAGCCCCATATGGGGTGAAGCAGGTAAGTGTAGAATAGGCACAAAAGCCCGATGAACCTCCAGACCCCATGTGAGGTGAAGCAGGAAAGTTTAACATAGGCAGTATTGCCCAATGAAGGTGAAATGGGCAAAAGAGGTGATTTGAGGGGAGGCAGATAGAAACTCTGCCCCTTGCGGGCGAGGCAGGTTTCTAAGGAATAAACATATGACCTCGTAGTGGGCGAGTAGGAATAAGTCGAGCAGAAGCAAGCCCATATGGGCAAGGTAGATAGAAACCTCCGCTTGTTGAGTAACATTAGAAACTCCATGTCCCTTGTGGGCAAGGCAGGTTTGTGTATGGTAGATGTTGAAGCCCATTGAGGGTGAGTAGAGTAAGTGGAGGAAGCCTCCTGTTTTGCTGAGCAATACATCCCTGCAGAAGGTGGTGTAGATGTGCTCTTGAGCATGAGCCAGGGCCAAAGGCAAACTGCAAAGGTGAACTTATGAGGTTAGGTATGACAAGGTCCAGTAAAAAGTTGAGTCCCTGATGGTCAAGGCATGGTAGAAGAATACGGTGAGCTGAGACTGAGTTAGATGAGTTGGCAACCGCCCAGATATGATAAGCCCCATAGCACTGGAGTAGGTTAATGTCCGAGCTGGAACGGTGAGATCGGGATGGCTTGATGGAATAGAGCATGGCTAAGATATCCTGGCAGGAGAAGGCAGCATCAGTAAGTTCCAGAACAAGCTGAAGCAAGCATGGTGAGGAACATCAGTGGCACTGAGTGCGAATGTCCTGTACTGTCATCAATAGAAGCAGAGGTAAGGTTCACAGCCAAACAAGAAAGGACATCCTTGATGAATGCAAGTCAGGTGGAAGTAGGTGGAAGGTAGGCAGCTGGCAAATGCCCAGTACTAGATAACTACAACTGAAGGTGAGATATCCTGGTAGAGTCCCCACATGTTGCAGGAAGTCAGTGAGGAGGCAATGGGAAGATAGAGAGTCTGACGAGAGGTGGGTAAATGATGCCCAAAGAAGTATGATGGCAATCTGGAACAAGGTGGGCAGAATGTGAAGCAGGAGCAGAACCAGGTCCAATTTGAGGAGAAGGGAAACCACACAGGCACAGGCAAAACATAGGTGGATGGAATGAATCAAAGTTCTGATACGCCATGATCAAGATGAGCAAGGTGAGGAGCAGGTAAACAATACTAAGAGGACAGTCTGGCAGAAGGAGATGCAGCTTGTGATGGAAGGTCAAGAAATGACGGTAATGTGAGCCAGGAGCTGAGTGCAAACAACAGGAAGAAGGCGCTTGCATGCTGTAAATCCAGTGGTGCAGGGCAAACCATGAGGCTGTAGAGAAAACTCCCTCCTCAATGTCATGGCAGAAGCAGATGCTGAAGGAGACAAGAGGATGACAGGGCACTGGAGAAGCATGATGGAATGAGGCAGTAGGGTAGGCTCAGAAGAAGGTCAGCAGGAACAGGGATCCAGTAGCATGAAAAGTGCCGTGAGTGAATGTTGGTGGTGGAGTAAGCCACAAGTTCCCCAGAGAAGGCAGCAATAAGCAATGGGCTAGACCTCCACGTATGCTGGTTGGACTGCAAGCAAGACCTCCATGTAGGTCTGCCAGAGGAAAGAGAATGAGTGCGAGCTGAGTTAGGGAGCCAGTAGGATATGCAATATCCCATCCTCAGATCCTCAGAGTGCATTGTAGGTTCTGTAAGCTTGATGATGATGTACTGCAATTTGGAATCCAGGGAAATGTGCTAAGGAAGGTACAGCCTATGTGGTCATCATGGCGAAGCCTGAAAAGAATGCCTAGGACACTGAGCAAGAACCATTTGCATATAGAAGGAAGAATGACCACCTTTCTTGATATAGTCGCCAATCCAGAGGCAGGCAGATAGAGGAATACGTGCTACGCCTCTTTGCACGGTGAGGAAGAAAGGAAAGGAGGAGACGAACCAAGCAGCAATGCAGGTTTGAATGGTGAGAACAGCACTGCAGGGATAGCAAAGCCTCAATATCCTGGTCTTACCAGTAGAAAAGTAATAGATAGGCAGGTTAGGTTAGGGGAGAAGAATGTCAGTCTAACCCAGCTAGCTGAGTTTACAAATGGCGACAAATGCAGAAGACTGGAAAGCAGAAGAACTGTTGAGAAGTGGATAAATCCAAGGGGAGTTTCTCCCCATGAAACTGGTGTGAGAGGGAAATATATTGAACTGTTGGAATATCTGGCATCCCACCGTTACTACTTAATGTACCTGAGCCCCGGACTCATAGACACAGGCTCCTTCTTGAACTACACATGGAGATTTTCAATGCATGAAGCATTAGTGCCATCTAGTGATCAAATGCAGCAGCACAGGAACAGCCAACAGAACTGATGTAGAAATGGCTGAGAGGCCGTGTTGAAGCGGTAAAGCAGTGCTGCAAGTTGAGAGTCAGCAGGAATCGCTGTATCTGCAAGCACAATGCGCCTTCGCTAGGTGAATTGAATGTTGACGGACAGTGAACCAGGGCATGGAGAGAACAGCTCACAGAATGCTGGCTAGGAGAAGGCAGTTTGGATTGGAGCAATAGGCGGCTACACTCTGGCATGCAGTGTGATGCATTCCATGAGGCTTCAAGCAAAGGGATCCAGCATACTGCAGGGTGTGAGCATCCTCACGATAATCAGAACTGTGCAGCTGCATGGAGCGGCGGCTGCTCAAAGAGAAGACAGCTAGAGCAATGGGGCAAGGAGCTGCTAGTGTGCAGCCGAGCGAGAGCGGAGTCAGCAAGGAAGGGGATGAGCAGCAGTGGCACTGGAGCTGCCGGTAGAGGAGCATGGCATGGAGCTAGCAGCCACAGGAAACCCACAAAAGAAGAGAGAGGACAAGGTACGGGAAAGAGACACAAAAAGGGCAACGGAAGCAACAAGGGGATAACAAAAGGAAACAAACAAAATGAGAGTAGGAGAGGATGAAAGGAAGTGGGGGCAAGAAAGCACAGGCAAGACAGAGGACAGAAACAAAGAGAGCAGCCACGAACCAGCTGCAACACGCCAGTGAGGGTGATTCGATCTACAGAGCAGGCACAGCCTGAGGGTTTATGTCGGAGATAGGGAGCAGCTATTCCCATAGAACCTCAGCTACAGCCTTCCAATTATGTATTATGTGTTACGTGGATATGACGTGGAGTTTTGAAATGAGTCTATGACTCAAAGGACTGTAATTCGAGTACCTTACAAATATATAAATAAATAAATAAGTAAAATAAAAGGAGGAAGCAGTATAGCGTAGTGGTTTAAGGCTCTGAGCTGCAAATCTGGTGACATCCTGTAGAACAGACCTGGGTTTGAATTCCACAGCTTCCACTTGCATACTGTGTGACCCTGAGCAAGTCAATTAACTTCCTGTGCTCTCAGGTTGCTCCTGTAAAAAGCTTTCAGCTTAGTGTGCTATTCCAGGTAAAACAACTAAATAAAAAAATAAAAATAAAAAAGGCAGGTTGGAGATCAGACAGTAATTCTTCAGGACATCTGTGGCCGTTGAAGATTTCTTTGGATGGGCTTCACCAGTGCTTCTTTCAGAGCAACTGGGAATATTCCATCCACCATAGAGCACCTGGCAATCCCGTGAATACCAGGCCAATGGCATCAACACATCTCATTAAGAAATGCCTTGGTACCGGTCCAGTTCACAAAACGTGGCTTCAGCTCTAAGATCACCTTAGTCAGTTCAGACACCTCCCCTGGCCAAAACTCCTCCCAGGCAGACTGAGTGCCTCTGAAACTTCCAACCCAATCACTGCAAGGTGAGAGCTCCCTGGCAGAGTCCTCAACCAGATGGTTGACACTCTGTCGGAGAAAATCAGAGCAAACACTTCACAGAAAGTGGTTGAGAAAGCTTTTGACTGAAAACAAGCAGGATGTAAAAGCCTATCCACAGTCCAAAAACTGAGAGGGTCTGTTTTTCCCCACGGCAATCTCCCCTGGACAGACATTCTACCTTCTTATGGGAAATTGCCCCTAGTACCAGCATAGTGAGAATGTATGGCCAGCCTGTCAGCCTTCAATTGGGTCTTCCACCAGCAATGCTCCAACTTCCGACCCTGATCTTCATCACCTTCGATCTCTATCAAACCAGGGGATCTCAAGTGAGATGATCTGGGTCTGATACAGACTAGTGTGATGATATCCAGAGCTTCAGCAAACACACAGTTATAGGTGGCCACCACCTCTCCAATGCCAATCGCACATGCTGCATCAGCCCTAGGTCAGCTAATGCCAACAGTCCCTCTGGATCAACACCCCTTAAGGGCAATAGCTGACTATCTCCACAGGCAAGGAACTTTCAGAAAGGGCCTCAAAGCTGAACTCCATGGTGCAGTGATCAGACCAAATGACCTGATCAGTCTTGAGGTTGTCAATCTCAAGATCCAGCTGGAACACCAGATTGATTGTGTGGCCATGTTGGTGGGTAGAAGAAGCAACCGCTAGACAGGCCCAGTGATTGCATCAACTGGAAGAGGTCGTAATGAAATGCAATGATTCATTGTGGACCCAGGCATAGAAATCCCCAAGATTAAACACTTGAGGACTCCAACACCTGGTCAATGATGAAGTTCACTACCTCCTGTAGGAATTCCTCTCCCACACCAGGGGCAGTAAACAAGGAGAATATTGTAACCTGTACCTGCATCCCCATACACAGCGATGCACTCAAAGGATCGGGTATTACCAAGAGGGTGCACTGAAAAGCTCAGGCTGGATCTAAAATGATGGCCACTCCCCCACCCCTGCAATCCTTCTTTGGACAGTGTGCCATGATGTATCCAGCAGGATGGTGTCCTCAAAAACTGGGCCCACATCGCCACCTTCACAGGTCTCTCCAGATGCAAGCCAGGTCAACAGAAGAAATCAAGTCCACAAAAATAGCAGTCTTGTTCTCATCGACCTGGCATTGCAAAGCACAGGTATTACATATTTGAGATTCACACCACAGCCTCCTTGGCTGACACCTGCAAAGCCAAATTTTCACCTCTGCTAACTAATCTCACTGCAGACATCAGATGGTGACAGGCACTGCATTTTGCCCCAGACTGGCACCGAGGTACTTTACCTACTGGCCCACCTACCCCTTTATATATGTGAAAATGGTTTTCCCTCCTTAACAAACTCTTTGTGAGACAGGAAATCCCTACACTGAGCAGGTCCAAGCTGAGGAAACACTGGATGGAAGGCGGGTGGGGTCTGTCCAAGTTTGCACACTACCACATAATGTTTACCACAGCTCAAATGTTACAATGGTGCCTGGAAAAATTTTCCATGCCCCCCAATGGGCTGCAGGCAGTTGAAGGCCACTTAGTTGGTGCCAGGACACTATGGTTCATACTATGCTCCAAATCTCCTACTGGCATGTCCCATTTTCCTCTTATTTCACTCTCCCTCCATTAATGGCAGAAAGTATGAAGGGCTACTTATAGTGATAGCATGTCTATACAACTCACGCCTCTCTGGGATAACTCTTTCTTCACAGTTGACCACAAGCTCTGTGCTGGTCCACATGGAGAAAGGCAGGTATCACAATGGTGCAAGTCCTATGTATACCCAGTCACCTGACTCTCAAAACATTCCAGGTCTCGCCCAAAACGCTGGTTGCCTCTGTCCGATTTCTGGCATCATCTCAAAATTGAGCTGCAGTTACACCCCACATCCGCACACACTCACCCTAGACCATAGTCCCTGGAAGTAGTATCATTCAATGGATTAAGCAAAAAGAAAGGAAGGGTGGGATGCATTTGTAAATGTCTGAGGGACATAAGCCCATCACCACTGACCACAATAAATCCACTTGGGAAAAGAACTGGCCATTGATATTTCTGACCAAGGATGAAAGAGTTGCTGGGATGTGAGGCATGCAGAGATACCAAAGCTTAGCTCATCCAGCTTAAAATACTGCATTACTGGTACAGAGCACCCTATACCTTCACCAACAAGGAGTCCTCCCTTCTGACGTGCTGGAGATGTAACCAAGGCACTGGCTCCCTCTCTCATATCTTATGGTCATGCCATATGATCTGGCCATTCTGGGAAAGCATTATTAAATTATGTCAACCAATCATTTTTGTGACTTCATCACAGATGAATCCTTTGCCCTGTTAGGGATGATTGTTCTCCACATATTGGCCTAGTCCGTAAGATCCACTGCTGAATAATGGCTACTATCGCCTTCAAAGACTCATATCCTCAGAAGGTGGTGGACCCCTGATGTACCCTCTTTAATGAGTTGCTGCACACAATAAATCATCTGGCTATGTTAGAATGCCTTTCATATCTAGCCGTTGGTAAAACACAGTAGTATTGTCTGTATGCATTTGTACATAACAAAGTGTGTGGATCCTTTGACTTACTTTTTGTGGTACATAGTTAGACACGTGGTATGCAATTCTGTGTTCAATGCTAAGACCAATAAGCTGTATGAAATACCTGTGAATAGCATGCTATCACATGCAAGAGATGCACTTGAAAGTTTACGTGTTTCGTGTTTGTTTTGTTGTACTGTTTGAAATGCATTCAGTAAAAAATTTACGTTAAAAAAAGGTCGCTGAAAAGATAATGGCTAAATGTAGCATTCTGAAGGTATAAGGAGATGCAAGGAAGGAGAATAGAAGTGTATCAGGGGAAACAAAGGAAAGCAGAGAAAGCAGTATAGAACCCAAAGGTGAAAACTGAAAAAAATAGCCAGAAGGTAACAAAAGGGGACAAACCAGCTTTGAAGGATGCAAGTGAAAAGAGAAAGATCAGAGTTGGGATTGTAAGGTTAAAAAGGAAGAGAGGACTGTGCAGACCAGGAAAGGTGTACATCCTGAACAAATACTTTTGTTCTGTGTTCATAGAAGAAGAACAAGGGAAGGGTTCACAAAAAGTAACAGACGTTTTGGAGAGGAGGTAGATCTTAGTCCTTTTAGAGGTGAGAGTCCTGAAGGACTTGCTAATCTGAAAGGTAGACAAAGTAACAGGGCCAGATGGTGGTACATCCAAGGTATTGAGGGAGCTCAGTGAAATACTGGCTGCACTCCTGACAATTCTGTTTAACAGCTCACTGGAAACAGGAGTGGTTCTGGAGGACTGGAGGATGATGGATGTAGTCCACCACACAAAAGTGGTAGCAGGGTGGAGGCTGGCAATTATGGACTAATCAGCCTGACATTGGTGGTTGGAAAGTTAATGGAATGACTGGTGAAGGAACGGATTGTGGAATATGTTGAATCCAGTGGATTACAAGATCCAAGGCAAGCATGGTTTCATGGGGAGGCCATGTCAAATGAATCTAATAGATTTCTTTGACTGGGTGACAAAGGATTTAACTAGGGTGAAGTGATGGACATGGCCTACCTAGATTTCGATACGGCTTTTCACACCATTCCACATAGAAGACTAGTAAGCAAGCTGGTAGCTTAGAAGTGAGTCCAAAGGTGGTAAACTGGATAAGAAATTGGTTAGGGATAGGCGACAGAGGGTGATAGTAAATGGAGTTCACTCCCAAGAAGGAGGTGACCAGCTGTGTGCCTCAGGGATTAGTGCTGCCTTTATAAATGACATTGCAGAGGAACTGGAAGGGTAGGTCTGCCTTTTGTGGATGCCACCAAAATCTGCAAAAGCATGGACACTCCAGGAGGGTTGGAAGGGTTCCATGTCATAATGGTGACCACTGAAAGGTGATCACCGTTAGGGACTGTACATCGCCAAAATAAATTTCGTGATGTACCCCGTGCACAGCAAAACAGAGCTGGAGACTTGGATTTTGTAGTATAGCTGTGCCCCACACCCCCATATTGAAGGATTCTCAGAGCCAGTCCTCTTCAATATCTTCATCAGTGACATTGCAGATGACATTAAGATCTGCAGCAGAGTAGATGATCCAGATGGGATGGGCAGAATGAAGAGATCTGGATAAACTGGCAAAATGGTTGGAAGAGTGGCAACTGGGGTTTAACACAAAGAAGTGCAAGATCATGCATATAGGAAGAGAATCCTGAAACATAGAACATAGAAACATAGACTTTGCCGCAGATAAGGACCGCTTGGCCCATCTAGTCTGTCCATTTCCCTACCTACAGGATAGGCCGCAGATCCTAGTTAACCAACAGCCTATTTCTTCCTACTCCCCACAAGAATTTCCTTATGTCTGTCCCATGCATTCTTGAATTCTCCCACAGTTTTAGACCCCAACCTCCTCAGGAAGGCTGTTCTATGCATTCACTACCTCTCTGTGAAATAATACTTCCTCACATTGCCTCTGAACCACCCCTGCTTTATCTTTAAATTGTGTCCCTTGTTCTTGCAAGTCTCTTTTTCTGAAAGATGCTACCCTCTTGGACTTTGTTGATTCCACTGAGGTACTTAAAAGTTTCTATCATGTCCCCCTCTCCTTCTTTCCTCAAGGGTATACATATTAAGCTCCTAGTCTCTCCTCATACGGCTTCTCTTGCAGACCCTGCACCATTTTAGTTGCCCTCCTCTGGACTGTTTCTGTCCTGTCTATGTCCTTGCGGAGATGGGGTCTCCAGAACTGGGCGCAGTATTCCAGATGGGGTCTCACCAACTGTCTGTACAGAGGGATAACAACTTCCTGTTTTCTGCTGCTGATGCCTCTTCCTATGTATCCCAGTATTCCCCAGCCCTCCCTACTGCCTTCTCACATTGCTTGCTAACCTTAAGGTCATCTGATATGATTACCCCAGGTCCCTTTCCTTTTTGTTGTTGTTACCCCTGCCTCCACTGTGTATTCTTCCCCTGGGTTCTTGTTTCCCAGGTGCATTATTTTTCACTTCTTTGCATTGAATCCTAGCTGCCATACTTCTGACCATTCCTCCAACCTTGCCAAGTCCCTTCTCATCCTTTCCATGCCTCCTTTGTATCAACCCTGTTGCAGATCTTTGAGTCATCTGCAAAGAGGCATACTTTTCCTTCCAAGCCTCTGCAAAGTCATGTATAAAGACATTAAAAAGGACTGGACCCAATACTGAACCTCATGTACCTCACTAGTAACCCCTTTTCTTCAGAGTGGACTCCATTTACAATCACCTTCGGTATCCTGTTGTCCAGCCAATGTTTTACCCAGGCTAATTTGACTATTAATCTTTGTGTGGGACTGTGTCAAATGCCTTGTTAAAGTCAAGGTAGCCATGTCCACAGCCCTCCCTGGTCTACTACTTTGGTCACCCAGTCAAAGAAATCTATTAGCTTTGTCTGACATGACCTTCTCCGGCCAGAACCCATGCTGCCTTGGGTCCTGTGCCTCACTGGCCTCTAGGTACTCAACTATTCTTTCTTTCAGAAGTGACTCCATCACTTTCCCTACCACAGAGGTCAGACTGACAGGTCTGTGGTTTCTTGCTCTGTCTTGGTCCCACTTTTGTGAAGGGAATCGCATCCACCTTCCTCCAGTCCTCGGTACCACACCATCCTCCCATTATTTATTAAAAGAGTAGCCAGTGGTTTCACCAGTTCCCCTTAATTCTTTTAGGATTTTGGAGTGAATTCCATCAGGCCTCATTGCTCTGTCCACCTTCAGTTTTAGGAGTTCTTGCAGAACCCTTTCTTCTGTGAAAGGACTGGGATCGACCCCTATCATGATTGCTTTTGTTAATTGGACTAGGCACTTCCCCTCTTTTTGTGAATACTGAGCAGAAATATTCATTCAGTATCCCTGCTTTTCACTGTCCCCTCTGCCCACCACCATTCATTCTATTCAGCCTCACTGTCCCTCCTTTGTCTTTCTCACCGCTGATGTACTTATAAAGGTTTTATTCCTCTTCTTAACCGAGTTGGCTATCTTTTCCTCAGTTTGGGCCCTTGCTATTCTGACTTCCTCCCTGCTTCCTTCTGCCTTAACTGGTACAGCTCTCTGTCCTGCTCCTTCTGTGTTTCCTTATACTTCCAGAATGCTATCTTTTTCTTCCTGACTTTCACAGCCACGTCTTTTGAGATCCATAGTGGCTTTTTCTGTCATTTGATTTGTTTATTTGCTTCACACAAAGGCTTGTTGCCTCTGTGATGGCAGTTTTGATGATTCTCATTGTTGCTCCACACCTCCTTCTAGCCTGTTTGCTAGTGCTTTCTGAGGCACTCTCCCATCTTGCCAAAGTCAGCCCTCCTAAAGTCCAGTACCTCACTTTTGTATGGCTTGTCTCTGTAGCTGAGTTTAACGTGAACCACACTGTTTGATGGTCACATGTTCCCAGATGGTAACCCACTTCTAGATCTGAGATCCTCTCACTGCCCCCATTTGAGAGTATGAGGTCTAAGATGGCTCCCTCACGAGTGGGTTCCAAACTAGCTGTCTGAGGCCTGCCACCTGTAGGGCATCAAGAATGGCCCTGTTTTGGATGTGGCTGCAGCAAATGTGCTCCAGTTAACATCTGGCATATTCAGGTCTCCCATCAACAGTATCTCCTTTCTCTGCCATTCTAAGAATGCCTTCTATCATATCCTTGTCCATTCCCTCCCACCAACATGGGGTCTATACACAACCCTGTGCGGATTGTGGTGCCCTTTCGGTCTCCAAGGTGACCCACAGGGCCTCCTCTCCTCCCTGTTTACTCTTTTGTTCAGTTGCTTTTATCCCTTCCTTTACATGAGAGCTACTCCTCCTCCTCTCTCTCCTGCCTGTCTCTCCTGCAGGTTATGTACCCTGGTATGTTAACATCCCAGTCATGGTTCTTGTGTACCATGTTTCTGTGACTGCTACGATATCCAGGCTACCTATAGGTTGAGAGGAGTTGCTGGCAATCACAAGGAAGAAAGAGACTTAGCATCACCATCACAGATGACCTGAAATCATCCAAACAGACCACTAAAGCAGTAGGTAAGGCTAGGGAGATGTTGGGGTGTATTAGTAGGGGTATTGCAAGTCGTAAGAGGGAGGCAAATATCCCCTTACAAGTCACTGGTTAGGCCCCATCTGGAGTACTGTGTACAGTAGTGAGGCCACACCTGCACAAGGACATTAACAAAATAGAGGCAGTCCAGAGAAGGGCAACTAAATGGTGCAGGGACTGCATCAGAAAACATAAGAGGACAGATTAACGGAACTCAATATGTATACCCAGAGCAAAGGAGGGAGAGAGGTGATATGATTGAAACATTCAAACATCTTAAGGGCATTTACAAGGTGAAAGAGTCTTACATGTTTCAATATAAGAAAAATAGCAGGACAAGAAGACACAGCATGAGATTAGAGGAGGCCAAGTAAGGGGAATGTGAGGAAGTTATTTTTCAAAAAAGGGTGGTGGATGCATAGAATGGCCAGCCTCAGGAAGTGGTGGATATGAATACAATGCAGGGCTTCAAACAGACATGGATAGGCATAACGGAGCAATAAAGCTGAGTATGACTAGATAGGGCATTGACAGAGTACAGGCTATGGCACATTAATAAGGTAGAAAAAATGTTCAGACTGGATGGGCCTTATGGTCCTTATCTGCTGTCAACTTCTATGTTTCTATGTGCTCCCCAAACCTTTTTGACCCAACCCTTGCTGCAACCCTACCTGACATTTCAGGTGCCACCAGCAGCACCCACCATTTTGCTTTAAGGCAATTTCTGAAAGTCTAGCTATAAAACACCTACTCAAAGTTCTCGGAGATCCAGGCATAGTGGTGTCTCCCTTGACCTGGAACTCCTCACCCTCACCATTGATGAAGTCCTAACCCCTTACCAAAATCCCCAATTGCTCCTTATGCTTTCCCAGTTCCCCATAAATGGAATTCTGCTATGGCACCCTAATCCACAAAAGTGGTGACAAGACACTAACAAGCAACTACAGACCAATCTCCATCCTCCCTCCAAAGCCTTCGAATGGATAGTGGCTGATCAACTCATTGACTATCTGGAAAAATATAACTTGTAATGTCCCCAGCAACATGGCTTTCAAAAAGGCACAGCACCACCAATGCATTCCTTGAATTCACCACCTACATCCACCATGCCCTTGATCACAACAAATTGGTCAGAAGTGCCTTCATTGACTTGATCAAGGCATTTGACACATCTTAACAACTCCCTGCTGATTGAACAGTTATCACATCTAGGACTCTCACTGGACACCACCTGCTGGTTTCAAAGCTATCTTTGTGACCGCCTCCCAGCAGGTTAGACTTGGAGAATCCTCTCAACCTCCCTTCCCATCTGGTCTGGAGTTCCCAAGGTTCTTTCCTGGGCACCTTGCTATTCAGCATCTTTCTGAATTATCTCCCAGCCTCCTGCCACGACAGAATTCCTCTGTATGCAGATGATGCAGTCATCTTCAGAAGCTTACTCTGAGCCCTCTCTCCTACAGCTGCAGCTGCAGAAAGTTTTGCAGAAGTTGAAACCTGGTTCAGATCGCACAAGCTCATCCTAAATTGCTCAAAACCAAAACAAATGCTGTTCCATGGTACCCAAGCAAACATAAAGACCAACAACTACTAATCAACAATAGCGGAGGCTCTGCACTTGAACAGCTCAAAACCTGTGTGTGACCCTTGACTGCACTCTTTCGTATACCAATCGTATTCATAACATTGCTAAATCTGTGAATACCCACATGGGGCTGCTCTACAGGCATAAGCACAGTCTGACAGCCGATGCCTTAAATCTTGCTATTCAGAGCTCCAGTTTCCTCAATAGTTGATTACAGTCTTATTGTGTACAGATCAGCTACCGACACTGCCTCCAATGCATAGCTCTAGCCCTTAACAAGGCCTGTCAGCTCCTCACCTCAGCCGCCTGACATTCCCACACATGTGATATCTACAAAGATCCTAACTGACTCCAGCTCCAGACCTGCATTCTTGCAAAAAGATGTAATTTGGCCTCTTGCCCCTGGGGTTTGGGCTTTACTGACACACCACTGTACCACCCACCTAACCAAAAGTTCTGAAAGTCTAGCCTTCACAGTTCCCCACTGCCGGACCTCACAAGGACAGCACTCCTATAAAGTAAGAACCTCAAATTGGTTCAACTCTTCCGTGGAAATCACCAACACTACTAATCTCAGCTCCTTTAAATGCAAACTACACCAGCATTTGCTGGCCAGTGCCTTATTGCACTGCTTCACTTAAACTGCTCTGATATGCTCCCCTGGCCTCCCCTCCCACCACTGCACTCTCTCCCAACCCCTCTCACTCTCTGATAGCACTATTCCATATGCCACTCCTGCTTGCCCCTAGCCACTTCCAGAACCTTTGCATATACCCACTTCACACTGCTTCACCTCACTTATGAGTCCCTCCCCAAAACTCCTTGCCCCTCATCCAGACTTAGCCACTCCCCACCACTCCCCTACCTGGTCTATTCTCCCTTCCTTTCCTCCACCCTTTCCCCGCCTCCTCCCTATCTCTTACTCATACCCAGCCCCCTTCCTTACTGCCTACCCTGTCTTCTCTCTCTTATCCCCCCAGACATTGTTTTGTCTTTCTGTATCCTCCCCACTACCACTTTCACACCTGAAGTTACTTCTGCTTCTGTAAGCAGTTGCTACTTTCACCTATCATGCATCTGCCCCAGGCATACTTTGTACAATGCTTGATGTATTATTCCAACTGCTATTTTTAATGACACTTTGATTGTTGACAAAGCCTTTGTGCGGCTCCTTAGGTGAAACCTTACTGGATGTTTGTACTTTATCAGTACTATGTTTTGTGGTTTTAACTTGTCCTTGTTACATGACGTGGAACCTTTGTAAAAGAGCCTTTGGTTCAAAGGTGTTTTCTGAAATCTTAATGAATAAATACATAAATAAATAAATAATCCCCATACCTCTCCTCCAGCCCCTAGCCTTATGAACCAAGGCAAAGCCACTTATGCATGATCCATTTACACAGGGCTTGCACGGATCTGTGTTGAGAAAGTGATGATCAATCCTCTATGCCCTAGGTGGAGTGGCAGAACTGATAGACTTGGACCCAGCACTGTAGCTTACAGTAGCAGAGCTGATGGGCAAGGCCCCAGCACTGTAGCACAGCAGCAGAACTGATGGACATGGCCCCAGACCTGTAGCCAGCAGCAGAACTGATGGGCATGGACCCAGCACTGTTGCTTACTGCAGCAGAACTGATGGGCATGGACCCAGCACTGTAGCTTACAGCAGCAGAACTGATGGGCATGGACCCAGCACTGTAGCTTACAGCAGCAGAACTGATGGGCATGGACCAGCACTGTAGCACAGCAGCAGAACTGATGGGCATGGACCTAGCACTGTAGCTTACAGCAGCAGAACTGATGGGCATGGACCCAGCACTGTAGCTTATAGTAGCATAACTGATAGGCATGTACCCAGCACTGTAGCTATAGCAGCAGAACTAATGGGCATGAACCCAGCACTGTAGCTTACAGCAGCAGAACTGATGGGCATGGACCCAGCACTGTAGCTTACAGCAGCAGAATTGATGGGCATGGACCTAGCACTGTAGCTTACAGCAGCAGAACTGATGGGCATGGACCCAGCAGCATGGACCCAGCACTGTAGCTTACAGCAGCAGAACTGATGGGCATGGACCCCGCACTGTAGCTACAGCAGCAGAACTGATGGGCATGGACTCAGCACTGTAGCTACAGCAGCAGAACTGATGGGCATGGACCCACCACTGTGGCTTACAGCAGCAGAACTGATGGGCATGGACCCAGACCTGTAGCTTACAGCAGCAGAACTGATGGGCATGGACCCAGACCTGTAGCTTACAGCAGCAGAACTGATGGGCATGGCCCCAGACCTGTAGCTTACAGCAGCAGAACTGATGGGCATGGACCCAGACCATGTAGCTTATAGCAGCAGAACTGATGGACATGGACCCAGACCTGCAGCTTACAGCAGCAAAACTGATGGGCATGGACCCAGCACTTTAGCTTGGCCTTGGGTCATGAGACTAAAGGCTGGGGAAGTGGGACAGGCATTAGGGTTGAAGGATTTTATGCAGGTTCCATTGAAAAAATTATGACACTGTCTTGGTTTATTCTTTTGCAACTAAAGGGTCTTTAATGAATAGTAAATTTTAATGAATTGTATACAGGGTAACTGTGATGCTGTTAAGCTATTTAGCTGTGGGTATGTTTCAATTTGATGGTTAAAAAGGACCTGCATGAGCTGTTTGCATTTTCCTGTATTAGAATTTTTGTGCAATATTTTGTGCATTTTACATTTCTTTGTGCTTAGCAAATTTAAATATTTAGCAATTTCATTCACTGATGCATTTGATTATGTTATAATCTAACCATGTGATTTAGTACGGTGTGATGTCACTGCTAACACTGGATAACTTGAAGGCAATTGGCCTAGGCCAGCACCTCAAGCTGAAAAGGAAGAAATCTTTGAGTTGTTAAGGCCTGGCCAGATTCCTTTCTGTTTGTTCACTACTGTACCTTGATGTAACAAGCATAAATTTGTAGTACCTGCAACAGCTGTAGTGTGCCATCTTTTTGAGTGCTCCTAGCACCATGTCATGATTTGAGATGGTATTTTGAAATCCTCCATTCTTTCTAGTCAAGAAACCCCTATCCCTAAACGTCCCATTTGAAGAATGATGCCCCCCGTACTGACCCTCAGTCTACAATTTGGGACCCATATGTAAATATCTAAGTTAATCCAGTCATCCTCCTCTTACAGCATGCCTTCAGTAGTTGGTTTGTCAGTCAGTCTATTGAAGACTGAGCACATTTGGGTATATGGCCAAGAGGGAAGGAACAGATCAACACCTCAAATGGCTCTTTCAGTCACTTCACTGCCATCCCCTGTTCAACCTTCTCATTCCGCAATTTTACCCAATCCCAAAAACATATCAAACATCAGGGGTCTGATTTTCAGCTGCAGTCAGGGAAAAACAAAACCAGTGGTTTATGACTGCTAACTTGTTCCACCACTCAAACTGATGCACAGACATGAGTGCAGGTCATGGGGACAGGTAGTCCCCTTGCAACAGTGACAAATGCAAATACTGTAACACCAGATGTTGCTAGCACTACCTCCATTTAAATAAAATACATTTGACAAGTAACTAATGGAGAAATTAGAAAAGAAGGGCATGGTGGGTAATATAATTTAATGGCTAATTAGATGGCTAACAGGAAAACAAATGATTGAGTAAACAGGTATAACTGGATATGATCAGCAAGGCAATAGAGAAAGGAGAGGTGGTGATAATGGGGACTTCAACTTAGGCAAAGTTGATTGAAGAGTCCCAATAACCAACTGTAATAGGAGCCAGTTGTTCCTAGATGCTGTCAAGGTTGGGTTCCTGGTCCAAGGGTGAATGAGACAACTAGAGAAGGAGCAGTCTTGGATTTGGTGTTGACAAATGGGGACATATTAGGGACATCAGTGTGGAAGATCACCTTTGAGGCAGTGACTGCCAATCAGTGTGGTTCTACATTGATATGGGGAAAGATAGTCTGAGCACAAAAATGCGTGTCCTGGAGTCAAGGAAGGCCATTTCACAAAGATGGGTAAAATACTAAAGGAACAGCTAGCTAGCTAGACGTAGTGAAAAATGGATGTAGACTAAAAATGGACTATGGTTAGGAAAGAGATCATGGCAGCCACTGAAACCTAGCAACGAAAAACACCACCAAGACCAGGCACTTACAGTAACTCACAGAAATTGCTTTATTGTAGTGCAGGATAAAGAAATCTGCAAACTTCCAAGGTCCAATTCATAAATATGGATACAGAAAACAGCTACCAGATGCCCAGACCGGTTTCACACACATACACTTCTCAGTAAGCCACTGAAACCTGCCTTAAGCAGAAGGGCAAAAATCCAAGCCCAAGATCTCACTTTTGTTTACAAGGAGGTAGGCAAGACAATGAAGGAGAAGACACCTCTTATAGAATGTATAAGAAGTCCCAAAGGAGCAGAGACAGGTATACCTACTTGGGAAGATGAAAGAAGCTAGCAAGATGGTTTGACAGGTGAAGGCAAGGAAAGAATTGCAAACTGCAGAAATGGTCAATGAAGGGACAATGACTTCTTCAGTTACATTAGTGTAAAAAGGCAGCATAGGAGGGCATTGTTAAACTAAAAGGAAGACTGGGTTGGTGGAGGAAGTATGGAAAAGACAAAGCTATGGAAAAATACTTCTGCTCCATCATTACAATGGAGAAGTATGAGCCAGTATCACAGAGGAAGATGGGAATATGGAGGAGAAGTTATGGTAGAAGACAGGATGAAAGAGAACAGAGTCCTGAAGGGATTAAGACCATAAAGGTGGAAAATCCTGGAGCCTGATGGCATGTACTCAGGGTGCTGAGTCAACTGGCAGCAGTACCTACAAGCCTGTTGACAGACATGTTTAACAGTTCTCTAGATATGAGTATGGCACCACAAGAATGGAGAACTGTGAATGTAATGCTGCTGCATAAGAACAGGCCACTGGAATAACTCAGGGAACCACAGGCCTGTCAGTTTGACTTCTATAGCTGGCAAATTGATAGAGACCACCCTGACAGAATGGATTGTGGAGATCCCTTGAGGTAAACAGGCTCCAATGAGAGAGACATCATGGGTTTATAGCAGGAAGTCATGCCAGACCAATTTAAGCAACCTCTTTGACTGGGTGATGAAGGAGAGACAGGAGAGCAGTAGATACTTTCTATTTGGACTTTAGCAAGGCCTTTGACTCAGTTCCCTATAAGAGATTGATAAAACATTGGAGGACCTGAGAAGAGAACCAAATTGGTACAGTGAGTAGCAAACTGGCTTTGTGGAAAGACTCAAAGGTGGTGATGGTGGTGGTGGTGGGGAAGGTTGGACTCCCAAGGATGAGGAGGTGACCAGAAGGGTCTCACAGGGATCCATACATGGACCAGTGTTGTTTAATGTGTTCATTAATGACATACAGTATAACATTAAAGGCAGAATTTGTCACTGTGCAGATGACATCAAGCTCCGTGGAAGGTAGACATGAAAGAAGGAACAGGACCCTAAAAGAAGACCTTTCAAGGTTAAAGAGATGGTCTGGTATCTGCCAACTGGGGTTCAATACAACAAAGTGCAAAGCCATGCATATTGGCTGCAAGAACCTGAGAGATTAATACAGATTGGGGAGGGTAAAGGCCATGATATCAAAGGAGAAAAGGACCTAGGGATAGCTGTAACTAGTGAGCAACCTAGAGTTGTGCATGCAATGTAAAAAGCAGCAGCCAAAGCTAATGGGATGCTAGGGTGCACACTATGGTGTTCACCAGCAGAAGGAATAAGGTTATCCTGCTGCTTTACTAATCCATGGAGCATCTACACTTGGAGTTCTGTGTGTAGTATTGGAGTTCTTACCTGAGAAAGGATATTTATCCAGCTTGAGGCAGTGCGGAGAAGGGCTAGACAGATGACCCAAGGTCAGCATGATAGCCCATATGAGAAAAGGCTAAAAACCTGAATATGTACTCACTGGTGGGTGGGGGTGACATAATAAAACCTCACATACCTTAAAGGTATAAACAAGGTAGATATCAGGTGACAACATGAACAGAAATGGCACAACTACAAGCTGGCAGGGGGTAGGTTCAAGATGAAAGTCAGGAGAAACATCAGCAGGGAGAAGGTGGTAACAGGGTGGGATGAGCTCCCTGCAGAGGTTGTCAATGAGAAGACAATGAGCAGCTTCAAGAGAGGTGTGGTAAAAGGAAAGGTAACAGTACAGGGTGGGGGGGCATGGCCCAGTGTAAACACAAGGATATGGGGATCCACATTGGACAGACTTGATAAACTGTATGTCTTTCTTTTGCTGGCAACTTTGATGTTCGTATGTTTGCACTTCAGAGTCAGTGTTGGGACTGACAATATTCATTCTGTTTGTCAGTGACGTGACTTATTTTCATGACTCACAACCTCCTAATGTTGTGACAGAAAATATTCAATCTGTTTGTCAGTGACTTGACTTATTTTCATGACTCACAACCTCCTAATGTCATTAATATTTTAAAACTCTACCTTAAAAAAAATTACTTGACTCAACCTTTTACCCTATACTAACGACAACATGAGTCACATAAGTTTCAGATTCAGATTCCAACACATTTTATTCGATGCATTAATGTTTCTCTTGTTTTTCTTTCTTTTCATAACCTATAAGACTCACAAAAGTATAAAACTTACAGTATCTCTGGAAAGGGGTAGCTACTCGTGAAAATGGATACATCAGTTTTGCAAAATCCAGTTATTACAAATTCCTGAAAATGACTCTGCACATGTAAAACAGCATAATATTTTCTAAATAATTCAACATCTACACATTTTTTAGTAAAGCCATCTATCAAACAACCATCTTTGGGTCAAACTCAAATGAACCTGAAAGCTTCAGGTTTCAGCTTACAGTCAATTTTGTGCTATATGTAAGCAAAGATTCAAAGTCTTAAAACTGTATTTTATGCATTTTCATCTTCATAGAATATTTTAACTGGTGAACTGTTTATCAGCAATCACATGATCCGAGATCCAGTCAGTGATTACCCACATACCAAATGTTCATATTCTGTCCAGGAATAGCTATGTTATGTAGGTAGACAAATAAGGGTTTAACATAGAAATGCCTACTCAACCCTAATAATAGTGGCACTACCACAGCACTATAATTAATCCTAATTTTCACTGAATGTCAATCAACATGTAAACCACTGGAAAACATTGGTTTATATGTTGCTGACATTCACAGGCAAGAAAAACTGTGTGTCTGTTTTTATTAAGTAAACAGAATGTACAGAAAGAATACTAAATGGTACTCCAGTAAAAAACGGTATCAATATGAACAATATGAAAAGCAATATATGAAGCTAGTTTTTAAAGATTTTATAAATTCTGTCTTTTGTCAACTGCAGTATTGCTTACATGTAAACTTGTAGTATAGCATAGTGCAGCACAGTGTGTATCATTCATTTATAAAATGGGCATTGCTCAATTCTGGCTCCCAATTGGTTAGAATCCCATCACATAGTATTACAATAGTACATACCCCTACTGAAGAAAATCACAGGGGTGCATCAACTGAGGAGCATAACCAGTCTGGGTCCAGAAAGACCCTCTTAAAACTCTCATTAGAACTGACACCTCAAGCTTTCACCCAGTGGTTACAAAACCCACAAATATACATGATTAGTGCAGAGCTAGGAGGACACCTAAACCCTGCAACATGGCTGCCCTGTGACTCACCAGGCTCCAGCCAATCAGTGAACACATCAGGTAACATGTCTTCACAGAAGTAAACTCCCCAACAGCACATCCAGAAATTCCTCCACTGAGCACCTGAGAGTGAGCGAGGGAGAGCTGGACCTAGCGATGAAAAGCAGCAAAAGAGACAGCCTGCAGCCGAGGGAAAGAGAAAGAGTCAGCAATTAATGACAGGCCAGGAGCGAGAGAAATAACTGTGAGTTGTTTTTTCTAAGAGTGACCTGGTGGGTGAGGAAGAAAGAGAATCAATGTGTGTGTGTGGGGGTGATAGAGAAATAGTGGGCAGGACTGACAGAGAGCCAGAGGGCAGGGGGAGAAGAGAGAGAGAGATATCATAGAGAGCACAGAAGTTAGTTTCAGATAGAGTAAAGCGGTTAGTTTGCAACCCATTTTCTAAGTGGCAATTCCATCACAGGGATAATGCTAGTTAAAGTACCTTGGGGTTCCAACCCACCATTAGGTACATTAACATAGGATAATCCCCCTCTGTCTCTGTCATGCTTTATTCCTTATATAATTTCCTTCTTCACTGGAAAATTGGGAATATGAAAATGCAGATAGGATGAATAATCTTCAGTTTGTTTCTCTTGAGCTGGACCCGTTTACCCCAGTATCAAAGCCCTGGCAAGGAATTTTTGTGTGCACAGCTGAAATGTTCCACTCACCAATATGCCATCTATTGTGGAGGTTTTTGGATTCTGCAACATAATCTACATGTTCAGATTAAAGATATTGGCACTAGTCATGAGAGCAAATCAAAACAAGTTTTTTTTCCCATTCTATTTTCTCCCACTAGCTCCAGAACTCTCTGGTCACTACATTTGCCATCTTGCTCTACCACCTGCCGTGCTCCCTGCCATCTTCAAAGTCATTATTATTCCTTCCTGGGCCCTGGCTATGACCTAGGGAGACCGAAGGCAGGCAAGAGCCGACACTGGCATGTGACGGAGGCTCTGGAAGGGCCATTGCCTAATTTGGAGCTGGGATGGGTTTTCTGCTTTTTAGTCTTTAAAGCCCCTCCTGTCTCTCCAGAGTGTGGTGCACTCCTGATGCTGTGGTGCATGGCAACCCTGCCTCTGTCAGCCACACAATGTATGTGCAGTCCAGCTGCTGCAGCACCCCTGATCTCCACCAGGGACTGCTGGAGCACCAGATGACCCCATGCCCTCCCTCTGCGAGAGGAGAGCAGCCCAGCAAGTGCTCAATCCTCTCCCTCTCCTGCCAACCCCGTGCCTGAGCTCCCTCCCGAACTCGAGTCGCTGGTGTGGCGCGCGAGATGGCGATCAGCACCTCAGCCCTCAGCACCACGGGTCAGAAAATCAAAACAAGTTTACTCTTCCAGACAAGAAAGGACAAGGGTTTAGGCATGGGCTGCCCAATAAGTAACTGAGTCAGGTGGTTCAGGTGTTGGTGATTTTGGCAGGGTATGGTAATTTGGGTAATGTGTTACCCTACATGACATAGTGTACTTCTAAGGTTGGGTAGTTTTCACATGGGTAACGGGTAACAGGTAATTGGAAATAGGTAGACAAGGACAGCCAAGGGCAGCCTGTGGGATCCTGAGACTCCAGCCAGAACTTCCAGGCCGGGAACAAGCGCCTATCTGCCCTATGTAATCTAGGGCTTTGTCTCTCTCACACCCCACAAAACTCCTGTCCCAGACATAAGCCTAGAAATACATGGCACACTGCCATACGCTTTCTCTCCTTGTTGCTTCTCTCTGGCAGGCGATGTGAAACAAACCCTGGCCCGTCGTCAAATCTCAACCCAAACCCTTCCAAAGGGTCTAAACCTAATCCACCTTAACATCCATGAGCTTACTAAATAAAATACCGGAGCTGCAAGTCACTGCCAAACCCTCCAACCTGATATTTGTATCATATCCAAACCTGGCTGAAACCTCACCATGCAGACGCAGAAATAGCCATCCCAGAATACACTGTAATTAGGCAGGACCGCCAGGAACTAAGAAAGACGGCAGCATAGCCATGTATATATCAAATGGGCTCCACTTCACCCTGTCCAAATCCCAGGTCAGACTCCCAAATAGAAGCTAAGATGATTAAAATATTTCTGCACACACCTCCCGGTGTATGTGGCCAGTATTTATTGTGCCCTGCTACACCTGGGAACTTCATCATTGACCATCTAGCCTATCTTAAAGTTACGGGCTGCCGCCGGTGAGCTATACATCCTCGGCGACCTAAACTATAACTGGCTAGCATCAGATTTCTCCAAATTATGAAGCAGGGTTCACTCCTAAATCTCTTCCAACTAATAGAACAACCCACCGTCTAAATCCTACAACACGGAACCACTCCCTCCTGGACTGGGCTCTCACTACACACCCACATAGGATAATTAAAGCTGGCCTCCTACCTGATTCCTTGAGCGATCACCATATGGTCTACATGACCAGGAAGCTGCACAGACCCACAAACACCACCCACCAAGGACAATCCTTATGCGAGCATTCAAATCCCTCTGCCTCCACTCTTTTAAATGACCACCTCTCGTCGACTGGTCATTTATTAATTTAGTTGCCCACTATAGACAATGCTTTTAAAATGTTTAGAACTCAAATTCTTGCCATATGGCACTATCACGCCTTAAGAAACAGAAGGGTCAGGAATCTTATCTCCCTTGGGTCTCTGCCGACACTATCTGCAGATGTTGGGCTAGAGACCAGGCCTGGAAAATATACAGACAAACAAACTCCCCCATATCTCTACAGCATTACAGAACCCTCCAAAATAACTGCACTAAAGCCATAAGACAAGCAAAAACTACTTCGGGGGCTCTCTCCACTAATCCAAGCCACCCTCCAAATTCTGGAAAACCGTTAAAACCTGCTCTCTCCCTGTCCAGCCACCCACCCCTACTCTAAACATACAGGTCAACAATATATCAGCCCCAGTGAAGTTGCCTCAGCTTTCAACTCCTTCTTTACCAATTGTGCCAAAACTCTCCTAGATAGCCAACAATTCCCCACCCACAAACAACCCTCTTGCAATACCTCAGCCTAACCCCCACACCACTTTCTCTTTTCATCCTGTCTCATCAGCTGAAGTTCTAGCTGCCCCTCGCTCCCTTGACCCCAACAAAGCGAAGTGCCCTCTAGGACTGGACACCAAACTTCTTTTCTTATCAGCCCTTGCAATAGCCACCCACCTAGCGACCTCTTGAACAGCTTTTCTCCACGGCAAAAATTCCTGCAGCCTGGAAGGAAGCAGTAATCATCCCGCTACCTAAGGGGTGATCCATCTGCACCCGCAACTACCACCCAATCTTCCTCCTACCGGTTCTGGCCAAGCTACAAGAACACCTAGCCCTCTCCCAACTTACACATTTCTCGACTCCACCTCCTTCTTCACCCGTTTCAGTCTGGGTTTAAGTAAAACACACTCCACCATCACAGCACTACTAAGGCTCACAAATGATATTTCCTCTGGAATGGACAAGGCCATATCACCTCGGCCATATTCATTGACTTGGCCAAAGCTTTTGATATGGTATCCCACCCAAAGCTAATCACAAAATTGCAAGATGCAGGCCTCTAAGTCTCGCCACCAGCTGGTTCCAAGCCTACCTGACAGGCAGGAAGCAGGCAGTAAAATTGGCCCTCATGTATCCAACTCACTCCGAGTCAACATGGGGTCCCCAGAAGATTGGTCCTGGGCCCCCTACTATTCTCCATATTTCTAAATGATCTACCTCTGGTCTGCTCCAACTCAACCATACAAATGTGCGCAGATGATACTTTACTGTGCGCCTCAGGACCCTCCATGGGGACACAAACTCAACTCTCCAACAGGATTTTGATGCCGTTCAAACTTGACTCAGGTCCAACCAACTTGTGCTAAATGCAAAGAAAACCATCTCCCTAACCTTGGCACACAGCCGAGACTCTCCCGTCTAGAAGCCCCCATTTTCCACACTCTGGATGGATCCACCTGGAATCCTGCACCTTCTTTCAGTACCTGGGGGTATGGCTAGATCAACACCTAGACTTCCGCCCACATTGTCTCGCTACAGAAAAACTACACCCTAAATTAGGTGCACTATACCGCAATAAAGGCAACCTTCCAACCTCGCTCAAGAGAGAATTAGTGCTCAAATTGATCCTCCCATTTTCAACTAGGGTGGCGTGGTCTACAGCACAGCCCCCATCCACCTTGGCCAGCTTGGACCCCTCTTTCACTCTTTCTGCTGGTTCATCCTAGACTGCCCACCCTCCACCCATCACTTCGACCTGTACAGCACCTTTGCCTTCCCATCGCTGGAGTCTCGGCGTCAACTACATTGCACTAATATCATAGCCAAGTACTGGACCAGTGCCCTCCTTCCCCATCTCAGCTGCGAACTGGCACTCATCCCCCGGCATACTCCCTCAGAGGCTCGGACTCAAAACAATTCCAAGTCCCTTTCATGCGCACTTGAAGAAGGGCCAATTGGCTTTCAAACATCAGCTGCCCAAACTCTGGAATGACTTGCCGGCAGATATTGGGCTCTCCACCTCCCGAGGCTTCTCAAACCGCTTCACATCCCACTTCTCAGTTGTATGCAACTGCAACCTACAACCCTAGACCCACCAGGGGCATCTAAACAGGTCTTAATTCACAATTTTAAGCAACAAGCCTAGAACTCCTACTGTGCCACCATATTCTACTGCTTTACTGTCTCACCCAGAAGTCTAGACCAAACCTCTTCACAGCAAACTATGCATTCTGACCTGAGGACCAAACTTCACAACTGACAAATTTGGTCAACCTAGCCTGCACCTATTCTGTACCTGTTGTCATCTCTCTGTATGTATCCACTCTCATGTAGCATACCACTGTATTGTGTTGTTTTACTGAATCTGCTGTCAAACCACTGCAGTGTTTGTCTTCTATACTATATGGACCTATATAACCCCAGGTCACATCTGGAAACAAGCGGGCCCTGCTCAGTATGCTTATCTGGTAAATATCTTCAATAAATAAAATAAATAAATAAATTAAAGAGCACCTGAGGGTCCTTCATAATCTGACAGCAAGAATAGGAGCACATGACCCTCGGCTAAGAACCTGATTGGTCAGTGGTGTCTGTGCTCCATCTGCTGTGAGCCCATGTCGCAGTCACCAGCTGGCAGAAGCCTGGAGTGGAAGCAGCTCTGTGTCCTTGGTTGGGCACTCACTCCACGGTCTGCAGCTAAATCATGGCAATTATTTAACTAAAGTTGAATATAAAAATAATGCCTCCATGAAGGAGCAAAGTGAGTGAGGTTGGGGTTGGGGACTAAAATTATCTCAGGGAGGGGGTGGGATCAGCCTCAGTTGAGGAGGTGGGCGGTGCAGTGTAGGGGAGGAACAGAGAAAGTGCAAGGGGCACAAAACAACAGGGAAATTAAGGCACTGGCAGCTGGTTTGAAACAGTATTACTATTTGTTAGGTGCCCTGAACCCTGTCATTAAATTATTACTGTATTAGCTACACTGTGTGTCTCTGTAGCACAATGAAAGCCTTGTACAGCTGTGTATTACACTGTTAGAGTGCCCCTAGCTGAGCCATGTCATTTATTATTGTTATAGTCAACTGCACTGTGTGTCTCTTTGGCATAGCAAAAGCCATTTAGGTTGTATTACACTGTTTGTTAGGTGCCCCGAGTCCTGTCATTTATTACTGTGACATAGCTACACTGTGTGTCTCTCTACAGCATAGTGAAAGCCATTTAGGCTATATTACACTGTCTTTTAGGGTGCCATAAGCCCTGTCATTTATTACTGTAACATAGCTACAGTGTGTGTCTCTGCAGCATAGTGAAAGCCATTTACTGTATTACACTTTTGTTAGGTGCCCCAAAGCCCTGTCATTTATTTTTGTGACATAGCTATACTGTATGTCTCTGCATAGTGAAAGCCATTTAGGATGTATTACATTGTTTGTTAGGTGGCCTGTGCCTACTATTTTAAACTGTGATTGTGACATAGCTACACTGTGTGTCTCTCTGCAGCATAATGAAAGACATTTAGGCTGTATCACACTGTTTGTTAAGTGCCCTGAGCCCTGTCAGTTATTACTGTGACAATGCTACACTGTGTGTCTCTGCAGCATAGCAAAAGCCATTTAGGCTGTATTACACTGTTAGTTAGGTGGCCTGAGCCCTGTCATTTATAGCCATGACATAGCTACACTGTGTCTCTGTGCAACAGTCTGTGAAATAATATCCATTCCTTTCATGGCTGCTATAATGTCTCATATTTCTCAGTTTAAATCTACTAAAAGAAAGCACACTGCTGCTGCATGTACAGCTGTTAATGATATGGATAATATGAATCATACCACTAATGAAGAATATAGCGACAATAATAATAATAACATAGTCAGGACTGACACTAAATGTCCTCCTGAACCAAAAAAAAACACGTTAGCAATGAAATGACAGTAGAGTTTCAAAACAAACTGACTGGAGTTACTCATAGGGAGTACTGAACATTTTTCACATGTCAGGATACTGCCAGGTGCTGATGTAGCATGCAAGGAGCATCTTCCTCAAATACAAGCTCAGATTCTAAGGCAGTGAAAGTTGATAGAGATGGTGGTGATAGTGGGGACTGGAAATGGGATAGCCCAGGCTATGTCCCAATGATGATGATGGCACTTCCAGTTCTTCTGAATCTTGTGGCAATGAGGTCTGTAGTTTCAATGAGTGTATAGGACAGGATGCAGCTATAAGGCATGAGAGGCAAGTGCAGAAAATATCATATGCTAAATGTAAGAACAAGAAGATGAGCATGAATGAGAACCAGGGACCCTGGTTTTCCATTTTACCAGTAACACGGTAACAATCACGGAATCCTGCTTGGTTTAGGTTTTGAATTCTTGTGCAGTGCCTCACAGAAATTGCATGTCACTGCACAGAATCTCTAAGATTTCAGCATCTTTTTAATTTGTTTTAATTTTCTCTTTCATGTCCCCTTCTCACAACATCAGTGTCCACTTTTCAGAGATCCCTAGACTGGGTATCCCTTAGCTTCACTTCTAGGTAATGCTCATGAGCTCCTGCTCCTATCCTGCCTGGATTGTTTCCCCAGGTGGGAAAGGGGGACCCAGGTCACCCTCCACACTTCCTTAGTTTGTGTCGGGCAGCTCAGTGGGTCCCTCATAGTGCCTGGTTATGAGTCTGGGGCACCTGGGTCCCTTCTGCCAGTGGCCAATGTGGGTGATTGTTCCTGGTTTTCTGGTCTCTGTCCCTGAGGGCACTGGCACTAGAGGAGATCCAAGGAGGCAGGTCACATAGAGACATGCCACTGCTCCAGATCCTGGCTAGCATCCTCCCCTCCTGATCACTCTGCAGCACCATTGCATCACCACCGTGGTCATACAGGTGGTGGTAAAGCAGCAGGACCTGCAGCCCACCCTCCCAGAGAAGGAGGAGGAGAGCAGTCCCCAGGTGTTCAATCCTACTCCTGGCCAGACCTCCAGCAACCCGAGTTCACCCGGACCCTGGGTCGCTGGCATTGCAAGCAATAATGCTACCATGGCGCCAGCAGGCCGACCCAGATTTCAGCATCTTAAAATGAATGCTGCTGTGCTTTGCATTCTTTCTGCTTTGCTGCATATAGAGTCAGTAAGGAAATCACCCGCACTGCTTTGTTGTAATCAGCCATTCAGTTTAACCACCCATGTCTAGTGGATAGAGTAACAAACAGTGAATGAACTGGGTACATCCAGCAGACTTGGGTTTGATTCCCAGAACCTCCACTTGCATACTGTGTTACTCCAAGCAAGTCACTTAACCTCCCCAGTGCTTCTAGGTCACTTCTGAAAACAGACAGTTCTGCCTAGTGAGCCTTACCTGCTTACAAAGAATATATAAAAATACCAATATATGTTTACTACATCATAGAATAGTAGTCAGGGTACCATGTAATTTACCTGGGTTTACTTGGGCTGTAAAGATTTTGTATAAGTAAAGATGAATGTTCAGATACATTTATGTGTTTTATAAGCTTGTTTTAGATTTTAGTCAGGTTTTATTGTATTCTTTGCATATGAGCATCTAGGTTGTAGATTGCTAAATGCAGGATCACTGTTACCAACTAGCTTATTCAAGTTTATAATCAGTAGGGCCATCCAAAATCCTCAGTTGTTTGAATGAAAACTAGTCTGAATGAAAGTATGTTCACAAAGAAGAAACTGCCTTACTACTTATTTATTTATTTTTTATTTATTTTTGTTGACCAGGTAAGTGCACTAGACAAATCCTGCCTATTTTCAGGCATGACCGGGGAGGGATACAGATGAATGCCAACTGACCTTGAACCAGATTAAGCTGTTGGTGTATTTTTAGTGAATGAGGAATTTGGCAGGACACGGGAAATTCCCTACTCTGAGTAGGTGGAGCCTTTGCTGCTGGCTGCAAGATGGCCAGTTCGCATGATCCCCTGGAGGAGATGGGCGCTGTTAGCTCAGGGAGTCGGCCTCCTCCTCTGTGCTACCTTCTCAAGAGGCCCCAGATGCATGTCTTGCTGTAGCTGATGTTAGTAATCCGACTATTTTTGAATTTGACTCCGTTCTTCAAAACGACCCTAAAGAAGTTGTTTCCAGTCTACCTGATGTGCAAAGTAGCTCCATCGTTCAGTTCCAGTCTTCAGGAGCAGCAGCGAGGCGTTGAATCCTGCAATTGCAGCTTTTAGATTCGACATTGCAGTTTCTGCCTGAGCATCGCCTCAGACGCCACTTCCTTGTTCTCCTCCTGTGACGTCGGCATTGGAAGCCCCAGTCGACGGCCTACCGATGGATTCGGCTTCTGTTCCTGCTATAGAGAATCTCTTCAACCCCTGCTACTGCTGTTTCTCGGACTACTTCAAATGACCCACTTGACTACCGACATCGGAAAAGCCAGATTCTGAAATCCCTGCAGCTATTCCCTGCTCTGTAAGTGACTTTAGCACTACAACTGCTTCCGTTCGTTTCGGAGAAACCACAGTATTTTTCTCAGCTACACAGGAACCTGGCTGGTCCAGAGGTTCCTTATTCCCTAAAAGATTAAATCTGGCCAAAATACTGATTTAGACTGGTCACCAGAGTCAGCTTTATTACATGCTGGCTGGGAAAGAGATATTGAAGGGACTTGGACTCCTGATTCTCAGGACCCTGTCTACATTAATATGCTTCAAAACTCTGCTAAGAATAATGACCTGAGCTCCAACTAACTTGGGTGTGACTCTTTCTTCTTCTACTGTTACTAGTGACACTATTGTTGTTTCTAAGTCTATTTCTACTGTACCTGAACCCACTACTGTTTTCTCAGGACCTACTTTGTTACCTACTGTTGCTGCACCTAAAAGTTTAACATTTAAACTTACTGATTTATTTTCTTCAAAGCGAACCTGCACCTAGGAGGAATGCAGTACGTTTGCTTTATAAGGGTGGATTAGAACTCCCACCAGATCGTTTGTATATAGCTAAAACCCTCCTTAGGGTTCCATGAAGTTTTCTTCTGAGATTTTGCCCTGATTAATATAGGTAATTCCAATTTTGATGTTAGTTTTAAACAAATGTCTGGGCTTGATAGATTCTGGGCCCAATATGACAAACTTCAGACTACACCCATTTGGTCCCCTTCAGGCCATCCTCTCACCAAACCTGCCATTCTTAACATTACTGTTGTTTTTAAAAATGAGGGAGTTCACATTGAAGACATTTTATTTTGGTTAAACAAACGCTGTGAAGTCTTGAATAGGCCTACCCTAATCTAGACTCTGAACAGATTTGGGATGGCAGTTGGAAGGTCCGTGTTAAGCTTTTTCCACTAACACTGGCCTCGACATTTGCCTAATTTTTCTTTCTAGGTAAAGACAAGGGCTTCATTTTTACGCGGACAACCCAAGTCCTGTTTTAAATGTGGGTCACGTACCCATTTAAGTTCGGCTTGTGATACCTTAAATGTAGCCACTGCTTTGAATACGGTCATATTGCAGCTAAATGTACTAATTCATTTAAGTGTAACTTATGTGATGGGACTGGCCATGCGTATGGCAGGTGCCCCTGGGCCTCTCATAACAGAGAAGATTGTCCCTCTCATGATGGCATTATTACTATTGCTCAACAGTCACTTGCCCATAGTCTAGCTTCCTCTAATTCAGAGTTACCCCTCCTCCGGTAGTTGGAGATGTCTCTTCTGTTCCAGTTTTCCAACCCTCTTTTCCTGTTATACCTACTCCTACTGCCATTGTGGTTTCCCTGATACTACACCCGTTATTCCAGATATGGATGACCTTCCCCCTCGGGTCAGGGAGATAATTTTAGTTTTACCACTGTTACCCATAAGCGGACTAGGAAGGGTTTAGCTGTTGCTACTGTAGTAAGGAACCCCTGCGGAACTGGCAAACCTCTAACAAATTTGCGGTTTTAGCCACAGATTTTTCAGACAAAGACTCGGGGGGTGAGGATACTGATTCCTCCTCTCTTCTTTCTTTCCGGATGGGGTGATGGGGCTGATACGGATCCCATTGCAAAGCGTACTAGGCAGGACTAAGGGTAAGTCACCACCTATTACTTAAATCCTGTCTTCCTTAAAGATCTGCTCTTTAAATGTGAACAGCATTAAAGGGAAGAGAAAATTAGGGGATTTTTAACCCTTTCTGATTTACAGAGTGACATTATCTGCCTTGTTGACACTAGATTAAAGACCCATGGGGAATTATTCCAGGCCTCTAAGGCATGGACTGCAGGCCCTTCTTTTTGGTCTGTTGGACCTGATACTTGTGATGGGGTCAGGATATTGTTCTCCAGCTCTAATTTTACAGTCTCTAGACTTGTAGATATTTCCCGGTAGAGCTTTGTTATTAGATTTCTCATATAAATCTAGAGATTTCATATGATTGGGACCTGACGCCACTCAAACCAAGGCTCAGAGGGCTTCCTTTTCACCAAATTAAGCCCTACCTTTTTCCTCCAGATTACTCCTATGGGTGGGAGATTTCAATTGCGGCCTACATCAAACAGATCGAGGCCTAAAGACTTCCAAGTTATTTTGTGACTCTGTGGCTTTAAATAGTGTGGTCTCTATGGCCAAGCTTGTGGATGTTTATAGACATTTCCATAAAACAGGTGGGTCCACTTTTTTAAAGGTCCTTACATACTAGGATAGATTTTCTTTTTTTTATCTAAGATTTTGATTTTACTTTCCTGTACAACTGTGGCTACCGAATTTTCGGATCACGTTGCCCTATGTGCCACTTTTTCCTGGGACTCTGCTCCTAGATGTAAGAAAGCCAGTTGGCGTCTTAATGATTCTCTACTTAATGACCCTCTTTTTCTTAAACTTTGGCACAAAGAGTTTACAGCTCGGTTGTCAGTAGTTGATTTTTATGATACTGGGATGGATTGGTGGGAGGAATCTAAGCTAAGCTGGAAACAGTTTTTTCAGAAGGTAGCGGCAAAAACAGAATACTAAATATTTGTCTTATCTGTCACTCGACATCAGCTACAGCACCTATTCTCTTTAGCTAGCTCTACTACTCATGATTTTAGCTCTCAGATTAGTGAGGTCAGCTAAAATGAAGGTTATCCCAGTATAATCGTGCTGACTCTTTGGGTCAGGGCGTTTTGGCACTCATCTTACTAAAGGTTGTTTAGACCCGTTTAAGGCCTGTAAAGATAGAGTTGAAGCTAAATTAATTACCTCTCTATTGTCTCCATCGGGGAGTTACTTAAGAAACCTGAGATTTGCTTCACTGTGTTGAAAATTATGTTTTCAACATGTTTGGCACTAAAGCTGACCTTGACAATGAGGATCATTTTCTTGGCTCACTGTCCTTACCTCAGCTTTCGGACTCTGATCGACCACAAGCTTTCTTGGTCATTACTGAACCAGAGGTATTGGCGGCCATTACTAGTTTAAAATCGCATTCTGTTCCGGGTCTGATGCCTAACCCCACATTTTTCAAGACTTTCTCTGCTGATCTTGTTCCGGTTCTAACTATTCTCTATAATGAGATGTTACATTCTGATGCCTTAGCTACTTCTATGAAAGACGCTTTACTGATTTTACTGTTTAAGAAAAAAGGGATCCTTTGACATTACAAATTGGAGACCAATCAGTCTGCTTAATGTGGATTATAAGATCCTTGCCAAAATTCTTTTATCTAGAATGATTACTTTGGTATCACACATGATTACCCAACTCAAACCTGTGGTATCCCAGGTAGGCATCTTTCTGACAATTTGATTTTATTGAGAGAATTGTTTACTCTGGGACAACAAAATGCTGTAACAGGATGGATTATAAGTTTAGACCAGGAAAAAGCATTTGATACAGTCTCTCATGAGTTCTTATTTCTAGCCCTGAAGGCTTTTGGGTTCCCAGTATGCTTCCTTTCCTGGCTTTTATTATATAGGAATGTTGTAATACGTCCTAATGTGAGCGGCTGGATGAGGCCGTCCTACTATTCTGGCCCGTAGAGTGCGTCAGGGTGCCCGTTAAGTCCTTATTATATACCTTTTTATTGATACTCTTTTGAGAGCCTTTTTCTTTGCCCACAGATTATTGGGTTGCTCTGTACTCCCTCCTCTTTACCACTTAAAATATTAGCTTATGCAGACGATTTAATTTTGGCTGTGGATTCTTCCACGAAACAAGAGGATATTGTTCAGGTTTTAAGGCATTCTCTTCTGTTTCAGGTTCTAAGATAAATTTTACAAAAAGTATTTGTGTACCACTAGGGCATACTTCCCTCCCTAGTGACGGGCCTTTATGCTGGTGTTTCTGTATCCACTAATGTTTTTTCGTATTTAGGTATTTTTTTGTTGTGATGATCCATATCTATAATTGGAATCTTGCCCTACAAAAGGCAGATAATGTGATTAATGGGTGGAAAAAGCATTTAATTGGGAAGAAGAAACAGGTTGTGCTCCTTAAAACTCTGGTTATACCGATCTTCCTGCATCTTTGTTATGTGTTCCCCGCCCATTTCCTATTTTCCAGATTAACGGGATTTTTCAAGGGATTGTGGGATCCAGGCTAAACCCCATTAAAAGACATATTATTTACAGACTCGCTCAAGGAAGGTGGACTTGGTATGATCCACCCGTTGTTTTTACAGCCTTTTTCTTCATTATAATTATGGGAAAGTGCTGAAACCAGGGACTGTTTTTGGAAGCCTATTTTTTAGCATGGTTCTCCCTCTGCCTTGATAACTGGCAAGCCCGTTATAAAGGGGTTATTTCAAATCCCAACTGATCCCTCTTATGGGAAAGAGAGTTTTAAGATGGCCTTGACCTGGTGTCTTCATCCTCAGGACTTTTGTATCTTATCTAGACCCCAACTATAGGCGGCTTTGGAGGTTGGAGGCTCAGGAGGAGATTGTTTTCCGTTCTGCCCCTCTGGCCGTCTCCCTGGGTACTCCACCAACTGCTAATCAATCAACGGCTGCCATCGTATTTATGGGATATGGTATGGTTATGCAACTATGATAGACTAGGAGTTAATAACAATCATAAGCATAAAGCCTTGTCTTTGAGATATTGTCCTAGATCCTCTTGCCTCAATGTTTGTGAAACTCAGCAACATTTATTTTGTGAATGCCCTTCTCTTTGGAAGTCTGGTCTACCCTATCTGCTAACTGGGCAGAACCCTTGCTGGCCTCTCTTTCTTATGAACATGTTATGTTTTGCACGAATGACCTGCTTAATAGAAAGTATCATGTTGACAGTTTACATATAATTTTTGCTATTATTCGTTATTATTTATGGCAATGCCAGATGTTTGCTAGTGCTACACCAAAAACTATTTCCATTCATGAAGTATTTTGTAATATTCGGGCTGCTTTGTGTTCTGTAAAAAGTCTGACTTCTTACTTTTTCTACTTCATAAGCTGTATTGTTTTGGAAACACTGTGATACTTTCTTCTGTTAACTGATTTTTGCCTTGTTTGGATTGTTTCTGTTTATTGAGTTGTTTTGTTTTTGTAATGAAGCCCACTTTATTACCAATAAAATTCCCCTACTCTTTTCGATAAGTGCCATGGGATCTTTAACATCCACCTGAACTACTACCAATCCAGGCAGATGGGACCTCGGTTTAACATCTCATCTGAAAGGCGGTATGAAAATACTTCACAGTTAGGACCCCATTTAGGTGAATTGGATAATTTGCACTTTTCTCCCACCGCTGTTTCAGTCTGTGACAACAGAAAGTTTTCTGATAAACTGTTTCAACAAAAGCAAATGTTAAGTATTTGAGTGTACTTATGTTTAGCCAGTGGATTTTGAAAGCACAGTCAATGACGTACAGAAGGTAAGACCCCAGGGGCTGTATGATGCTGGTGGGCGGAGTAGTGCTCAATTCACATCTGAACAAAGACATGAAAACTGGGAGACAGCCTTTCATTGACACCAAGTAAAAAAACATCCACATGTCTGGGAGATGCATAAATCCATTTGAACATCCTCCACTAATCACTTGTGAGTTTTTAGGCGAAGACACTTTATGTCAAAAGAAACATGTCCTAGATCTAGTACTGACTAACAAAGAAGGGATCACAGATCTCCAGGTAGAAGGTCACCTGGGAGCCAGTGACCATACATGGTATGGTTCAATTTGGCTACTACATCTAAATCATCCCATTCCAAGGCAAAAATATGGGACTTCAGAGGAGCTGACTTTGATAAGATGGCCAACAGAGTTAAGCTAGCCCTGGCAAAAAGAAACACAGGTGAGGAGGTACAGGCAAAGTGGGCAAGCATTAAGGATACAATACTTGAAGCAACATCCCATTGTGTTAGACAGAAAAGGAAGTGTAAAAGAAGAAGGAAACCACTTTGGTTCTCAAATACAGTAGCAGAAAAGGTCAGAGCCAAAAGGCTGGCCTTCAGAAAATATAAGGGAACACAGCGGGATGAAGATAGGGAGGCATACCAAACTTCCCTAAGGGAAGCAGGTAAGGCAGTAAGGCAGGCAAAGTCCCAAACTGAGGAAACACTAGCACGAACAGTAAAAGAAGGTGACAAGACTTTCTATAGATACATTAGTGAAAGGAGAAAGTCCAGAGAGGTATTGCTAAGCTTAATGGAGAAAAGGGAGCATGTGAGGAGGAGGACCCTGTAAAGGCATCTATCCTAAATAGATACTTTTGCTCAGTATTTACTGAAGAGAAGGTAGGCAGGGCCCACAGCTCAGCATCATGGACACAGGGGAGGAGGTGAGCACTACTCCCTTCACAAAGAAAGGATCCTACAAGAGCTTGCTAAGCTCCAGGGTGGATAAGGCAATGGGACCTGATGGCATACATCCCAGGGTACTAAGGAGCTAAAGGAGGAACTAGCAGAGCCATTAGCAGAATTGTTTAGTGAGTCTCTGAGCACAGGAGAGGTCCCAGAAGACTGGAGAAGGGCTCATGTGATCCTCACAAGAGTGGTAGCAGGGAGGAGGCGGGAACTACAGACCGGTCAGTCTTACCTCAGTAGTGGGCAAGATTATGGAGGCACTCCTTAAGGAAAGGATAGTGCAACACCTGGAATCCATAGGGGCACAGGATCCAAGACAGCATGGGTTTACAAAGGAAGGTCCTGTCAAACTAATCTCATAGATTTCTTTGACTGGGTAACCAGAGTGGTGGACCAAGGGGAGCAGTTGATGTCGCCTACCTTGACTTCAGCAAAGCTTTTGACACTGTTCCACATAGAAGATTGATAAATAAGCTAGGTAGGCTCGGGGTGGGTCAGAAGTTGGTCAACTGGGTGGCAAACTGGTTGACTGGCAGAAAACAGAGGGTGGTAATGGTATACAGTCAGAAGAGATGCAAGTCACAAGTGGGTACCTCAGGGATCAGTCCTGGGGCCAGTCCTATTCAACATCTTCATTAGTGACCTCGTAGATGGACTAGAGGGTAAGGCTTGTCTGTTTGCAGATGACACCAAGATCTGCAACAGAGTAGATGATCCAGATGGGGTGGGCAGAATGAGAAGAGATCTGGATAAACTAGCAGAATGGTCAAGAGTGGCAACTGGATTTAATGCAAAGAAGTGCAAAATCATGCACATAGGGAAGAGAAACCCTGAAGCCACTTATAGGCTGGGAGGGAGTTGCTAGCAGTCACAAAGGAAGAAAGAGACTTGGGCATCATCATCACTGATGACCTAAAATCATCAAGCAGACCTCTAAAGCAGTAGGTAAGGCTAGGGGTGTTAGGGTGTATTAGTAGGGGTATCACAAGTCGTAAGAGGAGGTAATAATCCCTCTGTACAAGACATTGGTTAGGCCCCATCTGGAGTACTGCGTGCAGTATTGGAGGCCACACCTTCACAAGGACATTAACCAAATTGAGGCAGTCCAGAGAAGGGCAACCAAAATGGTGCAGGACTGTATCAGAAGACATATGAGGACAGATTAACGGAGCTCAATATGTATACCCTTGAGCAAAGGAGGAGAGAGGTGATATGATCGAGACATTTAAACACCTTAAGGCATAAACAAAGGTGAAAGAGTCTAACATGTTTAAATATAAGAAAAATAGCAGGACAAGAGGACACAGCATGAGATTAGAGGAGGCCGATTAAGGGGAATGTGAAATTCTTTTCACAGAAAAGGGTGGTAGATGCATGGAATGGCTTACCACAAAGTGGTGCTATGAATACAGTGCAGGGCTTCAAACAGGCATGGGATAGGCATAAGGGAGCAATACAAATGACTACGAATAGATAGGTCACTGACAGAGCAAAGGCCGATGGCACATTTATAAGGTAGAAAAGAAATGGGCAGACTGGATGGGCCTTATGTCCTTATCTGCGTCAACTTCTATGTTTCTAAACAAATTCAAGCAGTTTTTTTGCTCCCTCCTACCCCTGGCAATTCACTCCTTCAGGCCTGCCAAGGCTCCCTATCATCGTTGCTGAGTCCCAACCACCATCCACTGCCCCTTACTGCTGTGCTACCAGATAACGAAAGTAACCCTTCATTGAGTGGGCCCCTCCCTGTGGGAAGCTACCAGGGAGGAGAATTGCCCTAAAGAGCTTCCTGTGTATCCTGGGCATGGCAGGGGTCAGAACGGACACATGTCTGGGGCTTCCTGCTGAAAGAGGGACCAACAGCTGTCCTTCATTTGGTCAGTGGGTGTTTTCCACTTTCTTGGGAGCGTGACAGACCACATGATGTCAAGGCACAAGCCGGCGTCTGTCACGCTCCCTCCTGCAGTGAGGGCTGACATGTTGTCATGCCTCTGGCCTCCACCAGGGCCAGCAAATGCTGAGCTGTGAACCCACCCTCCCTCATAGGAGAAGATGAGTGGTCATTGGACACTCAAGCCTTCACCCACCAGCTGGCCCTCCAACACCCAAGTCTGTTCTCTAACCCTGGTCAGTGGTGTCACAGGCAGAAACCAATTCAGGCAGTTAAATTATAGATAGGAAAACCTTAGTGGTGATGGTTAGATTAATTCACATCTGAATTCTAACAAGCAAAGAGACCAAGTCATTTATAACTTGTGCATGTGGGATGTGGGTGTTGAAGAAAGGGATCATAGTGCTGTCACTACTGCCATCACCCCAGAGGGATGTGGACTGCATTGTTTCCACTGCCATCACACTGAAGAGGTGGGGGCTGTAGTGCTTCTGCCATCACCACTGGTGGATGAGGAATGTAGTACTGCTGCCGTTCCACCTGAGGGATAGGGCCTCGCGCTGCTACTGCCATCACACCTGAGGAATGGTGAACGAGTACTTCTGTCATCACACCTAAGGATGGGGCCACAGTGCTGCTGCTTCTCTCACACCTGAGGAGGGAGGTTGTAGTACTTTTTTGCTGCCATCACACCAGATGGATGGGGCTGTAGTGCTGTGTTGGTGCTGCCATCGCACCTTAGGGATGGGGCTGTAGTGCTGCTTCCATCACACCTTAGGGAGGGGGCTGTAGTGTTGCTGCTGCCATCACATCTTGTACCTAAACTAACTTTAAATTGGTACAAGGATGGAAGGATGTGTAATAGTGGAGGTCAAAATTGCTAAAATACAAGTTAGCAGAGTTAAAAATTGTTAAATAAAGTACACTAAACCAAACACCGTAAAACCGGATTTTGGCTTAGCAGACACTAGTGACAATACCATTTTTACAATGTGCAAAATGGAATATGCCCTTTCTCAATCCCGTAAACCAGTGCCCTGATGAGAACAGTTCATCTCAAAAGGAAATGGCACCGTAGGTTTCCTCCAGGTGCCTTGACTGTACAAGAAATAATGCCAGGCATCATGGCACAAAGCAAAAGAGTAAATCATTACTGTGGAATTTATTTTACATTGACCCTGCAGACAACTCCTGAGCTGTATGCAATCTGTGCAAAGAGTCAGTCATGGTGGCAAAGTGGCAACATTTGGAACATCAGTAATGATCGACATGCAAGGCAAAACACCCAGTTGAGTGAGGCAGGGTAAGGGACAGTGTGGTTGGTATGGGCAGTTGTGGAGGAGGTGGTGGTGATGTGACCCTACTGACAATGAACTGGAAGCAGGAACTAACACTGAATCGCTTTATGTGTCCTTGCAGTCTTCCCAGGCAGAGATTGTTTTCTGACACCATCAAGTACTGCAGAATCCCAAAGTAGTACTCCACATGAAAAGGCATGAAAAATACATTCTCCAAAATTTAAAATATCTCATCATTCTCACAACTAACATTAAAAGAAAATGTTGCAGGGTCATCAAAATTTACCCTCAAGCATCCAACATGACATCTATTAAATAGAGCCATTGCACAGATGATGGCCTATTGTAAACTCCCTTTGCTTTTTGCACAAAAGGTTTCCTCAAGTTCATGAACCAGACCGAACCATAGTACACCATTCCTTGTCAAACATATTTCTCAAAAAGGCTGTTCCACAGTTGTATGACTTCATGTGTACTGGAGGTGAAGCAGGTTTACATAACCGCAGATAGATGGCCCAGCAACCAAACAATTGACTACATGACTGTTACAGCTCATTGGGTAAGTTTTCAATCAGAAAGTAATAATCCCTGCTCTACCTTTAAGCAGTAAGAAGCAGGTTGTGTTATGTGTTACTACTTTTAGGAAAATCATACTGCCATGAATATTTTGCAGGAGCTGGAACAACAATTCCAGAAATGACGTACTCTCTATTCCTTATCTACAGAGTTCATAGTGTCAAATAATGGAGCCTTCATAGTCAAAGCTGTTAAAGATGGCAACTATCAATACATACTTTGTTTTGCACATTGTTTAAATCTTCTTATCCATATTTTCTTAGATGGAAACAGAAATGTTGAAAGCCTGTTAGCCTTGCTAGGAAAATATGTTAGTATTTTAGACACTTTGTGAAAGCACAAAAATCCTGAAGTGCACAGTGCACAAGGCTTGGAAAAATGATGATCTTTTGATATTACTGGTCTTGAATTGAATAAAAGTGTATATAACACTAGGTCTCATCCTATGCAGTTAACAGCACCTAATAGAAAAAGTATGTAGTACATGGTGGTTCAACCAAAGAGTTGTACGTGACTGAACAGACTACCATTGGAGGTTGTCGCCAGCCAAACAACTTCTGTGTTTAAATCTAGAAGGGATATACTGTATATATGAATAAAATTAGAGTTTAGAACTAGATGGCGAGCATATAGGATGAAAGTCCATTTAGCTCAGTATCATTCCTATGACTCCTAAGTGGCTGCAGAGGTCAAACAACTTACCACTGCATACATTAAAGCAGGAAGTTCAACTCATTGGAATTCAACATTTTACATGTTGGAAAGACTTGTTGAACAGAAAAAGCTGTTTATGACTACACCATGCAGAATCAGAAAGGTAAAGTAGATATCATGCTCACTTCCAGCAGTTGGAGCCTAGTTGAATCTTTGGTCTCCTTATTGGAGCCATTTGAGGCTGCCACATGTGATGTCAGTGCAGACAGTGCAACTTTAGTCAAATTCTTCTTCAAATAAGATTTCTTCACATTTTCCTTGATGACATAAAGAAATATTTTCGGTCAAAAGAAGACACCACTGCCATTATGTTGACAGATGACTTGAGTCTCAGACTGTTGACTGATCAGAGAATAAATGCCATGTTTGAAAATTACGCCTATAGTATGTGTTGGCTATGTTGCTAGATCCCCACTTTAAAGGGAACAGAGAAGCCATCCTTCCTGCAGGGGAAGACATTAAGTATTGGAGTTATCTTCACTAACCAAATGTGACATTGACCCACCAACACCGTTAATTGATGTACAGCAGTCAAACCCTGCCAAACCATCAGAGTGTGCCTCTGGTGCACATAATAGCACATCTATAAATTTTCACAATCACCAGTGTCATCAGTGATAGAAAGAAATCTACTACTCTTCTTGGGCATCCTATGTTCAGGGTCAGAAAGGCAAATCACTTCTGAGTCACCTGCAACACGGACTAGTATCCTGTAAAGAAAATGCAGTAAGTTCATCAGTCAGACTGGTAAACATCTCACATAGCATAATGATCCAGGAGTATTTTGCAGACCATGCTTTGATTGGTCTCGAGGAAGATCCATTACTCAGTTGAGAACAATATGCAGATCTAGCAAATCTTGCAATAATATACCTCAGTTGTCCACCTTCAAGTGTATATTCAGAATGCATATGTAGTGCAGCTGGAGAAATAGTCACTAACCAAAGAACACTACTAAGTCCTGTAAATGTAGAATGACTTACATTTCTCAGAATAAATGCTGACAATTTCCCAGTTGTCCCAAACACTGAATTACGGATTCTGAATGTGAACATGAACAACAGCCTGCAAACAGTGTTACTGAATATGATGACTAGGTTGTGTATAAAATAAATAGCACCATCACCACTAACACCATGCCAAGCACATGCCACACTACTCTTAGTTTTCTTTTGTCAATCATCAGTTTTATATTATTTAACTCTAATGCCCACCAAGGATATAAATTTTGAAACAGCAGCAGCCTCACTCAGAGAGCTGTGTCTTTGTACCTACCTCATCAATGCCCGCCATGGGCATTCTTTTGAAACAGCAGCAGCAGGCTTAATAAGAGCAACTGCCCCTCTCATGCCTACCTCAGCAATGTTCACCATGGGTATAATTTTGAAACAGCAGCAGGCTGTCTCACAGCAGCTGCACCTCTTGTACCTGCCTCAGCAACACCCGCCATGCATATAACTTTTGGAAACAGCAGCAGGCTCAATCAGAGCAGCTGTGACTCTCATACCTGTCTCAGCAATGTCAGTCATGGGTATAATTTTTGGAAATAGCAGCAAGCTCACTCATAGCAGCTGCACTCTCATACCTGCCTGAGCAATGCCCACCATGGACATAATTTCTATAAACAGCAGCAGGCTCGGTAAGAGCAGCTGCACCTCTCACACCTGCTTCAGCAATGCCGCCATGGGTATACCAGCTCTGGGTGCCAAACAAACAGTGTAATAGTCAAAACAGCCTTTCACATGGTTTTGTTATGGTCAGGGGTCAAGTAATAGGGTAGAGTGAATTGGGTACCTGACCCAAATCAACTGCTCATTTTCATCCAGGTATTTTTAGGGTAATTTCAGGTAGTTTGGAGGTACCCATGGGTAGTCTTTATGGTTGGGCATGTTAGTACTAGCCCATGCCTACAAGTGTTGCAACTTCTGTTTTTACCAGAAGAAGAAAACATTATTCTAAGACAAACAAGGTATTTAACTTTGAAGTTCTCCTGCCTTGATTTGTCCAGATGTAAGCTAAGCCAAACAAGCAAGATGCTAGAGATTTCCTTTGAACAGACAAACCTTTATAGATTTAGGGGATGACCCTTAAATTCTCTTACAAATGTAAAATCAGATTTGATCAAGAAGCTTTTATGTTATATAACATCAACCAGTTTAGGGAGCCAACAAGGACTAGAATGGACACAGAAATAGATTCATCTGAAGAAGATACTGTACATTCAACAGACTTGGAGCTTTTTTCTGAGGCTTACATTTTGCGGGTTAACTGTATACAAGTGAAATAAAAATGTATTGACTATATGATGTATACTGGTTGCTTACTGTTTACTGCAGTGTAGTAGATTGTATCAGACTAATTTTGTTGATTTACAAGCTGATATTTTCTGTAACTACAAATCCAGGATCCCTGGAGCTGACATCAGGGGTGGGCTACAGCAGTGAGAAATTCAATAACCTGCAGTGCAAGTTAGAGTTTTATAAGCTATTATCTTTCATTTGCTGGCCTTCTTTCCTCCTGAAGCGGAAGTACAATACCAAAGATTGATTCAAGAACCTGAGATTACAGAACAGAGAGGAAAAGCTAGCATCACATAGTAATATCAATACAAAATTCTGTAAAATAGGTTACAAAGAGGGACAACAGACCCAACACAGAGCAGGATAGCGAGGTTGTACACCTAATGATCACAGCTGAAGGAATTATAGTTATGTGGCCTGCCACTTTGAAAATGTATCTGGGTCTTAGACTGAGAATGTGTGTCTGTTTACATTTACTCTAAGGTTTCAAAAGGTTCCCGGACAAAATGGCTATACTGACTTTGGCAGGAAGAATGTCATTTAAATCTATAGAACTACGTTAACTGTATAGCTGCAGGTTTTGGCCTGAGCAGTGCCCCTCAACACATTCCTTCCACAACTCAGGCCTCCTATTGAGCCTACTTGCCCTAACTACCCCACCAACTATGTGTAAAATGTGTTAGAGCCCAGACCTTAATACTGTACTCAAAGTGCAGGCTGTATTCAAACCTTACAGGGCAAAACAGGCTGGGAAGGGAACCCTGTTCTCACAGGATCAGCTGATGATGACCTCATAGGATGAACAGTCAGTCTGAATGATGGGAATACCAGAGGCAGAGTCTGTGTACACCCAGTGGTCACTCTATGTGGTGGGCTTGTGCAGGGAACGAGCTGAGCAACTACCTCTTAGTCATGATGAGATCAATCTTCACCCACAGGAATACTATAGTCTTCATAACTTCAAAGTTGACTTCTCCTCCAATCTGCTTCTGCCCCTACTGTGTAGGGGACATCTGCAACAATAGGTTTAGATTGGTGGGTGGGATGCAAGATGAAGAATGGAAAACCATCTCACCTTTGTAATCACTCATTAGCTTCATATGTTCAGTCTCTCATGCAGTTGCCTGTCGCTATACATAGTTGTGCCTGTAATGACTCCTGTTCTCCTGTTTAGGAGTTTAGCACTGGGAGTCTGTCACAGGCACCAACCAAGCTCCACAACCTGCTTTCACACATACAGCCTCAGGAACAGGCACTCCTCTCTTCTCCAAAAGCAGATCTTCATCTGCATGTGGCAGAAACAGATCTGATCAATTCTGGAGCTCATCAAGCTCTCAGAGTTACAAACTCAGCTCTCCATTGGCCCAGTCATGGGGGTTGTATTGCAGTATTAGTCTCCTGATTCACCAGACCATGTGTGTCAGTTTTAGTGCCAGTATGTCCCATGATTCTTCAACATAATTCAGTACTGGCTCTTTGTGTGCCTTCTCACATGATTGTTTGTCAGTGTACCCTTTGACCTTCTATAGGACATTATGGATTAACCTTGCAGAGGCCGTGACTGATATATCAGTCCAAAATTACTATACGTTCTAATTCTGTCAGCAGTCTAAGGGTTAAATATGGCTGTACCAAAATGTTTTGTTTGTATTTCACAAGATGTCCTTTGTTATCTACTGTGGCTGCTTTCAGTGTGTCTACATTCTCGCACCTGTCCTTGGGACTACAAATACACATTCCAGTTCCTTGTTGCAAACAGTCACATTATCAGCCTGCAGCTGAAAGAATGAAACACAGGCTGTCACACACTGTAGTGTCAACCTGCAGCCAAAGGCCTCATGAAAATCAGGGTGCGATACTGTAAATATGTGCCATGAACTCTCCCATTCATTTGGTTTAATTTATGCTTAAATAAGAATCACAGAAATATTTAACTTTAAGTGCTTATTTGATTTAATTCCTGCAACCAAGAAAGTAATTCAAATTTTCCTTGTGCCATTTTATGTTCTGTAAGGTGTTTTTATTTGTTTGGGAACTACAGTATTAAAAGAAAGCTTAAGAAACTAGTTTTCAATCGTGAAAATCAGAAGGAGCTAGCATGTCATGGGGCAGTGCAGGTCACAACACATAGGGACAGGGAAGGGTGGGCGGCAGTAGTGAGGTTAGGGCTCCAGCTGCCTAAATTAGACTTTGTGATAAGGATGTTTCCCAGCACTGGGATGGGCTCAGGTGCTGCATTCAGGGTTTGGCTGGGTCAGGGTGTTCAGGGGTACTCAGGATGTGCTCCGCTGCTATTTTCAGATTCTGTAGCTGTCTGGGTTGTTTGCTCATGTTAGGATTCGGTCTTCCAGTGCTACTGTCAGACTACAAAAGGGTGTTGGTGGTTGATAGCAAGAGGCAGGGTTTCCTTTCCAACATTTCAAGTTTGGAGCACTCGGTGTAATCATTAGCACTGAGGATGGGCTCCTAGTGCCACATTCAGACTTTGGGGATTTGGGGAATTTTGATATTGGATGGTCTGCTTCTTATGCTGCTCCCCTATGCTGCAATTCATTGCCTGCTGATCTTCGCTCCTCTTCCTCCTTGAAGCAATTTAAGCATCATTTTAAGTCAGTATTTATTGTCTTTGGAAGTTTGTAAATGTTTTGCCTCATTTTGTCTATGCATTAATTATGTCTATGTATTGTGGCTATATGTTTCTTGTTTTATTGTTGGGTCAGACCTGAAAATGGACTAGTTATAAGTGTCCTTATCCAGTTAACAACAATTTAAATAAATCAATCAATAACATTTGTTGCATTGAGTGAGTTTTGCAACAATAGGAATGGGTTCCCAGTGCGGCAGTCACAGTTCATGAGCAGTGTGTGTGTGTGTGTGTGTGTGTGTGTGTGTGTGTGTGTGTGTGTGTGTGTGGTTATTGAACAGCACTGTGGATGAGCTCGCTAATCACATTTACAGTTTTTGGGTGGGGTGGAAGGACTGAGAAATGTTTAATGGTGCCTCATTTCCCGATTTGGGGGGTTGAGCTGCTGGACATTGCTTCCAGGAGTCACATTTACAACTTGGAGGGTGTGTAAAGAGAATGACTGGCATCTCTGGGGATGGTCTCCTGGTTTCACACTCACTGTTTGGGCAGATGAGGAGGGACTGGCAGAACTGGGGATGAGTGATGATACAGTCACAGTTTGGGAGGTTGAGGGAGTGACTGGAGCACTGGGGATGCTCTCTGAGTGCCGCATTCTGGGTTTGGGTGGGCAAGGGAGTGACTGATAGCACTGGGGATGGCCTCTGGGTGCCACATTAACCATTCTGGTGGGTGAGGGTGACTGACAGCACTGGCAATGGACTCTGAGTGCCACATTTATAGTTTAGGTGGTCGAGGAGTGGTGGTAACACTGGCAATGGGCTCTGAGTGCCATATTCACTGTTTGAGCGAATGAGGGACTGGCTTGTTGCACTGGTGATGGGCTCTGAGTGCCACATTAACTGTTTGGGTGGGCAAGGGGTGACTGGTAGCACTGGTGGTAGACTCTGGAGTGACACAGTCATGATTTGGAAGGGCCAGGGTGACTGGTAGCACTAGGATGGCCTCTGAGTAATACATTCACTGTTTGGGTGGATGTGTAGGGAATGATTGACAGCACTGGAGGTGAACTCCTGAGGCCACATTTACAATTTCGATGTTTGAGGGACGATTGGCAACACTTGGGATGGGTTCCAGTTTCCACATTCACAGATTGGGTGGGTGGATGAGGGGTGACTGGCAGCTCTTGTGACAGGTTCCTGGTGCCACATTACTATTTGGGTGGGTGAAGGAGTGGCTGGCAGCTCTGGTGATGGGTTCCTGGTGCCACATTACTATTTGGGTGGGTGAGTCAGGGACCAACAGAACTGGGGATGGATCTGTGTTTCTGCATTCACAGATTGGGTGGGTGAGGAGAGGCTCAAGTTCTACACTCACGGATTATGTGCATAAGGGAGTGACTGTCAGCACTGGGGATTGATTCCTTTGGGGGTTTTACGCAGGAACTATATGTATTGTATGTTACTGTATTTTGTCTATGTATTTATTAATGTTTGGATGCAACTGTAAAGAGAAATTTTTTCTCAACTTGCTTATCCGATAAATGAATGAATTCCTGCAGCCACATTCACTGTTTGGAGGTATGGGTTAGGAATGACTGACAGCACTGAGGATGGGCTCCCAGTGTTTTAGCTACAGTGCAGAGAATGGGGACGATAGTTTGATGCAACATCTGTTAGCCCATGCAACTATCTGTAATTGCAGTTCACATTTGGTCTTTTGCAATGTGATTAGAGTCTTGTAAAAGCATGGTTTAAAAATTCTATGAAATTGTTAGCATACATGTTCAACTGGTGATCTTTTAAATGTTTATAGCCCATTTATTCCAAAAACCACAAAAGCACTTCCTTTAGGAAAAGATCAACCGTAAAATTAGATGAAAGTAGGACCTACACTCAGAAGAAGATATATTTTGTTTCAGCTGGGTTATCCTAGATAAATAATTTGTAAGGCGAAGAAGAACAAAAAAAGACGAAGAATCTAAGCATGTTTAGTCTTGTCAAACTATCCCTATCTGTACACCAGATAGCGGCAGTGACACATATACTGCATGATACTGTGAATACTGTACTGCTGGCAGGGAGCCAGAATAAAATAGCAAAGTTAACATACTCCCTGTTGCCTCTATACCCCACACACACACATATACACTCTTCAACATACTATTTTTGCACACTTCTACAGTGTTTTGTATTTTGCAGTTTGACTGTTACCAAATAAACTTTGCTGGATAAACTATCACCTGGTATTTGTAATACCTTGCATAAAAGATACACTGTGTAATCAATTATCAAATTATTGATAAGGTGTGTGACAATAACTGTCACCAAACAATTTCTTTAACTTTAAGCACGTCTGTAATTTGAATAATTTAGAATGCTAATTAAAAACTAGTAATTTAATCAAAAGCATGCATGCCCTAATTCTCGAGATTCAGGCCTCTCACTAGTTTCAGTTTGTTTTCAGTAACACTCGTAACCCAGATATAACTGGAGCACATCACCATCTGTCCTAATTCCCTTCCAGCAGAAACATTCGAGCTGTGCTGTATTTGGATTATGTGTATAAAGTTACAGAATCAGAAAAAATGTATGTGCTCATTGTGTTATGTACTGCCACGTTGACTATCAGCTTTAGAACTCGGAAGAATGTATGTGTTTTGGATTGGAACTTTCAATCATCATGCAGAAAGACTACGCAGAGACTTTTCAGATTAGCATTTCAAACAATTTGCTGATCCAGCCCATTTAAGGTTTTATGCTTTAAGCATTAAATAAGAGTTTTCAAACATTGTATAACACATTTAAAAAGTCTAATGTATCTGTGATACTAAGCTTTAGTACATTATCAACTGTAAGAATTCAGATTTGTTTTATTCTTGCAGTTCATATAGTCCCATGGGGCACAATCCACAAATGTGCCTGAGATACACCAAAAGCTGCAAAGGCTATGTATGCACTGTAGCACACAACAGCTACTCACCTGGGGACATCCAAAATGGCAATACGCTGGACTAGGGTTCACATAGATGTGTACAAAGCAACATGGATAAGAAAATGGCCTGATCTGCATATACTGTGCCACACACACACACACAAGGACCACCCGTGACCACAACTTATAAGGAGGTAGACTGCCACACAAACACAATGCAGAAATCAATTTCATCCTAGACTATCAGCCAAAATTTAGAGCCAGTGTTCACAAACCCACAGCCATACTTGTGGCACTGGCCAAACCAACAACAGGCCTGATTCACAGGTAAGTTGCTGTGATGGTTGGTTCCTGTTGCCCACAGACACCAAACCTTATATTACAGGAGGCATCCATCATATCCACAGAAGTCCACTGTCATTACTGAACCCTGTCCAATATCAGAGCCTTCAAGGAACACCAACCAACAAACAGGTGGTGTAGGAGAGCATACAGACCACCGTAAATGTGGCCACCAACACCTCAAAGATTATCAAGACCACCAATAATGAGTGGTATAACCTCTATGGCAAACAAAGAGAAATGTGCCCTCCTTCAGCATGCCCAGATTGCCAATCTGGGTGAGGGCTCAGACCATTTCATAGAGATGTACTCTATTGATGACAGTAATGGACACTGCAGCCAGCAGTCCATTGATGGAGGTGATAATGGCATCCACATGCTGAAAGGAGATACATACAGTACCCTATGACAGCCTATAGTAATTACATTTATCCACCCATAGATATTATCCCACCACCCCATGGTGATGGTAGGGGTTGCCACTCAGCCGAACTCACAACCAGGATCCAGTAGAATACTTCATTCCTGACCAGCAATGAGTGTGGTGTAAGTGGCAGTAGCACAAAACTGCCACACAACACAACCCACCATGATACATTGTGAACCAGCAGATGCCATCTTTGGCAGGTGCAAATACCAGAATGCTTTGGGACTGTGAAAAGACCACAACATCTCCTGTACCAGTGTTAAATTGCAAACAGTGGCACATGAACTATGCCACTCCTGTCATTATTACATTTGTAGATGTTGGACAGCAGCATAGGATACCACTGTACCACACTTTGAGGTCACACAATCTGACACAGACACCACCAATACCACGAAGGGAGCCAGTCAGGTTGTACACCCTCTGTCACACATGCCTCACACCATCCACAGGCAAACCACTTAGCAGTAAAGACATCATCCTCCTAGTGCACCTGCCCAGAACTGGCTGACGCCACCCTGGGGCCCACCACTCATGCAGCTAGATAGCAGTGAGCCCCTTAAAGAGATAGTACTGCCAAAAATAGCAGGCAGAAAATGTTAGTAATTTTAATATTAGACACATTATTTTTTTTAAGATCTGAAGTGTTGTTTTGTTTCTCTGTGCTCATTAGATGGTTTTCTACCTAACAGTATTGGGTGTAATGTGAAAAGCAGTGCTTTACCAGGAAGCAGACATATTTAGTTCTATTCCTCCCACTTACATCTTCAGCATGTGACCTCACTCATTGTTACATGACAAACCCTGTGATGTCACGATCCATGAGATCACAATCCTGATGATTTATAGGCAGGAATAGAGCTGACTATGTCAGCCTACAGGTACAGTCTGTTCTACACATCACACATGGTACTGTCAAGAAGAAAAATCTTCATATTAGCAAAACAGAAAATAAAAAAAAATACTTCAAATACAAGAAGTGATAACTAACTACTTCTGAAAGTTTCAGTTAAATCCAGACATTACACCAGCTCTTTGAGGGTACCTCTAGGGCCATGGCTGCAGCCATTGACAGCAGGAGGCAAGGCCAGCATTGGCTGATTCACTGGGATCGAAGGATAATGAATAAAGCAGCTGCCAAGCTCCACAGATTTTATTACTGTTTCTATTGTTTAACTGTGCTCTTTAGTTTTACTTTTTATTTACACAAATTACTGCTGAAATGTTTGATTTGGCCTGAACTGGACTAAAGGAGGGAGAGGGAGGAAGAAGAAGAGGCAGGGGACTTGTGGGAGGGTGAGGGCAGTAGATCAGGCAGCCAATCTTGGCATCATTGTGGTGCCAGACAGACCATGTGATTGCAACCAGCCAACTGCATGGCTGCAGTCCTGGTTTTAAAAATAACAACGTAACATTTTGAACTGCATTCATTGGGTGTTGAGGGCAAAGAACAAAAGCAGCTGCTAAGCACAGGTTTTGTTGCCATTTGCACTCTTTAACTGTGCTGCTTAGTTTTACTTTATTTACAAAATTACTACAGAAATGTTTGTTTTGCCGAACTGGAAAAGGGAGGTGGACAGAGTGAGGCAGGGGCCTTGTGAGAGAGGTGAGGGCAGTAGATCAGGAAGCCAATCTCAGTGCCATTGTGGTTGGTGGTAGACCATGTAAATATGACCAGCCAATCACATGGCTGCAGTCCCCTATACATTTCCCAGAGGGCCAAGTAACCCTTTGCATGTGTGACCCCAAAGAGTGAGTGCCATGAAGCAGGAGGGTGGTATCTTACTAAATAGCATCTAGAGCATGTCCACAGGGCTGACCACGAGTCTGAGATTCTTCCCAACTGAGATGAGGAGTGGTCAAGGTCAAAAATGGAAGGGGCTTTCAGATACTGCTGGAACAACAAACTGTAAACAGTAGGCATCCTGAGGCAGGTGGCTGTCCTGTTCATAGCTACTCTCTATCTGGGGTAGGCTTGCAAAGCCAGGTGGGTGTCCTGTTCATAGCTACTCTCTATCTCGGGTGGGCTTGCAAGAAGCCAGGTGGGTGTCTGTTCATAGCTACTCTCTATCTGGGGTAGGCTTGCAAAGCCAGGTGGCCGATCCTGTCCTGTTCATAGCTACTCTCTATCTGGGGTAGGCTTGCAAAGCCAGGTAGCTGTCCTGTTCATAGCTATTCTCTATCTAGGTAGGCTTGCAAAGCCAGGTGGGTGTCCTGTTCATAGCTACTCTATCTGGGGTAGGCTTGCAAAGCCAGGGTGGGTGTTCTGTTCATAGCTACTCTCTATCTGGGGTAGGCTTGCAAAGCCAAGTGGGTGTCCTGTTGAAACTACTCCCTATCTGGAGTAGGCCTATGAAGACAGGTAGGAGTCCTGTTTTAACAAAAGATTGGCAAATGGGGTTTAATGTAAAGAAGTGTAAAATCATGGACATGGGGAAAAGAAACCCTGAAGCCACCTACAGGTTAGCAGGGAGTTGCTGGCAATAACATGGGAAGAAAGAGACTTGGGCATCATCATCACAGATGACCTTAAATCATCCAAGCAGACCACTAAAGCAATAGGTAAGGCTAGAGGGATATTGGGGAGTATTAGTAGGCGTATCCAAGTCATAAGAGGAAAATAATTCCTCTTTACAAGACACTGGTTAGGCCCCATCTGGAATACTGCATGCAGTACTGGAGGCTGCACCTGTACAAGGACATTAACAAAATGGAGGCAGTCCAGAGAATGGTGCAGGGGCTACATCAGAAAACATATGAAGACAGATTAATGGAGCTCAATATGTATACCCTAGTGCAAAGGAGGAGATAGGTGATATGATCAAACATTCAGACTTCTTAAGGACATTAATAAGGTGAGCAGGTCTAACATGTTTCAATATAAGAAAAATAGCAGGACAAGAGGACACAGCATGAGATTAGAGGCAGGCTGATTAAGGGGAATGTGAGGAAGTTCTTTTTCACAGAAAGGGTGGTGGATGCATGGGCAGCCTACCTCAGGAAGTGGTGGATATGAATACAATGCAGGGCTTTAAATAAGCATGGGATAGGCATGGAAGGAACAATACAAATGAGTATGAATGGATAGGCCATTGACAGGTAAAGGCCTGTGGCACATTCATAAGGCAGAAAAATTGGGCAGACTGGATGGGCTGTGTGGTCTTTATCTGCCATCAACTTCTATGTTTCTATGTTTCTAACTACTCCCTATATGGGGTAGGTCTGCAAATGCAGGTAGTTAGGCTGTGAGGCTACTGCCTGTCTGAAGTAGGCCTATGAAGGCAGTTAGGTGTCCTGTTGTAACTACTCTGTATATGGGGTAGGTCTGCAAAGGCAGATGGTTGTACTATGCAGAACTACTCCCTATCTGTGGTAGGCCTATGAAAGCAGGTAGGTGTCCTGTTTTAAATTCTCCCTAGCTGGAATATGTCTGTGAAGGCAGGTATGTGTCCTGTTGAAACTATTGACTATCTGGGGTAGCCTTGCAAAGGCAGGGAGGATTAGGGGTTGGCAAAGAATGCTGAGGCAGGAGGCAGTCAGGGGTGGGTGGTGTGCTATAGGAGGTGTGGGACTTCAGTCTTCTTGAAAGCAATACTGGAGGCAGGAGGTTGTCCAATGTGTAAGATTTTAGGTTTCTCATTGCTGACATGCAAGCAGTAAGGAAAGAACTAGGGTTACTGACAGAAGACAGGAGAGCTTGGCCAGGAAAGGGAAGGAGCACAAAGTAGAGGACAGGTAGGTGGGTTGGATGTCCAGATGCAATAGGACCAATACCACAGAGGTACAGGAAGATGGAAGGCCACAGGAAAAACAGAGAGGGCTAGGATGGGGAGGGAAGAGAAGGTGCAACCATAATGGTATCAGTAAGGAATCATTTTCAACCACTGAGCACTATGGGAATGAGGACCTAGGCAGAACACAGATGATGAGGTCACAGCTGGTTAGTGGAATGGAATCAAGAGAAGCTACAGTGAGGCAGGAGTGGACTATGGGGTGAGAAAAGGACAACAGGGTAGAAGGGGCACACTTGGGGGAGGAAGAGAAAAAAGTGGAGGGTCAGGGCAGACAGGGGTCCACTGTAGCAAGGAGGCAGGAGGAGTAGATTGGGGAGAGAAACATTAGGCAGGCAGCAGTTTTGGGAGGAGGTAGGGAGGAAGGTAGCAGTAAAGGGGCACAGTATGTCAGGTTAAGCTGGAAAGGGTAGCCTCAACAGAGGAGGGCTGGAGAAATGGAAGGAAAGGTAGCAGTAGTAGTAGTAGTAGACAATTTTATTTCTTTTTAGGCGCCTTCCCTGAAGATACTGGCCTATAAAATATAAAATTAACAAACAGCACATGAACAGCTCCAACAACAATATAAAATATGTAAATAGCATCCACCAATAAATAAATAAATCCTAACCGTCTAAAACAGTAAAATCACTTATCATATTCAATTATTACATTATACTAGCGGCTTGAAAGAAAAACAAGATTCAGTGCACAACACCTCCCCAAAAACATGGCACATGCACATTTTGTGGAGGGTTTCTGCACTGGATGCCACACCAGTAGCACCTTCAGCAGAAATCTGAATTACATTTTGTGAGCAATGCAAAGGTTTAGATCGTGCTTTTGGTTGTCTTCAGCGTTTTGGGAGTTGTGGTACTCCTTTCAGCATGCTCCCTGTCACCACCTGTGAAATTTCCTGGATGGAAGCACTTTATTAAAAGAAGCCAATTAGGCAGTGCACTTTAAACCAATTCAGGCAATGCACTCTATCCTTATGAGTAGCCACTGCAGGCATTTCAGAGCTGAGAAGCTAGTGTAGGGACCAAATCGAATGAGTCCCACCGTGATGTGGTGATTTGGCTTGCTCACATTGGAATTCCAATCTGAAAACTAAGAGGACCCCTTTTATGGAGTTTAAGGTAAGAAAAGTCAATCGCAATTCAATTGTTTAATTTTGATTAAACAATGGCAATAAAATTCCCTATCCTGATTGGTCAGTGTGTGCCAGGCACAGTGATGTTACTGAACAATAACATCACTGCATAAAGTCCAGGCACTCAAATGACCTCATAACACACTCAGAAATCATAGTGCACTTATATTATTGCCACAGCTTTCCCCACAAAGCGAGCACCTTCACTGAACCTCAGTGCCCCTCCTCCACGCTACACACACACACACAATTTGTCCTTCGCACTCTAAGCAAATCTGTACTTTAAAACTGATCTCAAAAGAAATAACATGTTTAGTTTGAGAATTAGCCCTTTAGCACCACTGGCTAACTGCTGCTGGCTCCAAGACATGATGCATGCCGCACTTACTCCTTAGTGGTTGCCACTCGCCACTTCCCAGAGAACCACATGCAGCGGCATTTATCTTAAACTTTCACTGTATAAGTAATTAACTCCAGCGGCAATTAACATATTCCTAAAACAGAAATGTTTCACAGAAACAAAGCCATCATTTAGGCATCTCCTTATCTCTTCCTTGGCTGTTAGAAGCGGGTGGCTCACCGCTACTCGGCTTCCTCCAGTGTTGGGTAAGTTACTTTTCTATTACTTTTGGAAACTTGTTCCAGAAAGCTCTATCACGGTCACTAGCAAGGATGGAAAGTACTGGAAAAAGTAATACACCTACACAGTTACAATTACTTATGTCTTTTTATACAAAGAAATACGTAACTGTAACTGATTACATTTATTTGAAAGTAACTAGTAACTAACCTATTACTTTCAAAAAATTGAATCTGTTATAGCTATTTATTACTTTTGTATTGTTTTTGACAGGCGACTGGGTGACTAGGGAGGTGGATCAGGGAGGGCAGTGGACATAGCCTATCTGGACTTCAGCAAGGCCTTTGACACTGTGCCATATAGAAGACTATTACACAAAGTGGGGAATATGGGTGTGGGCAGGACAGTAGTGTGGTGGGTAGGTAACTGGCTTGGCGGCAGGACGCATGAGGGTGGTGGTAAATGGCTGTCACTCCACAGAGGAAGAGTGACCAGTTGGGTACCACAGGGATCAGTGCTGGGACCGGTCCTATTCAACATCTTCATCAGTGACATTGCGCAGGGACCTAGAAGGCAGAATTTCACTGTTCTCTGATGACACAAAGCTCTGTAACAGAGTAAACACACCAGAGGGTGTAGAGAGAATGAGAAGGACCTGTAGAAACTTGAAGAATGGTCAGGGGTTTTGGCAGTTGAAATTCAATGCAAAAAGTGCAAGATAATGCATATGGGGCACAAAACCCTGGCATAATATATCAGTTGGGGGTGAAATATAGCATGCCAGGCAGGAAAGGGATCATGGGGTTATCATCTCTGATGACCTCAAGGTAGGAAACAGTGTGACAAGGCAGCAGGTAAAGCAAATAGGATGCTGGAATGGCAGGCAGGGGCATCACCAGCAGGAAAAGGAGGGTCATAATTCCACTATACAAGACACTAGTGAGGCCCCACCTGGAGTACAGTGTACAGTTCTGGAGACCTTACCACGTGGAGACATAGACAGGGTAGAGAAGGTTCAGAGGAGGGCAACAAAGATGGTACATGGATTGCATCACAAGTCCTATGAGGACAGGTTGAAGGAACAGAACATGTACTCCCTGGAGGAGAGGAGGGAGAGGGGAATATGATGAGAGACATACAAGTTTCTTACAGGGAGGAACAGGGTGCAGGAATACACTATTTTAAAGCGAAAAGATGTTCCAGGACTAGAGGGCATGGGATGAAGTTGGAGGAGGCGATTCAGAGAAGCGTGAGGAAGAATTTCTTTACAGAGCAGTTGGTGGACAAGTGGAACACCTGCCAGAGGAAGTGGTGGGGGCTGAAACAATCACGGATTTAAGAATGCATGGGATAGAGATAAAGGAATTCTGGAGGTCAGGGGTGAGGGCAACATACTTCTAGGAAAACATAAAGTGAACTTACAAGCTCAAATGGGCAGACTCGGTGGGCCATAGGCCCTTGTTTGCTGACACTGTCTATGTATCTATGTATCTATGTAAGTAACTATAATTGTAAGGTGTATTACTTTTCTAGTAGCTCTCCATCTTTGCTAGTGACTGCACAGAGCTTCCTGGAACAAGTTTCCAAACATAATAGAAAATAATAGAAAAGTAACTTATCCAACAATGGCAGCCTCACAAAGCAAACGGCCATGCTGCTTTTAGCCATGTTGAAGGAAATAAATCAAAATCCAGATAAAAAGATGGCACACTACATAGAAATATTTGTTTTCCCACTGCTACTTACGAAGGTACAATTGCTTCGAAGAGCCGGAAGTAGGATCATCCTGGCGTTGTCTAGTCTCGGTCCCCCACTCCCATTTCAAACTGTAGCTCCACAATAAAACTAGCATGGGGAAGGGGTGTCAGGTCAAGACAAGGAGTCACATGGTAAAATAGCACCACCAGTTGAAAGTGTTCAAATAGTAAACACTGTTTTCACATATTTTAAAGGGACTACTTTTTGTCAGATTCTAACATTATCAGTTTGCAACAAAGAAAATTAATTTAAAACAAAAACACCTTTTCTCTGTTTATTAATTAAACACCACCCAATAAAATACACAATGAGCCATTGTATAATAGTAATAAGGCACTTCAGGGTGTGTGTTATTAGCGTAATAACATCACTCCCGGGTTGTGGAAACACTGGGCTTAGTCTGGGCTCAACCCACCCCAGGAGTGATGTTATTAACACACACACCATCATGTCATGCCTTATTGCTAAATAAGTGCCATGTTTGGGAGAGGGGTTGTGCACTGGATGCCACACACCAGTAGCACCCTTCAGCAGAAAAGTGAATTACATTTTGTGAGCAATGCAAAGGTTTAGAGAGTGCTTTTTAGTTGTTTTTGTTGAAAGGAAAAGGCTTTCAATTTAGTTTTAAATATCTCTGGGGGACTCCGTGGGTCCCCAGCTAAAATTCAGAGGATCAGGGCAGCCACTTCAAAGCCTGATTCCCGGAAGACTTTAATCTTGCTCTGGGGACCTCAGTAGGGCCTCTCCCGCTGATCAGAGAAGGCGTCCAGGGGTGAAGGGGTGCTGAAGCTCCCTCAGGTAACCTGAACCCAGCTAATGCAGGGCCTTATACATCAACAGCCCTATTTCAAAGGAGATGCACCAGCGCATCGGCAGCCAGTAGCAGTTTGCGCAACACTGGCGTCATATGACAGGACCTTGAAAGGCCTATCAATAGCCATGCTGCAGCATTCTGCAACAGCTACAGGCACTGCATCACATCCCCTCTAACCCCAAGGTAGAGGCGTTACTGTAGTCAAGCCTTGCGGTAACAAATGCGTGTACCAGTGTGGCCAGATTGACAAGAGGGATAAAGGATTTCATTGGCTAATATTTTGTAGATAATAAAATCCAGTTCAGACATCTGCCAACACCGAGGCATCAAGAGTCATCTACGCCAACCAGAAGGATGCCCAAATTTCTCCCTTGGTGGAGGCTTTTAGTTTGGCTGAGCCAATAAAACACCATAAATCTTCTCTAGAGGCCCCACTCTGCCCCTTCAACCCGACTCAATCACAAATACTTCAGTCTTCTTCAGGTTGAGTCCCAACTAATTAGATAACATCCACATCCAGATCTCAGACAAGCACTTATTCAGCATGTTGACCCTCATCTGATCTTTCCCAGTCACGAAAGACAGGTAGAGCTGGGTATTATTGGCAGTAGCAATGAAACCCCAGGCCAAACTGCCTTATGACGTCACCCAGGTGTAGCATGTATTCTGTAAATTACCTGGGAGAGGACAGAACCTTGGTACACTCCACAGGACATGGCCAATGGGCTTGAGGAATAATTCCCCAGAACCACCTTTTGGGATCTGCCCCAAAGAAAGGACTCAAACCAGCTGATGACCTTGCCAGTGGAGTCCAACATACTCCCTCTGCCTGTCCAATAACACCCCATGATCCACAGTGTCCAACACTGATGAGAGATTGAGGAGATGATGATAGATTGCTCTCCTATCCTCGCCCTGAGCAGGTCATTCAGCACCCATACTAATGTGGTCTCCATGCTGTGCATAGCCCTAAATCCGGATTAGAGTGGCTAGTAAATCTGGAAGCCCGTGAGGCAACTCTCAAGCTGCTATACAGCCACAGGAGGCAGTATGGTGCAGTGGTTTAGGTCTCTGAGCTGCAAACCTGGAGACCTGGGTTTGAATCCACAGCCCACTTGCATACTGTGTGACCCTAAACAAGTCATTTAACTTCCTTGTGCTCCCAGGTCACACCTGAAACAAGCTTTGGCCAGGTGCCTTTCCTGGTTAAACAATTTCCCCTTTCCTTCCCCCTCTCAGAACCTTCCCCAAAAGGGAGGTTAGAGAGAGGTTGGTAATGCCAAGATGTCGGGGTCCAAAGATTATTTCTTCAACAGGGGTTTCACCTGTTTAAGAGGCTCAGGAAACCCCCATTGCTAAGGAACACCTGACAATCTTGGCAAAAACAGGGCCCAGAGCTCCAATGCAATCAACAAGTAATCACATTGGGCCCAGGTCTGGGCTGCAGAAAGTTGGTTTCAGCCTCAAGATCACGCCATAGACCGCCACCATTGCCATCAGCTGGAATTTTCCCAGAAATACCCAATGTGCTCATCCTCTGAGATCCAACCTGTCGGATAATAACCCACCTGGTGTGCTGACTGCGCGTCGAAACCCGAATGATGAAATCCTCACGGTGACAATCTTGACAGGTTTGAGATTGTAAGCTGTGAGGGACGGTGGGTGAAATTACGCCCTTTGCCGTGTTATGCCCTTTCTAATCAACTCTGACTCAGAGCTAGATATCTATAGAAGAGGAAGCATGGGGCACAGCCCCTGGCATGGGGAGTTTGGGGCACAGCCCCTGATGAAAAAGAACACAATGTCTGACAGGTGAAATTTCACTTGTCAACATTGTAGATCTCGCTATGCCGAACTTTGAAAACAGTGTTGTCGATTACGTAGGTGGCTCAACACACCTACTACAGAAATCCTAGCCCTAACAGCGGGCACCCTGTCTGAGAAGAACCAAGCAAACTCTTCATACATCTGAGCTAATAATGCTCGAACTGGTTCCAGACAGGCCAGATGTAAAAACCTGTCCACAACCGAAAGAGCTGAGCCAGTCGATTTCTTCCCAGCTGCAATTGTCCTAGAGATAAAGTTGCCTTTTTCAGGCGATTGCTTCTGATCCATTCTGATGAGCCATCAGAACCAGTCTGTTCTCCTGGGTCCTGATTTTCCTCCAACATCTCTCTAATGTCTGTCCCCTGGTCTTCAACGCTCTCAGCTAACCATCAAACCATGGCGAGTCGAGCGTGAAACTAAGCAATGCGAATGCAGTGCCAAAATGTCCAGGTCCACCATGACAGCCCTATTACCAAGCAACCATGGCCTCCTCTGGACCCTCATACAAGCCTCAGCACAGACAAAATGTCCAGTTCCGCCAACAGTCCCTCTGGCCATAGCTCCTTTTAAAGGGCGGAACTGTACCATTTCCACAGGAATGGACAATGTGGGGGCTCTGAAGCTGAACCTGACAGCACAGTGATCGGACCAAATGACCAGATCACTCTCAATGGTGTCAGTCTCAAGTCCCAGGGAGAACATCAGGTCAAGCACATGCCCAGAGTGGTGGGTCCGGCTGTGGTAACAAGAGTCAAGCAAAGGACTGCCATGTTAGACAGAAAGTCCCTGGCACTGGACAAAGTCTCATCATACACCCATGTGTTGAAATCACCAAGAACAAGCCATCATGGCGATTCCAACACCCTCTTGGCCACAAAGGCCTTCACCTCTTGTGAAATCCCTGACCCAACTAGGTGGACAGTAGACAAGGAGCACCTTAAAATCCACCCCAGGACCCCCAAGCACTGCCTTACACTTAAAAGTCTGGGTGTCCCCTACTGGGTGCACTGTCAGGCCAAACTCCAACCTAAAACAAATGGTCAGCCCCCAACATTCCTTCCTGAGGCAGTGAACTACAGAAAAACTGTCAGGGACTGATGCCTCCAGCACAGGGCTGGAGACATCCCCAGCCAGGTCTCTGTAATGCATGCAAGGTCAACGGATGCCACAAGATCTGACATTATGGGCATCTTGTTCACCATCAACCTGGCATTGCACAACACTGCCGAAGAGATGAAAGGCAGAGGCTGATCCCCAGCTACCTGTCCCCTTGGTTTGGGAAGTTCCCTGATCAGAGGACCCCATTCCATCTGCCTCCCTGTCCCAAAGCATCTCCGGTCCCCACAACCCCAATCTGTCTCTCCCTGATCTCATCCCTATAAATCCGCCCCTTCTGCCCCTCCTTGCAATTCCCAACTCCCTTCAGCACTGATGGACTGTGTGGCCAAGGAGTAGGTCATAGAAGGACACAAGACCTTCAGGAGAGAGATAACAAAACCCCAGGGCTTACACTAAAAAAAAACATTACTAACTTTGTGCAGTAAATCTACTACTCCCACTAACTTTCCAAACAATATTACAACAATTTAAAATAAAACAAACCACCCCAATAAAACCCTTCCACACACAACACTCCATACAACCACTCACACAACCCCTCACCCTCCTCTCACTCACTCCTTCACCCTATAAATCCACAAACTAACAAAACCCACCCCCACCCTCAACACCCTTAAAACCTTATCGGTGGAGTGATAGTACTAGAAATTCCACAGTAAAGGAAATTGGGTTGACTATGGGGAGGCAGAAAACAGAAGATGGTGTACCTCCGGGAATTACAGCAAGACACGTGCACCTGGAGTAATCCCACTCACAAAGCAGGATAGTAGGAAGACACATGTGGTGGTAGTCTAGCTAGGTACAAATGACCAAGCTGGTTGTGAGGTAAAGACAGCACAGGAGAGTTTCAGGGCTATAGGGAAGGTTTGTGCAGGGGAGGCTGAGTCAGTGGCTTTCTCAGAAATGCTGCCAGTGCTGAGCCAGCACAGCTGGGAAACAGGATAGAGGAACTTAGTGACTGGCTGAGGGAATGGTCTAGGGAAGAGTGGTTTGAATACATAGGGAACTGGGGAGACCTGAAATGATAAAACTCTCTATGCACCTGATGTGCATCACGTAAGCAGAAAAGAAACCAGGATGCTCAGAGAAATGATTGAGAGTATGGCAGCAAGGGCTTAACTTAAAATTGAATGTGGGAGACTACCAGGGTCCAACACCCAGGGGTCCTAGGAGATAGTGGTAGACAGGCCCCGCAGTAGAAACTATAGAAAAATCAGAAAGGGTGTAAGTGAATAGGGTGAAAGGAAGGAGGCTTGAAGTGGATCTTTCAGGAGAAATGGGCAATCGACTGCCCCATCAGGTAAGAAGCACAGGGGTGTCAGTTGGGGGAGTGGGAGAAATAGGACAGATCTAGGGAGAGCAAAGGAAAAGGAAGGACCAAGGGAAGAAGAGGAGGGGAAGGCAGTGAAATGACCAAGGAAGGAGGCACTTGGTGAAAAGGAGGGGAGGGTATCAGAAGTGGTGAAGGGTAGTATCACTCAATGCTAGAAGTCTCAGGAACAAAATGGACAACCTACAGGCCATGATGGTGGAGGAAAGGTGGATCTGGCAGCAATCACTGAGATCAGGGCTACCCGAGCCATGAGTGGGATCTTTCCATTCAGGGTATGCCCTTTTCAATGGGAATGGCAAAGTGGAAGGGGAGAAGAGTGGCACTCAACATCAGATAGGACATTACTGGGAACTTGATGGCTCAGTGGATTGGTAGCCATTACCAGTTAAGAGCCTTTCACCTATAGTTCATGGGTTCAAATCCAGCACAGATCAGTAGAGATCAAAGTCATTATCACCTGAGGGCTGTTCAGTGGCCTAACTGAAATGAGTTGTAGGGGTCTCAGTCCAATGCCCAGTGGGCAGGTGTCCACATCACAAAATCACCAACACAACTGGCACTAACTGGCACCCATGTTGGCAGTCTCACATGAGAGACCAGGGATTGAATGGGCATGGAGTCTGAACTTCCCTCTCAGCTGTGGTGGCACCTCCATGACAGGGTTGAAGCATTGATAGGGCAGTGTAGGAAAGCTTGCACTGTGATCGCCCATGCTTTACCTGTCATGTGTGGCTAAATGGAGGACTTCAGATTCCAGTGCTGTCAATCCAGTACCTTTCACAAGCACTTAAATTCACACACAGAAAAAAAAATCTTTATAAAAAGAGATGACATTACTGCCACTAGGAGGAAATTGGAAAGGGAAAATAGAGGTGCTTTTAGGTACAGGTTCAAATGGCAGCTGGAAGAAATTTGGAGGTGTAGTGTAGAGGCCACCCAACAAGGATTGAGGGCAAGGATAGAGATTTGGGTACCATGATCAGGATGGTGGCTAAAAGGCAAAGTAGTGGTAATGTGGAACTTCAAGTTGCCTAGGTGGATTAGGTGTCCCATCTACCACCTGTGCCAGGAGCCAAGTGATGCTGAATGTAGTCCAAGTTGGATTCCTGGTTCAGGCGGTAACTGAACTGGCACAAGAAGCAGTGACTAACAGCTGCCTTAAGCAGAAGAAGAAGAAATCCAAAGCCAAGAGATCAAGTTAGTTTGGTAAGGAGATGAGCCAGGCAGTGAGAGATAAGAAAGCTGCATACAGGATGTATAGGAAGTCCCAGAAGGACAAGGTGAGGGGTCCTTCTTGGAGAAAGCTAGGGAAGCCAGAAGGATAGTCAAGCAGGCCAAGGCATGAAGGGCTGCAAACTGCAGAAGAGATCAAGGAGGGAGAAAGTCTTTCTAGATATATCAGTGAAAAGAGAGACATGAAGGCAGACAGGCACAGTGAAGCTAAAAATGGAGGATGTGTGAGTGGAAAGCAGTAAAAGAAAGCAGAGGAGATGAACGAATACTTGTGCACTATATTTACTAAAGAAAAGGATGTACCTATGTCACAAGGGAGGACTGGGGAGGAAGGGGACATGGCTAAGGACAGGATAACAGAAGACAGGTTAGAAAGGGCCCATGTCCTAAAGATAAATGAGTCCCTGGGCCGGATGGCATGCACTCTAATGTGTTGAGGGAACTGGTGGCAGAGTTGGTGGGTCTGCTGGTGGATATATTCAACAGCTCTCTAGAAACAGGGTGTTATCGCAGGATTGTAAAACCACACAAGTAGTATTGCTACACATGACTGGACCCAGGGATGACCTTGAGAACTACCTGCTCATTTGTCTGACTTGCATTGTGGGTAAACTGGGAGAATCCATTGTGAAGGAATGATTAGATAAGTTCCTCAAAGCAAATGGGCTACAGGACAGGAGACAGCATGGATTCATGTCAGGAGGTCCTGTCAAACTAGACTGATTGTCATCTTTGTCTGGGTAAGAAAAGGTGGACAGGGGTCTGGTTGACTTCTATATTTAGATTTCAGCAAAATGCTTTTGACTCAGTGCCCACAAGGGGTTGATCAAGAAGTTGGGTAACCTAGGGGTAGGGAGAAAATTAGCCAGGTGGGTGGCAAATTGACTCAGCGGTGGGACAGAGGGGTGGTGAGGGAGCTCTCAGGAGCAAGGGAAGTTACATGTGGTGTCCAGCAAGGGTTAGTGCTCTGCCCAGTGCTTATGAGTTCATTAGCAACACTGGGAACATAATGTGGGAGGTAGTATTATTAACAATACACGTTTTATACAGCTGCTACTGCAAATTTCTTGATGGAAAACATGACACATAAAAATGACTCCTGCGCTTCAGCGCTTAGGCCTTCATTATGGGACCATCCGAAGAAGGCCTAACCAACAAAATGAAAAGAGTTTCTGTGCTTTGTTTTGCCATCAGTACATTTGCACTAGCAGACTGTGGACATTTTCTTTGCATTAATTCATCTGGAGTGCTGGCTTTCTGGTTTAGTCTGGCAGTGGCAGTTTGCAGCTAGCTGCTGTCCACAACACCCGGCCCCAGTGTTAGCACAGTGTGCTACTGGACTGGACCTGTTATATTCCTACTTAATAATGTCTGTTTACCATGAAATATTTTGGGTGCCTCAGCAATATATCATTGCTGTTGGGTTTGTTGAAAAGCAGGGAGAGGCACTGCAATGATCTGCTAAACAACGCGTGTGCACTGTGAGGTGCACAATGCCCACTGAGCCCTCTGAAAACATATTATATGACTTGGTCCACTGTTGATGATGGTACAAATAAAATATACATTATGTATTCTTATCTTTATTCTTTATACCATCAACAGTGGAACAAGTCATTATCATATATGTTTTCAGGAGCTGAACAGTGTGTGCACATGACAGTGCACTGCACACATGATGTTCAGCACATTATTATTACACTGCTCAAGCCTGCTTTTTAACAAACAAACCCTCCATGATAGAAAGGAAACATTACTGATGCACCAAAAATATTTCAGGGTAAACAGACATTGTTAAGTACAAATATAACAGGGCCTACAAGAAGCCGTTGTACTATGTGGATGGCTGCTGGTACACAGTAGCTGGCTCCAAACGTGTATGGCACAACCACAGAGCTACCACTCTATATGAATACATGCCAAGAAAAACTGTTGAAGAGTACTGCAACTTTACTGATGGCAAAACAAGGCACACACAAATGCCCACTGCAATTCAGTGCTTAGGCGCTCATTAGAGGCACACTAATGAAGACCTAACACTTAAGCGCAAGGGTAATTAATTTATTGTGTGCCTGTTTCACCCATAATATTCTTATTAACAGTGAAAATATTTATCGGTATTTATTAGTGTGGGTTATGGTTTCCTGGTTTAAGTTGGAATATAATGAGGGCAAGGACAACTCTTTTTTACTTAATTTTATTTCACCTGTTTTTGGGCATGGTTATCACCATTTTGGAGAATTAAATAACGTTATGCAAAATAAAATGGTAAACACACTTAACATTTTTCACACATAATGGTGCACAATGGGTGGAGGACAAACAACAACAAAATGGACAGCAAAATCTGTGTCAGATTAACTAAGGTATACAAGACAAATGCCAGAAGGAACTAGGGAGGATAGGGACAAGGTATACGGGATGCATTGGGAGCCATCACATCAAAATAAGTCAGAAAAGGGCTGTACAAAGGGGAACTAATATGCTGAGTGGTATGCACCAGAATGAAGACAGGTGAAGATACAGTAAAGGACATTACATAGAAACACGAGGTGGGGGCAGAATAAAAATATTAAGTACAGAAATGGACTCAACAACAGGGTAGAACATCCAGAACTAAAGATGCATGAAAAAGGGACCACAATTTCAACATAGAGAGCAGAAGGATCAGGTGCAAAATCTGGAAATATTTTTTCACACAGAGTGTGGTGGTGGTGGGTGCATGCCAGGACAAACTAAAAACTAATAGTCACTCTTATGGTGGGACAGCAGCAGTTGAAGCATCCCTATGATTTGAAGTTGGTGCCCTCGTGCATTCTAACTGCTGTTCAAAATTGTTGAGCCAGTGCTTTTCAGCATCTCTAGTTCTAGTGAAGATGGTGACCATGCTGGGTTGACCATCAGATCAGGGAGCAGTAGCAGTATAGTTTTATTATTTCACTTCATTTTATCTTTTGTTAAGTCATGTTCATAGTATTATTTTATGTAGTGATTAGCGTAAAGTTATTGCAGTGCATTTTCGTAGTAGCAGCAGCTATGAGTGACTAAGTTCTCTAGCTCATCAGAAAGCGAACAAGGAGGAGGAGGTGGTAAAATCGGATAAATTTAATTACCAGCTTTTATCCATTTTGTCCATCTGGCTGTTCGATCTTGTGGCTTAATGGCTTGTGGTTGGACTTTGGCGAGAGTCCGTTTTCCTTAAGCCCTGTTCTGGAACTGTTGTCAGGGCAGCAGCACTGAGTCGGTGCTGGTGCATGGGGAGCATGCAATTGGGACTTGTTTCGCTACTGAACTATTTGTGGGCCGGAACAGTTTGATGACTCGAGCTTGATGTGAATATCGAGGAAATTGAGGAGGCCTGTGGTGGAGTCGTTTTGGTTTATTGCTGGTTTTGATATCTGGGCCCTCTCCTCTTCCTTCTCTTGCTGCTGGTGCACATTCGGGGTTGAGTTCAGGGTGTTGCCTGAAGGCTGACCCTGTGCCCATATCCTAAGCTGTTTGTGGATTCGGCCAGTGGGCTGTGTCCGAGAGAGCTGAAGAGTGGAGTTGCTGGTGATTGGAGGAGGGATGGTGGAATACTTTGGTCCCAGTTTTGGAACAACTCTTTTTGGATTTACACAAGGCTGGAGGTTCCTCATATGAACTGTTGGAAATTTGGAAGCCTAGCGGTTTGAACTTGACAACTGGACTACAATCTGGTTTGACTTTTCCCTCATTCCTTAGTGTTTTGGCGGAGTACTACTGTTATTATTATGGCAGTGAGAGTGCCTAAAGTTTAGATCTGGACAGTGAAATGACTAAGACTCATATCATTTTAATATTTTTTCCCTAACATATGTGAGAGGTAGTGTTTGGGAACTATAACTGTCTTATTTTTGGGGAGGTGAGAGCTCCTAAGTAGAGATAAATATAGGTCTTGGACTATTTTCTGCTGCTGCTTGAAGCTGTTGCTCGTGCTTTAAATAGTTTTGTTTTATTTTTGGGGTTGGGGTTGGTATTTGTTATATGATTATATATTATTTTTGGTTTGGGTTATTTATTTTTAGGAAAATGTGTTGGCCTGGGCTAATGGTTGAGCAGTATTCCCCTCCAGGCTGAGGGACCTTCACCCTTTTGTTGTTCCCTCTATCCCGGAGGTGTATAGACTGTGTAGGGAATTAGGAATAGCTAGAAGGGTTAGGGCAGGAACTCGGCCTGTTGGGAGAATGGGGAGGAGTGGGTGGATTGGGATTGTGGGGCAAGGAGATGCCCTGGGGTGAAATGGGTCCAGGAAAGGGTCCTCCTGTCTGATTCCCATACCAAGGGTTCTGCTATTGCAGACAAAACTTGGTCTCCTCGGCTGCTCATTGAACTCGGGCAGTGTTATGCAATGCCAGGTCTATAAAACAAGACCGCCATAATTGGGGATCTTGTTAATTTGACAACCTGGCTTGCATCACCGAACCTGGTTGGATGGAAATACAGGCCCAATTCTGGCTTCAGCGATTCCACCGGGTATTCGTGATACATTGCCCAAGGATCGATCATAGGGTAGGGTGTACCCCATGTTTTAAATCAGAACTGAACCTGAGGGAAATTCCAGTGGAGACACCAACTCCTTTGAATGTATCGTGGGCGAGGGTTGTGGGGTGCAGGATTCTTCTCATCTACCATCCACCAGGAGATGGGAATGTTTTCCTGCAGAAGTTGCAGACTTCATTGCCGACCTAACATTGGGATCCTATAGATGGCTGATCCTTGGGGATTTCAATGTGTGGGTCGACAATGAACTCTCACAACGGACAGAGGGCTTCCTAAGCTAATGAGCTCATTGGGCCTCACACAGGTTGTTTCCTCCTTGAACCACATTGGCTGTCATTCATTGGACTTGGTGTTTCTCCTGGGGATGGAGATATCCGACTTGGTGGTGGAACCAGTCAAATGGTCAGACCATCATACCATCAGCTTCAGTTTTGAGGCCCCCCAGAGGCCTGCCCTATGGAGATGGTCCAGTGCTGCTCTTTGAGGGTGTATCCCAGATGGTCTGATAGCGGTACTGGACCTACTCCGGGCATGCAGAGGAATGCATGGATCCAGGGGATCTGGTATTTGCCTATAATAAGGCAGTGACAGAGGCCCTGGATTCCATTACTCTGTCCATCATCCCACTCTCCCTTCACCTTGGTCCCCATGGTTTGATGGGGACCTTAGGGAATTGAGGAGGAGTGGGACAAGCTAGGGAGGTGATGGCGGAGGTCGGTCTGGTATGTGACAGGCTTAGTTTGATGGACCATTATTGGTTTATCAATCAACAATTTCGTAAGAAGGCAGAATTCCTGTCCAGGAAATTGCTGCCATGTGGAATCGACCAGCTCAGCTTTTCTGGACTGTGGACAGACTGTGCAATCCACTCAGTCTTCAGCCCAGAAATGCTTTTTCACAGAGCAATGTGAGGTTTGCTCGATTCTTTGCAGATAAGGTTGCCATGATCAGGTCCGATACCTGCTGACCTTTTCTCTAGGGAATAGCAGTAGTTGGCAGGAGATGTCGGACTCCTGTTTGAGTGGTGCAACTTGCCCAGCCTACAATCAATGATATTGTGATGGCTATCCAGACTTACGTCCTACCAACTGTAGTTTGGATTCAGGCCTCACGTTGCTCATTGACTGTGTTGATGTTATCAGCCGGTCCTTGCTGAGATAGTCTGGTTATCCTTGGATAGGAGTTTTCAGCTTCCCTTAAGGAGGCTGTAGTTCAACCTCTCCTTAAAAGCCTTCCTTGGATCCCGACTGTCTAGCAAACCACAGGCCAGTCTCTAACCTTCCCTTTTTGGTTAGGTTTTGAGAAGGTGGTGGCATTGCAGCTGGAAGACCATTTGATCAGACACAATATCTATGATTCTCTCCAGTCGGTTTCAGGAAGAGACATAGTAATGAGGACGACTCTTGTTCGGGTACTAAATGACTTCCTGATAGCGAGAGATTGAAGGGCCTGTTCCATCTTGGTCCTTCTTGATCTCTCTGCAGCATTTGATACTGTGGACCATGGTGTGCTGTTGGATCACCTGCAGTTTATCTGCAGACTCTCAGGTGTTGTCCTCAGATGGTTTCAATCTTATCTCATGGGTAGGACTCAGAGAGTGGTGTCAGGGGTTTGTAGCTTGGCTCCATTCTCCCTGCCCTGTGGGGTTTCACAGGGATCCATCTTAGCGCCCATGTTGTTTGCAGTGCATATGCTGCCGTCGGAGCAATTATTAGGCCGGTATGGCTGAGTTTTCACTGCTACGCAGATGACACTCAGCTATACATGTCTTTGTCCCGGAACAAGATGATGCTGTCTCGGTGCTCAACAGCTGTCTGACTGAAATTCAGGCTTGGATGAATGTGAGCTGGCTAAGTTTGAACCTGAAAAACTGAGGTGTTAGTCTTGAACCAGATCGTCGGTGGAGGCGGATATGTTGGCAGGTTCACCTTTGGGTCTATGGCTCAGAGGTGTTCTAGCTGGCTACCCCAGACCCGCACGGAACCTGGGCGTTATGTTTGATGATTGCTTGACCCTGAAATCACAGGTGTTAGCAGTTGTTAAAACTTCTTTTGCCATCTAAGAAATATCGCTCAGGTGAAACATTTGGTTCCTCCGATGATCTTCCACATTGGTTCATGCTCATTTCCTCCGTCTTGACTACTGTAATGCCCTTTACCTAGGGCTGCTGGCGGTTGATATTCTCACGCTTGCAGCTGCTGCCGAGCAGCGGCAGCGGGCTATTGACTGGTGCATCAAGAACCAGTCATATGATGCCTGTGCTCCATGGTCTGCACTGGCTGCCTATACAGTAGTGGATCACCTTTAAGGTTGCTTTGCTTATCTATAAGGCCCTACACGAACAGGGACTGGGACTTGAAAGATCTCCTTTGTCCCTACTGTCCTCTCTGTCCTCTCCGATCCTCCAATGAGGGATTGCTAGAGGTTCCCAGGGTACGTCTGCAAACACGTGGAGCAAGGGCGTTAGTTTTGCTGCCCTGTCAATGTGGAACTCTCTAACTCATTGGGTTCGAGACTGCCTAACTGTCCAGAGTTTTAAAATAGCTTTGAAAACCTATCTCTTCACCTGGCATTTATTGATTGAGGTTTAGTTTGCTTTCCTATGCTGCTAATGTATTGTTGTCTGTTGAATTATATGTTTGTTAGAATAATTTATTCTGTTTATGCATTTATTGTGCAGGCGCCTTGGTTTTAGAAAGGCGTCTTTTTATAACTAAAATTGATTTGATTTGATTTCGCTCCATGGCAGACCGAATCAGCCTGTGTGGCAGGAAGTTCGAGAGGGTTGCCACCCTCAGCAGGAGGTGCTGCAGGTTGTGGTGGTAGTAGTAGTAGTGGTGATGGTGATGGAACAGCATGTTCTGCCATGGCCCTCCCCACGTCACACCACGCGCAGGTGGACACCATTCTGCCCTCTCTTCCCAGCAGGTCAGCAGGTGCATTGCTGGTCTGTTTGGCAACCTTAGCCTGCCACTCTAGGTGGTGGTGATTGTACATATGGATGCTTTGACCCCTGTGCTGAGGTGACTTCCTCGGAGGTCATGGTACACCTCTACACAGCACAAATTGCGCCTTACTGCATTGCTGTTCCCCAGCAGTGCATTAAAAAGCCCACACTAAGGAGGTGCAGAAGGACCCGGCACAGGTCGGGGGTAGATGGTGTGGGAGCCAGGGCTACAGCTCTTCAGTTGGGACCAGTGGCACAGAAACCTGCTGCTGCATTTCTGTTGTGGCTCCTCCTCCCTCACTTCCTGCTGCTCAGTCGCTGGCATGGGGGACATAGGCGCTGCTGGCACTGGGGAGCACTGGTCAGTGGTGCCACAGGAGGTGGTGGTTTCATGGCAGCACCAACTCCAGTATCTCTTTCTTGGGGGATCCTCAAGATGGTGCTCTGGTCCAGGCAAGCCGGCCACCATGCATGTGCATGCCCACCTGATTGCTGCCAGGTCGATTAAACCCCACGTCTCTCACCCTCCATCATGGAATCACTAAAACTCTCACAACAAACAACAAACAACACACATACACAGACACACAGAAACAATTAATAAAACAAATTGTGATCACCATACAGTGTGGTTTAAGATAGATACAGCATCATAGATGACCCACACAAAGGCAAAGGCCCTAGATTTCGGGTGGGTGGATTTTGTAAGGATGGGGAGAGGGATCAAAGAAGCCCTGGGGAAGCAAAGAGCCAAAAGGAGGGGTTGAGAAGCAGTGGGCACACCTAAAAGGAGCCATAGAAGAGGTAACAAATAAGTGCATTTGGCAGAGTAAGAAGGGAAAAAGAAGGAGCAAAGCACTATGGTTCTTAAGAGAGGTAGCAGGAAAGTAAAGGACAAAAGGTGGCTTTCAGAAAATACAAAGAGTCACAGAGGATGAGGATTGGACGATGTACCTAGAGAGGCAGAGGAAGCAGGAAAGGTATTAAGGAGCCCAAAGATGAGGACAGGGAAAGATTAGCACAGAAGATAAAGAAAGATAAAGATTTTCTATTGGTATATCCATGAAAGAAGGAAGACCAGGGAAGGAATTGTAAGACTCAGAGTGGAGAAAGGTGTGTGTGTGTGTGGGGGGACCTAGATAAAGCATCTATATTGAATGAATACTTCTACTCAGTATTCACCGAGAAAAGGGGGCAGGGACCACAACTGGGCAGCAGAAACATTGGGGAGGGAGGGAGGTAAACACCAGTCCATTTACAGAAGAGAGAATCCTGGAGGAACTCACTAAACTGAGGGTGGACAAAGTGATGGGACTTGATAGTATACACCCCAAGATACTAAGGGAACTTCAGAAGGAGCTAACAGCACCACTGGCAGCCCTGTTTAATGAGCGGTCAATACAGGAATTGTTCCAGAGGACTGGAGTTGGCCAAATGTAGTCCCTATACAGAAGAGTGGAAGCAGGAGGAAGCAGGTAACTATAGGCCAGTCAGCCTCACCTCAGTAGTGGACAAGATTATGGATTGTGGAACACCTGGAATCCAGTGGAACACAGAATCTGAGGCAGCATGGATTCACAGCAGGAAGCTCATGTCAAACAAACCTGACAGACTTTTTGAGTGGGTGACGAGGGAGGTGGGTCAGTAGGGAGCAGTGGATATCACCAGCTTCAATTTCAGTAAGGCATTCAAAATTGTTCCACACAGAAGTCTGGTAAACAAGTTGGGTAGCCTGGGTTGGACCACAAAGTGGAGAACTGGGTTAGAAACTGGTTGAGGGACAGACAGCAGAGGGTGGTGGTTAATAAGATCCAATCCAAGGAAAGAGGGTCAACCAGTGGGGTGCCTCAGGGATCAGTCCTGGGACCAGTCCTTTTAATGTCTTCATCAGTGACATTGCTGAAGGGCTGGAGGGGACAGTTTGCCTAGTTTCAGATGACATCAATATCTGCAACAGGGTAGATACTCCAGAGGGGTCGAGAAAATGAGGAGGGACCTAGGAAAGCTGAAAAATGGTCTAAAGTGTGGCAATTAAAATTTAATGCCAAGAAATAAAAATCATGCACCTGGGTTGCAGAAACCTGTGGAGGATTACCTATGTAATCCCGAATGTCTCCGACCTACATTATACCAAGGTCGGAGACTGCATTTCACAATCCTGATGGGGATTTGTATGCGGGGCTTTGCCCCATTACTAAAAATCCAACTCAGGGGTGGGTATCAGAGTTGGGTGTTAGACCCAGAGGTGGGTAAAAATATTTTTAAAAGTTCCCAGTGCAGGAACAGAACCCCAGTGCTCGATGCCTTGCTGGCTGAGCTGTTGGAGCATCATGCTCCACACAACAGAGCAGCTCGGCCTGCACTTCTCCTGCTCTCCATTAAATGGTTACACCAGCGAAACTATGTTGCGCTGGCGTAATCCGTTTTCACCTAGCTTTTGCCCAGCAAAATGTTTTGCTGTCAGGCAGAAATGTTGGGCATCCTTAATTATGGGATACCTATGCTGGGCTTCTACATGTCAGGAACCTCAGCTTCGGTATCCTGTAAGGGTACCTCTGCAGAGAGTTACAGGATGGGGGTTACTGACAGTTACCATGGAAGAAAGGAATTTAGGATAATCATATCAGATGATCTAAAGGTGACCAACAGTGTACCAAGGCAGTGGAGAGGCCCAGTGGCATATTGGGATGCACAGGAAGGGGTATCACTAGCAGAAGAAGGAGGTGGTGATGCCACTGTACAAAATGCTGGTGAGGCCTCATTTGGAGTATGCAGTACAGTTTTGGAGGCCACATCTTCGCAAACACGTGGACAGAGTGGAGGTAGTCCAGAGAAGGGCAACAAAGATGGTAAGAGGCTTGTACCTGAAGACATATGAGGAGATACTGAAAGACCTCAATATGTATACACTGGAGGAGAGGCAGGAGAGGGAGATATGATTGAAACCTTCAAGTACCTTAATTAAGGGCATAAACAAAGTCCAGGTGGATGACATTTCATTTTCATTTCATTTATTGGAAAGCAAATTGAGAGAACATCTCTCATTTTCAATTGCATCCATACATAAAATACAAAGCATACAAACAATCAATAAACACAACGATACATAAATATGTTACATACATTAAAGTTCCTTGTAACTTGTTAGTCAAGTACGCCTTATATGATAAACTTCAACCAAAGCAATCACAAGAGCTGTGGAACATTTTAGCAATAGAACCCTTAAAACGAGTGTAAGAGATAAGGAATTTAAATTACATCTTTTCTTAATCAAATCCTAAGTACAAGGACAGAGGAAGCTAGCTTAAAGGAATCAAATTTAGACCGCTGTTTAGGTATTATAAAACCTACTGTATCAAATTATCTAAGATTATAAAATGAATGTCTTCTATAACATAAAGAATTAATCAGAAATTTGGGCAAAGCCCCAATAACAAATCTATAAACTTATAAATACCAGTGCATATCCCATTGTACTGATAATGAGGTGAAGCCTGTTGCACATATAACTGACAGTGATGAGAATTAAATGGAGATCCAGAAAGAAACCTTAGTACACTGTGATATAAAGTATCCAGATGATTCAGGGTTTTAGCAGTTGCTATTCTATAGATACAATCTCCATAATAAAGTACAGATATAAATAGGAATTTACCAATAGTTTCTTAGTAGGATAACTGAAATATCTTCTATTTGTATAAAAGATATAACCCTACTAGGGGTGTCAAACAGCATGAGGCATACAGATGAGTAGTGGTAGAGACGAACCACGTGTCTATGTCTCTGCTGGCACCCTTTGCAAACTGTGTGAGAGGCCTTTTGGCACCATGCATTTCTGCTTAGAGTTGAACCAGCATAATATTCTGTGGTGATTTGCATATACATCCCATGATGCTTTGCATTGTGGGGCTATATGTGATTTTTGTATTTCTTGAAACTTGGCTTCCGCCAAATGCCCTTTGGTAACTATATTGCCTCAGTGCTTGTGCACAGAGGTTCTTTGTCTTTAAGTTTTATTAGTTTATTTGACAGTTTATCTATATGGAAATTAAAATTTGGGTGTTCATCTAGTGTCATACCTAAATATTTATAAGAGGCCACCTTAGCTCTAGCAATTCCCTTTCGATTTCAGGTCCAAATTATCATATGTAGTTGGCTTTTAGTAAATAGCATTCACTGGGTTTTATGTTCATTCAGCAGCAATCTAAGATCCACCATGGCACTCTATATTTGGCAAGAGTCATTTTGCAATATTCTAACATCTTTCAGTATAGGAGATGTACAAGGACAAGACGGCATGATATGAGATTAGAAGGGCAGGATAAAGGAATGTGAGGAAATTTTTCTTCACAGAAAGAGTGGTGGATGCTTGAAATAACCTATCCCAGGAGGCAGTGAGCTAGCACAGTGGGGGGGTCAAACATGCATGGGATAGGCATAGGGAACCCTAGTGGTGGGAAGGAGAGGCGAAAGCCAATGATCAACCAGGGTCAGTGGCTGCTGATGCATGTCAGGGATTAGGGCAGCAGACTAAGTGGGCCTAGTGGTCCTTATCTGCCATCAATTACTATGTTACTGGCCTGCCTGGTGGTACTGAGGGTTGATGTGCTGGACGCCACACCTGTACACGCTGGTGACCTGAGTTCAGGATCGAGCTCAGGCATTGGGGTTGGTGGGGAGGGAAAGGATTGAGCATCCGATGGGCTGCTCCTCTCCTCCTCTCCTCTCCCAGGGGTGGGTGGTGTGCCTGTCCAGCATCCCAGTGACCCCTGGTGGAGAGCAGGGTGCTGCAGAATGCGAACCACATGTTGGGTGAGCGTGGCAGATGCCAACAGGGTTGCCATGCGCCATGGCATTAGGGAGTGCCATGTTTGGGAGGGAGGAGGGGTTTTGGGGGACCAATGTGGAAAAAAACTTCAGCCCAGATAGGAAATGTCCCTCCCAGTGCCGGACCGCCACACACCCAATGCTGGTTCCCTGCACCTTCGTCTCCTCGGCCCATAGCAGCCTGGGGTTTGGGGAGACAGTAATGACTTTGAAGAAGGCAGGGTCCACAGCAGGCGGTAGAGTGGCTCCGTGAGCAGAGCGGCCAGAGAGAGTTCTGTGCGGTTAAAAACATAGTCACAAAAAAAAATAATTACTATGTTACTATTTAATAGTTGTGTTATCTGGTTTCAACCTCTGGACTTAGGCGCTTAGGTAAATGTGAGGTCAACACCTCCTGGTGGTACTTCACTGTAGGTGGCTCCCACCTCTAGGTGCATAGGAAGACTGATGAAGGCTGGATGTTCTTTCTTCCTTCCTTTAGCAGTGGGTTGGTGTTAAGACATTACGGTATTGTTAGAGGATAAAATACACCTTGATGAGATGGCAGAAAGATGTTCAAATATACCACACACACACACACACTTATTTTTTCTGAAAGGGTTCATATCTTTATACACTAAGACACCCATTGAGCAGCATCCCTCATCCTAGGTCATCAGACCAAGGGCAACCACATGTACTTTATTGACATTCCATGATTCCACCAAGTAACTTGTAAAGATGCTTTTGCCAAAGTCCTCACAGTGGAGTCTGAACTTTGCTTTCGGTGCTTTCAATTAGGCAATTAATGATATAACAAAAGCATCGTACCAATAGAATATTAACAGAGCTTTGGTGTCAGACATTTGTTACAAAACACAGCTCAGTTAATTCACAAGGAGTGAATTATACATTATATCAAATAAATATTTTAACATTTTCACACATTGATTCCATACCATTACCACTAGAAGATAATGATGTAACGCATTGATGATGTACTTGCTATGACAGTTCAGTGTTGCTTATTGCTTTATTCCTAAACAATGAACAAGGACTGCAGATTAGGTACTATTGCAGACATTAACATAACCTGCATATAAACAAAATACTTTTGTTCCTTCAGCTAGATAAGAGTTGGGACATTACAAGGTCAGAGAAAAAAATATAGCAGGTTATTCATTCACTTAGCAACTTAAATCATGCCTTAATTGCCCTGTATGAAAATTAGTAAATCAAGTATAGAATTGGGCCATCCTGACCTAAGATCCCACAACCTGCACCTGGAGCACAGTGCAAGGTTCTGGAGTCCACACCTGTATAAGGATGGGGCAGTGATGGGTGATCAAAATGATCCAGGGTATCAGGGAAAAGGGCAAACAAGGTGTGGCTGCAAGACTTCACACATACAACATCGAGACTAGAAGGGGCAGGGGACAAGACAGCAAATGCAAATACCTGCACAGGGCAAACGGTGTGGCTTGCAGACATATTTGTCCCATGTATGAATACTAGAATGTGGGAATTCAATGAAACTGGCAGGGGACAGATTCAAGAGGATGTCCTCAAGTACTTTTTACTGGTACAGGCTACAACAGGAAGTGGTGATGAAACTGATGATGAAAACAGTGAGGTGGAGTCATGGTGGGGTGGGACAGGCACATGGTCAAAGTAAAAGGTTAGAGGACAGAGATAAGGGAAAGGGATGGCTTCTAGGGTCTACATAGGGCAGTTAGGTAGGGTGGGCAGCCTGGATGGGTAACTAATTTTTTACCATCATTTTCTGTTTCTATGGGAGGGAATGAAACTGTGCCAGATAGCTACTAGGTGGGGGTTAGGGTTGGTGGTAGTACACAATATAGTAAGCCCCAGCTACTCAGTTAGGACAACACAGGCAGAAGGCAGTTCACTTCTGGAAATTACCTCCTTAAACTGTCTAGGTGATACCACAAAGCAACAGATAAGTTGAACAAAACTCTAGCATAAAGACCCAGCTGTACTACAGTACAATATATGCACCCTCCACCTATAAGTTGCTCCTCCTCAAACTCTTCATCCTTCTCTCTCCCTATATCCATAGCTGGAGTGTACTTCTGTCTTAGCATGTCCCTACCTTCAGTCACTAAGCTCCTTACCACCATCTACCCCTGCCTCCATTGGTGAGTCACTTATCCTCCATGACTTTAATATCATTTGGCTCTCTCTAAATAAATTATGCCAAAACTTAAAGTTCCTCCATCTGTTCCAGATGATCACAGACCCTACCCGCACAACCACAAATCCCTCAGTCACTCCCTCCTTGACTGGGTCCTCTACTTTAATTGCCATCCCCACTATGTCATTGATGCTGCTACACTTTAATGCCTTCTCACTGACCACCATATGGTCTACTGTATGCAAGATCCATTGCCCCAGAGCTCTATAGATTCATCCAGATCTGGTCCATCAGATCACTGGACTTGTCCTCCTTCCATGCTGAGCTGGTGGCTACCGACTTGTCTTCCATCACAACAGCTAGCAACATAAATTCTGTGCTCCAGTTCTTCAACTTCAAATTCATGTCTGCCTGGGATTACCATGCCCCCTTTAGAAAAAACAGGGTCTGAGGTCCCCATCTCCATTGATCTCAGCAGTTGCTGGCCTGCCTCCACATCTGAGACCTTGCCTGGTAGACCCACAAGTCCACTGGCCCCTCCCAACTTAATCAAGTACCAGACTCTTCATAATGCCTGTACCAAGTTACTGGGCTTGCAAAGTCTAAATACTTTGCATCCATATTCCACAACAACCTTAACCACTGCTCTGCTCTGGAAGGTTATCCATGCTCACTTCTCCTCACCAATCCAGTCCCCTCCCTCTGTCCTCAAGGTGGGTGATACTCCTACTTCAGACCCTTCTGCTGTCACCTAAACTTTCATTCCTTTTTCACCTTCTGCACCCATTCCCTCCTGTCATCCTCCTCCCTTGCCCTCCCTTCCTACTACCCCCAACTTCTTCTCCTTCTCCTACTCTCCTACCACTCCAGTTACATCCCTTAGGGCTCTCTTGGCTCTAAACCCTGCTAAGAGTGTGAGCCCTAATGGTCTTGACCCCAGACTTCTGCATCTCTCCTCTCATGTCATTGCTATCCCGGTCACTTATCTTCTGAATCTCTCCTTCTCCATAGTTTCCATCCTTAATACTTGGAAACAGACTACCGTCATCCCTCCGAAAGGGAGTGATTGCACCTCTCCTATCAACTACCATACTATCCCCTGCTCCCCACTATGGCAAAGTTCCAGTAGCACCTTGTTTTCACCCGACACTCACTCTTCCTTGATTCATCCTCCTTCTTTGCTGTGTTCCATTCTGGCTTCAGGAACTCCAACTCTACCTTCACCTCCCTCCTTGGCTCCTGACTTAATTTTATCTGATATTAGAGGTGTACAAAGTTGCTAACATTCACTCTATGAAAAAATCTGCTGATTTTGGCAAATTTCCAAAGCTAAGAACCACAATTCACATTGCTATTCACTGGGAGGATTGATCAAATATGCAAGGCAAATGGTCAATTCACTAGGTGAGTGGCAACATAAATTGCATGCTGCACCTCCTCCCTAACCCAAAATGATAAAAACACCCTCTTAACCACCCAAAAGATAATTCTACCATGATTCCCTTCCAAGCCCTCTGGCATTCTCCTCCTTAATCCCCCCACCCCAGTGAAATGCTGCTCCATGGGACAGTGCTTGCAAAAGTAATCCCTTTCCCTACCTACACACCAGACATTCTCACCCACCTCCCCCACTAGAGTGCCGCTTTCTATTAATCCACACAGCTGTAGTTCCCCATCCCCACCCAACCCCACTCTGGTCTCCACCACTCTTTTCCCCACCCCAGTACTTAATAAACCTGGAATAAAGAAACAGACCCCTCAGTGGTAGAGTATCTGCTCTGTTCAGTGTACAGGAATGAATGAATGGTAATATCTTTGCCCTAGTAAAACCAGATTAGTTGAATTTTCAGCCAATCGGGTTTTGCTAGAACAAAAGAATATCACTATATTTATTTCTGTCATTATGAGATGAAACACTGAACAAACCCAGGACGCTGTGCTTTCTGGGACCATTTTATTTATTCCAGGTTGATTTTCTTGGTGTTTGTGGTGATCAGAAGGGGTTGGGGACTAAGTCTGTGCAGATTAACAGCATAGCAGTAATCAGGGTGGCAGGTGAAGTGCATTTGGCATTTGGGTGGGGGAAAGGGATTACTTTTGCAGGCACAGTCCCAAGGAGCAGCACTTTTACAGGAGCAGGGGAGGAGGAGGAGCCAACAGGTGGAGGGTGTCATGGTCTTAATCATTATTTTGTGGGAGAGGGTGGTTTTTACAGCTCAGTGGGTGGTAGAGCCTAGATTTTGTTACAAGCATTTTTAAATCTGCCTGTGAAGTTGGTGTATCTGCCATGGAATTTGTGAATCTCACAAATCAAGAATTTTATGGATTCACACCAACTTCACCAGTGAATTAAAAATTTGCAACATTTCAGTCCGGCATGGATCACGGCCTGGTCACCTCAGCCATCTTTTTTCGACTTGGCCAAAGCCTTTGACACTGTTGCCTATTCCCTGCTCCAGGACTAGCTTAAGGCAGCAGGGCTTTGCCTCCTCAGTCATGTAGTTCCTATCCTACCTTGAGTGCAGGGTACAAGCTGTCCAGATTGGAGATTCCTTACATCCCTACTCCCTAACTGCTCAGGTGTGCCCCAAGAGTCTGTCCTTGGCCAAGTACTCTTCTCCACTTTCCTGAATGACCGCCCACTGCCTGCTCCTCTGCATCTATCCATATGTATGCAGATGATACAATATTGTTTGCCTCGGATGCCTCTATACCTGACTTCATGGCCTGGCTCCAACTGGACTTTATTAACATCCAGCACTGGTTCCTTGCTAATCAGCTGTCTTTCAGTGCTAGAATAATAGTCTCTATGACCTTTGGCACTTGGTAGAAACTCGCAAGCTCACCTCTCTTCCCATCTTACATACCTTTGATGGTGCAGTTTTAGGTTGTGTCCTTATTTAAGTACCTTATGGTCAGGGCCCCTACTTTTCTGCGGCACAGTGGGACCAAGTTCTGCAACAAGGCTACCATTGCCATGAGAACTTTTCTGTGCAGTGGTTTGTAATTTCTGCAGAACTTCTGCGCACTAACAAACTACCACATCACAGTGACAGCTTGTCATCCTGACTTCACTGTCATGGCAGTTTTATAGCAATCAGGATGGTGGAAAGCACAGTAACACTAGTTCAAAAATAACAGAATTATAAAAATAATTTTATGGCTAAAAAGCAAAACAAATGTCTCTCCCTTAAGGTCCTAGCCTGTTAAATAAATGACATATGCAGAAGAGCTCTTATGTGATAAACAAGGTATTTTTATATGCATGCTATCTATACCACTAATGAGGTTTCAACTTGTCTATCACTTATATATTTGTATGTGCTTCTACATCACTCATGAGGTTCCCACTGTGTATCTCTTACATATTTATATGCAATCTGTAACATACATACAAATGTGTGTGTGTGTGTGTGTGTGTGTGTGGGAGAGACAGAGATACTGTATGTGTGTGTATATATATATATATATATATATATTTTTTTTTATTTAATTTCCATGAAATTGCATCCTCATTCATACAGGTCCCATTAGAAATGGCATAGAGGAGTTATTGCAAAACTAATTTTGATGTCAACCTGCTTTTCCTGACACACTGCGTAACACTATCAGGCCATGACATGCATGTGAACCGATTGTGAGACCGAGCTCTCCAGATCAGCACAATGTGTCCACCATGTGACAGAACACTGCCCATATCTTCCTAGGCTCCGAGCAATGATGTGTTCCACTAATCCTTGTGCTGTCCAGCCAGCTCCCAGAGCTAATCTCTGAACCTGAGTTGCCCGCATAGAAACACAGCATGCTACCTCTGTCCCAGCAGCTGTCCCTGCATACAATATTTCTCCATAACTTTTAGGTGATTCTATCAACCAATGACAATATGTAATCAATAACCCTGGCAAAATGCATACAGTGCAATTATTTATTTAACAGGTCTATTCTTTCAGCAGGTCTACATATTATTATATTCCACTTTTCTGGGCATAATTACTTTATTTTTCTTAAAAATGACAGTTAAATTTATTTTACCAGTTATTCATTTCAGATGGCATCACTATACCTTAAAGGCACAAATAGGTTTGTACAAAGTGAGGTATGGACTTAACAGGTCTGTGCTATTGAAAGATTTTGTTTAAGTTGGCACTAGTGCAATAATGTAAGACTGAAAATTATATTAGGCTGTACTGCAGGTTGAGCAAATATCACCATGCATAATGTGCTGTGCCACTGTCTCTGGAAGTGGGAGCTGTGGTAGATGAAGTGACTGTTTATTTCTGTTGCAGACTGCAGCCATTTCATTAGCTAATGTATGATGTTATAGCAATGATAACATCACATTCTGAGCATATAGGGTGTTAGGATATAAAAAGAGGGGAAGGGAAACAGATTCTTTGGAAAACAGAAATATTAATAAAAATGAACAAGAAGAGTGAATTCTGTGGCACATGAAGTTCTGCAGTAGATTGCAAGTTCTGCTCAAAATTCTGCAGCAGCAGAATTCTAGGGAGCCTGCTCATGGTCTGGCTGGACCATATCCTCGATTTTACTCTGCATGCGAATGTCATTTACAAAAGCATCACCCCAAATGTGGTGCACTTTATCGGAATAAAGGGAGCATCCTGCTTCCTGCCCTCAGAGAGATTAAAGATGGTATTCCCCATCTTTCACTATTGTGACATTGTATACAGTACTGCTTCCAAGTCCACACTGGCCAGACTGGATCAGTCCCTCTTTCACTCCTTCTGCCGCTTTGCCCTGTACAGACCCCTGCACCCAGCATTTCTCACTGTACTCCTGTCTCTCTTGTTCCTCTCCCTTGAGACCAGACACCTCACCTATAGTGTTTTCTTTATGTCTGAATTCTGGTTTTGCTCCCTCCCTCTTACCTGCCTCCCTCCTCATTTCCCTCCTACTACCTCTTACTCCTGTCACAACACTGTCTCTCACTCTGTCACACTCCCAATAAAATTCTTTGTTGGTCAAGCTGCCTTCTCTTTTCAGTGATGTGGGTCATGACCAGAGTACCCCAGGGGTTGGTACTGTGTCCCTTACTCTTCAGTACATTCATAGGTGACATAGGGTTGGGGCTAGAAGGAAAAGCCTTTTTATTTGCAGATGACACAAGTATCTACAGTAGTGTAGACATAATGAAGAGAGTGAATGCCCTGAGGAGGGACCTGGAAATGATTGAAGAGTGATTCAGAATTTGAGAGCTGGGATTTAATGCCAAAAAGTGAAAAGTCATGCATATCAGACACAAAACTCCCAGAGCTAGTACAAGGCGGGAGCAGAGGTCATAGGATGTACCTTGGAGGAAAGGGACCTGGGGTTTATCATTATGAATAACCTAAAAGTAGCAGCCAAGTATTCAGGGGTGGTGGAGAGTGCAAATAGGATGATGGGCAGCACAGGGAGGGGTATGGTAAGCAGAAGATCAGAGGTTATACTCTCCCCTCTAGAAGTTGTAGGATCTCCCCAACTTGAGTACGATGTGCAGTTCTGAGCCCTCACCTTAGAATGTACATTGACAGGTTGCAGGTTGTGCAGAGGAGAGCAACCAATATGATACAGGGGCAGTAGGGAATCCCTACAAGGAAAGGCTGAAAGGTCTAAACATGTACCTTAGAGCACACAGGAGAGCCAGGAGAGACATGACTGAGAGCTTTAACACCGGCCAAGGGACACATAGGGTGGACTGTGGGGAGCTTTTAAGGAGGAGCACAAATGTGGTTACAAGTGGGAACACAAAGAAGTTAGGGGAGAAATTTTGAGACAGAGCTGAGGATGCATTTCTTTACAGAAAGGGTAGTGGATAGATGGAATAAAGATGCCTAGGGAGGTGGTGGGGACAGAGACAGTGATAGGATTCAGACATGCATTGGACAGGCACATGGATATCATTAAAAGGTAGAATCACTCAGAGAGGGAGGAGGAAGCTGGTGACCACAAAGGGCCCTTTGACACCCCACAGGGTAGGTAGGGTTAGGGCAGACTAGATGGGCCTTGCAGTTCATTCTGCCAACCATATCTGTGTTTCTGCTTCTGACTCTGTCTCATCCAAAATGGTGAAAACCAGAGGTATCGAAGTGCTAATGGAATAAGAAAAGCATTCCTAATTAGAATCCTGGATTCATTTTTCAGGAATTGTTTACAAAAGTACAAATAATTATTTAATTTATCATTTTCATACTGTTCCTCATTTTGCTAATTACAGCTTCTAGTTTATGAAAGAGTCCCTGAATAAGAAGTGAGTACAGTGTTCTTACAATTTATTTACCCTGGATAGTCAAGGCATGATGCAACACCTCATTTTCAGTGGGGTCTTGTTTCCACCCTGTTCTACAGCTGGGTGGACTGGAGGAATCAGATAGGTTATGTGACTTGCCCAAGATCCCTCACTGAGCATAATGAGATATTATTTTTATGTTCACTTGCAAAACATGCAGAAATATTGCTATTGGTGAGAGCTGCGAGAGGGCTTTTGTGGGCATGTCCCTCCTTGACCTCTCATAGAAACCCAATCTCCTCCACACTCTCTACCTTTCTCCTCCCACTCTCCACATTTTTTCTTTGAAATGATTGGCTAGTTATAATGCTGGAAAATATAAGGTGGCAGTGGGTTTTGCTTGTACAGCTTGTAGAGCCTACCAGAAATATTTCCTGTGCAGTTTGTTCCCTTTACTGGTGTTGTCTACTTGTTTGTTTCTCTGCTGTCCTTGAGGACACCAGAAAAAATTCCCCACTCTTACAATAAGAGCCATGGGGTTTTCAACTTCCACCTGGACAGCTACCAAAGAAGGATAGAAGGAACCTCACTGTAACCTCTCATCTGAAGCATGGCATCTCTCCAGTGTGCCCCCCACCCCATGCTGCACTACAATGTCAGAATTGGGACTAGAACCCACTTCTGATTGTCTAGGGAGGTGGGCATGCAACCTACTAAACCACCGACACTGACAAATAGATGGTGTGATTAATACCTTGGTAGTAGAGTGTCAAAATGCTGAATGCTTATGCCCACCTTGTCCCCCCCAACTTTACAGTGGTAGGTATGTCAACTGATTACCCTCCAGAAAAAAACTATTCAGTTTTGCTTTAAATGTGTCAAAATTCTGGACAGCCCAGTGGCATGGAGGACTGAAGTGCTGGATGCCTTACCTCCTCTCATGCCCACAACTCGGGTTTGTGAATGAGCTTGGTGTGCGGGAGTTGGCTGGGGGAGGCGAGGACTGGATTGAGCAGCCGAGAGGCAGCTTTCATCTTCCAGGTAGGGACGTGGTTCCTGACTTTTGGCTGCCACCCAGTGGAGGCTAGTGGCACCAAGCTGTAAGTGAGCTAGGCATTAGGCTGGGTGGAAGAAGGGTCCATCACTAGAGTCACGGAGCCGCATGCACGCCTCCACACACATGTGCAATTGTGTTCTTGGGTCCCAGGATAGCGAAGGAGAAAACAGGAAAATGAGACACAGGTGGAGGCTCAATGAAGTCCTCTGCGCTGGGCAGATTGAGATCCCTACGAGGGAGGAGCACATCATGCCTGCCCCAGAGCCTCGAGAGAAAAGAGCCACATGAAAAAAAAACATAAAAATAAACGTATCAAAATTATTACTATTTAGAATATCTGACAGAAGCAAATGTCTTAGTTAACCATCCTCTGTGAATACTTCCTGTGATGTATTTTAAATGATTTTGTAGCTAATGTTACGCTGTGTCACTTCATAATGTGTGCATTATTTTTCAAGTGAAGTCTGACTGGGCCATTATTTCATTGTCTTCTAAGATCTTATGCAGCAATAAAAGGTCTTCATCTCTAATCTTTGTTCTGGATTCCAAGCTACTCACTCTTAATGTTTCCAGTCTTTTCTCATACAGTATGTGAGGTTTTGTAACCCTGATGTTATTGTGCAGCTCTCTATAGGTAGGGGAATAACCAGCAGAAGGAAGGAGGTGATACTCCACTGTATAGATCACTAGTGAGGCCTCACATCGAATACTGCATCCAATCCTGGAGACCCCATCTTCAGAAGAACATAAACAGGGTGGAGGCTGGGCAGAGGAGGGCAATCAAAATAGTGGGAGGCCTACACAATAAACCTTATAGAAACAGACTGAGGGAGCTAAATATGTATTCACTGGAGGAAAGGAAGAGAGTGGGGGACATGACTAAAACGTATAAATACCTCATGGGAAAAAACAGAGTGCATGTTGATACAATCTTCCAAAGTAAAAGTGCTTTAGGACTAGAGGCAACAACATGAAGCTTGGGGGCTTACAGGGAATGTGAGGAAATACTTTTTCACACAGAGGTGGTGGATAAATGCCAGTTGAGGTGGTGAGGTGGTAACAGTTACAGGCTTCAAGTGGTCATGGGACAGATTCAAAGGGAGCTTGAGAACACAGTAAGAGGGACATTAGGCTAATTAGAGATTCACTGGGTCACAATGACCACAAGACAAGCAGATATGGTGGGCCTGTGGGCCCTTATCTGCTGTCAGCTTCTATGTTTCTATGTTTCCCTGTACCTTTTCATATTTTACAGTGTCTCTAACTAGAACTGTTGCAAAGAACGGAGACCCCAAATCCTTACCTAAGACCCATATAAAGGTAACATTACTGGCAGGTGTCCTGAGATGAAGTGCTCAATTTTCAAAGGTCAGAGAGAATGATGCAAGGTGCTTGTACCAGAAAACAATGATGCAAGGAGCATGTTTCATCAAAACTTGTGTCAGTTCTGATTTTCTAACACTACTTGTGTCAAAAGCAAAACTGCCTGCACCAAACTGGTGTGCATCAGGCTTGTGTCAAACAAAATGGGTGCACCATGTTGCAAAAATCTTGATCAAAAAATGATGTACCACCCCTTTTTAGCTTTTCTAAGGTGGAAGCTGTTGACACTGTGCCAAAGATGCATTACACTGTTAGAAACTAACACTGGAGAATGTAAACATGAGGGTAGATTATGTAGTGGGTTGATTATAGAGTCAATATTCACCTTCTGGACTAGTTTAGAGCATTTTGAGCTTAATATACCCTTGTCTTGTAATTTCATCTGAGTAGTTTTGACTCGGCTTCAATCATTTCTTGCCCCATGCATAGTCTTTTTGACGAGCTTGCGCAAATTCTTGTCTCACGATCATCTTTTGATGCAGCTTATATTATTCTCACTCCATGCATCACCTGTCTTTTGACTCAGCTTGAATCATTCTCACCCCTGCACTTTTGACTCAGCTTGTGTCATTCTCTCCACATGCCACACACTGTTGATGCAGCAGACTTCTTGCATTATTTTGGAGGACTTTGCCACAGAGAAATCATTTCTTGCAAAATACGTGTAGGTATTTGGCACACCTAGATTTGATGCAAGGTGGTTGCTTGATGCACCTTGTGTCAGTCTAAAGGTCCTTGAAAATCCGCCCAAAGAATCTCTAAACATCCAAAGATTTGTTTTGCTTTGTTACATACTGTACAGTATATAATTGCACTATTTTCCATGTCTCTAGTCCCTGGCAATGTGCAGTATATACAGTACCTAAATCCTTCCCTCATCTGTTACCTTCAGCTGGTTAACACTAAGATGATATTTCATTTGTGGGTTTTCACATCAAGTCTATCACTGAGCACTTATCTATATTAAAGCTCTTTCCCAAACCCACAAATTTCTGGGGTACGGATAGGGGACAGAGAACACAAGGTGTCACTCTATTCTAATGAGTCCTCTTCTACCTGACTAAACTGGAGGTATCAGTGCTGGCCTCATGGCTGAACTGGGGAGCAAGGAACATCTCAGGGCACAAAATCAATTTTGATATAGCTGAGGCTATCAAACTGAGTGGCAATACCCCAGGCCTGAAAACAAGTCTCCCAATCCAGTGGATGCCAAAGAATGTGATACAAAGCTTGGGGATTCAGTTCTGCCCTAGGTTGGACATGCTAGTTTGAACTATGATAAACTGTTCACTAAAGTCCAAGCAGGCATAGGTATGTGGGACTTCCTGTCATTAAGTCAAGGCAGCAGGATGGCCATATTCAAAATGAATGTCTTTAAAGGTTCCTCTTCCTGTTTCAAGCCCTTTGATCCATATACTGAAGGGGTTTTAGCGGTGTGTACAAAACTCATGCTTACTTTTGTTTGGGCCTCCCACATTCCTGCCTCTCGAATGCTGTCTGCCTATGAAAATGCTAACCTGCACTTTACATCTTGCTGTTATAAAGGACTACCTTTGAAATTACAACTGCCGCTCATCAGTGCATGTAAGACTGCTGCTGCTGACTTTGAACCTGAGCCTGCCTGCAGTATCTCTAAGAACGTTAACTTGCACTTTACATCTTGCTGCTAAAAAGAACTGCCTTTGAAATACAACTGCCGGCTCATCAGTGCATGTAAGACTGCTGCTGCTGTTTTGAATTTGAGCCTGCTTGCTGTATTGTTAAATAAAATTGCTATGCAGCTTACTTGGGGTGTTTGTCATTGTCTGCAGATGAGGGGACTCGGCAGCAAGTCAGGAGCAGATCTGTAAAGGGAGGGGTTTGGCAGCTTTAAAACTTGCGCTGCTCCATAGCATGAGCGCTTGTGGGCGTGAGTGGCACGAGTGCCACTCGTCCAATATTCAGAGCAGCTACTTTCTGCCTGTGGAGCTGCAGATAAGGAGCTGAGAATCCACTGCTTTGTTTTACATCTGGTAAGAGTATATTGTTATACTGTATTTGGCTAAGGAACTTCATTCCCATTTGCTACAGTCATATTTTATCATTTGTAATAAATCAAACATGGGTGTTCCAATTGTGTTTTTAATTGTCATTGCATTTAGTTTTCTTCTGTCCACAGAGACTGTAAATAGACACAGCGGGGTAAGTACCATGAATTTAAAGAACAAAATGTTGATACATCTAAAATGTACAATGACTCCTGCACTATATAGTGTGTAGTCATTAAGGCTAATCTTCTTTCTAATACACGCTCTAGAGATTTTGTTAAGGCTGTCCTGATTTTCTGTACTCCATTGAAAGGCTTAGAGTTAAAACTGGACATAGTAAGACTAATGGACTTAGTAATGGGTAGATTAAAGAAAAGGCTTTTTTGAGTAACATTAGATATTTTATGATATTTTTTCTGTTACAGTGTGGGGACATCCACCCACACCGCGGGACCCTGGATACAACAGAATCATTTGTTGCACACTTTAAGTTAGGGTCTGCAGGTTTTGTCCCTCTAAATGCTAGGAGTGTGTGGAAAAAATTGATTTAATAAAGATTGGATACTAGAAAATAAACCAAACATGATTGTAATTGCAGAAACATGACTATCAAGTAGAATACCTAACTCTTCCATTGAGCTGGACAACTACAGAGATATAGGAAGGACAGAAGTGGGAAGGGGAGGAGTTATAATTTATACTAACCTGAATCTGAACACTACCAAGTATCATTTTATAATGTGGAAGATGGGCTTGAAACCTTAGCCATTGAAATTAAACTCCTCATCAAAATCACTTTTAATGATTGTTTTTATAGACCTCCCAAAATTAAAATGAGTGTTTTTATCATTTATGACCATCTTCAACCCTATATAAATTCATATGAAATTTTGATGATAGATTATTTTAATGAGAATTGGTTGTCAATAGATATGCATCATAGCCTTAAGGACCTACAGGATAATTTAGGTTTGGTTTGGTTAATAAAAGAGCCTACAAGAAATAGCACAAAGGATCTCCTTAAATCAACTTTACTAGACCTGATTTTTACAAATTATCTCCAGAACTATTTATGTAGTGGAGTTTTATCGGATTCCTTTCTGATCACCACTTAACCTTTGCTACCAGAAATAGATTAACGCACCTAAATCTGGACAAACCTTATACTGGTGAAGTTTCAAAACTTTGATTATATTTCTTTTATGCAGGATGTTGAAAATACTACATGGGGACGTCTTGAGCTTATACCGACAGCTTCTGAGGCATGGGATTATTTTTGTGAGGAATTTATGAAAATATGCAATTGCCATGCCCCAATAAGGAAGAGACAAAGCAGATATCCAAGTGTTAAGTGGTTTTCTGCACAACTTTTTAAACTGAGGAAAGATAGGGATAGGGAATGGCACACGACAAAAAAAAAAACTATGCTTAATAGAGATTACGATATATATATATATATATAGGCATTTATGAAATGTGTATACCTCGCAATAAGGGAGGCTAAGCAAAATACTTTAGATCTAATTTGAAACTAAATTCCAAATGTAATCCTAGGATGTGTTAGAAAACCATGACAGATTTGATGGGTAGAAATAGCTCCTCATTAGTGAATAAAATACAACTTGACGGATGTTTCATCCCATTAGGAGACGATCTGGTAAACAACTTTAATAATTGCTTTAGTAATATAGGATCTACTTTGGGAGGCCTTAGTGGTAGTCCAAATGTTGACAAAAATAAGGAAGAACAACTAAAACTAAATACTGATAATTTTGAGTTTAGTCATATCTCTGTAGATGAGGTAAGGGATGAATTGTTAAATTTAAATACCACCAAGGCTGAAGGACCAGATCAAATCTCGTCAAGGTTTGTTAAAGTGTGCGGCCCTTGCCTAGCTTATCCTCTGGCTAAATAATCAAAGAGGTTGCACCTGACACAACTGAGTTGCACCAGAGAAACCCCAGAAATACACCCTGGGGCACTATTCAAAAGGGGGAATTGTGCAGTATAGTTACTGTGCACTGGGGCACAAAGATAATGTATGAGGCACATCTCTAGGGGAGTTCCATGCATATGTGGCACATCTTGATATTCAGCCTGGGATGTGCATCGTATATGCTGGCACAACAACAAGATGTGCTGCATACCCTAGGTCCAAAGTTGACCAAAAATAAGGCTCAATGGTAGCCACCACAGGCGAGCTGCCATAATGCAAAGGTGCATCACAGCAGCCACCAGCCGTGGTGTCTCCCCGAAAACTGTACACAAGCACCCAAATGTCTCTGGTGGTCCAGTGGTAGCCCCCTCCTGATCGAATCCTGCTTGCCAAAAATAAAAGAATATTATATCCCTGGTAGTCTAGTGGTACCCCTCCTCTCCCTCCTCTCCAATCACACAAAATAATATATCTTTTCTAAACTTTGGTAGTCTAGGGTACTTCCTTTCATCCCAGAACACTGATCGCCAGTAATTGGTTGAACTGAATATTGGTGGTCCAGGATTTTTACTATAGGATTTTTGCCCACTAGGTACTTCTATTGTCAGGTAGTAGTAAATTCATTTGTTTTAGTTGTTTATCAGTGTTTTCTATTATATTGTGTTTATTGATTCATACTATGGATTACAAGTTAGGTGCTTGTAATAGATAGTTACAAATATGTGAATGAAATTATCAGTACATTGTGTGAATGACTATTACGATGCACTGTAAGCACATTGGTCCACAATGTGAACCCATAGGCTTGCAACTGATAATGTAAGCTGTTCATTGGTGGGTAGCCGCAGAGGTATCGGGGTGGATTTGTTGCTGCCTGCCAATAATGGGAGGAGCTGGTGGGTAGGGGATCCTGTGGTGGGGCTGCTACTGGACCACCAGGATTTATTTCCATCGATTTTGTAGGTGATTGGTGTTCTGGGATGGAGAGCGGGTACCTCAGACTACTCAGGGAATTATTATTATATTACTTTCAGTGATCGGAGCTTACAGGAGGGGTGGGGGGTACCACTAGACTACTAGGGATTATATAGAGATGTATTTCAGGCAATCAGCATTGATAGAGTGGGGTGCCACTAGACCACCAGGTAATTCCAGACAAGGATTGTACTGTGATCATGGTTACAGGAGGGAGGGGATACCACTAGAATACCAGGGATTTGATGGGCTTTCCTGTTGGGTGAACAGGGGTATGGGATGGGGAGGAGGTACCACTAGACCTCCTCTGACAGCACCACATGTTATGTAAGCGCCAGGCTCATTTAGCTGGCAACCCTGCACAACACATGCAAATGGAGCCATAATGACATGCAAATGGCCCCATTTGTGCCTTGAATGTATTATGGCCCCATTTACATACTGCTGGCTAAATATCAGGAATTTTCACACAGGATAACTCTGTTGAACTGGCGAGTTCCCATTCCTGGTATTCAGCCCTGTCTGGGGAACGCCAGCACATCATATTTTCGTATGTGCATTACCTGATATATTCAGAGGAGATGCACCATTTGAATATATCTCTTTAGTTGCACCAGCAATACTAATTGTGCTGCACCACAACACGCGCCATTGCCTAGGTGCAATTCTGAATATTGGGGCCTCTGTATTTAATTTTCAATCTCTTTCGTTAATACTGAGAATATCTGAATAATTGTTAGGTTGCTAGAATCAAGCCAATATTTAAATCTGGAAATAGGGATGACTTAGATAATTATCCGCATTTCTTTACTGTCACAGGTTTCCAAAATCTTTGTGGAAATAGTAGATAAACAATTAAAAGAATATCTGAGTCTGGAAATAAAATGTGTACCTATCAGTCTGGGTTCAGAGCTCATCATAGAACCCAGATTGCTTTGACTAAGGTGGTTAGTGATATCCAGGTGAGCCTGGACAGGAGAATGATGGTGAGAGCCTTGTTCATGGATTTGTCCAAGGCTTTTGACACCTTGAACCATCGCATTCTCCTGTCCAGGCTCCAGGATATTGGATTGTCAGGCCATTTCTTAGTTGGTTTGAGTCTTATCTTACTAACAGAAAACAATATGTTGAAGTTGGGTCTTATACATCCAATATGGTTAAAATAGATACTGGTGTGCCCCAGGGTTCTATCCTGGAGCCACTGTTATTTAATATATACATTAATAATTTGAAATGTATTTCTTTTTTATTTACTATGCTTTTCCCTGCCACTGGCCTCCGGTACTTTGGTCCAGTAATGGACTCTCTTCCACTCTCATATTGGCCATGACCCTAATACCCCTGTCCTAACCCCCAGAGCGGGGTTGCGGCACCAGCCCATAGTGCTGCATTTGATGGGATAGGTCAGGAGATGGCCTGAGAGCTAATTGAAGCTGAGGGCAGGCTTCATCAAGGGCAGCTGGCAGTGTTTTCTAGGTTGCCCTATGAGTGGGGATGTGCAATGATGTCCGGCATCTGCCCCACCTCTCTTTAGTGTTGGCATCAGTCACCTGTGGTTCCTCTAGCCTCCACTAAGGGTCCATCAGATGCCAGATACTCTACCCCTCCTCCCCTGGAGAAGGAGAGCAGTCCATGGATGTTCAATCCTTCTCCCCTGCCAACCCTCCTGACTCCCGGGTCCGTTCCGAACCGGGTTGCAAGAGCCGTCAAGCGGAAATCAACCACTGCACCGGCAGGCCGCCATAATTTGAAATTTCAGGATGTTGATGTTAGGTGTCATCTTTGTGCTGATGACACCATCATCTTTGTTGAAGGGACTCTGTTGCTATGATAAATGAGTAACTGCAGTAGGCTTTGATCAAGTACAAACATTTTTTGCTATTCATCTTCTGGTTCTCAATTGTACTAAAACTCAATCAATTCTTTTTGGGGATAAATTAGATTTGAATCGACGGGTCTGGTCCTAATCCTAATCATAATTCTAGGTGATCTAAATCTAAATTGGCTTTCCAAGGCAGCAGCACCATTAGTTTCATTCTGTGATACACACGGGTTCTCACAACTGATAAATGAGCCATCAAGAATCAACTTAAGAATAGAAGCAACAGCACATTACTTGACATCATTCTGGTGAATAAACCCCACCTATTCAGGCACACTGGGCTTTTCAGTGACATAAGTGACCACTGCCTCATTGCAGGAGTAAGATCATCCGCAAATCAGCACCCCAGCAAAATTCCTACGGAGGAGATCCAAGAAAAACTTCAATATTGAGGATATCTCCATGATCTAACTCATTCTGCAAGATGGCAAGAGTTTTACCTAGCACATCTGTGGAAAAAAGCACATCAGGTGTTAAACAGCATAATACTAGGTGCCCTTAACACTCATGCACCAATCACTAGTGTTCGAATAAAAACAAATCTTGTCGCTGGTTTTCAACTGACCTTAAATCTGCACTGCTGGAGAGATAAAGCTATGAAAACTGGCGAGGAAGACCAAGAACCCATGGGCGATGTTTAAGAAAGCCAGAAATAGCTGTACCAGGAAAGTATGGGATACAAAGGCTGTCTTTTATAGGGCTGAACTTGACTCCTCCTACCACAATCCTGCTAGGTTCTGGAGCATCATTAAGGGTATTTTAGGACAGAACTCTAGTACTCACTACCAACTGAATTGCACAACAATAAGGTACAATCTCAGACAGAATTGAAGTACTGGATGCTTTCAATAATCCCTTCACAACTGCTGGCCTTGCTTTTACACCTCTCCAGCTAATCTGCTACATGCACAACTAAGCTCCCAGCACACTGGAGCTCAGAGAACTGATTCTTCCTTCTCCTTCAAATCGATCCTGTTGAAGCAAGTAGAGGATCTAATGTTGCAAATGGATATCAAAAAGCACAGGGGCAGTCTCCCTTGACCCCTACTTTCTAAAGATTGCAATATATGCACTTGCAGTTCCCTTAACATCTTTTTAATCTGTCATTAATCTCTGGTTCTATTCTACAATGTGGAAAGCAGCCCAAGTGTTTCCCCTACTAAAATCAGGGGACCCCATGGACCTCAACAATTACAAGGCTATATCCATTCTTCCAGTGCTATTCAAGCTGCTAGAGAAATTAGTGAGCATCCAGCTAAGAGAATACCTTGTAGATGCTAATCTCTTAAATCCAGCTCAATCTGGGTTTAGAGCTAGGCATATTACTATCTCTGCACTGGCCAAAGTTACAAATGACTGGCAAACCAATTGGATAAAAAGAACAGTGTCTGTGCTGTATTTCTAGATCTCAGCAAGGCATTGACACAGTGGATCATGAGCTGCTACTCTCTTCTTCATTCCATAGGCTTGGACCACCCTCCCTTAAGTGGTTTAGGTGTTACCTTATGGATAGGTCACAGCAAGTGAAAGCTGAAGGTGATCTATCTCCATTAAAACCACTTCTAAGAGGAGTTCCACAGAATCTATCCTGGGCCCTATCCTTTTGCCATTTACATTAATAATATTGACTCAAACCTCACCAAAGCCACTGTTCACCTGTTTGCAGATGACACAGTTTGTATGTCAGCAACCCATCGCCTGCAATAGCTTGTAAATTCTACAAGCAGAATTCTCCTTATTACAATATCAACTACTGGAAAAAAGCTTCTTTCAAATGCAAAGAAACAAAAGCAATGTTTTTCCAACCAAAGCTATACAAATACCTCCTCACTAAACAATCTCCCCAGTTATCCACTATCCTTGAGAAAGCCTGGACTATGTAGAAAAATTCAAATATTTGGGTGTGTGGATAGATAGCAGGCTTGATTAACACATCACATTGAAGAACTTTGAAAAACTTCGCCAGAGGCTTGGCCTATTCTTCAGAATAAAACACTTCCTAACCAGAGACTCTAAGATGAGGTTGGTCCAGGCCACTTTTCTTTCAGTTATTGACTATGCAGATTTCCTTTACAGTCACTGCCCCTCTCCTATCTGAGCACATTGGATACACTGTACCACAGAGCACTAAGGTTCATAACAGATCTTCCATTTAACAATCATCACTGCTCTCTCTATGCTGCAGTCGGTTGGGCATCCTACACCTCAGAAGGAACAGAAATGCTGCACTATGGATTTACAGAGCATTGTCTAAGAAGCTTCCAAATTATATCTTAGACTGTTTCACACAGGCCACAGCTAGCTCCAATGCCCTAAGAAGCTACAACTTCATCATGCTCAAGGTGCCTAAAGTCAACACCGGCAAGGAGGTCTGCAATCAGCTATTCTCTAGCTATGGCATGGAATACTTTACAGAAGTCCCTGAAGCTGATCAATCTTATACCTCTAGCATCCTTTAAACAGCTTTGCATAAGTCTCTTCTCAGAGAAATGCAACTGCTACCACAAGCTCTAATCTGTTCACATTCCTTACCCTCCCCTTCCAGACAACTATCATAATTTGCAACTCATTTCCCATAACTTATCCCCACAATTCTCCCTCCCAGGCAGCCCTCATTTTATGGTACTTCAGTTCCCTATAACCTTATCTACACTGATCTTGCTACCCCATGCTATAATCTTCTCCCACTTATTCCTGGCCCTTACCCCAGACCTTATTACTCCTTACACCTCCTAGCCCCAGCCCCCGCCTGAGTCCCCTATACCATCCCTTCCATGTCTTTTACCAGAGGCTGTGATCACCATTTTCTCAGTCACTCAAACACTGTGTCTCCTTGTCTGCATTGGCTTGCCCTGGAACTTAAATTTTGGGTGCCTTTATGTTGAGTGTATGCCTAATTCCTCCACTGGGATATGTATATACTGTATTATCTAGTGTACTTTCTTATGTCCTACCTTGTCCTGTTATGCTTTAATCAACTTCTGTCTTTGATTATGTATATATAATTGTTTTAAATGTATCTGTTTATGTACCAACTATTGAATCTTGACCTTATCAGGTCCATCTTGCAAATGAGCTCTGCTCAATGATGTTCGCCTTGAATAAATAAAGATTTGATTGATTGATTGATTGATTGATTGGTCCTGACCACCACGGAAGGGTAAAATCCAACAGGTTCTCAACTATAAATACCTAGGGAAGTGGTTGGATCACACCCTTAAATGGGATGAGCATTTTGATAAGATGTTGAACAATTTAGGTAGGAGACTGGGCCTTTTATATAGATAAACAAGCAACATGACTCCAGATATCAGACTGTAAGTAGTAAATTCTATGATTATTCCCATTGTGGACTATGGTGACATAGTCTATTCAGGGCTTCCAGTACCCAGCTGGAGAGGGTTGATTTAATGTTTACTAAATTTGCTTGTTTCATAATAGATGTCCCTTGAAATACTCATCGGTGTGTTTTGTATCATTCACTCAATTGGCAGAAACCCTCAGAACACAGAAAATCCCATCTCATACAATTTATGTATAAGGTGGAAAGAGGATTTCCCAAATATATTCTGGAGCTATTCCAACTGAAAACTATTAAGAATAATCTGAGGTCAGCCAAAGGCATCAAATTTACAGTGCCTAGGTTCAACTCAGGGATTGGTGGATCACAGTTATTTCCAGAGGGACAGTATTATGGAATTTAGTACCCATCAGACTTAGACAACTTAATCCCTAGTTAGAGTAAAAGAGATCCAGAGCTGGCTAAAAGATGAGACCCAGTCATTATATAGTTGTTATGGTGAAACCATCACATAAATTATGAACTGATTTACTCTACTTAGAGGTTGTGTGGGCTATGATGTCCACTTTTCTGTAAGTTTGTACAATTATTTATTAACTGTAATTTTTGTATATCTGTGAATCTATGTGTCTTTTATACTGGACTTTTTGTACTGTTTGAACTTCATAATTATGAGCAATAGGACCTCATTGGAAATGAACTATGCTCAATGGAGATATCCTGATTCATTTGATTGAATAAAATGATTTACTACTACTACTACTACTACTACTACAGGCACAGAATCAGGAGAAGAGTCCTAATTGTACCCAGAGAATGGGGAGGCCTGGCAATGTTAGACCTGTGATTATACTACCTGAAAGCACAATTAGCCCCATAATAACATGGATGGAAGCAGATGGGGGACTCAGGTTGGCTAGACTTTGAGACAGAATAAGACATCCCCACTCCATAGTAGGCCATACCACACATACAATTAACCAGGCCCAAGCTGACAAGTATCTCAAACCAGTGCAGTAGTCATGCAATCCAGATATTGCTCCAAGCTAAGGCTCTAACACCCCTAATGTGGTGGGGCCTTGTCCATCATAACTGATGACCTGATATCACCCCACCTCAGCAAGACAAGGGATTTTGGCATTGGAACTAGCTGTCCCTCACTAGATACAGACATCTCATTGTGAATGGAGTCTGTACTACCTTTGCAGACATCCAACAAGGTATAATTCACCCAGGCAGGACTTCTTCCACTTTGTACAGGTGAGACATTACCTAAGCTTGTCTCTAACACTCTTCTCCACATAAAGGCATGAAAGTTATATGTTCTTCTACTGGTACAGCTTTATTAATAAATAGTAAAAGGTTAAAAACACCCCACACATGCACCCACTAAAAATTCAATGTTTCAAGTCACTCTGGCTCTTTTTCAAGGAGTGCCTCATTCAAGTGTGCATGGAATAAATAGTCCACAATGGTCACATGTTCAGCAATACTGTATATCATATGCTATATAAATACTTAACAACAATAACATTGCAACAAGATACAAAATGCTAAAAATATATACAAAAGCACACTGTTAATATGCATAGCTAAAGCACTTGTCTGGTTTCTTTCCTAGTGTCTATTATTAATGGATCTAAGGTGTTCCCTATGCACTGTATAAAAGTTCTCAGAGTTTTTCCTATGTAGAATCCCCTACAATTGCACTAAGCCATGTATATTATTGACTCAGTGATGCAAGTCATGCATTGCTTAATTTCAAACTGTTTGCTGCTGTTGTTAACACTTAACAAATTATTCTGTTTACTTACATACCTACAGAAATTACAGTTGTGTTATGTTGAATATCCATGGCACTCCAGACATTACAACATGGGTATTAGCCCACCTGATAGGCTAATGATGCACATGTGACCCAGGATCAAAATTCTCAGTATATCTGAGTCCAAGGAGTCCCTTCCCTCAGTTCTTTTTCTTGCATCTGAAGAAGGCTACAGCATACCAGGAGTCCTTGCCTGTTTGTATTGTTTGGATCCAAGGTAGGCCGTATACTTTTAACCTGTGATAAGTCATTGGTCTACCTGATCTCTTCTGGAGGAAGGTCTTCTACAGCATTCCTTTCTGTTAATTTACTTCAGCCTTTCAGTTCATTTAATAACTAGTTACCCAGTTAGACTCTCATTATTCTGGGCTGTAAGTAAGACTCAGTGGAGGAGGATTCTTACTTTATCAACAAAATACATTGTTTTTCTTTGCCTGTTTCCATAATCTAGTTTGCTTGGATATTGCTGTGACCAGTTCTTTGTTACTTTGTGTGCCTTTTATTGCTGATAATGGCAGAGTCTACCAGTGGAGGGGCTATTTGAGCTCCAGGAAGAGTGTGTTGTAAATGGCAGTCTATTCAAACTTGCTACCACATGGTGAGCACCGACTGTTCAGTACTTGTACAGGCATTCCTTAGCCATTTAAACTCTGTGCCCTCTTGTTTGGTCCCTCTCATGCTGTCATGCTTGGTGGGCCTACCCACTCACATCACCGTGTTTGGCCTACTGTACAAGGGGCCCACATGGCAACACCTGTCTTCCACACCCACCCTCCACCTTTCTCTGCTGGATTGTATTTTCAGTAAATGGCCTTCTCTCTCCCGCTTCCCTTTTGCAGTAGAGATTAGCAGTGCAGATTGTTTGGGGCAAAATTGTTGGTCTGGCCATAGTGGTAGTCCCAGTCTGGTGATCAGTCCACTTCCTCCCTCACTAGCGAGGGGAGCACCTGAATTCCGCTGCTCGGTGTCTCCTCCACTTCACTGTGTGGGCTCCACCCTTGCAGCCTTTCATCGCTGAATGTGCCTGCCCACTCATGAGTGGGGCCAGGAGGATAGCTCACTTCTAGACTGAGGTGGACAGAGAATTCTGCAGCCCCTATCAGCGCCACTGAACAAGTGTGTTGGAGGAAAAGCTACACTCTTTCCCAACCCCCAGCCTGGCAATCCTTCCAAGTGGGGTCAGGCTGTCTCTAACACCTCTTCCTTGTTCTGGCTCCCAGGATAGTGGTCCTATCAAGAGGCTGCAATCCACCTTTGTTTTTCTGTATGGGCCTTCCACAAAGGGGAATCTCGAGGAGATTACAGTTTCCATGTGGCATCTCAAAGTATGACTCCTCTAGCCCCTCACAAGCAGCTTGAGGGAGTCCCTTACTCCATTCCTTGCAGGATAGAATGGTTCAAGTAGTGAAGAACACAGCATTTTCAGATTTCTGTACCTGGCACAGCGTTCCCTCTCTGTGTCGCTGCCACTTCTCTAGAGGCTCGGTTCTGCAGATAATCTTGCCCCTCTACCCTGGATGCTCAGCCAGCCCTTGTTCATACACACACATGCGTGCTCACAGACGACCCTCTGCAGTTCTATAGGCCTCTCTCACTGTCGCCATCTTTGCTGTCCTCTTGGTCAGCCATGTTGGTAGTTCAGTCATCCCAAGAATATAGGCTCAAAGCACTCCCCATAAGCGGAACAGTAGGGGCAGCCATTTTGTGCTCTCTCTCTCTTCTCTCACCCCAGTGGAACGAGAGTGGCAGTCCACATACCCTCTCTGACTGTGCTGCAGTACAGGGAATGGGGAACTGGGGCCCAATATTTTTCACTAGCTGATTCAACCTGCTCAAATGATTTAATTAGAGTGATGCTAGACTACAACATTTCTGGGTTTTGTCCAGTTTTGTTGCAGGTAGAGCATCCAGAGTGTGTGTATATATACCTACCTGAATGCTCAGCATGGCCTGGCCTAATTCTTGTCCCTCTTTCTCTCACTCTCTTTCTGTTTCTCTCTCCTTCTCAGATGTTCAAGGTCAAGAAATGCATGACTTGCAGTACCACCTTATTGCTACACAACTTGGAGCCGTAGTGCCCAGCATATCTGCATGATGAGGATGACCTTTCACTGGAACAATCCCCATCCATGGATCCTGGCAATCCAAGAACCAATGGGACTACTTGGGTGAATCTGGGGGTCTACTTCTCCAGAATCAACAGGCCACAGTGGCCATGATGGAAAGTCAGCAGAATTTTATGCTTAAAATCATGGAGAAGCTGGAGGAATTAACTCAAAACAAAGCACCTACACCCCCTGGCCCCATGGTCGGAGCCCCTTCCACCTTCAGACAACCACACAGAAAAGGGTAATCTAGCACCTGATGCTCTAATTCCAGAGAGACATGCATGCAGACAAGGATTTTCCAGATGGCAAAGAAGACTCAGACTCCAGCTAAGAGGAGATGGAACTAATCAGTCCATCCTCTCTTCCCTCCAAGCTATGCTCCTTCGACCTGAAACCAGGACTTATGAAGGCCATGAAAACCATCATGGGTTTCAAATTAGAACCAGCAAAGACAGAAACAAAACCCAACCCCATGATTCAACAGAAGCAGGTCATGAAAGAAACTTTTCCAGTCTGCCCTGCCATTGACGATATCTTCATCAAAGAATGGGAATCATCGGAGACAGATTGACTGTCTGAGAAGAGAATTATGGAGTGGATGTATCTGATCCAGGAAGATAAAGTGAACACCTGGTGTGTGGCTCCTACAATTGACCCACAGATTGCGGCCTCAGTAAGAAGATGGTCCTTCCTGTGGCACCATCTCCTAAAGACCCCACCAACAAAATGTTGAGGATATGCTAAAGAAATTGCTCAAATCTCAGGCATGGCAGCAAGAGCTGCCACCACAGCCATTTGCACTGCCAGAGAGCAAATCTGATGGCTAGAGGAGCTACTGGAAAAACAGACCCCAAACCTAGATACTCAAACTTATCAAGTGTACACTACGCACAACCAAATATTTAGGGACATGGCAGTGTATGCACTAAAACCTGAGGCAAGACCATCTGCTTTGACAAACAGAGCCAGAAGCTCGTTATGGCTAAAATTGTGGGAAGCCAACAATGAATAAAAAATCTACTACAGAATCTACCCTTGAAGGGTAAACGTGTTCGGAGAGGGCCTGTAGGAGTACTTAAAGCAGAAGGAAGAGGGCAAGGATCTGAGCAAAACAGAACTGAACCACATATTTACCTTCTGGCAGACTCTGCTTTTGCAGGTGGGGCAATAAATTCCACCATGGTCGAAGACAATTGAACTTTGGCCCCATCAATTCCTTTTCGAGGCAGAGTCTACCAATATGACAATGCCTCTCCTGGCTCCTTCAGCACCACTAACCACTCCTCATCCTTCAAAGGAAAAATGCTAAGTTCGAGGCAGAGGCAGAGGAAGAAGAAACCAACAGCAATGACTATCCATGCCTAAGCTCTCTCCAACCAATCAGACAAATCAACATCACTACCCCAGTGGGAAAAGACTTCATTATTCCAAGCCCAATGGTAGTTCAACGTCAGACTAGGGGTCCTGGAGATTGTATCATAAAGCTATGCAATAGAGCTGACCCTGAGATCAGAAACCCCAGATTAGTTCAATCCCAGTGCCAAAAGAAAAGCATCAGCCCATCAGGTTCAGCACATTCTGAAAGACTTGATTCAAAATGAGGCTATTCAAATTGTCCCAGACAATGAACAAGAGCAAGGAATTTACTCTATATTTTCCTGGTACCCAAAAGGAATGGCAATCTCTGCCCCATTCTGGACCTGAAGTGCCTAAACGAGTATGTTGTAATCCAAAATTCAAAATGGAGACCCTAAGATTGACCCTCAGAGTAGGAGACTACCTGATACATCGATCGACCTAAAAGATGCTTACTTTCATATCCCAATTTGGCAGAGTCCTCAATAATACCTAAGATTTCACATAATGGGACATTTTCAGTATCAGGCACTACCCTTTGGCCTAGCTTCAGGACTGAGGGTATTCACAAAAGTCTCCATCGTCCTCGCTTGCCTACAGGAGCAAGGGGTAGACATCATCTCTTACCTGGATGACTGGCTAATACAGTCCAGGTCCAGGAATTAATCACAGAGGTGCACTCAACTAGCACTACAGGCCCTTGAAGACCATGGTTGGGTGGTCAACCATAAAAAGTTCTCTTACTCCATCACAACAACTAGAACACCTGGGGTGGAGATAAACACAGTCAAAGGAAAGCAAGGCCATCCCTGAAATGAGTGGAGAACATCGTAGCTTAGTGAGAGCACTAAGGACCAACAATCATCTAACCATTGGGCAGATAGCGCAAGTGTTGGGTTGCATGGTTTCATGCATTGGTCTGGTCCCATGAGCTAAATGGAACATTATACCACTTCAGAATTATCTACTACCTCAAGGTTCTCCATCAGAAGAAAACTTGTGAGTCAAGACAGCGTACTACAGGAAATGACAATCCTTATCCTCATGGAGTCTCAGACGCAATCTCCTATGGGGCACCCCACTGGAACTGTCCTACTAAGTCACTCTAGAGACAGATGCCAGCCTAATGGGGTGGGAGCATGCATGAACTCCCAATCAGCCCAAGGCCACTGGATGGCCTCAGAGTCCAGATTTTCCATCAATGTCCTCGAGATGAGAGCAGTGTTCCATGATCTGAGGGCATTCAGGAGATCATCACAGGACAGTCGGTCCTTATCTGATCTGACAACCAGGTCACTGTAGCTTACATCTCCAAAGAAGGGGAACAAGAAGCAGGGCCATGCAAAGAAGGAGATGAGGGTGATGGCTTGGCTCAGGTCTACCTCATTCACATAGGCCCATCCACCTGGCAGGCAAGCTAAATATCAGGGCAGACTGGTTAAGCCAACAGTAGGTTCATCCAGGAGAATGGTAGCTACACCAAGACCTGTTCTGGATGATCCAGACAAGATTGGGGCCCATTCCATGGCTCTAATGGCTACCAGAGTGGACTCCCAACTACACAAGTTCTACTCAGGGTACAGGAAGCAGCATTCCAAGGAGTCAATGCACTGTCCCAGAACTGGACACTCGACTGAGCATATGTGTTTCCCACTTCTCTGATTCCTCAGGTCCTGTCCAAAATCTGGCAGTGTCAGAGATTCATCATCCTAGTAGCTCCCTACTGGCCTTGAAGGGCATGGTTCTCAATGGCAATGGCCATGTCGGTAGACAGATGGACTCTTCTGTACAGAATCGACCTGTTAATACAGGGTCCTATGACTCATCCTGCCCCAGAGACACTAAAATTGTCAGCTTGGCTCCTGAGAGGCAAAATTGCTAAAGGCGGGTATCACACCTCAGTCATCTCAACTATATTGCAGTCTAGAAGATCCTCAACCACCTCCACTTACCCTCCAGTGGAGCATTTTTCAACCTGGTGCTGCGCAATGGCACGGAACCAGAAAAAATTGTCTGCCATCCTGTTATACCTACAACAGGGTCTGAATAAGGGTCTTTCTCACTCTTCCCTTCACGTGCAACTATCTGCCATAGGAGCTGCACTGGGTCCAATCAGACAATATAGCCCTGGATCTCACCCAGACACAATCAGATTCCTAGGAGCAGTTGAGGTAATCCGACCCTGAACCAGACCATCCATAGATCCTTGGGTCTTGACTCTAGTCCTTGAGGCCCTGACTTCTCATCCTTTGAGCCCATCCTGAGACACAATTGTACTGGCAGGCCTGAAAACGTGCTTCCTTCTGGCCATATGCTCAGCTTGAAGGATAAGCAAACTGAGTGCTCTGTCCTGCAAAGAACCCTATACCATCTTCACTCTGAAGGGTATCCCTATGGACAGTACCTGCCTTCCAACCTAAGATTGTTTCTCATTTCACAGGAACAAATTATTGAACTGCCAATGCTGTACGAGACTGGAGAACTAATAGACAATTGTATCCCACAACATTTAGATGTTAGGAGCACACTGGCAACATATATCACCGAACTCAACCAATATACAAAACAGAAAGACTGTTCATAATTGCGAAAGGACAGAAACAGGGTATGGCTGCTCCAAAACTGCAGTGGCCAGTTGTCTCAAGAGAACTATTCAAGAGGCATCTAAGACTAAGAACCTTATGCAGCCAGAAGGTATTAAAGCTCACTCAACCAGGGCGGTGGCCACTTCCTGGGCTGAGAGGGCAAATGCATCAACTGAGGATATTTGCCGGCCAGCAACATGGACTTCCATTCATACTGTACCTTCGCCAAGCATTATAGGCTCGAATACTTACACAAGCATAGGTCTTCTTTGCAAACAAAGTCCTTTCAGCAGCCAGTACCCCAGCCACTCTTGATCACTCTGTCCCACATTGATGGAAATTGTACTGCTGTTTAATCACCCATGATGTAATGTCTGGAGTGCCATGGATAGTTAGCATAACATGATGGGTATTTACTCACCTGGTGATGTGTGACTGTTAGTTGATATCCATGGCACTCCACTGCCCTCCGTCAGAGTGATCAGAGTGGCAAGAATGTCTTCCATTTCAAAAGGCATGGATTTGAATTGTCTGTGTTATCTGTCAGATCAAATTTTCAGCTGTATAATTTGGTGTCCTCACGTTTAGCTATCTGTGCGGTACCATGCTTTAGAAGACACGTTAGTCATAAATAAGTATGCACCCATCGGTCCGTAATAGGTGACTAAGCTTTAGAATTGTATTAATAGGAAAATAAATACATTAATGGACCTCTCTCATATCTGTAGAATATTTGTTTTACAACTATGGTTCAAAGTAGCATGTTTGTGTAACTAACCTTGTTTCAGCTATGGAAAAATCGAACTGAGCGGGGACTCCTGGGACTCCAGATATAGTGTGAAATTTGATCCTGGGTCACATGTGCATCATTAGCCTATCAGGTGGGCTAAAACCCATGATGTAAGACCTGGAGTGCCATGGATATCAACTAACACAATCACCTTTACCAGGTGAGTAAACACCCATTACCACAGGGAAAACACCCAATATGAAAGTTAGTGTTTCTCTGATCTGGATTATATCTATGATGGCTGTGTACTAGAGTATCCCCTAAATTACTGCCTCTCCTGTAAACCATTTGAGGACTAGGGGTAAGTACATTCTCCAATCTCTTTCAGCACAATGAATGTGCCAGTGTCTTTTCCCAGCATACCTGTGGGAGAATGTTGTGACAAGACTAAGACCAACTTCTATTATCTTGGTAGTGATATGCTTATTATTTCTCTCAAATCGTCTCTCCATATTCCTAGCTTAGCTTCTCCTTTAGAAATTGAGACCTTGTTGTATCCCCATTGTTTCAATCTTTCTCCCAGCTTAAATGTCCTTTTTCAAAATCTCTTTCTGAAGAACAATTTCTCCTAACTCTATATATTGACTTACTGGAATGTTCTCCATTAGGAGACGTGGATGGCAACTGGTAAAATGTAGCCCTGAGTTCCTATCTGTGAGGCTTTTATGTAAGTCTGTCTGCAGTTTACAGTTCCCAGCTACATACATACATAGATCCAGAAAGCTGATCTCTTATTCATTACTTGCTACTAACAATATGAGATTAGGATTGTTCATGTAAGAAATCCACAAAACCTGTTAACTCTTGCTCTGTCTGCTTAGCAATATCAGAATGAAGTATGATTGCATTAATTAACTTGATGACACAATTTTTATGACCCCATTTATGTCTTATGCCATCCCTTTTTTTCCTTTTCACATTTTACATTTCATTTTCCACCATCCCTTTACCTTTCTGTTTTTTTTTTTGTTTGCTTGTTTGTTTGTTTGTTTGTTTTGTTATGTGGCTTATCTTTGTGTTGTTGCTAACTAATTGGGCAATGGTAGTCTGCTTTTGTGTATGTATTTTTAGCATTTTGTATCCTGTTGCAATGTTATTGTTGTTAAGTATTTAAATGTATCATGTGATATATTGCTAAACATGTGACCACTTGAGTGCTATGTATGCCATACTCACTTAAATGAGGGCACTACTTGAAAAGAGCAGGTGGCTTGAAACATCTGAGTTTTCAGTAAGTGTATGTGTGGGTGTTTTTAACCTTTTGCTATTTATTAATAAAGCTGTACCAGTGGAAGAACATACTGTATGACTTTCATGCCTTAATGTTGAGAGGAGTGTCAGAGACCAGCTTTGTATGTGAGTAATTGATTTTTGCACTGTGGATCCACTCGTTTTCCTGTGTGCAGTCTTCTGCCAAAGAAATACATACATAATCTCTGTTAATTGTCTTCAGCAAGGTAAATATAGACACCCCACCCCCAGAAAGCTAACTGTACTGAGTGGCAATGCTTCAGGGAATGAGAGGTAATATTTTCAAGGCATACAAAGTCTTACTGAGTTCAGAACACCCAGTGATCTCTCAGCTGAAAATGGCCTGGGAAGAAAAGGCACACATCATGAGCCAAGAGGATCAGAATAAGATGTGGAACATGGATGGAGGATGACTGCCCCAGGATAGAAAGAATTTAGGTGGAAATGCCTCTCCAATACTTCCACACACCACAGTTATGAAGCACTTCATAGGAGGGGAGGGCCAAATGGCCACACTTATGCTGGAGTAGATGGGTCAGATGGGGATACACTACCATGTCTTTTGGGGATGTCCTGTAGCACAGACATACTGGTCACAGATCCGTGGGGCCCTACAGCAGGTCTGAGGGGTGGAGATTCTTTTCTACTTCAAACATTTGGTGCTAGGAAATCAGTTAAGAGGGTGGGTCAGTGGCCACTACAGATATTATTAAGAGCCCTATGCAAGTTGCACTGAAAGGAATCATAATAATGTGGTTGTCAGTGGACCAACCCTCACTGGAGAGTGTCAGTCTCTAGGGTACGCAGAGTTACAATGCAAGGATCAAGTCACGCCACCTTGAGACTGACACTAGAGAAACATGCAGAGGTGTGAAGATAGTAGGGTGGGTTTGAGTCTGACAAGCGTGAGGTGGTGAGTGCAGACTACTCAGGGACAGGGCTGGGAATAATTGTGGTTCATTCCTCAGATCATATGCTTGAGTCATAGAAGCTATCTCACCCTGTCATAGGGGATGAGACCATGTGGTTTGAAAGAAGGAACTATACCAACCTCACACTAGTTAGCCCTATGCACTTTCATGATGCTAAGTCCATTACATTAACACATCCAACTTCTACATATTTAGGAAAAGAAGACAAGCAGCCACTGATCAAGTTTGATTTATTACATGTTCTGTTTTATGGTTTATTCACTGTTCTGTAAGTTGCTGGTGGATCTCATAACATGTTCACCAATACCAATGTGTCAGTTCCTCTGCAGTACCTTGAAGAAAATATTGCAAATAGACCATGTGGACTCTGGTTTACAGCATTATAAAAACAAAACTCTTGTGATCTCAAAGTGTTATTTATTGTATGACCTTGGAAGTTGCATCATGACCTCTCAGATGCCATCAGTAAAGCAGAGTTTTAAAAATAAAGTTCATTCCCCATTTTATTGACCACTGCCACAATCTATCCAGGTCATGCTGCATACTGTTTATATAAGGCGCAGGCAGTATTAGCCTCACTGGTTTTAGTGTTGTCTATATTTTTAAGATGTGAAAATTCTTATTAAAAAGTCGAACAACAGAGTAAAAATATCACCAAAATAAAGGTAAATTGCATTTTTATGGAAGTTGCCATTTTACCTTTAAGAGACAGAGTAGCCCCTTCATAATTACCACCCCACTCTGTTACCCGGCTTCTCTGGAACTTACTATCCCACTGTCATCCTGTGTCACAGGACTGTGGGGTGCTTGATCACCAATGCCAGTCACCAGGTCTACAAGGTGTCAGCCATCATCCTGAAGCCATGGGTGGTTTTCCACCCATTTTCTTCCTGGGCCCTCAGGACATATAAGTTATTTATTTATTTATTTATTTATTTATTTAGCTTTTGTTGACCAGGTAAGTGCACTAGACAAATCCTGCCTATTTTCAGGCACACCCGGGAGGAGGATACAGATGAATGCCAAATGACCTTGAACCAGATTAAGCTGTTGGTGGTATTTTTAGTGAATGAGGAAATTTGGCCAGGACGCAGAAATTCCCCTACTCTTTTCGATAAGTGCCATGGGATCTTTAACATCCACCTGAATTACCACCAATCCAGGCAGATGGGACCTTGGTTTTAACGTCTCATCTGAAAGACGGCACCTCAGAAGTGCAGCACCCTCTCATGCTGCACTACAGTGTCAGTATTGGGAAATTAACCCAAGTGCCAGATGTGGGAACTGAACCCACAGCCCTCTGATCTCCCAGCCTCAGAGGCGAGTGTGCTACCTACTGAGCCACTGACACTGACATAATGGTGGCACTGTGCAGCTTTGTCTCTGTGGAGACACCACCAGCACCCGCACATGAGTTTCCTTCCCTGTCCAGTGATGTCACATGCACTGCTACCCAGTTGCCACTGGGTGTCAATCACAAGTCAAGCTACAGCAAACCTCTACTCCGATGCAGAGCAGTCCAATGGATGCTCAGTCCTCTCTACCCCACCAATCCCACAGCAAGCAGCATCTGTTTCCAAACCCATGGCACTGGTGTGGCAGGAGTTGTGGTGCATGGTGCCTCAGCCCTCCATGCAACTGGGCTGGCATACCTACCTAGTCGGGTATTAATGTTCAACAGCAATAAGCACATGGTTTTCTGTCTCTTAGGTCAATGCTACCTCTAATATAGAACTAAAACAGCCAGGCTAGCAACTACATTAAGTCCCATTATAATCTTTTTAAATAACATAAGGAATAATGTGGGCCACCATATACACTGAGCCTGTGTTTCATCAGTGGGTTGATATACTGCATATGGACCTCAAGAGCAGAGCTCAAGCGATCCATGCTTTTATCTCAACCCTGAGATGGAAACACAAAGGAAGCTGTGTGTGGTCACCTAAATTTTATTTGTTATAGTATTTGGTTTAAAATAATTTGTACGTAGCGATCGCTATGCTGCCTAATTCTATACCCCTCAATAAAAACTCACTTTTTGGCACAATGCTAAACTACTGTTAAACAAAAAGATGAAACAGGCATCTCTACAAATGACAGCTGCTTCAAATGCCATTTTGTTTCTGCAAGAGAGAAAGATCATTTCTGCCCACACTCCCACCAAGAGAGGACCAAATCTAGTGCAGAACTCATGAACCCATAAGCGGCAGCATGTGCTTAGGCAGTGCGTGAAGGCCAAATCAGTTTCTATAACTGAAGTCAAGAAGACTTGGCTTTCACTCTCGATCGGGATGAAAGAAAAGAAAAGAGGTCTCTTCATCATTTAACTTGGGGCACAGGAGACAAAGCCAAACTGGCAGGAGTGAATGGAATGGGAGTGAGCACAGCTGAAACAGACTAGGCTTCATAGGAAACTGAAAGCAGTGGTCAGCCTGAGCAGGGCATGGGTGCTGAGATTACAGAACATGCACAACAACTTATGGAATGTGTGCAACAACTCTTTGAGAGCTACTGATTTCCTACAGAGTATTTATTTTTCTAGTAACCAGGTAAGGCCAACTAGGCACAGGTACCTGTTTTCAGGGGTGACTCGTGAGCACTGGTGAGGTTAAGGACTTGCTCAGAGTCACACAGTATGCAAGTGAAGGTTGTGGGGATCAAACCCAGGCCTGCTGGATATAAAGCTCATTCACAGCTCATTTACTCTAACCTCTCTAGGCTATACTGCCAGCCCCATAAGCTGTAACCATATTCTATATTACTGTACACCTCGCTGTAACACACAAAATGTAGATGGTACCTGCTGGGAAAAAGGGTGCATCTAATATTGCTGCACATTTAAACATTACAATTTTGTGTAAGGTGTGAATAAAGAATATACTGCAACTGTGTCTTGCATCAAAACCAGGCCATTAAAATCCATGATGGAGGAAATGTGCAATACTTATATGACATCCAAATTCTCCTGTAGTTTATTCTATTGTACGCTATCTTCATGTGCACCTCATGTTTTGGTGGGAATAGCAGGACTCTATCACTTTGTAACCCTAGTTTATATTTTAGAAAGCCCATAGTGTATAGTACTTTCCAATGATACTCTGTATTTTTTCAAAATCAGAAGGGCATTGTTTTACACAGGAACAGCTTATTTTCATAAGGATAAAACCCTTGCTCATGTCAAAATTCCATGGCGCCTGATCACATAGTTTGAACTCCATTAGAAGAAATTCTGAGGCAAATTATAGGACAAAGAAAGACTTGTTTCAGATATTTAACTCCATGTTCTCGGCTACTTTTCAGATGTAAAAATTTCTTTGCCTTGTGTCAACAGAGAGCTCTGATTTTCTGACAAGCCCCTGAAACTTGAATTCAGCTGGTCAAAAATGCTTCTTTTGTGTATTCAATCTTTGGAATGCTTGCTGGTTTACTTTTTAGGAGCAGTTAGCTTCAGGGTGGTAGTGGTGGAAGGTACCACGCTAAATATTATTTTTCCTTTTAATGACAATAATAAAGCTCAACCAATATCAAATAGTGCATTGTTCTACAAAATGTGAACCTGTTCCTCAGCACCCACAGTCTTAATGTTAGATAGTTTTTTTCCCATGTGTTTGCTGTCATTGCTGTTACTTGGGACCTGTAAGAGCTAACACAACAAGTAGTTTTGATTTTGATCTGTATTATAAGGATTCACAGAATGCTTCTGATGGCCCTTTCACATTTTTAATATTCGCATTTTAAATGAATGTTTTCTAAACATTAGAAATATCTGTGATCACAATCCTTTTCAGCCAGTTCACTGCACCAAAATAACAAACACTAACCTGAAATATCTTCATGCCATCCTTGGCCACTGCAATTGCTCCACTGTTCCATTGTCCATCCTCTTCTTCTCCTGATAGAGCTTTCAGTAACACTGTAGTAAGAGTCTTGGGGTCCAGATGATGCAATAGTGTTAAATATTTGTGCATTCAAATGATTTCTTGCTTCTTTTAAATCCAATTCTTTTGTTTGCTACTAAATTTTTGCCACATTGGGCATACATCTGTATGTGCCACATGTGCTGTGTCTCTGTTCCCTCCTGCCTCTCTATGCAATGGAGGGCTTCTGCTCTCAATCTCCACTGTGCCTACCAGATTATCACTGGGATGGCATCCCCATTTCCTGCCTGGGCCTGATTGGCATACTCCAGGGCTATTCAGGATTGCCATGGACTGCTCAAAGGCCACCTGTTCCCTCTGTGTGTAGCGGATGTGGGTGGGGTGACAGGTACAGTATGTGTCATACTGCTGCTGATGGAGGATTTTCCCTTTATTAATGAGCCTGCACACTATCCCACATTTGTACCCACACTCACTCACAGTCCAATGAAGGAGATGCCTGGTGATGCATTGTCAACCACATCGCTATGGCACTTACATAAAGTCACCACCAGGTGTCACTGTATGAATGATGCATTGTAGCTCCACCCCGGAAGGAGAGTATGCAGACAGAAACTCTGCACCCTCCTGTCAGCCTTCACTCCTGATGTCCTCAGCTTAGGGAATGAACATTTGTCTCCAACATGCCAGAGCAGTGACCATTTAAATCCTGATCAATCTGTGGGTATGTTCTGACTGTTTCATTCCTTCAAAAATAATGTTACTACTTCATTTACTGCTAGAGTGTATGTTCCATTTTGTCTCTGTTATTTTAACAATCTCTGTTGGTTTTCTGGACATTCAGTGGTGTCCGCTTATGCTACCACACAATTTTAAACTAATGAGTAGAGTTGTGCCAACCTTCTGAAGTTCAGCTCGGGAACCACGAACCACTGAACCAGGTAAACTTCAGTTAATCAGTCTACTAAGTATTGAACAAGTTCACCCTGCTTCAGCTGTAGAAAACATGATGGCATATGGTTACTCCTTGTTTTGCATGTATTTCCATCCTAACTAAAAAGCTGTTGAACCACATTTCAAACATCATAGAACTCCTTCTGCAGTACAGCAACATTTTTAATTAGAATGGAAACTCAGGGAGCCAGCCCTCCAGCACAGCTGTAGTGCTACTGCTTGTAAATCTGATGACCTATGTTCAGAAACAAAGCGTGGGACTTTGGAGGGCTGGTGAGGGAAAGAAGGATGAAGATTCATAGGACTACTGTCCTCCTCCGGGTGGAGGGTTAGCAGAGCCTGGTGCCTGCCTGACCCTAGTGGAACCTTGAGGAAAGGCAGCCGTTGCCAACACGCGGGAGGCATGGCAGCCATCGACACAGGTCACGCATGAGTGCATGACATGCATCATGACACCATTAGATGCCTTGCCTCCCAGGCGCAGAGGGAGGAAGATGGTGGTAGGATGGTGTTAAGATGGCCAACAGAGTTAAGCCAGCCCTGGCAAAAGAAATACAGGTGAGGGGTACAGAAAGTGGGCAAGTATTAAAGATGCAATACTTGAAGAAACATCCCTTTGTGTTAGTGAGAAAAGGAAGTGCAAAGGAGAAGGAACCACTTTGGTTCTCAAACACAGTAGCAGAAAAGGTCAGAATCAAAAGGCTGCCTTCAGGAAATATAAGGGGACACAGCAGGATGACGAGCAGTAGGATACCTAACTTCCCTAAGGGAAGCAGGGAAGATAGTAAGGCAGGCAAAGGCCCAAACCAAGGAAACACTGGCATGAACAGTAAAAGAAGGTGACAAGACTTTTATAGATACATTAGTGAAAGCTAAGGGTGGAACTAGCAGAGCCATTATCAGAACTGTTTAGTGAGTCTCTGAGCACAGAACAGGTCCCAGAAGACTGGAGAAGGGCTCATGTGATTCCGCTCCACAAGAGTGGTAGAGGGGAGGAGGCAGGGAACTACAGACCAGTCAGTCTTACCTCAGTAGTGGGCATGATTATAGAGGCACTCTAAAGGAAAGGATAGTGCAACACCTGGAATACATAGGAGCACAGGCTCCAAGACAGCATGGGTTTACAAAGGAAGGTCCTGTCAAACTAATCTTATAGATTTCTTTGACTGGGTAACCAGAGTGGTGGACCAAGGGGAGCAGTTGATGTTGCCTACCTTGACTTCAGCAAAGCTTTCAATATTGTTCCACATAGAAGATTGATTAATAAGCTGGGTAGGCTTGGAGTGGGTCAGAAGTTGGTAAACTGGGTGGCAAACTGGTTGTGGGCGAAAACAGAAAGTGGTGGTTAACCGTGTACAGTCAGAAGAGATGCAAGTCTGAGTGGGGTACCTAGAGATCAGTCCTGGGGCCAGTCCTCGTCAATATCTTCATCAGTGACATTGCAGATGGACTGGAGGGTAAGGCTTGTCTGTTTGCAGATGACACCAAGACCTGCAACAGAGTAGATGATCCAGATGGGGTGGGCAGAATAGAAGCGATCTGGATAAACTAGCAAAATAGTTGGATGAGTGGCAACTGGGGTTTAGCATAAAAGTGCAAGATCATGCACATAGAGAAGAGAAACCCTGAAGCCACCTATAGGCTGGGAGGAGTTGCTGGCAGTCACAAGGGAAGGAAGAGACTTAGGCGCCATCATCACAGATCACCTGAAATCATCCAAGCAGACCACTAAAGCAGTAGGTAAGACTAGAAGGATGTTGGGGTATATTAGTAGGGGTATCACAAGTCGGAAGATGGAGGTAATAATCCCTGTTTACAAGACACTGGTTGAGGCCCCATCTGGAGTACTGCGTGCAGTACTGGAGGTCACACATTCACAAGGACGTTAACAAACTGAGCCAGTCCAGAGAATGGCAACCAAAATGGTGTAGGGACTGCATCAGTAAACATATGAGGACAGATTAACTGAGCTCAATATGTATACAGTACCCTAGAGCAAAGGAGGAGAGAGGTGATATGATTGAAACATTCAAACACCTTAAGGGTATTAACAAGGTTAAAGAGTCTAACATGTTTCAATATAAGAAAAATAGCAGGACAAGTTGACACAGCATGAGATTAGAGGAGGCTGATTAAGGGTAATGTGAGGAAGTTATTTTTCACAGAAAGGGTGGTGGATGCATGGAATGGCCTACCTCAGGAAGTGGTGGATATGAATACAGTGCAGGGCTTCAAACAGGCATGGGACAGGCATAAGGAGCAATGCAGATGAGTATGAATAGATAGGCCATTAACAGAGCAAAGGCCAATGGCACATTCATAAGGTAGAAAAAGAAATGGGCAGACTGGATGGGCCTTGCGGTCCTTATCTGCTGTCAACTTTTATGTTTCTATGTTTCTGAGCACCTACAGGCCCTGCACCCAACTAGCTGGGCATGCAGCCAGAAATGGATCTGTTTCACAGCAGGAACTCAGTCAACTCCAGATCAGGCAGACAAGCTCTTGGGAAGATGGCAGCGGTAAGTCCTGGTGGATGTCAGAGTGATGGGGCTGGGGCACTCAGCAGAAGGGGGCGACCAGGAAGAGAAAAAAGAATAGAAACTGGTACCACCTGCTGTTTCACTTTCATTTTCCCAACACACACAAATCACCCTACGTTCTCCTTAGACAAACTCTTCTCTTATTTCACTATTTTGAAAACAGAAACATACTATCCAACCAATGTGGGTTCTGAGAGGCTGGTGAGGTTGTTTTTTTAATAACAAAAATTTAAACTATGATTTCGTAGCAAGAAAAAAAAGATGATTTTAATTTAAAGTTTCAAACCACATAGTATACAAAATAGTGCATGGGCAATCATGCACAACTACGCTTGTGTTTCCATTTTTGAGGTTCTGATGACATCCAGAACCTCTCGAAGCTTCACTCTCTAGGTCCCATGATGTCATCAGAAGCTCTCAATTGGAACAAAGCCTTGTTGAGCATCATTCCCATTCATTATTCTCCATGTCCTGTAGTTAATATGTCCTGGGAGAGTATTTCCACAGTACAAAGCTATTCTAATCTAGCCTTGTTTATTGTTCATAGGTATGATTACAAGTCCATAAGCTACTAGAACCATTTAAGGACTTGTCACTATCTTGTGGACAAATTCCATTTTTATTTCCCATGTACTGGTCTAGCAGGTGCTTAAAGGCAAACAAATTATTCACACCAACTACCTGTGTTGGAAGTGAGTTCCATGTACCCACAATTCTTTGGTTGAACCACCTTCCTCTTTGTGGTTCTACACCATTACCCTTTCAATTGAAATAGATGGGCTCTTGTTGCCCTTCCAGGGCTTTTTATTCCTGCACAAACCTGCAGATTCCCACAGCATGTCATCTGTAAATGCTCTAAATATGTTTCAGAGTTCTCTGATTTTGTAATAGACCATGGAAAACACTCCCAACTCCTGAAGCCTGGCATGGTAATGCTTATCCTTTAGTTTGAAAACACATTTAGTTAATCTCCTCTGTACCTTTCAATCTGTCTGCTACCACTAATGCTTTGTGGTGCAAGAAAGGGCACCATACTCCAGAAAAGGTCTAACCAGGGACCAATACAGTTGAACTAGTTCCTCCTCTTTCCTGCTTCTGATATTTCTAACAATATTCCCTATAATTTAATGTGTCCGTTTAGCAGCATCATTTTATGTTTGCTTGCCGCATATGCAAGAACCATAGTGCTGACGATCCAAAATGCAGGGCCATACAGTTGAAAGAGAGAGCATCGGCAGTGGGCAGCTCCTCTCCCCACACAGATGCGTGCAAGCACATATTGCATCACTCATTTGCTGCTCTCCCCCACGCACACTCTATAGCCAATGGTGCCCAATCCCCATCGGCTCCATACCCCCAAAGCTTTCAAGGTGCCACACTGGGAGCCCACCCAGCATGGCAAGCTTGTTGTGGCCGACAGGGTGCCCAATCCCCATCAGCTCCAGTTACCCCAAACAGCTTTTCAGCTGCCACACTGGGAGCCCACCCAGCGTGGCAAACGCCCAGCGCCATCTTAATAAAAAACAAAAACCTGTAAACAAAAAAGGTTCCTCGTAGTCTCCCTGCCCCACCGAACCCACCCACTGCACCCTGCCTCCCCACACCTCACCCCATACTTACCTGCGGAGTCTGGGCGTGATGATCTTCGTGACCAGGAACACTTCTACACTCTTCAAAGTCACTCACACGAACTGAGGAAATGCCGTAAGTTGTATAATGTAATAAATAGGGTTTTTCAACTTTGATATGTCAGGCATTTTTGGAATTTTGCACAAATTTTCAACATGGGATTTTGGGACCTCCTCATGAATTCTGTCACTGTCATGGTGTTAATCAGGCCTGAAGGGTGATTTTGTGGTCACTGCACAAAATCACCTTTCAGGACCAATTAATGAAATGACAGTGCCAGTGTTCATAAGGTGGGCTCTCAAAATCCTATGCTGCAAATTTGGTGAAAAATTCCTAAAATGACTGTTTCAACAAGCGTATGCTATGTTCCTACGCACTCGTGAAGTTCGTGGATTTTAATATTTTCACTCTGGATTTTCAACATTGCCATTTTACCACACCTCCTTATGAGCAGTACAGCTGTCATTTTTCACATCTAGCAGAAAATATGTTTCACACATGTAGCGCACAATGGCGAGTTGGTGTGCAATCAATGTTTGGAACAGATTAAGAAAATCACAATGACACTGTTCATGAGCAGAGGTCTTAAATGGCTATGTTGAAAATCTGGTGAAAAATTCCCCAAAATGACTGTTTTAGGAGCCCACGTTGCACAGTTCTCCTCGCCGCATGTAAATTTTTATATTTGCACCAGGTTTTCAACATTGCCATTTTACCACATTCTTCTTTATGAGCAGTATAGCTGCCATTTTCACATCTCACCCAAAATGTGTTTCTGCACATGTAACGCACAATGGTGCAGTCATTGTGTGAAAGCAATGTTTGGGACAGATTGAGAAAATCACAGTGACACTGGTCATGAACAGAGGTCTTAAAATGGCTATGTTCAAATTTGCAACAAAAGTCCATAAAATGATTGTGTTACGAGAGAGCATTATGAGTTTCCATGCACCCGTAAGTTCATGAATTTGTAATATTTTCAGTCCAGATTTTCACCAGTGGCATTTTCTATACTTCCTTATGAACAGTACAGCTATTTTTCATAACATGGCCAAAATGTGTTTTCACACTTTCAGCACAGAAATGCGTGGTCGCTGTGGGAAATCATTGTTTGGGACAGATAAAGAAAATCACAGTGACACTGTTCATGATCAGAGGTTCCAAAATGCCTCTGTTGACAATCTGCTGTAAAAATCCCCAACTAATTACATTACGGGTGTGCATTGCACAGTTTCTACGCACGCCATGACTTCACCAGTTTTTTAATATATTCACTGCAGATTTTCAACATTGCCATTTTTACACCTCCCCATGAACAATACAGCTGTCATTTTTTACATCCTGTTCGAATGTGTTTTGCACCTGTGGTGACAAATGCTGTAGTTGCTGTGCAAAAGCAGCTTCGCTATCAAACTGATATTGCCACTGTTCATGAGGTGGGGTCACAAAAAAACATGTTAAAATTTGGAGGAAAATACCAACGAATACCTGAGTTGTTAGGGTTTCTGACCATAATGCCCTGCCCTGTAGAGAATGACAGGCATCAGGGCTGTGACTTGGGATTGTCACCTCTAATGCTCATACCATTCCACCTCACCCACACCCTACAGCCAGTGAGAGGCATCGAGGTATGCCTTGGACTCTTCGGCCCAAGTTCACCCCATTCTCCTATACCGCACAATCTCACCATATTTCCTGATGGAATGGGGTGCGATAGACCAAAGACCCTAAGGCACACCGTGACACTTGTCGGTGTCTGCAGGGTAGGGTATGGTGAAATGGCATGGCCGTTATGCCTGACGCACCCAAAGGCACACCCCATGCCTGCTCGTCTCTGCAGGGTGCTGCTGAGGTTGGTTTGTTCAGTACTTCACTGCCCATCCTATTATGCAGCTCTGTAACTCCTACACTACCAATGCCAATGCCAGCAAGCAAACATTCAGCATTGACAAATGCTTGTTATGTTTGTCAAGGTTAATGTATTAGTAACAATAATACCCAAATCCTTTTCATTATTAGTATTTGCAATATTTTGTTGTTTATCATATACTGTGCGTTGATGTTGGTATGGCCAAAATGCATAACTTTGCACTTATTCTCATTAAACCTAAGATTATGTTTGTTATCCCAACTCTCCAGATTCTTTAATTGTTTCTGAAGATTTTCTATGGATGCTGCATCATTTACAATAGATCCAACCTTCGTGTCATCTGCTTATTTGCAGAGCCACGTCCCACCAGAAACTTGCATTGTAGGGACAAACAGATTGAACAGAAAGGGTCCCAATATCGACCCCTGTAGCACCCCACTGGTCACACATCCCTAATTAGAGAAATAACCTATTTGGACTCTTTGTGTTTGGTTCTTCAACCACAAGCTAATCCAGGCTATCAAACCATCATGACCCTGAGCTCTTTTAAGGACTTTAATAATATTTCATGGGACACCAAGTCAAATGCCTTGGTATAATCTAAATATATTACATCCACCAGTGTGCTGGTCTAGAGGGTGCTCTGGTGAGTGCTCTACTCTAAAGGTGGAGAAAAGAGATGAGCGAGGCACCAAGGTCCAAATTATGTGGATAGGATAACCGTTACCAGACAAGGAGAGGCAGGAATCAACTTAGTGCTTCAATGCCCGCAGGTGTTTATTTTGAACCAAGGGTAGAGAGACACAGTCACAAGAGGAAGGAGGGTTGCCCGAGAACAATAGGGCAATAAACAGAGAAATACTTTTATCTACCACTACTAAGATTATTACCACAAGAATAGACTTTAGGCCTACTGCCACTCTTATTCTGAAATTATTCTATACTCGATACTCTTAGATGAGGATCAGGTAACATAAGCTACCCGAACTGTACTAGGGTAATTATCATCACACATTTCCATAAGAGTCCAGATATTACAAGAGTCCAGAGATCCGGCATCTTCGTGTACACCGTCATTCTTCGTTGGTAGCTACAAGAGAAACAAATCAGAACTGTAGAACCCTAATCACAATTCCCAGCAAGGACCTAGATAAGGCCACTGGGGTCGTGAGAGGTTTGGTAAACAGACCATATATTTCTTCAGCAAAAGCCCACTCTCTACAAGGCTGCGGAATGAAGAACCAGAGCAACTGGTTCCTGAGATAACACACTGAAAACAAAGGGTTCCTCGCCAAAACCCACTTCCAGGGTTGCCAAGGATGAAGATAGATCAAGATCTGCGATGCATGAATCCAATGGAGGACTACCACGACCTGATTGATGCTGCGGCACCCAAGGGCCAGCTAAACTCGGAAGGAACTCTGACAGGACCAGGAACCATAAGAATCTGAAGAGATGATGGTTGCCTCTGCAATCCTAGGATCAGGAACTAACACAAAACAAAGAAAGCAGACGATCGTCCCGTACTGAGGCTTGACAGACTCGACTTTCGTGCGACGCACCAGGAGGGGCACAGACTAGGTTCTCCATGATGAGCTCACTCTTATGTAGAGGGCGACCAACTTTGGGACATCTGGAACAGGAACCATATGGGCGACACTGCTTACGACTGTCATGATGCGTTTTCGGCAGGCGTGCCTTCAAGCTGTGGAAAACAAGAAGCGGTAAAGGTGCGACTTGTGCGACTGGCATATGGACTCGACTCGGAGACGACACAGACGGACATGATGAGCTGATGGATGATCTCCTAGGAGTGAAGAATGCTGAGAAGATGTCTTCTTCTGAGTAGAGACTGATTCTGAGTACGTGAGGTTACAGACCACACTATGAGACTGCAGTGTGGTAGAAGATTGAGACTGTCTTCATACAGTAGTAACCATATAATTGAAAAATGCTCAAAGAACTGTGGAATAATACAATAATCTGCTGGAGGAGGGCAAATTATAACTTCAGGGTAATTATTACTGATAAGGGCCAATGTCCAGGTGCTTAGAGCAATAGTTCAGGTACTTAGGGCAATAGTTCAGGTACTTAGGACAATAGTTCAGGTACTTAGAGCAATAGTTCAGATACTTAGGGACAATAGTTCAGGTACTTAGGACAATAGTTCAGGTACTTAGGACAATAGTTCAGGTACTTAGGGCAATAGTTCAGTATAAGCAGTACAGTAATTATAGTAGTTTCACAGTATAGGCAAACCGAACATTCTTAGACGAACCCCTGTTTCTAAACGTAGGGTCTTCTGGAATAGGATCTCTTTCAGTAAGTCGTGGCTAAGGAACTCTTTAGTATCACTAGGCTGGCTTGCCCTATTCTGCTAGGCCGGGCCTCCTATAGTACCACTAGGCTGGCTTGCCCTATTCTGCTAGGCTGGGGCCTCCTTTAGTAGCACTAGGCTGGCTTTCCCTATTCCGCTAGGCCAGGGCCTCCCTATAGTACCAAGCTTTACTCAGGCCTAATGCCCTCGCTTACCTCGGGCCTGATGCCCTACCAAAACTTGGGCATGGTGCCTCACTTTATCTTGGGTCTGGTGCCCCACTTTACATTGGGCCTGGTGCCCCACATTACAAGGTGCCTGGTGCCCCACCTTGTATTGGGCCTGGTGCCCCACGTAATACTGGGCTTGGTGCCCTACCTTAAATTGTGGGCCTAGATTGCCCTTTTAAATCTGCGTGGCTCCTTTAATTCTGCAGGCTCCTGAGCCTGCTGTCACTCATTCAGCAGGTTGCCGCTTTTAACCTGCCTCCTTATGAATATTCAAAGACCGCTATAAAGGCCTCAACGGACAGCCCTCCTTACAGGCGTCGCTAGCCCTGTCTCCCCTCCTGAATATTAATATAGGTCCGCCCACAGCCCGCTTGCCCCTCGCGGCGTCAGCCATCTCCTCTCAGCGCCTACGCCTTACTGCCTAAATAAAAAATAGCTCCTTTTCAAAAGACGGTCAGCACACTTTGTGTTGCCGCCGACTCACCACTCCGCCATAGAAAGGAGCATCGGAGGCGACCGGAGGCAGGAGGTATGCTGGCAGAGGGAGGGACTGGTTCAGGCAGCTGGGGATAACTGGGGCCCCCGACGCCAACGGGCCACACGGGCACGATGCGTTGGCAGGGTTGGCTACAGGGTACCAAATTAAAATTTTTAAACAATGGGGGCTAAAACAACAAAACACCAGGGCTCTTAAGCCCAAACCATGAGAAACAGCGATTACTTCTTACGTGGTGCCCCGATGGCACCACCGACAGCAAACCAACGCTGAGCAGGGATTCTTCAGGCAGGGGAGGCAGCACAGGACCACAGCAAGCCCAGAGGGCGGCTTTCACTCAAGGTAAGCCTAAACTGTCCCTTGACTTCTGTGTCCTGTCTCCTCAACCTCTGCCCAGGATCAACTGACTTATCAGAACAGATATTTTTCAAACTTGAACCTCCCTGGGTTCTAGATTGGTTGGAGTGGAATGCTGTGCATGAGCGCCACTCAGCACAGCATTCCATCCAGGCCATTGTGACATGTTTTGCTTTTTAAATCTGCCTTTTGACTATGCTGTAAAAGTGCACAGGGCACTTTTCTACTATTATTTTACAGTTTCCCATTACAAGGAGGTGAATCTTTATTTTCAGGGGCCCTTATCATAGTATCCTGTTGCCTACAGCAGGTACCCTGAGCACCTGTGAACCCTTAATTTATTTATTTATTTTAAACTTTCTGGGATGCCCCAACTTTGGGGCATTACACCAGGAAACCCTGATCTAGTGCCTGACTGACAGGCTCAAAGAAGTGAAGCAAATTACTAGCACAGGACCTTCCAGAAGCAAAATCATGCTGCATTACATCAAATATTTGTAGTTGCCAAAGATTTTCTTCCAAAAATTCATAATGAATTTTTTCATTACCTTACCAAAACTGATGTTATGCTAATTGGTCTATAATTAGCCACAATAACTTCTTTCCGATTTATGGATAGGAGTGATGTGTGTTAGCTCCATTCTCTCAAGACTCTCCTTCCCTTAATGATATATCCATGAGTACTGCCAGTGGTCCTGCAATTTCCTCAGCAATATTCTGTAGGAACATGGGTTGCAGTCCATCAGGACCTCAGAATTGTGTATATCCAGGTCCCTTAACCTATCTCTTATTTGGTTTACAGCAATTTCAGTTTGCCAACCTGGACTATCCAGATGCCTATTTGGTAACGTATAAGAGCCATCATGTTTTTGATATACACTCAGAAAGTGTTTATTGAAGACTGTGGCCATATCTGCCTCATTATCAGTTATGCTGTTCTCATCTTTTATTTTAGTTATCTGCTTTTGTCCATGTCTTAAGCCAGCCATATAACTGTAAAATTGCTTGTAGCTGTTCTTCTTATTGGTTGCTAGATTCAGTTCTGCACTAGCTTTTGCTCTCCTTATAGCTGTCTTTCATTTACTTACTAGTATACCTTGCCTGGGTAGGATTATCCCTATACCTCCGAAATTTCCTGTTTTTTTGTTTACCAGTTTACGTATTTTTGTACTGAACCGTTTAGGGACTCTACCCTTTAGTTGTATTTTGGTTAGTGGAACATATTGTTGTATACAATACTGTAGTTTTTGTTAGTATTCTCCTGGATTTCTCCATAGTTAAATACATTAGCTCTTCCTGCCAGTTCCAGTTTCCTAACACCTGTTTAATTTTAGCATAGTCTGCTTTCCTATAATTCTGTATTTTGGTTGTACCTTTATTTTCATTATTTCTTCAGTCAGAGAGCAAGTAACCATATGGTGATCACTATTATGCAGAGTTTGAAGTATACCAATATTATTAATTAGTATGAAGGACCAGCCAACATGGGTTAATCCCATCAGTCAAAAATGTTTCCCACTCTCGATAGTTAGACGTGGGGTTGGACAGCCTGTAGAGGGCTAGCGGCATAACTCTCAACCTTTGTCACTGAAATGAGGGACAGAGACACTCACAATGAGGAACAATGAGGGACACTAGCCCTCATAATGAGGACACAGCCTCAAATATGTAGCTACAAGTTCAGAACACAGTGAAAACCATTATGCTTACCTGTACAAAGTTTGTTTTGATGTAGCATTATGGAATGTTCTAAATTTCTGCTTTACAATCTGAATTTACAACACATTTCAATATCTGGCAGCACCTTTTTCATGAGGGATGGAGAGGCACACTGCAATTGTGAGAAATCAGGGATGTCCATCATAATCAGGGACAGTTGAAAGGCACGCTAACCAGTGCACACTAACAAGCTCAGGTGTCTTCCAGATTATCAGATCAGATAGACATATGGATTAGACTCTTAAGAGTATAATTTTACTGAGCAGTGAGGAGCTAGAGAGCAGATACCAAACAGGCATTGCAGCTAATTAAAATAGATTTTGATAATGAAGGTACAGTAGAATTATCAAGGGTATAGGTAGTAAAGGTACAGTACAACAGTATGGGCTAGGAGAAAGGAAAAATGGCAGGGTTGGAATTAAGATGGACTTGTAATACTAGTAGTATAAATAATGGGCACAGAAGTCCACACCATCCACCTCATCAAACTTGTTAAAATGAGCAGGCTGATTTTTAAAGAAAATGAGTGTCATTACATATTTTCTGAAAAGGCACATTCTTCTGTTGCTGACTATATTGTCTCAAGAATTGAAGATTCTTTCTGAATATGTACTTGCAGCTGGAGAACTGAGGTACTTAATTTCTACCTCTGTCAAAGCGGGTCATGTTGCTTTTTCTGGCACCAGTACAGCAGAGGATCATCTCCTTTACTCAGTGCCATATTCTCATCCAAATCATCCTGCAGCATTTTTTGCTGGTATCTCTGGAACCACAGGTGCATATGCACACCTTGTTTTTTATGGTTTTAAATGGTTGCCTTAAAGCAGGAGTGCAATGAAATTGTGTAAAAATATCACCTACCTTTTATCAGTATACAAGATTCCAGGCAGCTTCCCATTTTATTTGCTGGTGCAGTTTTCTAATTCCACAAAATGTGAGTATTTTATAGACAGTTTGATTTAGTTTTCTCAAGAAAGAAAGATGGCCACCTCATTTTGCATGGAAATAGCACTGTAGACCTAGCATGAGTTAGGACTGAGAAAATAAACAAGACTCTTGGGGCCCAAAATTCAAAAAGTTTGTGCGGGCTAATGGTGTTTGCCCATGCAAACTGGGGTTTGCAGTGGATGGCCATATTCAAAAGGGGCATTTGCATGGGCAAGCAGGATTATTGCCTGTGCAGAACATAATGTATGTGGGTGGGCAAGGGAGGGCATAGCCATGAATATCCACACTACCCCATATTCTGCATCTTTGCACGTGCAAAAGGGGTTAGTGAGGTCCTTCTGTGCAGCACAAATATCACCAAACAAAACCCCTCTTACTCCATGCAACCCTAGTAGTTGCCAGAGGTACTGCAACAAATGACTTAGTTGTCCACTGAAGGTGCACACCTGCCCCTGTGGTCCATGGCACCCCTCTGACCACAAGGCAAAGTATGCATAACCATGGCCCTGGTTGCTAGCATCCCCTTCCCTCCTATCACTGTTCCTGTGCCCACCAAGGTCTCCCTGGTGCCCAGTGGTCCCATAGATAGTCCCCAATTGCCCAGTGTCCCAACCCCCGCCTGTTCTGCTATGGGTATTACATATCCTTGGTATCCAGTGCCCCGCCCGGTTACCAATCCATGGCTCTATACCAGAAACACCATCCATTTATGAGTTCATAATCTATGAATTGTAAGGTGTGGAGACAGAGCAAACACAAGTCCCTGATGTGTCCTGGCACCCCCACCTCTGCTGGTTCCATCATGTTACACTTGGCAGTCCCTGGTATCTAGCAGTCCTCCCACTGTGGCTCTAGACATCCAATCATTCCTTGTCCCCTTACCAGCATCTTCTGTGCTGCAGCACTGCAGATGGCAACTGGTGCAGCCCTCCTCACACCTCCTTGGCCAGCGTCACATGTCCACACAGGAGTGCACATCTTATTTATTGGATTGGATGATGTGATGTGCCCTGTCCTATAAATAAGACATGAGCACTTTGCATGGACATACAGTGGCTGGCCAAGGAGGTGTGAGGAAGGGGCTGCGCTTGTCGCCATCTGCACTCCCGCTGCACTCGAAGATGCTGGTAAGGGGACTGGGGGAGGTGATTGGGTGTTTAGTGCTGCAGTGGGGGATTGCTGGCAGACATCAGGGACTGCTGCAGTAACACGGGCAGTACCAGCAATTGAGGGGGTACTAGGGACACACCAGGGAACATCTGTTGGTCTGTTCCTGCACCTTACAATTTAGTAGAGCATAGGCTCAGAAATGGATGGTGTTTCTGATATGTGCAAGGATCACTGACTGGAGGAGGCCATTGGCTACCAGGGATATCTAATACCTGTAGTGGGGCAGAAAAGGAGGTTTGGGTCACTGGGCACTTGGGGGCAATCTCTGTATAGCTGCCTGGTGATCTAGGGGTACTAGGCACCAGAGGTTGGGGATCTAGTGGTCAGGCTGTGTGTTGGAGGCTGGGGGACCAATAAGGCACCAGGGATCGGAATATACTGGTTGGGCTGTGCATCGGAGGGTGAGGGACCACTGGGCAACAGGGACTTCCACACATGTCTGGGACCAGGAAAGGGTGGGTAACATCATGCTAACCTGCCTCCACTACCTGTGCAGGTGTACCAATAATGGGCTTGCAAATCACCCCTTAACACATGGTCCCTCTGAAAATTGCAGATTGCACTGATGCTATCCACTTTTGAGGTGCACTTCAGGATCCATGTCCAGCCAGCACTACTTGACTTAGAACTGCACTGACATCACCCTATATTCAGTCAGGTAGTGCAGGTGCTCTATCCGACTGACTATAGCATCCTTGGACCCCTGGGCAATTGCAAAGCACAGAGCAAACTTTGCTCTCCACTTTGTGATTTTCTGAATATTGGGCCCTTGGTATCCAGCATAGGAGGTACCTAGGCAAGTACATTTGACAGGTATACTAATGTTTTTATTAACCTGTGCTGTGGAACTGTTCGTATACATGTCCTAAAAACCTATATGTCTAAATCTTCTGGCAGCCTAAGGGTTAACTGCAGCGGAAACTAGCTTTTTGGAAAAACATTTTTATACTTTCTTTTTATCTCATCTATTCTGCCCTCTCACCCCTCTCCTTCAGACTTGGCAGTTCCACCTTAGTGGATCCCCACCCACAGTATCTTGCCCTTAGAGTGTCCGGCCAACTCCTACCTTGATCCTCTTCCTCCTTTGGAGTGCCTGCACAGTGCAGTCTTGCCGTGGGTAGGAGATCCTGGGTGGGCCAGTCTTCTTCTAGGGTTGGGAGGGTGTTTTCCATTTTCTCCCCGTTAGTTCCTCTACCCTGAGGGGCGTTGGCATGCGGACTGGCATCCAGACAGATGGTGTGCTGGCGCGCATTGTTAAACTGCCCAGACGTATTTCCTCCCGACCTGTAGAGCTGCCTATACCCAGGCGCCGTGCTTCCACCGCACCGAGCATCGGGTGCACGAAGCACCTGTAGGTCCCACCCTGGAGGGGAGAGAGAGCATCCGTTGGGATGCTCAATCCTCCTCCTCCCCTCCGACCCCTCGCAACCCAAGTCCGTTCTCCAACCTAGGTCACCGCGTGGTGCGAGCTGTATGCCCAACACCTCAACCCTCAGCGCCACTGGGCTGGCCTAAAACACATTTTTGTTGCATTGTTGCTTTAAAAGGTCCCCTGCATGTAGCTAGACTAACTCTAAAGAAGTGCCCTTTAGTCTTGAAACATCAGTGTTTACCAGTTCACCTTCATGTTTGCTGTGCTAAGTGAGGATTTTGACTAAGGAAAGGAAGACTAGTTAGGTAGGGTGAGAAGGCTGGATGGGCCAAGATCCTGTTCTTCCAACAACGTCTATGTATCTAGATATCTATGTATGTTCCTGCATGTGCACATTAATAAAAAATTATTTGTACCAGGCAGTCTTAGTTTGGAATCTCTGATGAATCTAGAGTACATGTGGTGGTATCTGTGTACCCTAAGAAGTGGTGATGACATCCTATTTTTGAATAGTTGGGGATGGACTTAGTTTGCCACAAGAATGCTGTTAATATCTAGGCAATGGACTCTTACAAATCTGTTAATTATACCTTGGCAGCACCCTTTAACTGCTGGAAAGATGGGTTTTAATCCTAGAAATACATTTAGGGTAGGCAGTGTGCTCTAGTAAAACTGTGAAACAGAAAAGCACATGTTTGAAGCCAGGCACTGTCTTACTGTAGGATGAGCAAATTACTCCAGGCTCCCAGGGATACAAATGTGATAGGAAAGGGGCCCTAAAGAAAATTAGATATTGTTTAAAAATAAGCCAGAAGTGGCTAGTGCAGTATTCCTAATTCTCATGGATACTGCATGATGCAAATAGAAATGTGTGCTCTAATGCTTATTATAAAATGACAGGACAAAATGCTAAAAACAAGGACAGTTTTAACACACTATGTGTATATCAACATGGTTAACACTAGCTCCTTACAACAGCCTTCTCACTTGCCTGAGATCCATGTGCTGCTCCTGCAGCTCTTCCTGTTTTCTTGTTTGTGCTCCATCAGAATAAAGCAACTCTAAACCTCAAATTAACAATTACAGCAAAGCATTCCCTGTCCCATTGCTGAAATTTCTCACTTGCTACAGCACTGTCAAAGCCCCAGCATGGCTGCTACAACTTCTGCAACCTGCAGCACCCTCTTTCCTGGCCCTTGTGTTCCCTGCCCACACTTAATGTGGTCAACAGCAGCAAACATTTAGGTGGCAATGAGGAGTTCCTCTATCCACTCTCCATGGGCCCAGCAACAGGAGCCATTCTAGGGGCATCAGAATCTCCTCTTTGCCCTCCACAGACCCAATCACAGGTTCCACTCCAGCAGTACCTAAGATACACTCTGCCCATTGTCTATGGGCTCAGCAATAGGAGCAGCTGCAACAATTTGAAGATGTACTTTCCTGCTCTCTACAGGCTCAACAACTTGAACTACTGTGGCAGAATCAAGGCTGTCCCTCTGTCACTATCCATGGGCCAAAAAGAGCCCCTCCATTGTTATTGCAAATTTGTTCTGCATGGGCCCACCAGAAGAAGCCCCTCTGGCAGCATTAGAGATCTACTCTGCCTCAGCTCCATGGGTCCAACAGCAGGAGCTGGCCCAATGGCACCAGAGAGCTACTGTTTTTGTTTTCCACAGGTAAAGCAACATAAACCACTCTGGTGGAATCAAAGTTGTCCCAGCATTGCTCTCCATTGCTCCAATAACAGAAACCACTCTGGAATCATTGCAGAATTTGCATATATGACTGGTAACTTAACTCTAACAACTGCTTTAGAATGGTAAACACTGGCAACATGTTATAATCTTTGTTGTCTGTGTGTTTTATAGAGGAACTATTTTAATTGAATGTTATATATAAATACTGTACAAATGAACATACAAAGTAGTTGGCAGAAGAAGATCTTATAGTATGGTGTGCGAGTAAAGTACAGTTATGTAAGAACTTAGTGTAACAGTAGATCTTTGAGAGAATCTCTTTCATCAGGCCACACGTATGGAACTATAGCCACCAGGCACAAGGAACACACAGAATCTTTTTGCTGCAGTCTACTAGGGGTCACCCATGACAACGTTATACATCGATGTCCTCATCGTATAAACGTAGGCAGCCCTGCTCCCTCCTCAGTTCCCCGCCAGAGACCATATACAGAGGACTTCCTCTTGGGAAACCAAGGGAGAACTAGAGATTCCCACCACTACAAGGTGAAACATAAGGTAGGCTGTCCTGAGAGAGGCATAAGAACTGAGAAGCCCAGAGGCCAAGGGGGATGGAGGGTGGGACAGCAAGGCCTGATGAAAGGATTCTCGTGAGGATCTACTGTTACAGTAAGTACTTACATAATTGTACTACCTGTATCTTCTTTGAGGCTATCTCTTTCATCAGGCCACACACCTGTGGAACAAGTCCTAAGAGTACTTGACTGAGAGACAGTCTGGGTGGCTGTAGGCTATAGACCTAAGAAAGGATGCCCTGAAACACAGATAGGCTGAAGCCTGCCCTTCTCCTACGGGCAATGTCTAGACCTTAGTGTTTAGTAAAAGTGTGGACAGTACTCCAAGGGCAGCAGCATAGATTTCTGCAGCTGACACATTCCTGAAACAGGCAACAGAAGTGGCCATGCCTCTGGTTGAATGGCCATGCACAATCCCAGAATGTTCCTTACCTCACCTCCTATAACAAAAAGTAATACAATTGGCCAACCATTTGGACAGACACTGTTTAGAAACTGGTACATCCTCTTTCCCATGGACTAAGGTATCAAAAACCTGCCAGGACTTCCTGCAGTCCTCGTGACAATGAAATATAGTATCTGAGTATTCTATATACTTCTAAAGTGTGGAACAAAGCTTCCCTGGAATGGCATGCTCGGAAAATAAACAGGCAGGTGGATGATTTGATTCAGGGTAAACCCAGATATCACCTTTGATAAGAACTTAGGGTTGGTACACAAAGACATCCTGTTTTTGTGGAAAACCAAATAAGGAGGCTCCACATTTGAGCCTGAAGTCAGAAATCATTCGGCACAGGTAATAGCAACTAAAAATAATGCTGTCAAAAGGAATAATGCTCAAAAGGAACCAAAGTAAGTTCCTCTAGAACAAAATTCAAGTCCCAAGGCAGGACTGGATTGCAGATGGAAGGCTTCAAGTGAAGAATACCTCTCAAGAATGTGTGGGACACCTACACTAGTGCAACCGTGACGTGCCATCAATGGGCACATGGAAACTCTGAAATGGCAGCCAGGTGCACCTTAATGGAAGAGTATTGCAGCCCTGCATCCAAAAAGGAACAGCAAGTACTCCAGAATCTGATTCACTGGACAAGTGAAGGGATCCAAGTGATGGGAAGCAGCCCATGGAGCAAAGCACTTCCATTTCATGAAATACAGTAGGTGGCCCTGCTGGAGGGTTTTCTTGTGGCCAGGACATCAGCCACTTTTGGGATACCCTGAATCTTACTATGGCTATGTCCTCAGGAGCTATGCATGAAGATGGAAGGACCTGAGGTCTGATGGACAGGGTGCCCTGCTCCTGTGATAGCAAGCCTTGCACAGAGATACGGGTACTGGAGGTTTTACTTTCAACAGCTGCAGTAAGGGGAACCAGATCTGATGAGCCCAGAAGGGAGCAATGAGTATCAGAGTTGCTGCTTCTATCTGAAGCTTGCTTGTCACCCCTCTGAATTAGAGGAAAGGGAGGAAAAGCATAGAAACCTCTCCTTTCCAAGAGATGAATGACATGTCTTGCCAAAAACTCCAGGCCCTGGAGTGAGGAGTGAGTGAGCAGAAAAGCAACAGTTTTGCATTGAGTGTGGATGCAAAAGGTCCAACTCTGGATAGCCCCACCTGTCGAAGAGGTCTTTGACTACCAAGGTCAGCAGCTCCCACTTGTACATTTTGGACTGTGACCTACTTAGCCTGTCTGCCACAATGTATTAGACACCTAGGATGTGAACTGCCAACAGTTCTAGACTGTGTTCTAGAGCTGAATACCAAACTGTCATTACTTCTCTGCACAGGGCTAAGAATGTGTCCCCTTGCTTGTTGATGTAGTGTACTATACTGATGTTGTCCATCTGTGCTAGCAGGTCCCCAGGGACAGCTTATTCTGAAGGCTTGCAGGCCATACATAATGGCCCTCATCTCTAGGACATTTATGTGGAGGGAACTCTCCCTGTGGTCCATGTACCTTGAATCTGAAGATCCTCAGATGTGCTCCCCAGCCCATCCCCAAAGCATCTGTGGTGAGGTGTGATGAGGGAAGGGATTAGGAAATGAACCCCTTTGAGCATGTTGTTGGGTTCCATCCACCACTGAAGCACCTTCTTTACTGGTGAAGTTACTAGAACTTTCTGTTCTATATCACTGATGCATTGGTTCCATTGGACTCTCAGTGTCCACTGGGGATCCAAATGTGCAGTGTAGCTAGAGGAACCATGACAATGGCTGCTGCCATCAGGCTCAATAGTCACATGAATATCCTGGCTGTGATGTACCTGCTGCTGTAAAGCTCCCAGGCATACGCTTATCAGGCACTCTGCCCTGTCATGGGCAGGAAGGCTGACCCCTTGAGCAGTGTCCAGTATAGCTCCAATGTACTGGAGGTACTGACAAGTTTATGGACTGACCATGATCCGTAGGGTGTTGAACAGCTGTCTTATGCACTAGGATGAAAGACAGTTGCTCCTTGACTGATCTTTGAGCAACCCATCATCCAGATATGGAAACACATACAGGCCCTACATCCTGAGGATTGCTGCCACCACCGCTAAGCATTTGATAAAGACCCATGGCACAGAAGATAAGGCAAAAGGAAATACTCTGAACTGGAAATGTTCCTCTGAAACAGGAACCTGAAGTGCTTCCTGTGAGGTGGGCAAAACTTGATATGCAGGTAAGCATCCTGTATTTCTAGGGTGCATATCCAGTCCCCTTTGTAGTAGGGGTAGAAGACATTGTTGTTACCGTCCTGAACATTTTCTACTGGATATAAAAGTTCAGATCTCTCAAGTCCAGAATGGGCCTCACATTCCTCATAGATTTGGGGACTAGGAAGAAATGAGAATAGAACCCTGTTTCTCTGCTTTACAGGAACTGGTTCTATAGCACTCTTCCTCAGCAGTGTGTGAATTTCTCCAAGAGCACAGGTATGTGGTCCAGAGGGTAGGCTTACTGGTTTAGAGGAAGGTCTGGAGGTAACTTAAAAGTTCTAGAGTGTGACCTTGTTCTGTAAGTTGCAGGACCCATGTGTCTGTTGTAATTATTCTCCACTGGTCAAGGCGAAGGAGAAATGACCCCCTACCACCACCTCCTGGAGTACTGTAGGATGGGGTCTGACAAGGAGTCATGCTGAAGTAAGACTTGCAGCTGGGGCTGCACCTCCACCTTTAGGACCTTTCCAGTGGTGGAGTTAGGGGCAGGCAAAATAGCTCCTGCTCTGTGCTTGCCCTGCTGCCTGGTTCCCAAACTAGGTCTGTGGGTGGCCCAATGAAAAGACACCTCTGCCCACTTTTGGTTGGGTGTGGTAAAGGAGTGGACTGACTGCAGAGTTCTCCCTGTTGCTTGGTGGTCCAAAGGTTATCCTCCACATCTGCCTCAGATAGTTTGTACCCTCTGAAAGGGCATTCAGAATGGATGGCTGGACATCACTAGCAAACCCTGACACTCTCCACCAAGAATGCCTTCTGAGTTTGCTTAGATAGATAGATAGATAGATAGACAGACAGACAGACAGATAGATAGACCTATAAAGATATATTAATAACTTTGGCATACTTTGACTAAATAGCCCAAACTTTTTGGCATACGTGGTCATTCTGCCAGTGTCTCAAGATCTGGAAAGTTTTGTGGCGGCATCTTGTATGGTTATTGAAGTATAATGTGGTAAAAACAGGAAAAGGTAACATGGATTTTGCCATTATCTACAGCCCAGATGGAATACAATTGTCCTCTGAGATTTTCAGGGATGATAGGGTCTGTGCCAAAGGTGTGCCTTTGGATGGTTTGGTAAAAAAAATAGGTTGCCAGTTTTGAATTATAATGATTTTTGTGATAGCTGCCAGACATGCAGGTAAATAAAAACCCTTCAGACTGTTAATTGTTAAGGATTTAAGGTCTGTGCTCAGAGAAATACTGTTTGTGATGTCAGCCATCTTGTTTCTTTTTCTCATTTTAACAAAGTTTTTCTACCCAAGTACTGCCTGGTAACTAATGAACATGACCTGTAATTTGGTATCCTTCACATATTCTGTTGGATTCTTTTATTAGTATTTTAAAATTAACACTGCAAATATCAGTTAGTGTGGCAAGAACAATTTCACCCATCACTCGCTTAGATAATGACTGTTCGATCAGAAAATAACCACTGCGAGTTCTTTACAGTTCGAACTTTACTGTTCAAACTTAAAAGAATGCAAACAGTAAAGGTCCATGATGGTTTGAACTGTCATAGCTCCTCGTGTCTAGTGGTACCCCCTACCCACCAATTTCCATTCCCTGAAGATAAAATATGTCCTAGGTAATCCAGTGGTCCCCATTCTCTGATCACTGTCCCTCAGACAAATAAATATTTCCTGGTAGTCCAGTGGTCAATCCTCTCCTCCATTCTCCTATTGCTGTCCCCATATTAAATATATATTCGATGATAGTCCAGTTGTCCCTCCCTCCCCATTCTCCAATCATTGTATCTCCATATAAAATATACATTTTCTTGTAGTCCAGTGGTCCCTCCCTACCCACTCTCCGATCGCTGTCCTCATATTAAATATACATTCCCTGGTAGTCCAGTGTTCCTCTCCCATTCTCTGATCACCATGCCCATATTAAATAATATTCATTGGTAGTCCAGTTGTCCCTCCCCACCCCTGTTCTCTGATCGTTGTCCCCATGCTGCAGTTATATGTCCCTGGTGTCTAGTGGCATCTAGTCCATCACTGTAATAAACAAAACCATCACTTGATGTTCTTTTTACTGAAAAAAGGTCCCTCACCAATCAGCCACCCCCACCTCCCACTCAGCACCCACCACCTCATACACCCCTGAACACCCCCACACATCCTCAGTCACCTGAACAGGTCCCAGGTTTGAGATCCATTCTCTGATAAAAGACATGTCTTGCTGCTGAAACTGGTGACTGCAGTATGAGAAAGTAAGGCACATGCGTTCAGTGTATTTCAATGGTGTTTTCAATACTGATGCATAACTCATCCATTTTTTCACATTTTGACACCAAATTTTCAATATTGCCTTTTGGGGACATTACACAATTCCTGCCATAAAGGTGATTTTGCGGTTAGTTGGCGAATTCAGCTTTTGGTCTGGATTTGAAAATGTCCCGCTCTTGTTCATGAGGTGGTGTCATTAGAAGGCTATGTTGAAAATTTTGGGTCAAAATATGTAAAATAGCAAAAGTTACAGTATGTCCATTCATTGCAATTTTTGCTACGCACACTGGTAACTTTGGAAATGTTGTATTTTTTATCCTTAAATTTTCAACATAGCTTCTTTATTACCCCACCTTATGTATGTCACAGCTGTCATGTTTCAAATCCTGGCCAAGATGTGATTTTGCACCTGTAACATGAAATGGCATTGCAGTTCGCAGACTTACATTTAGGTGAGGATTCAAAATCGTTCTATATAAGGTACATGGTGGGGTAATAAGATGGCTATGTTGACAATTTGAGTCACTATTGCCCTATAAATGGAAGTGCAGGGCCCTTTTACAGCTACATACATATGCTCATCTATGGAGGACACTTCCAGGAAAATAAGGATACGATTACTTATCTCAAAACTATGGATGGTAGGAGCACAAGGCCTCCCACAGGCAAATAAGGCTATGATTACACTAACTAAAAAGTAAGGAAATTCTTTGCAAAAATCTACACTAATGCATCAGTTAATTTTGAGGATAAAATGACAAATGTAGGGAAATATGATGTAGGGTTTCCAACCATAAAATCCCTGCCCCACCCCTGAAGCAAATGAGGGGTGGAGTTTTCTTTGGGTTGTAACCCAATGCTCACCCCACTGCAGTAGCAGAAAGGCTAAGACGTGATGGAGACAGGTGTATGGTTCATGAGTGCATACAATGGGGTGAGCGTAGGTTGACAACCCCAAGGAAGACTCCATCACTCATTTGCTTGAGGTGTGAGCAGGGGTTTTAGGATTTGAAACCCTAACGCCATACCTCCTTACTTCTGAAGCTCAAACCAGCTTTTGTCTTCCCTGCCTGAGAACTGCACAATATTCCATCTGCTGCCTTTGCTTGTGACTGTTAAAAATCTGCCCTAAACAGTGACTGCCACCCTAGCTTCAATCCTCCTGGTGTACTAGATAAATCAGCTGTTGCTGAGGGAGGCGAATGGAGGGACGCGTCACAGCAGAGGAGGAGCTACAGACTTCAAATAGCTTCATGCTGCTGCTTGGTCAGATATGTTACTTCTGAAGCTCAAACCATCTTTTGTCTTCCCTGCCTGAGAACTGCAAAATATTCCATCTGCTGCCTTTGCTTGTGACTGTTAAAACTCTGCCCTAAACAGTGACTGCCACCCTAGCTTTAATCCTCCCGTGTACTGGATAAATCAGCTGTTGGTGAGGGAGGCGAATGGAGGGACTCATCACAGCAGAGGAAGAGCTTCAGACTTCAAATAGCTTTATGCAGCTACAGCGAAGCGTGAGTGCAAGCGCCAATCAGACTAGAAAATAAATTTAAGAGGCTGAAGTCTATTGCTCCTACCAGTCTGGTAAATAAATTGGGGTTTAGTAAAACTGTTATTGAAAAATAGTTTTAAAATTGGTGTATATCCTAGCTTAAAGTGTGGTTTTAAATCGGTGCCACTAGTGTATAATGCAAACTTGAAACCTCACTATCTGCCAGATTGATAGTTTCACTTGACAGATACTGAGTGCTCTCTTTGTTACTAGTGGTTTAGTGGTTATTCACTTATGGTTATAATATATTTTGTTATAAAATTATGGAAAACAAACATTTTCATAAAAACAATGCAACAATTAGGTTTGGCTGTGTTCTGGGGATATTAACTATACTTATTTGTTTGTTACAAATATGCTCCATAAATTTGGCTGCTCTCTTCCTTAAAGTGTCAGCTTCACCAGGGTCTCCATCCTTTTGATTGTTCTGCCAAAATAATTTAGGCCTGGTAAAGAGGAGAAATTCTTTCCTTCAGGTGAAACTACAATTGAAGAACCAGCAGGTGAGGTGTGGTTCCATTTCCAGGCCAATTGATAGAACAAATGGATGGGTACTTTGGTGATTCTGGCCCTTAGTGGTGATACAGAAACAAATCCTGGTCCTGAATTAAGACATATACAAATTATGCATAATAATGCATAAAGTTTAGTAAACAATGAATTTGCTTCTCGCCTGGTAGAAATGGAAAACCTGAAATAATTGCTTTTCGAAACTTGGTTGGGAAAGAAAGAAGAAGATAAAGATTTAAACTTAACTGACTACTATTTTCATAGATAGGAGAGGGCAAGAGGTGGGGTATAATATTGTATGTAAACAATTCTTTGCTCATTCCAAGACAATATTGTCTTGTAAAATTTAAGGAATGGAGTGTATTTTGGTACACATTTTCTCAATTGATTTGGTTGTTGGAGTGGTTTACTCCCCACCTAAGGTCAAAACGTGTTCTTTTGAGAAGTTGGCGGATACCATAGGGCTACCGCTGAGATAAAAATTAGTATTAGTGGGTGATTTCAACACAGCATGGTGGGAAAGAAGAGATCAGAAGTTAAAAGAATCATTTCAGATTTTAAATCTGACCCAAATAGTAAACACCTAACAAGGAAAGGTAAGATAGATAGTCCTGAAACATACTAGACCTCATTTTCTGTCCCCAGAAATTGCAGTTTTAGAATCAACGGTTTGTTCCCCAAATATGGGTGTGATCATATGTGATTTCCTGTTCCATCTCTATTAAACAACTAAGCTCATCCCATTAGTGAGAACTTTCATTAAAGAGATGTTACAGGAATTACAATAAATTAAATTTCAATCTAAAATGTCACAACAAAAGTGGTATAGGATCTCCCTTTTCCAGGCTTGGATTTGGCAGTGGAGGAATTTACAAAATGTTCATAGAGGTATGTAACAATTGTGCTCCATATAAAAGAAAATAAAGAAGCAAAATCACTTACCATGGATAAACAATGCTCTAAAAAATTGATAACATGTAAAAGAAACTATGGAAAAAGCTAACAAACTTTGGACCAGGCTGTTTGGGATCAATTTAAGAATTTCTTAAATAAAGTTAATCAGGAGGTAAAGAAAACTAAAGCACCAGATTATAAACACAAAATTAAAGGTGCTAATGATCCTAAGAAATATTGGGCTTTAATGAAATCTCTTGTCAAATCACAAAATAGTTCAAGTAGTATAAAAGTTATTGAAAATGGTGTTTTGCAAAATCCAGTTAATGCTGTGAATATTCTAAACAAATGTTTTACTGAACTTCCTGATTTAAACATCTATACAGGATTACAAGAAAAGGGACAATGTGGGACAGAGGTAAGTGATGATCAAATAGATCAAAATGTTGTCCCAAAATTTAGGTTTAAACAGATAACAAGGAAGGAAGTACTTAAAGAAATAAACAAACTGCAAAAACAAAGCTTACGGTTTAGATGATGTAGAAATTAGATCCCTGAAAGATTCTATGCACGTGGTGGCCCAACCTTTAACTAGTCTCTTTATTAGGAGCCTGATTGAAGGAAAATTTCTAGTTCCTGGAAACAAGTTAAAATTGTGCCAATTCATAAGGGGTACAGACTTTAGGCCTACAAACTATAGGCCAATGCCTATTATCTGTCTTATCCAAGCTGCTGGAAAGGTTGATACATAGTCAATTTATGGATCATCTAGAAAATATAACAAGTTAAATGAATTTCAGCCTGGCTTTAGAAGGGTAGGTTGACCGATCCACACGTACTTACTGATTTTATTGATCTAGTGGCAACCTAATTGAGGATTGAGGTCCGTGAGGTGCGGTGTTCTTCCGACCTATAAAAGGCATTTGATTTGGTTGACCATTCATTATTATTATTGAGGCTGAAACAGATAGGTACAGCAGCTGAACCATTAAACTGGTTCCGATCATATCTTGAGGAACGATTTCAAATGGTGATGGTGGAAGAGACAGGTTCAATGTTTCTTCCAGTGACTGAAGCGTTACAAGGATCCATATTAGGACTCCTGTTATTTATCATTTACATAAATGATCTTCCTCTCCATATAAAACTATGCATGTCAGGCTTTATGCTGATGACACTGTTCTGGTCTCTGATGGAGTAGACATGGTGTGAGAAAAGGCCAACCTGCAGACAGACTTTAATACACTGCAGGCTTGGTTTACCTCCTGGGGTCTTGTATTAAATACAAAGAAGACCCTAACTATGTTATTTGTTTTAAATACAACTAAGAATGGTTTACAAATGATAAATTAAACATAAAAACATAAACGGAAACTGTTTGACACAAGTCTTGGCCTATAAGTACCTAGGGGTAACTGTCGTCAATAAATTATTATTTGAACAACATCTAAATATGGTAATAAAAGTTCACTCTAGGATAGGTATGTTTTAGGAGAACAGTAAACTGTCTGGGTGGGATATTCAAAGGGTTGTACAATGTGGTAGGGTTAGCCTGCACAGAATCATCACTTCATTGCAATATTCGCAGGAGGCAGTTGCACCACTGAAAACATGCTGAGCAACAGTGCAATGCTAATGAAGGCATGCGCAACGAAGGGTGGAACCACGCATAAAGTGCGCCAATGCGATATTCGAGGAACTTAGCAATGCGCAACTGTGGACCAGGCGGAAGTTGCACCATAGCGAAATGAGCCAAAATAAAAGAAGGAGCAAGGAAGAGGCGCAAGAACGCTACAGGGAAGCCACATGAGGCAGGGAGACAGACAAGGCCAGAGGAGAAAGAGTGCAGGCCAGGGAGAGCAGAGGACAGAATAGGGGCAAGGGAAGTTGTGTGGGGCACAGAGTGCAGAGGCCAGTAGGTGACCCAGTGCAGTGGAGGTAGCAGTCAGGACAGCGGGGAACAGAGCAACAGCAGCTGGGGGACACAAGCCAGGGACATGGACAGTGCCAGCTCACATGGAAGCTGTAATGAGGGTGAGAAGGAATGCTGTGGGGACATGGCCGTGAAGGGTCTACGGCGGTACTCCCCCAACAGGCAGTACTGGGCCGCACCAGCTTTGAGCTCTACCAGATGTAGAGATTGTGGGCTGGTACCACCTGAACAGGCAATACTGAGGCGGCTCTGTGAGCTGTGCAGTGATGTGATGCAGGCACCCCACGACGGAGTCACGCTCTGTCAGTGAAGACAAAGGTAACAGCCTGCATGTGCTTGCTCGCCACAGGTATCTTCCAGAGACCAACAGGGGACACCACAGGCATAACACAGTCGGCCACATCACGCATCCTCACCCAGTTCCTCAGGGCACTGCTGCCACATGCTGGAGTACATCCATTTCCCCAGCACCCGTGGTAGGCGCAGCAAACATGGGAGTTCCACAGGGCAGCACGTATGCCTGGCATGCTAGGGGTGATAGACTGCACCCATGTGGCCATTCGCATGCCACCTGGCCCCAATGGGGCTGCCTATATGAATTGGAAGGGTTACACCAGTGTCAACTGCCAGGTGTGTGTGATGCCAGTGGGTGCATCATCAATGTCTGTGCCACACACCATGGGGAGCACACAATTCATTTATATGGTACCAGTCGGCACTGTGCCATTGATTCAAGAGTGAGACATCCCCACAGGACATCTAGTGGGTGAGTATGCATGTAAGACTGACAAATCGGAGGCAAGGGTGGGTAAGCTACAGGTGCCATGGGTGTGGCACACAGGGTTGGGGCAATATGAAACAACAATATCTGGGAAATGGTGACGTTACTTTGACTCCTGTGGTAGTGTTACCAAATCTTGTTCAACAATTAAAGGCTGGAGTCGTCATTTTCTGATGATTTCTTTTTATTGGTCATTAGCTTACCCTACGTTTCGCTTCCTAAGAGCTTGATCATGGGGTTTCATTAACATCTATTTCAAAAATAAATACATAATATTAATATATGTTAAATTCCATATTTCTGAAAAATTGAATAATATTCTTTTAATGTATCTACCTAAACGTGCACTTTCCTATGTGATTCATTTAAATTCAGTATTTAGGTTACTTCCAACCTCTTTTCTGAAATGAAATACATCAAATTCAATGTAATTATTTAAAGCGCTTAATAGTAGCAGTGTTTGTCCTAATGTTACAAAGTATTAAACTTAACTATCCCACAACAGGCATACCTCGTGAATTAATCCAAGCGAGTGGCTCTCGCTTTTATCTTTGTAATATCTAGATAAAAACAAGTTTTGTGTGAGTCATTGTACTGAAAATATCAAATCTTACTGCTATTGTATCAAAAATTTTGTTACCACCGTAGTTAATAACATGGTTCACCTTCTGAAAATCCAAAGCCTTTTACGAGTTTACCGAAAATAAGTTAAAACAACTACCAAACTTAAACAATAATGAGCCCACTCGCTAAGGCGCTGATAGCGTTTTGGACTCTCTCTCGGCTGCTTGCCTCTTGAGCAGCCTGAATTTCCCATAGGAGTGATGTATCACTACCGAAACTCGTGATGATGCGAGAGCGTTTGCTAACTGAACACACATCCTCTTAATATAGAGGGTGTGCGGCAAAAGTCAGGCTGCTCTATACGGACAACACTGCTGCTAATATCGTAAACATTTTCACATCAAAAAGAGAGCAGATACCAATTCAGCATAACAGGGATATCTTAACATTTAAACCAGCTTACCTTAATATTATTTATATTTATTAAACGACATTTTAACCATGAAATGGAACACTTTTAAACAAAACAGAAAAGAAAAGAAAAATGAGATTGAGTCTATATTACATATTAGTTCATTTTGAAATCTTATAACTCTACTAAAACATACAATAACATACCATAAACTCCTATGTGATTATTTAAGTAATAAGGAACTACCTAATGAAATATAACTTATTTTATGAGTCTTATATTTCACTCCAATGTTATGTCCCAACAGTCAACACAGAATAAAACTCCTATAAACTTTAATCTTTTATAATGGTCAATCCATATAATGTATGTTATTTGACTGACATACCCATCTAGGACATAAAGAAACACGTTACAGTGTAAACCCTATAATTATCTAATTCATATATTGTCTATAAGCATGCTCTCAATTACTATCAACATTCATTCCTATGCTCGAATCTTGAGTTTTTAATTTAAAATCCATTTAATTTCAGCCTTATCTAGCAATTGTGTATAATTACCACCTCTGTATGGTAATTTTACTACTTCAAGACCCCAAAACCTAAGGGATGCACCTGTGTCCAGCCTCATTAAAATGTAATGCTACGGAGATTTTTCATTTTGGTTTCTAATATCACTTTTATGTTCCAGTATTCGAACTTTAAGAGCCCTTTTGGTTTGTCCCACATATAATTTATCACATAAACACTGTAACACATAGATAACACCCTCTGTGTTACAGTCAATATGATCCCTGATAGGAAATTCTTCACCAAAATGTGGATGTTTAAATTATACTTTTGCTGTATTGTTACAGACTGAACATCTACCACATTTAGTCATCCCTGGTTGTAGGGGTCCAAGTAGTAATTGAGTTTTATTATTGTCTTTGTGTAAAATGCTAATGTACTAATTTGTCTTTAAATGTCTAACTTTTTAGACACAATTGGTTTTGACTGTAGGGATTTAATTCTAGTGTTATCCATATATACCAAGTACCACTGTTTATTTATAATCTTTCTTATTTCTGTCATTTTATGATTGTACTTGGTGGCAAAACAATCTCTCCTGTGTCTGTTTTTGTTTTTACTAAAAAGATGTTGTCGAGTTACTTTATCTATTTTATTGCTTGCCTGTATAAGGACTTTTGGAGTATCCCTGTTGTAAAATCTGCTCACCATATCTTCTTTTGATTAAGAAAATCCTGGGGCCCAGATATTCAAAAGGGTTGCGCCATCGCAACAGGTTGCGCCATGTGCAAGTCCAAAATGCGCCATTCTGCGATATTCAGCAGGAGGCAGTTACGCCACTGGCACCAGGTTGCGCAGAGAGCAATGCAAATGAATGCATGCTCAACAGGAGGGGAGGATCCATGCATAACCTGTGCAACCCGATATTCAGTCGGGTTGCGCAGAGTTGTGCATCGCACCCCAACCTGCGCCCGCAGCTTGAGCCAAAAAAGGCTTAAGTTGAGGGCCACCACAGGTGAGCTGCTGCATTGCAGGGTGCAACACAGCAGCTGCCACCCCTGGCTGGCCCCCAACTCACTCCCCTGTGCCCCCCACCAGCCCGATCGCGGGCAGTACAGTACATGTCTCCCCCACCTCCCACAGCCCGATCGCGGCAGAACCTGCATAACCCCCAGTGCCCAATCGCGGGCAGAATGTAACCCTCCCCCAACCCGAATAACTCCCTGGTGGTCCAGTGGACTCAGAAGCCCGATCGCGGGCAGAATGTCACAGCACAACCCCCAAACATCTCCCTGGTGTCCAGTGTCCCCCACCCACCCACGAAGCCCTCCACCCGCCCCCCGCAGCCGGGCGGGCGAGCATCCCACCCGCTTGCCGCTTCGCTGCTCGCCGAGTCGATTGTGCACGCACGGTTGCGCAGAGCTACAGCCAATGGGCAGCAGTCTATCAGACATGACAGTCCAGATTTGTGAATGATCATTCACAAATCTGGACTGTCATGTCGGAGGGCTGCACGCCATTGGCTGTAGCTCTGCACCAATGGGCGGCAGCCCTACCGGACAGTCAGTCGGCGGGCGGCGGGCGGCAGGCGGGTGGATGCTGTCCGCCGCCGCGGGTGGGGAGCGGGTGAGGGGCTTCGTGGGTGGGTGGGGGATACTAGACACCAGGGAGATGTTTGGGGGTTCTGCAGACATTCTGCCCGCGATCGGGCTTTACGTCCACTGACCACCAGGGAGTTATTCGTTGGGGAGAGTTTTATCTGCCCGCGATCGGGCACTGGGGGTTTATGCAGGTTCTGCCCACGATCGGGCTGGGTGACTGGGGTATATGTAGGTTCTGCCCGCGATCGGGCTGTGGGAGTGTGGGGGGCATGTAACTGTGATGCCCGCGATCGGTTGCAGGCCGGTCCTCGACGGCTGCTGCCTGGCAGGGTAGCCAGGAGCAGGTCCTCGGATCGGCGCATCTACATGCAAATGGCATGCAAATGGGGCATAAAGAGATGCAAATGGCCCCCCGCGCCTTGCATAAATTATAGCCCATTTGCATGTCACCTTTGAATATCGGAAATCTGCGATGGCGCAATGGTGCTTGCGCCACCGCAAGTTTAATGCTCAACTCTGGCAGCTTGCGGTGGCGCAAGTTTCCACTGCGCCATCGCGCAAATGCTGTGGCTGGGGCGATATTCAAAGGAGTTGCTCAACAGCGCAACTCCTTTGAATATCACCTCGCCACAATTCCCCGCGCAACTATTTTGGCGCGAGGGCTTTCGCGCCAGACTGGTGCAGTTTGAATATCTGGGCCTCTGTCTCTTGGCAATTATGTTTTACTCTAATTAATTGCGCATAGGTGATGCTTTTCTTTAACTTAGGCTCATGAAAACTTTTATTGTGTAACAATGTGTTTCTATCTGTACTTTTCTAAATAATGAAGTACTAAAACTTACATCTGTAACCATGATCAATATATCCAAAATGGTATTGCAGTTTTATTATAGTTTAATGTGAATTTGAGGTTAACATCAAATTGATTAAGCATATCATTGAAAAGTAATAATTCCTGTTCCGTCCCAGTCCACAAACAAAATATATCATCTATAAATCTTTTCCAAAATTTAATTTGGTTTATATAGACATTTTGGCATTGTTGAAAATGAACTCTTCTTCAAAATAATCATATAAGCATTTGCATAACTGGGTGCCATAGTACTACCCATTGCTGTGCCTTTATCTTGTTGATAAAATTTCCTTCAAATTCAAAATAATTATTCTGTAGGACAAATAATGTTAATTCTTGTAGCATATTTGTTCTTGGTAGTGAACCCACTGGTCTTTTATTTAATACTTTTCCCATATGTAGGACTCCCTCTCGATGTGGTATTGATGTATATGATGTATACAAATCTACTACATCCCATGTAACAAGGAAAATATGTTGTAATTCAATCTCGCTTTGTCATTATTTCTAATTGAGTCATCAAATCAGTCGAATCTTGTATGTATGTTATACTTTTTCTATTAATGGTTGTAAATACTAGTTAACATACTTTGAAACTTTGGGGCAATATGAGCCTGAACAAGATATTAACCTCCACTATCTCCACACAGGTGACAGTGGATACCCTCCGTCCCTGGCTGCTCACACCTACCCGTGACCCACGACCCCATCAGCAATGCTTCAATGAGGCACATGCCGCCACACGCAACATCATTGAGCAGGTGTTTGGGATGCTGAAGGCTCGCTTCCGTTGCCTAGACACCTCCAGCGGTGCCCTACAGTATAGCCCCTCAAAGGCCTGTGGGATATTCCTGGCCTGTTGTATCCTGCACAACATGGCCAAAGACTGTGGATAGCCGTGACAGGTTGAAGAGGGGACAGCGATGGGGATGACGGTGGCCCGGTGATGATGGGGATGGGCAGTCCCCTTGGACGACATGACCCCTACTGATCCGGCTGGCCCAGCTGCACTGGGACACCATCACAGAGGAGCACTTCACCCAACACAGGTAAGTCATGGGGCCATGTGCAACCAACAGTGGCTAGGCACAACCACATACACACAGAGAAACACGCCAGGGGTGCATGACGGCAAGGAAGTGGCAGGGCACAGAAGCACACACATACAACCAGGGAGGGTGAACAGTAACATGCCACATGGATGGACACACACACACACACACACACAATAGGCACAAAGTGCACAGAGGTCAGGTGCACAACAGAGCCGGAACACAGACACTAAAACACATGTCCACAGGCCACCATGTCCACTGACTGTCCATGTAGTGTGTCAGATGCTGGGCACCTTCGCACTTTGGTGTACAGCACAATGCAGGCATCATCATGCACAAGCACCTGTGGACAGCAGTCGGGAGGTGTGCAGGTGGTCCGTGTGTCGCGTAGTAGGGCTGGACACCCACCGTGCACTGCCCACTGAAACACACATTGCACACAGGGCAGCACCAGACAGGGCCCACACTGGGAGACAGCTCAGTCTTGCAGCACAGTGCCATGGCTGCCTTGGATGCATGGGCGGCCCGCCGAGAACAAGCTGCACTGACAGGCTGAGCATGGGCCTCATGGGGTGGCACCAATGGACCACCAGGGGTTCCACTGCGTGAGCGTGACCTTGCCTGCACAGGGGTCTGCAGCACACTGAACATACCTGCACCAGGGGTGCTCGGGATGCCCACAGCTGAACCCGCGCGACAGGGTGGGTGTTGCATGACACTGGGAATGGGGAGTAGACATACTGCGTGGTGTGAGTGGCACAGGGCACCTGACTGTGTGCCCAATGTGGCCACGACAGCGACCAATGCCTGTGTCTGCCTGTCAATGGCGGTGGTCACATCCATCCGCAAATGGTCAATCTGTGACCAGATCCTCTCATTGTCCCTGCTGTGCCTCCAGAGCCACACACAGTGCCTCCACAGATGTTGCAATCCACATTTGCTGCTGTACTGATGCCTGCAGCAGGCGGGTGTGCTCGTCAAGGGGTCGTCTGCCACATCGGCAACCTGTCCCTCAGGGTATGGAAGGGCCTGATGTTCAGCACCCCTTGAGGGTGGTGCTGCTCACCAGGACCAGGTATGGGCATGTCCACAGGTGGTGCACATACACCACCGCTGAACCCTGTACCCCGATCCTGGTGGGTGACTGCTGCTGCTGTCCCTCCACCTGCTGTGCCCAAGGGATCAGTTGTTCCACGCTATGGCTGCAACAGTGCCAGTGACCTGTACAGCCACCGGTGCTGCCCCACCAGTGCTGACAGGCACAGCCTGGGACTGTGCTGATGTGCTGGTACACACATCGGAACAGCTAGGTCCATGGGCGTGAGCTGTCCTGCTGTGTGTCCATTCTGTGACACACACATGTCACTCGCCCATAGTGGTCGTTGCATCATCAATGGTGCAGGTCTGTGCCACAGCCACAGCATACTGGCATGCTTGCATGCCAGACCGCTGAGACACAGGAAGGCACCCCCACCTGTCTCACCAACATCAGTGATGGCAGCCAGGCGTGCACACTGGTGCAATGCACGCTGGCTACCTGCGGAGGTGGATGGTCCTCCTCCAACTCCGGATGGCTGTCCGGAGGAAAGGCCCTCCACCACTGACCCCTGCAGATGCACAGGATCTGTAACAGAAAGTGAGAACACGTTAGTGCATGTGATCTACCTTCCCCAACCATGACATACCATGCAGTGATGGACTACCACCTGTCTGGAAGCCACCTCCAGGAATGCCCTCAATGGCACTGCGCTGCATGCTTGCAGTGAGCGGTCCTCTGCCAGAGTCAGCTGCAACACCTCCGGCTGGCCCCGCCTGTTGCAGCATGTGCCGCTCTGATGGCTGCCACCTTCTCCTTCACCCTCCTCCTGTCGGTCCCCATCTTCTTTTACACTCCTGCACAGAGCATGGTGGCTGCCGTGCAGGTTGACGGCACGTGCCACCCCTCCCATGCAGCAGCACGGGCTTGAGGGGTACCCCACCGTCCACTGAGAAGTGGCTCTTCATCCAGGTAGGCCTCGAAGAGTGCCTCTGTCTCAGCTTTTGTAAAATTGGGCCTCCTCTTCCGCCCACCATCATCCTCCTCACCCATTCCTCACTCGGTCATATCACAGCCTGTATGGGTGAGAGTGGTCACCTGTGACTGTGCAGTACACAGCAATTCCCTAAGACCATAGTCCAGAACATCACACAGCATGCAACTCACCTATCAACTGCAGTAACCGAGTATGGCCACTGCAGAACAGCGTCCGGATTTTATAGCGCAATCCATGCAAATTAGGTGTGGCGCAACTTTAATGAGATCCGATCGCGTTGCTGCGCCATTGAAGAGCTGATCCGATGATTTGCACATATGATGGCTGAATATTGCGCTGTTGTGCTTTGCGCAATTGTGTTGTACGTGCTGAGCCAATGGTGCAGTTCTGTGACTGCGTAGTACAACCGCACTGCACATGCCCAGGTAGTTCTGCCAGGCATCTGCTGCGCTGATGACATGCTGTTGCGGTAGGCAATTCAGGGCATGGCCACCATTGTGCCAGTGGTGCTACAGCAAGGGTCACTACATGGCGCTGTGGCACAACTGCGCAATAGTCTGCTGTGGCAGTGGCACAGGCGACCAATCACGCTGGATGCATAGGACGTCTGATGGTGCTGTGCGTGGCCAGGTGCCAGAGACCCATGACCCTGTGCCTGACCTTTGCCCCTTGGCGCTGTACGTATGGCATGTCTGCAGCTCTATCGCGCTGTTCGGTGACAGCGCCATAAGGGACTGGCGGTGCTGTACCAACAGCGCGATGAAGACAGCGGCGTTGTATTGCGCAGCACCCACATGGGGTTGCTGCGACTGTGGAGCGCATATTGCCTATTATACATCCAGAGATGGCACGAAGAGCTCCCCAGTGGAGTGCCCTCGAGCTGCAAACTTGGTGGCGTTGTGGAGCCTCACTATAGCCCACCATATGGGGAGGTTCCCTAGACAGGCCAGGACACAAGTGTGGCAACAGGTGGCCACTGAGCTGGAGGTGGCCACTGGCCAACAGAGGTCAATGGAACAGTGCAGGCACCGCTATGGGGACCTGCGGAGGGAGAGCCGGCACTACTGGCACGTCTGCGGTCGGCGTGCCAGGAGGGGCATGGTGCCTCGACCAGGTGGGTGATCCATCTACGCACCTGTATGGTCCATATGGGTAACACTGTCTATTGTGTCCAGCACATGGGGAGGTTGGTCTAGGGTTGGCTGTGGCGGTGTTTACAGGGTATGTGATGTATGGGTCTGGCTGGGTGGGTGGGCACACTCATTGGGGCAGGGGAATATGCTTTGGGATTGGCACTGATGTGTTCTCACCTTTTGGTTCCCACAGGTGTGGCGGAGTGGAGGAGGGCCATGGCTGAAGAGCAGGGAGTGGTGCCAGTGGTGCCTGAGTGTGGTGGTGGAGAACCATGACACCAGCAGCAGCCCAATGAGGGTGAGTGCCATGACAACATGATTGCTATTGCATGCTGTGTGACAGGATGGGGAGCAGGGCATGGCCACTATCCATGGCCACCACTGCCATGCACATGACATGTGACAGTCAGCACTGTCCAGTGGCACTGCATGTCTGGGAGTGCATCAATGGTGGTCCATGGTGCACTGGGCACATGGCTGTGGCACTGCCTGCCCACCAGCGTAAGCAATGTTACTGTATGGCCTTGGTTGTGCTGTGCTGGACATGGGCGGTGTGTGTGCAGTGGTACACATGGCTGTTGCTGCCTGGTTGGGCATGTCTTGTGCACACGGTCACTGTGGGTGGGTGCAGTCCATCACAGGAGGCGGGCACTCGGCAGTATGCCATGCATGATGGGTGGGCTTCAGGGATATGGACAGTCACACCCATTGACTCTGATCCCTTGTCTAGGTGTCCGGATACTACAACAGATAGAAAGGTCCATGCAGCAGCTGTTGCAGGAAGCAATGGACTCACTTGTTATCCTGCAGTACCTACAGCAGCATGGGGTACGAAGGAGAAGGAGGCCCAGGACCAGCACCAGGCAGCGGGGAGCAGGCTGGAAGACAGTAGCTGCCCATCTCCTCCCCTTTAACTATCCTCACACCCCACCTTCCTCTCCCAGTTGTTCACCCTGCCCCTTACCCACCCTACCTTTACCCATACCCCCACCCCTGTTTTGTACATTGTATATAGTTCCTGTTGTTGTTATTCTTATTGTTGTTCTTTTATAATACAGTTGTTTTGATATGAATACTGTGGTGGTCACTGATTTGCAGCTGGCTATAGGTGCTCAGTTGCAGTGGTGTGCATGGCATCTGGGGTGGTATAGTCATGGGTATGTGTGTGTGTGTGTGTGTGTGTGTGTGTGTGTGGGATGTGTCTCTGGTGTGGAGTGGCTTTCAGTTGGTATCTGTGGTGTGTGTTGTTCACTGTGCATTGCATTGCTGCGTGCAGTGTTCCATGTGCCTGCTCTGTGTCCATTGTGCCCCTGTCAAGCTGTCCTTGGCCTGTGCAGCTGACACCTTGCATGTCTGTGGCCTGCCAGATCTGCCTGCCTTGTCAGTGGGTGCTGTCCCTGCTGGTCATCCACTGTGACTGTCACGATGCTGGGTTGCCACCTGTCACCGGTGGGGTGCATGTTTGCCTCAGGTGACACTGTGGCCTCCAGATTGCTGTCCCACCTCCATGCTGTGTCTTGTGTGTGTTGCAGGGGCAGTGCAGCACTGTCTGTGACTTGTGCTCTAGGCATATGCTGGTGGCGTACAGGGCCACAGTACATGCACAGGGTGGGTGTCACCTGTGCCATGGTGGACATGCAGGCTGTCGTGTACAGTTTACATGTGCCCACACTGGGGGCTGGGTTGCCACACTACTGCGTCCCTGTGTTGGTGTCCTCGGGAGTATGGGTGTGTGTTTGCCCTGCACTGTGTTGCATCCGTTGCACTGCATGCTTCCACGCACCACTGTGGGTGTCTGTGCTGGCTGCTGTGGCTCATGGTGGGTCGCGCTGTGGCACCTGTCTACTGTGCAGGGTGCTGTGTCAATGGCAGTGGTGTCAGGGCACCCCTTTCCCATGTAGGGTACCACTTGTGGCGACACATGTTCGGTGTCTCAGCTGTGCCTCAGGGGGTTGTGCGTGTTGGCACTGTGTCTGCCGTTGTTGCATTGCGTGTTGCCACCACTGCTGGGTGCTCATGGTGGGTCTGGCTTGTATGGTTCTGTGGTACCGAGGTTGCAGTGTGACACGGGGGATGCATGGGATTTCTGCAGTGATGGTCACTGCTCATGGGGGATGTCTTGGGGTCACAGTGCAGGGAGTGCTGTGCACAGGGGGGCTGCTGACACTGGGGTGGTCCGCCCCCTTGTGTGGCAGTCTCAGCTGCCAGTGGGTGTGCTGGGGCAACACGGCCTGGCTGTGCTTTCTTTGCTTGTCCCCATGGGCCGGTGGATATTCGTCCCTCCCACAGTTATGCTGTGCTTGGGGTGTGGGGATGCATTGTCAGTTCTGCAGTGTGTTCCTGTGCCCATCTGTGGCTTGGGTGGTGGGCCCCTGCCTGCTTCCCTGGTTGTGCAGTTCCATTGCTCTGCTGCTGGGGGGCTCCTGCTTGTGCTATGGTGCCTCTGTACTAGCTCAGCTGGGCTGCCCTTGTTGTGCTATAGCACATCGTATCTGCTCAGCTTCCCTTCCTGGTTGCGCTATGGTGCAGGTTGTGCGATATTCAGATGTTGGCTGGTTGTGCAATTTGGCTTGCTCCATGTTTGAATATTACGTCTATTGCACATGTGCGCAATGGACTTGTGCTTGCTTCTGCTATTGCGCACATTTTGGGTGCAGTTTGAATATCCAGCCCTCTGGGTTTAGGGATCGACAGGTAATGGCAAATCAGTTAATAAGTACACCGATTGATTATGGACGCCATGTATATTCTAGTGTTAATAAAACATTGTTACATAAGGTTGATATATGTTATAATAGGTTAGCAAGGTTTGTACTAAGATGTAAAATTGATAGTCTTCACTGTCATATGTACACTAAGATAAACTGGGATTCTCTAGAGACTAGGAGGAAACAAATCTGGACATATTTGGTCTATAAAATTTATGAGACCAGATATCCTACAGGTTTGGCAGAGAGACTTATTCCTCCGTCACACCAGTTTAACCTTCGTAAAACTGGACATAGGATTTGATAGTTCCCAAATATAAAAATAGATTTGTAACTCTGACTTTCCAGTATAGAGCCGCTATTACTTGGAATGAACTTTCATTGTCATTGAAAACCCAGGATTTGACTTTAGCTGAATTTTACTGTGCTATGAAACAAGAAATATGTTTCGCTGTGAATGTAATAGATGATTTTCATTGTTTGAAGATGTTTAAGCTATGATATAACATTGTTTTGTATTAAGTATTTATTGTACTGTCCAATGTGTGTTTTTATTGCTTGTTTTATTGAAAGTTGTATTGACATCTAAAACAGGTGCACCTTGTAAAGAGGGTTATTGTAACCCTAATGGTGTTTGAAGTTGTCTTCATATTCCTGTATAAATAAAATTTTACTGCTACTACTTACATTTGTCACTTTATCCTCAACCCTAACTGATGCATTAATGTAGTTTTTGCAAAGAAAAAATATATATATAAAACAGTGGCGCGGTAGCACTACTATACTTAGGGTTGATATGGAGTTTCAACGTTAAAGCCAAAATTTTGCACTTTAATAACTTTGCAGCCATTCAACGGATTTACACAAAAGGTTGCATGGGTAGTCTTTTGGGTAGATCTCTTGAGTTCCAAGTTTCGCTTCTGGTCAGATTTGCAGATTCTGAGATCCAGATAGTGAAAAACCTAAAATTCACCAGTTTATGCAGTTTTTGTTTCTTGTCATACTGCACAAAGATGGTGTTGAATTTTGATCTGAAATTTTATGGTAGAAAGAGCTTTGTTCATAGAACAGACCAGTGTTTTTGGTGAAAAGTATTAACCTGTTCTAAGGTCCCATTATTTTCAATAGGAGTTTTATTTTCAAGATAGCTACATGATACAAACTCCCAATCCCTTTATATATATTTTTTCCATTTATTATTGTTATTTTTATGTATAGTGCAGTCTGCCACTTATTTCTCCTACATTCCTGGTGTCTGGTGATCCCCCACCACCATCTGATTTTTTTTTATTTTCCTTGGTAGTCAGTGGTATCCGGACCCTATGGGTTATTCTGACCTATAAAGGAAAAATCATCCTCTTGTAATTTGTTTTGTTTTGCCTGTTAAAAAAAGTCCATTGCCAGTTACCCACCGCCTGACTTCCCACTATGGATCCTCCTCCCCACACCTCCCTGATGTCCGTATCCAAACCTGACTCACCTGAGGAGGTCCAAGGTTCGACACCTGCTCAGCTGATCTGAATAAATGTATTGTTTTGGTCTCCCGTAGCCCTGGTGTCTAGTGGCACCCCCACCCTCAATCCATTTTATCCATTTTCCATTTATTATTATTTTTTATTATTATTTTTTATGTATAGTGGTATTCTGTCAGTTACTTCTCCTTACATCCCTGGTGTCTAGTGGTACCCCCTCTTCTACCACCCTAAAATTATTTGTTATTTCCTTGGTGGTCAGTGGTATCCCAAACTCTTTATGGGTTGTTCTGACCTGTAAATGGAAAAACATCCCCTGTTGTCTTTTTTTAATTTTGTCTGCTAAAAAAAAAAGTCCATCGCCAATCAGTCCCACACCTATCACCTGACCTCCCACCTGTGGACCCTCCTCCCACACCCCTGATGTCCCTACTAAACCTGACTCACCTGAGGAGGTCCCAGGTTTGACTCGCTCTGCCAATCAAAGACACATCTTGCTGCTGGAACCAGCGACTGCAATATGAAGTGAGGTAAATATGGTCCTATGTATTTCTATGGGAGGTTTTAACTTTGAGCCATAACACAGCCATTTTTTGAGATTTTGATCCCAAATTTTCAAAATAGTTTTTGGGCTGCCACCTTATGAACAATATGACTGTCATTAGGCAGCTCATGCCAGAAAGGTGATTTCATAGTCGGCTGGCAAAATCACCTTTCTGTTGTGATTTGCATAATGACAGTCATATTGTTCATAAGGTCATATGAAGTCTATGTTGAAAATATGGGATGAAAATTTTAAAAACAGCTGCGTTATGGGTATTAGTTACAATCTCACTAAACACGCTCATAACTTTGGGAATTTTAATATTTCCACCTCATATTTTCAACATAGTCTTCTTATTACCCCACCTCATGTACAGTATGTCACAGCTATCATTTTCAAATCCTGCCCAAAATGTGTTTTCCACCTGTGATGCAAAATGTCATTGCAGTTGCACAGAATAATGTTTTGGCAGGGATTTGAAAGTTTTCTATTGGGTACTTGCAGTGAGGTCATAGAAGTCTATGTTAAAAATTTGGGGTCCAAATTATTTAACATGGCAGTGTTATGTCTATTTGTTGCAATCTCACTACACCTGCTCACAACTTTGTTAATTGTGCTTTCTTAATGGAGGAATGGGAGCACAGGGTCCAAATGACCCAGCACTCCCACCATACAATAAGGATATTGTTGTGCTATCTTAGTGGAGGGATGAAAGTGCAGGGTCTGAAGGACCCTTATGCTGTCTCGATGGAGGGATGGGAGCTTAGGATCCAAGGACCCTGCACTCCTGCCATAAAAATAAGGCTACTGGGCCAGGTGGTGCAGAGGGCTGAGATGCCCGACACCTTTCCTCATGCTACACCAGCGACCCATGTCCAGGAACAGACTGTGGTCAGTCAGGAGTCGGCCAGAGTGAGGAAGGATTGGCGTCCACTGACAGCTCTCCTTCCTCAGGGGTGGGTAGACTCAGCATTGCACTGTAGACTGACACCCAGTGGAGGCTGGGGACCAGCGCAGGTGTGATGCTAGAAAGGTGGACCCACATACAGGGCATAAGAGGCAGTGGCCCCACCCATTGCACATGCATGGGTCCGGAGAGAAATGGAAAAGGTTTGGAGCTGGCAGGCTCAATGATGGCAGGCTACACCAGTGCCTTCCACTGGCAATCTAGATGTTGGCTTCTGGGGTGGGGTAGGCCCCTCACCACTGGCCCTGTCACAGAGGGGCAACCCGAGGGGATGGCTGGTTGGGGTGGGTGCAGGAAAGCCGCACCAGTGATACAAGTCCCTCTGAGAGCCACATGCCAGCATCAAAGGAGACATAAAGTATGTGTGGAAAAAAATAAGGCTATTGTTATACTATCACAATGGATGAATGGGAGCACAGGGTCCAAGGACCCTGTACTCCTACAAAAAAAATAAGGTTACTGCTATACTATCTCAATGGAGGAATGGGAGTGTAGGGTCCAAAGGACCCTGCGCTCCCACAAAAAAAATAAGGCTACTCTTATGCTATCTCAATGGAGGGATGAGAGAGCAGGGTCCAAAGGACCCTGCACTCCTACTGTAAAAATAAAGCTACTGCTATAATATCTCAATGGAGAGATGGGAGTGCAGGGTCAAGGACCCTGCACTTCTACTAACAATCAGGCTACTGTTATACTATCTCAATGGAGGATGGGACCCTGTGCTCCCACCATAAAAATGAGGATACTGATGAGCTATCTCAATGGAGGGATGGGAACACAGAGTTCGAGGACCTGTGATCCCACCATACAATGAGGACACTGTTATACTATCTTGATAGAGGGTTTGGACACTGAGCTCCCACAGTAAAATGAGGATGCAATTATGCTATCTAAAAAGTAATGAAATTAGTTGCAAAACTTTATTAATGTATCAGTTAGGTTTGCTATTACAAAAGTAAGGAAATGAGGCTTTAGGGTTTCCCTCTAATACACCACTCCTGCCTCACGGAGACCAGGAGGCGTCGGGGAGGGGTGGCATTAGGTCACCACGTAACACTCCCCATTCTCCTATACTGTAGCCACCCAGCTTATGTTACAATGGAATGGAGTGAGTGTTAGGGTTAGCGACTAGAATGCCGCCCCTCTCCCCCACCCCTCTGGTCTCCACAGGCGCAGGGGTGTTGAGGAACCCCATGCCTTATTTCCTCACTTTACTGGCACCCCTAATAGATACATAATGGAGCTATAACACACACACACACACACATATATATGTATATATAAGAAAACTTACATTACAGTATTCTGTACAGCATAACATACAGTAAAAGATACATCTTGTATGATGCATAAACATCTAACATAAATGCCAGAGAAACAAAGAAATAAAACATTAACAGACTACACAAGCCAGAAAGTATGGAGCATCTGATCATGTAAATTGATATTAAGCAGGGGAATGTTTTATTTTACAACCAAACACTCTACTGTATGTTTAAAGGGACCAGTTACAAATGGCCCAGGACAGTAATCTGGACTTCAACAAGGCCTTTGACACTGTGCCACATAGAACTATTACACAAACTGGGGAATATGGGTGTGGGCAGGACAGTAGTGTGGTGGGTAGGTAACTGGCTGGGTGGCAGGACACAGAGGGTGGGGTAAATGGCTGTCACTCCACAGAGGGAAGAGTGACCAGTGGGGTACCACAGGGATCAGTGCTGGGACGGTCCTATTCAACATCTTCATCAGTGACATTGCACAGGACCTAGAAGGCAGAATTTCACTGTTCGCTGATGACACAAAGCTCTGTAACAGAGTAGACACACCAGAGGTGTAGACAGAATGAGAAGGGGCCTGCAGAAACTTGAAGAATGGTCAGGGTTTGTCAGTTGAAATTCAATGCAAAGAGTGCAAGATAATGCATATAGGGCACAAAACCCTGGCACAATATATCAATTGGGGGTGAGGATATAGCATGCACCAAGCAGGAAAGGGATCTTGGGGTTATCATCTCTGATGACCTCAAGGTAGAAACAGTGTGACAAGGCAGCAGGTAAAGCAAATAGGATGCTGGGATGTATAGGCAGGGGCATCACCAGCAGGAAAGGGAGGTCATAATTCCGCTATACAAGACACTAGTGAGGCCCCACCTGGAGTACAGTGTACAGTTCTGGAGACCATACCACGTAAGGACATAGACAGGGGTAGAGAAGGTTCAGAGGAGGGCAACAAAGATGGTGCATGGATTGCGTCTAAGTCCCTATGAAGACAGGTTGAAGGAACTGAACATGTACTCCCTGGAGGAGAGAGGGAGAGGGATATGATAGAGACATACAAGTATCTCACAGGGAGGAATAGGGTGCAGGAATACACTATTTTTAAGCGAAAAGATGTTCCAGGACTAGAGGGCATGGGATGAAGTTGGAGGGAGGACGATTCAGAGGAAGCGTGAGGAAGAATTTCTTCACAGAGCGGGTGGTGGACAAGTGGAACACCCTGCCAGAGAAGTGGTGGGGCTGGAAACAATCACGGTTTAAGAATGCATGGGATAGACATAAAGGAATTCTGGAAGTCAGGGTAAGGGGCAACAGACTTCTAGGAAAACATAAACTGAACTTACAAGCTCAAATGGGCAGACTGGGTGGGCCATAGGCCCTTATCTGCCGACACTGTCTATGTATCTATGTATCTATGTAGTATACACCAGAGCTTTGAAGTTAACCAGCCACTTTATCATGGAGTCCCTGATGAAACGCTGGCTTAGCAACAAAGCACTAGAGTGTATCATCCCACACCCTTTGTAAATGGTCCGCTCTCGCACATAGTGCATAAGGTTGCAAATAAAAATATCTTCTGCTTAATACCAATTTACATGGTCACATGCTCCATAATTCCCTGTGTATGCTGATTTGATGACTTCTGAGGAAGCACCAGGATTTGCTGGTTGACATGTTCTTTCTCTCCTATTGTTCAGAATACACTACACACACACACACACACACACACACACACACACACACACACACAATCTGTCAAGAATGTGCCCTCATACATATTTGTTCATCAAGCAGTATCCAAGTAATCTGCAATAAAAAAACTCATAAGAGAAAACTTTCACTGGAGCTCATCACTGTAGTCACTGTGGTACTAAAGATCAGGGGCCCGATATTCAAAGCGTTGCATGGGCGCTTACGGTGTTTACCCGACTAAACCGGGTTTTCGCGCTGGAACCCAATATGGAAAAAGGCACTGTTGTGCCAGCAAACAGATGTAGTGCCTGCCCAAGTCAAAAAGGAAGAGGATATGCAAATGGTGAGGCAGGGACAGGAATATCAGCACAAGCTGATATTCAGTGGATTACACAGTGCAAAACAGTTTGCGCAGTCCTTTGGTGCTATGCAAATGCCACAAAAGAAAACTTCCTTTACTCCTTTCAGCCCTAGTGGCTGTCAGAGGTAATGCAGCCAACCAGCCGAGGGAGCATGCCCACCCTTGTGATCCATGCCCCCGTTCTCCCAGTTTCTACATTTAAAACACAATTCCCTAGTGTTGTGGTCCCCTATCACCAGCGCCCAGTAAAACAACAATCCCTGGTGCTAGTGATCCCCCGCTGATTGTGAGCCACGAAGTAAAAACAGAATCCCTGGTGCTAGTGACCCCCTCGCGCCAGCCTAAAGTAAAACAATAATCCCTGGTGCTAGTGGTCCCTTCCTCCTCTGATTACCATCCCCCATTGAAAAAAGAACTCCTGGTGCTAGTGCTCCGCACTCCTCCAATCATCAACCCCTAATATAAAAACAGAATCCCTGGTGCTAGGGTCTCCCTCCTCCAGTCACCAGCCCCAAAGTAAAACAGCAATTCCTTATGCTAGTGGTCCACCCTCTAGCCAATTGCCAACCAGAATTAAAAAACAAAACCTCCCTGTCATTTAGTGATCTGTCGTGGCACCGGGCAGCCCTCCCACTCACCTTATCTGTATACATGCGCTGCAGCTGCATCTGAGAAAAGCACAGCCCTCCTCACACTTCCTTGGCCAGCTGCCATATGTTCAGGCAGGGCGCACCTGTTATTTATAGGACAGGGCGATGTACCTGATGTGGTGACGTGGGGACCCTTGAGAAAGCCAGCAGGTGAAACCATTCGGGGTTTGCAACTGGTCTTTTAACCTCCACTGTCACAGGTAATCCTATCTGTATGCTTTTTCTATAAAATTAAAGTTTAAGTGATTCTTTAAGCTTGAGGCAGGTATTTTGTTTGTCTGCCTACATTTAAAATTGCAGATAGCACTGTGGCGCTATCAACTCTTGAGGCCAACTTTGGGACTCACATCAGGGAGGCACTACCTGACTTAAGCTGTGCTGACATGGCCCTTTATTCAGTTGTGTAGTGCCTGACTGAATATTACCATCCTGGGACCCTGGGTAATTATGAGCGCCGCACAAACATTTCGCGCTGTGCTTTGCATCCTTTTGAATATTGGGCCCCAGAAGATTTTAAAATAATATAACCAAAAGAATCAGCTTACCTGGGAATTTGAATGGTATTAGTCAATATTACACAAATCACATTTTACAGCTAAAAAGCACAACCTTTACTAATGTAATTTATATGCCTCCATATCCCAAATCCCAAATACGTAGAAACATAAAATATCTAACAGTCAAAAGGAACAACAACTGTTACTGGACATGAAAGTGCCAAGCTCAAGTGTGGCATTCAGTAGTTGTGTGTAACAAAGAATAATGGATTGGGTAGGTGGTTATTATGAGGATTTATACCCCACCCGAGTGTGGAATGCCACATAAACCAGAGAGCGAAACTTGAGGGGTTTATTAAGACATCCCACACCAAGGGTGTGTAAACCCGAGTTTTGACCACTCCACTCATCCTTATTTTATATAATTGCTTGGGATCATTTTTCACCACAACAAGTATATAAAATAAATGGATATCTCTATGAAGTAAAGCCATGGACCATTGGGGTTTCAGTGTGGTCTGTAATGGCTCCTGAACAAAAGCAGTGTTTACTTTTTAAAATGTTACCCCCAAAATAAATATTTGTTATGGCCAGTGATATTTTTGTAAAAAAAAAAAAAATGAATTTACCACTAAGTCCTAGTGTCGGAGAACTGTACAGTGCTAAGGAGCGGAGACAGCGGGGACAGCACAGAAAAGGAAGATCACGGCTGGCGCATGTGCCAAGCTAGGAAAACTGGCGCGTGTTTGCCATTATAACCAGTTGTTTATAATGGTGATATTACAACCCAGTTTCACTATGGAAAAAACAGACCCAGTAATTATATCAAAATAAGAGCACTGGTATGGACAGCTGCAGTGAATGGCAACATAAATTGCACATGCAGAGTTAGTACAATAAAATAACTCTATATACTGTAAATACATCCATACTAACCATGCAATGCAATAGCTCAGTTCAGTGTGTGAGCTACCAGCATACTGCTGACAACGCACTGTTTTGTTTTGTTTTCCGGAGAGCCAACAGATTCAGTATTTGCATCCATTCAGTATATAAAAAATCATTAAGCTGTAACAGAATAGGTAAACAGAATATTTCCCAGACCAGTTTAGAAAATAAAATGAGTTTATTAAAACAGAATATAGTACACATGCTGCTTTTCCAGAGTGGTTCAGCTGACACAGAAAGATTATAATCAGCCTGAATCAGCACAGCTTTAATATAGCTTCTTCTGTACTGTGTTTTCCTCCAGTGCTGTCACTTCCTGCATATACAGTAGGGCCCTATTCACCATATTAAGGCACGTATCTGGGTGTGCAGCTCTGCACCCATGGGATTTCATCGCGAGGCTGCATTCACTAACACTGGCCCCTGCCTGGCTCCCATCGGGCCCCACCCCGGCACGCAGGTCCACGGGGAGCAAGTGGGTGCGGCGCTGCAGATCTGGGTGGGCTGCCAATCAGCTGCCTTTGCAGGGTCCCACAGTGGATTCCTTGCACTCATGAGGTGCCATGTTGTTGGCGGTGCACAGAGCACCAATCATGCCAATGTGGGGAGTACTCTGGCCACTCAACTCCACGACCTCCCAGTGTGCCCCAACGTCAGGAAACATTAATGGGGAAGAACGTTGCCCCTGCCGTATCCGCCCTGTCCAGCAGCAGCTCCCTGGGATGCATAACCATCTCCAGTGGTTTACGGTTGCCTTGAAAACACGGAGCTGGCAGCCACTCTGCGAACAGCACTCTGCACTGTAGTGAATGCGCAGAGTGCTATCTCGTCCTCTGTACTGCCCGCAGGCCTGCCCCATGCAGAACTCCTCAACTGGCCGGGGATTGGGTGTGAAGGGGGGTGCATGTGCTCAGTGAATGTACGCAGGGGCTGGGCAAGGAGTGGCTATGCACTGATTTGCTTGGCGATAGCCCATTCCACACCTTTGTGAATAAGGCCCATAGTGAAATATCCACTTTAAGTTCACTCCTCAGATTAGTGCCACTCATACTCTGTGGTGGAGTTGACCATGACATGCATGCAACAGGTAACTTTATTAAATATCAAGGGACAAGTAATCTTTACGTTGATAAATACTAACACCCTTGCCATAATAATAGCAAATCTACACAATCCACTCATTCTTTAAAGGCCTGTAAGTGGTGTTAGGTACAGTAGGTAGACCTAATTTGTTTTTTCTGAAACTGCTGAAAATGTTTTTATTTTGCATGTCCTAATGTGTTTTATCCCTTTTGTATTTTATTGTATATTCGTAATTTTGTAGTATAAATATTAAATATTTATATATTTAATATTCTCTGTGATTGTTCAGTGTTTTATACTGCAGATAAAATCCATTTTTCTTGAGCAAGCTGATGATTAGTCAGCATGACTATCAAGTATGAAAGCAACCTGTGTCTGATACAGAGAGCAAGAGATTCCTTGGAGTGTCTAAAGGGGTGGTTCTGCACCTTAAGTAACGACCTTGCAGTAAGCACTGGCTGGTGGTGGGACAAAAACATTGTCCAAGAGGACCCTGACAAAGCAGGAATTGTGATGTGAGCAATGCAAAGCCAGATGGAACAGGATCAATGAAGTACATAAAGTATGCCATTAGCTGCCAGTGAATTAATTGGTCGATAATTTTTGATACCACAGGGAGAAGAGGGATGGGCGTCTAGTTATCAAGGTCATCAACTGCATTTTTTTGTGTATTTTAATTATTGTGGCTTCTTTCCACCTTGAAGGTGCAGCACCTTCCCATGACTTGATGACTGAGTAAATAAATAAGCTTGTGGTCTATGTTTTTAAATCGCGCATTCTAGTTATCTTGGATCGAACCCATTTTGGCCCCACTCTTAGAATTTATGATGAGAAGTGGTCATAATTAGAAAAAAGGCTTTAGTACTACAAGAGTTGTACTTGCAAAGTGTTCTAATCTGGTGTGTAGCAGTCATAATCCCATACATACAGAACTATAATAACAACAATGTCCCAATCCCAAATCGAACAAAACGGAGTGCTGTGAAAGTAGCTGAAAGCAAAGAGAGATATTGTCTATTAAGTTTGCTATGCATTTTCCTGCCACATTGGGAAGATTACGTATCTATGGACTATATAAAGATTTATTCAGTTTTTATTATTATACTCTACTACATGTCTGGAGTATGGGACTTGAACACTGAGATTTTGGAGGATTTGTTAGTAGGTTTATCAGCCTGCACGTTGAACTGATTCAATCATGCTGAGTGGCTGGGCCTGTGGAGTTTTGTAGCCACAAGCATATATTTTTGTAGCCACAACCATATTTTCTCTTGGCCTGATTGTACCCTCTTAAGGCCACTTTGATGCTAAGTGATGATAGAAATGTGCATACTGCTCCTTGGATACATCATGGTGAGCAAGCAGAGCTGCATTCGACCATAAAGTAAAATGCTCTTGTAAATTAAATCATAACTATAGTAGCTATTACACATGAAACAATCATGGTTTCTTTGGCTTTTGAAGCAGCAAGGAATAAAATGGCCTACTCCATCCTCCTACATACAAAGATTTAAAAAGCTTACTATCTTCGGGCATTGTGCTGGAGTCTGACCACCACAAGGCCCCCACATAATATTATTTAATTGTTGCCCCTCCTGCAGACCTTCAATCCATTATTTTGATGGGGAGTGTGGGGGCATTATGTAAGCAATAACACCTGAGAGGGTGGGCTGTATTGTGCTATACCGGACCGCCCAGGGCGTAATGAGGCCCGACACCACAGGCGGAGGGCCTTGTAGCCCCTGAATGTTGCATAGCACAATACACCCACTTTGGAGGGTATTATTGCACTTACGAAATGGGCACTGTAAAAGAAAATAAGTTTAATAAAATTTTAATAAAAATTAATTTAAAATAAGATTTGTAATAAAATAGATCCTCGCTACAGTAGAATTATTTTTTTTTTTACCTAGGGACATTTGTCCTACAGGAGACTATTTAAGAAAACAAAAAATTGTTGATGGGAGCCTGCTGCACTGTAGAATGGCAAAGGAGGGACTGATTTCAAGATTAAAAATTATACTTCCAGACTGTAGAAGGTGGAGAAACAGATGGAAAACTGTATTAGCTAGTTTTAAATTTCAGTGCTGAACCCACTAAACTGCCTTCTTCTGTAAACTGTTCTGACTACCTCCCCAACAGAAACACACAGGCATAGACCCTTGATTTTATTTTTTGTCTGCAGATACTTTCTCAGTCACCCCTCACCCGACACACATACTCACAGATTGTGCTCCATGTTTTCTCTTTAGTGAAAGGAGCTCCATTACTGCACTTCCCCAAGGTGTGAGGCAGTGGGCTGGGATCCTGCCGTGGAGCTGCTTAGAGGAACTGAACATGGGAAGTGTGAACCTGGTAGCTCCCGGTGAGAACGGGCATGGTGACCAGGAGGTCTCTGCTACCAGTGAGCTATTATGTTGTACTTTTCATTTTTAATCTTAAAAAAGTTTGTTTTCTTTTGTAAGCTGGAACACAGCTAAGACGATCCTGGTAGTCTTGAGTAGTGGTGAGCATTTAGACGCTACCACTAGTTTTGGAATGATAAAACAAAACTGGGTTAAATATAGAAGATTATGTGGCAGTTTTACTATGAAATTGCCCATTTGTGTTATTTTGAGTGAGAGCAGCACTGATTTGTTAACCAGGCTAACTGATCGTTTTCTGGGGGAGGGGGACTGGTAGCAGGGACATGGCTCTTGGACTTGTCTGCTGGCAATCTGAACAAAGAGTATTTTCAGGCTACTTGGGATCATCATGAGTGGGTACTGTGCTGTTTCTTTCTTTTTTTTTGTACAGCAGGAGGAATATGTGCAGGCTTGGTGGAGAAGTAATTTGTGCAAGGACCTGAGTGAGACAGGCGCTACCTTCAGTAGTGTTAGTGTTGTGACAGGACTGAGGACCAGTACATTCCTCATTTTCCGAACCAGAGATGGACATAGCACTCTCTCTCTCTCTTTCTCTGCTGCTCAATGAGAATCTGATTGGACTGGATTTTCCCCCATATGTATGCCTACTATATTTATTTAAAAAACAAACTGTAAGATAGACTCAGGAGGGTAGGGGTTTGGTGACTGCCAACTGGCTCGGTAAGCAAGAGGGAAAAATGGCGTATATCAAGGCTGAAAATTCTAACTGATCCCTTGATTCTAGTTATGTGGCCGGTTGTTACTGGCACTTTTCCTAACCCAGGCTGTATTGCCAGATAGATGCCCACCTTAACAGGGCTATCAGCCAATCAAAGCCCAAGAATTTCTAAGCCCATTTTCTAAAGTTAAACAACAAAGGTCAATTGGCCCAGAGGTGAGGAAGGCTAAGGCACTGGGCACCTTACCTCCTGCTATGCCAGCAACCTGAGTTCAGGAACAGACCTAGGTCACTCAGTGACTGGCCATAGGGAAGGACGGTTGAGCATCCATAGATGGCTCTCCTCCCTCGAGGATGGTCAACAGCGCATGCCAGTGCTTGGCTGCAACCCAGTGGAGACTGAATGGCAGTGGAAAGGCAGGTGGCTGCCTCTCTAAGGGTTAGGCGCAGCTGATTGAGTGCATGCAGCATCTTCATGTCACATGCACATGCTACTGCACATCTGCTGACCTTGGCAGCAGGGACCTGAAAACAGAAAAAGCAGTGGCTGTGCAAAGGGAAGCCCCACTCAGATGCCTTGACCCACACCATCACCACAGGCCCATTCACATCCGGACTCTTGGTGTAGGGAGGATGGCCTCCCTCCCCATCCCACTACAGGAAGCAAAGTCATGAGGAAACAAGGCAGGTAAGACCTGGGGTAGATGGTGGCCAGTTGAGGAGGGAGTAGGTACTAAAGAGCCAGCCAGTACCCCAGAACACACAAAAGCACTATAGAAAAAACACAAAGCTAACTCACTGTAATGCCCGGGCAGACATTGTATGAAGGGAATTCCAGAAAGGGCAGTGACAAAGGAGACATTCTGGGAGAGGAGAATGTATTTGTGGGCAACCTTTTAGCATTGGAGTGCATTCCTGTTATGGTTGCATTGTTATTTTAAAACTGGAATGCACTCAACATTTTAGTGCTGCTCTCCCTAAATTTAATGTCCCTGCTTGAATGCGCACTTACCCATAACTGGTTACTGCCCCTGCTGAATGCCCCTGTTTTGATTTTCCCAAGAGCATTCAGACTGGGGACTGGGGATTTTGAGCCATCAGGTTCTAGATCCATTCATTGTGTTGCTAACACAGTAAAACAAAACATTTTTTTAGATACACTGAACCCCAGGTCCCTATGTTAGCATTACTGTAAAGCTGCCCCTTCTGACCTCTAATCCACAGTTTGGGGGCAATCAACCAAATCCAGGTTGGCTCTTCCTCTATCCCTTGACCAACATCCCAAGACCCTAAATTGCTTTAACACCCCCACACACACACACCTGACTCTGATTATCTCAGATCCTACATGATAATGATACATAGATAATGATGACAGAAAAAGGTCCATCAGCCCATCCCATTTGCCCCCTACCTAACTACTGTACCATGGCCTAGTGACCATACTCTCTTTATTCCTGCCACCCCTCTTCTAACTAATCCTCTAAAATTCTCCTGTCCCATCTCTGCTTGAAGTTACTCACTGATTTGACCTACCTACACTACTTCCTCTGGCATCTTGTTCAATTTGTCCTCCACTCTTTGTATAAAAGTCCATTCTACCTGGCCCAGTCTATTTGGAACTCCCCATCTTTCACTATGAATAAGCAGCAGATTCCTCGCACTTGGTTGCCTCAGTTGGAGGATGGGATAATACTTTCCTTTGTGGATGAGGAAGGGCAATGGCTACCCATATGTGACTTCATACAGAAATTTAGTGTCCCAGCATTCTCACATTTTAAAGCATGGCAGATAAGACATCTCCTCACAATTGTGTTCAGTAATACCCTCCTAATCAGATGACTGGGGCCCTGATACCTGAAATTTTACTCTACTTGGGTCCTCGGGTAGTGTGTCCAAAGTATATCAAGTTCTGTTTCACAAAAGGTATGGGGACTCTTTTGGACTGACAAGGTTCTGGAGCTCCTTACTTCCTCAATACTCACTTAATTGGCAAGCTTTGTGAGGTCCTGCCACAAATTTGTCTCCCAAGACAGGTTAGCCTTATGCCAATATCATATTCTGCATAATATGTACTGTACTCGGTTAAGTTAAAGAAGTGGGGGCTGCTGGATTCAAATATATGTGTTAGATGTTCACAGGAGGGGACTCTCCTTCATATATTTTGGTCCTGTTCCAAAATTTTCTAGTTATGGACTCTATTAAAGCTTCCTAGATCCTATATTGGGATTACAGGAACATTTCACGCCTGATATTTGTATCCTAGGGGACATGTCATCTATTAGAGTCAAAGTGAGAAAGTTCCGTATTTCAATGATAGCTTTGTTGGTCAAGAAGCTTATTTTACATCATTGGAAAGATAAGCTTACTCCAATGTTACAGGAATGGGTGAATGAAATCCTTGATAACCTGCGACGGAAAAAGGCAATTACCAGTCTCCACAACAGAATATCTGTCTATACTGAAATATGGGATCCCTTTACTCTCTTATTTTAGCTGCTCAGAATTAGTAGTGTTTTAGTACAATTGCCCTGTATGCTTTTGTACAATAGTTTTATACTTAAGTGGTACATTGATATGTAACTGCTGTGGGGGAAGGAGGGGCAGTTTTAATATAACAAGTGCTGTACTCTTGTTTTCTTTCATGTTACTGCCTCGTAATGTGGAAAACTTTGCTAATAAAATTTGAATTGCAAAAAAAAAGTCCATTCTGAATCTTCCCTCCGCTTATCCCTCAAGAACAACAATTCCTGAAATTTATTTCCTTCCTCTCCTTATGCACCTATTAGAACACTGCACCAGCCACCATAATTAAGATTATCCCAGCTACTGGCCTAATGCCAGAAGGCGTCCCTTATTTATCTGAATCCCTTATCCATTCCATCCCCTAGAAGCCCCCAAAGACCATTTTTGTAAAGGGTCCTTCCATGTGCCCCAATCAACGCCTGTAGGGTACAATATTTCAACTTCCAGATAACCCAGTTGCTGCCCCTCCTTACATGGGTGTATGCACTAGTCTCATTTATAGATTGCATGAATGCCAGGTAAGGAAGGAGGAGAGAGTAAGGAAAAAGAGTTCATACCATCATTGATGATGATGAAGTAAGACCCACCTTTTCATCCTTATCTACCTCACAGGTGTGCACTCAGTCTGTAAATGGTACTGGTGCATGCACCCCAGTTTAGGGAAGTGGGGACAAAGCTATCCTGAAGTTGAACCATTGGCTCCTTTAATCTTGGATTGGGTCTGAAGTGGGTGCTCTACAAAAGGTATTTGAGAGTCCATAAAACAAAGGAGAGAAAAGTAAGTGCCTAAGCTAGGACTTGAACCCAGGCCAGCAGAAATACTGTTCCAGCTGCTCTACAAGCTGTGCCAGTAGGTAACTGGAAACTGGATCTTAGAGTCTACTAATCTGGAAAGTTGTATAGAAATTGGTTTGTCCATTGTTGAGTAATAGATTGTTGAATTTATATATTTTTACCTGTTTTGCCAGCGGATACAGAAAAATCTATGAAGAGTTAAGTTATGACATTTACAGGTTTGTTAGATGTTATGGAGAAAATGTAATTTCAGTAGTTTTATGAAAGATGTTGATACTTTTTCAAGTTTTTGATAATTTTTATTTGCATATGCTCTGTTTGCTTAACAACATAGCTAAATATTAGTTTTCACCAAATAAAGGCAGCCCTTGAATAGATGTCACCCTCAAATACAAGTCACAGGTCATAATGCATCCTTTTAATAAAAGCCACCTTTAAGTACTGTACAAGCCATGGTTTCTAGTCAAGGTTAAAGTCATGACAGATAAAACACTGTAGGTGGGACTGTGATTTTTATTTCTTTAAATGTGATCATTATTGTGTTTCTTTAAAAGCGTATCTGAGATCAACTGTATTTTATACTTAGTCTGATATGAAGTAGACCAGTAATAATAAACCTGATCAAATCCAGGATGCAAAGTATTTTATTGTTAGCCAATAAAATTTGATTTTCAGTACAAGGCACCCACAAATACAAGCTGCCCTTGAACACAGAAGCAAGTAAATATGCAAAATAGTAATAGAGGCTGCAGCTTCTATTCAATGAAATATGGTAGCAATTAGATATCTGTAATTAAAAACAAAACATTGACACAGGAATCTCTCACAATTTTTTGAAACTTTATGTGCTACATGAACATTTTGAGCATCTTCACAAGGTTTTTGAAATATTCATGCTGCATGATGTTTTATAATCTATATACTGAACAATGGTTTCAAAATCTATGTGCTGTGCAATGGTTTTCACAAAATGTCTATACAGAAATCCTTTATGAATGTTTTGAATATATACCCCTCTGTAATGCATTTTCAAAATCTACATGTTGGATGACCATTTTCAAACTCGATGTGCTGTGTGAAGGTTTCTAATTAACATTTAGTTTCCACATGAACAAAAGCATTAAGTGAGACAACTGTTAAATATTTAAATGTTAAGGGTGATATTTCAATGTTTGTTAGGGAGGGGTAGAATGGACACACCGTGACCGCTATATTTTGAAGATTAGCGTGGCATTATCAGGCATTGCACAAACCAGACTCAACTATTTGGATGGGGTGAGAGCCATATCAAATGGGTCACCAGCACCACACACAGTGATAACATTGATGCACAGAATATACTACGCATCCGTGCAAATTAGAGTGCTCTCTTGGACATAGGACACAGTAGTATGGTCAAAGTTCTTTTATAAGTGATAACAGGCTGCCAGAACAGCTCTAATTAATACTTATTGTCGAAGAGGTTCTAGTTAATGCTTATTAAACCTGCTTTTATCAATGTGCAGTTGTGCATGGCTCCATCCCCTGGTGGCACTTGTGCTGGTGACGCCTGCTTCCATGCACCATCCCCATTGGTAAAGCTATATTGCAGATCTGATCCTGGCAGTCTAGTGGTTTGTGAAAATAAAAACTGAGCTCAAAACAGGCTTGCCCATGATTAAGCACCATCAGACGACTAGACCCCTATGGTACTTGTTGAGTGAGTAATCTGAATAAGGTAACTTTTACCTCCTAATCTGGGTCAGAGCATGACTTCATTACCAGCAAGCCCATTCTGAGCCCTTTTTGTTGTTTTCCAGATTAGTTCTAGTACTGTGAGACCTGGATGCACCAGGAGTGGTCCCTTTTGGCTTGCAGTCTAGTGGTCCCCTACACCCAATTGCTTTGGTACTGTATAATAACTTTACTGTGCAATATTGAAGATCCTGACATGGGCAGTCTTGCGAACAAGCCTCTCTGATTTGATCCCTGTCTGTACTGTGAAATTGTACTAAAGTCCTTCCCTGGCAATCTAGTGGACCCCTCCCTCAACTGACCCTACTGTGGTAATTTCTGAGCCTGTTGAGCTGGCTGCTGCTTTCAGCTTGCATTTCAACACCTGTGCCATAACTTCTCCTCTCACTTCCATATTCTCCTCTGTGGCTCCTCTATCCTCCACGTATATGTTTGTTTTCACTCCAGTCACTACCTCTAATTCCTATCCCACCTCCTTTTCTATATTCCTCCAAAGTCTGTAGTCCTGATGGTTTTGACCCCAAACTCTTGCACCTTCTGCTCTTGCCATTGGTGCCCATCTCCACACTCCTCAATCTCTCTTTTCTGCTGTCTTCAGTTCCTCTTGCTGGAAACTTGTTAATGTTCTCCCCTCCACAAAGCGGGAGACACAAGCACCCTGAGAATTAACTTAATGTCTTCCTCCCCTCTCTGGCGAAACTGCAAGAAAAGCTGATTTCATTCATCTCTCTGACTTTCTTGACTCCTCCTCCTCCTCCTTCCTGTCTCCCTTTCAGTCAGGTTTCTGCAAAGCCCATTCCATAGTCTCTTGCTTATTATATGCCACTGGCTCTATTCTGAAAAGGATGGATTAAGGTTTGTTATCAGCTGTTATCTTTATTGACCAGGCTAAGGCTTTCAACTCTGTTGCCCATCCTATATTTCTAGATGGTCTTTCAGTCACTGCTCTTGAATAGTTCGCTCCTACTTTTCTGGTCAGAGCCAGTTGGTCCAGGTAAGTGGAAGTCATCTTCATCCACTCTCCCAATCAATTCTGGTGTGCTCCAAGGATCCATCCTGTGCCAAATTTTCTTCTCAATTTTTTTGCATGATCTTCCTTCAGCCTTTAACCTGTGTCTCCATTAACATATATATGCATGTAGCCTGTTTCCCTGTTACCTCCACCCCTGTGCAGGAACATTCCCTACAGCATGACTTTATTTTTTTTTGTGTTAGTATTTTTCTCACCTTGCTTACAGCCCTAGCTCTGGAGGGAGACACCAGTCCCATCCCTTGACGCCTACCAGCCAGTGCCAACTTATACTCCCAGGGTCCCCAGTGGGGCCAGTGGGTTCCCCAAACTGCACGAAGACTTGATCCAGTGTGGCTGGTGCTATGGCCAGTTGGGGCAGGATCTGTGAGTGCCCTTCATCATCCAACTGGAGCATCTTTTCTACCTCCATTGTACACCAGCTCATCATGCAATGATGCCAGTGTCAGAAATGCTCACGCTCCCATGTGCATCCCATCAGGCATCTGCCCCCTGACCCCATGTAGGCAGCATCAGTGTGCTGCCCTCAGCCCTCTGCAAGGAGCCAGGTGTGCACAGACACTGAAAGCCTCCTCCTGGAGAAGGAGACCAGTCCCTGGGATGCTCAGTCCTCCTCCACTGCTGATCCCCAGCAGCCCATGCTAATTCGAACATGGGTCGCTGGCATGGTGTAGGTGTGGCGTCCAGTGCCTCAACCTCAGCGCCACCAGGTTGACCTTTATAGCATGACTTTACTAATGTTCAACACTGATTCAGTGCCAACAGCTCTCCCTTCATACCAAAAAGTGTCTCCATGCTAGTTAAAACCTGCCAACAGCTTAGTAGACTAACCATTTCTCTCCTGCATGCACCTGTCCTCACTTAGCTGGCACCTGACTCTAGTCTGCTACACATCCAGTAATAGCCTTGCTGAAATTACATGCTTTATGGAGTTCATTGCCCCACAACTGTTGTCATTTTGCTGCTCTGTGTTGCCATGCATATAATAAAGGAAGAACTTCAAGAATCCCTTGTTCTTACTCAAGTAAATGACTTCCTCTCTGCTTCTAACACTCTCTCCCATCCAATCAGGATTTAGGAAACTGCACTCCACCATCTCCTCCTTCTTCATTTCACTGATGCCAGCTACTCCACAATGTTTCAAGGGCAGATCACCTCGACTATATTTATTGACCTTGCAAAGGCTTTTGATTCCATCTCTATCCTCTCCTTCTACACAAGCAAAGTGCCATTGATCTTTCCCTGCTCTTGTCTCATGGTTTAGCTCGTATCTAACAGGTCAGTCCCAATCAGTAAAGGTAAATAACGTCCTATCTCCCCAATCCATTCTTGCTGGTGTCCCACAAGGATCGATCCTTGGACCAGTTATTTTCTCCCTGTTCATAAATGATTTGCCTTCTCAATGTACCAATGCTTGTATCCCATGGATGCGGACAACACTGTCAATTCCTATCCAGTCCCTCTGCCCTGCCATCAAACTCCCCTAACAAGATTTCACAACAGTAATAAACTGGCTGAAAGCCAACAGTCTAACTATGAATATCAAAAGACTGTTGCCATGACCTTCGACTCAAAACAGAAACTTGCCAGAATCCCCCACCTTCTCTACCCCAGCTGGTACTCCTCTCAAACAAGTCCCAACCTTTAAATACCTTGAAATGTGGCTTGACCCTTTGCCGTCTTCTCCTCCCATTTAAGGCCCTCCACTCTAAGCTGCATCCCAAACTGGGACTTCTGTATTGTCACAAGGGTTTTCTCTCCATACCAGTCCATCATGATCTCCTTGACAAATGGATCCTCTCAACCTTCAACTATGTTGACATCATCTATGGCTCAGCACTGGCCACCTCCCTCAAAAAATCTTGTTATCTTCTTCAATGCTTTCTTCTTTTCCTCAAATTCACCCCCTCTAACTCACCACTATGACCTCTACTCCATATCTCCCATCCTCTCACAAAGGTGCCAATTGCACTGTACTATTTTCATCTCTAAATACTGGTTTGGCATACTTCCTTCCTACCTCTCCTCCCTTATAGCTCCAGCCATCCCTCCCCATACCCATCATGGAAAACAACTGCCATTCCTTTGCTTTCCCACATGCCACGACCTCTGCGGTAAACTTGCTTTCTCCTTCAGACTACCTTCCCTCTGGAGTAACCTCCCCCACAAACCCACCTCACCCTCCTTTCCTGCACTTAAGCACCTACTCAGACCATTCCCAGTTACAGCCTGCAGCTGTACACAGATCTAAATCATGACCGAAACCTCTGTCCTCCCTTTGTTTCTGTTCATAAATTAAATATGTTAACTCATTTTATGCTCTATCAAAGTGATATTGTTTTTTTTTTTTTGTTGCAAAATGATTTTGTAACTTAAGTCAGTGGGATATTTTTGTACATTGAGTAATACTGTATTTTTAATTTTTGTAGCCTTTTTTTTGTTCCTTATCTGTACCCCTGTTCTCCTGGTCGCTCCTGGAAACAGCCTCAGCTCAGTGTGCCTTTTCCCAGTTACCAAATTTGAAATAAATAAATGTATACTGTGTATACCATTTACTGATCTGTAATCTCAACTGCTTGTATTCTGTATTTCTTTGCATCTCCTCCCCAGGTCATGGCTGAAAATTAGCTTTGCTCAGTACACTGTTCAGGGTCACCAATTTTCAAATAAATAAATAAACTAAAACCTGTCAGTATTGTGAAATTGCATGAAAGCCCTTCTCTGGTAACCTAGTGAACTCCTCCTCACCTAGTCCTTGTCAGTATTATGTAACTATATTAAAGCCCTTACCTGGCAGTTTGGTGGATCACCCTCCTTCAACCAATCTGGTACTGTGGAAATGTTCTGAAGCCCAATCCTAGCAGTCTAATATATTCCCTCTCCACCAGATTGCTGTCAAAACCTCTTCCTCCCAGCCCATCCACTGAGCACCCACCACCCCACCCACTGTGGTCTCTGACCCATCCATCTATCAATAGGTGAGCCACCATCAGGTCATTTACACAGTGACTGGCACAGACACACCGCCTCCCAACTCAGTTTAAGGAATGAATGCATGCATACCATAGAAGCAGCTACTTCTACAGAATGCAAGTGGTCATACTCTGTCAATCAGATGGCAGATGGCCATGGTGGTGAGTAGAGGCCTCTGCTGGTCAGTGCCTCTGAACCTAACATTTTTAAAAGTTTAAATCTAATCACTTGCCCATATTAACCAAATTATTCAATAAAGTCCATGGCAGGGAGAAATGCCAGACACTATGGCAAGTGGCAATCATTGCAGTAATACTAAAACCTTGGGAAAGCTGCCACACAATGTGAGGCATATCACACAATATCACAGCCTAGTCAAGATGCAAAATCATTACTAAAATTCTTGCAAATCACTTTCAAAAGGTTATCCTGTACTTGGTACATGCAGACCAAAAGGGATTTATCCCATGATGACATGTACAAGATCGTGTAAAAATTATTAAATGTTATTTTAGGAACTAAACAAAGGTGAGAGTAAAATAAAGCGAGTACTATAGCTGTTGAAATTGCATTTGATCACCCTAATTAGAATTTTTTCAAGTCGCATTATTGAAGGTCAGGGAGAAGTTTGGATCCCGGATAACAGCCTTATGTTAAGACCCTACAGCAAAGTCTATCCAGATGGTACTTTTTGGAGATCTTTTCCATGGAGAAGGCCGCTCATCAGGAGTGTCTACTATTCCTCAGTTGTTTGGCCTAAATATGGAAATACTAGCAGAAGGCAATTGGGTTATGAAAGGAGATAAAGGGTGTCATAGTGGAGGAGAGGAAATAAAGGTGTACTTGTATGGCAATGACATCATGTTGTTCTTCCGAGATCCTGAGACTTTGTTGCCTCTGCTGCTACCACTTGTAACTGGATATAGCACAATTTCTGGTTTTAAGGTGAATGCTGATAAACAGAAGCTTTGCTGCTGAGTGGTACCACCAACGCTTAGAACTTCAAACAAAGATGTCATTTCAAGTGGATGGACAAGGGACTTACTGTAAATACCTGGGAGTTCAGCTATCACTAGAGATACATAGCTTATATAGACTCAGATATGATCCTCTCCTCAAGAAGATATGCTCTGATCTAAATAGATGGCAAGTGCTACCTTTAAAAATTACAGGTGGAGCAGAAGCCCAGTGAATTAATGTGCTCCCACTTTCACTCTACCTCTTGTCTGCCTTTCCCATTCCAATTGCAAAGGAGGGCTAGAAACAGTTACAAATAGCGATATTTACATTCTTGTGGGGAGGTTCTAATTCTAAACTAAAGTGGATATTGTTATTACTAGAACTTAACCCTATCTTTTTAAAAATATGATTTGAAAGCTTCGCTAGAGTTTGGATAGGTCAGCAGGAGTAAAACCATTCCCCTCTGAGTGCTGTAAAACTGTTCATGACCAAGCAGCCTCTGGACACTAACATTTTCCTTTGTGCAGCCATGGCTGTTCTGTTCCTTCTGCTACTCTTACCTGCTTACTCTGGCTGCTTATGGGCATCCCTCTTGTTGTTTCTCTGGCTCCATTTTCCTTTTTATGCATGGAATTTGGACATCCACATCTGGCTCCCCATGTGTTTTCGGGCTCTGGAGTCCCTGGATTCTGCAGCAGTGTGTTTTCCATTATAGTGCTGTCCCTATATGTCCATAGAAGGGCTCCAGCAGTTTCAGAGCATGCCACTTTCCACAAGCTCTGGCTGCTTGTTTCTCAGGTGCTCACCCCAGAGTTCAAGCTCCCTTCAACACTACTGTTTGCATGTACCCAACCAGCTGCAGAATCCCTTCTAGTGCGTTTCTGCTTCTTTGCCTCACTATGCTGCCTGCCTCTTCATTCTGTATATTGGCCAACCATGCTTTGCCTTAAGTTTTGTGGTTGCTCACTGTGCTTTGATTTGTCATCATTTATGGACTTACCCACTATGTGCCATTCAGCATGTCTGATCCAGTCCTGTTTTGTCGGTATTCCTAGTTTCCCATGTCAGCATAATTTTAGTACTTTAACACCTCATTTTATCCTGCCATAGCCTAACTGGCTCTAACAGCAGCTTTTCCGAGTGGTTGGCATGCATCTGACACTAATGGTTGGTTGTTACCTTTTCATTCAAATCTTCAGTCTAACACTCAGTCAGCATACTATACTCAGTAATTCTACCCTGCCTTGGTCATATTGACCTCTTTTATTTCATTGACCATCAGGTTCCACCATTGGCCTTCTACAGTGCTACTCTCCTGTATTTATACCTCACACTGGATGCATGTCCAGCCATGATCATATCCTTAGCTTCAGGGCTCCCCTGCCCCCAAGCTACCATTCTTGCTCTGCTTCCTTGAAGTCATATCTTGAGAGTGGATCCTTGACTTGTGAGGGTCCTTCTCTTTCTGACCTTTGGGTGAGAATGTTCTATATTCTGGGAGAAAGTTTAGCCATGCAGATCTACTCAATGCCGTCTCTTGATGTAACATTTAAGATTTCAGTTACAGGAGGGTGGGGCCTGTAAGTTCTCAGTGGCTCCTATAGCTGTGCAGACCACATCCACAGCACTTCACAGTTATTCTCCCCATGGCCATCTAAGGTTCACTTAGTCTTCTTCAAATTCACTTCCCTTCATCTGCCTTCCGTGAAGATCAGAGCAACAAACCATCCAGTTCTGCTCCTCAGGCACTTTGCTTCAGTGCCTTGCTCTTCAAGGCTTGGCTTATTATGTAAGCATTCCTTCCTTGTGGAAGCCAGGTGAGCACCTTTCAGGAATCATTGCTTTCTTCTTTCTGCTTTGGGGTGGTCTTCCTTTACAAGGAACCTCCTATAGATGTAGAGATTGGCTCCCAGCACCCTCAGGGCATTATTGTTAAAAGGATGGGTGACAGCCCTTACTCTGAAACATTTCCTCTGAGTTGTGTTTCTTAATTGCAGTAGTTGAACTTTCACTAGTATTACTCAAGTCAGGAATGATGGCGACCTAGACCTTGGATCCCCAGAGGTCTCCTCCTAATAGGGAGTTTTCCTTTCTTGATGCCAAGGTCTAATAGTTAATTTCTGCAGAAAATAGAGATAGATGGTGGTTTTACCAGCATCAGATCTAAGTCGGTCTTAGTAAGAACATATCTATCTGTTATATTGTGCCTTTGGGCTTTCTTCCTTAAAAGAGCCTTTGATCTTGGAGCGTTGTCACTGCGACACCTTGAGTGGTTGGAACCCTTATATGAGGGCTACTGTGTCCTTATGATCCATTGACAGGGTAATATTCCATAAAACAGGGACAGAGTAAGGTAATCCAAAGTACATAGTTACACAAGCATTGCACAGTAGTAGTATTAGCAGAAGTAGTAGTAAAATGTTTTTATTCATATCAAATATGAACAAAGGATAAACCTGATTGAGCCAAGCTCATCTGCAACAGGTCCACAATTTTAAAATACCAAATAGTACAGTATTAAACTTCAGTAGATTCAATAAATAGTTTGCAGACAAAGTTAAACAATTAAGTTTAAACACTACAAAATAAAAAACAATAATAAAAGACAAAAATAATATTTGGACTAAAACAAGATTTAACATGTTACAATGTATGGCAGCAAACAAGAGGTTCTTTAGCTTTGCTTTCAAGCCAAGCATGATACTACTCAGTCCTAATCCATCCTCAATCATACTTCCAGAGCCTGAAGACCTGCTACCATGTGAATAAAGCACCCCACCCCCACCCCAATTTGAAATCATCACGCCATTGGGGAACTTGAGGATGGGGAGAAAGTTGGGGTGACAGATCCAGTCATATACAAAAATAAAACACCTGAGGTGGGTGAAAAAGCATGATCACAAGATTCAGGAGACTGGAAACAGAACCTGGGTCTCCTGAGCCATACTGCCTGAGTTGCTTCAGTCTTAGTCCTCTCCACTATAGGAGCAGCTCAGCCAGCCTCCACTTTTCATCTACTTCTCCACTTCCTCCCCGCCTCCTCCATTACCTGAAGAGGTACAGGGCTAGTGGTATTTGACATTCGCTATTCTACCCTGTCTCTATTCAGGTTTAAGCAGTCCTGCAGCGTGGTTTCAACGGCATTGTTCGTGCATCATGGATGAGTGGGCCACATGTTGACCACGGGGCTGCTTGTGGCTCTCGGGTCTCAGGTTGCACACCACTGATCTAGGGGATACATTCAGAGGTAAAACAAATAGTAAAGAATGTTTTTGCATTATATCTGCAGCTGCAACCACAAAAGCTGTAACCCAAACGGGCTGCATGGAGTTTCTCTGACAGATGATTTCTGACTGGAGAACTATAAAGTCATACAAACAATGGAAAATCTAACAGTCCACCTCCATTTTGCTTAAGAAAACAATCAGGTTAGAAACTGCCCTTCAGTGAATTTCATGCCCAGAGGAAGATGCTTCATTGTTATGTTTGCTTGCATGCATGTGCAAGAAACATAGTGCCACATATGAGTTTCGTAGGTGCCTTCCCACTTTCAATGCCTGCTCCCTTTTGCAGGTGTGGCTGCACCACTAAAGAATGTCCGAGCTGTCTATGACAGCTGTTCAGAATGCAGTGGCGTACAGTTGAAAGCAAAAACCGCTGCAATCAGTGGTTGTAACGCGCAGGCAATTTGCATACTGGCATAGGCAGGTAATTTACACACTGTCTCGACAGTATGCAAAGTGCCTACAGCAGCATTGCACCCTGAACAGATGTCATAGACAGCTTCCTTTGTGTCTACTCTCCCCTTCCACAAACACTCAAGTAGCACGTGAGGAGCCCACCCAGTGTACTCATGCGGCCCCACGCCACACACAGTATGGCCGACAAGGGTGCCAAATCCTGTCGGCACCGTGCTCCCCCCAGAGTTTGGTGCCACGCTGAGAACCCACCCCAGCGTGGCATAAGTGAGAATGGTGATGGGGTGCCCAATCCCTGTCGGCTCAATTACTCCCCAAAAAAACAGACTTCCAGTTGCCACACTGGGAGCCCACCCCAGTGTGGCACATGTCTGTATGGCACCAGGGGTGCCCAATCCCGTTGACTCACTGCCCCCAAAAAATCTTCCAGCTGCCATGCTGGGAGCCCACCCAAGCATGGCACAAGTCCTGCATCATCTTCCTAAAAAGAAAACAAACTCCTGAAAAGAAAAATGGTCCATCATTTATTGTCTTGCCCCCAACCCGCGCCCACCCTCTAGGCATCCACCTCCCACACCTCCACCTCACCCCATACTTACCTCCGGAGCTGGCGCAACAATCTTCAGTGGACCAGGAACACATCTGCACTCTTCAAAGCCAACCATGAACTGAAGAAATGCCGTAAGCTGTATAATGGAATAAATAGAGTTTTTCAACTTTGATGCATATCTCAGGCATTTTTGGAATTTTGGCACCACATTTTCAACATGGGGTTTTGGGACACCTTTCTGGACCGATTTACAAAATGACAGTGTCACTGTTCATGAGGGAGGCCCTCAAAAACCCTATGTTGAAAATTTGGTGAAAAAATTCCCAAAAATGATTTACGATGCGTGCATGCGCAGTTCCTATGCACACTCATAAGTTTGTGAATTTTTAATATTTTCACTCAGATTTTCAACATTGCCATTTTACCACACCTCCTTATGAGCAGTACAGCTATCATTTTCACATCTCTCCCAAAATGTGTTTCCGCTTGTAGCACACAATGCGCAGTTGATGTGCGAAATCAATGTTTGGGACAGATTAAGAAAATCATGGTGGCACTGTTCATGAGTAGAGGTCTTAAAATTGCTATGTTAAAAATTTGGTGACAAAAATCCATAAAATGACTGCGTTATGAGCGAGCATTACTTGATTTCCACACACCTAAATAAGTTCATGAATTTGTAATATTTTCACCCAGATTTTCACCAGTGGCATTTTCCATACTTCCTTATGAACCGTACAGCTGTCATTTTTCACACCATGGTGAAATGTGTTTTCGCATTTCCAGTACAGAAATGTGTGGTCGCTGAGGGAAATCACTGTTCGGGACAGATTAAGAAAATCACAGTGACACTGTTCATGAGCGGAGGTCCCAAAATGCCTGTGTTGACAATCTGCTGTAAAAATCCCAGACTAATTACATTAGGTGTGTGTTTGCACAGTTTCTCAGCGCTATCGACTACCAGTTTTTAATATTTTCACGGCTGATTTTCAACATTGCCATTTTTACACCTCCCCATGAACAGTACAGCTGTCCTTTTCACATCCTGTTCGAAATGTGTTTTTGCACCTATGGTGCAAATGGCATAGTCGCTGCAAAATTAGCTTCGCTAACGAACTGATATTGCCACTGTTCATGAGGTGAGGGTCACAAAAAAACATGTTGAATATTTGGAGTGAAAATACCAACAATGCCTAAGGCACTATGGTTTCCAACCATAACACCCCACCCTGTAGAGACTGACAGGCATCATGGGTGTGACTTGGGATTGTCACCTGTAATGCTCATACCATTCCACCCCCACCCACCCCTGCAGCCAGTCGCGAGGCATTGTGGTGTGCCTTGGACTCTTGGCCCCAAAAGTTCACCCATTCTCCTATACCAATCAATCAATCAAATTCTTTATTTATCCAGGAGAAAACCATTGAGCAAGCTCATTTACAAGGTGGACCTGCATTACACAAGTTAAGTAACAATGCATTTATATACAGACAAATAGACAGTAGATGCAAGAGTACAACAGTACAGGTAGGCCTGCAATAGACAGGATAAGTAAAATACATTTGGGTTCAGGTAAAAGACAGTTGGTAAGGGTATACATAACAATAGGGTAGCAAGTCAGTAAAATGTATACCAGATACAACAACATACAGTACATGGTTTAGTATTCCTGTAAGGTAAAGGCATTATAGTCCAGTGAAGAGATTAGTTGAAGTGGATGCTACAAGCGAAGAGACATACATAGTCAGTTTAAAAGACCCAGGTGTATCAAGAGGGAGACATGTGTCAGGAGAAGTGGGCAGCCAGTGGGGGGGGTCTGGAACTGGGATAATACTAGGAGAAGGAATGAGATGCTGTGGGTATACAAGGAAGAGGTGGGTGAGGGAGGGTAAGATTTGAGGCGGTAGATAAGTAGGTGGCTCAGGGACAAGCTATGCACTGATACAAGAAGGAAGGAGGATGGGAAAAGCAGGGAGGATGTGGAAGGGGTGTAAGTAAGCGATCTTTGGAAGCAGTTGCAGGCTTCTGTAATGTATTTTGAGTATAAGGTCTTAAACACAGTGAGACTAACAGGAGTCCTCAGTTTCAATGATTTCTTTAGCACATTCCAGAGCTAGGATCGTTGGAAGCAGTTGCAGACTTCTGTAATGTATTTTGAGTATAAGGACTTAAACACAGTAATACTAACAGGAGTCCTCAGTTTCAGTGATTTCTGTAGCACATTCAGAGTGATGGTAGAACGAATCCTATGACAGGTCTCCCAAAACATGTTAGGGCTTTGGGCACTTTCAGAGAAATCAGTGAACAGCTTCTTAGCGCATAGGTTCCAGGCATATTGAGGTCAGGCAATCAACAATGTACTGCAGAAGTTTGCCAGTGATAGCTCTGTATATCCAGAGAGCTGCATTTTTATTTTGTCTGTAGTGTAGGGAAGTCCAACCTATGGCGCATATAAAGAGCAGTGATGGGTGGAGAAGAGGAGACCAGTGATGAAGCGCAGGGCACTGTGGTAAATTATGTCCAATTTACCAAGGTATGAAGTAGCACACTGGCTGTATATGAAGTCGGTGTGATCAATTAGTAAAAGGAACGTAGATTGAACCAGCTGTCTCTTGGCCTCTGTAGTTAGTAGGCGGTTTAACCTGAAGAAGAGACCTAGTCTCTGCCTCAGTTTTAACAAATCCTACAGGTGGTCTGCAAGGAGAGTCTGAAGTCTAGCCAGACCCCAGGTATTTGAATTTCAACACAAATTCAAGGGTTTCTCCTAGGAGGGTGGTGATGGGGGGCAGGGTAGGCTGCATGGTTAATAGGTGAAAATAGCATCGCCTTTGTCTTTTGCCATTGGTAGCAATTTTTACTAAGGAGCTGGTATTGAGTATGTTGAAGTCAGCTTGCAGGTCACTACATGCAGTTTCAGGAGTTGTACAGCTTAGGTAGATCACTGTATCATCTGCGAACAGATGAATTTTTGCCTCATTGATGCCTGAGTCTATATTGTTGATATAGATGGCAAATAGGAGTGGCCCCAGGATGGATCCTGCAGGATGCCTCCTTTTAACAGATTTGAGGGAGAGCTCACCTTGGCCTTGACCTGTTGGTGCCTATCAGAATAGTTGTGGAACCAATGCAAGGAGGAAGAATCTAGACCAATAGCTTTTAATGAAGAAAGATGGAAGCTGTGGTTGACAGTGGTGAAGGCCTTACTTAGGTCTAGAAAAATGGCGAGACAAATTTTTTTGTTCTCTAGCTCGCTGCCAGTCATTTGTCACCTTGGCCAGGGCAGTGACTGTACTATGTTCAGTTCTGAAACCAGATTGCATTGGGTTTAGCAGGTTAGTATCATCTATGAAAGATTTCAGCTGGGCATTCACAAGTTTTTCCAGAAGTTTTGATAGTACTGGGAGAAGGGAGATGGGCCTGTAGTTGTTTAGATACATAGATACATAGACAGTGTCGGCAGATAAGGCCTATGGCCCACCCAGTCTGCCCATTTGAGCTTGTAAGTTCAGTTTGTTTTCCTAAGTCTGTTGCCTTACCCCGACCTCCAGAATTCCTTTATGTCTATCCCATGCATTCTTAAATCCGTGATTGTTTCAGCCCCCACCACTTCCTCTGGCAGGGTGTTCCACTTGTCCACCACCCGTTCTGTGAAGAAATTCTTTCTCATGTTTCCTCTGAATCGTCCTCCCTCAACTTCATCCCATGCCCTCTAGTTCTGGAACATCTTTTCACTTAAAATAGTGTTTTCCTGCACCTGTTCCTCCCTGAAACATACTTGTATGTCTCTATCATATCCCTCTCTCCCTCCTCTCCTACAGGGAGTACATGTTCAGTTCCTTCAACCTGTCTTCATAGGACTTGTGATGCAATCCATGCATCATCTTTGTTGCCCTCCTCTGAACCTTCTCTACTCTGTCTATGTCCTTACGTAGGTATGGTCTCCAGAACTGTACACTGTACTCCAGGTGGGGCCTCACTAGTGTCTTGTATGCGGAATTATGACCTCCCTTTTCCTGCTGGTGATGCCCCTGCCTATACATCCCAGCATCCTATTTGCTATACCTGCTGCCTTGTCACAGTTTCCCTACCTTGAGGTCATCAGAGATAATACCTCAAGATCCCTTTCCTGCTTGGTGCATGCTATATCCTCACCCCCAACTGATATATTGTGCCAGGGTTTTGTGCCCCATATGCATTATCTTGCACTTCTTTGCATTGAATTTCAACTGCCAAACCCTGACCATTCTTCAAGTTTCTGCAGGTCGCTTCTCATTCTGTCTACACCCTCTGGTGTGTCTACTCTGTTACAGAGCTTTGTGTCATCAGCGAACAGTGAAATTCTGCCTTCTAGGTCCTGCACAATGTCACTGATGAAGATGTTGAATAGGACCGGTCCCAGCACTGATCCCTGTGGTACCCACTGGTCACTCTTCCCTCTGTGGAGTGACAGCCATTTACCACCACCCTCTGTGTCCTGCCACCCAGCCAGTTACCTACCCACCACACTACTGTCCTGCCCACACCCATATTCCCCAGTGTGTAATAGTCTTCTATGTGGCACGGTGTCAAAGGCCTTGCTGAAGTCCAGATAGGCCATGTCCACCGCCCTCCCTGATCCACCTCCCTAGTCACCCAGTCAAAAATTCAATGAGGTTGGTCTGACATGACCTCCCCTGGTGAAACCATGCTGCCTTGGGTCCTGTGGTCCATTGACAACCAAATGTTCTACCAATCTCTTTTTCAGTAGTGCTTCCATGATCTTCCCACTACCCGAGGTGAGGCTGACTGGTCTGTGGTTCCCTGCTTCTTCTTTGTTCCCACTTTTGTATAAGGGGACTACATCTGCTGTCCTCCAGTCTTTGGGTACCTCCCCTGTTTCCAGTGATTGGCTAAACAGGATAGCCAGAGGTTCAGCCACCACCTCCTCTTAGTTCTTTAAGGACCTAGGGTGCACCCATCTGGCCCCATTGCTTTATCAACTCTTATTACTTCCAGTTCCTTCAGGACCCTTTCTCGTGTAAAGGGACTTGTGTCCATTTCTGCACCATTCTCACCTTGTACTCCCTTCAGACCCATTACCCTCCTCTTCCTCAGTAAAGACTGAGCAGAAATACCTGTTCAATATGTCAGCTTTACTGTTGTCATCCTCCACATGGCCCCCATCCTCCCCTTCAGTCTCACTATCCCTCCCTTTGTCCTTCTTTTTTCCTTATGTACCTGTAAAGGTTTTCCCCTCTACCCACTGATTTTGCAATGCTCTTCTGTCTGAGCTTTGGCTTCCCTTACTGACCTCCCTGCCTCCCTTTGCTTCTCCTGGTACTTCTCCTATCCCTTCTGCCTGTGTCTTTTGTATTGCCTGAATGCAATCTTTTTGGCTTTCACTTTCTTTGCTACCTCTTTGGAAAACCATAATGGTCTCCTCTTCCTCTTGCTAACCTGCTTAATGCATAATTCTGTTGTTCTTGTAATCCCCATTTTAAATACTGCCCACTGTTCCTCAATCCTGATTCCTGTCCCATTCCCCTTAATGCCTCTTTCAAGTATCTCCCATTTTCCCAAAGTCTGCCCCTAAAATCCAGGATACGTGTTTTTGTGTGGTTTGGTTCTGCTCTTTCTGTGATTTCAAACCACAATGACTGGTGGTCACTGTTTCCCAGGTGCTCCCCCACTGTTACCCCATCACACTGTCCTTGTTTGTGAGCACAAGGTCCAGTATTGCCTTCTGCCAAGTTGGTTCCATGACCAGTTGCTTGAGGAAGGCACCTGAAGGGTCCAGGATAAATCTGCTCCTAGTTGATGCTGCTGCTGGGATGCTCCAGTCCGTCTGGAATATTGAAGTCTCCAACCAGTACTACCTCAGCCTTGTCTGCCATCCTTTGGATGGCTAGCATCAGCGCCCTATCTGTTTCTTCCTCCTGTGCTGGTGGTCTATAGACCACACCTGTGCAGATAGCTGTCCCCATTTTCCTTTCCAGCTTAACCCACAGTATCTCTCCCCATTTTGTTCCTCCTGGATCTCTGTGGCCCTTATGTCATTTTCACATACAGTGCCTCCTCCTCCCTTCCTGCCTGCTCTTGTCTCTTCTGAATATGTTATAGCCAGGTATGGCCATCTCCCAGTCGTGGTTATCATTACACCAGGTTTCAGTGATGGCACAATGTCCAGGTCTGACTGCACCATGACAGCCTCCAGATGCTCCATCTTGTTGGTAAGGTTCCTGGCATTTGCACACAGCTTTCTATGATTTGACCTCCTAGACTGTTTCACAGTTCTACTCCAGCCCTTCCTTGGTTGTCATTTATCCTGGTTCTCCTTGCTGTCTGCCCTTCTGCTGAATTTGCCCTTTTCTGCTTATCCACCTCTTGGGCACTAATCTCCATCTTTTGCAAATGCTTTGCAGAGATAGCCACTCCTCTGGTTCATTGGTTCACTGCTAGCTGTGGGGGTGAGCAAGTAGGTACCCTCCTTGCTGGCCTGCCACCCCCTTTGCTAGTTTAAATGCTTGTCAATGTAGCATTTAAACTTATCATTGGTCTTGGATTCCCCTCCAGGATGGATGCAGGCAGTCAGGCTGAGACAAACCTCCATCCTCCAGGTGGGTCCCCAGTCACCAATGAATCCAAACCCTTCCTCACAGCACCAGTTCTTCAACCATGAGTTAAAGTTCCTGGTGCACTCCTAGACTCTCCCTTGCCTCTCACAGGTAGTACTTCTGAGAAAGTGACAGAAGTAGCTACTTGCTTGAGACCCCTCCCAGTTTCCTAAACTCTTCCTGAACTTCCTTTGGCTCCCCATTTGCCAGGTCATTAGTACCTAGGTGGATAATGACATCCAGCTCACCCTCTCATCTTGCCTTCCCAGTGATCCCCAGGATCTTCCTTCCATCCCTCCATGCCGTGGCACCTGGTAGGCACCTCACCTCCCTGTCCTCCCCTCCTGTGTCCCTAGCTGGATCCCTCTTATGATGGAGTCCCCACCAGGATTCGCTTCCTCCTCCTCTGGGGTCCACTGCTTTCCCGCTGAGTTCACCTCCTGGCTAACCTCCACATCCTTTCCTTCACTTCTCTGGGTACCTCTATTTGGTTGTCCTCATTTGCCAGTGTGGCATATGAGTTCTTAGTGGAATAGGATCTGGGATGTGCCTCTGCCTAACCAGCTCTAACCTCTCTGAGCCCACTGTCATCCAAGTGCTCCTCGTTCTCGGCATCCTTTGAGGCAGTTGCATAGGACTGGGTGGTCCCTGGATGGGGTGATGGTACTCCTGACCCAGTTTACTTCCGCTCTGAGTCTGGCTACCTCCTCCTGCAGTCCAGAGAGATGCATGCAGATAGGGCAGCACCTCAGTGTCCAGAAGGTATGCCTGAATATGGCTGCCCACAGCCACTGCATTGCACCACTCCCACATTATACTGCAATTCCACTACTTGTCTGCTACTGAAGCTCTCCTAGTTCCCTTTTATTAATTTACTGTCCTAAAATCCTGCCACTGATCCTCAGATAATTTTTTTAAAGAAAAGAAACAATAAATAAATAAATGAATCAAAACACTTGTGCTGAGGGTGGGCTTCTTCCCTTATGCCCTTCCTACTTCACCTTACTATACCTGTGTTTAGCTCCTGTCAATCAGATTTAACAGGGCAAATAATTAAGAGTTTGGGAAGAGGGAGGAGGGTGAAAATTTGCAACAATTAAAGACAGCACAGAATTACACCACCACCATGTTTTAAATTTTCAACAGCCCAAAAATAATTATAAGTAAAGACAACAAAGAAATTATAGTGTCACTAAAGCCCTCAATCTAAGTTTAAAGAAAATAGCAATTACCAGTTACTCTAAAGCACTGAATTGAATATGTTTCCTTCCTTCCCTTCTGGCTTCTTCTGAGAAAATGAACTCTACTTGCTACTTCAGCTCTGACTAAGCCCCACCTCCAGTTATCACGTAGCTGAGGTCAGAGGCCAGACAATTAACACCCTTCACCCAACTACGGGCAGTCAGACAAGCCAAGATAAAATTTGCAGCAATTAAAGACAGCACAGAATTACACCACCACTATGTTTTAAATTTTCAACAGCCCAAAACAAATATAAGTAAAGACAACAAAGAAATTATAGTGTCACTAAAAGCCCTCAATCTAAGTTTAAAAAAAAGAGCAATTACCAGTTACTCTAAAGCACTGAATTGAATATGTTTCCTTCCTTCCCTTCTGGCTTCTTCTGAGAAAATGGATCACAGGAGTCTCTGGATTTAAACAACGGAATAACTATGCGATCTTCCACAGTTTGGGGAGGTCCCTTGAGAAACGGACAAGTTAAACAGATGCGTATAGAGTACTGCCAAGACATGATAGGCAATCTTTAGGTAGTATGGATCAAAGGTGTCAGTGCCAGCACTTTTTCTGGTGTCCAACTGGAAGAGGAGATCTTTGACCTCTTTTAGTGAGGCAGGAGAGAATGAAAAGACTGCATCTGAGGACTAGATTCTGAAGGTTGCGTTGTAAGCTGGGAGCATAGGTTGCATGCAGATGAGTTATCAAAGTTAGCCCTGCAGTAGCAAAGTGATTGTTGAAGGCTTGTAGTATCTCTTTATTGTTGTTGATAGTTACATTGTCAGAAATAATTTTTGAGGAGAGTGTTTCCTGTGGTATTACCAGAAAGTTCTTTTATTGTGGACTAGAACTTGATAGGGCAGTTGGAGGCAGTGTCGAGTTCAGAGCGATAGAAGATGGACTTGGTTTCACAAATTAGCTTTGTACAGTGGTTCCTGGCTGTTCTGAAAAGATGCCAGTCTTTGGCTTTGTGGGATTTGATTGCTAGCTTCCACAGCTTGTGTCTTTTAATAGTGCTGCCTTGATGTCTGCTGTAAACCAGCGGCACTTTCTACCCTTTATGCAGGTTTTGACTAAGAGGTGCGTGGGTGTTAGGCGCTAGATACAATTTAGGTGGAAAATGGCATATGCTGTTTCTACTGATTTGGCTAAGTAAAAGGTCTGCCAAAGCAGGGAGACTTTCAGGTCATTGATATATGCAAGCGGGTCAAAATTCCGTTTTGATCTTTTGGTAGAGAACTTTGCTGAGGCTGTTGGTTTAGGGATTGCTCTTATGCCATCAATAAAGCAATGGTCACTAACATCGGCAGAAAAGATCCCAGCATGGGAGAAGAAATGGGGTTTACTTACTTGAAGTACATCTAATACTGTACTTTTCGTAAGGTTTTCTTATTGATACAAGTAGGTTCATTAATAAGTAAGTGAGCCCATGAGAGTCACAGAAGGATTTAAGTGGAAGAGATGCGCTTGACAGCCAGTCATAGTTAAGGTCCCTAGTATAATTGTTTCCATTGTGTCAGTACTCATGGTAGATGATAGGTGGGACAGGAGCTGTGACCCGAGGACAGGGGTCTATAACATCCTATGACATGGAGGGCCATTGATGTAGATATTTCGATTTTTAAGGACAGGCATTGGAAATTGTTATAATGTCGAGGGTAGTGACCATAAACTTGTCCTTAACATAGATGGCTACACCACTGCTTCTAGTTAGTCTATCGGCTCTGAATAACAGATAGTTGGGATATTGACCTCTTTGTCTGGCATGGATGGATGAAGCCAGGATTCAGATATGACAAGTACATCCAGCTCCGTGTGGATAGCCCAAGCCTGTATTGAGGTGAGTTTCTATAAGAGGCTACACACATTAACATGCATAAAGCTGATACTTTTATACTTCGTGACTTGGACGGTGAAGAAATTGCTTATATAGGACCAGGGTTAAGTTTAACTTTACCTGAGCATAGCAAGAGGAGGAGTACAACTTTCCTCAGGGCAACAAGTGGTAATTTGGAAGAACCAAACCTTCTTTGGCTAAGCGGAAGTATTGGGCGTGGAATGCAAGGACCTGTTCTTTGAACTGTTCAGTCCTAGTGATGCATATGCTAAGACCCTAGCTATGACACCAGTAGATGCAGGTACTGGGCCGAGTAGGTAACATTCCTTGGGTAGGTAACAAGATGCCAGTGGCTGTCTGAAAAGGAGACTCAGCTGAAGCGGGTATGACAACTTAGGGGCATAGCAGAGTTGTATATGGACTCCATGGTAGACATTCTTGTGGTGGGGATCGAGTCCTCTTTGGGTAAATTCCATCTGCGTGTACCTTAATAAGTGTAGGGTGCATAAGGAGGTAAATAGGTAGAGCCAGATTGCAAGTTCCATGGTTAAAGTCTGGGGTCAGAAGAGAAACAGTTCTAAGGGCTTAATCTGGGCATGGTATCACCAGGTAAGAGCTACGCCGCCAGGGTCTGAAAAGGATATACCACTTGAAGGGAGCAAGAAGATGTTTCTATGGCACATCGACTAGAGATAGTTACGAGAAGTTGTAAACCTCATCTAAGATGTATCACCAGCTAAGACTACACACCACAGGGTCAGCAAAGGGATGTAGGTGCTGAAACCACTTGTAGGGAGCAAGGAGAATTTACTATGACACAGTGACTAGGAACAGTAATAAGAAGTCATGAACCTGATCTGAGATGAGTGGTAGGGGAGACTGGGTGGGTTAGTTAGGATGGGACACTTGAACCTGAAGCAGCAGCCCCAAATTTATATGTCTGTGGGCATCCTAGGGAGGCAGGGATGATAGATTTGTAGAAAAGCCAATGGCAGGGAGGGCAGGGTAAGGAGGTCTATTTAATAATGGTCAGGGAGGGGATGGATGTGTGGGCATAAAATTTGCGGCTTTGCCATGCCTCTCTGGGTCTGGAGTCCGAGCAAGTGGTCTCGGGCGGTGGCTCCAAGCACCGACCGCCCGGTGGCCGTGGTTCTTGCAGCAGATGAGCTGGGAGCCCTGGAGGGTTCTCCACTGAAGGGAAGAGAAAGTGAAGTGAATTAGTACTGGTCCCAGACAATGGTCGAGCTACCCAGTGACAAAACTAATTTACAAATGAAAGGTAGATTTCCTTGGCATGCTGAAGTCTGGCGGCAGTTACAGAGGCAAAGAAAAAGCTGTTTCACTTAATCAATCTAGCAAAAAGCAGTTTGCAAGTATTACAGCTTTTTACGCAGTTTACAGGCAGATTCTAACAAAATAGGCATACATTAGCAAGCATAAATAAAATAAAAAACAGCACCTTTTTAGCTCAGGAGCCAGAGAAAAGATAAGAAGGGGTGAAGGACCAATTGGAGCAAGCTTGGAGAAGCACTCCACTCCTATTGGCTTGCAGCTTTGCAGTCCTCTCTGGGTCTATAGTCCGAGCAAGTGGTCTCAGGCAGCAGCTTTGGGGCGCCGACCGCCTGGTGGCTGCGGTTCTTGGCGTCAGATGAGCTGCACCCATACACCCACCTATACTGCACCCATCTCACCATATTTCCTGATGGAATGGGTTAAGCATAAGGGCCAAAGACCCCAAGGCACACCGTGACAGTTGCCGGTGTCTGCAGGGTAGGGTGTGATGAAATAGCGTGCTCGTTATGCCTGATGACCCAAGGCACACCCACTGCCTGTCAGTATCTGCAGGGTGGTAGTGGGGTTGGCTTCAGTTCAATACTTCACTGTCATTCATATTATGCAGCTCTGTAACTCCTACACTACCAATGCCAATGCCAGCAAGCAAACATTTGGCATTGACAAATGCTATTAATGTTGAAGCAAGTAAAGCCACTTAAATATGGCTGATGGCTTACTTTTAAATGCTCTCTGGACCGTTTGTATTTTCATTCACTGATTCTACTCAAGAATGCTTTAAGTTTAGTTTGATGAGGAGGTAATGATATGATGAATATTACAAATTTCTCTGCACAGAATGTTGTGTTATATTGTTGTATGGGGTTGTACAATGCTGTGTCTATATGAAATGAATAAAATATTAAATGAACACAGGCAGCAAAGGATGGACAGGGCACCCTCAATCTGGCTCTCACTCCCAGGCAGCCAAGTACTATTTTAGTGCAGTGTTGGGTTGTAAGGCACAAGCGGCTGTGAATGAATATGCAAGCCAATTTATTTTAATAAATTTAATTAGTAATTGGATGTCTTTATTTAAAATCTGAAGAAGGAATCCTTCTCAAATGTTCCAAAAATCTTCATGTTGCATGAATATTTTGAACATCTTTATAATGTTTTAAAATCTACATCCTGAAAACAGTTTTCAAAATGTAAGTGCTACAAAATTGTTTTCAAAATCTAAGTGCCGCATAAAGATTGTCACAAAACATTCACACGAAACCTTTCACAAAGGTTTTTAAAATCTTCTCACAATGTGACAGTTTTCAAAATCTATGTGCTGCCCAACAGTTTTGTAACATGTGTATCCCAACTCCCTTGTTTTACTCTGGCTCTCCTTCTGGTCCCCACACTTCCTGGACTAGATGGTGTGCAGCCCAAGAATCCCATTAGTTGTGTTTGCTCTCACTGTTCTTTCAGTTGGAGGGTGGGGAAATATCCTACAATAACCTTCTCTTGGCATCAAGCAGAGACTAGGGATGGGCATAGCTCCAGGGTACACTCCATGTCTAGGGGTAGGTGGTGTCTGCTCACAAGAGGTATCCAGTGTTTCAATCAAATATCCTCACTGTCTAACTATTTACAGTCCCTCACTTTCCATTCCTTCACTCCTTAGTGAGCTTTGCTCAGTGCCCAATCTGTCCTGTCAGAAATGAATCATTCTGCTAGATGATGGGTTGTTGTCATGTTAGCCAACTTATTTATAGTTACATGTAGCCCAGGCGCTGTGTCCCTATGGGCTGCTTACCACTGCCTGCAGGCCTGACCAAGGTTGAGGGACCTGGATTCCCATCATTGATATTAAAATTGTTCTTTCCCATACGTAACATTGTTTGCTCAGTGCCTCCACCCAGAGTATACATTCAAAGGGTTTGATAATCACCTGGTACAACCCCTGGGATGTTGTACCCACTCACAGTACCATATTGTCACCCCACACATGGATTAACACACACAACCCCACATTTCAACATTTCTGAATTAAAAGCTCAGTCTAATAACATGCTCACACACCAGATTTATAAAAAAATGGTTAACCAACAATTTATTTACAAGGAGAAAAGGTTAGAATAAGGTGACTGGATGTAGAAGTTAAGCAACGTGTTAAATTGGCATTATTGGCATTGCATCAATCAAATTGCATTCTGCATTTTTAAATTCAAACATCCATTAAATTAGCCACCCATCAACCTTGTGATGGATTCAGTATAATATTTCTAACTATCTAGCTGTTTCAGATTTTAAAGAATCATATTACCCCAACTGGTACCAGTACCCAGTCCAGATAAGGACCCTGCAATCCTATCTATATTTCTGGGTGCCAAGTACTAATGTTGCAGGACTGATGCAGTTGCAGCTGGTTGGCCAGCACTGGAGCTCTTAAAGGTAAATCAGATTACAATTGGTACCGGGTCAACATGTCTCACTTGGAATAGCACGGCAATAACTGCACAAGCCATACTGTGTGACCATGTAGAGTAACCGGGGTATGATGAAAGGAAATACCACTACCCTGTCATTCTGCATGTAATTCAGGAGCTGTTAAGTAGCCATGCTGAGGGCCTGTTTGAGCCGATTCTGTGGTAGAGTGGGTAGGGCACCAGCACATGGTGTATCGGAAGACCTGGGACCATGGTTCGGTTCTCCCCAGTCTCCCTGCTACTTTTTGGTGTATTTAAAAAAAACTTTCCCTCTTTTGAGTTTCTCCCCATCCCCAAAGTCCCCTCGTGAGTTAGTTATTTAGCTCCAGGGTGTGTGTGGGGTGAAGCCCATGCGGGGTGGCGTAAAAACATAAAGTCCCATTGTTGTCAATGGGGCACTGTTCCTAACAGATTGGTGTTTTGCCTGACTCTGTTTATGTTCAGTTCTTTTCTTTTTTCAATTTAAAGTTTATTCAATATTATTCAAATACAGGGAGAGGATCTCCTATTACATTCATATAACCAATGTACAAAGTGACCGTATAAACTAGGAAAAGGATCCCTCTCACCATCCCCCCACCACCCTCCGTTCACACAGGGAGAATCTTACTAGTAACAAACTCCCTCTTACCAGATGCAGAAACTTCTACGCACTCTGAAGTGAGTATAGGACTGACAGAGGACCCCAATGCTTGAGAAATTTCTGTGACTGGTCATTTAAACTAGCTATAGTCTTCTCTACATGAAGGTTGGCCAACAGTTCCTGCAACCATTCACTGTAAGAAATTTCCATCTCATCCTTCCAATGCCACAAAACCAGTCTCTTGACAGACAACGCTATAAGGGTTATGTGGTATTTTCTGTTAGTAATAGTAACTGAAGAGATCTCCCAGGATACAAATTTCCACAGTAAAATCTCTGATAGGCCCAGAGGGGATCAACCTTTTGTTTAATGGTGGTCCAAGGGAGGCTACCTTGGGGCATTCCCAAAAGATGTGCAAAAGATTACCCTCACTCTGCCGGCTGGTACATACAGACGAGGAGAGCAAACCTAATTTCACTATCTTCTGGGGTGAATAATAAAGATTGTGCAGTAATTTAAACTGTACCAAATGAAGTCTGTCTTGTGTTACAAACTTGTGACAGGCCTTCCATAAAGAGGGCCAATGCAAATCATATTCAGGAAAAAGTGTGGTCCAATAAGGGACGCACCAAGACATTCGCCACTTCCAATTGTACAGTACCTCATACAATTTGGAAACAGCATGCGGAGACCCATGGGGATTAATTCCAGGAAGGGTAGGCTCAGAGATGTTGGTGGTGCGTTACAAAGTATTTATTACTAGGTGACATAACTGGAATATATGAAAAACGACAAGTTTGGAATATGAAACTTGTCGAGGATTTCAGGTGAAGTTAACCACAGGCCATCTGGTTTCGAAGGGTGGAGAGAACAATTCCCCATCAGGGGATCCATCTCAACTGTAGTGGCTTCCCATCAGTTGTGAGGTTGGGGTTACCCACCAGGGTTGGGATGGGTCCAAGGTATGGTTATACTTTAGGAAGGAGCAGAGCTGCGAGTGGATGCAGTGGATAATGCAACAAGGGTATTTCTAAGAGCAGGAGGCAGGGATCTTGGATTTACGTAACAACGCAGCAGGGGAGAGCCCTGGGTTTGTATTAGGCTCCTCTCTATCTGGAGCCAAATGGAGTATGGACTGTGACTGCTGGGAGTTGTCCTCCCTAAGCCATTGCAGGTACTTATTTACATGACTGGCCCAATAGTAGAGTCCTAGATGAGGAAGTCTCAATCCCCTTTCAATTTCAACGTTGAGAGCTTGTCATAAGCTATCCGGGTTTCCTTTCAGACCAAATGAAGGCTGAGAAGATCCGGTGCATTTTATAAACCACTTCAACGGCAAACAAATGTTTGAGAGATTTAATGGGTAGAAAAGCCTCGGAAAAACATTCATCTTGATAATATTAATTTTGCCCCAAAGAGAAAGGGAGTGCGCCCATCTATTAAGGTCTTGCCTAATTGTGGATATTAAGGGGTCTAAATTTAATTTCAAAAATCTATTCGCTCCCTGGCCAAGTACAAGCCCAGGTATTTCAATGTATTGGGTTGCCAAGAGAAACCCACTGATGTTGCCACGGTCTTTAACGCCTTGTGGTTCAAAGGGAAAACTACCGTCTTGTCTTCGTTTAACTTATAATTAGACATAAGCTAAATTCTCTTAATGTGATAAGCAAGGCCAGTATGGATATATCGGGTTGAGATAATTGGAGGAGTAGTGTCATCAGCGTGAGCCAACACTTTGACAGAGTGTTGCTGAATATATACCCTGAATTTCCGTATTATCAATGACTCTCCGGATAAATGGCTCCAAGTAAATGTTAAATAACAGGTGGGATAAAGGACAGCCTTGCCTGGTACCAGCATGGAGCTTAAAGGAATCGGACAAAACTCCGTTGCAGACAACCCGAGCCCTGGGGATTTATATGGCCCTCATCCACTTTATAAAAGTGGGGAACCAAAAAGCTGTGAGTGACTGAAATAAAAATTCCAATCAACCCTGTCAAACACCTTCTCGGCATCCAAGGAAATAAGAACGGCGGAAAATCAGCATCCCTGTAGGCCGAGAGGACATGCAAGAGAGTTCTAAAATGGTCGACTGAAGATCTGCCTTTGATGAAACCTACCTGTTCTGGGCCTGTAATATCATGCAAAGCAAGACTCAAATGGTCCGCCAGGAACCGTTAAGATCTTTAGGTCCTGATTAAGAGAGAGATCGGTCTATAGCTCTGGACCCGTTGGGAGGTTTACAGTCCTTCAGTATTAAAGTAATCAAGGCTTCAAACAGGGATTCATCTAGAACTTGGCTGGAGAGAATGTGTTGGAATAGCAAGAGCAGTCCAGGTGCTAATTGAGGCACAAAGGTTTTGTAGAAATTGGTGGAGAATCCATCCGGCCCAGGTGTCTTATCCAAAGGCAGGTCTTGAATAACTCTGAGTATCTCCTCCAAAGTAATGGGGCAACTAAGGAGGACTTCTGTAGGTCCGAGGCTGAGGTAGATTGACTCGAGAGAAATAAGAATATAGTTGGGAAGCAGAAGGAGGATCCTCCATGGGGCTATACAATTTCGCATAATAAGACCGAAATTCAGTGATATCCACAGGGAGGTTACGAGTATCACTCTGTTGTGACGGACCACTGTTATCAATCTGTGGGACTCCAACTGTTTAAGCTTGAGGGCCAAAGATGCCCTGCTTTGTCATCCTGATCCACCTGGTAAGACTGAGTTTTCAAAATAGCAAACTCAGCTTTTTCTCTTAAGATATTCAGGTATGAGTGCTTGAGTCTCACAAGGGTTTCTCTTGCATGATCTGGGATTGGGGATAGCTCATGCTCGATGGTCCTAATTTGGGACAATAGGCTTTTAGAGCTCTCATCCTGTGTTTTTTTCCTTTTGGATGCTAAGCCTACCAATAAACCTTGAAGACAGGCTTTCAGGAACACCATTCAATGTCTGGCTTCCCAGTGGAGCTAAAATTAATATCCACGAAAGTGAAATGTGCTCGGAAATATGAGTCTTGTATTCTAGGATCTTTAACAATTGGTTATTAACTTTACATCTCCTGCCTGAAATAGGCAATGTGGATAAAGAAATCGAACAGGCAACTAGTGAATGGTCAGAGAGCGGCCCTGTGAGTATTTCTGAGTCTACCAGCGGGAATTAAGGACTGGGAGATCAATATGTAGTCAATGCGGGAAGAAGAGTGGTGTACTGGGGAGGTAAATGTGAACCCGCTATCTGATAGGTGCAGAATGCACCAAATGTCCACTAATCCTGCACTGTCTAGCCAATCCCGGAGAACCCGCTCGCTGGGGAGAGCCCTTTATGGGGCCTACCAGAACAATCCATTTGAGGATCAATCACCAGATTAAAATCGCCCCAATTAATAAGAAGATTGCAAAAGCGTGGAAAGGATATTGAGAATCGTATAAAAACTAGGAGTATCGGTATTAGGACCGTATATACAACCCAAAACAACCTCCTTGGTGTAGAGTTTCCCTTTACAAACAGATATCATCCATCAAGGTCTGCTATGGTTTGAGTGGGGACAAGCGGTATGGCCCTGTGCAAGAGAATCATAACACCCGATTTGGGTGTTGCCTCTGCCGTAAAACATTGGCCCATCTGCTGTCTATGGAGCTACGTAGCCTCGAGTTCAGTAAATGAGTTTTCTGTAAAAATGCAATATCCATGAGAGGAGATTCAGATGCTTAGAATTTGATATTGTTTAATTTTCGCCTGGCCCCCGCACATTCAGAAATTACTCGTTGTCCCCACCATGTTGTGAAATAAGGGGTTGTGGTGTATGACAAATAATGGGAAGAGAGACCTGTTCAGAATCCTGTGTGAACTTACCACCCAGCTCCCCCGGATTCCCCAACGTAGTCACATGAACTCTCAACAAACTAAACCTCCAAAACTTTCCCGACCCCCTCCCCTCCCACTTTCCATTTCATCTTCTGCATCATACCCTAGAGCATTTTCCTTCCGCTCCAGCCACCCACCCATTAAAATAACGGCATTAACCATAACCAGAATCATTAAGTGTACTTTCAAAGTAAAATGAACCAGCTGAAGAGATTTGTTGCACTAAAGTAACTTAGGCAATAAAATAGGTAATCAAAAATCGTCCTTGTAAAGTGAAACATTCTGTAGAGATAAGCTAACATGTACAGCGCCTAACCAGTGCAACATTGCAGACATTGACCTGAGGTACCTTCTTACAATTAAGTAAATACAGAAATTAGACTGCAGCAGGTAAACCACTAGCGAGACATGGAAACTTTCATCCTCTCAGCAACTAGACTATTCCAAAAATCAAAACCTGAAGGCCAAATTGCAGGGTCCTCCAAATTTCCAATGTGCTACCCATGAAGCAAACAAAACTGGGTAGACAGGGTAAGGAGGTATAAGGGGAAGGAACCGTACATCAGACTTCCCCTAACAAAATGAATCAGTCATTTTCTCTGGATTCCAATATCGCATGTCTCTTGCACAAAACAAAACAAAAAAAAAACAATAAGTGTTGGAACCTCCACCTCCTTTTTCCCCTCTGATTAGTATAAGTAAATAACGCCCCTGAGCAAGAAGGTTAGGGGAGCCTCACAATAACCAGAACCTGCAAGTCCAGAAATGGGAGTCTTTCCAAGAGGAATCGCATAACTCCGTAGCATTGAGCAAGCAAGTCCCTGGGCCAGGCTGCTTCCAGATCGAGAAGCACCAACGTGGAAAGGAGGCCTCTAGAGGTAAAGCCATGGGAGAAACCACAAGAAGTGAGCACCACGCTGAACATAGATGCAAGCCACCGAGACCTCATTAGGCAAATGCCATGCAGCCAAAGTTGAATCGCTCCCAAGTCTCTGCGGGAAGGATAAAGGCAGAAATTGGGTCCTGGGAGGGAATAGGCACCCCACCACTAATGGCAGGATGAGGTAGGGCTAGACATGGGGCAAAAGAGCCCAGACCCTTCTATTCCAGGCAAACCAAATTCCAGACTGAAAAAAAAAAAAAACTTTGCAGGAAGCACTGCTCTGTCCATCAACATGGCCACACTAAAAGAAAAAGTATCTTTCAGCTTACAGTGAACACATCCCTTCAGGAACTCTTGAACAGATCTGGAAAGGAGGTTCTCAGTTGTCCCAGAGTGGACTCTGGCTCCTCAAAAACACCCAGGCATCTGAGATGAGAACCCTTAGCTTGGCCAGGTATAACATCCGAAACTTGATGCTAGCCACTATAATTTGACCACTATGGGATGAAAGGCCGTTCTCCTCTGGCGGACTGAGGGGGTAGGTCCTGGGCAACTCTCAGGCACTTTCCCTCCCACATGATGTCTTGAAGCTCTTTTACCTTGTTAATAAAATGTTGCTTTTCCTGAAATTGAGGAAGAGACAACTGAAAGTTTGTGGAGGTGCCTCAGGCAGTGGCTTGGGACACAGCACTCTTTGGGCCCTTTCAATAGTGTATATGGCCCCAAAGGAGTAGGGCCAGCTAACTTTTCCACAAGCTTTTGTGCAAATTTAATTGGATCATGCCCTCTTCTCCCTCAGGAGGCCTAGAATCACTACATTGTTCCTCCTGCTGCACCCTTGAGATCCTCAACCTTTTGCTCCAACTTAGTGAGGCACTGCCTACAGGCAATAAGCTCAGGATCAAGCCTGTCATGCCGTTTTCAGCGAGATGATCCTTGCTGAGTTATTTGACACCGTTTGTGCCACCTCATCCAATTTCTGTGTAAAGGAGGTAAATCCTGCTGTGATGGTATGAAGATCCTCTTTGAAGAGTGCAAACTCCTCTAAAAACTGCAGAGTCAATGGTTCATTAGCTGCAGGCGAAGAGCAGAGCTAGCACTGGCATCGTTCCCTCCTGGCACTAGCGGCCCGAGGCTTCTTTGGGGCCTTTCGAGGCAAGACCAGAGGGTGCGCTCGGTAAGCTTTTTTGTATCCACCTTCATTATACACTCGAACCCCATCCCCATACGCTTGCACTATTCCAACACCGGGATACTTCAATCTGAAGTAGCCAATTACCTTTAGACCAAGCAAATTGGTGGTTTTGTGAAACATGGTGGCTGGAGCTCTTGAGCTGCTACGGCTGGCATCGCGAAATCTCACTCTGTTTATGTTCAGTTCTGATTGGTTGTGGCATTTTAGCTGCGCTGTTTTTGCATGTGGCATAATGACCCCATGTCCTTTTAGTAACCTAGGAATTTTGTACTGAATTTGGCAAAAATACAGCAACAACTGTTTATAGTCTCTTGGTCACAGAGTTAGGTCTTTTATTCATGGTTTGGTAGATTTACAGTGGACACAATTTGGTAGTGTTTGAATCCAGACTGAAATGCAAGGTGAAGGCTTGCAGCAGGACCCTCACTGAACTGCAGGCTCTTGCAGCCTTACAGTAACTAGTGTTAGTTCACAAAATTGGTCGGGGATTTTGTTTGTCAGTGGTGCTTTGAATGTTGGTGGCACTTTTAAAATATTTAAATAAATAAAACAATGGCATATACTCAACAGTGGTGAGTGTGGTTTATTGCAGTTGGTGTCTTGCAGCTTTAACAAATTGCACTTTCTGTCAGCTACTCAGCAGTTACCTTCTTCAAACAAAGGTTGAAGTCACAATCTGGAACATTCTGAAACAGACCAGGCTGGGACCAGGCCAACATACCTCAGACCCCCATGTCTAGGCTATGCCCTTTTGGGGAGAGAGCATATTGCAGTGCCTTGGCTAGCACACTATCAGGCTGACTCCCAGGCCAATCTAGAAGGCAGTCTCTTTTTAATTCAGGCATTTCAATTTCTTTCACCATTTCAGGCATTTCAACCATTTCAGCCAGCATGGCAGATGTGGTTGTTTCAAAATACAGGGTACAATCTTAACATGTGGTTGCAACCCCTCAGCTAGGAGGACCCAAATCATGCACAGTCCATTACAGAAGACAGGTTCTTGGCAGGAATGGTACTTAAGGCATGTCTCTTCACCAAACAGACTATGGAGCTTTGAGCAGCGCTCCCAACCAAATCAGACACTTTACTTATTAGCACTTTCCTTCACAGTAGCTTCACACAAGCACAGGTACTGGCTTCTCACAAGCCCAATCATTTAGCACAGTCCCTTTTGGCCAGCTGGCGGTTGGCAGCTCCAATTAGAACATTTGCAAAGTCCTCACAGGCAACTTTGGCAAAGCTCTGACCTCAGAGTACTTTCCTTCCATTCCTGTAGGCACACTAATCAGTCACATCATACATTTCTAGTCTCCGGATCATCCATGGTCATCCAAGCATGTTCACCCTGTCCTTGGCATTGATCAAATGCAAAGGTGCAGACAGATGAGTCACTTGTACATAAAGTAGAAGTTTGCTCACTCAGAATTGGCATGCAGCTTTCTAATAACTGAAGTCACAGGATTCATCAGCATACTCACTGCTGAGGTAGTGACATTCTTGCAGTTCTCTCACAACTGCAGGCAAGACTCTTTGGCTTCCCACAGCTGATTAAATTCAGAATTCTCCCACAAGTGAATTCTCCCACAACATCTTCTCAAATGTGGAAGTCAAATGCCATGTGGGGAATAAATGTCTGGCAACCCCCAGGCCAATAACTCCAGTTCCTTGCATCCACATTTCTCTTAGCATTGACCAGAGCCCCCTCCCCCATGGAAGGGCTTCTGCTGAACTGACTACAGGCCCATTCTTTTTGTCAAGGGTCCTTAGCCCCCTCCCTATGGAAAGTTGTGCCAAACTTACTCCATACTGAAAAGTCTCTGGGGTTTGGGGAGCTCTAGCGCTCCTGATTGGCTGATTCACTTGTCTCTCTCTCAAAATTAATATTCAACAGGCTCCCTCCCATCTGATAGGTTCCTTGTTTAGGCACCAACATTTGTCCTTGCTTTTGCCCACAAGTCTTGGCACAGTCAAAGTCTCTGCTCGAAATCTTAGCTTTCCAATTGCCTGCTGCTGTAAGGTCTCAGGCTGCAGACATGGCTGCTAATACAAAGTCCCAAGCAGTATATCAATGTCTCAACATTAAAGTTCTGGTGCAGTCAGGTAAATATTTTATTTAAATAATTTCCCCACTGTTTGAAAACAGATACTGTGCCCTCTTAAGCACTTCCATTACTTAACATTTACTTGCTGTCCTTAGCCTGTCGCTGGTGCCAGAATTTAACGTCCCCAGGTGCTAGATAGGCAACTCATTAATATTCATGGGTTCTCATTAGCATTCATGAGTCCGAGCTGCTTGCTATTGGAGCTCTTTAATATTGTTCCAAAGTTTCTCGGCCACCTTGTTGAAGTCTCCAGTCACCATTCAGCTCCTACCAGGGACCGGAACCAACAATGGACCAAATGCTTTACTGCAACAATGGCAAGAAAATAAAGGCGCTTCTGCACATGGTTGAGCTGCCAGCCAGCCAGATGCATTAAGGTAATGCTGGTGTCTCTGCAAATACTCTTCTAGCCCATACCCAGACGGATGAAAGAAGCAGGGTCTAGGCGGAGGTTGTTGGCACACATTGGGCACATTAGGACTTGGGCCAAGTGATGGTGCTTGCTAAGGGAAGATTGAGGAAAGCAGGCAGATGGGAGCAAATGGGAGACAATACTGGAGAATGAGGGCAAAATAAGGCAAGCCCTAGAGGAGGTTACATACACATGTGGTAAAATGGCTACCAAAAGTCACTCACCTTCTCAACATTGCAAGATAGGCTTGACTTTGACCCAAAGATATAACTCAGAATCTTAGGGCCTCTTGAAGAGTTTGTACCCTTTACAAATCCTTATAGGAGCCCATGATTCCTCTAATTCTTCTGCGATTCACTAGTGGGTGAGGTTATACCTCAGGACAGAACCTTTCTAACTCTGTCTTCCAATTTTAGTAGATCTTCAACCTTTCTACACACTTTGGGTTTGCTCATTCCTGACATACTATCATGATACTGCAGTGTCAGTTCAGCTAGTATGTAGGAGGCTGTAGCGATTCTTCACTCAGGCACTCCTGGCTAATACCCACCCTGGCTCTGAGCATCTCATATCAATCAGATCCTATTCCCACCAGAAAAATGTGCTGGCACCAACATGGCACTGCATATCAGCCTGCCGACTTGCAGTCGCTGGAAATCTCCCAGGTCTTCTACAAGAGGCAACATCCTGATATTCACAGCTTGGGATTTCCATACAGATAGTAGGTCCATCTCCTACCTTTACATCACTATTTCCTGTACAAGGCATGATGAATAGTGCACACAAACTGCAAACAAAAAAAAAGAAAATTAGCTTATTTATGGTTTGCTTACACAGTCCTTTCGATTATAAATCATACATTGTAGATGTCAAAACATATTTTGCATTATAATATGTATGTTATCCATTTGCTAAAGTTCAATAAAATGAATTAAGTTTAAAAAGTACTCTCTTTAGATTATATTCTGGGTACTCTCTCATCATATTGGAGGCCTGGGCTTATGGTATGGACAATGGGGGTTCCTCACAACTCACTAGGGGCTATGACTCACAGCTACATAAACAGATACGCAGAAGTTCATGGGGTTATAAACCTTTGAAACACTGTTGGCTTTCATGCTCACTTTCTCCATATTAGAACCTCTGTTTATGTTCAGACCCTCTGGATCACCATTTCTGTAAAGGGATATGGCTTGCGATGCTAAAGGTGATGGTATAGACATCTGTGGAATGACTAAAACTTAGGTGAGATTCACTCAAGTGTCTGTACCATCTAGCAATGTTGTAGCCTTCTGACTCTCTGGGTTAGTGGGAGACTAGATTACTATACATGTTACCCCTTTGGCGCATTTCTAAACACATCTATTGCTAAGAGCCTTTGGAATATTTGAAGCATTTGTGGATACAGAACACATATCCATACTTTGGGCCCTCTGCAAATCTTTGTTTCTAAGACATTTCTCCAAATGTGGAAACTACATGAACCCTTCTGCTCTGGGGCACCTTTTATGTGGCACTGATTGTACCTGGTACCTCCCTTTCTCCCAGCTTAGCTATTTACTCATCCTGGGTGTATTGCACCTGAATTAAATGTGGCCTCTGCCTCCTGTTTCCTACCCACAGGAAACCTCCACATAACAGGGGTCTTTTCATAACATACAGTCCATGGCCCTGAACACAGCAGTCCTTGGTTCATTTAGGACAAAATAAAAGTCTCCTGAGCAAGAAGAAAGTCTTATGCATCTGAATGCACCTGAATTACTGTCTACTGTGCCTAACTGGTTGAAGCCTCATACATTACAGTGACACAAGCTTTATAGGATCAATAGTGTAGCCATATGGACAAGCCCTTGATTGCAACCTCCATTACATGCCCATCATTGTACCTATTGATTCTTTCTCTCCATTGCAGATTTACAGACAGTCAGCAACCCAGACTAGGGACCCATAGTCCCACCTCTGAGCCTGGCAAGTCATCCCTGACCAGTTACAGTCAGTGCCACAATCACAGGTGTCTGGTCTCTGCTGTGGACTCCAAATCCTTCAAGTCTCCAGATGCTTTGGCCCTTAAAATTGATCTGGCTGCTGGTACAACCATACTTGGCTGAGTTTAACATTACTTGGGCTGCCTTCAGCCTACTCAGAGGTTGATGAAGGTATAGTCATGGAGAGCTGCTGACTTTCTGTAGACAAAATGTCGTCCAGGTACACTGTCTCATCAGTTACTGAAAATGGAGGACATAAATGTCTAGAAAACTAGGCTAAACCCAGTCCAAATGGCATCCTAGTGTGCTGGAACACCATTGTATGTGTGATGAAAGCTTATACTGCAGTTTATACTGCAGGTTTAGGACAACAGAAGGCTAGATGTCCACGATTACTGTCCTCACTACTCAGTGGATGCAACTGTGAGAGTTGCACTCATTAAAGTGGCGCCAACTTTGTTTTGAAGTCATCAAATAAAATCTTGTACAATGTCAGCTGGCAATTGGTTCCGAGTCTTATTGTCCTTGGCAAAAGGCATATTTTCACTGATTTGTTCTGGGAATGTAGTCTGCTAGCTGCCTATCGTGTGTTCTCAGGTAATGCAAATGTTCTTTGTATTTTAACCCCAGTTCTAATGATAGGTTGTCATCTGTGCAATAAAACTCCTGTCTGTGGGCCCTAAAAGTGCTAGCAGAGAGCACTGATTAAGATCCAATTTTGAGAAAAAGTGGACTCATGAAATTGCACTATAAGCTCCAGTCTGGTGGGTAGGCAGTATCAGTCTGGAATCATTGCCTTGTTCATCTGCCTCAAGTCCACACTTCATCATATACCATCTCCTCTTTACCCCAACACCACAGTACTGATCTGTGGGGTGGCCTCAATGAGCTACTTAATTCTCTCTACCAGCAACTGATCATGTTCTGCTTAAACTCTATCCCTCTGAAATGGTGGCAGCCACTGCAATAACTACATCTTAGGAAACACTGCTGAGTTGCAGTGGGGTTCATAAGCAAAGTTTTGTTATAAGCCAAAGGCAAGCAAACTATGTGGGGAACCGCTATTACCAGTACAATGTAAGAAATCCTATGGCACTGTACAAATGATCAGCAATCTGAGTTCAGAGCTGTGTAGTAAACAAGTCAGACTAAGCAGATTTGCCTCATGGTGGACCACAACAAATGGAAAGCTGGAAGCTTCCAGAGGCTATACTCTACCACCAATGGTCAACTTCAGTGACTAAATCTTCTAGTTTGGAGGCAGAAAAATGATGGCACAAAGTCTTAGCTAGGAGACAGGATGTGGGCCAGTGCTGGAAGTGAGATGTTCCCTTTGTTGTCCCATTAAAATAAAATTATAGCTACAGTATACTAGAGTGTGTTTTCAACACTTATTAAGTTCTAGCTTGATAGTCTTTGATTAATAATCTCTTCTAGTTGATAGGCGTGTTTAGTATTTTTTTCTGGCTATATAAAATAACATATTCATAACTAATAAACTGTGCTTTTGTTTTATCTGTGGCATGCCAGCGGCATGTGTAGAAATTCTAGGAACAAAAGAGATTTTCTGTACACTGAACGTCTTTGATTAAATATAGAGCTTTTTGACTTGAAGCAACATTTCAATTGAAATAGCCTCCTTCTGTGTTCAAAACTCACCATAAACAGAATATCTTGTTGTCTGTAGTTGATAAAAAGAAAGTGTGAGCTTATGTATATATAGCAATAATACTTTTCTGCACAGGATATTTTAAGGGTTTGCCAGTACTACCAAAAGTCATATGAGGAAAGACTAGAGGACCTCAATATGTATTCCCTCAAGGAGGGAGGGAGAGATAGGGGATATGATTGAGACATTCAAGTACCTCAGGGGTATAAGCAAGGTACAGGGTGGTAGTATCTTTCAGAAAAGAAGGTGCACAAGAAAAGAGGGCATGGTATGAGGCTAGAGGTGGGTAGGCTCAGGGCAACAGGAGAAAGTACTTTTTCACAGAAAGAGCAGTGGATGCTTGGAACAGCCTCCCGGTGGAGGTGATTGGGGCAAAAACAGTAGGGAGTTCAAGAATGCATCAGACATGAGTACTCTCACAGTAGGGAAGGGAGGGAGGGTAAGCTGCAGATCAACTAGGTTCCGTGGCATTGCATCAGGTAGGGAAATGGGGTAGACTAGGTGTGCCACACATTCCTCTTCTGCCATCACCTTCTATGTTTCTGTGTTTAACAGAGCATATGATGGTTCAGTAGGCAATGGAATCTGGATTACCAGCTGTAGTTGTTTGCTTCTGCAACATACAGTAGTATAGTGCTTGTGCAGCTAAGAGTAGATGCAGATGCGGAGTACTGTCAATAGCTCAGTACTGTTGGTAAGAGGACTGTTGTTAGTAAGTCAGCTAGACATTGGTATTTTTAAGCTGTTATTATGTACATGTGGTCTTTCACACTCTCGGTCTCCAATGGGGACTACCACCCTTTAGGGTACTAAAGGGACAATTGATCTCTTAAGGAAGATTCCATTCCTAGAACTGCTACAAGACCATTGGCCCTTTTGGCTAAACATAAATTAAGGAAGAAGCCTTCTGGGTGAGAGATATGAGTTTGTGGGGAGGGGGATGGTGGAAGCCAACCAAAGAGCATCAAAGATGCTTAAGACAAAGGTGCTTACATAGCACTTAGTGAGTGGCATGAGTCACCTGCTGCCTCATTGAACCCCAGCCTTACAGCCTTTTAATTCACTGGCTCAACAGGCAACTAATGTAAGATTAACTACTGCAGTTGTCTGCTTAATATAAAATGATAGAATTTGTCAGCAGAAAATGGACCATAGCTTGCCCACTGTGTCTCTCATATAGTATAGTGCAACTTAGATTGGATAATGCTGCTGAGTACTGTCAGTAGCTCAGTACTATTGGTAAGGCAATTGATGTTACGAAGTCAGTTAAACTGTGCTAATTGGTAAGCTGTTGCAAAATGGATGTGATCTTTAATGATCTCCATTCCTAAATGGGACTACCACCCTTTTAGGGTAGCGACAGCATAGGAACCCTCTTCAGGAGAGTTCCACCTTTAAGTACTGCTGGACAATGGACTTCTTTGTCTAAAGGTACTGTATCTAAGGAAGAAACCAAAACATCAGAGCTGAAGGTGTAACTAAAACACTCAGAACAGTGACTTTCACTAAGAAGAGAGGAAGGCTATGGAACTAAGAAAACAAACTAAGAAACATATGAATGACCCATAATTCAAGATCCCCACTCAACTAGCAGAAATAGAAATTAACTAAGTAACAAACTAACTTAATAGTTTCTGACCCTCAGTATGGAAAGCAGGAAAAAGCCCATGTAGAGGAAACCTCTGAGGTCCAAGGCCTTAGGACATGATCACTCCAGGCATGACGTGATACTATGTAACCCGAGCATACAGTTAAACCTGCAACATGTACTATAAAGCTAGGAAAAAGTTTGCGTTCCTTCTGTCTCACTAAGACATCTGACATGATGAATATGCTACAGGGTGTAGCCTTGCACCCAAAGGTCACTGACTGATGAAACCCCACCCCTACAATGGTTGAATATAGTTTGAACCTGAATGCTGAAAGCGTATCATGGTCATGGAGAAACCCACTGGAGAAAAGAAGACATAAGGAACAGCTGCTTCTGACCTGGTAACCCCAAATACTCTCTTCTGAACAATAATGCTCATGGGTATAAGAAAGAAAACAAGCCCTCAAGGGGCAAGGCACTTGCAGTATGAAGCCATGGATGGGCAAAAGCATACTGAGCCCATTAGGGTAGTTGCTGGGGTAAGTGCTTGATAGTCATTGGAATGTGTGCCCAGTTGTCATTGGGGCATGTGCCTGAGTGTCATTATGTCATGTGCCAGATTGTTTCTGGGGAGAGGTCCAATTGGTGCTGCAGCATATGCCCAATGGCAGAGGTATAGTAGGAATGATAGGTATGGCAGAGTGGGTTTAGTAAGTAGGAGAGCTGAACCCGAGGAGTGGAAGAACAGCTGCTTGGACAGTCTAGTGGGTATGATTGAGGAGCAGCAGATCAAAGGCCCAATAATCACGAGAACTAAAGCACAGCCACTGCCCATGACTGTGCAAAAATGCAGGAAGGACAGCCAGGAACAAAGCCAGGCAAAGAACAGGCCCAAACCTGTTCCTAAAGCAAGAGGCAGCAGAAGGGGAGACAGTCAAGAGAAGCAGGACAGAACACTGGAATAAAGTCCAAGAAGGAACAGCAGGCAGCACAGCAGAATTGGCAGAATTAACCTAACAGAAACCGATCGGCAACCCAGAGGTAGACTGCCATATAGGGCAACTGAGCAGAGTGCAGCCAGAGCCACATAGCCAAGAGCAAAATCAGCCACAAGATGGCCACCAGAACTCTCAGAGCCACAGCTGCACATTAGTATCAGATAGAAGGAAGACAGGCTTGGAGGGCTGGAGAGCCAGCAACCATGTCACTGCAACAAAGAAATGAGCATTTGAAGGATACGTGGGGCATGGATGCTCAAGTAGCAAGTGGTGTGGGGTGTGGTATGAGTCGCCCACTTACCTATAAAGCCTTAGGTTTACAGATTTGCAGTTGGGCCATTCTTGGTATTGTTACTTTTCACTGCAGCTGCTATTGCTTCTGTTTTATGCAGCCACTACCATCTGTCTCATTACTGCCTTCCTGCTCTTATGATATTTATAACATGCTGTATTTGACCCAAAGATGAACTCTGAGTCAGCAGAAAAGGCAGACAGGAATGGGAGAAGTAGTTGTTTTTCCCCTAACTTTCAGAGGTTTGGCTGCAATGCACCAGTTCAGAGCCAGTTAGTGCTAATATCTAATAAGGCAATCTTTTAAGGCTGTATTTATTGGTGATTAGCAAAATAACTGAAAAACCTCAGGATTCAATTAATTAAAACAATTGAAAAACACATAATTAAATTAAACACTTTAAAGAGTATGTGTTCACTTCCAATAAAGCAATTGCCTATTTTATTTATTCAGTTTAATGGTCAGTAAAAGTTCTATTGCTCTGATAAAATATGTTTTTGCAAGGAAACTCAAGAATATTCACCTTTAGTTTTCAAATTGTTAGTAAAAGAATTTAACAGAAGTCTGATACCTTATTGTGATGCCAGAAAATCCCATTGTGTATTTCAATACAGAAACAGTAGTTTTTCTATCCTTTTAATAAGAACTAGATACTTTCTTCTGCAACATATTTTGCCATTGATATGTTTGTAATGCTGTGGACCATCTGGAAAATTTTACATTTCTGAAACAGTAACTGGCTTCTGTTTTCTTCTTCCAAATCAAAATCTGGTTTGGAAGAAAATATCAAAGGCCAGATTCACAAAACAGCCCACGCACAAACCCAGGTTACCCAGGGCAAACTGGATTTGCCTGGAGTTGGTATTCACAAAGCCCAGTTTGACCAGGCTAACTGTGTTTGTGCTTGGGCAAAGTTGGGAGGGGCAGCAATGCAAATGAAGGGAGGGACCTGCATATCCTCAGTAGTGTTCACAAAAATGTTTTGCTCCATGCAAAGGGCTATTTGTGAAGGCTCTTGCTGCAGAAATTACTGCTGAAAAAACCTGGTGGTAATCTCTGCAGCCCTAGTGGTTGGCGGAGGTACTGCAGCCCCTTCCTGTTGTCATCCCCATAACAAACAAATTCTGGTCAGATCCACCAGGGCTGCACAATGAAGTTAGTGAAGTTATGTGAAATTGTTAAGAGGTATGGAGAAACAACACAATGATTTGTAAGTAGTAAGATTTGTTTTAGTTTTTGTTCTAAGGAACACATACACATTATTAGGAAAATATATGGAGGTGTACATTTTAATGGAAGGAATAGGAAGCAATATAGTTTTATAAAAGAACCCCATAGCAAATGCTACTGACGTATATGTTATCCCGGATGATATTGTTGCGGACAGCCAAATTTAAAAACACACATTGCACATACCCCATAATCGCAAAGCATCATGGGAAACATATGCAAATCCCCATGATGGTACAGAAGGTAGCAGTACATGAAAAAGTAATGAAAGTAATGGCTGGAATATGTTCAGCCTTGGGATTATTACACAGTTTTTTTTGTTTGTTTGTTTTTTAGAGAAACAGGGTTTTTGTCCTTGAGGTGATGTAAGTTATATTTAAGCAATGTGTTGATGTCAGGAAGCCAGGTGTTATGATGGACTGTTAGCAGAGAAAATGTGATAGTAACTTTCAGAGGGAGGCTTTTGATAAGGGCAAGGCAGTTATGCTTGTGACAATGGGAATATTAGGAAACTATGAGGTCTATGCAGAAGTGGAGTACAAATATGCACAGTTTCATAAGTATGTGCTCATAGTGCAGAGCAAATGTGATATGTAGGTTTGCTTTAGAAATAGGTAAAATAGCGATACATGCACTTGATAGAAAGATAGATAATTACATAGACATAGAGATAGAAAGAGAGACACACAGACAGGCAGAATAGGAATGGCAGTGAAGTACTGAAGTGATGCCAACCCCACCCCACCCACAGACATGGACAGGCATTGAGGTATGCCTTTGGGTCATCGCCATAACGCTCACACCATTTCACCTCATCCTATCCTGCAAACACAGACAAGTGTCGAGGTGTGCCTTGGGGTGTTCAAACTTTACACTCACCCAGTTCCATAAGGAAATATGCTGAAATGGGTACAGTAGAAGAGAATGGAGTGAACTTTGGGGCTGAAGAGTAAAGGCATACCTCAATACCTGTCACTGGCTGCAGGGTGGGGATGGGGTGGAATGGTATGAGCATCACTGTTGACAATCCCAAGTCACACCCCTGATCCCTGTCAGTCCCTATAGGGCAGGGTGTTATGGTCAGAAACCCTAATGCCCTGGGCATTTCTTGGTATTTGACTCCAAGTTTTCACCATGGGCTTTTGTGACCCCCATGAACAGTGACACTATCAGTTCATTAGCTGAAAGGTGATTTTGCACAACAACTGTGCCATTTGGCACCACAGGTGCAAAACACATTTTGAACAGGATGTAAAAATGACAGCTATACTGTTTATGAGGAGATGTAAAAAAATGGTAATGTTGAAAATCTAGAGTGAAACTATACAAAAATTGGTGAAGTCATGACACTGCTCCTGCTAATGTATACTTTTTTTCAAATTCCTATGCATCCCATTGTTTTCATCTCTATTGCTGTTATGTGGCTTTTAACCTAGCAACAGCATTTAATGCATTACATTATAAGGACAAGTAAATGTTTTTAATACATTTACAGACAGTTACATAAACTTAATTTTCTTCATAGAATAATTTAAATTTAAAAACAGTGGTAGTACAAAGCAATTACTCAGACAACTTGAAAACTGTAACTACTTTTATATTGTACTTTGACAACCCATAAGGACCTCCTTGAAATTAAGATGCAAATGTCACACATTTATCAGGATTATTTTACTATCTTAAATACATTTCTTGCTTCAGTAACTGCTCAGCACATCTGTTGCATGACCTACTTATTGACATTTTACAACAGCTATGCAATGTATTGCTGCTTACTACACCAACATCATGAACCATAAAACAGATGATTGCCATAACTAGGGAGGCAGTATAGCACAGTGGTTTAAGGTTCTGAGCTGCAAATCTGGAGATCTGGGTTTGAATCCCATAGCCCCCACTTGCATACTGGGTGACCCTGAACAAGTCCTTAACTTCCACGTGCTCCCTGGTTGCCCCTGTAAATAAGCTTTCAGCTAGTGTGCCACTGCTGGTTAAACAACTGAAAGAAAAAAAAACATAATATATTATTTTTCTTTCTTTATTTTGCTACTACAATCTTTGACTAATACATCCATCCTTAAATGTTCTTTTTATAGCTTATATGTCTGTGACCCAGGCAGAACTAAACTTAAAATCTCACACATAAATAAATAAATCATCAGAATAACATTTATTTTAGTAGTATCTCCTTCCTTTTCAGGTGAACATGACACTATGTATATATATATATTTATATCTTTTAACTTCATAGCACTAAACCTATCCAAATGTACAAAACACAGGACTTTATTCTCTTCACACATTACTGTTAAATTTCAGATCCCAGAAAGGCCAAGAAACAATTTAGACTTCACTCTTGTATGCCACTGTCATGCCCACTTCTCATGCAAACAGCAATCAATTGCAGAAACCCTTTCATTTCTGTGCTATGCACTCTTATATCAGAGAGACATAAATCTTACAGAACTGCTAAAAAAATGTATCAAGACTGGATTTCTGAATTAAAACCTGTTGTTTACAGTTTCTACATAAATAACAGTTTACTGGCTACAAATGATGCTACTGACATGACATTAACAAAATTTCTGTTTTACATGGAAAACATTCATATAATGAACTTGTCATACAGGATTTGTAACCTTCATGTCTGCATGTATCTGACAAAGGAAAAGGCACCTTCTCAATCCTTTTTTCTATTTTATTTTTATGCGTAACTTGTTCATACTGTTAGAGCCAAATATTGACATGCTTAGAGTTAAAAAAAAATCATGATGTCTGTGTGTGTTTGTGGGGGATATGCCTAGTTGCAGTTTCAGGTACTCTTAATTACTTTTCTAGGCAGCTCTGATAATCAGTTGTTTCAACATGATAGATCCACCTCTTGCCCCTCTCACATGAACCAAAAAAAAAGGTGGGGTGGATTTTTAGGAGCTTCTCGCTGGCGGGGGGTGGGTCTTACTCCCCCAAAAACTAATGCTGCCTCCACTACTCAGGTTCCAGTTCTTGTACCTCCATTCAAGAAAGAAAATAGTGCCTTGCAACCATTGACTAACATGAAAGCATATTTATTTGAGGGCTGAAAACATTTCTTGGAGGAGGTAGGCGGAGGAGACTATTTACACCTTCAATCAGTTCCATGGACAGAAAACATGACATCACTCCTTTTGTACATGTAAAACATCTGCAGGCTCCACCCATTGAAGCCATAAAAAGGCTATCTTATCATAGTGTAAAGTTCCACCCTCCCCAATCACTAATCCCCAAATATAAAGTATTTTCCATAGTGTAGTGTCTCACCTCCCCAGTCACCAATCCCCATAGAAGTAACCCAGTTTCCATGGTGTATTGTTGCAACACCCTCCCGATCCTGCCCTCAAATATAAAAGTATTTTCATAACATAGTGTCCCACCCCTTCCTCAATCACTGATCCCCATAGAAATAACTCAGTTTCCATAGTGTAGTGTCTTTTCTTCCTTCCTGATCTCCCACCTGAGATGTGACAAAAGTTTTCATAGTGTAGCTGTCCCTCCTCCTTCCCCAGTCACGATTGTTGTCCCCAAATACATCAAAACATATTCCCTGGTAGTCTATGGTCCCTCCCTCCACCTCCCCACCCCTTCAACTGTGATCCACCATCCACTCCCCATCCTAATCTTTGGTCAGCAACCAACACAGATCTCCTCTCACCACCACAGCTGGCCACCAACTGAGCCCTCTTGGAGGCGTATTGTATCAGTATGGCTCCTTGACTATGATTGACCAATCACAGTCATGGAGCTATACTGTAGAGCTCTGCTGGTTGCCGACTGAAGATTGGGATGGGGTGGGGAATGGGGTGGTGGGTCACACTTGATAGGGGTGGGGGAAGGACGCTAGACTACCAGGGAATGGGTTTTGACATATTTGGGATGGCAGTTGGGGACTGAGGAGGGAGGAGGGACTGCTACATATGGAACATTTTGTCACAACTCAGGTGAAAGATGAGGGACTGGCATGGGACCACTACACTATGAAAATTATTGTAATATCTTGGTTGGGAGATTGGGGACTGAGGAGGAACACTACACTATAGAAACTTGATTATTTCTATGGGGATCGATGATCAGGGAGGGGTGGGATGCTACACTATGGAAACTGGGTTAATTCTATGAGGATCATGATCGGGAGGTGGGTGGGACACTGCACTATGGAAACTGGATTATTTCTATGGGGATCGGTGATCGGGAGGGGTGGGACAGTACACCAGGAAACTACTTTATATTCAACCCACCTGAGGTGGGCTGTTATCCCACCATAACACAGCCCCTGTCATGCCTTATTGCTAATTATCTCTAAATGGGTTGTGATTACCATTGCCAATCCACCTCCATGGCAAACCAAAATTTTCAACTGCCAGCACCGACTTAAGACTAGAAAACAAGCATTTTCAATGCCGAATGTTGTCTTGCTGACATTGGCATTGGTAGTGCAGAAGTTAGAGAGATACATAATAGGAATGGCAATGAAGTATCGAACTGATGTCAAACTGCACCCTCACCCTGCTGAGACTGACAAGCATCGGGTGTGTCTTCGGGTCATCGGCAAGGCCACTGATTCATAGTGATTAAAACAATTAAATTCCATTTCAAGTCTTCAGATTCCTGAATTACACCAGTGATTGTTACTGTAATTTCTAGATTTTCCCGGATTCTGCAGTCAATCTTTTAGTATGTATATAAATAATCAGAATAAAAGAAGGTTTAATATACAGAGCATTAAATAAAGCAAATTGAAAATAGTACAGGAAGCAATTATAAGAAAATACAATTTTTGTAGATTTACTGATCTGGTGTAAAATGCCAGATTCCATGAAATCTTTGTTTTACTGGTGTTCAGACAGCCCTAATTCCAGAACTTTATCGGGTTTTCCAGCAAAAATGAAAACCAGTGGCCTTGGTCATCTGCCATAATGCTCATACCATTTCACCTCACCCTACCCTGCGGACACTGACAAGTGTTGCGGTGTGCCATGGGTCTCAGGCCTAATACACACCTCATTATATAAGGAAATACACTGAGATGGGTACAGTATAGGAGAATGGGGTGAACTTTGATGTTGAAGAGTCAAGGCACACCTCAATGCCTGTCACTGGCTGCAGGGTGGGGGTGGAGGTGAAAAGCATGAGCATTACAGCTGACAATCCCAAGTCACACCCTGACACCTGTCAGTCTCTACAGGGTGGGGCATTATGGTTGGAAACCCTAATGCCCCAGGCATTTGTTGTATTTTCACTCCAAATTTTCAACATGGGCTTTTGTGAGCCCACCTCATGAATAGTGGCACTATCAGTTCCTTAGCAGAAAGCTGATTTTGAACAATGACTGTGCCATTTGGTGCCAGAAATGCGAAAATACATTTTGGGCAGGATGTGAAAATGACAGCTGTACTGTTCATGAGGAGGTGTAAAGAAATGGCACTGTTGAAAATCTGGAGTGAAAATATAAAAATTGGTGAAGTCATGAGCTTGCGTAGAAACTGCACAATGCTGCGCCCGTAATGCAATTACTTTGAGTTTTTTCAACCAAATTTTCAACATAAGCATTTGGAACCTCCGCTCATGAACAGTGGCCCTGAGATTTTGTTAATCTGTCCCAAAAGTTGATTTCCCACAGCGACCACGCCATTGTCGTCAGATGTGAAAACACATTTCAGGCAAGATGTAAAAATGACAGATGTACTGTTCATAAGGAGGTGTGAAAAAATAGTAATGTTGAAAATCTGGAGTGAATCCTAAAAATTGGTGAAGTCATGAGCTTAGTAGAAACTGTGCAATGCACACCCGTAATGTAATTACTTTGGGATTTTTTCACCAAATTTTCAACATAAGCATTTGGAACCTTCTCTCATGAAGAGTGGCACTGAGATTTTGTTAATCTGTCCCAAAATTGATTTCCCACTGTGACTGGGCCACTGTGCATCAGATGTGCAAAACACATTTTGGGCAAGATGTAAAAATGACAGCTGTACTGTTCATAAGGAGGTATGAAAAATGGCAATGTTGAAAATATGGAGTGAAAATCTAAAAATTGTCAAAGTTACGAGCATGCGTGGAAACTGAGCAATGCACACGCGTAACACAATCATTTTGGAATTTTTCACCAAATTTGCAACATAGGCTTTGGGACCCACCTCATGAACACTGGCACTATCATTTTGTTAATTGGTCCTGAAAGGTGATTCTGCACAGTGACCATGAAATCACCTTCGGGACCGAATAATGAGATGACAGTGCATGTGTTCATGAGGTGGGGTCACAAGAACCCCACATTGAAAATTTAGAGCCAAAATTAAAAAAAATTGCTGAAATAGCCACCCAAGTTGAACCCCCCCAACGATGCCATCATACAGCTTACTGGCATTTCTTTGTTTTGCAGTTTGGCTTTGAAGAGTCCAGACGTGTTCCTGCCCCACTGAAGACTGTAGTGCCAGACCTCCAGAGGTAAGTATGGGGTGAGGAGGGTGTAGGGAGGTATGGTGTGCAGAGGGTGGGTGTGCATTGGTGGAGGGTGTCATGCACAATGAGGGAATGTTTTCTTTTTCAGGTAAAAACAAAAACCAGAACCAGACATCCCGGGACAATTTGTTGGGTGTGCCACACAGTGGGGTGGGGGGAACAAGCTGGCCTGTGATCCAGGGTTATGTAGTGTAGCACACTGGGATGGGCTCCCAGTGTGCCACACAATGAGGGTGGGGGACATGCTGACACGGGATTGTACCCTCAATGTCGACTTTGTTTGGGGATTGTGTGCTCACCATATTTATTGAAATGTTTCACCAGGATAGGTATGTACTGGAGGTGTGTCATCTCTACCGCTGCATGACTAGCTTGTCTCTGATTGCAGTGGGCAATTTCTTTCAAGTTGGTGGCACTTTACATAATTCTTGTGTCAGTGCTAGCATGCTGGCTAATTGGGGAATGAGGCGCACCCACTAAAGTGTACCCTGCATTCACCAACACTGACACACTTCTCACTGTGCAACTATTACCACAAGATGTTGCTTGTGTTTGCATGAGACAACATAAAAATAACTGGTGTTTCTCTATTAATAGAAAACATTTCCCTTTGTACCCCTCCATCTCCTCCACAACTGCAACAATAACCCCATCCACTCCGATAGCTCAGATCTTTAAGTAGACACCAGCCCACCCTCTGCCACTCCCCATCAAGCTAACAACAGCTCTAAACAGCCTCATTTGCAAACATTTGGTGGATTTATAGTGAATCATGGATATTTTGAAATATCAACATTTTAACACATTTAACAGATATAGTTGTCAAGTCATTGGTATATCTTGGAAAGAAAAATATCCACCCCAACATTCGGTGATGGAGGTTTGACCCTTGTGGAAATAAAGAGCTCTGTTACTAAGGATTGCACCAAAGTTGCATTACTATCCATAATAAGAATCTTGCTGTCCAGTTGTGGGTTCTGCATGCATGTTTTACAAACACAGCAAATATCCTTATGCAGTTTAAATCCATCTCTAGGTTCAGCATCCAGTAATCAGTTCTTAGTACAGGGACCAGCAGTAGCACTAAACACAGCTCCCTGGGTGCCTCCACCCCCTGTCAGTCCCTGGAAGCCAGTGAGCAGTCCATAGGAGGAAAGAAAATCATGCAGCCTGGGACATCTTCAATTCAGATCACTCAGAGGTTCCATTTCCGTCTCACTGACCTTGCTGCTTGGAAATGGTTTATCTTGTCATCCATATACATACACACCCGCAGCTGTAACCTTTATTCACTAATCAAGTGGTACCCTTCCCAATAGAATAAAGTTTCAAATCTGTCTACCAGCCAAGAAAGCACTGATGGGCACAAGGAGCATGGACAAGAATGCCCTGAACTGCCTTTCCACAGAACTCAGCAGGGTAAGCATTCCTATGCCATTAGGGCTGCAGGCTGGCTAAATGAACTGCCGGAATCCATGCTGAACCTTCCCAGGTCTGTCCAGTTCAAAAATACCTGCGGGATGCCCTAGCAGTTAAGGGCAAGTGCGATTTGTCATTGAATTAGCCATAATCATCATTGTGCTCCTCTGTCTCTCTAGAAGGTGGATGCTACTGGAACCTGTTCTTGTTCAGTTAGTTTTCTGTTACACAACTTGATGTTTCTTGTGTTGTTAGACAAACCTTCCCTCTGGAATGTGCTTATTTACCCTGTCTGTTACTTCATTTTAATACCCACTGTAATTCTATTGTATCATTTGTTGCAAAACTTGTTACACTGACGTGGAATCATTGTAAAAGAGCAATTATACTTAAAGGTATCATCTGAATCTTCTAATAAATTCATAAATAGTCATAGGTGGAAAACAAACAGGTCTCTTGTACTGTGGTCAGAGAATTAACTGCTGGAAAGGGTAGATCTGGTGTCGGTGAGTACATCAACCATTCTGTCACAATACAAGGAACACCAAGGAACACCTGACCAGGCTGGGAGAAAAACTGTCATTCATTTCATCCGCATCTCTTCCTCTGAGATCCTATCAGTCTGGGAGGGGCCAGATGGACAGAAGGTCAGAGAATGGGATATAGGGAGCTAAACATGTGGCTCAAGGGCTGGTGCCAGAAAAAGGACACAAATTTGTAGGTAACAGTTTTGGAGTGAAAGTTCTTTAAATTTGATGGACTGCATCTGAATAAGGAGGGCATCAGTGCATTGGGGCAGAAGTTTGATGTCTTTGCAGAATATTTAGCTAGCCAATGGGGAGAGGGTGTAGCACCTGATACATCAAATGAGAAGAACACCCCCCCCTCAGCTAGTGATCAAACAGGAGTTCAGCATGTTTGGTAGTTCATTTGCATCACCAGGTAAGGAAAAGGTCTGGCTCCCCATATGATGAGCAGGGAAATGCCAGACCTCACCAACTAACCTAGCACGAAATCTGGCCAATAGAAAATCATGTGCACAAACACCCACAGTCTGAGAAACAAGATCCCAGACCTGCAGGCAACAATGATAGAGGATAAACTGGACATAGTAGCCATTAGTGAGACATGGTTCACCAGTGACCACACTTGGGAGACTTCAGTACCCGGCTATATACTGATCAGAAGAGACTGAGGTGCAAAGGGTGGGGCTTTTATGTCAATGAAATATCAAAGCTACAGAAATTCAGAATACACATAGAAGCCAGTTTGTGGGTCACCCTGGAAACAGGAAATGGGACAGCCATATGAACTGTGGTTGCCTACAAGCCTCCAGACCAGGAGAGGACATAGACACATTACTGTTAGAAGATATACAAAACATGACAGCTAAAGGGAAGGTTCTGATAATGGCGAACTTCAGCGTGCCAGATAAAATTGGTCAATACCAGCAGGAACATCCACCAGCACTAGACACATCGTAGATTCCCTGCTGGGAGGGCCTCAAGCAACTGGTACAACAACCCACAAGAGACAGCTATCCTAGATCTAGTAATGACTAATAGGAAAGGATCACAGAACTCCAGGTAGAATGTCACCTGGGAGCCAGTGACCATCATATGGTATGGTTCAATTTGGCCATTAGAACAAAATCATCCCATTCCAGTGGAAAAATATGAGACTTCAGAGAAGCTGACTTTAATAAGATGGCCAACCCTGGCAAGAAGAAATACAGGTGAGGGGTACAGGCAAAGTGGGCAAGCATTAAGGATGCAATACTTGAAGCAACATCCAATTGTGTTAGGGAGAAAGGCAAGAGCAAAGAAGGAGGAAACCACTTTGGTTCTCAAAACAGTAGAAGAAAGGTCAGAACCAAAAGACTGACCTTTTGGAAATATAAGGGAATGCAGGGACGAAGATAGGGAGGCATTAAGGCAGGCAAAGGCCCAAACCAAGGAGACACTAGCACTAACATTAAAAGAAGGGACAAGACTTTCTATAGATACATTAGTGAAAGGAGAAAGTCCAGAGGTATTGCTAAGATCAAAGGGGATAAGGGGAGTGTTTGGAGGAGGACCAAGGAAAAGCATCTATCCTAAATCAATATTTCTGCTCAATATTTACCTAGGAGAAGGTAGGGCAGGGCCCACTGCTCAGCACCATGGACACAGAGGGAGGGAGGTGTGCACAAATCAATGGGACCAGATGGCATACATCTCAGTGTACTAAAGGAGCTAAGGGTAGAACTAGCAGAGCCATTATCAGAACTGTTTAGTGAGTCTCTGCACACAGGAGAGGTAATTGGAGAATGGCTCATGTGATCCCGGCTCCACAAAAGCTGCAGCAGAGAGGAGGCAGGAACTACAGACCAGTCAGTCTTCCCTCAGTAGTGGTCAAGATTATAGAGGCATGCCTTAAAGAAAGGATAGTGCAACACCTGGAATCCATAGGTGCACATGTGCACAGGATCTAAGACAACATGGGTTTACAACAGGAAGATCCTGTCAAACTAATCTCATAGATTTCTTTGACTGGGTAACCAGAATGGTGGACCAAGGGTGCAGTTGATATCACCTACCTTGACTTCAGCAAAGCTTTTAATACTGTTCCACATGGCAGATTGATTAATAAGCTGGGTAGGCTTGGGGTGCGAAGTTAGTCAACTGGGTGGCAAACTGGTTGGTGGGCAGAAAACAGAGAGTGGTGGTAAATGGTATACAGTCAGAAGAGATGCAAGTCACAAGTTGAGTACCTTAGGGATCAGTTCTGGGGCCAGTCATCTTCAATATCTTCATCAGTGTCATTGCAGATGGACTGGAGGGTAGGTTTGTCTCTTTGCAGATGACACCAAGATCTGCAACAAAGCAGATGATCCAGATGGGGTGGGCAGAATGAGAAGAGATCTGGATAAACTGGTACAATGGTTGGAAGAGTGGCAACTGGGGTTTAATGCAAAGAAGTGCAAGATCATGCACATAGGAAAGGAAACCCTGAAGCCACCTATAGGTTGAGAGGGGAGTTGCTGGCAATCACAAGGAAAGAAAGAGACTTGGGCATCATCATCACAGATGACCTGAAATCATCCAAGCAGACCACTAAAGCAGTAGGTAAGGCTAGAAGGATGTTGAGGTGTATTAGTAGGGTATCACAAGTTGTAATAGGAGGTAATAATCCTCTTTATAAGACACTGGTTAGCCCTAACTGGAGTTCTGCATGCAGTACTGGGCTGTACCTTCACAAGGACATTAACAAAAATAGGCAGCCCAGAGAAGGGCACCAAATGGTGGAATACTTCTGCTCAGTATTCACAATGGAAAAGCAGGGAAATACCTAATCCAGTCAATAGAAACACTCTGGATAGGGGTTGACATTAGTCCTTTCACAGAAGAAAGGTTCTAAAGAACTCTTAAAACTGAAGGTGGATAAAGCAATGGGGCCTGATAAGATTCACCCCAGGATTTTAAAGAACTAAGGAAGAACTAGTAACACCACTGACTACCCTTTTAATAAATCATGGGAGGATGGGGTTATACCTGAGGACTAGAGGAGGGCAGATTTGATTCCCCTTCACAAAAGTGGGAGCAAGACAGAGGCAGGAAACTACAGACCTGTCAGTTTAACCTCAGTGGTAGGGAAAATGATGGAATCACTTCTGAAGGAAAGAATTGTTGAGTACCTCGAGGCCAATGGGGCACAGGGCCCAAGGCAGCATGGAGTCACAGCAGGAAGGTCATGTCAGACAAATCTAATTGATTTCTTTGACTGGGTGACCAAAGCAGTAGACCAGGGAGGGCTGTGGACATGGCCTACCTAGACTTTAGCAAGGCATTTGACACAGTCCCACACAAAGATTAATAAACAAATTAGCCAGCCTGGGAGTGGGTCCTAGGGCGGTAGCCTGGGTAAAACACTGGTTGGACAACAGGACACAATGGGTAATACTAAATGGAGTCCATAGTGAAGAAAGGAGGGTTACCAGTGGGGTACCACAGGGTTCAGCACTGGGGCCGGTCCTTTAATGTCTTTATAAGTGACATTGCAGAGGAACTGGAAGGTAAGTGTGTCTCTGCAGATGACACAAGGATCTACAACAGGGTTGATAAACAAGGTGGGGTGGAAAGGATGAAAAGGGACTTGGCAAGGTTGGAGAATGGTCAAATGTATGGCAGCTTAGATTCAATGTAAAGAAGTGCAAAGTAATGCACCTGGGAAACAAAAACCCAGGAAGCATACACAATTAGGGGTGAGATACTGACAACAATAAAAATGGAAAGGGACCTGGGGTAGTAATATCAGATGACCTAAAGGTGGGTCAGCAATGTGAGAAGGCAGTAAGTAGGGCTGGAGGATACTGGGATGCATAGGAGAGGCATCACCAGTAGAAAACAGGAAGTTGTTGGCTCTCTGCAAGACAGTTGGTAAGACCACATCTGGAGTACTGTGTACAGTTCTGGAGACCCCATCTCCGCAAAAGACATAGACAGGGTGGAGGCTGTCCAGAGGAAGGCAACCAAATGATGCAGGGTCTGCATCAGAAGAGATATGAAGAAAGACTAAAGGAACTAAAGATGTATAGCCACGAGGAAAGGAGGAGAGGGGACATGATAGAAACTTTCCAATACCTCAGGAATCAACAAAGTCCAAGAGGGTAGCATCTTTCAGAAAAGAGATGTACAAAAACAAGGGCACAATTTGAAGATAGAGGGAACAGCTCAGAGGTAATGTGAGGAAGTATTTCTTCACAGAGAGGGTTGTGGATACATGGAACAGCCTTCCAGGAAGTAAGAGTCAAAAACAGTAGGGAAATTCAAGAGTGCATGGGACAGACATAAGGCAATTCTAGTAGGGGTAAGAGGAAGTAGGCTGTTGGTTAACTAGGATCTGCAGCTTATCCGTTATGTAGGAAATGGGCAGACTAGGTGGGCCAAGCGGTCCTTATCTGTTGTCAGATTCAATGTTTCTATGTTTCTATGGTGCAGGGACTGCATCAGAAAACATATGAGGACAGATTAAAGGAGCTCAATATGTACACCCTAGAGCAAAGGAGGGAGAGATGTGATATGATCGAAACATTCAAACACCTTAAGGGCATTAACAAGGTGAAAGAGTTTAACATGTTTCAATATAAAAAAAATAGTAGGACAAGAGGACACAGCATGAAATTAGGGGAGGTTGATTAAGGGGTAATGTGAGGAAGTTCTTTTTCACAGAAAGGGTGGTGGATGTATGGAACAGCCTACCTCAGGAAGTGGTGGATATGAATATAGTACAGGGTTTCAAACAGGCATGGGATAGGCATAAGGGAGCAATACAGATGAGTATGAATAGATAGGCCATTGACAGAGTAAAGGCCTCTGGCACATTCATAAGGTACAAAAATGGGCAAAATGGATGGACCTTGCATTCCTTATCTGCAGTCAACTTATATGTTTCTATGTAAAAGAAAATATGTGGAAAAGGAAAGCGTTAAATATCAAGAGCAGCAACACTCTGTCTGGAGATAACTAGGAGGAATCAGAGGTTGCATGTGTGTTCAGTCACCAGGTAGTGGTGAAACCAGATATTTTGTGATCCTGAAGTGAACTGCCCTTACTCGAACCAGAAAGCTCTTCATATGGCAGGGTAAATCAGCACAATGCAAGGAGGGCAAGAAAAGCAGGTGGGATAGCCTGGCAGTATGCTAGGAGCCCCCAAAACCCACAGCCCAGCCAAACAACTTACTTGCAGCTTGTGAGCAGTCAGCACATGTATTCAGGATGCATGTTGAGTGTCCCGTGTAGTGCTCCTCACTTCCATGGCTGCATCATTGTTGTTCACAAATTATTCTGCTCCTTTGGAAGTGTCAAAGAAAGATCCAAGGAGGATGCCAATTATAAGTAATTCATAGCTGCGATGGGTATAGATGAGCAAACTCCTGTCCTCACAATTGCGGCTTAGTTTAGCACCACAGAACTGCTGCCTTTTGTATTGCAGTTCATGGCTATAGTCCTGAAAGACATGTACTTTCCGCTGTCCACTGTGATAGGGCTGTTTCTCTTTGCTGCCCTGAGTACAGTTTTCTTATCTGGTAGTGCAAATTCCAAAGAGAAAATGCCTCAGTCGCTCACCAGGTGTAAGACAGGGCCAGTACAATGCCTCTCTCTATTTCAAAATTTGATGCATCAAACCAAGCTTCAAGGACTTGGCCAGCCATTTATGCACCATTGGTCCTGGAGTTTTCCTCTAGCCTCTCTGGCAAGCCCACTAGCCACAAGTTGGAGTGCCATGCTGTTTTCCTGGTCTTCCACTCTTTCCTGTTTTGTGTGCAGGGTGTTTCTGAGGTGCTCTCAGTCTCATGTAAGATCTGCCATAGCATTCTCCAGCTTGCTGATTCTCTTTTCAGTTTCCTTCAGTCTTGCTGTGTAGAAGTAGTTGTCTCAGTTAGGCCCAATACAGCAGTCTAAATGTGCAGAATATGTCCTGTCACATTTTCAAATCCTGCCTTCATCTCCTGCTGTAAACTCTGCATCATTGCAGCTATCGTGAAACTGCCTCCTGGCTTAGTGTGTTCCGTCCATCAGCATAGCTCTCATTCTTATATGGCATTCAGGAGCAGCTGGAGCAGGGCAGCTTGACAATGTAAAGCTCAACATTGAGGAGATATTGTTTTTTCCATATTGCTTTTTCTCCCACAGGTTGGCTGGCAGGCAAGGCTTTGGCTCTCTTGGTGAAAGGCTCAATTCTGCCCATGAGTGCAACTAACTAGGCTCTGGCTCTGACTCAGACAAGTCCCCACAGATTTCTCACCTGTGGTGGTGCCATGGAGGAGAGGGCCATCTTCCCCTGGAGAATAATCCAGATTACCGTGTGGAACCGCAAGTCAGGAGTGCAGCTAGGGCTTCATGGAGCCTGCCAGTGACCTGTTTTCTGTGTTTTCCCATCCCCATTGCTGGGAGCACACATCAATATGCACTGCGTGAAGGCATTCTCATGCTGTGGAGTACCACAGCCCCTCCTTCTTTGGTGCCTCAGACCCACACTACTCGGGCATCTACCTGGTGGCAGTCATTCAGTGGGAATGCCAATCCACCCTTCCCAGGAGGGAGAGCTGTCCTCTGGATGCTTGATCCTTTCCCTCTCAGCTGACCCCAGTAACCCATGCTCACCACAGACACAGGTCACCAGCATGGCAGGAGTAAGAACACCAACACCTCAGCCCTCCACACCACTGGCCAGCTGAGATATTGCTTGTTTGTGATTTCTCAGTCACTGTCAATAGGCTGCACATTTTAGTCCACTTTTTTCTGATTTTGCCATTATTTTAAATGTTTTCCCAATGAGATTAGGTGCCATGTGGGAACTGGATTACAGAGCAACCACCATTTTGCCCTGCCAGAGCTCTGATATTATTATTATTAGATTTTTACCCTCTGGATTCCTCTCTTGGCCAGTCTGTCCAGCCAATTTAAGTTAAAAGATGTCCAGAAGGATGTCGATACACCAAAATTTTTAATAGACTGTGGGTGAGTGCCTTGAGGGCACAGTTAGTGACTTAGGGAGGGTTGCAGATCTAACCAACAAATAGAGATTTAGTATTACCAAACAGAGTTTAAAATATGCCTTAACAGGGAGTAATCCAGGGATGCCCAGCTGTATTCCTTAGCATCTAAGATAGATTTTGCATAGAGAAGGACACTACTACCTCATAGGCCCACCGGTCCTTCTTGAAGGAGTTAAACCAGGTATTTCAATCTCATGTGGGAGAATGAAAGGTTTTAGCCAGGTTTTGGTGATTGCAAGGACATAAGGGCACAGAGGTTTGTCCAAGCCGACTATTGACGTTTACGTGCACAAGGTTTAGCCCTTAAATTGCGATCCTATTGGCACAGAGTGGAAAGAAATATGTGAATGTGCAGAGGCAGATCCAGGGATAGGTTTGATGTCCCCTGCAGTGAGTAATAGCAGAAGTTTGCCTTACATAATAAGACAGCGTGTACCAGTTCCTATTTTGGTATAGGTCAAGGAAGATGAGCTTATATGGGTACCAGTATCCTAACTTGGCAAGGAGGTAGAGGGACCGGGTGGTTTCTTTGACCAGGAACAGCAAGGAGTGAGTATTCCAGCAGTGAGCCAGTCAGCACAAACAAAGAACATAATATATGGTTTGCCAGGGATGCACCTTTAAGGGCCATTGCTAAGCTTGTACTACAGGCACTGTAGTAGCACTACAATATGGGGAATACATACAAACTTAAAATTGAACTATGCCTGTGGGAGTTACAGGTTGAAGACAAAGGTGGGTGCTCAGCTGGAAGGACTAGCATGTGTAAAACCATATGAGTCAGCCAAGTGAAGCTCTATTTGTCTGTAGGTGGTGTACTTGTTTAGCAGACAGTAAAGGTGCAGCCTAGCTAGAGGACTGCAACAGTATTAATTATTTATTTATTGTATCAGAACTGCATACCTTTGAGTCAGTGACTCATTTACAAAGGCTCTGCATCAGAAAACATATAGATATTCAACATTAAACTTCACATATTACAGTTAGTTACAAACAGTGAAGTGCAGCTGCCTATAGATAGCATTGTCATGAGAGCTTCCAGGTTGTACATTGCAGACGATTATTCATTATTTACATTAAATTCAGGTCTTATATACAGTAAAATTACAACTGCCAGCTGGAAGCATGGCCGTACATCAGGCTGCACAATGAACATATTTATTCAAAATTACATTGCAGATTACATTTCTTTCTAACAGGAATATAGCTGCTACCAGTTGTAGCTTAGTCATAGGCAGTATCAATGGTCTATACTACGATGTAATTTACCAGGCTGGGGGGTGGGTTGGAGGCCTGGCACGCCAAGTGTGCCTTAGCCTGGGCGGTAAAACTTAAGGTTGGAATGTCTGTAAGTGGGCCTAAGGGTAAGGAGGCATACTCCTTCATGTTGAATCTGTTCTCTAAGGAGGTGTTTAAGTGGCCAATTTTGTTTCAGTGAGGATGGTATTGGGGAGGGCATTTAGCCAGAGGGTGCCTCTGTAACGAAGGGTCTTTGGCCCATTACTGATCTGCAGAGGAGGATCTGATAGCAGGATTTACTGGAGCTATGGGTACATTTAGGGGTGAGAGCAGGTTGAAGAAGGGTAGAGACCACGAGGTGCATTACCCTTAGTGATTTTCTTTGCAAAACACAGGTCTTGTATTTAAGCCTTCCTTCAAAATCAAGCCAGTTTATTAGGGTGAAGAGAGAGCAGGTGTGGGTCGGTACTCACAGCCAGTGACAAGGTGATAGGTCTTGTTTAATGATATCCTGACTCTTTGAAGGGCAGTGGAGTCAGCAGCCCATACCCCAGCATCCCATAGTCTATAAGGGACAGGATGGATGATGAGATGGCAAGCTGTAGGGCTTCTGGTGTGAGACAGTGCTTATGCCACTACAATAGGCCAATGCACATGTTTACAGTGGTGCTAAGGAGGCGGATATGTTTGTGGTAGTTAAGAGCAGCGTCAAGGGTTACTCAAGGTATTTGAAGGAGAATACCTGTTTAAGGGGTACCTGGTTGGAGTTGAGGATTTGCAGGGTCAGGTCACTGTAATTGTTCAGGAGTTAGCAAATAACATTACGTTAGTTTTTATAGTTAAGGACCAAATGGTGCTTGGAGAACCATGTTTCAGCTTCATCAAAAGACTGCTGTAGTATGAAGGGGTTGGGGTGGGTAGCAAAAGTACAGCGGCATCCACATATAGAAACAGTCGTCCAGAGCAGGCAGTGGGAAGGGAGTTAAGAAAATGCTAAAGAGGAGGGGCCCAGGATGGATCTCTGGGGTACCCAAGATGTGACTGAGAGACTGGAGGAGAGAACATTGTTTAGCCTGACCTTCTGGGAATGCCCACATAGGTAGTCTTCAAATCAGCCAACAGCATCACTGGTGAGCCCTAGTTGGGAGACTATAGCTAGAAGGAGGAGTGATGGACAGTGTCAAAAGCTTTGACAGATCTACAAATACCAATCCAGCCAGGTGCCCATTGTCAAGGGATATGGGAATGGTTAAGGTTAATTCTAGCAGTGCTGAGGTGGTGCTGTGACCCTTGTGAAAACCATGCTGTTCATGACAGAGAAGATTGTATTTGGTGTGGTGATCTGTGAGCTGGTCAGCAATGATTTTCTAGGGCCTTGGAGAGTGGAGGAAGTATGGAGATGGGGTGGTAGTTTCCTGGCAAGTATTGTCTCCACTTTTGCGAATAGGGGTGATGGGAGCAGTTTTCCATTTGGCAGGAAACTTTCCTAGACAGAGGGAGTGGTTAAAGATGCTGGTGAGGGGTGTAGTACTTCATCAAGTGTTAGGCGCAGTAATTTTAGATCGAGAGAATCACTGCTGAAATGGGATTTGATTAATGATTTAAGCAGGTAGGGTCTAGCCTCCAGTTGGGGAGATGGTTTTGAAATAAGGGGGAGCTGAGTGGTGAGGGGCTGGGTAAAAGGGTCAAAAGAAATTTGGGGAGCACACCACTGAGATTGGAGAAGAAGGTGTTGAAGACATTCGCAATGTGACTGGGGTGTGTGGTAATGTAGCCATTAGCAGCTGAGCTGAGAGGGAAGGGCGGATACATGCTTACCATTCAGGTCTTTTAAGTTATCCTACAACTTGTGTCCTGAGCCCCAGGAGGAGGTGAGGATGCTGATAACGATCAGCTTTGACTTTTCAGATGGCCCATGTATATTTGTTCCTGGCAGCTGATGGCTGCCTCTCGGTAGGCTTGCCAGTTTTGAGGGCAATGTGCCAGAGATTATCTCTTTGGTGCATCTGGTCTAAAATGGCCTTGGAGACACATGGAGTATCAGGGCATTTGATAGTGCATTTGGAGAGTGGTGCATAGATATCACAGGCAGCATTGAAAGGATAAATGAAATAGTCGAGGGCTGAGTCTATATTACAAGTGTTTTCAGTAGGTGACCAGCTCCAGCTTGCTAGATGGTGTTTCAGGTGCCGCAGCTTACCAGGTTTGAGATGGCACTGGATCACTGTTTTAGGCGCAAGTTTAACCTGCTTGCAAGAGCAGAGACATAGCACTGGTGAGTGGTCAATCAATACATTAGGTAAGACAGAGATCTTAGAGAATTTATTGGGACGATTTGTAAGAACTAGGTCGAGTAGGGTGAAGTACCTGTTGCAGGGTTTATGCAGGTGGAGGACTGGACTATTTGAGTGAGTTCAAGACGCGCTATGGCATCCTTTAGGTGGGCAGCAGAGGTGGAGTGCCAGTTGGTATTGAAGTCACCAAGTACAATAATTTTGGCTTTGGGCAGTAGTAGGGAGAGATGGTTAAGGACTGAGAGGAAAGTGACTTTTGGTTCCTGGGGGAATGTGGATGGAGGTGATGTAAATTGATTGTGGTGGAATGTACTCAAGAGGTGTACTATATAGAGAATACTGGATGGGCAACTATACAGAACCAGTGTGTTCTGCCACAGAGGATTCTGATTCCCTCTAACCTCGAAGTGAGCTCGAGTGGTCCATGGGAATCAGAACCCTGAGGTGGCAAAACACACTGGTTGTGCATAAAGTTGCTCATCCTATATTTTCTATAGTGTATACTACTGTGTGAAAAATGTGCTGTGTGAGTTCTTTGCTTTCAAATGAAACTGACTCATGCAGTCTCTAGGGTTCTAGAATGCCGTTATACCACAGTAGGGTAGAACAGCATTCCATGACCTTGGAACTGTGGTAGACCAGCATTTTGAAAGGGATGGGATTCTATACAGAACAACATTCCACTATATACTATAACTAATTATGCTGGGGTGCAAGGGAGGGTCACCCAGATGGGGATGTGTTCTGCTAAGCAGAACACTGTGAGATCCCCTCAAATAGGGAGGTATCTCTAGGTCAATCACAAACTGGAACTCAAATTGCAGGGCACCGAGATAGTGTAAGCAACTTTACCTAATTAAATTCTCAGGATTCCAAAGATATAAGGTATGCAGATAGGAATGTATTTATTTATTGAAAACTTTGATGATTACCTTTGAGCAAAAGTGCTCATTTACAGGTTCCTCATCACATAAATAGTCACAAAAACATTACAAGTAAAGTACAATAAGCAGTTCTAGCAGAAATGCAGTCAAGTAAGGCACCAATTGGCAGAACAATTACATAGAGTTTTAAAAAATGGATACAGATCATTGCATAAAAAGTCACAAGTTTTGTACAGTGAGAAACTGAATAAAATTGTGTAATGACCGGAACTGTGAAGGACTGCAAAGGCAGACTGCAAAGATCTTTTAAAATGATCAAACTTGGGAGATTCAGCAGTTTATTAGGCAATTCCTTTTTGTTTTTTCTTTTGCTGTTTTCTTTTGCTCTCGGTTGATGGCTGGGGGACCCACCATATCGGCTTAGTCCCAGTACTCACCAGGCAGCTGGACATCATGGGGCTCACGCCGAGGTGTTTTCCCTTGTGCGTTCACCTGTGATTCGTCAGAATGGAATCAGTTGTATAATGACCTTAGGGCATGGTTGTGTGCATTCCTGCCCCCACGTGCAGAGGTCTGCCGGCTCCGTCTGACAAGGCCGGTAGCATGGTCCCAGACTGCTGTATCCCCAGCCAATGCTATGGGTTGTTAGGCACCATGTGCCAGGTTCCTTCCCTTCCTGGAGAAAGTGAGCATTGCCCTGGATGCTCCACCTCCTCCCCGGCCGACCCTCCAACATCCGAGGTCCACTCCCAAACCCTGGTTGTCTAGGCAGCAGGTGGTAGCACTACCACTATGCTGACAGGCCAGCTCAGGCAATCCGTTCAACCAGTTAGCATCCCTGACAGCAAATGACCACTTTCCTAGCTAAGTATGCCAGAAAGGAGGCTTAAAGACATTCCTGGCCATGTTCCTGGTGTTATATTGGTTGGAGATGGTGTGGAAGCAATTTGTTAAAGTGGGGCATATTAGGCCCAAGAGCACCTTTTTGGCTAAAACAGGTCTGGAGCTTTATTCTCCTGGGTAAAGATAGCCAGTTAGTTGGTTTGTAAAGGGTACACTATGAGAGTGGTTAGCTTCACCAAGTACAAAGCAGTGCACCTTATTACAGACCAGCTTTGCTCTATTTAACACTGCATCACAGAGCAGCAGAATCATAGACAGAGGCGCCCATAATCTATAAATGACAGAATGGAGCTGACAACAATAAGGTGTTTAGCATCCCTGGTGAGATTGTTCCTGTTACAGTACAATCTGTCTGTTGTCTATTAGAAACAATACTCTGATATAGTCAAGTTAGTTATTTAGCACTGAGAGATACCCAGATGAGGTTAAACAACAATAATACCCTCCTATGTTCAGGAATACTTGTGTATGTGGTTCAGGCAAGACCAGTTATTCAAGGCACCCAGAGAGACATAAGCAACTATACCTAATATGCTCAAGCTTTTAATTAAACAAGGGCACCCAGTTAATGATGGGTAACTATGCCCTAATATTCTCAGCAACAAACAGTGTGATTGCTGGACAGCACAATTTATATTTCGTTTTTTTATATTTAGTTTTGTGCACAACAGAGCAATAAGGTCAGCAACAAAGTCTAGCAATAAGGTGTGTAACATAACCCAGCAAGAATCTGGGATAATAAAGCAGCTGTATCAAAGTAGATTCCACAGATAAAGTAACCAACAAGGTAGCTAAGCAACGGCTAACTTGGTCAGACATATTGGAACAAAGAAGCAAACAACATGAGGCCCTCTACTAGGTACCTTACAGCCTAGACCAATTTGCAACACATGCCCATAGTTTACAGTGAATACAGGGTTTAGCACACAGGTCAAACTGAAGACACATTACTCACCCGAGGAACTTAGGGCAGCAACTCTAGCTGACAACCCTCATCACAGATGACACTCATGATAGATGCCCTAGTATTTTGTTTCACCCTTTGTGCTGTGGCCCTTAGTGCTCTGGACCACAGCATGTAGGACTGATAGATAGGAATGGTCTTAGAGAAGAGGGAGCTCCTTCCACAGGCTCAGGGACACTGCTGATTGGTCAAGGCTGGAGGCTGGAGGAGAGTCTAGGCTTGTGCAGGGTCCCAGTAGCTGGCAAGGTGTCTGAGGTCAGCAGTCATGGGGAGGAGGAGTGGTAGCATGCTGGACCCTCACAATCCTTGGAGAGCTCCCAATGCTGGGAGGCATCTTTTAGTTGAGTTTAGTGGGCTTCTTTAACTCTGCCCACAGGTTATGGGATACCACTGATTCCTTCATGTTGGAGGCTGGAGGACTGGCTCAGCTTGCTCAGGGTTCTTGTGGTTGATGAGGTGTCCATGATCAGTGGTTGGTGGGGGTGAGCATTAGTAAGCTAATCCCCTCATGACCTCTTGGAGAGTTTGCAATGCTGGTGGCAGAATGGCTGCAGGGGAGCATCTTTTGTTTGAGTTTGGCAGGCTTCCATGGCTCTGCCCAGAGGCTAAGGGATGCCGCTGATTGTGCAAGGCTGGAGGAGTGGATCTGCTTACTGAGGGTCCTGGTAGTTGATGAGGTGTCCAATCTCAGCAGTTGGTGGAAGGAGGAAGCGGTAGCAAGCTGGACCCCCTCCACGACCCCTTGGAGCGTCCCTGATGCTCGATTGCTGAGGAACTGGATGGAAGGCATGACATTTTGCAGATTATTCCAAAATCTGCAATAGAGTGGACACTCAGGAGGATGCTGAGAGAATGTGAAAGGATCTTGGGAAACTCGAGAAGTGGTCAAGAGCATGGCAGTTTGGGTTTAATGCCAAAAGTGCAATGGCATGTGCCTAGAATCATAGGAACCAGGTGTTGAGTATAGGATCGAGTAGGTACTGACAGTCACTAAACAGGGAACCTTGGGGTTATCATAATTGTTGTAGGGTCTGTGTACACTGTGTGACCTTGCTATACTATTTCTGAATGTAAAATAAAGTGATTTGCTGATCTATTTCTTTATTTTTGTACAATACTAGGATAAGGGGCAGAGCTTAGCTCAGTCACATGGAGAATGTGAGCATAAATAGAGTGCTGTTTCATTCTAGAGTTAGTCTGGTGTCGGGTTTGGTGGGATGCTGACCCTAGAAAGTACCCTAGCCTTCTTGTAGTACAGCACACAGTGCTGTTAACAGTGTTACCTATTATTTTGATTGTATGATTTCTCTTTATTTTGTCGTCCAAGTTCGCTTTTGTTATCATACTGCTGCAAGAATAAAACTGCTTTGCATCCTGACAAGTGTTTCCTGAGTCTATCAATACCCACAGTCTCACAATAACTGATGTAGTCAAAATGGCAGGGCAGTGTGGCAAAGCAGTGGTTAAGGCTAGTGGAATGCTGTGGTACATATGAAGGGTATCTCCAGCAGGAGAAGGGAAGTGGTGTTGCTATTGTATTGTTTGCTAGTGAGACCCCACCTGGAGTACTGTGCCAAGGTTTTGAGGCTGCAGCTAAGAAAATGCATAGCAAGGATGAAGGCAGTCCATAGCAGGGCAAACTAAAATGGTGCAGGGGTTGCATGAGAAGCCCTACAAGGAGAGACTGTGGAATCTCAACATGTGTACCCTGGAAGAGAAGGCGTGAGAAGTGACCCGATAAAGACCTACAAGTGCCTCACAGGGTGAACAGGGTGCAGGACAGAGCCTTTTTCAAATACGAAAATGCACCAGGACCAGGGGCATGACATAAAGCTGTAGGGGGAGTTTAAAAGATCTGTGAAGACATATTTCTTCACTGAAAGGGTGTAGACACCTGGAACAGATTGCCAACAGAAGTGGTTAGGCAAAAAAGGCGGGGCTTCAAGCATGTGTAAGATAGATATAGGGGTGTATTAGAAAACAGGCAGGGGTCACCAGAAACAAGTTAGGGTCTACAGAGACATATTAGGCAGGAGCATCTGTGCAAACTGGGTGGGCCAAGTGGTCATTTTCTGCTGACAAATTCTGTTTCAAAGTTTCTATTAAAAAGCGGAACCATGAAAACCATTATCAAGCATGGATACTAAAAACACATTTATAATCATTACTGCTACTTAGAGTAATTTAAATATTATTTTATCAGAATCTTTTTCTTTCATTTACCTAACTGAACATTAATTTAGTTCTCCTGATTAGTCTGTCTTGCTTGTGTGGTCACCCCAGGCATTTGTACATGTTTTTAATCATGGACAATTTTGTCTATAAATCAAAGACAAACCATGGATGGAGTTATCATGAACAAAGATTAGGGACAGAACAGGGATGACAATGGATGTACACGGACAACCTTGTTCGTTCCTGAAAACATAGACAACTGAAAAATACTGTTGTGAGCATTGATTAAAATCTTTAGTCACCCTGAGTCTGTTGTCTCTGGTTCTTCAATGTCCTCATTTTGTTAGGATCAGAGACATTACATTTCACGTTAAACTATCACACTTATGAGAGGATTCAGCATTTCTCAATTAGTTACATATATGTTGATGTGTCGAACACAATGCCTTTCAAAATAGCTGCCTAGGATAAGTTTTGGATTGCATTGCTACAGAACAGTAGATACAATCAGAACAGAGCAGTGATCACTGGGATGGAGGTGCAAGTTCAAATAGGCGATATCACAGTACAAAAGTGTACAAAACAGGCAGCTCTTGAGCATAAGTGATAAAAACAACACATTGTGAATCACCAGTGCATTGCCAACTTTTATTGAAGTACCAATGGTACTAAAGTCACCAAATAAGGTATTTAAATTGTGAAGTAATTGTGTATTAAAATACAGTATACGGTACGTGGATTCAAACCACTGATCCTTTGCCTGCTTAGCAAACACATATTCAGTGTGCCTCTGAGCTGCAGGTAAACAGGCTGCAGTTCCTTTGGTGTAGAGGTTATGTCACACCTACAAAACAGGAGACTGGGCATCTAATCTGAGCAGGCAATTTACCTTCACAAATGGTTGTTCTTAGCTAAATTTATGTCTCATATAATTTAGTATCCCTCCACACAACCATGAATCACCACTCAAGTGAGTATTTTTATTCATTGGTAACTGGGTAAGGCCCACTAGGCACAATGCCTGTTTTCAGGGGCAACCTGGGAGAACTGAGGAGGTTAAATGACTTGCTCAAAGTCACACAGTATACAAGTGGAAATTGTTAGAATCAAACACAGGTCTGCTGGATGTACTAAGCTCATTCAGACCTCGTTATTCTAACCTTTAGGCTATACTGTCAGCCCTGAATTTCCATCTTACAAAAAATTGAAAATATATTTAAGTCCCTGCTCAGATTTGAACTGTATCTACCTGTATTTGAACCACTGATTCTTTGCTTGCTACACAAACCCACACTGTTAGTGTACCACTAGGCTACAGGTAAGTTTGTTACAGTTCCTATGATGTAGAAGTTATGTCACATTCTGCAAAACACAGGACTGGGGATCTAAACCCAGCAGGCAATTTACTATCACAGATTGTAATTCTTAGCTAAATTTATGTTTCATATAATTTACTATCCCACTTCACACAACCATGAGTCACTACTCAAGTGTGTTTTCATCTTAGAAAAAACATCGAAAAAATATTTAAAGAGCTCTGACACAGTTGAGACAATTTTGAAATGATGTAATATTCAGACATAACTGTAGCTTATATTATGTATTTTATTCTGTAATTCTCACCCTTATTTCCTCATTCTAGGGGTATTTGCATCAATACAATATCACTTGTCTTTGAGCTCTGTCTGCCTGCCTATACTTGTCATCATAACTCTGTTTATGACATCAAAATATGTTGCTGTGGAGATAATCATGATGTCATGAACAGGAGTTTGTGATGTCATCTGTACAAAGCAGCCTGAGTAGATAGAATCTAGTGAACAGGGATCTTGTTTTCATGCAACTGTTTTCAGTAATAAAGCACATGGGGAATTAATTACTGAAAATATATGAAGTACTAAAGATAATTGAATGGAGCTGAATATAAATCTTAATTTTTTCAAAGTTTTGATAATGCTGTCATTGTCTCTTTAAGGTCCTTTCAGATTCAAACTATGACTACCAATTTAAACCACTGATCCTTTGCATGCTAAGCAAACATACATTCATTGTGCCACTGATCTGCAGGTAAGGGGCTGCATTTCCTATGGTGTAGAGGTTATGTTACAACCTGCAAAACAGGTAACTGGGGATACTGTCCCAGCAGGGATTTACCTTCACAAATTGTTGTTCTTAGCTATTTCCAGCTCCACAGCATTAAGAATCGCCACGCAAGTAAGTTTCCTTCTTACAAAAAATGTTTGATTTCTTGCCAGGATTTGAACTACTAATTCTTTGCATGCTATGCAAATACACATTTAGTGTGCCACTGAGCTAAAACACAAGCAAATGAATTGCATTTCCTATGGTGCAGAGGTTATATCACAACCTGCAAAACCAGTGACTCAAATTGTATTCAGACCTAGACAAGCTTCACCCAAGACTCATTTAAGTGACCATACCATACTGTAGAACTAAGTTAAATTACCTGATAGTCTGTTATTTAGCTCTGATGAAACCACCCTTCACTACATCAGCAATGACATCTAACAATTTCTTTTCATACAACAACAGTTATAGCGAGAAAGAGAAAATGTGCAATACAGGGGATCAAATCCAGGTTTGTGTAGGTCTGAAACTAGCATCTAGACCTAAAAAGCCCTATCACTGACATAATCAGTGACATCATGCAGTCAGATTACTCACACTGAATGTAACCTTAAGCTTTACTAAATACACAATGGAATGCACATGACCACAATAGGTCGCGAACAGCTATGTTGTTGAAACTTAAAAACTATGCCAAACCAACATATTGATTTGGCAGGTTAATCTAAATTATAGTGAATCTATATACTCACAAGCAAGTACTGATGGCAACAGAGGCAATGTAGGTACAAACAAACCAAGCAACTGCTTGGGCACCAACACAGAAGGGACACACTAAATGAAAAGATAGAAGCAAAGACCAGATTGAAATAAATGCAAAAGTGTTAATATTAAAAACAATACTGTTGTTGCCACCTTTGTATTCATAGCATATTTACCACTTTTGGATTTGGTGGGGCAAAAGGAGGAGGGGTGACAGGAGCAGTGAAGAGGGCAGCACAAATATTCATGTTTGGGATGCCATTAGGTCAAAACCAGTCTTAGATGGCAGCATCCATTTCGTGTAATGCAGTATGAGTCATCTCATCTCTATATTTTCTCTCAGACAACCCTGGAGTGAGGATTTTCCTCTTATCTGAATAAAGGCATGACATTTATGCATAGCATCAACTTCTTATGAACTATTATTACATTTACAATTTCAGGATTCTTTACTTTTCAAAGGAATTCTGGCATAATGTATGTGCCATGCACAATGTAGATAGTTGCTATCTCCCACACATTAGTCAGCTCCTTTTCAGTACTAATCTAGGAAACTAGATAAGTTTCAATGTCTGTAAATGAATGATTGAAAGCCATTGAAATGGTACTGTAGTTGCAGATGCTATTAGGATTTATTTATAATTCTAGAGTGCCACAACCTCTCCAAACACTTTTACTCCTTCCACGTAAGCAATAATACCTGACAGTGTGGGTGGTATTGTGCTATACTGGCCCGATCAGGGGTGTAATGAGGCCTAACACTGCAGGCAGAGTGCCTTATAGCCCCTGGAAGGAGTTCAATGTGGCACAATACTATAACCCTGGAGGGTATTATTGTGCTTAAAAAATGGGCAACTGTATTTTGTATGTTTAGACAAATTATTTTAATGTTTAACTGTTGAAAGTGTTGGTTGTTTAATTTATTTTGTTATAAAATAGTTCCACCACCTGTATTAGGAAGCTGAGTTTTTGGATTGAGCTGAGGACATTTGTCCTATTGCAGCGTCTGTAGTTTTACCTAAGTGGCTGGTTACCATGTCCCTCCCTGCCACCCACACACACATGCTTTTGCTTTTCCTGTTTTTATTTATTCATTAAACATTGGTGCCTTATAAATTAAAATAAAATTCCACTTCTTGGGTGATTCGTTTGCAATTTCTGCTTTGGTTTGGTAGGCGGTTGCAGCATCAGACCTAGAAGAAACAATTGATGAGGGCCAATAAAAGCTGTGGAACTTACTTAAATTTTGGTTTAAGTGAAAGTAACGTCAGACTGAGGTGACAGCACCTTGATAGCACTACTATTGAAGGGAGATTTTAAGCCTTTGTTGCCACAGACTCTGCATACAGGAAATGCCAAGCATGGTCTGGAAATGGAGCAGTCATGGTAGGACCAGAGCTAACACTCACAGCACAGCAAGCAGGAAACTAAACAGAGGTACAACTATTTCTTTTTTAAATATAGATGTGACTTTGGGTTGGAAGTGGGATAACAAGTAAAGGTGTGGATGGCTTGCTGACACGAGTGGGGGTGAGACTCTCTTGCTTGCTAACCAAGTCAACAACATGGTGACATATCAACATTAAAATTCTAACTGGCATCATGATACGCGATGCTGTTGGCATAGCTGGCAGTTGTTTTCTCAGGGCTCTGTTGTAAAATATACTAGGGCTCTGAGTAAGGAACTGTCCAATCAGAAGTAAAGATTTTATATGTCCATTTTCTAATGAAGAATGGCCTGCCTTGCAACTACCATGTGTTATGTAATTGTATACCATATTTATTACTGATCTGGATCTACTCACTGGTTCTGCTGAAGTTGGATTGTTGTCTTTAATTGCCTTGTATCATTTCATGAATTTACCATGTAATTGTGAATTACCATGAAACTGCCTTGATGTTTTCTGCAAAACTGACATGCAGCTAGATATGCTATTTCAGTTCTAAATCTTATTCAATTTCTGTAGCATTTGTTTGTCTTGCCCAGGATCTCGGGAAAATAAGCATTTCTCAACAGAGCTTTCTCCTGGTAAAACAAATACAGTACAAATACATAATAAACCCAATCTCAAACTTCCACTGGTTCCTCCATTGCTTTCTGATTGCACATTCTGGCTTGTTGTTAATGCTTCTATTTTTCAACCCATTTATCAATCAACCAGTCGATTAGTCAGTCCCTTTTATTTGTATATCACCTAATCCCAGAGACTTAAGGTGCGAGTCATAAAAGTACAGATTAAAATGGTGAAAGTGTCTGCAAGATCTGTTTAAAAGCCAGTAAAATATGAATCAACTAAAACTCATAGGCAATAACATGTTATGAGGGTTGGTAATGGGGATGGCAAATGAATAAAAATGTGTTTCCGCTGCTTTCTTGATGGTCTCCACCTTGGAGACAATACAGAATCAGAAAGGGAGCTCCATATTTGGGAAGTCACTATAGCAAAAGCTTTGCTCCTAGATGACTTCAGATGAGCATGTAGAACCCCGATTAGGTTCTCTTCTGCAGAGCAGGGGACATTCTGGAGCATGTAGATGCAGGAGACCTTTAGTGAAGTGAAGATCCACTTCATGCTGGGCTTGAAACCAATCATCAGACCTTGAAGGTAGTGTGCCATCATACTGTTAGTCAGTGCAGACCCCACAGCACAGGTGTAATAAGATCTGAAGTGCTTCTTTCCAGCAGTATGGCTTTGTGCTATTTCCATTGCCACTTTTAAGTTACTTCTCAGAGACTCTACAAACCTTCAATAGTCTTTGGCATCCTCTCACAGTACATTCAATCAACATAATGTGTTAGATTATCAAACAATGTCAGTATTTAAGCAATAAACTCTGAATCTGAGGGCCTTTCTAGGAGGATAATAAGTGGTGGGAGGAGTTAGTCCAAAAGCATAGATGAGAAGATGCAGTGACAGGCAGTTATGTAAGGTCTCTTAACCCCAGTAATTTCAAGTAGTCCTGCTATGATGATCTGAATGAATTCACTCTGAGAATCCATACCACTAAAGTACTGTTCCCATAGCTTCTTGACTCCTGACTACTTTTTGCAGATTAGCCTGCACATCTTAGTGAAATGATCAGTGGCATCAATTGCACAGCACATTAACTCTCTGGTTCCTTCCTCCACTTCTGACCAAAGTCAGTGCACAAAGGCACCAAATAAATTCATGACTGTAATAGACAGTGTGAAGATCCCAGGTTCAAACACTGCTCAAGCCAAAATTGTTCAAACTGTATTTTACAAAAACAAAGTACAGTGTTCATCATGGAGTGTAATTGCAGTTCTCATACTTTTATTTATCAAAGCAGAAGGAGGCATATCTAAAGGGTCAAGGATAACAACCAAGGACCCTGGTTTTCCATTTTGCCAGAAACACTGATAAAATCATGGACTCCTGCTTGGTTTGCAGATTCTGAATTCTTGTACTGGTGCCTCACAGAAATTGCATGCTACTGCAGAATCCTAAGATTTCAGCATCTTTTAATTTTTTTTATTTTCTCTTTTTCCCCTCTTTTCCCCACAGCTAGCCACCATACATCAGCCTGGTCAAGGTGCCCCATGCTTCCACCTCTGGGACACTTATGCTCATCACTCCAGTACCCTGGCTTACCCCCAGAGGGCAGGATGTGGCACCCAAAATGCCACATGACTAGTAACTGCCTGGGAGGCAGTACCCAGAGGCTAATCAAAGCCGGGGCAGGCTTCAAGCAGCTGCAAGGAGTTTTCCTTGCTTTTGACAGGGGTGGGGACATGCAATGATGTCCAGCATCCACCTCACCCATCAGATGTTGGTGCCAGGAGCTGCACTAACCCCCAGCTTCCACTAGGGGTCCATCGAGCACTGAGCATGGCCCGCACCCTCCCCACAGAAGGCGAGAAGTCCATGGGATGCTCGATCCTACTCCCCCTGCCGTCCCTCCAGCAACTCGGGTCCACTCCCCAAACCTGGGTCACTGGCATCGCAATGGAAATCCAACCGCCGCGCCGTGCGCCATTATTTTCTTTCTATGCCCCTTCTCACAGCATCAGTCTCCACTTTTCAGAGATCCCTAGGCTGGGTATCCCTTATTTCACCCTAGGTAATGCTCAGGAGCTCCTGTTTGCCTGCCCCATCCTGTCTGGGTTGTACCCACCAGGTGAGAAGGGAGGGACCTCAGGTCACCCCTCCACAGTCCCTTAGTGTGTGTTAGGTAGCACAGTGGGTCCCTAATGGAGCCTGGTTATGAAGTCTGGGGCAGCTGGGTCCCTTCTACCAGTGGCCAATGTTGGGTGATTGTTCCTGGTTTTCTGGTCTCTGTCCCTGAAGGCACTGGCACTTGAGGGGATCCAAGGAGGTACGGCACAAAGAGACATGCCACTGCTCCAGATCCAGCTAGTGTCCTCCCTCCCAGCACCCTGCAGCCTCATTGTACAACCACCCGTGGTCACTCAGGTGGCGGTAAAGCAGGGTGATCTGCAGCCCCACCCTCCCGAGGAGGAGAGCAGCCCCCAGGTGCTCAATCCTACTCCCTGGCCTGATTTCAGCATCCTGAGTTTGCTTCTGACCCGGGTTGATGGCACTGCAAGCAGTTGCGCTACCGCAGTGCCAGCAGGATGACCCAGATTTCAGCATCTTAAAATGAATGCTGCTGTGCTTCACATTCTTTCTGCTTTGCTGCATATAGAATCAGTAAGGAAACCACCAGCACTGCTTTGTTGTAACCAGCCATTCAGTTTAACCACCCATGCTTCCTACCAATCTCTCCATCAGCTGAGGACTGCTTTCCTTCCTTAAACCACAATTTTCATTTAGTATGTGGCTAAATGTGTTCTACTATTAATATTACACTGGATGATACAAAAAATACAAGTATCAGCACACAAGGGCAGGGCCACTGGAAAACTGTGGAAAAGTAATCTGAAATTACAGAGATTTTTGCAAAACTTGCTGGAAATTGCAGGAGTTCTACTGCAGACCCTGATTGCATCACAATAAATCCTTTACTGTTTTCTGCAGCATATATTAGTCAGCATAAGAAAAACGTATGTTCCTAACATGAATCCTAAACAGATAAGATGTGCTGCCTGTCTTCCAAAATGTAAAACATCTGCCTCATATAGTGCTAAATAGATTCTATTTAGTGAGCCACAGAAAATCAATATTAAATAAATCCAGAAATTGTATCTGTTTCTGGATGTAGAATAATAAAGCCTGATCAAAAACTATTTGCAGCGCTCTGTCAACTATTCACCCACTTTGGTGTAAGAAAAATAAGCAGATGGAGTGGCAAATAATTCGGTTTTGGTAAAATGTTGTAAAGTGTTTAATGTTCATAATTTGCACTGTAAGTACTCTGCACTATTATTGAACTCATTTATTAAAACATTATATATGGGTGTTATTATGGCTGGCAGTATAGCCTAGTGGTTAGAGTAACAAACAGTGATTGAACTAGATACATCTAACAGACTTGGGTTTGATTTCCACTACTTCTACTTGCATACTGTGTGACTCCGAGCAAGTCACTTAACCTCCCCAGTGTTCCAGGGTCACCCCTGAAAACAGGCAGTTCTACCTAGTGGGCCTTACCTGGTTTACAAAGAATATAAAAAATGTCAATATATATGTTTACTACATCATACATTTGTCAGGGTACCATGTAATGTATCTGACTGAGTTTTACTTGGGCTGCAATGATTTTGTATAGGTAAGATAAATGTTCAGATACATTTTATGTGTTTTATAACTACAACATATTCTTGTTCTGACATTAGTGAAAGGAAAAAGATAAGGAATAACTTAAAAGGATAAGGAAGGAAGGGTAAGTACAGAGAACGATGTAAAGAAAGCAGGTATGCTGAATTAATACTTTTGTGCAGTGTTCATTCCTAACACGGATACAATTTAGAGGAGGATACAGGGACAGACTTGAGTTGGGGAGGATAACAATAGAATGGGTATGAAAGGGACTGGAGAACCAAAAAACAATAATTCCCCAGGGACAGACGGGATTCTCACTAGGGTACTAATGGAAAGTAGACAGGTGAAAGCAAATCCACCTGTATTCCTCTATGGAAAATCAGTAGTAACAGGTGTAGTGCCAGAGTACTTTAGGGTGGAAAGTGTGGTTGCCTTTCACAAAGGGAGTGATGATGGAAACTATTGGAAACTGCACTCTAGTGTGCATTTTATCAATACTGGAAACTTCTGAAGACAGTAATTTTTTTTTATCAGTATTTTCTGCTCCCACTGGCTAGTTGCCCCATTTGAACTGTGCCCCCACCCCATCACCCACCACCTCAGTGTCTTACTTTACTTTGAATTCTTTCAACAGGATCTGATTGGAGATGCCAGTCACTGGTATGGGGCCTGTAGGGACTTGCCATCTTCCAGCTATGGTTGATATTTTCCTCCATTTTCTTCCCATGGGGCCACACGCATACAATGATGCATTGTGCCTGATCGACCTCCCAGGAGACAACCCTGAGTCCAACTGTGGAAGCCATTTCTCTGTTTACAGTCTTACTGTGCTGCCATCCAGATTCTTTCAGGTGACAGCCAATCAGTGGGATACACCAGCTCCCCTCCTCAAGGAAAAATGCCTTACAATGGACTCTCAATCCTCACTCATCCACCCATCCCTTGTACAACCTGTGTCCATTCCTAAACCTAGTTCACCAGCATAGCAGAGGTAGCTCTTCTGCCACGCTGCCAGGCTGCTCTGGAGACAATTATTAAAGAACAGATAGTCACATTCTTAGAGGAAAATGGCTTAATGTATGAGAACTGTCAAGGATTCAATAATGGCTGGTAATTTCAGACTAACTGAATGGATTTTTTAATGTAGTGACACAAGTGACAGACAGGAATCAGGCAATGAATCTACTATACCTGGATTTAAGCCAAAGCCTTTGACTCAGTGACAGATACAGTAAAAGCCTGGTTAAGAAGGTGAGAGACTGAGCTCTGAAGAGGGAAAAATAACAAGATAGCTAAAAACTGGCTGATAGAATTCAAAGAGGCGATGATTTTTATATTTTCAATTCTTTTATGCTCTACACTTTGGCAGGGATATTCCCCAACTCAGTGCCTGCATACCCAACACCAGTATCCCTAGAATCCACCTGGAACCTGAAGCCCAGGGTTTACCGCCTACGGTGGGCACCCAAAGGGAGACCAAAAGCCACCAGTAGTCCTGGGGCTGGCTGCAACATCATTTGGCACTGGTTTGGTGGACATTGCTCTGTCCAGAGTGCAGGGTTTTCCTTGTTGCTACCCCAAGGCATGGATGTGCAATGACATCTACACCCAGTCATGTGCACTTCCGCCATGACTAGGGGTGTCTCAGAGGTTGGTCCTGAGACCCATCCTGTTTATTAAGTTTATCTGTGACATAAGAAAGGGTTTCTAGGGCAAGATGAATCTATTCATAGATAATACCATGTCATGGAGAGGCTGACATTGAAGTAGGGATTAACATCTTGAGACTGGATATAAGGAGACTGAGAAGTAGTACAGTGTTTACTAGTTAAAATTTAGGGCAAAGAACCACAAGGAAGGTGATGGACATAAAAAGAAAATGCAGAAACAGTATTCTATATTGATGGCAAGCTGTAGAGCATATGGAGAAGAATGGGACCTGACATTGGTTATCAGCAATAACCTATAGTGGGTTGCTCATAACAACATGGTATATGGGAGGGCCAATTGAAGGCTGTGGTACAGTGGAAATAGATTACTAGCAGGAGAAGGGAGGTGATATGGCCTCTGTATAGATCACTGTTGAGACTGCATTTGGAATACTGGGTCTAGTTCTGCAAACTGCACCAAAGGAAGGACAAAAATATATTGCTCTGAAGGGTTGCTAAGATGAGCCTTGGTCAGCAGAGTAAGGCATATGAAGAGAGGTCTAAAAGTCTCATATATTCGTGGAAGGACAGTAGGAGAGGGGACATGCTAGAGACTACCAAGTTCATGAAAGGGTTCAACAGACAAGACACATCAGATTTATTCATATAAAAAAACTTGCACCCCTCAAACTTGAGAGGGATGAAGGTTCAAAAGGACATTAGAAATAATTACTTCACGAAAGGAGTGATGGATGGGTTGCACAACCTTCATGAGAAGGGTGGAGGAGAAAAACAATAGCAGGATTTGAGAGGAAGTCGGACACTTGCTGTACAAAGGAGCTGTCATGGGGGATGTAGAGGTGAAGAGATGACTTATAGGGAGGAAGAAACCAGAACATCTCCAGGTAGGGAATCTTGGGATAGACTAAATGGACTGGTCAGGTCTTTCTTTGTCACTTCTGTTTTATAATTCTAATATTTTCTAGTGCAGCTTGGACTGGGGCTCAGGGATTCGCTGATTACCGTCTCTCAAAATACTGCACATATAGTATTACCAAACATTACAGTCAGGGTTGATAAAATAAAACCATTGATGTCCTAGTGCAAAGACCTATGTTGTCCCTGAAGGCATACACTATCCTGCACCTTCAACAACATATTCATTAAATCCTAAGGCACCACATATTAGTAGTCATTCTTTCTTGAAACTGGGGACATAGATGTCCCATACAACTCTACCTCATAAAACATAAGATATTCCCATTGTTTCAACAGCCTTCTAGCTTCAAATTATTTGTTGCACTATTCCTGTTTGAGGGGCACCTGTGTCATCTCCACCTAGAATATAGCTCATACAGTTGTCTGGTTTTGATGCTGTGTTTCCCAAAGTGCCTGTAATGAAAACAGAGTATGCTATTCACAGGAGGCCAGCTGTTGCCCAATATGGGTTAGTTTCCTCATTCTCAGCCTTACAGCATTTTCTCATCATTTTCTGTCAGTTTTGCTTCTTAAGATAGCATCCACGTCCTTTGTTTCTGTCTATATTTCCTTCTCCTTATTGACCTAACTGCCCCATCTGAACTGGTCCCCTAAGTTCTGCCACTCATCTTTGGGACACTCTTGGTGTCCTCCACCACAGGATCTATTAGGAGATGCTCAGTTGCCAGAGCAGGGCCTGTGGGGACAGGCCATCATCCACCCGTGGTCAAAGGTTTTTCCTTCATTTTCTCCCATGAGGCCACATGTGTACAATGACATGACGTGCACACTCCACCTCTGTAGAGACACCCCAGGCATCTGATTTTGGGAACCTTTCCCATGAGGTCCCACTACACTGCCAATCAGATTCCTCAATGTGGCAACTACCCAGTGGGACATGTTAACCTCCATCCCGAGGGAGGAGGGTAATCTAAGGAGCACCTAATCCTCCCTCCCTGGCCAGCTACAGAGAGACTTCATTCTGTGTCTGAACCCAGGTCTCAGGTGTAGCAAGTGGTAGCACTACTGGGCCAGCCATGTTCACTTCATTTTGCCCTGTGCTTCTGTTATAGCCTCTGCAGCTGTGTGTCTCTTGCTGATGCAGCAACCCACACTTTGGTGTACCTGTAAATGATGTCTGTACTACCTCCTGAAAGTGGTTGGTCCACTGGAAAAATCCAGACTGTGACCTCATGTAAACACTGCAATACTTTTGTTTGTTTACTTGAAATCTGGTGGGTCCATGGGCCAAGACCCGTTTTTGTATTTTAAGCAGGGCTCCTTAAAGGTCGAAAAACAATTGACCTTCTAATGCAAGTTTTACAAATGTCTCCTTACTGAGTGCATCAATAGTATTCTTGGTTCCTCAACTATACCAGATATCAAAGTTGTATGGAGCTAGTTTAAGTATTCACTTTTATCCTGCTTGGGATTTCGTTATATATGTGTAGGTCAGTGGATTATAATCTGTCTACACATTTAACTAATACCCATACTTTTAAAGACCACACATTTTGCCTGAGCTCCACTCAAGGACTTCCTGGTAAATGCTATATGGCATTTATTTTTCTTTCCTTCAAAGACATGACACAACAAGCTCCTAAGCTATGTGGAGATTCATCTATAGCCAGGATAAATCATCTGTAAAATGTAAATGATCCAACACTACTGAGTCTAACAAAGCAGCCTTGAGGTCCTGATAAGCCTTATTGCATGCAGTTTTCCTGACCTCTGAGATTAATTTGCAAAATGTTCCTAACTTTTATTGTGCTTTGCCACCACAGCCTTTTCTTTTGGCCCATCCATGAGATGGGACAATGGCTATAACAATGGAATAACAAAAACTGATGCAATCCTGAAAATATTTAGGCAATAAGGCATGACAGGGTGTGCGTTGTTGTGGGATATACACACCTTGGGAAGTGAAGCCCAAGGTGAAGATGATATTTACATATCCAAGTGCCATTATACCTCAATTATGCACACCCTGGAATGCCTTTTTGCAATCATAAAATGGCTTCCCTGATTTTTTATCTTAGGACTAAGTAACTGTGGTTCAGAAAGTTAATCACTTCTGACCTGTGCTGTTGTGCTGGGATAACAGCACTGTCATGTGACTGAATTCCACCAATCACAGCAAAGTATTTTTCTTACCCATTTTATAATGTAGATAACCATCCCAAGGAAGAACTGGATCTTCTTGATACAATCTGCTTCCATGAGATATTTCTGGAAAGTTGCTTTTGCCTCTGTTTTGCTGAGATCAACAGACACGCCATGTTATTCAAATGATGCAAAAGTCTTACAGACCTCCTTGTTTCTGGGCATCAGCTTTATGCTGCTGATCTCTCTCTCTCAACTGTATGAATACCATTTCCAACCTATTCAGGGCCTCCTCTTCTGTTAGTGCAAGTACCAGAAAATATTAAGGAATGATATCAATTTGTGGATGTTCTATTCCAATAAGTTGTTTAATATCACACACATAAGGGTAGTCAGGCTATTGCAACAGCCTTGTAGTAATCAAGTATATTCATAGAAGCCTAGAACAGTGGTAAAAGTTGTATGCTTTTTATTTTCCTCATGTGTTGGGGTATTATAGAATCCAAAGGTAAAGTCCATCGTATTCAAGAATGCATTATCCATCTAGGGCCACAAGGCAGTCAGCCCGATGCTGGAGGTGTGGGCATCCTTGATAGTACAAGTATGAAACTACCCAAAGTCTGTACAAACTCACACATTCTCCATTCTTTTTTACAAATCAGGGCCAGTGATGATGCACATTCTCTGTAGGATGTATGGATGATGGCTTGCCCTTCCTTTCTGTCAACACTAGACACAAAATTTTATAATAAACAGGTGGAACCTTCCTATAGGCAATCTGAAAGGACTCTCATCCGTGTGTGGGATACAAAGAACACATGTATTTGCTTCCCCATAATCTAGCTGGTGTCTGGAGAAAATCTATTCATATTTCATGGTCATCTTGGCTGCATTTCTCCTCCAGAAACTAGATATATTGCATGACTGACTATCTAAATCACTTTATCCAGCTCCTCCTGTTCTCTTTGTCATTCTGCTCTTTGATGGAAGTTGCACAGGCACCATCATCAGCCACCTAGGTGTTAGTAAGTATAAGTATATCTGCCTAATTAAACTCACACTGCAGATTCATACTTTCTAACGTTAGATAGAGAAAAATATCTACTAACTTAGCATTCCATTCATGGGGATATGTTTTCTGACAGACTGGTGACCTTTAGGGAATCACACTGAACTCCCCACACAGGTGTAGCTGTTCTTCCAACACTTCTATTTTGTGTAGCATGTACTGGCAGCAGTTGGCTCACAATGACTCTGCTGACAGCAGAAACTTCACTGCCAATGGATAATCTTCCCATACCAAATGTTCCTCATGAGGCAGCAAGGTATTAGCCTTTGTCCTGTTGGAGTGCTTGCTTTCCTTGGCATTTTGCTCCCTCTCTACTGTGTGAGACCAAATAGAAGATCCAGAATTTTCACCTTCCATGCACCACATTTATGTCAGTCTTGGGACACTATTCCACTACTCTGGGGTAGTCTTCATTTAATATATGAGATGTTTAGTCAGGTTGGTAACCAAAATTGAACTGTTCTTCTTACCACATATAACCAGTGTTGGCATACCATCGTTTGTTCATAGACTTTAGTTTTAACTCATATATGACTTTTGGATGCACCTGACTGTCCCTGTATCCAACAATAACTACACTCCCATATTAAATTCTTGGATTATCCAGAATGCTTTCATTAATTAGCAATTCCTCAGGATGATCATTTAGGGTACAGCCATGGAGTCACTATACAGCATGGCCTCAAGCTTTTCCCACCCATTAACTTCCACAGAGTTATAAAATAACTGGTCATTACAGTGTATGGCAACATCTGACTACTAGCCAGTATGACTTGTTTGTGTTTTAAGGGTACTTTCACAATATTGAACATACTGTACATGCACTCTAGATCTGTTTCTTCTGGGTTGAGGGTACTGTCTCCATTCCCACTTCCCTTCATCACATGGACACCCCAATCATTCTGACCCTGAATACACCCTTGTCCAAAACCTGTGGCATAGCACTTAAAGTATGATTACATAGAAACATAGAAACATAGATTTTGATGGCAGATAAGGACCGTTTGGCCCACCCAGTCTGCCCATTTCCTACCTAATGGATAAGCTGCAGATCCTAGTTAACCAGCAACCTACTTCTTCCTACCCCCACCCCTAGAATTGCCTTATGACTGTCCCATGTTGCTTGAATTCCACCACTGTTTTGACTCCACAACCTCCTCCAGAAGGCCATTCCATGCATCCACAACCCTCTCTGTGAAAAATACTTCCTTAAGTTACCTCTGAGCTGCCCCCTTCTATCTTCAAATTGTGCCCCTTGTTCTTGCACCCTCTTTTTTTGAAAGATGCTACCCTCTCAGACTTTGTTGATTCCCTTGAGGTACTTGAAAGTTTCTATCATGTCCCCCCTCCCCTCCTTTCCTTGAGGCTATACATATTTAGCTCCTAAGTCTCTCTCTTCATGTCTTCTGGTGCAGACCCTGCACCATTTTAGTTGCCTTCCTCTGGACAGCTTCCATCCTGTCTATGTCTTTGCAGAGATTGGGTTTCCAGAACTGCACGCAGTACTCAGATGGAGTCTCACCAACTGTCTGTACAGAGGGATAATAACTTCCTGTTTCTACTGGTGATGCCTCTCCTTATGCATCCCAGTATCCCCCAACCCTCCTTGCTGCCCTCTCACATTGCTTGCCCACCTTTGGGTTATCTGATATGACTACCCCCAGGTCCCTTTCCATTTTTGTTGTTGTTAGTATCTCACCCCCACTGTGTACTCTTCCTCTGGGTTTTGTTTCCCAGGTGCATTACCTTGCACTTCTTAGCATTGAATCTAAGCTTCCATACAGTTGACCATTCCTCTAACCTTGCCAAGTCCCTTCTCATCCTTTCCACCCCACCTTGTGCAACAACTCTGTTGCAGATCTTTGTGTCATCTGCAAAGAGACATACTTTTCCTTCCAGTCCCTCTGCAATGTTGCTTGTAAAGACATTGAAGAGGACCGGTCTAATACTGAACCCTGCAGTACCCACTAGTAACCCCCCATTTCTTCAGAGTGAACTCCATTTACTATTACTGTCTGTGTCCTATTCTCCAGCCAATTCTTTACCCAGGCTGTCATCTTGGGACCCACTCCCAGGCTGGCTAACTTGTATATTAATCTTTTGTGTGGGACTGTGTCAAATGCCTTGCTAAAGTCTAGGTAGGCCATGTCCACAGCCCCTCCCTGATCTACTACTTTGGTCACCCAGTCAAAGAAATCTATCAGATTTGTCTGGCATGACCTTCCTGCTGTGAATCCATGCTACCTTGGGTCCTGTGCCCCTCTGGCCTCTAGATACTCAACAATTCTTTCCTTCAGAAGTGATTCCATCATTTTCCCTACCACTGAGGTTAAACTAATAGGTCTGTAGTTTCCTGCTTCTGCCTTGCTCCCACTTTTGTGAAGGGAATCACATGCCCTCCTCCAGTCCTCGGGTACCACCCCATCCTCCATGATTTGTTAAAGAGGGTAGTTAGTGGTGTCACTAGTTCTACCCTTAGTTCTTTTAAATTCTGGGATGAATCCCATCAGGCCCATTGCTTTATCCACCTTCAGTTTTAAGAGTTCTTTCAGAACCCTTTCTTCTGTAAATGGCTAGTATCAACTTCTGTATCCAGAATGTTTCTGCTGTTTGTTTTAGGTACCTCCCCTCTTCCTTTGTAAATACTGAGCAAAATATTTGTTTAGTATCTCTGCCTTTCACAGTCACCCTCTTCCCACCCTCCTCCCTTTATTAAGCCTCACTAACCCTCCTTGGTCTTCCTTGGCTCCTGATGTACCTATAAAGGTTTTATCCCCTTCTTAACTGAGTTGGCTATCTTTTCCTCGGTTTGGGCCTTTGCTGTTCTGACTGCCTTCCCAGCATCCTTTTGCTTTAACTGATACAGTTCTCTGTCCTGCTCCTTCTGTGATTCCTTGTACTTCCTGAATAGCTTTCATTTTCTCCTGAACCTTCACTGCCACTTCCCTTGAGAACCACAGTGGTTTCTTACATCGTTTTGTTTTGTTTATTTGCTTCACACAAGGCTCGTTACCTCTGTGATGGCAGTTTTATTATTCCCCATTGTTCTTCCACCCCTCCTTCCTGCCCATTTGCAAGTGCATTCCTTAGGCACTCACCCATTTGGCAAAGTCAGCCCTCCTAAAGTCCAGTACTTTTTGCCTCTGTGGCTTGATTCTATTGCTGTGTTTATTGAGAACCATACTGTTCGATGGTCGCTAGTTCCCAGATGGCTACCCACTTCTACATCTGTGATCCTCTCTTCATCTCCATTTGGAGAGAACCAGGTCTAAGATTGCTCCCTCTCAGTGGGCTCCAATACTAGTTGTCTAAGGCATGCCCCTCTGGGGCATCTAGAATAACCCACTCTTGAGTGGCTGCTGCAACTGCACTCTAGTTAACATCTGGCATATTCAGATCACCCATCAGCAATAACTCCCCTTTTCTGCCTTTCTAAGAATTCTTTCTATCAATTCCTTGTCCATTTCCTCCCCTTGAGAGAGGGTCTGTATACAACCCCTCTGCAGATTGTTGTGCCATTGCGGTCTCCAAATTTACCCACAGAGCTTCTTCTCCTCCCTGTTTTTCCCTTTTGTTCTGTTGCTTTGATTCCTTCCCTTATGTAAAACTACTCCTCCTCCTCTTTTACCCTCCCTGTCCCTCCTGTAGATAGTGTATCCTGGTATGTTTATGTCCCAGTCATGGTTTTGTGTGTACCATGTTTCTGTGACTGCACGATATCCAGATGTTCCTCCTCCATCAAGGCCACTAATTCAGGAAGCTTGTTACTCAGACTATGAGCATTGGTACTCATTGCTCTCCATTTTTGATGGCTTTACCTTCTTTTGCAGCATCCCCACTGACCTTTCTACCTCAGTCTTTTTCTCATTTAGTACCCTGTTTTGTAGTGAGATGCTGGGATTTTCTGCTGCTTATCAGTGCCTCCCCTTGACTAGTTTAAAGCTTACCAATGAAGCATTTAAACTGATTGCTCGAAAGACTTGTTCCCTTCCTGGACAGATGCAGACCATCCTGCCAGTATAGGCTGGTGTCCCTCCAGGTGGAACCCCAGTCCCCAATGAAGCCAAACCCCTGTGCTCCACACCATTTTTCCAACCATTCATTAAACTGCATGTGCAAAGTACCCTCGCCTCACTCATGCCATTGACAGGCAGCACCTCAGAAGGATATTGTGTGTGCTACTTGTCATAGGCCCTCCCCAATTCCACAAAGTCCTTCTGCACTGCTCTAATCTCATGATGAGGCCAGGTCATTTGTCCCTAGGTGGACAATGATGTCCAGCTCAGACTCCTGTGCAGCTGTTCTTGTGATCCTGAGGATGCACTTCCTGTCTCTCCAAGCCATGGCACCAGGCAGGCACCTTGCTTCAGTTTTTCCTGCACCCCCAGTTCTACCCCTAATAACTGGAGTCCCCCAGCAGGGCTGCTTCCTTTCCTTGTGGTGTCCTCTGCCTCCTTCCTGTGGGCCTCCCTTGTGACAGTTGTCCTCAGCCTCCTTAGTCTGCTCTGCGGGTGCATACATGGGGAGCTATGCTCCCCCAGAATGGTGTATGGATTGTGGTGTGGAACAACTGACTGTGAGTGCCTCTGTTCCACCATCCTCACCCTCCCTGAGCCCACTGTGGTCCAACTGCTGTGCTTTCTTCGCAACCTCTGAGGTAGTGGTGGTGGCTCTGGTGCTCCCTGGATGGGGAGGTTCCCTTCCTACCGTCCATTGTGGCCTGGAAGAAGGTTCCCTTACTACTGTCCAGAGTGGCCTGAAGGCAGGGCAACTTCCTCCCTCAGGGCAGAGAGTTGTCTGCAAATGGGGCAGCATCTCAGCCTCCAGAAAGACTCCTGGAAGACTGCTGACCCACAGCCATTACATTGCACTACTCCCACATTTTGTGTGTGTGTGTGTGTGTGTGTGTGTGTGTGTGTGTGTGATTGGTTTGTTATATAGAAATATATATATATTATACAATGTGTATGCTTATATTGTCAGTGCAGTGTGCTAGAGAGGATATGATAGTAATATACCTTGCACTCTTGACACTCTTGAGGAAATGATGTCAGAACCCCAGGTATAAAGGAACTATTTCCAGGGTGGATGGGGTGAGGGGTGGGAAGGGGTTGGGCCTGAACTGTGCCCTCACAAAACAATCAGCTAAAAGCTCTGACCCACCGCTGCGATGAATGCCTTCCTGTCAGCAAGATGCCCTACCCAACAATTTGACAGAGAAAATACCCTGCTAATCAAACAGAGAAAAATTCACACATCCAAGTCAGACACAGGTAAACCTCCCCAGCCCCAAAACAGACCTGGTGGTTTGTGCTCTGAAAGCTATCAGCCCCAAAATAAGTCAGCTGTGCTTTAAACTCTTCCTGCACTGAAAATCTTAAAATTGTAACAAACAAATGTAAACCTAGATCCACCTCCCTCTGTTGCTTGAAAGACTGTCTTTTCCTGTTTCACACTGCAGGTTTTGCTATGACAACTCCTTAACCACAGTAACTTATTTAAAAATAGTTTCACTATCACAAACTCCTACGCAAGTAAATTATTTAAAAATAGTTTCTGTCCCAAAATTCTAGTAGTCAATCCAGCTACCCCAAGGGACAACAAAATGCAGTATTCCAACAGTTGTGAAGTTACTAACAAGATAAACAGAGTTTACAAGCCCCTTCTTGGTTAAACACTAAATAAATATGTGAATAAAAACAACTACCAAGGGTAATTAGTTTCACCTCCCACAGAATTAAGCAAAAGTGCTCGTTGTTGCAGATATCAAGTACAATATAAATTTCTCACACAGCTCACAGCTGAATAAAAGTAGTGTCCTTCCAGGTCAAGAAAATGTGCTTTGTGTCTAACTATTACAGCCTCCAGTAATTTATAGTAATCTGATCTAGTCTGGATGTCTCCACCCAGAGCAATTTGTTGACAATGGTTATGGCATTCATCTGTATCCCCTCCTGGGTCATGCCTGAAAATAGGCAGGATTTGTCTAGTGCACTTACCGGTCAACAAAAACTAAATAAATAAAAAATAAATGATGTAGCCTTTCCTGTTCCAATACAACACTTTGTGGTCTGAAAACAATTTCTTGAACCTAAGGCTGTCTGTGTTTCAATTCACACTGCAGGTTTCACTATGACAACTCCTTAACCACAGTAACTTATTTAAAAATAGTTTAACTATCACAAACTCCTACACACGGTAAATTATTTAAAATAGTTTCTGTCCCAAAATCCTAGTAGTCAATCCAGCTACCCCAAGGGACAACCAAAATACAGTATTCCAACAGTTGTGAAGTTACTAACAAGATAAACAGAGTTTGCAAACCCTTCTTGAGTTAAACACTAAATAAATATGTGAATAAAAAAATTACCAAGGGTAGTTAGTTTCACCTCCACAGAATTAAGCAAAAGTGCTCGTTGTTGCAGATATCAAGTACAATATAGAATTTCTCACACAGCTCACAGCTGAATAAAGAAGTAGTGTCCTTCAGGTCAAGAAAATGTGCTTTGTGTCTCTAACTATTACAGCCTCAGTAATTTATAGTAATCTGATCTAGTCTGGATGTCTCCACCCAGAGCAATTTGTTGACAATGGTTATGGCATTCATCTGTATCCCCTCCCCTAGGTCATACCTGTAAATAGGCAGGATTTGTCTAGTGCACTTACCGGTCAACAAAACTAAATAAATAAAAATAAATGATGTAGCCTTTCCTGTTCCAATACAACACTTTGTGGTCTGAAAACAATTTCTTGAACCTAAGGCTGTCTGTGTTTCAATTCACACTGTAGGTTTCGCTATGACAACTCCTTAACCACAGTAACTTATTTAAAATAGTTTAGCTATCACAAACTCCTACACACCTGTAAATTATTTAAAAATAGTTTCTGTCCCAAAATCCTAGTAGTCAATCCAGCTACCCCAAGGGACAACCAAAATGCAGTATTCCAACACTTGTGAAGTTACTTCCAAGATAAGCAGAGTTTGCAAGCTCCTTTTCAACTCCTCACCACCTGTAAGTTATTTAAAATAGTTTAACTGTCAGAAAATCCTAGTAGACAATCTAGCTACCTCAAGGATCTACCCAAATGCAGTATTTAAATCCTTCTGAAGTTACTAACAAGATAAACAGAGTTTGCAAGCCCCTTCTTGGTTAAACACTAAATAAATATGTGAATAAAAGCAATTACCAAGGGTAGTTAGTTTCACCTTCCACAGAATTAAGCAAAAGTGCTAGATTGTTGCAGATATCAAGTACAATATAAATTTCTCACACAGCTCACAGCTGAATAAAAGTAGTGTCCTTCAGGTCAAGAAAATGTGCTTTGTTTGTTAATCCAACAAAGATATATATGAATATGTTCCACAAAGGAAGACTAGATTAAAGGACTATAACCAATAATGGATTACAACTGAACTTATTTGAATGATGCAGGAAATAATTAAATTACTTCTATACCTTTATCAACCACTGACACTGGAAAATTTGTACTTTCACTTGAGATTACTTTGGCCTGAAATCACAATTTTATAATGCCATTGATATGGCACCTACTGTACAGTAGTGTCTCAAGTGCAGATACCAACTATTGCATGACTAGCCCTCTGAAGCACAGTTGCAGGATTGGGTGTCTTCCCTCTTATTAATAACTATTCACGGTTAGATAGGGCTGATCATCGGAAAATTGCAAATGAATCAAAAACAGAGGCATCAGCCACTCAAAATAGACAGTATTTTCTTTTATTCTTATTTTTCACAATTCATCTCCTGATAGTACCCAACATTTTGCCCTATGTGGGCTTCCTCAGGAGCTAGGATCCATGTATAAATATACAAGATTTCATAATTAATATTCATATACCAGATGTTTGTATACTAACACATTTTTTTGAAGATGTGTTTGTGAATATTGCACTCAGGATGTCCATACAATATCTATCCCCCATCTCCACAAGTTTTCCATAATCCATTGATGATAATGATATTATTCAACTTAAAATATACATTTACATAACAGTCTTCATTGTAGAACCAAAATGACTGCAGCATGTTTCAAAAGTCTCAGAAATTATTTACCCATACCTGTACTCCAGTATCGTTCTGAAATTGTCTCACATAGCTCTGCTCTTTATTGGTACATTTCCAGCATTCAAAGAACAAAACCTAGACTCTGAGAGCCTATCTCTGGTGTTATTTGCAATCTTATAGAAGTCTTAAATGATAAATTCAATATAGGCAGTCAGACTGCCCATCACCATGACTGCATTTGTGCATTACATTCTACAGAAAAGTGCAAGCAAAGAGTTTTAAGGAAAAAAAAACACTTTTCTGTACCTTTAAATTTTAGCAGTATGTACCCATCATAACAAATCTGGTGAAGATTCATCAATTTCCTTGATATCTGAATGAAATGAAATTTATACAGTTTTATATTATATCCCTTATCTTTATCATGTGGCTCATTATTACTAATGTTTCTCGTTTTTATATAGAAGCAGTATTGCAGGAGTTCAAAATGAAGTAAAATGAGACATATAAACTAAATGGTATGTTCAACATGCAGTTGCACTCCCTGCAATACTGCTTCTGTATAAAATTGGAAACATTAGTAATAATGAGCCACATGACAAAGATAAGAATGTAATTTTAAACTGCATACATTTTGTTTTATTCAGATATCAAGGAAATCAGTGAATCCTCACCAGATGTGTTATGACAGGTATCATATTGCTAAATTAAAAGGTACAGAAAAGTTTTTTGTCTTAAGACTTCTTTGTTCACACTTTTTTGTATAATGTATTGCACAAATACAGTCATGGTGATAGATCTGACTGCTTATACTGAATTTGTTATTTAGGACTTCTAATAGATTGCAAATAATACACGAGATAGGCTAACACAGTCTATGTTTTTTGTTCTTTTGAATGCAGAAAATACCAATAAAGAGCAGAGCTATATGAGCTAATTTCAGAACTTATATTGCAGTACAGGTATGAGTAAATAATTTCTGACTCTTTGAAACATGCTGCAGTCATTTTTTGTTCTACAATGAAGGTGTTATGCAAATGTATATTTTAAGTTATAACTTCATTAGCATCAATGGATTGTGATAATATTGTGGAGATGGGGAGAATATTGCATAGTGTCCGAGTAGAATATTCACAAAACACATCTTCAAGAAAAATTTGTTGTATATAAATATCTGGTATATGAATATTAATTATGAAATCTTGTACATTCATAGACAGATCAACATAGAGAGAAACACTGGTACTATCATGGAATCGACTGTCAAAATTAAGAATAAAAGAAAATACCATCTATTTTGAGTGGTTGATGCCTCTGTTTTCAATATGTTTAGTTCTTTTGAAGCAACAGGATATTGATTTTGAAAAGATAACTGTTGCAGTAACTGAAATACTAAAATTAACACTAAAACATGAACTGGTTCAAGACAATGCTGATTTACTATCCTTAGTACTTCATTTGATGGTGTATCCCTTTTGTGCTCTATTTAATTTTTCTCTTATTACAGGTGCAGTATTGTAGCTTTGGAAGCAGGCAACCATGGTGCCCATTTATAAGTCAGGTGACTGCACTATTACCAGGAATGATTGCTCCATTTCCTTACTGGCCCCACTGTCAAGATCCTAGAAAGAACAGTTTATGATCAACTCAAACTTTTTGGGATGCAAATAAGGTGATTACTGATTTTCAGCACGAGTTATTTCAAATTCAGACTACATTAACTGCAGTGGTGGAATTCACCAGTTGTATGCATAGGACCTTGGACGAGTGGGGGCATGGTTAGTGCATTTTTCAGACCTTTCTAAAGCTATTGACTGTGTGCACCATAGTTGTCTGCTCTCAAAATTTTGGAGTTTTGGAGTTTCTTTTTATTGAGTTAACTGGTTTAAACATTATTTAAATGATCAATTCCAGCAGGCCTCTCTTATTGGTGTCTCTTCCTTTTAGTTAAAATATATATTTAGAGTCCTTGGGGTTCAGTTTTGGGATAAGCATTTTCAGTGTCTTTTTAAATGATTTACCACTGTTTTGTTAAATTCAACATGTTCTTCTTATGTGGACAATGTTGCTTTTATAGAAAAGTCCTCAACAAAGTGATGTCAATCTACATTTGCTGTCTGACTTTAATGTTGTCCAAAAATTGGCTTCAGGACAACGACTTAAGTTTGAATATAGCAAAAACAAAGCATTTATGATTTGGAATGAGGCAGAAAATTCTATCTCAGCCCTTACTTTCCACTTTGTGCGGTGAGGTTGCAGAGATTGAATCTGTGAGTATTTTAAATATTTGAAATTCACATTTGATTGTCCATTATCATTTGATTGTCATATAAATGGGCTGGTTAAAAGTGTACATATGAGATTCTGGCAATTTATTTATTTAGCTTTTGTTGACGGGTAAGTGCACTAGACAAATCCTGCCTATTTTCAGGCACGACCGGGAGGGATACAGATGAATGCCAACTGACCTTGAACCAGATTAAGCTGCTGGTGGTATTTTTTTTAGTGAATGAGGGAAATTTGGCCAGGACACGGGAAATTCCCTACTCTTTTCGATAAGTGCCATGGGATCTTTAACATCCATCTGAACTACCACCAATCCAGGCAGATGGGACCTCGGTTTAATGTCTCATCCGAAGGCACCTCAGAAATGCAGCACCCTCTCATGCTGCATTACAGTGTCAGTACTAGGATATTAACCCAAGTGCCAGATGTGGAACTGAACCCACAGCCTCTGATCCTCCCCGGCTCAGAGGCGAGTGTGCTACCTACCGAGCCACTGACACTGCTTATAGTTACAGTGGCTAAGAAATTGCTAATCTGCAAATTCAAGGAAAATATTGGCTCAATCATTACTTTCATTAGTAAAGTATCCCATTATATATAGCCACTGTGAACACTTTAGTTGGTAGAGAAAAATATTGTATAATTCAATTTGCCAGCTTGCTTTGTTGTTCAAGTCTGCTCACCATTGCATTATATACTGTAATTTAAATTGATTTTCTTTAGAGTCAAGATGCACTTATTTTACTTTACTTCATGTAAGAGGTCTATTAATGAGTTCAACATCCTTTCCTTTTATGGAATTCTTTAAACAGTCATACTACTTCACATATTACTAGATTTTCATAGGGAAGTAGTGTAGATCTCTTTTTCAAACCATCACTTGGACAAAATCATACCTTTTGGTAAAATAAAGGTTGGAATTCTTTTCTGGTCAGTATGCACAGCAGACAATCAAATCATGTTTTTAAATTTGTACTGAAAAAATATTGGCTGAATAACTCGAGATGTTTTGACTGAGGTTGTTGTTATATATCTTGTTGTATATAGTATTGTACTATTTTTTTTTTATGTGCAATGTATTAAAGATCCATTGTCACAATTGAAAATGGGCATTTATACCCTTTGGTTTTACCTGGTTAGCAAATTGTAAATAAAATAAATAAAACATATAATTGGACTGAGTAGAATGCTGGGCACTATTACATTCCTGACAGACCTGGTTAAAGGATAACCCTTTTTCTAAAGCTGGGCTACCATTTCTTGGGGTGCTGTTTCATTTATCAGGCACTACTTCTAATTTTCCTCTACAATTGTTTCAAGCATTTGAACAACCTGTCTCACTTTTGCAGCAATTACCCCTTGTTCAACCAGGTGTTCTTGTTCTGGACCCATAAAAAAAAAAAAAACGCGATTTAAAATTCAACTGTAATCAATACTCATCTATGAATTACATTGACTGCCCATTTCTCTGCAGCTTAATTTTAGCCACTGATTATTAGGTACTGCAAAATACTATGTTATAGCCCTGCTGCCATTTGCTAAGTACTGTGTACCTACTGCTTGCATCAGCCACATACTACTTCCTTGTTTCTAATTAGTCATACAACTTGCTCATTTAGCTCACTAGCCTAAACTTTGCCGACTGCTCCAGTACTAGTCTTTTGACCAACTGCTGCTGCTTATTTAACTGCATACTGTCTATCTGGGCCATCTTGAATTTGTGTTTGCTTATTCATAGCTTTCACTAATTACTTCCTAGTTCATGGAGCTTAAGGTCACTAGTCATTGATTCTGCTTCTAGAATTAGTACAAGCCTTGGATTTTCTGCTTTGGCTTATGCATGCTGTTTGCATATAGTCCTGGTAAATGGGGCTAAAGTGGCCATTAGTCACATTTACCCTCACTGCTAATGCATTTGCATTCATTTTTTCCTAAATACAACCCTTCTTACAATGTCCCATACCCTTCCTTTGTATCTTACCTTTCTCCCCTCCTTGCCCCTCCCCTGCCCCTCAGGCCCTCTTATACCTCTCATCCCCTCCATTTCACTTCTCTACCCTCCTCTACCTCCAACTCACACTCCTCACCTTTCTCTTCTCCACCCTCCACTATTCCTTATCTTCCCACCTCTATCCCTTCCATCCACCCTGTACTTCTTCATACCACTCTCTAAACCTTGAATTTCTTAATTGAGGCCTGTTCCCTTTTCCACAAGCCCACACATCTCCTCCACCCCCAACACCATTCAAGGGGCAGAAGTCTCATATCATTCTGTTTCTCCTTGTTATCTTCCTTCTTCTTGCTGGTGATGGTGAGCATAACCCCGTCCCACTTGCTGTCCCCCTACTATGCCTAATGGCCTCATCTTCTTCACTTCAATGCATGAACCTCCTCAAGCTTGTCTCCCTTAAAGTTTGGATCTCCCAGCACTCTCCAGACCTCTTGTGCTTTACTGAGTATGGTTTTCCTCTAAAGTACCTGACTCTGGCTTAGCCCTCACTGACCTCCACCTCTTGTGTTAGGACTGAGGCAAGCATGATGGTGGGGTTGCCTTATATGTCCATCAAATGATATCCTGCTCCATCTCATTTACTGAGGCACTCCTTCCTCTCACAAGCTCTTCTAGTAAAGCTATCCCTCCCTTCCACCCTCTCAGTCTTTATTAGTATTTTCTATGCCTTGCTTAAGATCTCTCCCTGTTCCCTGGTCAACTTCCTCTCATGTCTCATCTACATCTCTGCCTCCAGTGAGCTCATCCTCCTTGGGGACTTCAACTTAAACTGGCTTTCCAGGCACAATTAATTAACCCTAACCACAGGACTGAGTTCTTGAACCTCTCACAATTAATCACAGAATCAACCCAACTCAATTCTCACTCCCCTAACCACTCTCTCCTGGATGGGGTGCTCTCCTCCCACTGCATCACTGCTGCAAACATTCTTTCAAATGTTTTCAGTGACCACTGCCTAACCTATTGCATCAGGAAAGTGCACCCCATCAAGCCACCCAAGATATCTTTGGTATAGGCCACTCAGGTCACTTGACACAGATGCCCTCCTAAATAACCTTCCCAATACTGGCAGAGCCCCTGTTTACTCAGCCCCAGACAATGATACATCCCAGTCACTCTTCATTGCCATCTTTCAACTATATAAAATTTAGGGCTACATGCTTCCATCACCCCTGGATTATATCTAACCTTATAGATTTCTGCAAGTCCTGGGCCTTGCTTGGGCATGGTACAAGCCATCCCAATCCATGTCTGATCTACTGTACTACAGGTCATTCAGGAACTCTACACTCGCGAGGCCCACTACTTCAAGTCCAATATCCAGTCTAATTTAATCTCCTCATCAAAATTCTGGAGGATTATCCACTCACTATCTCCACCTCTAGCCCAGTCCACTGTTCCCCATCCTCCTGGTGGATAGTTCACTGGTCTCTGACTCCCCCATTGCTGCTTATTTTAACATTCTTCACAACCTGTGTGCTACCATGCCATCCATCTTCTGATCACACTATCTCTCCACACCTCACTCGCTAGAAGGCATACATTTCCACTCCTGTCTTCCCCAGGAAGTCTTTCTCACCCTTATGTCACTTAACCCTCCAAGTCCAGCTCTGATGGCTTGGATTCTAACTCCACAAATCTCCACTCCAGCTATTGCCTTCCCACTTTCTCTCACCTTTGGAACCTCTCTTTCTCCCTTGGTGCTGTCCATCAGGCCTGGAGAGTTGTTAGGTTCTGCCTTTGCACAAAGGGAGGGATCCCTCCTCCCTGGCAACTACTGATCAATTTCACCCTCCATCTTTTGCTAAGTTTCAGGAGACCTTGTGTACTCTAGGCTTCCTGACTTTCTTACCTCCTCATCTTTCTTCTCACCTTATCAGTCTGGTTTTAGGAAAACTACTCTATCATCTCTTCCCTGCTGCATGTAACTGATTCTATCCTCACTGAAATGAATCAGGGACATATCACTGCAGCCATATTCATCAGTCTAGACAAAGCTTTTGACTTGGTGTTCCACCAACTCCTCCTGGACAAGCTGAACTCTTCTGGCCATTCAGCATCTACTGTGGACTGGTTCCACTCATACTTTACAGGCCATAAACAGTCTGTTCAAGTGGATGATGTCTGCCCCTCCCTATTCTAGCACGGGTCCCACAGGGCTTCATCCTGGCTCTGATACTATTCTCAGTTTTCCTAAATGAACTCCCTCTGCTTGTGTCATTTCACATATCCACAGGTATATGGATGATGTGGCCATCTATACTGGCCCTTTAACCTCAACTGTGGAGGTCCCGCCCATCACAACTTCCACAATGTGCTGTGCTGGTTCAATACCAACCAGCTCAGGGTTAACACCAAGAAGACTGTATCCATGACCTTTGGCACCAACCAGAAACTAGCAAGGCTGTTCCTCTTCCCTGTCTTATCCACCTTGGATGGCAACCACATGGAGGTTGTCCCTGCTTTCAAGTACCATGGTGTGCGGCTAGATAGCAAGCTTGACTTCTGTGCCCACATTGATGCAATCCATGCAAACCTTTGTCCCAAGCTTGGTGCCTTGTACCACAACAGGGACTGCCTCTCTTCCCAAGTCCTTTGGGAGCTGGAAACCAAAATGGATCTCCCAGTTTTTGACTATGCAGACATAGTCTATGGCACCACTCCTCCTCTTCCCCTGCCAGATTGGACACCCTTTGTAATGCCTTCTGTCATTTCACTACCAACTTTCCACTCCATACTCACCATTGCCTATATTCCTCCTTTCTATCCTCCCACTGCCCTTCCATCACCAGTCCCACTACTCCACCTTTATTGCCAAATACTGATTTGGCTCCTTCCCTCTTGTCTCTCCTCACTCCTTTGCCATCCCCCTCTTCTTTGTACTCTCCATACTCCAGGGATTCATGCACCTTCACCATTCCCCATCCTCACTCATGTGCTGGGCAAGCTGCTTTCCTACTGCCTCCCTCCTTCTGGAACCTGCTCCCTTCTTCCCTTCATCTTTCCCTCTCCATACCTCAAGAGGCCTTTGTGGGCTCTTAAACTGCCTGCTCTACCAGCACAGGCACTCATCTGCTATGTCTTCAGCCTTATTTATCTTTTCTGGTAATCAACAGTGCTTTCTTAATCATTTGGCAAGAAAACATAAAATCTGTCAAGGGCATGCAAGATTAAATAACCTTGCTGAAGTTATGTTTAAAGATTCTAAAGAGGAGCACAGGATCTGAAATAGGATCAGATTCATAGGAATTGTATGATTTTACCTTTACAATAACTTTGACTCTCCCATCATCCTCTCCATGAATTCATCTGACTGCTCATGAAGAGTAAGCCATCTTTTCTGGAGGTATGCAGGCATTGGCTCTTCCACTCATGTGCACTTGCCACTTCCAATCCCATTAATAAAGAATAGTTACCTTCCAAAACAGTAGATCTGCAAGAGAATCTCCTCCATTGAGCCACATCATGGAACTGTAAGCCTGTGGCATCAGGACCACCTGGAAATGTCTGTAGGCTGAAGCTGCCATCATTGACATGCCTCTTCAGCACCCTATATAACTTGGGCATCTCAGCATGCCTCAGTTCACTGCCAAAGACAAGCTTGGAGGATCATCAGACCCAGGGACCAAATTACCAGGACCACACCAGGCACACAGGCCAGGATATGGAACCTGAGTTTGGATGCCATAGGTGCACCTGAGGAAAACAACCTGTGAGACCAGCCAATATACTCACCTTTCACCTGAAAAGAAGGAAAGCAGGAGGAAGAGCTTTGGCTCAACAGAGAGATTCTCTCAAAGAGTTCCTGCTACAGTAGGTAACTATTCTATCTTCTTGAGGATATCTCCTCGACTGACCCACATCATGGAATGATTACCAAGAAGTACCAAGGACTGAGAGAAGATGGCAGGACCTAAAACTCTGAGTAAGAAGGCCTTGCAGAACACTGAGGATGAAACCAGCATGTCTACAAGAGGAGATGTCAGACTGAAGTGTTTAGTGAATGTATGAACAATACACCAAGTGGCAGCAACACTGATGTCAGCAGTGGACACATTGTGAAAACAAGTTACTAAGGTAGCCACCCAATGGGTGGCATGAGCATGAACACGACCAGGAAGTTCCTTCTTCTGAAAACAGAATATAATACAATTGGATAGCCATTTGGACAGAACATATTTAGCAAATGAAGATCACACCATTCAGGGAGCAAAAGCTATAAACAGTTGAGAGGACTTTCTACAATATTTTGTATGATCCAGGTACAAACACAGCATCCTATTGCATCTACCATGTGTAAATGATGTTCCCACTATGTGTGGGAGATGAAATGTAAACAGAAAGATCTACAGTCTCATTTAGTGTTCCTTCAGACACACTTTTCAAAAGAAACAAGGACTACAGCTGTAGCACATAGGCATCCTTAGGATGACAGAGAAAGGGAGATATTGCTGATGAGGGACCTGAATACACCAGATGTTAACTGGAGCACCTTGCTGCAGCCACATCCAAAAGCAGGGCCATTCTCGATGCCCTAGATGGGGCATGCTCCAGACAGCTAATTTTAGAACCCACTCGAATGAAGCAATCTTAGACCTTGTACTCTCAAATGGGGATGGAGAGAGGATCTCAGATCTTGAAGTGGGTAGCTATCTGGAACAAGAGACCACCAAACAGTGTGGTTTACGGATAAACTTAGCTGTAGACTCAATCCATACAAAAGTGAATCTACTGGATTTCAGGAGGGCTGATTTTGTCAAAATGGGACAGTACCTCAGAAAAGCACTAGCAAACAGGCAAAAGGTGGGTGCAGCAACAATGAGGAAACATCAAAACTGCCATTACAGAGGCAACAAGCCTTTGTGTGAAGCAATTAAACAAATCGAAATGAAAGAAAAAACACTATGGTTCGCAAAAAGAAGTGGCAGGGAAGGTAAGGAGAAAAATATATTATTCAGGAGGTATAAAGAAACACAGAAGGAGCAGGACAGAGAACTGTACAAGTTAAAGCAGAAGGAAGTGGGAAGGCAGTCAGAATAGCAAAGGCCCAAACTGAGAAAAAGATAGCCAACTTGGTTAAGAAAGGGATAAAACCATTTATGAGTACATTAGAGAGCAAAAGAACGATTAAGGCAGGGGTAGTGAGGCTGAATAAAGAGAAGGGTGGTTGGGCAGAGAGGACAATGAAAAGTGGGGACACTGAATGAATACTTCTGCTCAGTATTCACAAAGGAAGAGAAGGGAGGTACCTAATCCAATCAATAGAAGCACTCTGGATAGGTGAGTTGATATCAGTCCTTTCACAGAAGAAAGGGTTCTGAAAGAACTCCTAAAACTGAATGTGGAAAAGCAATGGAGCCTGATGGATTCACCCCAGAATTCTAAAAAGAACTAAGGGAGAACTAGTAACACCACTGACTACCCTTTTAATAAATCATGGGGGATGGTGTGGATCCTGAGGACTGGAGGAGGGTAGATGTGATTCCTTCACAAAGTGGGAGGAAGACAGAAGCAGGAAACTACAGACCTGTCAGTTTGACCTCAGTGGTAGGGAAAATGATGGAATCACTTCTGAAGGAAAGAATTGTTGAGTACATAGAGGCCAGTAGGGCACAGGACCCAAGGCAGAATGGATTCACAGCAGGAAGGTCATGTCAGATGAATCTAATCTATTTCTTTGACTGGGTGACCAAAGCAGTAGACCAGGGAGGGCTGTGGACATGGCCTACCTAGATTTTAGCAAGGCATTTGACACAGTCTGCACAAAAGATTAATAAACAAATTAGCCAGCTTGGGAGTGGGTCCCAGGGTGGTAGCATGGGTAAAACATTGGCTGGACAACAGGACACAGAGGGTTATAGTAAACGGAGTCCACAGTGAAGAAAGGGTATTACTAGTTGGGTACTGCAGGTTCAGTACTGGGCTGGTCCTAATGTCTTTATAAGTGACATTGCAGAGGGACTGGAAGGAAAAGTATGTCTCTTTGCAGATGACACAAAGATCTGCAACAGGGTTAATACACAAGTTGGGGTGGAAAGGATGAGAAGGGACTTGGCAAGGTTGGAGGAATGGTCAAATGTATGGCAGCTTAGATTCAGTGCAAAGAAGTGCAAATGAATGCACCTGGAAACAAATACCCAGGGAAGAGTACACAATGGAAGGGTAAGATACTGACAACAACAATAATGGAAAGGGACCTGGGTGTAGTTATATCAGATGACCTAAATGTGGGCAAGCAATGTGAGAAGGCAGTAAGGAGGGTGTGGGATACTGGGATGCACAGAGAAAGGCATCACCAGTAGAAAACAGGAAGTTGTCCCTCTGTACAGACAGTTCATAAGACCACATTTGGAGTACTGCATGCAGTTCTAGAGACCCCGTCTCCACAAAGACATAGACAGGGTGGAGGCTGTCCAGAGGAGGGCAACCAAAATGGTGCAGGGTCTGCACCAGAAGACATATGAAGAAAGACTAAAGAAGCTAATATGTATTGCCTCAAAGAAAGGAGGAGGGGGACATGTTAGAAACTTTCAAGTACCTCAAGGAATCAACAAAGTCCAAGAGGGTTTTCAGAAAAGAGATGCAAGAACAAGGAGGCACAATTTAAAGATAGAGCGGGATGGCTCAGAGGTAACGTGAGGAAGCATTTCTTCATGGAGAGGGTAGTAGGTGCATGGAACAGCCTTTCTGAGGAGGTCATGGAGTCAAAACAGTGGGGAATTCAAGAATGCATGGGACAGACATAAGGCAATTCTAGTGGGGGTAGGAGGAAGTAGGATGTTGTTTACTAGGATCTGCAGCTTATCCATTAGGTAGGAAAATGGGCAGACTGGGTGGGCCAGCGTCCTTATCTGCCATCAAATTCTATGTTTCTATGTTTGATAAGGTAACCCTATCCTTGTGAAACATAATAAACAGAGCATCTGCAGCCAGAGTCTGTAGCTCACATATGCGTCTAGCAGATGTCATCTCCAATAAAACTGTCTTTCGGAGAGAAATTTCAGTTCACAAGTAGTCACAGTGTCAAAGGAGGAGCAACAGGGTCTCTAAGACTGAATTAAAGCCCATCTCCAGAACCAGATCTTGGACTTGGAAACACAGAAGTAGGATACCCATTAGCAATCTATGGGACACCTGCAGCTGGGACACAGTCTTACCTCTATCAGTGCATGAAAAGCCAATACAGCAGCCATGTGGATCTTTAAAGAAAATACCCAAGTCCTGAGTCCTTAAGAGACAATAAGTAATCCAGCACTTTAGGAACTGGACAAGTAAAGGGATCAAGGCATGCCAAGTACACTACACAGTAAAAATGTTTCAATTTTGTGGATAAGTGTATTAAATAGATAATTTTCTAGCCTACAAGAAAATAGCAGCTGCTAGAAGAAACCTTGAAGCAGGAGAGTTCTATGCCCTCAGGAATCATGCTTGAAGGTGCAGGGATTGAAGATGCCGATGGACGACAACACTCTGCTTCTGTGTCAGAAGTCCTGCCTTTAGGGGAGCAGGACAAGAGGTTCCACTCTAATTGTTAGAGAAGCAGAAACAGAAATTTGGCTGGGGCAATGAGGAGCCACTAGAATCAGGGTGGCAGGATGGGCCCATAGCTTGACCAGAACCTCTATGTGAGAAGCAATGGAGGAAAGGCATACAGAATCCTCCATTTCCAAGAGAGGAACAATGCATCTAGACCTAGACTGAGTGAGCAGAAATGCAGCAGGTTTGCATTGTACCCAGAATTGTATTGTACACAACAAATGTTCAGGTCCAGATGACCCCATTTTACAATGAGGTCATCCATGACAGAGTCAAAGAGTTCTATTCATGGCAGGGTGCATCGATTGACTTATGTAATCCACCAGTGCATTCAGGGTACCAGGGAGGAATACTACCACCAGGAATATGTTGTGTCCACTGTACAGTGCCAGACTCTCATTGCCTCTCTGCAGAGAATGTATGAATGAACCCACCTTGTTGACTGATGTAGTACATCACTGACATATTGTCTGTGAAAATCAGCACTGGATTCCCTGGAAGGAGGGCAGTGAAAGCCTATTGGCCATGCAGAACACTCTCTCATCTGCAGAGTGTTACTGTGAAGCACCATATTCAGAGGGCTCAGTGGCTCTGGCTTCTGATGGGGCCCACATGAGCACCCCAACCCAATTCTGAGGCATCTGGGGTCATCACCAGAAGGGGAACAGCCTTAAAAATAGGGGCCCTTTCCTAGATTGGAGATTTCCAACCACCAGATCAGGGAATGACAGACAGGCGGAGTGACATTTATCAGTCATTCCAGCTCATCTGAATGCTGTGCTCACTGCACTCTGAGGAACAAATGAGGGATCCTCATAGGGAGGTGGGCCAGTGTGATAGCCAGGATGGCAGCTGACATCAGGCCGATTAGTCTCAGCATACATTGGACTGACACATAATTATTGGAGGAAACCAGCTGTACATGTGCCACTAGTGCCATGGCACAGCCCAAGGGCAGAAATGCTGGACTGACGCAGACATGTCCAGAGTGACTCTATGCACTGGAGTCTCTGGCAAAAGGGTAAGTACCAACTTCAGCTCATTAACCAGTATACCCAGTTGGTCAAATAATTGATGGGTGCAAAACAGTGTATACAGTATATAATGTCTTCCAGAGACTAGGCCTTTAACAGTCAATCTTCTATGTAAGGACACATACAGGCTCTCCCGTGGTGGGGAGCCACAGCCACTGTGACAAATTCTTTGGTAAAGATATGTGCTGCAGAACATAAACCAAAGAACAAAACATGAAATTGGAAGTGTGAGCCCTGAAGCATGAAATGTATTTTCTGTGTGAAGATGCAGATTTTGATATGAAGGTATGCGTTTTTATATCAATGCAACCATCCAATCCCATTTTCATAGCAGGAAGGAGGCTTGAAGGGCAACCATTCTGAACTTCTTGTGTTTTATGAAAAGGTTCAGTGCCTGACTGTCTAGTATTGTCCTTAACTCGCAGTCCACTGTGGAACCACAATGTACTGGAAGTAATAGCCTAGATATATTTCTGCAACAGTGACTAATTCCACAGGGTAGCACATGATAACAGCGAAGTTTTTAATAGCGACACAATAAGGGTGACTCAACAATAGTGACTGCTATTATAGCAAGTGGTTTGTAAAAATGAGTGGCACAATATAGAAAAACATCTTAATAGTGACTGCACATTTGAGCGATGGGTGATGGCTGATACCTCCACCATCAATGCGCGGCATGGAATAAGAATCCTATAGATAGGGGTCGGATCAGAACCCCCACATGAAATACAATTATAAACAGCTGGCTGGAGTGTTATAATTGATGCTGTGTGGTGTGGCTTCCTATCCTTGTCTGAAGATGGCGGTAGAGTTCATGCTGAGGAGAAAGGTATGCCACTTGTGATATATGGTGGCTACCTATTTAGACAGGATAAGGAGGGTCAAGAGAAGGTGTATTGGCGGTGCTGATTATCACCGGCCTCGGTGTTCTCGCGGAGTCACACAGTGGCGAGATAGTGTCGTTCTGGTGGGGGCACCCACAATTATGTTGCTAATGCATCCGACATGGGTGCTCGGAGGTGGTGAATGACATTCTGGAGAGGGCTCATATGAGTGTGTAAACAACTGCCAGGTTGTGCTGCAGAGTGTCACTGGTGCGAGTAATGCAGTTGCTGGAGGCTACCTTCTGTGCAGTTGTTGAAGCATACCATTCAGCATGTGTGACAAGTTGGTCGTGTTGTTCCTGCTATGCCTGCTACAGTGGAGCTATTGAAATACCCTGGGAGTATACAGTGACCGTATCTGGTGATCGGTTCCTTTACTTCGATAGTGGTGCTAATGCTGAGCGTTTTTGATCTATGCGACCGAAGCGGAATCTGGCTTACCTGTGTCAGTGCAAGCAGTGGTTTATGGATGGGACCTTTTGGACTTGTCCCACACTGTTCTCACAGCTCATACTATCCATGGGTTACTCTACTCGGGCAATTGCAACCCAGGTGTTACTCTGGCTCTCCTCCATTGTTCGCTTTTGCTAATCACTGAAACCTGTTATGTAACATGTCATTGCTATAAGTCACCTGTATATGTTATAACCACATCTGTACTATTTGTACATCCTACTTGTCCTGTAACTCCCAGGTTGCCCCTGAAAAAGGGACCTCCGGGCCCAGTGGGCCTACCCTGTCATCAAAATTCAATAAATAAATAAATAAATACATAACAGAAGTGTCATTCCATGTGTGTACATCCTGATGACGTCATGTACTGCACTGATGTACGTGAAGATGTTGAAGCAGTTGAAGTCTTGTGGGAGCTACCATTGTCCAGAGAGCATAATGATGGATTATGAGCTTGCTGCACTGAAGGCTGTATCCACTGTTTTCCTCTCTGTACAGCTGAGGTTGTTTTTTCCATTTGGGGCAGGCTGTGTGGCACAGGGTGCAGAAGTGTAGTGCTGTGTATGCATCTTATGTAGCAGATGCCAAATTCTCACTACATGTGAGAATGTTGTTGGCAATTGCATTCGCGCTCGTGGATGAAGTTGTGCCTACATTTGAGGAGTTGTGTGGATGGGAATTTTTCATCAAAATGATGAGGAATTATAGCCCTTATTGATTACTTTGAGGAGACCTGGACTGGGCGACCATTGAGTCGTTCAGGTCAACGTTGGCAGAAGTTTGCCCTTAAATATTGAACTGTTATGAGACTGCACGACTGGTGAAGCTTGCACGAATAATGCTGTGGAGGGGTAGCATAGGGTTTTGGTACACGGCTCAGTGCATGCCACCCATGTATTTGGCATTTTCTTGAATGTGTGCAGGAGGAGCAATGGCTGTTGGAGATACCGTCTGGAGCAGATAGTGTCAGCTGTTGAGACACCCATTGTGCGCCATTGGTACAGTGATTTAACGGAGCGCATTCAGGTGATTGTGTGTGAGTGTGATATCTGGAGTCAGTGTAATTATTTGCGTGGCTTGCATGCAATTTTCAGCTGCAAGTATGAGCTGATGTAGCCATTATGTGCCGCGCTATTATGTGTGTGTGCTATTTTGCCGTCACTATATTAAATTTGCTGTTATGATGTTTGCTTATGTTGATGTGCTTGTATTACATAGAATCATTCCACAGCCCATTTGTGGAGGAGGGATTGAACCTTTTCCAGCAAAAGAGCAAGATGTCCCAGAGGGTAGTGGTTTGGCAATTGTGGTGTAACTGGAGGAAGAGTAAGGAGCTCTAAGGCATATCCATGCTGCACAACTTCCAGTAACCATGCATCAATATTTATCTCCCTCCACATTGGTAGAATGAGGAAGATAAGGCCCCTATCAGAACTTCCTTAGGTGGTGAGGCAAGAGGAGTAGAAAGGGAAGAAGGCACAGGGATGGGGGTGCCAGTAATAGATTGACCTTTAGTAAGTCTGGCATGGGCACCAGGGGACAAATTTGTAGCCTGGGAAATAGAAGGATCAGGTCACTAGGAACCATGACCAGGGCTACTGGAATACCATGGGCTTGACAGGCATAGAGCCTGTGAAAGTAATTATAATTCCATCCCCGGCTTTAGGGTTCAAAGTTCTACGAGATCTAAGAGTCATTCTAGAAGACAAAGCAAACATTTCTGCATGTTGCCTTCACTCATAAGAGAAGTGTACATGCAGATTATTTATTGGGTCATCCTTATGATGACTGCAAAAATCCAAAAATGGTAGCATGAATACCACTCAGTCACAACATAATCTTTAAACCTCTTTATTTTCTGAAGAACACACCATGAATCTGGGTAATGTTTTATAGCTAGGCTTGGTACTTCATCAGACCCATAAGTAAGCTGTGTTTTCATATCTACAAATAATATATACAACATCTACTAAGAATATTCTTTACAAAAACTGTGTTAATGCACCAGTTAGGGTTCATGTTAATGCCACAAAAGCAGGAATGTGGCATTAGGGTTTCCAACCCTAAGTCTCCACTCTTCCCCTCCCAAGCAGAAAAGGAAAAACAAATTAGGGTTCTGGGTCTCCAGAGTCTTGGCAAATCAGTGGTTGGGACTTCCTGGAGATTGCCAACCCTAATGCTTACCCCCAGCCTGTAGCCTCCGTCAGAAGCACAAGGTACAGCTCTAAGCCAATGCCAAATAGTGACAGTCTTCAAAGGTAGAGAAGAATGTCTCACCATATGTTGCCAACACAATGGGTGGGATATTCAGAAATGCACCAGGCATGGGCGCAAGCCTGGTGCAGCTCAATTGGGCTGCACCAGGGCATGGACCAGGCAATATTCAATGGTGCTGCACTGGCTCAGCACCATTGAATATGGCACTGGGAGCCCCACACTGAGCACGACGCAGTGGCACTGCAACAGGCGTGGCAGAAGAGGAGCAGGGGCTGCGTACCAGATGTAGTGCAGCTGCACTAAGAGCAGCAAGAGTGATATTCAGACATGAGCATGCAAATGAGGCCATTATGAATGCACGGAGCAAATGGGGACATTTGCATGTCATTATGGCCCCATTTGCATGCAGGTGTGCGATCCCTCAGTGACTTGCACCTGGCACCCTGCCAGGCTGCAGCCGACGGGACTGATGCCCTTGCCCTCGGCAGACAATGTGCCCTAATGTCTGATTGCAGGCTTCAGTTACAACTAAAGTCCCTGGTGGTCCAGTGGACCTGGTCCCCAGCCCGATCGTGGGCTTAAGTAAAGATAACTAATCCCTGGTGGTCCAGTGGACCCAATCCCAGCCCGATCGCAGGCTTTAGATGTGAATGTACACCCTGGTGGGCCAGCGGTACCCTCCTCCCCACCCACCTCAGACCCGCCACCCGCCCCCAATCAGTGGCAGGTAGCAGCTCCCTACCCGCAAGCCGCCCAGTCACCCGCCGACTGACAGTAGTACAGCTGTATGCCCATTGGTCCCCTGTGTTGGCCAATAGACGGCAGACCATACTGTACTCACACAGTCCCAAAATGGGCACGGGTGACCAAAGATCACACATGGTAGTGCACCCCCATGCACAGTGGAAGGCCAAGGTGCAGGAGTTAGCAAGAGCTCCTGCAGTGGAGGGAGAAGTGCAAGAGGGGCAGTACAGTGACAGCCTGTGGGTCATTGTAGAAAACATAGCAGAAGTGAGATGGGGAGCAAGTGGCAGCCCCAGCAGTTGCAGACAAAACAGCTGAAATTCCAGACCTGGCCATCCTGTGGAATGAGGTCTACTCCTCTTTGTAATGTTGTTGACCCAACTCAACAAGAGCTGGACCAAATTGAGGCTCAGCAACTTGAAATGATCCGTATGCTATGTCGCTTTTGGTCAGCCCCAGTCCCAGTAGCTTAATATAATAATTTTTTTCTGTCTTCTTAATATGTAGCGTGTCTTCAGTCTTTATTTTCCTTACTGTCATCCCCCCAAAAAACATAAAAGAAAAGAGACAAAATATGAAAAACACCCCCAAAAATTATAAAACATTAAAAAGCAAACCCCAAAAGTCCTGTCCTCTGCCTTTCCTACTTTTCCTACTAAGCAATCTTTTACATACTGAATAAGCATATACATATTGTTTTCAATTCATGTTTTTTGCTGTTGTATGTTAACAGCAGTACAATAATCCAGTGACAATTTGGACCTATACTTTTATATATTTTTTCATTTGGCCCTTATCTACTGATCTGTGTGATATCCTTCTTCCACAATTTATTTTAGTTTGCATCACTACCTTTATTGGACCAACATACTGTACATGTTACAAAAAGAAAACAATGTCTAAGCTTTTGGACCAAGCAAGTCCTTCCTCAGAGACTTATGACAGTTGTTCAGAGGGTCACATTCTATTAACACCCAGATCATTCATAAAACCCAGAAAAAATCTCATTGGTTTAAAGTACCTATTTCAATAAAATCACAAATTTAAATGGAATGAATAGCATCCCATTAGCTTTCTACCACTGAGAATCTTTTCAAGGTCAAATGACATCCAAATTAGATAAGCTGAACACTCAATCAGACAAAACCTCTAACTGAAATTATAAATGAATGAGTGTGTTATGAGAATACATTCAAAATTAAAAGCAAGACCTTTATATTTAATACCACAAATGTCCAAGTTAAAACTTAATAGTATTGTATGATAAAAAACTACAACAGAAATGTATGTATGGAAATAAGAGGGAATAAGAAAATGTACCTTGTATGAACAACTGTTTAAAACATTCATATATAATTAAACTTATCTGGAAATATTTTCTAAACTATACTCTCAAACAGTTAACACACTCCACAGACATTAAAACCTACAGTGCTTTAACAATATTTTTACCAAGATGATATCAATTGCCAGTATTATTGCCAAATAAAAAAACTCTCAAGGACCACCTAGAAAATGAGTTCATGCATCTTAACTGTTCAAAGCTCAATAATGAGCCAGTATATAATCAATTAACTATATGAACAGAAACAATCTTAAGAATCTTTATAAAACCCCAATGGAATTAACCCCACCGAAGAAAAGATAACTAGAAAAGAAGTGCATATTCACCATGTGTGTGAGCCAAGAGTCCTAACACCCTGTAGCATAATTATGACATGTACCTGAATATAAGCCTACCTAAACATGTAAGCACATCCCTAGCCCCTCCCCACATACAGCCCCCTCCCCACAAAAATAAACATCCTCCAACCCCCAAAAACACACACACAAAATTACTCCCACATACATGCATTAAACTCCCCTACACACTCCATGAACAACCCAACCTCCCCAACCCCCATGACATACATATATATATATATATATATGTGGTGAAAACCAACATGTTGATAACCAGTTAAAAAGGACTCTATGAAAATAAAAACAAAACAACAACAACACACTGAAGTCCAGTTAAATGCCCATCCTATGAAGTAAAAGTCTGTGTAAGTTTAAGTAGGGTAGTGTCATGAAACCCAAATCAATATTCACCTCGATGTTACCTGCAAACAGATGAAGAAGAAATTATTCTGAATTCATTCCAGTACTCCATTCAGTACCCAGCGTGCTCTTCCTTGTCTTCTGTTACATCCAGCTTGAAATACACAGCTATTGCTAAATGTCTGAGAATAAATTAATCAAGTTTAGTGACACACACTGGACCAGTGTCTTATAGTCCATCCCGACCAGGAATATACATTGTAAGATCCTTGCGTTTGAAGTATTCATGTCTCATCTGTGTAGAAAAAAGAGATATTTTCTGGCCTGTATCACCACTGTTGAATACTTCAAATCTATGGAAAACAAGGGGAAAAAGGAAAAGTAAAGTAAAGAGGAAATAAGACTGATACTTAACTGTAGATAAAATAATTTACTTGCCCACACTGCAACGGTGTTGTTGCTGCAATTACAGTCATTGCTAGAATTGTGGTCCTAGGACTGTATGACTGCAAGTTAAAACAGTTACCTGTGAAGAAAAATTGAAATCACTTGCTTGTATTTGGCCATAGTGGCATGTATAAAAAGGTAAATACAGGATTAACAACACAGTTCAAATCAAAACATAGTGTATGAGATTCATACTTACTGTAAATTATTGATGTTAATCATGACAGGTGTAATGTTTCTTGACTGTGTGATGGTGCATTGCTGACTGCATCCAGACTAGTGGTTCAATACCTTCAGGAAATAACCAGAGATAACAACCAACATTAGAAATTATTGCTCACTGTGGCACAAATATTTTGATGTTACTTGTCAACTCATCTTGTACTGATCTACTTGTCATGCAGATATATTTTAAAAAGTTATGTAACACAACAAACTAATTTTTTAAAGCAGCAGTACTACCAAATCAGGAAGTGATCTATCAAAATTCTACTTTTGGCTGTAAGCATGTGGCCAAAGTTCCAGTTTCCATACCTGTAAATGTTTTTTTCAGTCATCTTTAGTTTTTAGATATTTGCAATTTATTTGAATTGTTGTAGCACTACAATAAATGGCAGCTGACTAATTTTCAGCTGCGCTTTTTCTGCCGGGTCCCATCACGCCTTTTGACAACAGGAGAGGGACCCTCTGCTGACCATTCATGATGTCCCTGAAAGTCATACATATGTGCAGTTGGCAGCAGAGGGATTCCAGTGCAACATGCTTAGTGGCAGAAATGTAAACAAAAGCAGAGATTAACTGAACAAATTACTCGACGATAGTACAATGCCGGCAAGAAAGAGTACCAGATATATAATTAGCAAGGCACAGGATATAAACTGTCAAAAAGTGCAATTTTTCTTTTTGTAGTACTGCTGCTTTAAAAGAATAGTCCATCATTACTGAATGCTGGAATCCTGACTAATTATGAATACATGAGGCCGGATTTTCAAAACCTTAGAATGGTGCAAGGTGCTTGTGTCCAACATGTAGGACACAACAAGCACCTTGCGTCAATAACATCCCAAGCTATTTTAGAAAGCAGCCTACATCAATCAACAGGCTGCTTGCACCAAAGTGTGCTAGCACCAGCCTTGCATCACAAAAGTGGCCGGCATGGCACTAGAGGGCTTGTGGCAGACCCTGGCTGCCACAACCCACATCCAAATTTTCAAAACACTTCCCAGTGGCAAAGAGCTATGTACCATTAGACCAGGGCTGGTCTAAAGGGAATTAGAAAGCCCCTGGGAGTGTGTCAGCTGTGTCATGCCACTGTGTGTCTCCCCAGTAACAATACTCCAGTACTGTCTGATCCTCAAGCCACAATGTCCTAAATGCTGACCACCCCTGTGATCCTGCCTGCCCACCACCTCCACCAAGCCCGATCTGCCCTGCGGGCAACCATAACCCCTAATTGCCCTCCCACTCCAATCTTGGTAAATGCTATTGTAGTCACTCAAATCCCTGGTGATCTAGTGGCCCCCACCTCTCCACCCGGCAGGTATTGCCAACTACTCCGCTCCCACCCTCCATCTGGACCCACAATTTGGCGGCCAGCACAGCCCTCCACACACCACCATGGCCAGCCACTGAATGAACTGTCAGAGTGCATTCCAAGCATAGAATGTGCTCTGACAGTTCATTAAGAGGCTGGTCATGGTGGTGTGCAGATGGCTGTGCCAGTCACCAAATCGGGGTCCAGATGGGGGCAGGGTGGTTGGCAATACCTGCTGGGGTGGAGAGGTGGGAGGCCACTAGATCACCAGGGATTTGAGTGACTATACAACATTTACCAAGATTAAAGTGGGGAGGGCACTAGGGGTACGTGTTGGTTACCCAGAGCGGCAGGTCAGGGCTTGGTGGAGGTGGTGGTGGTGGTGGGCACTAGCCACTTAATGCACCCATCCAGGGCACAGCTCACACCATATCCACCCCACGACTAATGCAGCATTCCTAGTGGGTATGCCATCTGTTTGGCACACTGCCACCATTGTCACAAGCCATGGGAATTAGGCGCTGGGACTCTGTTTAGTGGAAAATTGGGCACAGGATCCGGATGCACTGGATCATACTAAGGGTGATACTAAGGAAAGAGAAGGTGCTAGGAGGCTGTAAGTCCTTATTTGAACCTATAAATGTTAAATATTTATAATAATAAAAATCAAACCCAGAAAGTATAAGATTGCCAAGGCATTTTTAAATTCTGCTTTTGTCTTGCTCACAATAATCTCAATAGGGAGAATATTCCAGGGTTTAAGATGATTCTTTGAGTAAAATGTTTTTGAGAAGCAAAATTAAACCGTTTTCTACAGAACTGTAAAGGTGTCCTCTCAGATAATGAATGGTGTTTTAAATTCAAAACCTAATTCAGATATTACGTATGGGTCCTGAGTGAGGTCAAACATAAAAATAAGATCCTCTGAGACGTTGTGTTTCTAGTGGCATTAAATTGAGTAGCTGACATCTATTTTCGTATGGTTCATTATACAGTTCAGATATGTGTTTAGTGTATTTTCTCTGAACTTTTCCAGAAGTGATATTTCAGGTTTTTATATGGAGACCACAACTGGGAGGTGTATTCTAGGTGTGGTCTTGCATACTTGTATAATGGCATCATAATATTTTTGTTCCTGTATTTGATATTTCTTTTATGGACCCAATTACATGGTTTGCCTTATTAATGGCTTCATGTACCTGTTTTAATTGCCCCAAATCATCCGAAATGTATACTGCCAGGTCTTTTCATCAGTGGTAGAGCATAAATTGTACCCCCAATGGAATATTGTGTCAGGGGTTTTGAGAACCAGGGTGAATAACTTTGCACCTATTAATGTTTATTTTCATGTCCCACTCTGTTACCCATTTTGAAATTTTATTAAGATCTGTTTGAATAACTTGTGTTTGTACCAACATACTACAAGGACCACCATTTTTACATTATCTGCATATTTTGTTCTATGAGAGATAATTCTGAGTTAAATTGGATATAAATACTTGAAATAGACAGGGGCCCAATACGTAGCCCTGGGGACGCCACTGCTAACCTTACCTAATTTGGATAATTTTCCTGTTACTAAGACTCTCTGTGTTCGATTGCTGAGCCTGTTTTCAATCCAATATATGATGTTTTTGTTTATATTAGTTTTATGTAGTTTATATATTGAGGCTTGGTGTTACATAACCTTGAAAGCTTTGCTAAAGTTGATGAATATGACATCATAGGGTACAAGGCTATCTAGTTTGGAGTTGACTTCATAAAACACATAAGGTTAGTAAGGCAGCTCATTTCATTTTTGAACCCATGTTGTTCACTATCAAGTGGATCTAGATCATGAGTAATGTAATCCTTAATTAGACTTTCAAGCAATTTACAAACAGATGAGGTGAAACTGATGGGTCTATAATTCTCCCAATTATTTTTGGCCCTTTTGGTGCATAGATATTACATGAGCTGATTCCCAAGTCACAGGATCAAAGTTGTTATTGAGGCAGCCTTCAAATAATAGTTTAAGAGGGCAGGTAAGGCTATCTGCTAGTAAATATAGGAGATGTCCAGCAATGTCGTCTGGTCAGGGACACATTTTCCTTGAGCGATAGTTTTTGTGTATAGATACATCAGAGAGGTTTATCTGTACATCCTTATTTTTCTTATCCTCAGATCAGTAGACTTAGGAGAATCATATATTTTGCAGAAATTGGTATTGAATATGTTGGGCAATTTCATTAGGTTCATAGATCAATGTATTATTAGTTAACAGAGGATCAATCTGCATATAGTTTTTTTAGTGAATTTATATATGAGTACAATTGTTTGCTGTTGGTTTTATTTGCTGTTTTGCAAGATGCAGTTCCCATTCTGCATTTGCCTTTTGAGATTAGTTTTACATTTTGTGAGTTTTAACTATATAAGGTCCAGTTTTCCGTGTGCAATTTTTAAATATTTAGAGTATTTTTGTTTTTAATTTAAGGAGTCTGTGTACGGCCTTAATAAGCCATCTTAGTTTATGTTTTTGACTGCTGTTTTTAAGTCTAAAAGGAATATATTTATCTCTTAATCAAATAATCATGTGATGTAGAAACTTCCAAGCCTCCTCCAGTGTTTTGGTTGAAAAAATGTCATCCCTGTTTATGGAGTCCAGTATAGAGTTTAGTAGGTCAGAATCAGCTATATTGTACAGCTATGTTTTAGTAGTGCTATAACTGTAGGTATGATTAGATACTAGAGAAAAATAAACAGAGTTATGGTCATTGTTACCAACTGGGTATTGAGTGGACACATTTGTTATTTCTAAGGGGTTGCTGTGGAGTACCAGGTCTAGAAGATGATCACCTATAGTAGGATTTACTACACTTTGAGTTAAGCATACTGATGGCATGAGGCCAGAAGTTTTTGTGACAGCTCAATGATGCTGTTAGATCACTCCAAGAAATGTCCCCATGTTGAAATCCCCATACAAATGATATTACCATGTTCACTAGCCGACTCAATTTCTTTCAAAACAGCATTGGAATATTCTGAGTCAGCATTTGGTGGACTGTAACATGTACCTAATATAATATTGTCAGAGTTATTTAACAGGAGTTTAATCCAAATGGATTCTGTAGGATATCAGTATTTTTATTTTATTAGATATATTGCAGGTTTTAAATTGTTTTTAACAAATAGTGCCACCCTGCCTCCTTTTGAGAATCCTATTAAGCATATGCAATGTATACCCAGGCAGTATGGGGTCCCAAGAGGCTTTGACATCACCCTTTGCCTCAATGATAGCTATTATATCAATGTGCTACTGAGATGCCTTTATTTTAGCTCATCTAGTTTGTTATTCAGACTCATGGCATTAAAATAAAGAACCTTTATGTTATGGTTAGCAGATTTAGTCTATAAGTTTCAGGATAGTTAAGAGAGTTAGGTATGCCCTGTCTCCCCCATTCTGTCTAGTTTAATCATTTGGTTATCATATATAGTATTTGTTTACCCAGGAGAGAGAGATACCCCGTCTACTTAAGTGTAGTCCATCACCACAGAATAGTGCTTCCTTGTCAAAACATTCCTCCCAGTGGGTGATGCATGTAAAATCTTGCTTGAGACACCACTGTGTAGCCACTTATTAAGGAGCTTGATTTTGTGGTTCACCATGTTTGACTCTCTGGGTATGGGTAATATTTGAGAACACTATTTGGCACCCTAGATCTACCAGTTTATTGGATAGGGCAACAAAGTCCATTCTGATGTTAGAAACATGATTAAGCATTATGTTTTAGCACCGGCATGTATAATAGCAAGTGGATTAGACCCTTTTCATATAAGTTTTATCTTACCTAGATGTAAGGTCTGCAATAGTAGTCCCTTGAAATGTAGAGCAGTTCTGGTTGGCCTTATCGAGTTACAAATGTCTCAGTCAATATGTTTGATCAGTGAGTCTCCTATAATGAATATTTGTCTATTATGTGAAATGTAGGAAGTAGCAGGATCAGAGGAAAATTCCATTACCTGGGAGAGAGATGAATCAGTCACAATTGGAAGGTTTACAAAGGGGACTAATATTGGGACTGGTAACTTTTGTCTAGTGTTTACAGGATCATTAGTGTTAAGCAGACGTGGGGGCAATACCAGGCACAGTAGAGGCCTCTATGGTCTAGACAGATGATTGACAGAGTACAGGACTATGGCACATTCATATAGTAGAAAAATGGACAGACTGGATGGGCCTTGTGGTCCTTATCTGCTGCCAACTTCTATGTTTCTATGTTACTATGGTTCCAGGGTTTTCCCTTATAGAGGAGAGTGGGTTAGGGGAAAAGATCTGTCTCTTGGCCTGTTATTGAGGAATTTGAGGTTAAAAGAGGATCAAATCTTTTGGATGTGGGAACAACAAAAGTGTTTGCTTTACGCCTCTTTTAAACGGTGTCTTGCTTGCACTCATACCACTGTTCATCGGGTTCGTTATTAGGATCATCTGCCCTAGCACATTTTTAGAGTCTAGATTATTTGGAACCAAATCAGTGATGGCCTCAGCACAAGCTGCCATTGTCACAGCTTGTCTCAGAGGTTTTGAAAATTTAGTTCCAAAATTTAAAACAACACTGGTGAATTGGGGACTTTTATTTCAGGATCATTCGCTATTCTGGTTAATAATGATGATGACAAGATAAACCCAATATCTGCAAAACTGACTATAGTACTGAAGTGGTACAATAAGAAATAAATTAATGCATATCCATAGAACATGAACTCACCATGTCTGGCTGCGGGTTCATACACTGGGCACAGGTACAATGTCTGTCTGTCTGTCTGTCTGTCTGTCTGCTCTCTCTCTCTCTCTCTCAAGAAGCAGGGTGGCTGGCTGGGGTATGTTACTGTTTTTCAGTGTCAGGATATCTGTCATTCAATCAGCATGATGTCAGTGGCTACAAGTTGACATGTGTTTAGATGACTACAGGTAATAATGACTGTACACATTCTGGGTACTGTATTGACAAAATCAAGGAAAATGAAGGAAAACTGTAATGATGTGATGTAATATGACACTTATAACAGGAAGAAGTACTTTAATGCCAATTTTTCTTTATGCCCTTCCACCACCTCCTCATCATCATCACCAAGGAAGCAGCCTCGCAATCCTCAATGCCGGAGTGTACCCACTTGAAATTCTTTTCCATGAGCGCATCATCAGCCTCAATGGAACATCATTTGATGCTGCCACCAGAAAGCTCTGCTTCACCCTTATCAACACCACCATCATCGTGACTGGGTATAAACATAGATGTGCTTGTCCTACTTGGTATGTGACCTTCATTCATTTTGATAAATGTCAGCATGCCAACATTTGTAGGTGACAGGTTAGTATGACCATCATGCACAGTGATCCCGCAGAACTAAATACCCTTCTACACTTACACTGGAGGGAGGGCAGATCAGGTATTTCAGTGCTACTGAAGTCACGCTGGCCATTCATTCACCTTGCCACTCCAGTACACCAGAGGATCATCCAATATTGAAATATGCCTGTTTTCTGCCAAATAGACCTCAACCATGCTCTGTGACGCACCATTCCTGATGAGTTGTCCACCTGTTTACAAGATTAGAAACATAGAAACATAGAAGTTGACAGCAGATAAGGACTGCAAGGCCCATCCAGTCTGCCCATTTTTCTACCTTATGAAGTAAGCAATAATACCAACATGGTGGGCAGTGTTAGGCTATACTGGACCACCCAGGGCATAATGAGGCCAGACACCACAGGCGGGAGGACCTTATAGCCCCTGAAAGGTCCTCATATAGCCCTAATGCCCACCCTGGAGGGTATTATTGCCCTAGAAATGGGTTTTATGCTAAATATTAGAAAATAAAGCTTAAAATGTAAAACATTAGTGTAAACACTTAATTTTAATGAATAAAATGTTTTATGTAAAATAGTCCCAGCACTCTGTCATTGGCACTAGAGGGTGCTGATTCATTTTATGTTATGCCAATTTGGTGAAGGTCCTATTCTCTCCCTCCCCAACAACAGAGTCAGTCAATCTATTTTGTCACACCAAATGCTGTTTTTCATGTTCTTTGTGTGTGTGTGTGTGTGTGTGTGTGTGTGTTTTGTTTTTAGTTAGAATTTAAAATGATCAGTAGAAGTTTATTTTCCTCTTTTATCCTCCCAGGTTAAGTCCCCCAGACCTGACTGTAGTGTGCTCTGCAGTGAACTAAGCATGACTGCTGGTGGTAGCTGCAGCACTGTGTGAAAAGAGTAACTGTCTGGTCTGTACCATAAATGGAAACTGCTGTCAGCTTATGGTAGTACAGCACACCGGCGGTCAGCCAGTCAAAGGATAGTAGTAAAGAGGACTGGGACATTTCATGAACGGGTGCTAGTGCTTGTTTTTAGGTGGGTGAAAGTGTGAGAAAACTGTTTTTTCATTGTGCCAGTTCAAGCATGAACTTGTTTTGAGGGGTCTGTGGAGAAACTGCACAGTCAGAGCGGTCCACTATGTGAAGCGTTGAAATGTGAGCTTTCGCTTTAGACAGTGGAGCTTCCATTTCAAACTGAATGGTTTGAGTTGGGCATCAGTGTGATTCCCGTGCTAGCTGTAAGCATGGTCGATTGGGACTAGCAGATTAGCAGAAGGTCAGCACTTCAGAAAGGAGGTTACTCTCACTCTTTTTGCTTATCTTACCACAAGAGCTTCCAAAACCTAACTTTTTCAAATTATTTTACAGCTGCTCAAGCAGTAAAACAGAACAGTCCAGGTATAACACTGAATAAAATGCTTGCTTGCTAATGCGGTCTTCCAGTTGCTTTTTTTTTATTAAGCAGTTTACAGCACACAGTTTGTAACTCACACAGACCGTGACCGCAACTGCATCTTTGAAAAAATGAAAATAATTTGAACAAGCTGGGTTTTGAAGCTGTTGTGGTAAGCAAAAAAGTGATAGTGACCTTCTTTCTGAAGTGCAGACATTCTGCTATGGCAGTTTTGTGTGTGAAGCCTTCCAATGAGCCCTGGTACGTGCACTTCTGCTTTAAAAAATATTTAGCTATGGCACCTGTGATTTCTGTGCTAAGGAGAGGTCAGGGTAGTTGATGAGAACAGGAGGCACAAAAATAAAGGATGCAGGCTGAGATCATTCACTCGCCATTAAGCAGTTTAGGAAAATGCGGTTGGGACAGTTGTGTTTGCTTATTGTTGCCAGCAAGGTTTGGAGAACTGTTCATTCTTTCTCTCTCCCAGCCTACTCTAGAGTGTGATTGCCTCCTTTTTCCATTCATAATTCTTTACTTGATACTAGCAGCTGGTGGGGGGGCTGTTAGAAAATGGGTATGAAAATCCCTCTCTCGCTAACCATAGACAAAAATGGCAATCTTTTCAAATTGAGCATTCTATGGCCCCTGATTTGTTATGGTAAACAGGCAGCCAGAGACTGGGATTCCTATTTCCTGGTCTCTGTTGCCTGATGCCAGACTGGGTAGCTGGTAGCCTAAGCCAATCAGCTTCTAAGATTCCCACAACCCATTTTCTAATGTGCCATAGGCCTTTACTCTGACAATGGTCTATTTATTCATACTCATCTGTATTGCTCCCTTATGCTTATCCAAGCCTGTTTGAAGCCCTGCACTGTATTCATATCCACCACTTCCTGAGATAGGCTGTTCCATGCATCCACCACCGCTTTCTGTGAAAAGAAGTTCCTCACATTACCCCTTAATCGGCCTCCTCTAATCTCATGCTGTGTCCTCTTGTCCTGCAACATATTAGACTCTTTCACCTTGTTAATGCCCTTAAGATATTTGAATGCTTCAATCATATCACCTCTATCCTTCCTTTGGTCTAGGGTATACAAGGTTTTAAATAAGTCATGAAATTGATTAGCACTTTGTGCTAATCAGTTGTGAAGATATAGCACTTGCCTCAATTTGATTAGCAAAATTAAAAGAAATACTAAATATGTGTACATACATGCAATTTTAAAAAGTATCCTGAATAAAAATTCTCATTAAAATTAGCTCTGTCTTTGCATGATCTGCTTCAATACACACTGCAGACACAAGCCTAACTGGCAAGCCTAGGGTTAGAGCAATGTAATGAACTGTGAATGAGCTTGGTACATCCAGTAGACCTAACTTTGATTCCTACAACCTCCACTTGCCTACTGTGTGACTCTGAGCCAATCACTTAACTGCCCTGAAAACAGGCACTTGTATCTAGTGGGCCATATTTGGTTACTAAAGAATCTCCTCACCCAGCAGACCTGGGTTTGATTCCCACATCTTCCCCTGTATAGTGTGACTCTGAACAAGCACTTAATTACCTCCCTGAAAACAGGTACTTGCCATACCTGGTTACCAAAGAAATTCCCACTCCAGCAGGCAAGGGTTTGATTCCACAACTTTCAGTGCATACTGGTGACTCTGAGCAAGCACTTAATTTCCCTGAAAACAGGCACTTGTATATTGGGCTGTACCTGGTTACCAAAGAAAAAGTCCGTACTCCAGCAGAAAAGGGTTCGATTTCCACAACCTCCACTGCATACTGTGCAATTCTGAGCAGCAAGCAGCTTGGCACCAAAACGCAGAATTGACAGGCACCAAGGAAGAGGAATTTCGCCAGTGGGAAAGTGTGTGTGTGTGTGGGTGGGGGCACAGTCAGCCAGTCAGCACAGAGGAACCACTATAGAGCTGGGGACTGTGTTAAACTCCCCTTAGTGCAATGGAGTTTATGTGCTGTGCTGTGCTGCCCATAATATAATAATCTCACTGCTGTACCTCAGGTTCCGACAATCATTTCCTGTAGAGCTTATGAGCAATACTGCAAAGCACTACTGGAAGCGATTGGCACCTGGGGAGACAGCACTGAGACTGTTACTATATTATGGGTGGCTAAGGAGGTTCAGTCAATGGATCACACTTTTTGTGATTCAAAAAAAATGGGTCATATGTGAAGCCAGTTTGTATCACAAAATGCGATGTGGTACCAGCTATTTAAAACCCTGGTATACATATTGAGCTCCATTAATCTGTCCTCATATGTTTTCTGATGCAGACCCTGCACCATTTTGGTTGACCTTCTGAGCTGCTTCCATTTTGTTAATGTCCTTGTGCAGGTGAGGTCTCCAGTACTGCACACAGTACTCCAGATGGGGCCTAACCAGTGTTTCAAGATTCATCTACTGTAGGTCACAAATTCCAACTTGGACAAGGCATTCCAAAGTGGATTAATAGCCATCTGTGTACCTGACACCATCACTTGCTATTCAGCCACCTTCCTGGATTCCCTGTGTCCACGACAATCAGCCTTGTTGTGCTATGGTTTGCAGAAGTTTGCACTTGACATCTGTGCCCAACGAACCAATCTGACCAGCTCTCTAGTGAGGTTTTTGAACTTGATCATGCCCTCCTCCAGTACAGATGCAATGCCATGTTGTTAGTGTGGGTCTAGCATTGTAGCTATTCCAAATTCTGGAGATTGTCAAATGTTGGCGATGTGACTATTGCTGTCTAAGATAGTAATCATTTGTTTGAGTAACACACAGCTTGACTTATCTGCTGCCACATCAAGGCTAGGCTGCAGATTCAACAATGTCTCCTCAGCACCCTTATTAGTGGAATGGCTTGACTAATGGATGCAGTGTCACTGCTTTTTGCCTGTGTGGCATGCTCAAATGGCCTCAAAATTACTATTACTGAATCCATGAGTCTCCATTGCTCAGTTGTCATAGATATTGATGCACCAGAACTGTCACGGCTAGTGTGCATAACGAGGTACTCAAAGATTGCTTTGTACTGTTCAACAACTGCTCTGTCATGTAAAGTATGAGCTTCATCTCGTGACAATTTTAAGCTTGAGCTGGTGCTGAGGGAGGCTGTTTTGGATCTGGAGCTGCCTAAGTTGGTTACGGGTCTTTCCAGAACATGCAAAGCAGGCACAGCTGCTTTGTGCAACAGTCAGCATTTGATGGATTTCAGCGTACTGCAGAAACTCCTGTACCACAATTTGTAAACAGTGAGCCATGCAAGGAACCCTCGTATAGCCACCATTGCTGATACATTTAACAACATTGGATCCATTATCACTTGCTATGAAGCCAGCTTTTAGGGACGGGTGCAGCCACTCATCAATTTCTGTCAGTAGCAAGTCTAGCATGATTCGCCTGTATGCACTCTGCTACACTATGCATTGCAATCATGGCATGCCATCTAATGCCAAGAAGGTGGCTGCCACCACAGTCTGACTTATTACAGTGCTTTCCCATCCCACCATCACAGACAACCCCAGGTAGCTGTGCCCAATGTGCAGTAATACACAGATAAGAACTACCCGCCGCTTTGCCACTTGTCCACAGAACCATACTTAAGTGAATGTAAGGTGATGCAGAATGCTAAAGGGCATGTCTTACAGACTTTGTCACAGTACAATATAACTCACAGACAGCATGAGTGGCAAAGTATGTCCTGGATAGGATCTTCCATTTATGACATGCATATGCCAAAAAGCAACAGAATCCTGCATTCTATACAAAGGAGAATGGCAACAGTTCAATTGCAAGCATTTCCACTATGGCAGCACTGAGTTCACACTCAACTGCATGATTTGGTGGTTATTTACTGTGCCACTCAAAATGGCTGTGCAGCATGAGTTGAATTGTTCTGTGTTTTGCATGCGCATGCCAAACATCTCTGATCTGTGAACTGCCATGAATAGGGTGCCTTTGACGGGATAGTGGGTGCACAGGTGACAAGCCAATAAATGCTGTTATTTCACTTGGTTTAAGCACAGGGCTGATGTAGTAAAATTCCTACATGGACCCCAACTGCTACTCTGACCTCTACTGGAGCATTCAAAGTCATCCTCCTCCACATGCCTGTAGTAATCCTCCGTGTTAATTCACAACTTTACCTGCATGGCTGATGACACTGGCTTGGGAAGGGATACCATGCTCACTATGGTGGATGAGGGTGAATGCCCCACTATGACATCAACTCCCTTTGATGCCGAGTCCACAGTGCCATGTGCCTGCTCTTAAGATGACTATGCTGGTCCCCAGTGCAAAGATGGCTACCTTTTTACTCACACATGCTTGGCAAAGCTGGCAGATTGGCACCATTTCATCTTTTCATCTTGCATGAAAAATCCCAAACTAGGGATTTTGCTGCACTACATTTCATATCATGCTGCTGCTGCATAGGGACTGTGGTTTTCGTGGAGGTGAAATGGGGGGTGCTGCATGATTTCGGTGTGATGCAGACTTTGACTAAACATCTTCACAATCTATGAGTATGACTTCAGGGTCATCCACAGAAACAGCTACATCAGAAGAATTTTGAGGGGGTGATATACTGTACTAACAGACTGTTTACCTACAGCCACCTTAACTATCTTTTGTCTGATTCCCATATGGGGTTGCTAGCATCATCATCATCATCATCATAGCAGTTGAATCCTTGCTTCCCATTTTGATTATGTCTGTTACTTATATCTGAGCCTGAAGTGCAGAGTATAATGTTTTCGCTAGTGCATATAATAATATTTGTCAGTTTATTTTGGCTGTGCCATTAAGCACACATCATTGTGACTTATATTCTCAATTGAAATGGTTGTCTTGTAGGGCTAGAATATAATACTTTTAGGATGTCAGATTCATAAACTGTATTTTCATTAGATTCTTTTCCTTTATTTGATTTGGTAACTGTTCGCATAACTCTTTCAAAAATGAGATCTGGTAATGGAATTGCTTGGCTCTACCATGCCGAATCGGCAATTTTTTGTTGACCGATGTTAGAAGTGATGGATTTATATCGACCACAATTGTGGTCAGCATAAATCCATCTGGGAACACTGTGTTTTCTTCAGGGGCTTTGCCCCTGAACCACCATGCAGAGGACTCTGACCTTGCACCCCCGCATTACAGATAATCAACCCAAGTCAGAGTTGATTCGGGAAGGAGGTACAAGACCCCAAGAAATCAGTGCAGGGTTTGTGAGACAGTACAGTGACCCATCACTGTGTCACTGTACTGTCATTTGCGTGTAGCGGTGTAGATGTGCATCAGTATATGGACGTGATTTACAAACTATACTACATAAAAATCGATATGGCTAGTGGTCCTTTTCTATTGCTGCATCCTCTTTTGGAATAGCTTGCATGAAACTCTGTGTACTACAACTTCCTGGGTTGCTTTAAGGTTAATTTTAAACAGACTGTATTGCAAAAGTCTTCTTGTGTTTGTTATAATTAATGTTGTTGCAATATTAATTTGTCATCCATATTGTAAGTTTTGTTTGTATTGTTTACTTGTTTTGTTGTGAATCCGGTCGACATGAAAAAGACCTGTCCATAGTCCCTACCTGGTTAACAAATTATTAAATAAAAAGTAAAATAAAATTATTCACAAATTCACTTTGGATGCTATCCTATGAACATATTACAACCACAACCTCACTATGATTGTCCACACTTTTTGTCAACATCTGATTTTTTGATGGCCTAACCTGAGGATCTGTGGAAACATAAGACTGTGAATTGTGATGTTCAGGATCATGTTCAACTACTGTGGGAGTGGGACATCAACTACATTCAAGTCTTCTGACTCCACAATATTTTTGCCACCTGATAACTTTGCCTGGTTGTAGCAATACTCATGCTGTTATCAACGATGAAATCACTCACTTTTACTACCAGTGACACCAGCATCTCCGACCAGCATTGAAGTGACTGATTTCACCAAGAAAATGGAGTCACAGAAATCCCTCTACTTGCAGCAACTACTACCTTTTCCTTCTGTTGCGTACTCACCATGTCCACGACCACACTTAACACTGCTAGCCCTGATGAACCTGCCTCATCATCACAGCAACATCCACTGCTAGCATTTGGAGGCACACAAGCAATAGTCTTCTTGGCAGCGCCATAGCCAGAAACAGCTTTGCATGACTGTCTCCTATGGGCATTTTTAAAGATTACACAGGCAGTCACCAAGAAAAGAAACATGTGCATCAAAAGTGATTTTTCTGGTCTTGTCTGTTGCTGTAACAAATTCAAGAGCATTCACAAGACAGTACAACTGACAAAGATACTGCAATAGGCACTTTTTTTACTATGTCTGTTTCCGCTCATTTAAACGCTATAATATGCTACTGAGAGACAGTTTTCACGGTACTGTGGGGAAACACACAATAGTGGTACAGTGACAATAATTTGTAGAGACTGAACAGAGACAATTAACAGCAACATTATATTTCTTCAGTCTTAGGTAGATATGAAGATAAAAACAAGAGTGACTTCAATGGAAATTGAGCACTAAAGAGATTTAGCCACACAGGCACAACAAGATTTTAACCAGTCTTCATAAATCCAAAAGTGGAACAACAATACCTTATTTTTCCGGGGAGAGGGTTATAGCATTAGCTAGAAGATAGAAGCAGGAGAAAATACTACGAGATGGGCTGAGAAATTAAGAGTACTTGTATTACATGGCGAATAAAATGTGTATGACTTGACAGCACGCACACAAACTAAAGGTAATGCGTAGAAACTTTAACAGTTCAGTAAACTATAAAGCAGTCTTTTAACAGACTGATAAAATGCACAGCTTAACAACAAAAACTTATAAAATTACTGGAAGTATTATTGTATGTACCTGTGTACAGGACTGAACACACCAATACTAAACACTAACCAGCAACAGTTGGAAAGACTGCCTTTCACATTGTGGCCTGTGACTCTCCTTTCTACACCACAGATCTGCCCCTCCCCAGGACAACTTCTGCAATGTCATCATTACAGACACAGAAAGTACTAACTTAAGATGCAATATTCACACCCAATCAATAAATGCTTGATGATATAAACACATAAGGGTTTACTACACTTGATATACTAAATTTGGACTCAAAAGTCCAAATGAAAATGCTTTTGAATGTTTTTGAGGCTTTGAGAGCAAACTAATTCTAGCTTTCCACTGCACATGCTACACTGAACTGAGGCTGTACAAGCTCAGAGGAGCCCATGTGACCTGCCGTCCCATGAATCAGTGCAAAATTTGACTTTTAAGAGCAAAAAAAAAGGTGAAGTAATGTGAAGTCCATATGAGGTAGTGGAAAATCTGCATTAACACAAAATGAGAAGTTTTTCACTTTGCTTTGTGGAGTATTTTGTGAAATTGAGTTCTATGTGAAATACTCCATGTAGTGAAGTTAATGGACTTTGCCCACCTCTAATAATAAGCAAGTATGAATAAGTACTAATTTAAAGGGTTCACTTTGCACTGAACAGTCCAATGTACCAGTGAGTCCCTCAGTCAGCAGGTGCTTTGGTGCATCTCCTGGACTCCAAGAGCAGAAAGCTGAGGCTGGGAGGGTGTACAGACCACCAGCCCAATCCATGGAACTGGATGGGGAGTTGGCAGAGCAGATAAGGAGGGTGTGTAGAAGGGAGAGTGTGGTGATATTGGGAGATTTTAACCTATGAGAGGTTGACTGGAGCACCCGGCCACTAGCAGTACCAGGGAGTAGGTGCTCCTTGACGATTCCAGGATGGCCTTCTGAAGCAATTGGTTAGGTGGGCCTACAGGCCTACAAGGCTCTGGACCTAGGTACTGGCAAATGGGAGATGGTGAGGAGGTAGGGTGGATGACCCACTGCGAGTAGTGACCACCAAACAGTGTGGCTCATTGTCGTGCTGGGCAGGGAGACAAGAGACACGGGCACTAAGGTGGTGGACTTTAGTAGGGTGGACTTTGGGAGGATGTGAGCAATACTCCAAGGAGACTCCAGGATATAAGGCCAGGGATGGATGCAGAAGAAAAGTGAGGAGTCATAAAGACTGGGCAAACAGATGCCATAGCCTACACCAGGGCCAGGAGTAAGAAGAGCAGAGCCAAGAAACCATTCTGGCTGAACAAGGAATTGCTGCAAGGGGTGAGGGCAAAGGGCTACATACCAGAAGTACAGGAGAACAGAAAAGGAGAGGATAAGGAGGCTTACAGGAGTTGGTCAAGGAGGTGGCCAGGAGGGTGAAAAAGCTAAGGCCTCAGGGAATTAAGGTTAGCACAGGGCATAAAGGGAGGGACAAGGTCTTTTTAGGTATTTCAGGAAAAGAGGAAGTGCAAGGAACATATTGTCAGCATAAAGCGGGGAGAGGATTGGGTGGAAAGGTGGAGGAACAAGTGGAAATTCTAAATGAGTACTTCTGCTCTGTTTTCACTAAGGAGGGATGGTCCACTACCAGCATGGGCTGGGGTGGGTGGGGAAAGGGGAGGAGGTGACAGACAAAGTGATCACAGGAGTAGGGTGCTAGAGGGGCTGAGGGCAGTAAGGGTGGACATGGCATCAGGTCCTGATGGCATCCACCCCAATGTGCTGAGGGAGATGGCAGAGCTGTTGGCTGAGCCACTGGCAGATCTGTTCAGCACCTCCCTGAAAAACAGGGCATGTGCCCCAGGACTGAGGGTGACCCAATGGTGCCCATACACAAGAGTGGGCCTTGGGAGGAGCCAGGAAATTATCAGCTGGTCAGTCTCACATCCATAGTGGGTAAGCTTATGGAGGCAATACTGAAGGAGGAGCTGGTGGCATTCCTAGATAGTAATGGCCTCCAAGATGGACGGCAACACGGGTTCATCTCAGGGAGGTCTTGTCAAACCAACCTAATGGATTATTATGACTGGGTGACAAGAGAATTGGACAGGGGCCATGTGGTACATGTCCTGTACTTGGACTTCGGTAAGGCCTTTGATACAGTGCCCATGGGAGACTGGGGAGCTGATGGCAGTGGATGTGGGAAAAAGCTGACTAAATGGATAGAGAACTGGTTACAGGGAGGGTGTAAAGGTGCAGAGGGTGGTGGTGGTGGGGCTCTTGGCATCCAGAGTAGTTGCAAGTGGGTGCCGCATGGGTCACTGCTGGGCCCAGTCCTATTTGGGCTCTTTATCTCCAATATAGCACATGGACTGGGGAGCAGGGTTAGTCTGTTTGCAGAAGATACCAAATTGAGGGCAGTGGTGGATGAAGAGGACAGATGGGAAAAACTGCAGGGGACCTAGCCAAACTAGAGACATGGTCGGTGGAGTGGCAGCTAGGATTCAATGCAAAAGTGTAAGGTGATGCACTTGGGCTAAGAAACAGAAGAGGGACTATTGGTTGAGGGGTGATGTTGGGGATCACAAAGGAGGAGAAGAACCTAGAGGTGTTGGTAACTGGGAGCATGAACAACTCGGCCCAGTGCAGGAGAGCAGCAGCAGCAAGGCAAACAGGATGCTGGGCTGTATCGCTCAGGGGGTTCTCAACCAGACACAGAGATGTGATCCTACCTCTCTACAGATCATTGGCCAGACCGCACCTAGAGTACTGTGTGCAATACTGGAGGCCATACCTGAGGAGAGATATGAAGTTACTGGAGGGGTGCAAGGAGGGCAATAAAATGTTAAAGGGATATAAGGAAAGGAATATGAAGTTAGGCTGAAGGAGCTGAACATGTACACACTGGAGGAGAGGAGGTATGGGGAATATGATTGAAACATTTAAATACCTGAGGGAGTAAATAAACCTAGTACCAAGGAGGTGTTTAAACTGAGGCATGGAAGAGAGATGAGGGCATGGTCTAAGGCTGGAAGGGGACATTTCAAGAGGGAAATGAGGAGGAACTACTTACTGGGAGGGTGGTGACTAGTTGGAATGCGAGCCAGAGGGGTGATAATATGTGACAGTCAATAGCATTAAGAAGTAATGGTATAAAGCAAGAGTCAGGGGCACGGGCTGGGACAAGCGGGGAGGAACTGAGGGAGAGGAGGCAGGGCAGCTGCAATCTAAGGTGCTAGATGCACACTTGGCAGACTTAGATAGACCGATTGGTCTGTTCTGCTGGCAGATTTTATGTTCATATGTATGTTTGTATGCAAAATCAGAGTGACTCTGTTCATGAGCAGAGGTCCTAAAATGCCTATGTTGAAAATTTGGTGGCAAACGTCCATAAAATGACTGTGTTGCAAGCGTGCATTGTGCAGTTTCCATGCACCCCATAACGTCATCAAATCTGTAGTATTTCCATTCCAGATTTTCAACATTGCCATTTTTTCACACCTCCTTATGAATCGTACAGCTGTCATTTTCACATCCTGCCGAAATATGCGTTTAAATATCTGGTGCAGAATAGCACGGTTGTTGTGGGAAATCAATGTTCAGGACAGATTAAGAAAATCGTAGTGACAGTGTTCATGAGCAGAGGTCACAAAATGCCTATGTTGAAAATTTGGTGAAATAATTCCACTAAATGACTGTTACGCACATGCATTGTGCAGTTTCCACGCACGCTGGGCGTGTTCGAGCATTTTTAATATTTTCACTACAAATTTTCAATATTGCCATCTCTTCACGCCTCCCTATGAATGGTACAGTTGTCATTCTTCACATCTTGCCCAGTCTGTGTTTTCATACATCTATGCACAATGGCATGGTCACTGTGGAACTCAAAGTTTGGGACACACTGACAAAATCACAGTGCCACTGTTCACGAGTAGAGGTCCCAAATGCTTTCATTAGGTGGGGGTCACAAAAGGCCATGTTGAAAATGTGTAGTGCAAATACCAACAAATGCCCCGGGCATTAGGGTTTCTAACCATAACGTCCCACTCTGTACAGACTGACAGGCATCAGAGTGTGCCTTTGGATTGCCGACTGAAATACTCATGCCATTCCACCCCACCCTGCAGCCAGTGACAGGCATCGAGGTGTGCCTTGGAGTCTTCAGCTGCAGAGTTCACCCCATTCTCCTATATTGCACCCATTTCAGCGTATGTCCTTATGGAATGTGGTGACTGTAAAGCCAAACACCGAAGGCACACCTCAACACTTGTGTCTGCAGGATAGGGTGAGGTAAAATGGCATGAATGTTATGAGCAACAAACCAAATGCATACCGCAATGTCTGTCTGTCTGTCTGTGCAGGGTGGAGATGGGGATGGCGTGAGTTCAATACTTCACTGCCATTCCTACTCTACATCTGTCTAACTCCTGCATTTTCAATGCTAATACCAGCAAGCAAATCTTCAGTATTTACAAATGCTTGTTTTTATTATGGTTAAACTATTGAGCAAGCTCATCTGAAATGGTGACCCATGGTAAGCAATTTGCAAACATGCACTCAGACTCATTACAAAACATTTAACAATAAATAATTAGATACAACAATTATTGACATTAAACCATTTACAAAGTTAATCATGTAAATGACCACAGCAGCATTTTCTTTTGTAATCCATGCTTCGTTTATAACTGTTTTACTTATTTATGTGATTTTGTTCAGCAGTTAAGTTCATTGGTGATTAAGACTCTATATACAGGAGTAGAGATGCAACGAATTTAAATTCCGCCCAAGTGAAGCGTAAGTGGACACTTCACATTGCCCCGCCCTTCGTGGGTGGGCAATACAAAGTGCTACTACTCTTGTCATTACCACTTCCGTTAAGACAGAATGGCAATGCAGTAAAGGCAAAGTCATTGTTTTTAATGGACTTCGCGTTTCTCATTATGATTCTAAGTGATCCACTTGCGTCTCAGATTGGCAGCCCCTGCCCACACATCACATGGCTTACCATACTGTAAGTCACATGCTCTTTAGCTAGGCAGGAAGAAAGTGAGTCATACAAGCAGATACTTTTACTTTCTCCTGTGCAGCGAAGAAAGTAGTGTGTTTGTGACTGCTGATACTTTGAGATCAGAGCGAGAGAAGATTTAAATTTTGATTTAGACCTAACAGCTTTTTAAAAGCTACATTTGTTGCCTTTTCTGTACTCTTTTTACTTAGTTTTTCTTTCTGTAAATTTTATTTTTTACCTTTATAAGTAGTTAGTTGTTTATCTGTGTCTGTGTGACTGTGTGTGTGTTGTGTGACAGTGTGAGTAGTGATTGCTCGGACTGAGGGAGCTCAGTAGGAGAGATGGTCCAGGGTGAGGAATGTCTGGGATGGGGGCAGTTCTGGGAGAGCATGGTAGTGGTAAGCGTCATACTGTGAGCATGTGTGAGGGAATGGGCACCCATTCCTGTTGGACCACTCAAAACTTGTAGTGTCCCCAGAGCAGGACATGAACCTCCACCACCACCAAGTCCAGCACCAGGTCCTCTGGAGCAGGATGTGCCTGTTCCCCAGGCCAGGTGTGGATCCCATCCTTGTTCAGCACTGTGACAAGCCAGCTGCAAGTTCATCTAGCCACCTGCCTGTGCCTGGTCCTCCCACACCTCCATTGTTTGGTAGTTTTTGACTGTGTCAGGGGACAGCAGTGTGGTCAAGTGCCACCTATGTGAGGTGGAGGTGTGCTGTGGCCCCAAGGAGACTCACCTGGGGACTGGGGCCAATACACCCATATGCTCAATCACCTGCAGTTGAAGTGGCAGGCTGCCACAGAACAGACCATGCCTGCACCTGCTGGCCATTCTTTGGCACAGAGTGCAGCTGTGCATTGCAGCATCCCTAAAGAGGAGGGCCACAGCAGCACCTGCTGCTCAGCCAACACCCCACCACCACCACCACAGCAGGTCAGCCTGTAGAACATGTGGACCCCAGAGAACTGCATGTAACATAGGCTGACTTGGCAGTTCTCTGGAGTGCTGTCGGGAGAACAACAAGAGAGTGAGTGCTGTGGATCAGCAGCTGGATCAAATAGAGGGATACCAGTTGCAAATTATATCCATGCTGGAACTGCTGCTGGATCACCATGGGATCCCACATTAGTTTTTCCTCACACCATGTGCCCCCACACCTTCCTTGCTGTGTTATAAAATGTATTCCTCCACCATCCCTGACCTTGTGCGTAAGTATGCCGTTTTTGTTGTCTTCTGTATGCATGACACTTTGTATTCTGAGCAGTGCAAGTATACTGTGCTAAACTGCATGTGTGCAGTCAGTCTTCTTTCCAGTCTGTGTGCGTAGCAGACACTGTCCAACTCCTGATTTAAAACAAACATTAATGAGTACAATGTTCATGCAGAATTAAGCACCACACCTGTCCAGTACTCTGAAGGAAGCCAAAGAAACAATGGTGACTTAAGTTACAGATGGAGATTGGGCCCTAAAGAGATGCAAATGCACAGACAGATTAAGATTGCACTGTGCACTGAAGAGATGCAGACACAAAGGCACAACACCTAACCAGTGTTCACCATCAGAAATTCAAAACTGGAAAGAATACCTTTGCCATTTAGGGGCGGACCGTGGGGGAGGGCAGTGTACTGCACTGCTGCAGTAACAGTCACTAGTACTAGTACCAGTAAAGATACCACAAAAGTACAAAAATCACACAGCTGCAGTGGATAGCAGCTTCACATTGCTGAAATTATTATGTGGCACAATAAAAGGTGTCTGATTTGATGACCGTGTCACACACATACTCACGCACACACTAAGTAATGCATAGCAAATTGAAAACTTCAGTAATATAACCACATATTTTAAACAAACTAAAATTATGCACTGCGGCAGTAACAGTCACTAGTACTAGTACCAGTAAAGATACCACAAAGAGGTACAAAATCACACAGCTGCAGTGGATAGCAGCTTCACATTGTTGAAATTATTATGTGGCACAATAAAAGGTGTCTGATTTGATGACCGTGTCACACACATACTCACACACTAAGTAATGCATAGCAAATTGAAAACTCAGTAATATAACCACATATTTTAAACAAACTAAAATTATGCACTGCTGCACCACAGCAATCAGTAAAAAATGGCAAGAAATATTGAAAATATTACTGTGTGTACATTAACACAGTTATACAAGAAAAATATCACCAAACAGAAAGCATTGTCTTTTCTCCAAGTTAATCTACCTACACCACAGATCGCCCCCAAAGCACACTTCCACTGTCTCTGAGTACACAGACTGAATGTTGTACATTAACATTCAAAATCCATACACAAACAATAAATGCTCAATGATATGAGCACAGGAGGGTTCCTATAATCGACAAACTAAAGTTTTAGCAAAACAAATGACTCAAAAGGTTTTTAACAGCTTTTGAAGGTTTGAATGCAAGGAGCTCTCTGAGCAGATTGTCTCCTACAGCTTCCTACATACACTACCCAAACTGAGGCTGTGCAGAACAATCTAGAGCCTATGTGACCTGAAATCCCATGAATCACTGCAAAATTCACCTTTGGAGCTAAAAAACAAGGTGAAGTGAGGCGAAGTGGAAGGCGAGAGTAGCAATGAAGTCATTGTTTTCAATGGACTTCATGTTACCCATTATAACATGAAGTACTCCGCTTTGTGTTATGGAGCACTCCGTGAATTGCCTTCACTCCGTGAAGGGTCCACTTTGCCCATCACTATACAGGAGCAACCCTGAAAAGGTTCACAAGTAGATAAGCATCACAGTTAAGAATAGATAAATGACCACCCTGCATCAATACACAGCACAAGCAATAACAATTTATAAGTACAAGCACAACAACAATGCACATCAGTAAAATAGTGCAATCTGATTTTATTAGAAACAGGTGCTTATAAAGCTTAGGAGTAAGTAGTCTTCAACTGATATTTAAAGATATCATGTGAAATGATTTCTCTCAAGTTCAGTGGAATAAAATTCCATAAAGTTGATCAGGGAGGGCTGTGGACATGACCTACCTAGACTTTAGCAAGGCATTTGACACAGTCCCACACAAAAGATTAATATACAAGTTAGCTAGCCTGGGGTGGGTCCCAAGATGACAGCCTGGGTAAAAGAATTGGCTGGAGAATAGGACACAGAGGTAATAGTAAATGAGTCCACTCTGAAAAAAGTGGGGTTAGTAGTGAGGGTACCGAGGTTCAGTATTAGGACCAGTCCTCTTCAATGTCTTTATAAGTGACATTGCAGAGGGACTGGAAGAAAAATATTTCTCTTTGCAGATGACACAAAGATCTGCAACAGAGTTGATACACAAGGTGGAGTGGAAAGGATGAGAAGGGATTTGGCAAGGTTAGAGGAATGGTCAAATGTATGGCAGCTTAGAGTCAATGCTAAGAAGTGCAAGGTAATGCACCTGAAACAAAAACCCAGGAAGAGTATACAATGGGGGTGAGATACTAACAACAACAAAAATGGAAAGGGACCTGGGGATAGTCATATCAAATGACCTAAGGTGGGCAAGCAATGTGAGAGGGCAGCAAGGAGGGCTGGGAGATACTGGGGCGCATAGGGAAGGCATCACCAGTAGAAAACAGGAGATTATTATCCCTCTGTACAGACAGCTAGTGAGACACATCTGGAGTACTGCATGCAGTTCTGGAGACCCAATCTCCATAAAGACATAGACAGGATGGAAGCTGTCCAGAGGGGGCAACTAAAATGGTGCAGGGTCTGCACTGGAAGACATATGAAGAGACTTGACATGATAGAAACTTTCAAGTACCTCAAGGGAATCAACAAAGTCCAAGAGGTAGCATCTTTCAAAAAAGGGTGTGCAAGAACAAGGGGCACAATTTGAAGATAGAAGGGGCAGCTCAGAGGTAATTTAAGGAAGTATTTTTCACAGAGAGGGTGGTGGATGTATGGAGCGCCTTCCAGAGGAGGTTGTGGAGTCACAAACAGTGGTGGACTTCAAGCATGCATGGGACAGTCATAAAGGCAATTCTAGGGGGTGGGGTAGGAAGAAGTAGGCTGCTGGTTAACTAGCATCTACAGCTTATCCATCAGGTAGGAAATGGGCAGACTGGGTGGGCCAAGCGGTCCTTATCTGCCATCAAATTCTATGTTTCAATGTTTCTATAAACAGCAGAGTTTACCACAAAAGTTGTGTCACATTGTGATCCTAACAAGTGGAATATCAAGGAGATTTTTCAACTGAATGCAAGTGAAAGTTACTACGGTATGCTTCAGTAGGTCTCCTAGTCAGGTACTGTAGGTATAACACCAATCAGAAGATGATGCACAAATGCTGCAGCAGCATAGTAAGATTTTTAATATGGCGGTGACTAATGTAGTTTGAGGTATAGATTACAGTATTTTTTTTTATTTAGCAGAAACTGCAGATCTCCCAGTCTTGTTGTATAATACATGTTTTCTTTTTAGCTCGGCTATAGAAGCCTGGTCACAAATGACTAAATGATAGTCTTGGGAAGATAGATGGGAAGAAACATATCACACAAATAAAATCTTGGTTTAGGAGGAGAGAATAAAGTAGGACCTGGGACAGACTGTAGTTGTATTTGTGCACAATTTTATATTTGTATTTATTTTATGTACACTAATAATGTGTCTGTACTTTGTACTTAATTGTGCGACTATTTCTTATGTAATAACTGAAGTATGACTATGTATAACAACTGAAGTAATCATTGTACATCTGGACCCCACTGAAAATGAGCTTGTCTCAGCTCAGTTATCAATTCATGTACTGAATAAATGTTTTTACTACTACTACTACATAGTCTAAGACTGGTAACAAGTACTTCTGAGCTGGCTGTAGATGTGCTTCTGCTGTTAAACAGGTCAACACCCTATAAAGGACATTCCTGGTGTTTCACACCCCATGTCCAGTTCATAATTGTTTGCCCAGTACACAATGGCTGTCTAAACATTTTAAATTTACAGCAAAAAACATGGTTGCCATTCTTGTTTTTAATTTACAGTAATCCATCTTTATAGAAAAAATCCATAAAGGGTCAGATCAATTTATGTTGTCATAACATCAATATTTTACATGTCAACATTAGTATGAAAGAAAAAGTAAAAAAAGGCACATCATTTGTCATGATGTTTGCTTCACTTTTCAACACATGTAAAATAAAGAGTAAATCACCAATACATTGACATCCTCTTGAACTAACATCCCCAAAATGGGGAATATTTTATGTTTTTATGGCTGTACTGTACACATCAAAGCATTGTTTTTCCCTCCTCTAGGTACTTGTAACTAATCCCGGGTTGCCCCTGAAAAGGGACCACAAGGTTCCAGTGGGCCTACCAGTTACCAAAATTTAAATACATAAATAATTGAATAAAAGCATTTTAATCTGATGCAATTTAAATTTTTTGCCAGATGTGAGTATGATTGTGAATATAGCAACAGAATGAAATATGGGGTTGCCATGCTTATTTTAGTTTGATCTGCTTTCAAATGTGCAGTTTCACAGGCATTTCACTGAGGACAAAAATAATTGAACAATCCCAATGAAAATACAACTTGACAGAAAACTATTCAAACTATTCAAAAGTACATGTAGAATGACAAGGCAGCTAATATTTAAAAACAGAGTAGCCAAAGACAGACAGACATGTACAGAAAGTGACTTGAATGATGCCAATGATTGCAATTTTGGGAGCTAATTTCTTCATTGCCACCCTTTATATATTCTTAGCTGGACATGAAAAATATGATAAATCATTATTCTAAGAATGCTTCCATATATTTAAGAAGATACTTGTGCTACTAAACAGCCTTTAAACATTTTTGGGTGTACCAGAAAATGGGAATTTGAAACAGTGGTGAGCGTCTTTAAGTATCCCAATCTTTTGGTGAAATGATTTAGAGGTATGATCCCAATGTTCTCTAAATTTAACAGAGGATCAAAATGAACACCTACAGTGGGAATTTAAAGTGTTCCACATGCTCAATAAAAGCACTATCATGAGCAGAGGTTTGGAGCAGATCTTTAGATTTATTTACTTTTCATTTTGGTCATAAACAACATTATTTGGGTTTTAGTTTTGTTCAGCAGTAGTTTGCTTAAGAGCACCCAGTCCTCAAGAACATTAAAGTCAGATACAGGATAAATACTGATATCAGTAACATTTTGGAGTAATAGAGGACCACATCATCTGCACAACACAGTATTTTAGATTGTACACTTGTACTTGGTAACCAATTAATAAAGATGGAAAATAGTAGCAGTCCCAGGATTGATCCTGAGGTACACCTTATAACAACAAAAGAATATGACTTTGCTTCATTACATATAACATTCTGGGATAGGTTTTTGAGGTACTCACTCAACCAGTTTAAGAAGGAGTATCCAAAGTCAGTTTCACCAAGTTTATAAAGCTTTCGTCATGGTCAACTAAGTTAAATTTACCTTTTTGCTGTACAGTACAAATACAGCCTCAGTAAGCATTCTTGCCTCTATGGTACAATAAATTACATTTATAAAAATAACTGGTGGTGTCAGTGCACAATGATCCTTACTGTAACCATGTTGAAAGGGAATGTAAAGGTTACAAGTTTGTAAATAAGTTGGTTACAGATCAGTTGTTTTTGTACCTTAGCCAAGATCGATAAAATAAATGCAGGTCTACAGTTTTCTGTTTGGGCTGTAGATCCATCTTTAGTTCAGTACCGCATGAGCTTCCTTCAAATGGTGAAGATTTGATTCACAGCAAATAAATAAATAAAGATCAGATGAAATATTATTGCATGTGAACAAGATGAGGACAGCACATTTTAACATGTTAGATGTTGCTCCATCACTGCCCTTGAGTTTGTCACTTTCAAACTTCTTTAAAAGTCAGAGTACTTAAAGGGCTTACAACTTGCTAGAAATCATTAGGCAATGCTTTCCTAAGAAGCCATGTATTTGGAGTAGTGCCAAACATTGTACCACTTTAGTTAAGGTTGGGTAATCACATCTGTGTTAAACTTCTTATTTTAGCTGCTCATACAACAGCTTGTCTATTTGTGACCTACTGTAGGAACTGCAAATTATCATATGAACCCTTCTTGAAACAAGTTCAGATATGAACTGAACTGGTGGAAATTGTTTTTGGTAGTTTTAAGTTATAGTGTTAAAACACCAAAGATATCTTTACAAAACTGTATTGGGCTCATTAACAAGGCCACTGTTTTCGGTTTTACGGAAAATCGGTAAAATTCGGAATTAGGGCTGCCTGAAAACCAGTAAAGCGAAGATTTCATGGAATCTGGCATTTTCTATCAGATCAGTAAATCTATAAAAAGACTGTTTTCTTTTAATTCCTTCCTGTACTATTTTCAGTTTGCTTTATTTAATGCTCTGTATATTAAGCCTTCTTTAATTCTGATTATTTATGTACATACAAAAGAATGACAACAGAATCCCGTAAAACCGGAAATTAGAGTAACAATCACCGGTGAAATTCGGAATCTTAAGTCTTGACGGAATTTAATTGTTTTAATCACCGTAAATCAGTGGCCTTGCTCATTAATAATTAAAATTGACTTGGATTTGACTCTGAAATGTTCAGGTTCATTACAAATTAGTCATGCGTGGTTCTTATTGTGTTTTTAAAACAGAAAAAACAAGATTAAAATGTTATAAACAAAATTGTGCAGAATAAAAATCATGTCTTGATTATAACACGGCATTCCTAAAACTGTGGTTACATGTCAAAACCAGTAAATGAAAATATGTTTTCACATTTGTGAACACATTTGTTAAATTATGATTTTATCACATAGAAAATGAAAGTTGTAATCACCAGGAGACAATCTCACATGGCGACTATTGGCCCAGCCTTGTTCCCAACACCAGTTGCCCACCTGGTGTCAGAAAAAAATAATCTTCTAGGGTTTACTGATATCATGATTACATCCCAGTGGCAGCAACTTTTAACTGGCCACCAGGGCCCCATATCTGGGAGTTTACCTGGTCTGCCACCACTTCCCCACCTACAAAAGTTGTGCAGACACCAAGAGCCCATCCCTGGTGTCAGTAAAACAGACCTATCCTGAAAATCATGCCAAAACTGGAGCCCAAAGAAATCCTCTGAATCCTGTGTCAATACAGAGAGTCTATCCCTGTTGGAACACGCTAACAGTGCTTAAACAAATCTATAGTGCACCAGTAGCCATGGTCTGAGAACAAAGTCACAGTTCTACAAGACATAGAGCAAACAGGGTCAGCACTATCAGTCAATGCTCATAATAATGAGGCTTAATATGGCTTTGCTATGTCACAGCAATACTTTATTCAGTCCTCTGATCCTCTTTTATCATTTCAAGCTGCTGACACTGCCAGCAAAACGGGTACAAATTTCAGCAAGCTGTGAGCAGAAACAGCTTTCAAATTTTTGAACTGGCATAGTCAAGTACACATAAACCCACCATGCATGTACAACAAAAATGCTTTGTGCTGTCATCCATGACTAAGATGTCACTGTCATGATGTCAAAACATTAGTGACAGTGCTTCTTTACATGGGCATTGTTAGATGGTCAGTGACTCTTTAACATGTTTATAAAATAAAGTTTAAACCACGTGAGAACCACTAAAACTTTTTGTTGCACATGCATGACGGGTTTACTTGTACTTGGGTATGTAAATTCTGAGGTTTGAAGCTATTTCTGCTCTCAAGCTTATTGTCACATGTGCCTGTTTGCTACACTATCTGCACTCTTGCAATTATAAAAAATGATGGTCTGATGACCGAATAAAATTTTACTGTGAGCGTTATTACTGATCCTGTTTGTTCTACTTCTTGTAGAACTGTGTCAGCCTATCCCCAGAGTCATGTTCTTGTATTACACTTGCCTCTGCTTGCCTCCTACACTACAAAGTGCTAACTTGTTTTGAGCGGTAACATGAGTCATCCCAGTGGCTATGGACTTGTCATGGTCCCTCAAAATTCCCGCCAAGACAGTGTTTGGCAATGACCCTCCTTTCAACTGGGCAGCCACACACTGTCTGGAAAATTAACTGCAAGCAACTGTATCTATAAATTGTGAGTCTTTAATTGTGTTTTCTATATCAGTGTGAAAATGCATCTCTGAAAATCATACAATCTGCAATATCAATATGTGTGGAAGTTTGTGTGATTTTCTTGGGGATCATCACTCAGTTTCTAAATTGACATAGAAAATGTGATCACAACTTGCAGTTTAGAAAATAAAGCATTTATTAAAATCACAAGCTTGTAATTACAATATCCAGATGGAGCACAACTGCAGCAGTGAGAGAAAGATTATCTCCAGCCATCGTCTGGGAGGTACCAGTGGATGTCAGGTATGCTTGGTTTGGGGAGAGATTTGGGAGAAGGTGTCACTGGCTGGAAGGGATGATTAGATTTGGTCAGGGTGTGGATGTGGAATGCCACTGGATGACAGAGATGTTTGGATTGCAGCATGGTGAGTTAGTGGGCTGACACTGTGATGTCAGGGAGTTACTGGATTAGTGCAGGGTGAGAATGGGAGCATGGCACTGGACATCAGGGACTGACTGGATTGGAGTAGGGTGTAGTAAAGGAGGCAAGAAGATGTGTGCTTAGCAGTTCATGGCCTTGGTGCTGAGTAAGAATCACCAGTTCTGTGTGGCAACCACAAGACAGAAAGGCCCCAGCAGTCCTGAAACAGTTGTGTGGAAAGTGAATCACTGACAAAAGACTATGGTCGAAGTGCTAGAGGCTTGAACCGGAAAATACTTCTCTGTCTGTGGTTGCGCACTGCGTGTATCAACATGAAAACATTTCTTTTAAATATACTTGCATTTGTCAGTGCTTCACTTTCCACACAAGTGTTTTGAGTGCTGGGGCCATCCTGTTTTGTTGTCATAAGGAGGTGCTGGACTTCAGGGATTGCTTGGCATAGGAGCAGTTTGAGGCAAAGGTGTCATTGCACCCAGGGGCTGGTTGCTATTAAACTTTTTTTCTTCAACTCATTTTTATTCAGGAGTTTGAAATACATGCCATAAAATAATAATATGAGGCAAATATAGACATAATTTGGTCTCTAAATTACATATGCACAACTGTAGTGTTCTGGATCTCCCATACATACTATTTTTTCCTTCTTTTTTTCTTTTTAATGCAATAATCCATTATCTAGAGCCAGTTATCAGATGCTATCCGCATCTGACTTGAATGTAATTGATCCTTCAATACGATATATAGTGCAATAAGGAATAGTTGTTCAGCTCATTACAAACTCCATTTCTAACGTAACCTCCTTTCAATGATTAATAAGGAAACAAAAAGGGGAAAATAAAAACCATAACAGCAAAACAAGAAACTATTCTACCCAGACTAGAGAGGAACAGACAGATGGACTAACAATAGGAACCATTCACACAGACAAATTTTACTCATTCTTTTGCTCCCCTTTTTAAATTTATTTCTAAGGGGTATTTTCTTTGGGGAAGAGTGGTTTAGAGATGAGGGTGGAGACTAAGAGGGGGATTCTATTAGGCACGGAGGGAGACATCCAGTTCGCCCTACTAGTAGCCTGTAAAAATTAGTCTACCCTGTTTTCTCTCCCTTCCTCCTGAAGATCTTCTGTTACCAGACTGGGGCCTGAATTCAAGAAGCCAGGGATTCCATACTTCACTGAATTTCTCTTCTGGAGACCTAGCTTCACTGTAAGATGTTTCATCTCACAAATAGAGTCCACTTTACTACACCATTCTGTTACTGTGGGTGGGTTCTTTTTGAGCCAGTGGCGTGTAAGACATTTAAGAGCTGCTACCATAAAGATCTGGGCTAGCTTTCTCTGTAGGGTTGGGAGCTGCAAGACGTGGTGTTTGGGAACGTATTCAGTCATGTCTCCGGGTATGTTCACTCATTATGGCATTGGTCGCTTTTCTCACCTCCTCCCAAAACCCTTGGATACTTGGGCAATCCCAAAAGATGTGCAGATGGGACCCCACAGAGTCACATTCTCTCAACATTTATCTGAATTGGATCTTTGGAAATGCTTTGTGACTTTTGGGGTATAGAAAAACCTGACTAGGACCTTCCAGTAGAATTCTCGCCAATTTGGCAAGGAGGTTGCCCTCCAGCTCAGGGAGATCCGTCTTCCAGACCTCATCTGGTATTGAGCTACCCTCTCAATGCCAGGCTTTTTGATATTTGCCAGTGGATAGTTTTCCAGGCTCAGGCAACGGAAAAGGTCTGAGATGCATTTCTTTTAGATTTATTTTCACCGTATGATTTAAAATCCTCCCAAGCATTCTTTTGTCTACTCACTAGAGTTAAGTAGCCCGCGTGTTCAGATAGTGTCTTATCTGTAGATATCTGAAAAATTCAGATCTTGGGATTTTGAACTTGGTCTGGATCTGTTGAAAGGACATAAGAACCCCATTCTCCACTAACTGAGCAAATCTGGTAATTCTGCTCCTCTCCCATCTCTCATACCCTAAATCTGTCCTTGAGGGGCAAGTAGTCTGGTGTATGTCTAATAAGTGACAGCAGGCCTAATGTACCTCTCCCCTCCCATTCTGTATCTAGTTAGTTGTATAATCCCCATGGTATGTCGTGTCCATGGGTTCTTAATTGATTTATGAATTTTCTAGAAAGGTTCAGGCTTGGGAGAGCAAATAGGAACTGGGCAGTCTCTACCATTCTCTATCTCATACCACCCTGAGTCTAAACGTTGTTTTACCCAAGTGGTCACCACCCCATCTGGGCAGCTAAATAATAGGCCTTCAAGTTAGGCAAACCTAGGTCCCCAATGATTTAGGTTTCTGGAGTGTAGATTGTCCAATCCTGGGCCTACCCTCCCAGATGTATCTGATAATCCCTGAGTTTGTTTCCTGCCAGAATTTCTTAGGAATCTGGACAGGCAGGAGGAAAAAAAACAAAAATCTTAGAAGTAGATTCATTTTCACTGTGTCTATTCTGCCAGCCAAGGTCAATGGGAGCAGCGACCACCTAGCCATGTCCCTCTGCATATCATTCCATAACCTGTTATAATTTATAGCAAATAACCTGGATAACGTGTAGGTCACCTGTACTCCAAGGTACCTGATCTGATTTTGTTTTGCCCAAGTAAATGGGAAAGTTCTTTGAAGTCTGGAGGCATATTCCACCCAAGATCAATGCCTCTGATTTGCTATAATTGATTCGGTATCTCGATACTGCTCCAAATGAGTCGAGGACCCGGAGCAAGGTGCAGGAGACTTCTGGTCTCTCAAAAGAATATGGAGTCAGCGTATAGTGCTATTTTATGTTCTATGGTCCCCATTAGAACCACATCTATATTCTTATTCTGGTGGATCACTACTGCCAAAGGTTCAAGAAAAATAGCAAATAACACTGGGAGAGTGGGCAGCCTGCCTGGTGCCTCTATGTACAGGGAATCTACGGTGTTTATTCCATTGACTCTAACTTGCGCCTGGGGTCTCTGTATAGGCTTTTGATTACTTGTAAGAATTTGAGGCCTAATTGCATCTTTTCTATTGTTTTGTGAAGAATTTCCAGTTCACTTTATTGAACGCCTTTTCGCGATCCATCAATATTGCCAATTGAAATTTGTTTTGGTTTACTTGAGCGAAATAATGTTTAATAAACACCTAATATTATCTGTTAGGAATCTTCCTGTTATAAAACCTGATTGGTTCGAGTGGACCAATTTGGGAGCAACCTTGACAGGTGATCCACCAGAATTCGGTGAATAATTTAAGGTCTACATTTTACGATATTGGGTGGTATGAGCCGTACTGCTCCAGGTCCTTGCCCTCCTTATGGATCACTGAGATCTGCGCATATCTCCATGAGTCAGGTACTTCTCCTCCCTCCTGAATATGATGGAAACAGGCCAATAGGGGGATCACCAGTTTCTCCTTTAAGGCTTTATAAAACTCAGAAGGAGGCAATCTAAACCTGGGGATTTTCCATTTTTAAATCTGCAATCTTCTGCAGTAACTCCTGTCTGGTAATTAACATCTCTAAGCCCTCCCTCTCTTCTGTCTCCAGGCTCTTCAAAAGCAGGGATCCAAAATGATCCACTGCTGTTTGATGAAGACCACCCACCTCTGAACTATACAGATCCAGATAGTATTCCCAAAAGTCTCCGCTATCTTTACTTGGTCTTCTGTCTTCACATTTCCATGTCGCTGTCTCCTAATACTTCCTATTGTTCTGTTTACTATCTGTTTCCTCATTGCTGCTGCTAGCACCTTGCCGGACCTGTTGCCTTCTACATAGTACTTTTGATTATTTCTACTTAGTATCCCTTCCCCCTGTCTTGCCAAAAGATTTTGAAGCTCTGTTTTCTTTTGTAACCAATGATCTTTATCCGTAGGATCTAGAGTAATTTGTGCCTGAACTCTGCTTCCTGCAATTCCTGCTCTAGCTTTTCTGACTTAACTCTCTTTTCTTCTTCTCCTAAGCGATAGGATATGATCTGCGCCTGAGGTATGCTCTTAAGAGAGTCCCAGACTACCACGGGAGGAGGATCCACTGCATTAGTCTCCAGAAACATCCCCACCTGCCCAGGCGTGTTCTCTTTGAAATCCTCAGCATTTAAGAGCCCAATATTCAGTCTCAGTTCAATTTCTAACTGTTGGGGCCAATTTTAAAATCATTTGCAGGGGCATGATCCGACCATGTCATAGGTAAAATATTAGAGGTCTGTACACAAGATAGGTATTCACTGGATAACAAGAACATGTCTATGCAGGAGTAACTGTGATGTCATGGAGAAAAAGGTAAAATCCTTTCTCCTGGGTGTCTGTGCCTCCAAACATCCCTCAGTCCTAACTCTTCCATAAGGCGCCTAAGACCCTCACCTCCATTTCCTATCTGTGTACGCTGGCCTCTTGATCCCACTTGGTGGAGACTACATTATTAAAATCCCCCACAATGTGCAGGACCTCTGAATCATTTAAGGTCTTCAGCAGTTCTTTCCTGAGGAACCTTCCATTTCCCCGGGTTCATTTGGAGCATATACATTTAATAATACCAGGCACCCATATATTGTTGTCTGTAGCTTGACATAGTGGTCCCCAGGGTTGGTTTCCACCCCAAGATTCTAACTGGGGAGTTTCTTCTAAGCAGTATTGCCGTACCTCTCCTATGCAGGTTCTGTGCCATGAGTCACTGTAACCTCCCTACCCACATTCTCACAGACTTAGAGTGCTTCAACTCATTAAGGTGGGATTCTGTATGAAGGCCACGTCAGTCCGGTATTTCCCCAGTTCCTGCAGGATCCTAGTCCTTTTAACTGGGCTGTTAAGGCCCATAACATTATATAAAATAAGTGCTATAGCCATCCTATGCTATTGGTAAAGTAGACTATTTGAACTTGATCTCCCCACCCAGATCGCTAGCCCCTCACCGCCCCCTCTTCTCCCTTCTCATCTTCAATCTGTCTGGGCATTGTATATCTATAACTATAAACCTTTTAACAGTAACAAAACTCAAAGGGAATATTACCAACAATCCCTAATTTGTAACAGCTTTAATAATTGACTTCCAAACATGTTCACAAAACCTACCCTTCTTGATGCCACTTAGGTAGGATGGTGCAGTAACAACAACTACACCCAGCCCACACCCAACTGGGCTAAGGGAGCACAAAATTCCATCAGCACTTGGTTAAACCAATTTTCCTCTTCCATCCCCACCGAGAACCCCCAGCCCCAACCCTCCCATATTTATCTAAACCTTCTGTATATTTTTAGTGTGGTAACCTCATCACCGCTGTCCTGATGGACATCGACTCCTTTAGTGGTCCCAGCAGAAAAACAGGAAACTACTATGAAAGACATGGGAGCAAATACAGGAGTCAACCTTAATACACCTTTAAGCTCACACCCACATAGCCCAACTTAATTCCAGGCTCCCTGCCCTTAGGCTTCTGAATCGAGGAGAAAACAGGTCCCCCAGTCCTACTTCATCTGCGCAGGTATGAAATTCCACCTCCATGCAACCACATGCTGTTCACTAAAGTCCATGGCTGACTCACAACCCTACATAATTGTCCCACAAGTTCACAGTTTCTCTTCAAACCACCCCTGCAGCAAAGTTCCACTGTGCAACTCTCCTTTTGGCCCCTTATTGCGCTTTGTTGCTTCAATTTGATCATTGGGGAAGGGAGCTGGCCTGTGCAGGGGTCGGAATTATGGCATCCTCAAGTTGCTCAAGAGGAGATTGTCTATAATGTTCCTTCCAGCCTGCCACGCGTTTTTCCTCTCGGCCTACCGCTGTATACCAACGTCTCCTCCAGCTCTCGAATGATCTCCAAATCCAGCAAAGAGGTAACGAGATGTCACACTGCTTCAAAAACTCTATGGCCTCTGAGATCTTAGAAAAGGACGAACCCCTGAATCGGTAGTTATTTTTAAAGTTGCAGGGTAGTCTAGCGTCCTTTAACTCCTTTAGCCCAAAGCAATTTCAATATTGGGAAGAGCCTCTGTCTTCTATCCATCGCCGCAGGAGCATAGTCGTGCTCAAAGACTAGCCTTACATCTCCAAACACCACCTCTTTTTCTCCCAGGCCCACTTTAAAGCTCCAGATTTAGTGTGATAGTCCAAAAATGCAACTATTATTGATCACGGTCTGGCTTTTGGATCTGCGGTTTAGCTATTAATGATCTGTGTGCCCTTATGATATTCAAGGAATGTCCTTTTCCAGGCCCAAAACTTCACAGAGAAAGCTTTCCGTAAAAGAGGTAATCTCACCCGACTCAGTCCCTCCCGGTACTCCATGAATTTGGATATTTACCCTCTGGGATCTATTCTCCAGATCCTCTAGCTTTTGCTGCAGCCATATTTCCCAATCATGAAGTTGGAGGATAGCCCCGTATGTAGATCCACCAATTTTGATAGCTCTGTTGCATTCTGTTCTAAATTATTGATTTGTTTTTGTTCCTTCTGTTCTGACTTTATCTCCGTTAGCTCTTTTTGAATGTGGGTTAGGGTATCTCCCAATCTGTGAAATTCTCTGTACAATTTCTTTGAGGTTATTGTAAATGCAGCCTCTTCCTCGGAGCTGTCATTCAAGCCAGGGTCGGAGCTTGAGGCACTCGGCGTCTTGGTGATCTCGGCCTTCATCCCGCTCTGCAGAATCTTTGTTGCCCTGACCTTTTTCTCATTTTCAGCTGTAAATTCTTTCAGTTGCTGTCAGTCTTTGCCATCATATTTTGCATTGCTTTTCTCTAGAAGCCAGCATGAGGCGCGATGGGGCTAGATTTGGGAGCAGTCCGGGAGCTGCAAGAATCAGTCTGCCATAGATGCTGACATCACCAGAAGTCCGGTTGCCTTTAAACTTTTGACAATGGCAGCTAAAGGTCAGCATTATCATTTCAAAATAGTATGCATCTCTTATTAAACAACCTTTTAAAAACAGGAAATTCATTGAAAAAACAACCTTAAAGCACAAAGCCACAAATGAAATGTAAGAAAATGAGATATTAGGGGAAAAAGAAACCTGACTCATGTGAATGTGTGCCATAATGTTCCTGGGTTTAAATGATTGCTCTACACAGCACTGGCATTTCCTTAACATCAACACCCCTCTCTCACAGCACCGATGTGTAAGTAAATTTATTTGGTAGGCTTTGAAAGACAATGCCAACATTAGGGTAATGCCAACAGTGGAACACCACACCACACCACAACCTCACCCTGATCCAGAATACTTTTACACTAACCTTACATTTCTCTTCTTGAGGGTTTGTGCTTCAAACCTAACTGATGTCTACATTTAGCTTTTTTAATAAACAATTCTTACAGTTAGACAGAATATTCAAATTCTGCTTCCAGTAGAGTTCCATGGAGTTTCAGAAATTCCACCTTACTGTATTTCTCATGGCATTCTGTCAGAAGTGGAATTGCAAAATTCTATAAGCAACATGTAAACCATGGATCAGGTTTCTGCAAACTGTGGAAAATGAATCCTTGATTTACATAAACCATTGACAATGAATATGCAGTTTAAATGAATAGTCTTTCAGAATTCTGTAGAATTTATCAAAACATACCCAAAAAATGTCAGTAGCAGAACTTTGGATCTATGACGGGTCATCAGCAAACTTTTGTCGAATGACCCGACAGCAAACCGACAGGTTGACCGCATTTTCAGTCGGCTCCTGGTTTCAGAGAATAACAAGTGTTTTCTTTGGGGAGCTTTGCCCCGAACTCCCCTATGGGGGCAGTGCCTCTGCCCCCCCACTAGGATTCTCAACTCTGAGTCAGAGCTGATTCAGGGGTATGCAGGACCTCCTGACAGACAGTGCCAGGTACCAGCAGGTTCCCAACAGCGACATGGCTCTTTAGTCACTGTAGGGACTCCGCTGTTGAAATGTTGCTGGTGTATACCACAGAACTATCATTCTGTCTTAATTACACCAATGGAATTTTACATCCCAAACAGCTATAATTGTAGTATTGTGATAGCACCATTATGTTAGGGTTGAGTCAGCACTTCTATATTAAACCTCTGTTTTGCATATTAATCCCACAGCTATCCCTGGACAGAATAACCTGGAATTTTGTGTGGATATTGTGAGTACCAGGATCCCTGTGTCCTGCAAATTTGGTGATTGTAAATAGGGCACTTTCAAAGTTCTAGGAAGTTGAAAATGCATAAAATGTGTTTTAAGATCTTTTTATTTTTTTGGAAGGCTATAGCCTCTAGTTCAAGGGGGGTGCAACTGCACACACCCATTTGGCCTATTAAGGGCTACTCTCCTCCTCCACACACAAGCATTTTTCCTTGTCCTCCATCCACTCCTCCTCCAGTGGCACACCTCTATTTCCTTTGGGATTCTTCCTAAGGTACCTTTAACCAAGAGAATCTTTCCCATGGTACCTCAAGAGGTAGTACCCTCTCTGGGTTCCTTGCCTTCATACCCCTACAGAAGGTATATCCCATGAACAGAGAGTAAACAGCAAAAGTCTACATTACACAAGCACACAACCAGTTGCATAGGCACATTGAAGTTACCTGCAGCACAGAAATGAAACCTGACATTTTCAGATTCAATACAGCTTGGCCCAAGGATGATTCACTGCTATGTGACATTGCTAAGAAATGTGAAGTTTCCATAACTAGATTTTTGTCAACATTACATTAGCACTCTCTGACAGTTTTATGGGCAACCTACATCCTTTTGTAAGAGGTTGGCCACCTTTGTGACACATAGAAGTCAAGAAAATGGCGTAATTAAGTGCCTTCAAAAACACATTTTAGGTGTTGTGGGTAATCACTTATTTGGTCACCAGAAGAAGGTCTCTGAATCAAGCCCCAAGTTTAGGAACATAGGCAGTGTGACAGAAATGGGAAGGAAAGAGTTAATGGTTTGGATTCTGTAGGTGCCTTATTTTTTTAGTAGTTTGGAAAAATACACTCAGGCTAAAATTCTCTGTCCAGCTGCATCCATAGAAACATAGAAACATAGAAGTTGATGGCAGATAAGGACCCATAAGGCCCATCCAGTCTGCCCATTTCTTTTCTACCTTATAAATGTGCCATCGACCTTTGCTCTGTCAGTGACCTATCTATTCATAGTCATTTGTATTGCTCCCTTATGCCTATCCCATGCCTGTTTGAAGCCCTGCACTGTATTCATAGCCACCACTTCTTGTGGTAAGCTATTCCATGCATCTACCACCCTTTCTGTGAAAAGAATTTCTCACATTCCCCTTAATCGCCTCCTCTAATCTCATGCTGTGTCCTCTTGTCCTGCTATTTTTCTTATATTTAAACATGTTAGACTCTTTCACCTTGTTTATGCCCTTAAGGTGTTTAAATGTCTCGATCATATCACCTCTCTCCCTCCTTTGCTCAAGGGTATACATATTGAGCTCCGTTAATCTGTCTCATATGTCTTCTGATGCAGTCCCTGCACCATTTTGGTTGCCCTTCTCTGGACTGCCTCAATTTGGTTAATGTCCTTGTGAAGGTGTGGCCTCCAATACTGCACGCAGTACTCCAGATGGGGCCTAACCAATGTCTTGTACAGAGGATTATTACCTCCCTCTTACGACTTGTGATACCCCTACTAATACACCCTAACACCCCTAGCCTTACCTACTGCTTTAGAGGTCTGCTTGGATGATTTTAGGTCATCAGTGATGATGATGCCCAAGTCTCTTTCTTCCTTTGTGACTGCTAAACTCCCCTCCCAGCCTATAAGTGGCTTCAGGGTTTCTCTTCCTATGTGCATGATTTTGCACTTCTTTGCATTAAATCCCAGTTGCCACTCTTCTGACCATTTTGCTAGTTGATCAGATCTCTTCTCATTCTGCCCACCCCATCTGGATCATCTACTCTGTTGCAGATCTTGGTGTCATCTGCAAACAGACAAGCCTTACCCTCTAGTCCATCTCTGAGGTCACTAATGAAGATGTTGAATAGGACTGGCCCCAGGACTGATCCCTGAGATACCCCACTTGTGACTTGCATCTCTTCTGACTGTATACCATTTACCACCGCTCTCTGTTTTCTGCCAGTCAACCAGTTTGCCATCCAGTTGACCAACTTACTCACCACCCGAGCCTACCTAGCTTATTTATCAATCTTCTATGTGGAACAGTGTCAAAAGCTTTGCTGAAGTCAAGGTAGGCGACATCAACTGCTCCCCTTGGTCCACCACTCTGGTTACCCAGTCAAAGAAATCTATGAGATTAGTTTGACAGGACCTTCCTTTGTAAACCCATGCTGTCTTGGATCCTGTGCCCTATGGATTCCAGGTGTTGCACTATCCTTTCCTTAAGGTGCCTCCATAATCTTGCCCACTACTGAGGTAAGACTGACTGGTCTGTAGTTCCCCGCCTCCTCCTGCTACCACTCTTGTGGGCGGGATCACATGAGCCCTTCTCCAGTCTTCTGGGACCTCTCCTGTGCTCAGAGACTCACTAAACAATTCTGCTAATGGCTCTGCTAGTTCCTCCTTTAGCTCCTTAAGTACCCTGGGATGTATGCCATCAGGTCCCATTGCCTTATCCACCCTGAGCTTAGCAAGCTCTTGTAGGACCCTTTCTTTTGTGAAGGAGTAGTGCTCACCTCCCTCCCCTGTGTCCATGATGCTGAGCTGTGGGCCTGCCTACCTTCTCTTCAGTAAATACTGAGCAAAAGTATCTATTTAGGATAGATGCCTTTACAGGTCCTCCTCCTCACATGCTCCCTTTTCTCCATTAAGCTTAGCAATACCCCCTCTGGACTTTCTCCTTTCACTAATGTATCTATAGAAAGTCTTGTCACCTTCTTTTACTGTTAGTGCTAGTGTTTCCTCAGTTTGGGACTTTGCCTGCCTTACTGCCTTACCTGCTTCCCTTAGGGCAGTTTGGTATGCCTCCCTATCTTCATCCGCTGTGTTCCCTTATATTTCCTGAAGGCCAGCCTTTTGGCTCTGACCTTTTCTGCTACTGTATTTGAGAACCAAAGTGGTTTCCTTCTTCTTTTGCACTTCCTTTTCTGTCTAACACAATGGGATGTTGCTTCAAGTATTGTATCCTAATGCTTGCCCACTTTGCCTGTACCCTCACCTGTGTTTCATCCAGCTTGTGGAATTCATAGCTGCTAGATAAGAGCGGTCATAAATCTCAAATGGACATCTCCATACACATAGAACCTGCAGACACGTACACAGGGCAGTTCGAATGGATTGGATCATTCAAATTTAAACTTGAGGTGAAAAGGAATATAATTGGTCACTGATAGGTATTCACTCTGATTGGGATGATTAAATACATACATATTAGTTGTTTGGTGCAACCAAAGGGAGAACAGGATTGACCTATTCTCCACAGAGTATATAACCTTCTGAAAGACAGAGGGCTCTCTCTTGCTTTGGGGAAGCTGGAAGGGAAACATAAGTTTTGGAGCCTACCGTGTAGCTATGTCCGTGGGAGCTGGCAGTTAGAGAACAGGGTCCAGTGTCTCTTGTAAGGACAGGGAAGGGTTTCAGTAATAGCCTTCTTCTTTTGCCATCTGTTATTTAAAACATTTGTTTACTTTTCCTGTATGAGTGTTATTCTCTTGTGTTGTAAATATATATCCTGTACATGCTCAATGCACTTTCTGTTAAGTAAAAGCTATTTATTTGCTCAACAGTTGTGACAGTGATGACATTTTCTAAGATAATATTTGGTTTCCACTGGCTGAGGTAAACTCTGTAGCATCCGCCAGCCGAGAGACACACTACCAGACTTTAACTTGTACAATTGCAATTTGATTGTTCAAGTTTGTGAACTTGAAGGTTGGTGCTGGATGAATCCAGCTGGTGGCAGTGAATACCGAGGACAGGCGCCACTCTAAAGCTGTTTCAGCACAGAGGGAAGTGGGTTGTCACAAATTGGTTGGCACTGGTGGGGTGATGATAGGGGACTGCGTGCTACTGAGATACAGAGTTTGACAGTGGAACAGTTACCTTAGCATTGCAAAACAGGATATATAAGGAATAAATTTGTACAACAGTTTTATTTGTTTCTAGTTAGCACAGTAGGCGTAGCAGTAGGAAATGAATTCCAAGGAGTATAACTTACTTACTGTGCCACAGCTTTTGAAAGATGCCAGGAAAAGGGATTCAGCCTGAAGGTCTAAAACATAAGAAAAAGGCAGACCTTATAGCTACCCTCTTGGCACATGATCTGAATCAGACAGTCACTTGGGGTGAGTCAGGAACTGAGGCAGCAGACCCCCAAACCAGCTTGAGGCACTACGACTGCAGCTGTTGCTGCAAGAAAGGGCACTGGAGGTGAAAAGACTGGATGTTGAAGCAGAAGCAAGAAGGTTGGAAACAGAGAAAGAACTTGAAGAAAAGAGACTGGCAGACAGAGAGAAAGAATGTTTAGAAGAAAAAAACGACAGCATGAAAAGGAGATGATTACCCTGTGCAGCCAACAAACCGTGAGTAATGGTGGCGTGAGTTTGCCTCAGGAAGCCAAAATTAATTCTAAATTGTTCCCTCAGCTTAGAGAGGAGATGGCCTTGACTTATTTTTAAGGACATTTGAGAGAGTATACGACCAATTAAAATTGACTAAGGCTTCTGGTCAACTTATCTCACACCCTTACTTATGGGAGAGCTTTGCATGCATTTGCTAAAATGAGTAATGAAGACTATGCTGATTATGATAAAGTTAAAACAGTGTTGTTGAAATGTTTTGAATTAACTCGTGAGGCTTATAGAAGGAAATTTAGGAGTTAAAGAAAAGCCCAGAAGACAGTTATGCAGAACTGCAGGTTCAATTACGTACTTACCTTGATAGGTGGATGGAGGGCTAAAGCAACTACTGTGGAACTGATTAAAGATGTATTGGTGAGAGAACAATTCCTTAAAATTGTACCTGAGGACATGCGTGTGTGGCTCACAAACAGGGCATGCACCTCTTCTGCAGAGGTGGAAGGAAGCTCTGCGCGTGTTTGTTTAGCTGGCCATACACACAGCATAAGTCTTATGGTGGGGCAGCTCATGGTTATAAGGGATCCCATGAGGGGCAGCCAAAGGAAACCAGCCCACATCTGAGCCCAAAGTAGAGCCCTCTGGTTCCAAGGGACCCAAGAAATGTCATATTTGCAATCAAGTGGGACACTTGAGATATAACTGCCTCAGAAACTGGTTAAGGGGCAGAGGTATGGGGAGGTGGTGATCAAGAAGCACTGGTGTGTTTGTAGGGGTGTCCAGTCTGAAGAACCACTCTTCTCTGATGAGAATCTGCATCCTATTACAGTTAATGGAATAGTAACACAGGGACTGTGGGACACAGGTGCTGACATCTGCCTGGTAAGGCAGGATCTCATCGGGCAGAGCAGATGGTACCTGGGAAATACTCAGGGTCTGGCATTCACAGGCCACCAGTCAATTATCAATGTCTAGAGTCTTCCTGAGCTCGGAAGGGGCCATGGAAAAAGGAGGTGGGAGTTGTAGAGGACCTGCCTGTAAATATGATTGTGGGGAAGGATTTGGACCCAAGTAAAAATGGTGTGTGTTGTAACTCATAGTCAGGCACAAGGGCAAGCTTCTGAGGGTGAAGAGGGGTGACTCTGGGTGGTCCAGCCACACCCTCAGCAGCTGAGGAAGTGTCTTGCACAGGGGAGGGGCTGGCTAGAAGCAGCAGTCCAGAACCCCAGTCACAAATACAGGAGCCCACAGGACTTCCTTGGGAAGGGGCACTGGGAAGGGTCAGATGAGGGCAGCTGAGTGCTGCATAGCGAACTGACCCTACCCTGGAAAAACTGAGGAAATAGTTCATAGGGCTCAGCATTCTCAGAGGGGTAAAGAGTCCATTTACTGGGACAATGCGGCTGTTGTACAGAGAATGTACAACAGAGGAAGGGCTAGATGGTGAAGTACTCCAGCTGCTGTAGTCCCTAAGATTCACTGTCAGTAGCTTTTGGCCCTTGCCCATGATATCCCTTTTCAGGGCACTTGGGGTGAGGTGCACAAAAAGCATCTAGCCAACAATTTCTTCTGGCCTGGTATTGGCAAGGATGTGGCAAATTATTGCAGGACTTGTCCACAGCTAGCGGGTGGGAAAATGGGGGACAAGGTCAAGGAGGCTTTGGTGCCCTTGCCCATTATTGACGAACCCTTCAAGAGGGTAGCTGTAGACATAGTGGGGCCATTGAGCACCCCAAGTCACTCTGGCAAGCAGTATATCCTGGTAGTTGTAGACTCTGCCACCAGATACCCAGAGGCAGTGGCCCTAACATCCTCTGAGGCAGAACCAGTGGCAGATGCACTGTTGGGAATATTTAGCTGGCTGGGCTTTCCCAGGAGATACTGTCAGACCAGGGTGCCAATTTTATATCAGGGTTAATGAGTAGTTTGTGGAGAACTGTGGGTGAAGCAGCTCAAAACATCCCCATACCATCCCAAGCTAATGGTCTAATGGGCGATTTAATTCAACCCTTAAGACCATGCTAAGGACTTTGCTGACCAGCATAAGAGGACTGGGACAAATATTTGCCTCATCTCTTATTTGCATACAGGAAGTTCCACAGGAGTCCATAGGGTTCTCACCTTTCAAGCCCTGTTTGGTCATAGGGTGCGAGGGCCCTAGATTTGATTCGGGATGAATGGGAGGTGACCATGCCTCCCAAGGGAGTCTGTTGTGGAGTATGTCCTGAACTTCAGGACCCACCTTAGGGAGCTGATGGGGTTTGCTCAGAGCACCTGGCCACTGCACAACAGTGGCAGAAAGTCTGGTTGACAGTGGGCCTGAGCCAGAGAATATGAGGTGGGACAGTGAGTGATGGCAGTCATCCTGTCCAACAGAATAAATTACAGGCAGCATGGGAGGGCCATTCTCCATTGTCCAAAAGGTTAGTGATGTCAATTACATGACAGAGCTACTGGACAGGAGATGCAAATGAAAGGTGTATCATGTTAACATGCTGAAGCCTACCATGACAGGGAGGAAATGGTCCTCACTGTATGCAGTGCCCAGAGGAGGAAACTGAGATAGATCCACTGGTGGACCTGCTTCAGGAGCCCAGGTTGCATCCTCTGTGGACAACCTTACCCTCTCTGAACAGCTGATGCCAGCCCAGGTCCAAGAAATTAGGGTGTGCTGAGAGAATTTGAGGACATGTTCACAGGGAAACTGGGGTACACCGTGATGGCAGAGCACCATGTGGATACAGGACCCAGGTTCCCTGAAATAGTCCCCCACAGGGTATCTGAGCACGTTAAGCAGACCGTGAAAGAGGAGCTCAAAGAGATGCTGGAACTGGGGTAATCCAGGAATCTAGTAGCCCCTGGGCATCACCTGTGGTACTGATCCCCAAAAGGGATGGCACCACACCGATTCTGTGTAGACTACCGAAGCTTAATAGCTGGTACAGAGTCTGACACCTATCCCATGCCCTGAACAGATGAGACCGTGGAGCAAACTGGGGAGCCAAGTATTTGACCACAGTAGACCTAACAAAGGGCTATTGGCAGGTACCTCTGACCCCTGGCCAGGGAAAGATCAGCTTTTGTTACTCTATTTGGTTTATACTAATTTAAGGTAATGCCATTTGAATGAAGAATGCACCTGCAACCTTTCAATGGCTTGTAGATCGTATTCTGTCTGGGGTAGGTGAGTTTGTATTGACTTATATAGATGATATAGCCATATACAGCCAGACCTGGGATAGGCACATCAAGAATGTGCGGGATGTGTTCCACAGGTTAAAGAAGGCAGAACTGATGGTCAAGGAAGAAGTGCCAGATAGGTATGGCAGAAGTATCCTACCTTGGGCACCGGGTGGGTAGTGGACACATCCATCCGGAGCTTGCCAAGGTTGATGCCATCCTGGCCTGGCCTACTCCTACCACACAAAGAAACAGGTCTGGGTATTTCTAGGGACAGCAGGGTACTACTGAAGGTTTGTTCCCGCTATAGCGATCTGGCTAAGCCCCTGACAGACAACCAAGAAGGGAAAGCCAGATACAGTGAAGTGGTCAGAAGACTGTGAGAACGCTTCAGGAGCTAAAAAGGCCTTATGTGGTCCAGCTGTATTGGCTAGCCTTAATTATAGTTTAAAGTCTATGGTCCATGTGGATGCCTCAGATCATGGGCTGGAGGCTGTGCTGAGCCAAGTTACCCAGCAGAGGAGGAGCACCTGGTTGTGTACCTCAGCCGGAGGCTTTTGCCCAGAGAGGAGGCATACACCACAATTGAAAAGGAATGCTTGGGAATAGTGTGGACCCTTCAGAAGCTGTAGCCTTACCTATATGGGAGAGAATTTACTATGGTCACAGATCATAATCCCTGATTTGGCTTCATAGGTCAAGTGGGCAAATGGAAAACTACTATGTTGGAGTTTGGTACTGCAGGCATACAACATGACCACCCAGCATCATAGTGGCAAACAAAATACAAATGTGGATGGGTTATCTAGACAGAGCTAATGGCCTGGCTGTAAACTTTGGGCACTTCCAGAAATTGCATGAATGGCTGTGTCACTTGGGGTGGCCCAAGGGACATGCCTTCATTATCGGTGGGGAGATGTGACAGAAATGGGATGGAAAGAGTTAATGGTTTGGATTCTGAAGGTGCCTTATTTTTAGCAGTTTGAAAAAAGAATACACTCAGGCTAAAATCCTCTGTCCAGCTGCATCCAGCAAGTGGAATTCCTAGCTGCTAGATAACAGCTGAGTCATAAATCGCAAGTGGGCATCTCCATACACACACAGACCTGCAGACACGTACACAGGGCAGTTTGAATAGATTGATCATTCAAATATAAACTTAAGGTGAAAAGGGAATATAATTGGTCACTGATAGGTGTTCATTCTGATTGGGACAATTAAATACATACATGTTAGTTGGTTGGTGCATTTAAAGGAGAATAGAATAACCTTTTCTCCACAGAGTATATAACCTTCTGAAAGACAGAGAAGCTCTCTCTTGCTTTGGGGAAGCTGGAAGGGAAACATAAGTTTGGAGCCTATCTTGTAGCTATGTCTGTGGGAGATGGCAGTTAGAACAGGGTCCAGTGTCTCTTGTAAGGACAGGGAAGGGTAAGTTTAGTGATAGCATATTTCCGTAATAGCCTTCTTCTTTTGCCATCTGTTATTTAAAAACATTCGTTTTCTTTTCCTGTATGAGTGTTATTCTCTCTGTGTTGTAAATATATATCCTGTATATGCTCAATGCACTTTCTGTTAAGTAAAAGCTATTTATTTGCTCAACAGTTGTGACTGTGATGTCATTTTCTAAGGTAATATTTGGTTTCCACTGGCTGAGGGTAAACTACGTGTAGCATCTGCCACCCGAGAAGAGACACTACCAGACTTTGCTTGTACAATTCACGTTTGATTATTCAAGTTTGTAAACCTGAAGGTTGGCACTGGATGAATCCAGCTGGTGGCAGTGAATACCGAGGACAGACACCTCTCTAAAGCTGTTTCAGCACAGAGAAGAAGGTGGGTTGTCACAGGCAGATTCAAACTAAAGGAGGCTAAAACCCATCTTGTTTGGCCACCACTTCTCAACAATCATACCGATACCCTCCTAATCAAATAACTTTAATATTTTTTAAAGAACATTAGTGCGGGACTATCTATGCCTGTGTTTCTTTTTATAAACCATATGATTTAGAGATTTAGATAAAGTAGTGTTTTTGTGTTTATTAATTTGTAAATGTTTATGTTTTTAAATTACATTTAATGATGGATATGACAATAAACTTTGAACAACTTGATGCACTGTAATTTTCTGTGACTTAGGTTGACTTTACAAATGAGCACTTGTTGCTTACAGTCTTTCCAACTAACTAACTAACTAACTGACCAACTAATTGCCATCGCTATTTTAAAACTGTATGGAAAAAAAAGTCTGGGTGCATGTGCAGTTCACAGTGATTTGGACATGCAACATATTAACTACCCCCCCACACACACACACTTAACACAGTAAGCTACCCTTGATACCCTGAACTGGACTCCCAAACTACTTTTGACAATCAGTACCAACCCTAGCTTTGGTAAGGTATATCAGGCTCATTATTTCCAGAGGTCAGAAAGGGGTGGGGGTGTACAAAAGCAAAACTACAAGTGACCAAATAAACCCAGGTCCTGAGGAGAGAACTTTTGCTTGGGGCTGTGTTAGGTCTGTACTTCTGGAGGGGTACCCAGTAATTCCACACAGGAAGCAGTAACATGACTGTCCAAACCAGGCTGGGGTTCTAGAGTGTGACTTTATTCCAAAAGGTGGTACACTAAAGCAAAGGTGGACCTCCAAGGTTTACACATCATGGCACAAGGCAATGGCAGAACAACATAAATCTGTATCAGACAGAAACTCTACATATCCCATATGTCATAGGACCTCAGTTCTCTTCAGTGGCAAAGGCCTCAAATGAACATACATTTTATTCTAGTGCCACTGGTCATGACTGAGCACATTTCCCATATGGCATAGGACTTAACATTTTGGCAATGTGGCAACTGGCCATGAAGGAGCACACTGGTACTCAAAATTAACACAACCCACACCAGAGGGATACACTTTATCTTCGGGCATTAGCCACTATGTCCTGAATAACCAGACACCCTTAAAGAGACTATAGTGCTGAACTGGTCAGTCCAGATGGAGGGCTGCCCACCTTTTGCTTCCATGTCCATACCCAGCCTTTCTTTCAGAGTTACACCTAAAACTTCTTCTAAAACAGTTAGAAATATGCTTCTTGGAATGACTTTCACATCCAGCATAAGAAAAACACTTCTTCTGAGTGTAGAACTAAAGTCCTGAACAATGTGCCAAGTCTCTCTGGGGACCCCACGATTGTCAGCCAACTTCAAAACATGAAAACAGTCTCAACATAGAACAGAACTGGCATATATTTTCATTTATCAGAGAGAACACCCCCAAAACAGGTACTTTCCTCTGGGAAGCACAAAGTCAAATTACTCATGGCTGAAGAACACAAACAGGCAGCTTCAAAGTCCTGGATCAAAATAGGGGATTGCCCTTCTGATCCATTCTGGCAGTCCTTTCCATCTCTTTGGGGATGAAAAATCAGGAACTCCTGCTCTAGACAACAGTCCCCACCACTTCTCTTGGCAGGCAGATGTTTCTCAGCACTAGAGTGAGAAAATAGGCTCTCCCTCAGAGCCCACACTGCAGCTCTCCTCCTCCAACTGCTCACTACAGACTCCAACCAACAACTGCACGAAGATTCTAAAACTCCTCACTCACAGCCAGCTGCCATGACATATGCTGCTGTGAGAGTTCTAAATACATCATCTCTCCTCTTAGCTGAGACCAAGCAAACAGAGAGTGAGTAGGTGAAAACCCATGTAACCAATTATTCAGCAGCAGCCTTCCCTGCCTAGCACTGACACTGATGGGATTCTAGTAACTCCAGGGGACTGGGTGGTTACATACAGGTCTGGAACAGTAAGCATTATTATGCTGCTGCTTCATGACTGACCCACGGGTCACTTGAGAAACAAGCTACATGTCTGGGGCTGTGTGCATTACGATGCATTGATTGTTATGAGGTGTAAGAAAGGCAAAAGGTAAAGATGTCAGTTGTCATATACTTTTCAGAGAGAAGAAATAAACTGCAAAAACATTACTATATTAATGTATTTATTACTATTGAATAACAGAGTATAAATAGTAGGGAAATGAAAAATTAGGGTAAATGTCACTGGAACCTTTACGCATCTGTGTTGTGAAATGTTGTTCCTTGGGGTTTGAATGATCTTGTGACACATTGTTAGTCTTACCCTTATATTGGCACTGTCTTCTAAGATAAAATAAAATACTAACACAGCAATGACTGCCTTACAGTGTGGCAATATTATGGTAATGCCAACACTTTCTCACATAAATTGGATTATCGTGTATTTATTTTATTTATTTATTTATTGAAATGTTTCACCAGGAGGCACACTGAACAACAAGTTGCTCATCTCATGGTGCAACTGGGAGGGTTACATGAGGATAAAAAAACAGAGATTATACAATTAATGGATGGAAGAACAGTTACAAATTATGTAGCGGAGGTAGACAAAATGATGCAACAGTAGGACGCAGTACAGGTAATTACAGCTTGTACAAAAAAAATACAACAATAGAAGTCTACAAATTAGGATACAGTATAACAGTCAGTACAAACTATACTGATAGAACAATCATAGTGCTATAATATACCAAGAGCAGGTACAAGGTAGTACACAAGTGCTGCAGTAGGAGTAAGGAGGGAGTAACTAATAGCGCTGAATCGTGAAAGTGGAAGGGCAAGGAGGAAGGGGAGGCAATGCCAGTTACCCCTTCAGGATGATGAGGAACCCTGCAAGGGGAGCTGGGGGCTGGATGAGGGGAGGAGGCAGCCAAACTTTGATTCTCCTTTAGGATGCTGCAGGCCTGCAAGGGTATGGAGTTGATAGGCAGGAACTAGGAATAAAGATAATTAGGGAGGGTAAAGCAGGAACAGCTGGGAGACAGGAAATTGTGGAGGCAGTGCTAAAGGAATAGGTGGAAGAGGTGACATATTTGAGGGAGGGGTTCCAGATTTTAGGGAAGCGATGGGAAAAACCAGCCTGTCTGATGGGGGTGGAATGGTGGGACCACCAAGGTACGTGTGTCACTAGATCTGAGGAAATGGGAGGTGGAGGAGGGTTTGAGAGAAAGGATGAGAGATAGGGAGGGGTTCTTCAAGCCAGAATTTGGAGGTTAGTTTGGCACAGTGGGAGAGGTACCTGTTTGATAGTGGAGGGAATGCAAGGGAGCAATAGAGTTCACAGTGATGGGTACGATGAAGAGTCAAGGGCAAAGCAGCAGAAGGAGCTAAAGAAAGTGTCTAATTTGGCCAGGCAAGATTTGAGAGCAGCACCATAGACTACGTCACAGTAGTCAAAGATGCAGAGTATAATCTTCTGGACAAATTCATGCCTCACAGTCAGTGGATGCAACTATGATTTCTGTATAGGGCACCAAGCTTGGGGTGCAGTTTTCTTCAGGATGGCGTTGATATGCACAGGAAGTTAAGGTGTTGGTCCAACAAACCCCAAGATATCTAAATGAGGATGTGTTCTCAATGGTTGTCCTGTTGAGGGTGTGGAAGGTGGGCAGGTTAGTGATTCTTGAGAGTCTCTGCCTTGTACCAAAGGTCATAGAGACTGTCTTCTTAGCATTGAGGAAGAGCTGGTGGGAGGCAAACCAGAGCTAAACTTGGTTGAAATCATGCTATAAGCTGGTTTCCACAGCAGAAGGTTTTGTAAGAACTGTACAAGACAGTATCATCGGTGTACATATGGATGGAGGAGGTGGAGCAGGATGTGGGAAGGTCATTTAGGAAGAAGAGAGAAAAACAAGGGCTGAGCACAGAGCCCTGAGGGACTCCAGTGGTGATAGGGAGAGGAGGGAAGGGAGGTGGAGTTGGTGATTTTTACGATTGGGTCCTGCTGATGAGGAAGGATTTAACTCATTCACACACAAGAGCTCTTTGAGACTTCCACCACTTGTGCCCTGTATACTCTTAGAACTGCGTCAGACCTTTCTAAACAAAAATCAAGCCATAATCAGCATGCCACAAACAAACATGAATACCTCCTTGAACCATAAGTGCTACATACAAAGTATGAGTGGCAAAAATGTTCAACAATGTTACCTTTCAATGGTGCTATGCAATCAGTTGTAATCAATTTAGTTTTATATTTTATAGTAGCTGAAATATCAAACAACTGATTTTTTCAGATTTTTTTCAAGGTGCTTAGGTGATGCATGAGAAACAAATGTCAGCCACGCACACCATACCTTAATCAAATGCAAATAACTCCTAAAGTATGTGTGGTAGACACAAAGTATCAGTGGCAAAATTGTTTAGAGCAAAATTACCTTTCTAACGGTGCTATGCAATCAGTTCTAAGCAATTCGGTTTGTTTAATAGGTAAAACTGCTGACTTCCTCAAGCGTTTCTAGGCCTGAGTGAAAGTCAGCTGAGTACATCTACAGGCATTATTGTCCTGGTGGCTATGCTTTCAGATGCCACCTACAGGTGTATCTAGGCCTGAATGGGTTAAATCAGTTTGTAGCAGACAAGGCAAGGCCTGCTGTGGAAAGTGAGTCACAAGCACAGTATGAGAGACAGTGTTGAAAACTTTGGCTAGATCGACAAAGATGGCTAAGGTGATCAAGCCATCATCCATCCCAGTAAGGATGGAATCAGTGAGCCTGAGGAGGGAGGTGGTTGTTGAATGATTCTTCTGAAAACCAGATTGGAATGGGGTGAAGAAGGAGGAATTAGTGAGGGAGGAAACTTGGGAAAGAATAGGTGTTCCTGGGTTTAGTAAGGATAGAAATGAGAGAGATAGGGTGATAGTTACTAGGAGCAGAGCGGGTCACCACCCTTGGGGAGAGGAAGGACAACAGCATGCTCCAGAAGGTGGGAACTTGAGCAGATGTAAAGGAGAGGTTTAAGATTAAAGAGATAGGATAAGCAATAGCAGAAGCAGAAGTGGTGAAGTTTAGGATCAAGATTGTCTGGAAGGGAACCTTTTGTGGGGTTAAGGAAGAGTGCTTAAAGCTTCATCAGGAGATGGTGCAGAAGGAAAGGAGGAGAGGCAGATGAAGGATGTGGTGGTGAGCTCGAGGTAGGAGTTGGTTGGGGAGGGAGGGAGGGAGCATAGGAGACATGTGGTGCAAGAGGTGTAGTAGGCATTAAATTCATTGGCCACCAAGCAGGATCAGATACCAAGAAATTATTTATTTTAAGAACTGGGGGGTGAGAGGGAGAAGAGAATAGGTGTGGACCACCCTCCAGAATTTGGATGAGGTTTATATTTGTGAGGAATGAAGATTTGAAATATTTGTACTTTTATTCAATATTCAAGTTTGAATAAATGGTCACTGTGGGGATAATCTCTGAGGCACTCAAGGTTCCTTGCAGCTAAGGTTGTGTTTTCTAAGCTGAAAATGCATGTGGCTTCAAAGACAAAATCCTACCCACTTCAAAAGAGACCTGCACAGACTGGATTGATTTTAAATGTGCATCTGACTAGGTAACAGCTCAGGAACACAGCTCCAGCTTACAGCATGGTGTTTTGGACCCTCACATTAGCTTTCCTTCAATACTTCTAATAGGTATGAACATTTATGCAGGCTTGTGACTAACCTAGTAGTAATAGCTATCCAGAAAAGGCTTTCCTTTACTTTATTTACACTCTCTCTATCACGGGTTTATCCTGTGGGACTGGCCACTGCTTCTAGCCCAGGCTAGCAGCATGTTTCTGCTTCAATGGCATAAGTATTGGACAGATTTTACTTCATATTGTTTGCATTCCACTATGAACTACGTAAGATACTTGAAAATTTTAATTTGCTCCCCAGCCTTTTCTGTGCATGTAGATCTATGATCAGCATGCTAGCCTAAGTGTGATCCCTATTCCAGCGGTCACACAAAGTTCTATTCTGATACATTTGTGGAGAGACCCTGTGCTAGCTGGACTCTTTACACCCCTCAGTGCTTGTGGCAACCTGGAACCCCTGCCAGCAGTCCCTGGTACAAACACAGTATTAGTCTACCTGCATCACAGTACTATTGGTGCCTTTTATTATCTGCCTGATTTGATATAGTAGCACCCTGGAATCCTGCTAGCAGTTCCAGTAGTAGCCATGGCTTACTGCACATGCTAGTGCTATTTGGGAAATACATTTTCTTTAGCTGGACTGCTATGACAGAGGCCAGGATTAGCCTAAAATGGCAATCACACCATATTACCGAGTCAATTGCCTTTCTTCCCATGGAAGATTGGTTAGCCACCTCAATCCACTACTGGTTGTTGTGTGCACATGCCAGATGTCTAACGTCAAATGTCAGGATGGTCATACATGTGTGGTGTCATCAGTGCCTCATGATCATCCACCATCTCCAAATAACTCTGCAGCTCCTCTGAGTACTTGCTCAATGTCTCAGTGGGGAATGAGTCAAGTGACCCCGCTACTTCCCCAGACCTCAAATTTAGCCTCCTGGTTTACTGGGTGCAGATCGCACAGCCTCAGCCATGAACTGCAGTCCTATATCCATCACTTCTGGTGGCCATCTTAAATCGGCAAGCAGCAGTACAGTATATACAGTAGCCTCACATGGCAGCTGGAAAGCATACTTACTCACTTCCATTGAACATATTTTCTGGGTCTACAACATGTTGTTATTCAGTGGCCATCAAGAGGCAAGCAGCCATACTAAAAATACAGCAGGTCCCAAAAGCCCACTTCCTCTCTTCTAGTGGCCATATTGCCAGGGTCTGTTGGATCTTGTACTACAATCAGAACCAATATGATAAACTATTGCCATTTTGTGTAGCAGGACACAGTACCAAGTTTAGCAATCAGGATTAAGTCATGTACTTGATTCGCTTCTTAGTAGAAATGTCCCACTCCAGCCTCCACAGTTTCCCTTTATGTCTCCTGGCAGGTCACTATGAGGAGGACAATGAAATGCAGAAGCTTCAGTGTGACTCAACCTCCAATAAATTGGCCCATTTTGTCCTTCATGTTCCAAAGATCCCCTGGCACCTCAGAGTCACTATACTCAAATGACAACTCCAGCAGATTGTCCCAAGAACCAACTATTACCGAATGACATGCACTCCCAAACTCCCAGCCAGAGGCACATCAACCAGACACAGCATCTATCATCCTTCAAAACCAACAAGTGATTCCCAGGCACAACAACAATGTATGGCTGCCATGCTGGAAAAACTGGCAGAGATAGCCTGCCCATGCAGTCCGACACTGACAGAGCCCACAACAACCAACTCTCCACCTCTAGTGGCACTCAGGTCTAGCCCAAGCTGTCAAAACCCTGCAGACCATCTGCCAGAAAATAACCCACCAAACTGAGGAGACAAATTAGGCAAGGAATTTATTTATTTATTTATTTCAATTTAGGATTACAATACCTTTGAGCCAAGGCTCTTTACAAAGGTTCCATGTCAGCGTGCAACAATCATCATTTTAATTTACAAACATATAGTCATTGACTTACAGACATGTAATAACCAGTACAAAGACTTGAGCTATGAGCAAGACAAGGGAAGGGGGTGGGTGGAGGGAAGTGAGAGGTAGGAGATCGAGGGGAGAAGGAGGTGCAGGGAAAGAAGGAGTCGGAGGAGGTTGGGGTAGGGGCAGGAGTGGAGATACAGGGAGGAGGTGGGTGAGGGTGGGAGACAGTGCAGCCAGGGGGCCTTGTTGAGGGAATATGACAGGTAAGGTGCTGGGGTGCAAGCACTGATTGTAAGTGCTGGGTGCTGGGGCATTTGCAGCTGGAGCAGTTGGAAATGTTAAGATGGGCAATCACAGGATACAAGCAGTGAGGCGCAACGGACATGAAGAGCCTGAGTGTTGGGGCGGTTGCTATGTCGCTGCCAAGAAGGTTGAGCCAGTTGAATGCCGATGGGTGAATGATCTTTGTCCTTGGGTCGTGCAACATCATGGGATATGTAGTAGATGGGAAATGGATCTGCCTTAGTGGCGTTCCTATATGTCTAGGCTTAAGGAGGGCACAGACACCAGGTGGGGCCAGACCTATTATAATTTTCTTGGCCGTGATGCAGGTTTGGTATTTTATGCATTTGTCAGTTCAAGCCATCCAGGTTGGGAATAAAGGTCACATGTGTGGAGTGCAGCCAATGTGAGCCAGTGATGAATGACAGGCCTTATTCAGGAGGTTGCGATACGATTGAGAGCAGAGGTAGTTGCAGACCCATATATGATAAGACCATAGTCTATAATGCTGATGATGGAGCTTTGAATGACCACTGTCAGTCTTCTGGGGTTAGATGTTTCCTGTGCAGGAATAATATGCCTAACCTCGCATTGGCAGACTTTGCAACATTGCTGATATGGACGGCGTATGAGGTAGGGATCAAGGGTGATGCTGAGGTAATTGAGCGATTGTGTTTGTTCTAGGATGGCTCCTTGTTTGGTTGCAATGGAGAGGTGGAGTTGTTTGTTTTTGTTGTGGGGCTGCAGAAGACCATAGACTTGTTTTTCTGATTGAGAAGCAGTTTATGATTTAGAAACCAGGATTTGATGGAGGAGAAGGCCTGCTGAAGTTTATTTTGTAATTGGATTGGATCAGGGTCCGAGGTGAGGATCACAGCATCGTCGGCGTGAAATTATTTGTTCTGGGCAGCTGTCGGTAGTGAGTTTAAGAATAGGCTGAAGAGGAGGGTCCCAGAATGGAGCCCTGGGGACTCACGAGCAGACCGGTCTAGGGTCTGAGAGTGCATCAGCGATTCTTACTGTTTGGGACGTTCTTCAAGGTAGCTCTTAAACTAGCCAATGTAGTCGGTTGACAGCCCAGTGTTCTGAAGCTAGACAAGCAGGAGGCGGTGATTGCGGTGTCAAAGGCTTTGGATTAAGTCAATGTAGATTGGGCCTAGTAGTTCACGGTCAAGTGCATTGTGGATTGCGCCGGTGAATTCAAGTAGGGCTGTGGAGGTGCTGTGACCTTTATGGAACCCGTGTTGTTGCTTGAATTGAAGGGCAAGGCAGACATGGAGCAGGATCCCCAGTCATTCACCATTAAAATGTGCTTTCTTGAGCAAGACCTACATTACTAAGAAGTATAATAACCACAGTAGGGTCCCTCCTTACTGTCCAAACTGATGTCCTCATTGCTTCCTTTGGCCAGAAAAGGATACAGCCAGCCCGGTGGTACTGAGGGTTGAGTGCTGGATGCCACACCTTGCACCATGCCAGCGACCTGGGTTCAGGAATGAACTTGAACCACCAGGGGTTGGCAGGAGGGAAGAGTTGGGGAATGCTCTGCTCTCGGTGACCCCTGATGGTGGTCAGGGGCAGTGCAAGGAACAGGTGGTGTTGCAGATGCAGGTGCGGAGCTGTGGTGGATATCAGCATGTAGTGTCTTTGATGTCATTGCATGTCTAAGCTCTGAGAGGCATCCACAGACAATAAAATCCCACTCAGTCTAGGAGGCGATGGGGGCTCCAGTGGCAGACACCCACATCCCCATCATCGGGCTCTCTCCTGAGAGGCTGGCCAAGCCCCCACCAGATGGACTCTCTAATCTCAGAAAGGCCTCCAGGTAGGAGAGGTGGGCCCCCACCAGGGGTGAGCCAGGGGCTGGAAAGTCCAATGGGGGTTGCTGAAGAGGAAGAGAGCATCAGGCAGGAGTGAGGTGTCTGGCGAGAAGGCACCTCTAAGAAATCGCTGAGTGAGTATAAAGAAATTGTAAAACAAAAGGAAAAAAAAGAAAGGATACCTCCCGTGTGTGAAGCTATTGATGAGTTATGATGAAAGAATGTGAAGAACTGGAACTGGCACGTGTACCAGAACACCAGTTGTGGGACAAGGCGTACCCGTCAGGCAGACAATCTAAAATTATGGCGAACAACCCCCTCAGTTGACGACCAATTGAACCCTGAATAAGATAATCATTCTATTCTTTGAAGGTGCCACAGGCCTCTTAAGGAGCCAGCTGACAGAAAAGGAGAGGAAATGCTCAAAAGTGCTTTGAACTGGTAGGAATGGGCACAAGAGCAGCTACCATGGCAATGTGCAACACAAGAGCTCCAACTACCTTGGATAAAGGACAATAACCCCTAAGTCACCAGAGCCACAGCTCTTAAAACAAGCCATGCAATCAACTAAGTACATGGTGGACAGGACAGTGGACTCTAAAGATCAATGCGGTGCTACAGCCATTGCCAACAGGGCAAGAAGAACCCTGTGGCTCAAACTCTGGAACATGGATAATGAGTCCAAGATGATGTTCACAAGCCACTGTTCAGAGGCTTACTATTTTTGAGAAGGCTTGGACAAGTATGTCAAAGCCCAGGGGTTGTCAGTCTCTGCACACAAGATAACAGCACAAGGTCCATGTATCTCCCTTCAAGATACAAATTTTCTGGAAATGGCAACTTTTGGGACAGACAGCAGAGGCAATACAGAAGCAGAAATCGCAAGTTTCATCCTCTTATCCCCAGCCAACAATCGTAGATTCCTAGGAAGGGAGCATTTGGTAGAGGCAGATTTACTAATAGTGACAGCTGCAAACACCAGTCAAAACAATGACTGCAGTATCAGTCAACCATAACTGGATCATTTTCCAATAGGAGCACAGTATTGAAATTCACTTAAGGATGGAGATAGTTCATCAAGGACAAATGGGTACTAGAAATAATAAGCAAAGGATATGCAATAGAGTTAAAGAGATACCCAATATGTACAGGTTAATCATTTTCCAGTCTCAAAACACAAGGTACAACCAAGAAAAAAGCAATAAAATCTTACAAGACCTCCTACAAAACTGAGCCACAGTAGAGGTCCCATTGGAAGAAAGGAAAAGGATCCATTCCATCTTCTTTGCAGCCCCAAGAAAACATGCAACCTTCTGCCAAGCTTTACATTTAAAGTTCTTATTGGTGCAATACAAACCCTACAAAATGGAAACCATCTGGTCACCCTGATAGTGATTCTCCTGGGAGCTGCCTAACATCTATAGATCTAAAGGATGCTTGCCTCCACATGCCAATCAGACCCTTCCACATAAATTATCTCCAATTACACATTCTGTGGAAACACAACTAATACAAAGTTCTCCTTTTAGCCTGGTGCCAGCAACTAGAGTATTCACAAAAGTATGCATTGTTCTGGCAGTCAAGATGAGAAAGCAAGGCATACCAGTCACACCACCCTGGATAACTGGCTCATCGGGACAAAGTCCCTACAGCAAGCAATGCGAGAAATGCAAACAGTGATTCAGCGCCTGGGGTAATCAACTCAAGAACAGGCTCATACTCGCTAATCCACAGAATGCCCGCGGACACTCAGACATGAGGCCAGGCACAGTAAGGCCATTGGAAAAGAGGGTAAACAACATTATAACACAGGTACACAACTACAAAGAACCAAGAAACAGCCCACCTTAGAACAAGTTCTGGACCTGATGACATCATGTATCGATCTAGTTCCATGAGCAAGATGGAACATGTAACAACTACTGTTACGTCAAGGCAACAAAGGGTCCACAGCGATTAAGTTCTTTTGACAACATTCACCATGCCAGCTTGTGCGATGGAGTCATTACAATGGTGGATGAACAAGCATAACTTGACCAAGGGATGGTTCTGGCTATTCAGCACAATGTCGTGATAGACACAGATGCCAGACTCAGAGGTTGGGGGTGATAACAGGTCAACAATCTACACAGCATATATGGTTGCTAATGGAATCCAAACTTCCTGTCAGTGTCTTGGAGATGAGAGCAGAATTCTTAGCACTACTCGGGTTAAGCAACACGATGAGAGACAAAATGTTCTCATCAGGTAGGACAACAATGTCACAGTCACATACAAAGCAAAGTGGAGCCAGAAGCAAAGCAATGCTGAAAAGAAGCCACCAAGGTGCTGAACTGGGCTCAGAAGTTCCTAACACACATTTCAGCAATCCACTTAGCAGAAAAACTCAACACTGTGGCAGATTGGCTCAGCTATCAACAAATCAATAAATCCACACAAGAGAGTGGAGACCTCAGTAAAGTAAAATAAAAAGTAAAACTTTATTTTTAGCGCTTTTCAAAAACCAAAGTGCTGTACAGATTAAAATTAGCAATTTAAAACAGCAACAATTAAATAAACATTAATAAAATCATTCTCCATATGCTTTATAAAACAAGAATGTTTTGAGCTCTGATTTAAAACTCTGGATGGTCAGGCATTCTCGTATCCGGCAGGTAGAGGAATTCCACAGGCAGAGGCAGCATATGAAAATCGGCGCCCCAGATGTCTTCAAGCGAACCCTGGGAATCTCTAGCAATCCCTCATCAGTGGATTGGAGTGAGCAAGAGGGGCAGTAGGGAGTAAGGAGATCTTGCAGATATTGAGGTCCCTGTTCATGTAAGGATTTATAGGTCAGTAATCCAGCCTTAAAGGTGATCCGTCACTGAACTGGCAGCCAGTGTAGTCCACGCAGCACAGGTGTAATATGGCTAGTTCTAGATGTCCCAATCAAGATCCTGGCCACCACATTCTGTACTAGCTGCAAGCGGTGGATATCAACCACAGAAGCCCTAGGTACAGGGCATTGCTATAATCAAGGCGGGTGGTCACGAGGCATGGACTAAAGTAGGGAGGTCAGCCAGAGGAACTAGGTGTTTCACCCAGGTGATATTCTAAAATGGTAAAGGAAGACTTGACAGTGGCAGACACCTGTGATTTCAGGGGTCCAACCATCATCAATAATAACACCCAGATTATGCACCGGTCTGAGGTCGAGAGCTGGACACCATCAAGCCATTAGCCTGATGGAACCCCAGCCTACAATCCACCTCAAGATGACCCAGATCCACATCCAACACCTCGGTCTTATCCAGATTTAACCTCAACCAGCTAGCACTCATCCAGTCTTTGATTTCAGATAGACAGCTGTTAGCACAGAGATCGCATCAACCTGTCCAGGAGTAAAGGACAGATACAGCTGGGTATCATCTGCATAGCAGTGAAAACCAAGACTGTATCACCTAATGATGTCTCCTAATGGCAGCATATAAACTGCGAACAACATGGGTGCTAAAATGGAGCCCTCGGCATCCCACAGGATAGAGAGAGAGATGGCTTCAGAGGAATAAATTCCAGTGACAACCATCTGAGTCTGGCCTGTAAGGAAAGATGGAAACGAATGTAGAACTGTACCAGACAGTCCACAGAGAAGCGCATGAGCACTCCAAAAGCACACCATGGTCCACAGTATCAAATGCTGCAGAGAGGTCAAGAAGGACTAGAATAGTACATGCCTTTTGATCTCGCAATTACTGAGTAATTTAAAACCGGACAAGAGCGGTCTCAGTGCTATGTCTTTTCCTAAACCCTGACTGGAGTATCATAGACATTGTGATTTGTAAGATGGTCATTTAGCTGTATCAGAACCACCTTTTCAATAACCTTACCCACAAAGGGCAGGTTAGAGATAGATCTGAAGTTAGCTAGACAATCTGGGTTCAAGGAGGTTTTTTTTAAGGAGTGTTGAATGATTACCTCCTTTAGGGGATCAGGAAAAAACCCTGCTCAAAGACTTCCAGACAATTTCAGCAAGGATCTGGCAGATAATATCTCATAACCTAATAATAGTGGCGTGAGGCCCGGATCCAACCTACAGCTGGTTGGTCATACAGTCTGAATAATCCTCACAATGTCCATGAACTCCAGCCTACTAAAGTCAAACCAGGCAGCACAGGTGTTCATTTTCTCCCGCTGATCTCCGCAATCCCTTAAAGAGGGCTAGGCGATGCCGACCTAATGCTGGCAATCTTATCCGCGAAGAACCGAGCAAGCTCATCACACTTCATTTGTGAAAATCTCTTCCAGAGGCTGTAGACAGAGTGGATTGCACAATCTGTCGACAGTCTGAAAAGTTGAGCTAGTCAATTCCATGCAGTGTCAATCTCCCTGGACAAGAACTCTGCCTTCTTATGAGAGATTGCTGATTGATGAACACCATAATGGTCCATCAATCTAAGCCTGTCAGCATCAGGCAGTTCCCACAGATCTTTCACAAAATAAACAGGTACTGGGGTTGGGTACAGATGGACCTCATGGCCACCAGAAAGAACACCCAGTGCTCAACATTCTGCTCTCGTTTCAAAGACCACCAAGCTAAGGGGGTGGATGTGTCTTATTGGATTGAACTTTAGCTTAATTATTTCCACGTTACAACATACTGCAAGTATTGAAAAAATGCCAATCCAGAATGAAGGCCATCCTGATCACCACATACAGGCCTTGGAGATCAGGGTTCATCACGGTAGTGCCATGGTAATAGATTATCCATGGAGACTACTGATGCAACAAAACATACTCTAACAAGGCCTGTTCTGCTACACACCAATCCTCCGAAAGCTCATATTGATGGCTTGGCTCCTGAAAGGAGGACATTACTAATGGCAGATATCATTAATCTTTGACACCCTCACACTCATCGAGAAGAGTCTCAACAACATCTATGTATAAGAGACACTGGGCAATCTTCATGAAATGGTGCACTAGAAATCAATAACACCAAGTCTTTATCCATCACAATATATTATTATTCTTACAAGAAGGTCTAGATAAGAGACTCTTATCATCTTTACTGAGGTGAGTTAGCAGCAATAGGAGCAGCACGTGGTCAAATTGATAAAATGACACCATGGACCCACCTCGATATCCTGCACTTCCTCAAAGTGGCATCAACCATCCATCCCAAGTCAAGCACATCACCATTCCATGGGACATAGAATGTACTCAAAGCAATGACTATAGAACTGTTCAAACCTCTAAATACAATAGACATAAAATGGCTAAGCCTCCAGATAATTTTCTTAATAGCCATTTGTTTGGCCAGAAGGAAAAATAAGCTTCAAGCACTATCATGCAAGGAATCATACCTCACTTTCCATTAAGAGAGTGACATTGAGGATCATCCTTGTACTAATCAAAAGTCACCTCTGAATTCCATATAAAAGCAGTCATTGGAGTTAGTGACACAACTTTGATCATCAGAGACTGCTAGCGACCCAGGCCTAAACACTCTCGGGATGAGGAGAGTCATCACAGCATACATAAACATAACAGGAGTTCTACAAAACAGACTGTTTGTTATTTTCATGGTCCTAAAAAGTGTCATGCTGCCTCATGCTACACGATAGCATCATGGCTAAAAATAGTGATTCGAGAAGCTTATAAAGTTTGAAAACACCACCAAGAGACTTTAAGGCTCAGTTCTCAAGGGCTGTGGTCATATCATGAACTGAAAGGAACATGGCTACCACAGAAAAAATCTGTGCAGCAGCAACCTGCACTTCCATCCATACATTTACCAGACACTATAGACTCGATGTGTCCTCTGGCCATAAGACCAGTTTCAGCTGTTCAGTCCTCCTAGTGGCAATAACACACTTGTCTGAACATAACAGGTCTCACCACACACAATTTTAACCATAGCTGTAAGGAACCTGGAGTGCCTCAAGATTATCCCCACAATGATAGTTTACTTCTTGGATGTTGTTGAATAGTCAATTATTTTAGATAATTTTCTGAGAAAAATCCTGAAATCAAAATAGATTTAAAATGGATAAAATACAGGTTCAGGTAAAATGAGAGGCCTTTGTGGGGTATAATGATATGTGCTTCATTCAGTACAATGCTGGAGATATTAGGTTTCTTTTTCTCTCAATGTGCAGCTGTGTCCCTTACATCTTTTGTCCATCCTGATCTTGTGCCCCTCATGTTTTCAACCTTGGGGCCATTTGTTTCCTCTGACTTTATTCTAAAAACATAACCATTTTGTACTGATGTATCAGAAGACTTCATTCCTATGACTCCCTGTTTTAAACTGCCTGAATCTCCAGAAGCAGATCTCATACAGTATTTCCGTTATTACCTCTATGGATGTACAGTATGTGGATTTGTTTCTGGCATGACCCTGTCTTATAGAATGGGCAGGCTTTACCCACTTGAAGACTTGATGTTTACTATATTCTTCTGAATCTCTGGCATATTTATGCTTTTCCTGCTGGAAATCTTTCTTATTTGCCTGAAGGTTTTCTTACTTTTGTCTTTTTGCAGCTTCATCTTGAATTGTGCAAAATCCAACAAGTCTCTATGGTGAGCATTTGTTGCAGAAATTTATCAGTTTCACTGGATACCTATGACTGATTTTTCCATACTCTGATCAAATACTATTTCTATCTCCCATCAGTTTGTGTAAACCTCCTGAAAAATGATTTTCAGATGGGCGTTATCAAGACAGAGATCATGCAGTGCCCAGCTGCTGTCCTTGCATTTCTGTAAATCTTTTCCACAACAGATACAAAGATGGGCTGCAGGCCATATGAAAACCTACACATGGCCCACTTGTTTTCTCTCCACAGAGAGGATGAGTTCCCCTGGGATGCCTCTCCACCTCCCATTTACTTTGTAGTTTTCCCTTCTCCCTTTCTGGACATGCACTACAAAGGACACACTTGTGTTCAAGCTCATATATTACAAGCAGTGGGACAAAGGTTTCAAGCAATCTGATTGGTTATTAGCCATGCATTATAAGTGTCTAATGCATGGTTAAAACTAGAAATCCCATATAGAATATGAAGACCCATTTTACAAATGTAATAAGCCACTCAGGAATGTGCATTAAACAGTTCTAACACATGGTTAGGGACTGAAGCACTTGGCCTGTGGCCTCATGCCACACTATGCTCCCTTGCCATGCATTAGAGCTGTCTAACATACACCCTGCCATGTCTTATTGCTTACTTAATACTTTTGCCTTTGCAACATTGAAAGTGAATAACAGTCAAGTTTTCTGCTTTCTTGCTTTCTCAAGGACCTTTTTCTGCATTTGCAACCTGATGAAATAGAATATTTTAATATTACTGAATTTCTCTGTGTGGTCCCCAATAGAAGCTCAAAATTTTGAACTTTCACCTTTATTTTATCACTGTTAGTGTCTCTGGGTGTGTTTTTATTTAATTGATCAGATGATAGTATTAGAAATAGTAGCAATTTATTGCATCTTAAACAGAAGCTGAATGAATGCAGCGTTTGATACACTGGGCCCTATTTTCAAATGCTGCAAATACCACAAGCTCCTAGTGCACCAATAAAATGGAGCAGGGGCTTGGGGCTTCTCTTCATGCTGATCATGTTCTTAATTCCTGTGCACCAAATGTCACAGGTTAGACCAGCTCACAGTGGTGGGAGAAGTGGGCTCAATCCGCTCCAGAAGTGATTCGCGAACAAGGCAGATTCATGGAGTGCTCCATGATAAAGTGGAGTACTTCCCAACATTATGATGAGTAACACGAAATCCATTGAAAACAATGACTTTGCATTACTCCGCCTCCCAGACCACTACTCTACCAAATTTAAGCGAAATGCATTGAGAGGCAATGCAATTCACCTCACTTCGCCTTGTTTTGAGCTCTGAAGGCGAATGTTGCAGTGATTCATGGGATTTCAGGTCACATGGGCCTCAGTTCGGTGTAGTATGTCTAGGAAGGAGTAGGAGACAGTGTGGTCTGAGAGCTGTCTGTGATTGGAACCATCTAAATGCTGTTAAAAAGTGTTTTGCATTTTTGGGGGCTTAAACTTTAGTTCATCGATTGTAGGAAACCCTCCTGTGCTCATATCATGGAGCATTTTTGTTTTGTGTGGATTTTAATGTTAATGTACAACATTGAGTGTGTGTAGTGAAAGACAGTGAAAGTGTGCTTTGGGGGAGGGGTGTATGTTGGTGTACACATACACAGATACCTGAAATGTGACGGCAGAAAGGCGCCCTGACCCATCTAGTCTGCCCAACACCATACCACCCCTTTCTGTTGTGCTTCCACCCTCTTTTCCCAACCTTAAAGCTATCCCAAGCCCTCTTGAACCCCTCCACTGTTTCAGCTGCCACTACCTCCTGGCAGCTTGTTCCGAACCTCCACCACCCTCTTTATGAAAACTGCCCCTGACATTACCTCTGTATTGCCCACCTTCCAGTTTGAGGCTATGTTCCCTTGTGTTCACTCCCTTCTTCAATTTAAACAAGCAGTTACCCTCTACCTTATTTATTCCTTCAGATACTTAAAGGTCTCAATCATGTCCCCTCTCCTCCTAGTCTCCAGAGGGTACAAATTCAGCCCTCTCAACCTTCTCTCATAGGATACATTCTGCATCCCTTGTACCATTTTGGTTGCCCTTCTCTGCACCCTCTCCATCTGTTCAACATCTCTTCGTGGGTGAAGCCTCAGAACTTCACCCCATACTCCAGATGTGGCCTAACCATGGTTCGTATAATGGCATAAGCACCTCCCTCTTCCTGCTATTAAAACCCCTCACAATGCAGGCCAACATTCCATTGCCTTTCCCACTGCCCTGCTACACTGGCTGCCCACCTTGAGGTTATGCGATACCATAATCCCCAGGTCTCTTTCTGTTTCCTTCTCCTTAATCACCAACCCCCAAGGAGTAAGTTTCCCTCCTATTCTTCCTCCCAGGTTCATCAGCAAGCACTTTTGTGTATTAAACTTCAATTTCCAGGTGCCGGACCACCTCTCCAGCTTCTTCAGCTGCCGCCTCATGACTTGCACCCACTAGGTGAATCCACCCTATTGCAGACCTTTGTATCATCTGCGAACAGGCACAGCCATCCCTACAGACCCTCTGCTCGGTCACTAACATAGATGTTAAAGATTATGGTCCTAGCACTGACCCCAGTGGCATCCCACTGGTCACAACCGTTCTCTGGAATGTGTCCCATTTACCACCACCGTCTGACTCCTTCCTTTAACCAGTTTTCCACCCACCTGGTGATCCTGTTGTCCACCCCTAGTTTGTCCAGCTTATGTACCATTCCACTATGTGGAACAGTGTCAAAGGCCTTATTGAAATCCAGATGGGCCACATCCACTGCTCCTCCCTGGTCCACTATCTGTGTCACCCCATCGAAAAACTCTATCAGGTTAGTCTGACAGGACCTTTCTTTGGTGAAGCCATGCTCCTGTCATCCTGCATGCCATTCGTCTCCAAGTATTCTATCAACCTGATCTTAAGTAGTGTTTCCATTATCTTCCCCACCACCAAGGTAAGACTAATAGGACAGTAGTTTTGACCTCGTCCTTCCGCCCCTTATGTAGTCGACCACCACTGCCCTCTTCCAATCTTTTGGCACCACCCTGTGACCAAGGACAAGTTAAACAGCCTCGCTAGATGCGGCGCAGTTCATCATTCACCTCCTTGAGAACTCTTGGGTGTATTCCATCAGGCCCCATTGCCTTGTCTACCCTAAGTCTACCCAGTTCTTCCTTTACTCCTTCAGCAGTGAATTCTGCCACAGCCACCTGCCTGTGGCTGTCACCCTCCACCCCTTCCTGGTCCTCTACCCTCCCTTTCCTCTGTGAGATTGAGGCGAAATAGCTGTTTAATGCCTCTGCTTTTTGAAGTCCCTTTCAGTATTGTTCCAGTTTCCCCTTACCCTTCCAATCCCATGCTGTGTCCTCCTCCTTTCTCCAATGTACCTAAAGAAGGTTTCTCCCTCCCTCCTTGCCTGCTTCACTATCCTCTCCTCAGTGGCCTCCATAGCCCTCCTTATCTTTGCCCAGCCTCCTTTCTTTTTTCCTGTAGGTTTCCCTGTCCTCATCCTTTTGTGTCCTTCTGTACCTCTTGAATGCTCTAGTCTTCTCCTTGACCCCTAACGCCACCTCTCTAGTGAACTATAGAGTTCTTTTCTGTCTTCTATTCTTTCTTACCCTTCTTATACATGAGTCCATGGCTTTAAATACCCCTCTCTTGATGGCTGCCCATAATTCTTCCACTGCTGGCACGTCTCCTATCCTCTACATTTCTTCCCAACTACCTTCCTCATTCCATGAAAGTCAGCCTTTCTGAAGTCCATTACCTTGGTTCTTGTTCTAACCCTCTCCTGCCCACTTTCACCCTGAACCTGACAGCCCTGTGGTCACTGGTGCCAAGCTCTTCCCCACCTCCACCTCCTCCACATTGTCCCATTTGTGAAGACCACATCCAACAGGTTTACACCCTAGTGGGCTCACTGACCCTTTGTTGCAGGAATATGCCCTGAAGAGCCTCTAAGATGTCCCTGCTCCTTGCGGAGATTGCTGTCTAGGCCTCCCAGATAATGTCTGGGAGGTTTAAATCCCAACTAAGACAATTTCCCTTTCCGTGCCATCCTCGCTACTGATTCCACAAAGTGTCTATCCTTCCTCCCTCTGCATAGGAGGCCTATAGATTACCCCAACACATGGTTTTCCCCAGTCCCTTGTCTAGAGTGACCCACATTATCTCTGTTTCCCCTTCTCATCCTGCCCTTCCATGGCCCCAGTCCCTTCCTGATATATAATGCCACCCCTCCCTTCCCTCCCGATCTTTCCTAAACAACTGATACCCTGGGATCACCGTCTCAAAGGCATAGTGCTCATTCTGCCAAGTTTCACTCACTGCTATAATATCTAGGTTCTCCTCCATCATAGTGGCCTCCAGTTCTCCCATTTTGTTCCCCAGGCTCCTGGCATTTGCTACAAAGCCCTCCAACATGTAGCCCCATCCTGTCCTTCCCTGCTGCTAAGTGTTCCTTGAAGAGTGTTGTGACTTGGGGAGGCTGATAGCCTCTCTGCTCTGCCTCACGTAAGGCTGACCCTGTCCTTATCACCCCCTTATTTAGCTTAAATTGAACTTCCTTGCCATGAAGTCCCCAATTTACTCTTTAGTGCAGCTGCCCTGAAGAGCTCAGGTGCAGCCTGTCTTGGGCATACAGCCCTCCTCCTCCCATATAGAGCCCCAGTCACCTATCCAGCAGACCCCATCCGACTGCCAACCTTGTAGCCAATTGTTGAATGCTCTTATCTTCTCTTCTCTTCTCTGGGTGTGCTTGCTCTTGGTACTGGCAACTCCTCAGAGAAGGAAATGGAAGGAAAAACAGTGTTGCTCCTACAGAACCTAGCAAGTTCCTGTAAGTAGATTTAAGTTCTTTGTTTTTGGTTATATTTTGTTATATAACTGACTGTGTTAATGGACACACAGTAATATTATCAGAAATTGTTGAAATTGTCTTGCTGTTTGTGTGTTGTGTGGATCTGGTGCAGCAGTTCATAATTTCAGGTTGTTTACATTACAATCGTGGCATGTTACTGAACTTTTAATTTGCTACATTACTCATTCAGCATTGTAGACAAACTGTTCTGTGTGTGTGTGTTATGGGACATCAAATAATACACCTTTTATTGTGTCACAGACTAGTGTAATTGTAGGCGCAGCAGTGTGAACTGCTATCCACTGCAGCTGCCTGATTTTGTGCTCTGATCGTGGTATCTGTTTTTGTTTTGCTGCTACTACCGTAAAATCTGCAGTCACTGCTCCCCCTACCCTCACGGCAAAAGGAATTTTTACCAGATTGGATTGTTTTGTGACTTCATCAGCACCACTGGTTGCTGAAGTTGTTTTCATTGCATGACAGACTAGTCTCTTATTGGTTGCTAAAGCTACAGTTGTTTTTTGGCTTCATACCCAGCATCCCCCAATCAGAATGTGAGCGTGTCAAAATCTAAATTTGGTTATAATATTGTGGTTGATCCCTAAATGTCTGCACAGAGACATGCAAGCAAAGCTGTTTCGCCATGGCAATGCTGGCAGTGAGATAGTCTGTGGGGCGTGGTAGTGCACGAGCTGAGAAGTGCATTGCTAATGTGAGGAAAGGTATTTCTCCTGCAATGTTTTTACAGTCCAATCAATAGCTTCACTCATAGTTGGAGGAGAAGATGTTCTCCCAACCGGTGGTGTTAGTATTACTGGAGTTGGAGATGGTGGTATTATTAGTATTGGTGCATTAAGTTGGAATTCCGACCAGTGTACCGTATCAAAAATATTGAGTGTGAAGCAGTACAAGTGAGTGGCAGCATAGATGATGTCATACTTCCCAGTAACACCTCAGTAACTAAACCTGAGGAGTCTGATAATCATGCCAACGATAGCACAAAATGTGATATTCCATCCACTGTGGCAGTTAATGTCACACATTTTCATGCAGTGATTCACAGTGTGGTAAAAATATTAGGTGATGGTGGTGTAGATGCTGATGATGAATGTAATGATGACGATGATGTTGCTGTTATTGCAACATGCAGTCCACATGCTAGCATCCAAGCAGAAGATGTGGATGTGTGTAACATTGGTGAATATGATGATGATGTAATTGACCCCAGTTGGGAACCGGAGAAAAATAAATTCAAAGTGGCTGTGTCTGAGTCTGTTTGCAGGACCCCCCATAAAACTTGTGATTTACCAGTTTTAGTTGATGATGATGACCAGTATATATATGATAGGTAGTCGTGGTGGTCAGTTGCAGTCCAGGTGTGCAGTGCCCAAATCATCACATGCCCCACTCCCACTTCAGTGTTTAAAATAACGGACATAAAGGACCACATCATGGACATGTTAAAAGCAGAGCATCACAATCCCTTGTTTGGGATTTTTTTGTTCAAGATGCAAATGATGAGTCAGTTGCAATCTGCGAGTTTGCCATGTCGCGTGTGGTCGAGAGGTAAAGGGAGCCATCTGGGCACAGAAGGACAGCATATTCATCTTAAGAATAGGCACTTGGCACTGTGGACCCAGCACAAGCTGACAGCTAATACCACAGAGGGCGTTCACCCTCATCAATGGCAAGCATAATGAGCATGTTATCCCCTTCCATGAGTGTTAAGCCCAGTAGGAAATTAAATGTGTGCAGTAGTGTGGTAAGAAGATCAGAGGATTACTACAGGCATGATGAGGGTGGAAGACCATAATGACTTTGAAATGCTGTCCAGTGCTGGTGAGAGTAGCAGTTTTGTGGTGGTGGTGAATGCAGTGTTTCTAGTGCAAGTGGTACATGAACCCCAGTTGGCAAATCTGGCAAAATAACTGCATTTCTGTGTTTGTCATCATCACCTGTGCAACCGTCTTCATCAAGCGTCCACACTCCACCCCTTGCCAATGCCATTCATCACACAGCACAACCATTTGTGAATTTCAGGCATGATGAGGTGGAGGACCATAATGACTTTGAAATGTTGTCCAGTGCTGGTGAGTAGTAGTTTTGTGGTGGTAGTGAATGCAGTGTTTCTAGTGCAAGTGGTACATCAACCCCAGTTGGCAAATCTGGCAAAATAACTGCATTTCTGAGTTTGTCATCATCACCTGTGCAACCGTCTTCATCAAACATCCACACTCCACCCCTTGCCAATGCCATTCATTGCACAGCACAACCATTTGTGAATTTTGTGATCACACCCATGCAAAACGTTTAAGTCAGCCCACGTTACAGAGTGTTTTGCGCATAAGCTGCAGTACCCCGAATCATACAGTGTCACGTGAACTTAATGCTGCTGTAGCGGGAACGCTGGCAATTGATCTTTGCCTTTCTCCTTTTGGAGAATTCTGAGTTCTGGCGGTTTGCTGCCTGTCAAAAATGGAAAGTCCCATCTAGGACATATTTTTCTATCTGTGCTGTCCCGAGTTGTTCCGCCTGTTTCTGACTCAGTAAGACATACCCTTCCACATTCCTCCTCTCCATTCATCCATTTAAGTATGGCTATGTGGACAAGTGGAAAAACAGTGGGGAGTTCATATTTGTGTATAACTGCACACTGGACGCAGGTGCCAGGGGGTTGTTTGTGATGTTGGTAGTGTGAATAATCAGTGCAGTAAGGTGGATTGTCGTGGTAGCAATCTTCTAGGAATTCAACAGCATGCACGATTGCTATGCACAATGTGACCTGTTCACACACTGGTGAGAACATGTTGGACGTGGTACTGACTGAAACTGACAAATGGCTAAACTCTCTGTCCCTGAGAGCTGAGTTCATAGCAAGTAACAATGGGTCAAATGTGGTGAATGCATCACTAATGGTGTGTTTTTTTTCATGTTCCATGCATGGCCACTGTTTAAATCTTGTGGAGCAGGAGTTTCTGCAGCACCTTGATGTAAAGGAAATGCTGACAGTTGCACAACGTATCTGGTCTCACTTTTCAAGATCTGGAAAGGCCTGTGACCAGCTCGGCAGTTGCTGATACAAAACAGCCTGCCTTAGCACCACTTGAAGCTGGAAGTTGTCACCCAATGGAACTCCACTTTATACATGGCAGAGAGGTTGTATGAACAATACAAGCCATCTCAGAATATCTTGTGATGCACACTAGCCGTGACAGTTCCAGGGCCTCCATGTCTATGCGACTGAACAGTGGCACCTCACGGACTCTGTAATAACAATTTTGTGGCCTTTGAACATGCCACACAGGGAGTGAGAGCGAGTCTGCCTCCATTAGCCAATCAATTTCACTGCTGCAGGTGCTGAGGCAGACATTGGTGAATGTACAGCATAGCTTTGATGTTGCCAGAGACAGTGGTAGCAGTATGTTGCTGCAACACATGCTGACAGTATTCAACCAGAATCATTATGTTGTGAGCATTCAGCGTGGTGACAACTTTGCCATAGCAACAATGCTGGACCCATGATACAAACGTGGAATTGCATCAGTACTGGAGGAGGGCCTGAACAGGTAAAAATATCAGTGGTAAACTGGTGCACTTGGTTCATGGTGCACAGAAGTCATGTGCCAAGGTCAGCAAACCTCAGCAGCTTAATCTGACTGAAGGTGTACCTGTAGGACTATCAAGCATATCCTGCAAGTGGAAGGGGACAGCAGTTCTGGGTGGTCTGTCATCCAAAGTGGCTGGTGTCAACCCACTTTGGGAGACTTTGTCTCAAGTGGATATTTGTGAAATAAATGATTCAGGAGAACAGGATGATGCATCAACAACTGGACTTAGTGTGGCTCAGAGAATGGATGAGTCATATTTGTCTGAAAACAGGCATCTGACAATAACTGAAGATTCTCTTTTGTACAGGAGTGGAAAAGTCAGTGAATGGCCAGAGCTGACTGCAGTGGCACTGAAGTACCTCACGTGCCCACCCTCCAGAGTAAGTGTTGAGAGGTATTCAGCTCAGCAGGTGCAATAGTCCGGGATTGTTGGACAAACCTGTCTCCTGCAAATGTTGGTTTGCTAACATTCATTAAAATGAATGAGAGACACATACCAGCACAGACTGCAACCTCGGTATTTGTACTCCAACCTAGTCATGGTGGTTTTGGTGATGTGAAATGGACCATCCTGGTGGTATTGGCTGCCTAAATGGCCCACCACTGATGTAGATGATGACACAATTGAAAGAATTTCCCAGTGGTCAGACTTCAGACATAGATGACTGTGAGGAAGTTTTCTTTATAGAGGACGATGATATGGTTAATGTTGGCAGGTTTTAACTGAAGTTGTTAAAGGGTGGTAAGCACACCGGACCACCACCACCACCACCACAGGGACTGATGTTAGCCACTGCCACCACTGAGTGAGTCTGTCTGGTCCTGGACCACCACCACTGGGACTGATGTTAGCCACTGCCACCAATGAGCATGGTCTGTCCGCCCCTGGACCACCACCACCAGGACTGATGTTAGCCACTGCCACCACTGAGCATGATCGTCCATGACCCCCGACCACCACCACCAGGACTGATGTTAGCCACTGCCACCACTGAGCATGAGTCTGTCTGCCCCAGGACCACCACCACCACTGGTACTGATGTTGCGCCACTGTGCCACTGAGCATGAGTCTGTCTGACCCCCTGACCACCACCAACTGGACTGATGTTAGCCACTGCCACCACTGAGCATGAGTTTGTCTGACCCCAGACCACCACAACCGGGACTGATGTTAGCCACTGCCACCACTGAGCATGAGTCTGTCCAGAACCACCACATCCATCAGCCACAGACACAAAGCTTCTTAATATTTAAATCATAAAGAGTAGTATGTGTACTTATGTTTGTTATGCTGTTTCACTTCCTTTAGTTGTATGTTTTGTTTTCTGTAGCTTTTCAGAGCCGCAATGGTAAAACACATATGGTACCACTATTTTGTTTCTTTTACAGGTTAACAAAAAGTCTCCATCAATAAAACTCAGAGGAATGGTACTGCAGCTGTACCCATACAGAAGGACCCTATGGAATATCCATGTGAAATCCATTCTGTAAGTAAGGAGGTTTTATTTAATCTGTTTTATTGTTTTGGAGAGCTGCAGCAAATATTGCACACAGGCTGTGTTAGTTGACCAGATGTGGGTTTGAAATGTAACTTGACTTGAGATTGAGAACCAGGAGGGACAAATAACAATTAGTTGTAAGAAGTCATTCATTTCTTTTTAGAAACTTCCAGATGCTTTATTGTTCTGTCAAGTGGCCTTATCCAAAAGTTCTTCAACATCAGGCATCCCTCTCCCCTGCGCTTGAGCACACGTGCACCATGCAGAAGTCGTTTCATTCGATGACCATGACCATCATTAACAACGGACTCAGAAGGATGCAGATGAAATCTGTGAAGAAGTAACAAAATAAGAAACCATTACAGACAAACCTGCAACTATGATTCCCCACCCACCCACCAAAAGAAAAATGCTTTCCTTCATGTACTAGAGAGTTATCCGTTTCCAATTTCAATGCAAACAATTCCCATTGAGCACTGGAATGTACACCAACAGTTTCTGTGACCTGTGATACAGAAAAATGCCATGAGTACGTGTCCATGTCAACCCCTCTTCACCTACAAAATACAAAAACATATATCTATATATATCTACTCACCAAAGGAACTATTAGTGCACAGCCAAAGGGCACCCTTCCTTCCAGTTGAGATGATCACATTGCATTTGCTCGTATCACCTCGCAGAACACATTGAACCAGCAACAGGACACTCCACGGTCATCATTTTATTCTGGGGACTTTGTATGTGCTGAAACACTCCCATTTCACTGTGTTACCACTTGTCAATTTTCTGCACACAGGAGGATGCATTTGGGCCTGCAGAAAAATCTGGGGACTCTGTGCCACCACTACATGCATGACCGAGTCGCCATTAATTCTGGGGACTTTGTATGTGCTGACACTCTAATTTCACTGTGTTACCACTTGTCAATTTTCTGCACACAAGGAGGATGCATTTGGGCCTGCAGAAAAATCTGGGGACTCTGTGCCACCACTCGTGCATGACTGTGTGAGCCATTAATTCTGGGGATGCATTTTGTGTATGTTGTGCAATTGTGAGCTCATGATGTCATACTGACATTATCAATTAAAGCAGCATTGCAAGAATGTTGTGACAATTTTGAACTGTGCTTTTATGCTACTTTACATTGCCACAGCCACTAGTTACATCTGAGTCGTGACTTGAATGATACGCTTCTTTTCACAATTTCTGTCTGCTTTATTTAGTTGACTACTTTTTTCATGTATGAAAAAAATGAGCATCTGCTTTCAGTATTGTTCTGACCAGGTTTGTATTTGTTTGCAGTTGCTTTTCAATAAATATTGTTCCACAGTGTCATAAAACACTGCCGCTGCATAACTGTCAATTTACAGAAGTGGTATATTACAGCTAATTGGACGTGATGGAGAAAGCAGAGGAAAACAATGACAAAGACCTGGTCAGCACCAATTTAAAATGAATGCTCCTTTCATTATTTCACACATGAAAAGGTGATTACAGCAGACTCAACTACTGGAAATTCTCGTATCATTCCAGTCAGGATGTAAGTAAAGAAAGTTGTAACATAGCATTAAAAATATAGGTCAGAGTTCTCAAAGATTGTTGCACTGCTGCTTTACAGAGATTCACCACGTTACATAGTTATGGTGATGCACATAACCCTAATATGTGGGGGCCTTACTTCCAGTGGAATATTTCTTGCTCCACGAGTGCAATATATTTCTGAAACTGCCCATAATTTCATTACAGTGTCCGTGACGAGGAATTACCTATCAGAAAAGCCACCCACATTCTGCCACCCTTTCTCAGCAACATTAGGGCGAGATGCCAGGAGGGGCGCGGGTGCATGCTCCACTATAGTGAATCTCTGGCAGCTATCCCAATGTTTCCTTATGTTACAAGGTTCACTTTGTGGTGAAATGTAGGAGCATTTCCACTAACAAGGCTCTTCTTACTGGAAGCGTGCCCACCTTTCACCTAGGCAGCCATTATAACATAAAAACATTGAGCTGCGGAAATCGGACATTCACTATAGTGGAGCATGCACCTTGCTTCCTGGCATCACGGCCTAACGTTGCTGCTGAGAAGGGGGAGAATGTGGGCTTTTCAGAATGAAATTCCTCCGCTGAAGTGACACTGTAATGAAATGAGAGGCGGTTTTCATGTATTGCACTATGTGGAGCAAGAAAGATCCCTGAAGGAAAATGTATTATTAAACAGCAAAGAAAAATACACAAAACAGTACAACACAGTAGTGGGGTGGGGGACAGAAAACAATCCCTTAATGTGGCTGTGGAATGCCATGGTCTCCAGCACGTGCAGCATTGTGACTATTTGCTGCTGCTGTTCTTGTATTATGTCAACCTGCTGCTGCAAAGCATCGATCCTCTGATTATTCTCCTCAAGGGCCGCCCACACCAGGGTGATGTTGGCCTCTGTTGCAGGGACTGTGGTGGGGTCCACTGCAGGTGGAAATCCAGGTAGTAGTGGTGGTGGTGGAGAGGTGGTGCTGGTGGCTGTGATGGCAGTAGTGGTGGTGCAGCTGCTGTACTGGCCTCCTCCTCCTGCTGTGGTGGCAAGGCACAATTTTGACCCCAGCAGCACCCCCGGCCACTGCCACAGAAGGGCCAGCTGGTGGATGCCTGGCCCTTCGGTGGCAGCCTGCCACTCTGCCTTGTGGTGGTTGAACATGTGAGTGCGCTGGCCACTGGTCCTCAAATGTGTCCCAGGGCCACAGGCGCACCAACACACCGCACAGATGGCACAACATGACTGTGCTGTCTCCCTCCACAGAGTTAAAGATTCCCACACTGGGAGCTGCGGGGGACCAGACACAGTCCTCGCACCACCTAAGTTTTCCAGGGCACCTCCTGTGGCTGTGGAGGTGGTGGAGGGGTGCTGCTGGAGCCCTACAGCTGCTACCAGTGGTGGTGGTAGTGGCGTTGAAGGTGGATGCACAGCAGCCACCAGTGGCACTAGTGCTGCTGCTGCTGCTGCTGTTGCTTCCATGGGGAAGCAACACAAAGGGTAGGGAGTGGTCCAGCATCACATGACTGGCCCCACATGTCCACACTTCCCTCCTCTGACCATGCCCACAGGCCAGCGACTCACCTTCTCCAGGGTCCATCCTTCCCACACAAGTCCCTGACACACACACACACACACACACACACATCACACATACACAAAACAAAACTTATAAAAAAATTCACTACAAAAAACAATCACAAACACAATAGAAAAACTAAATTTATAGCTTTTAAAAAGATGTTGTTTTCTTCACACAAAGGCAATAAAGCACTTTCAGTCACTGACTCTACACTGATCTCCTGAGCTCTCCAAAGCCTTCTCCCTCTACAAATGCAAAGGAGAAAGTGAAACTGCTTCTCTGACTCACTTCCTTCCTGCCTGGCTAAATCATGTGCCTTACAGTACTATAAGCCATGTGATGTGTGGGGGCTGCCTATTTACTTGTCACTTGCCTTACTTCGCATTAAGACATAATGGCAATGCAAAGTAATAATGATAACATGAAGTGAGCACTTTAGAGTGCCCACTTCTACTGTGTTTCCACTCAATGCAAGTGGATCACTGCACTCACTTTGCCAGCGTATTAAAAATTCATGGCATCTCTAGCAGCTCACCCTGATCTAACTTGTGCCATTTGGGGTACCTTTTATAGGGCTTGCTCCAAATCTTTGGCACAAGCTGCCATAAAGTGTGGAAAATGTGGCAACTATGCTCACTGTACTAAAATCGGGTGCAGCTGTGTCAAATGAGTTTGGCAGCTGAGTCAAACAACAGAGGTTGATATAGGGCTTGATACAAGTCCTAGGCCAACCTTGAAAATTGGGGCCATTAAATAAAAAACCTGAAACACAAAATATATTAAAATACTATTACACAGAATTCAGATAAGTAATGCATATCTAAGAATTACAGATATTACGCAGACCACAATTATCGTTGCACAGATCAAAATTAAAAGCATATTTGAGAACTTGTCAAAACAAGAGGATATGAATGCTAATCCTGGTTCTGTATTAAGGAACTGATTATATCACTTCAATAAATTCTTATTCAACTTTTCTAACATAGGATATCAGCCAAATGCCTCTACTGCCAAATAGATAATCCTATTACTGTAACTGTGTTTTGCACTGTATCGCATTTCATACTTTCATGTTTCTAGTGGCCACTGTTGGGAAAGTTATTTTAAAAAGTAATCAGTTACAGTTACCAGTTACTTTCAAATAAAGGTAATCAGTTACAATTACTTATTACTTTTATATAAAAAGTAATTAGTAACTCATGTTGTAATGCTTATTATTTTTCATATTACTTTATATTACTTTTGATAACATGGTTGTATTTACTCATTGAACATAACTACTGTATGTGCTCATGAAACCCCAAGAAGCATATAAAAAAAAAAACAGATTCTAAAGACAATTTATATATATTAATTTATAACGCAGTACCCATATGTCTTTGCCAGCCACAGCAATTCCTTTACACTTCCATAAATAAGAGCTCTAAAAACACTCACACACCCTGCATGTACTGCTACCTTCCACAATCTTTCCCCACAGCTGAATCCTGACGTTGCCAGTCACTGCTGTCCCTGACCTTTTCATTTCCATAACATCCACAGTCACCCTCCAGCACACACACACACACACTTGCCATATGCCAGTGTCCTTGGTGATCTTTCCACACAGCTGTATATCCTGACAATGCTAGCCACAACTACCCTTTTACATCCCACTCTTACTCACTGCCACACACCCACTGCTGCATCTTCTGCACTTGGTGATCTTTCTCACATCTACCCTGTATTTTCCTCCTGACTAAGTAAGGGCCACAACTACCCCTTTAAATTTCCATAATAGAATCCCACCCTCACATACCTCTCCTTACACTCACACACACATAGCACCCTGCAGATCTACTGCCCTTCCTTCCCTTAGTGATCTTTTCTCATTTCCCACAGCAGCCTGAATCCTAACTTTTGCACTTCCAAGCCACAGATCCACCCCACATCACATACAATAAACTCCACCAGCACTCACCTGCTTACCCACACACAATTTAAACACTCTTTCCCACAGCTGAACCTTGACTTGTCACTGAGACACAATTATAATTATAACTAATTCTGCCATGACTAGTATGCCACTGCCAGTATGTCTGAAGTCAAACAGTTTCACAATCAAATTAAACACAACACACTTGTTGCACTCCATTACATACCGTTTTGATAAGGATTTTCTTTAAAATGGGTCAGGTGATGGTGAGAGACCTGGCAGGTGGGCAGATGGACAATCAAATGGCATGCTGTGGCAGTTTGGTGCATGTCGTGTTGGTGGAACTAGGCCCTGAGCCCTGCCTGCAGACAGACTACTTGCCTTTTTCCCCTACAACAGCTGTACTGGCCCGATTCCCTCAGGGTTCACAATGGCTACTATAGAGGCCACGGCTGATGACAAGCAGGGTGTAGCTAGCTAGCTATAAATTATACATCAACTGGCCAGCCTGTTTCCTCAGACAAATTTCATCAATTCCTATAGTGATTCTTAGCTGTATCTTGTAGCAGTGAATAAGTAGTATAATTTGTATATCAAATGTTGCAAAATGATATATTTAATAATAAACTGGCAAATAAAATGGTGTCTTCTGACTTTATTTGCACAGCAGATGTTATAGATATAGAACAAAATGGTAATATTAAATTCATGCTGAAAATAGAAAATTGAATTAGAATCAATGTTTCAGCCATAGGTCTTCCTCAGGAATTATCTAAAAGAGAAAAAGCAGGTAAGGGAAATAAGAGAAATGTATGAGGAAAGAGAATAGGGGATACTGTAGGACAAAAAGTGATAATAGGTAAGGTAAGAATAGAATAGGGAAAATGAAAAGGTGATGATAGGTATGAAAAGGCATAGCAGAAGTAAATGAGTGGAGGTGTCTTTAAGTGAGGAGTAATTAACAAGATCCAGTAAGAAGGCTGGAAGGTGAAAGCTATGTGTGCACTTTCATTTTCTACAGATCAAAGAAATACTCAAACTGGAGGGGTCAATGATTTACACCAGATCTGTGACAATTAGTACAAGGCACCCAGTGCAACAACAGCTCACCACAGCCATTCAGCCTAATAACATTTTCTGTAATGAGACAACTGGCAAAACAACCTCCGACACCCACTGGCTGTGGGACTGTAATGATGTAGAAAGCATGGTGTGATAAATGAGGGTTATCTTGTAGTTGTAGCCAACATGTCAGAGCAAAGATCTCATAGGGCAAACCAAAATTAGGTCAAATTTCTTAGGCTAAACATTACAAGGCTGCATGTCTTTGCTCCAGTTGTTGTGCCACCACAGGTTTACACCACCCTGTAGTTCTGGCAGTTCATAATACCTAGACACAGCGACTACACAAACCTGAATGTCAGCAGGGCTACAAAAATGGTACCTCACAGGCCATAAAATGTTGCCTAAACTTTTTATTGTGATAAAAGCAAAAGTGGTAGGCAACTTGCATTAAATGTGCAATGTGAAGATGCTAGGTGCTTACACAATGGTTGTCAGAAGGCAATTTTTTTCACTTGACTGAGAAAGCAGTCAGCTGAGCACAGCCTTTGTTTACACTAAAACCTGAATATCAAAAGACACCTGCACAATCTCCGGTTCCTGTAATGTCATAAACGTCTTGAACTTTGCTCTTGAGGGTTATGAAGTCACAGGTGCCCATTGATGGATTACAGCAACCCTAACAGATGGAAACTCATCTTTTATTCTGTTTATATTATAGTAACTAGTTACTTTTATGGAAAAGTAATATCATTACAATTACTTATTACTTTATTTTAAAAGTAATCAATTACTATTACTAGTTACCCGGAAAAGTAATCAGATTATAGTTACAAGTTACAAGTAACTAGTTACTACCCAACACTGCTAGTTGCACATCCACCTGGTGACTTTGCCCAAACCAAGTCAGAGGACTTCTTATCTGACTTTTGAATTGACTTAAATACACTGAACACATAATGTCTCTCCTCTCCTCTCCTCTCCTCTGCTCTCCTCTCCTCTGCTGTCCTCTCCTCTCCTCTCCTCTCCTCTCTCCACAATGATTCCAAATCTAGCATATCTTTCCTATTTGTGCAAGATTCATTTACCAAAATTATTATAACTCTCCTCTCTACAGATTCCAAGTGTTTCTCCCTTTTTTTGTTCAGCTGGAATGCTATACCAGATAAGCATACTCCATAACTGATCTAACTGAACTCTTGTAAATCACCAGTAATGTGTCTACTGATAGGCACACCTCTTTTAACACTGTGAGAAAATAAATTATTTTGTTTGCTTTACTACTCATCTTATCCACTTGAGGGTTCCCACTTTAATTGATTCTAAATCATTACACTTAAGAATTTGGAATTTTTAGACACTTCTAATTTATCAGAATCCGGAAAAAATAACAACCCTTATAAGCTTTAGTGATGGAGATAGGCTAAGCATTGTACATGTATTAATCTTCATTAGGTTCCTTTTGCCCATTCTTCTATTAAATCAAAATGTTCCTGTAGGCTGCCCTCCTCCCTTGTATGACTGCTGTATCTGGTAGTATCATTGACATAGATAACATGTTCCCCTGTCTGTAAAAATTTATCATTATCAAAATAACAGGGGCCTAGGTTTCCCTGAGCACCATCCTTTAACTCATAACCATTCAGAGGTTAAATTCCCAATCTTCACTCTATGGGTTCTATTATCTAAACAGCAACACATCCATCTAACTATTTGCCCACTTAGTCATATTGTATATTGGTGTTTTGACTTTTCTACAGATGTCTAGGGTTCAAAGGCCATCATCTACTTTTGTATAAATACTGAATTTGGGTGCCATGTCGCTAACATAGCTATAAGTTAACATAAATACAATTGGAATCTAGCCACTATGCAATTCTTTCATGTTTTATGCAATTGATTTAATGTATGTAACCACTAATAGGCACTGTTCCTTTAAGAGACATGTATACAGTAAATGTAAATATTTGAGGGCAGAATCCGCTTCTTGATGGCATAATTTCTAAGATGAGAAATGTCAAAGTTTTTAGTAGTTTGCTTTCTTCCTACCTGAGGCATCAGTAAATAAACTTTTTTTTCATTAAGATTCATTTCCAGCCTGTTGAATTTGGCCTCTTTGTGTTGCCACTGTGTCTTCTCATGCTGAGAATTAGCCTGCAGCTGCACTAGCTCCAAATAGTGAGTGTGTTGTTTTCAGTCTGCTGGTGAGAGGATGCTACTGCCATTTTCAGTGTGCAGAGAGATTCAAACCATATAGGGAGAGAATTAAACACACATTATTTTTATTTTTTGAGCAGAAAAGGCCCACTGAGCTGTGACAGCTTATTTCCAGGTGTGTCCTGGCATGGGATTACTCTTATGATAAGTGCCATGAGATTTCAAACTTCCACCTGTACAGTCACCAGTGCTAGGCAGAACAGACCTTCATCCAAATGACACCATTTCAACAGTGCAGCACCACCTAGTGTTGGCTAACTGTGCAAGTATTGGATGTCAGGCTAGTTAAAAGTTCCTTCAGAGGTTCGAGAGATTGAACACAGCAAGTTAAAGGAGAAGACTACTGTATACTTCTGATTTGGATATTTCTGATGTATTTATTATACATTACATTAGTTACTGTACATATGTCAATAAGAGATCAGTCATTTCTGCTGTTGCAACACATATCTAGAGTCTGAGGCTCTGACACAAGGTAGTAAAATGTCAAGCAAGCCTCCATTTACATGCAGATGGGTCACTTGTAATACAGCCTCCCATTCCTGATGTCACTGCAGCAACAGTGCAGAACAAAACATAAGGGTATCAGTGCTGTCTAGCCTGATTTTAGTTTAAGTTTGCAATGGCAAGACAGTTCTGTCATGCAACTCACACAGGAGTAGTACTTGTAGCCTTAATACTTCATGTAGAGCAAATAATACATCTAATAGTATTTCATTCACAGGAAACACAATCTCTTTTTTGTGCTGCTCATTTCTCTCTGTGAGACAGTTGCAACATGTTGTGGAAAGCAGTAGAAGAATCAATCAGACATTATGAACTGGAGATCGTAAATGGAGGAAGCTGATTGGTTGAGCCCTCTTCTTACCGGTGATGATATCCAGCTTCGTCATCACAGTAAGAAAAGCGTAACCAACAGCTCGCTTCACCACATGAAATCCATTCGCCTGTACATTTCGCACCGCAAGGCTGTACTCTAGTTCACTGACAGCAGAAGGTAGGCAGTGGTTTTCACTTAGGCTGCTATACATTTAACTTAGGGTTTAAACGGGGTCTCCCCACTGGGGAAAACACACACACACAAACCCTCAGTCACACTCAGCGGGCACAAAAATGGACAGAATCCTGCATTTTGATTGGCTGGCTGCCACCTTTTCAGCTTGTAAATCCTCCAGAGTACCCACTAGAAAACGTGCCAGACACCACTCAGCCACATCAGGAACTCCCTGGCAAATCCTTCCATTCATCACAAACACACCACTGCCAAGCACACGGATGGAAGGCGAAATTACCTAGTCATTAACTGACATCCGATGCTCCGTCACTACCCTCAAAACTTCACAAAAGTGCTGCACCATTCCAGAAAAGAAAGAGCCATAAGAAAAAGAAAAGAAAATGCAGTTCATTCTCTCGACTGCAAATAAGCTGAAAAAAATCGCAACAGCAGTGGTGGCAATCAGTGATCCTCTGGCACATGTGCATAACTGGCAAAAAATCCAAGAGTGCGTCCGCGATAAAAAACAAACAAGCAGTAACTCGAAAATGAGCGGACGTTTTAAATATTTTTTTTACACAAATGGGGCCTTTGTATAACCTAATATATCCCTCCAGGAGTGGGTATAATGGAGGATTTACCACTAATGGTGTGGTTAAGTCCCTCGGCTGCACCTCATGACCGAACCACACCAGCCGTGGTAAATCCTCCAGTATACCCACACCCTGTTAGGGTATATTGCTTTAATCAAGTAGTCAATCTAGCAGTCAATCAGTCAATCAGTATTGAACCAGGTGAACACTCTTGAGAAGATTAATTTACAAGGTAGGCCTGAGCAGTTTCCCAAAGGACCACTAAGACTGAATTCCTCCTTTGCACAAATTATCCACTCCTCTCTGCAGCCTGAAAGTGGAGAGCTAGATCACTTACTTTATAAAGTGTATTGTTTTACATTTCAAATGCTCCTTAAATCTGGGTTTCTGACTGGAAATACCAAGATACAGAATGCACATGGCATGAGAGGAATGAGCTAAGTAAATACAGAGCATTACAACACAGACTGATTAGTTTCTTTACCTACAACAGCTGAAGTGTAGCATCTGATTTGTGAGGGACATCCTACATCAAATGCTGGCATTATAAAGGGGCTGCCAAAACTTGTTTTCAGCACCTTCAAAGTGAAGTGCTGTAGCTCTCACATCACTGCTAATGATTTATAATGGGAATGGGGCACTTTTAAAGTCATGGACCTGAGGAGCCATCACAGTTCCAAGGAGGTTAGGGAACTTGTTAAGGGTTAGAGAGAAGGGACTTCAGTAGGATTTTTAACCAGTGTTTCCCAGTTCTTGTGCCTGTGCTTTAACCACTAGATTACCCTTCTTCCATATGCTGCAGCTGTTGTTGTCCTGGTAACCTATTCCTTGTTATAGCTGAACTCTTTATTGCCTTAAATCAGCCATCCAATCACTGACTGCCTAGTTACAAAGGGAAAGGGCATTTTGCAAGATTGTGTCTCACTGCTGGTGTCAATCAAAACAGAGAATGCAACACACATAGAACATAATACAACAGCTATATAATACCACTTAAGACTCTTGTTGCACCCAGAGTCATGTATTGGAGTAAACTGTTTTGTTAACAGAAACATTAACACAACACATACAGGCACTTCCTTATAGGCATGCTGTATATACATATTAAATCAGTGTTGTATCACACTCCTTATAGTCCTAGTTCCTGTTAGACCTGCACTTCAGGATGTGCACAACTAAAGGATTCCCCCATTACTCAAGTGGGGAACCAAACATTGTGGGTTCTGTTTACTGGTAGAACAGCATTTAATGCACCACCATTACCTGTTGCTCTGATGACATCATCCTCCAGTAGTATTGATGGTAAAATGGAGGACAAACACATTCATAACTTCTGGGACTGTACATTTTATTTATAATCTAGATTTGGACAGCAATAGGAAAGCTCATAACCACTATGCTGTACTGCCTCCTCAAGATCAGTGGTCTCCCAGTTGACAGTTCTGCACTCAACCACTAGACCAAGTTGCCTTTTATTCAGTATCTTATTCAGGATACCACCACCACTTTCGCACATTGAGTAAGTTGTTTCACCTGTCTGTGCTTATTCATGCATGCTCTCTTTTCACTCTGTTTCCCTCTGTGCTTAAAGGAGTACTACAGTCAAAATGTTCTAAAAGATATGTTGTGCAAACTGCTTTGATTTGCGTCTGAGTCCTGGTGTGTCATTTAATGCTTGAAAGAGCTAATGTGGACAAAGCCCAAATACAGTTCCTTTAGTACAAGTTATAATAAGTCATATATCCTTCTCCAGCTACAGTATATAGCTGTCTGGTTTTAATAATTCTTTATTTTCACTTTTTGTGATATGTTCTGGAAGTCTGTTTCATAGATTCCTGGCCACCCAGTACTCCCAGATCACCCTTGAAATCAGGCACTTGTGCCTAGTGGGCCTTACCCGTTACCAAAGAATAAAAAAAAAAAATTAGGATTTTTTCTAAATTTGACTACTAGTTTTATGGCCTCTTGGCATCTCCTGTTAGCATGGTTTATTGCTCTTCTATTTCTCACAATGTCTCCTGTCCCATGTGACAGTGATGCATCCGGAACCATAAATTCCACAAGTACTAGTTTAGAGTCACTTTACAGAAGAGGCTGTAATTTTAAGCCACTTTCTTTAACCAATGGGCATTGAAGACTACATTTACAATTTAGCAAATACTTGAAGTCTAACTGTGTGTGTATTCCATAAGAAAACAGCTATAGTTTTTACTAATTATAGCATTGAAGACCTTGGGTGATTTGTGTGCATTTTATGGTTGGATGTAGTTTGATGAAATTAAGAGCTTTAAAAGCAAAACATTTACTCCTGCTGACTAAACATAGACAAACATATGGAAAACAAAAATATTGAATCAGAGTTACTTAGTTTGGCTGGAACAGCAGGGTCTTATCTGTAGAATACTGCAGTAGTACTTTCCTTCACTGAATCAGTTGTCCTGGACACATCACTATCACATGAGACAGAAGGCATTATAGGAAAGAAGAGCAAGAAACCATACTAATATGGAGATCCCCAAAGGCAATAAAACTTGGAGGCAAATTTGAAAAAAAAATCCTAATAGCAAATAAAGGGAAGAGCACACTGGATCTACACACACAAATCCAAACACTCTGCATAACATATGGTTTTGCAAATTTTGACTGTACTACTCCTTTAAACACAAGGGAAACAGAGATAGAGTGCATGATAGGAAGGTGAAGTAACTTACTTAAGGTGAAAAAGTTGTGCTGGTATTCAATCCCCTCTGCTTCCCTTAACTTTCCCTATCTCACTTCCATTCTATACATGCCCAATGGCATCTGCCATCATTCATAGCTTATTCAGCACTACTGAGATACATTGTATATGAGCGATATTATATAAACCCTAATTTCCTGCTTTCCTTTACTTACTGCTGGATATGGTAGTCCCCAGGCTATTGCTATAGAAGGCCATGTGGTTGTATAACATGCCAGTTTCATACACGCAGTTCAATTTTATTTAGAAAGCTTTCATAGTTAGATTTTTATTTGGTATGGCACTTGACTTGCTTAATTCCAGAGTCAAGATGATGACAAGCTGCTGCCTCATTGCCACAAAATAAAGCAGTACTTAATGTGTTGTGGCTACACATGCAAAATACAGACCAGTAACCACAAGTGGCTCCTTTGGTTATGATATGTCACCCCATCACTTGGTTGTAAACATTCTGAAGAAGAAACAAAAAATCCATAACTATGTGGATAGAAAACTACACACCTATGGAAAATGTTCCCACATTCTAAAAGCTCAGTAATATTCATTAATTCCTTGCCATATGGCAGTTTTAAATAAAATAGGTTGCTTTCTATATTGTGCTTTTTGGTAGTATTTCATAAATTGAGAGATAATTATTAATTGTATTAATGTTTTATGGGCATGTCTCATCAGATACAATATATATATATATATATAAATAATTTTGCATTTCTCAGATGACCATTTCAGAAAATACATTTCTGCCCACCCCCATTTATCAGGTCGCATTTAACTCTGTTTCTATAACCTTATTTCTGAGAGTCAAAGAGACAGAGAGAGAGAGAGAGAGAGGCGTGAAAGCAAGAAAGGGAGAGAGTATGAGAGAGAGAGAGTGGAAGCAAGAAAGGGAGAGAGTGTGAGGGAGAAAGAATAGAGAGAGAGTGTAAGAGTGAAAGCAAGAGAGAGAGAGAGAGAGAGAGAGAGAGAAGATAGAAAATAACAACTGGTAAGTGTGGTATACAGGAAATAATACATCAAGAGGGCTAACCAAATCATAAAATTATGACACAGAAGGTGAGTCACTTTATTATCTGATTAGCCTTCTAAATGGAGTTATTTCTGAGTATAGCAAACTTACCAATTTTTACTACATAATACATTTGGAAGGATACTGTTAGTTTGGATCGTAATTGCATATACAGGGAGTAACTGCTAATCACTTATATGGGGAAGAGTCATTTATACTGTATATATATATATATATATATATATATATATATATATATATACACCATAAAGTTGAAGCACAAAAAGTAGGTTGTATTTCCTACTTTATGCTTCAACCTAATGTATTAACAATGTTTTTATTTTTTTTAATTTTTAATTTTTAATGTTTTAATTTATTTCCTTACTTTTTCAGATAGTATAATAGTATCCTTATTTCACTGCGCTGTCATCCCTCCATAAATGCATATATGTATTTCCTTACTTTTGTGATAGTACAATAGTATCCTTATTTTACTGTGGGAAAATTACAACAAATCATCATAAGTTTGAGATTTTTTATATTCTGAACCCAAATTTTGAACATAGTCTTGATATGATGGCACCCCATAGGTGACAATTTTTTAACATGTGTGAAAACACCATTTTGCACCACAAGTGCAAAAACATATTTTGGGCAGCATGTGAAAATGACAGCTGTGCTGTTCATGAGGTGGTGTGGAAAATGGTTAAGTTGAAAATTTGAGTCAAAATATTAAAAATTACCAAAGTTACGCATATGTGTAGAAAAATTTCAACGCACACATGCAACTCGCCATTTTTATGAATTTATTTCACCAAATTTTCAACATGGGATCTTTAGGACACCACCTCATGAACACTGGTACTGTCATTTAATTAATCAGTCCTGAAAAATGATTTTGCACAACGACCATGCAATTCTGCACCACAGTTATGAAAACACATTTCAGGGAGGATGTGAAAAATGATGGCCCTACTGTTCATGGGGTAGTGTGAAAAATGACTATATGGAAAATTTGAGGCAAAATATTAAAATTACCAAAGTAATGCCCGTGTGAGAAAAACTTTCAATGAGTGCACTTAACTCGTAATATTTTGAAATTTTTTCACCAAAATTTTCAACATGGGCTTTTTGGGACCCCACATCAGGACTACAGATGTTGCAAAATTTAATTTCACCAGCGAAATCTTGTAAATCACCAGTTTCACCCATGGAAATATTTCAAGTAATCACATGCTTATGGTGAAATTTTCGCCATAAATTTTGCTCTTGTGTTATTAGGGCGAATCAGGTTTGTCACATGATTTACTCTTTGCAAGTCATATGGGTGACTGTAAACAGGCAGAAAGTGACAGATTTAGTTCCTTTGCTACATGGCTGGACATTTTGGAGAAGCAGGCAGCAGCAGAGAGATTGTTCTGTGTGTTACACAGTCTTCAGTTTAAAAAATAATAGAGTTGTTTTCTTTTCTTTAGTCTATCTGGTGTGTGTGTTTATTATTTCCTTTCCGTGACTGAGATTTTGTGTGTGTGTGTGTGTGTGTAAAACTCCTCACTTTCTCCCTTTCTTTTCTTTTTTTTAGTAAGGAGTTAGGTGAGGTGTAGAGAATGGATGGGAAAGGAAGGGACAAGGTGGAGACTGGGAAGAAGGCAGCTGAACTACCTCCACACAGTGTTCGCATTGATAGGTGGGCCTTTAGGTCTGTGCCCCCCACCAGCAGGAGCATGTGCCCCAACCTCCCAGCAGGACAATGTAGCCCCCACTCCCCAGGAGCATGAGCCCCTCGCCCTCCCAGCAGCAGCAGCAGCAGCAGCAGCAGCAGCAGCAGTGTGATACCAGCAGGATTAGGATCCTCCTGTTGTCCAACAGCAGCACGTGTCCCCACCCCAGGCAGAAGCAGCAAGCACCTCCAGATACCATCCCCCAGCTGGAGCATGCACCCCCACCCCAGCAGGTGAATGTAGCCCCACTCCCAGGAGCAGCATGAACCCTTCGCCCCTTCCAGCAGCAGCAGTGTGATACCCAACAGGATTAGGATCCTCCTATTGTCCAACAGCAGCATGTGGCCCCACCCCCAGGCAGCAGCAGCAAGCACCTCCAGATACCATCCCCCAGCTGGAGAATGCACCCCACCTCCCAGCAGGAGAATATAGCCCCACTCCCCAGGAGGAGCATGAGCCCTCATCCCTCCCAGTAGCAGCAGCAGCAGCAGTGTGATACCCAACAGAATGAGGATCCTCCTGTTGTCCAACAGCAGCATGTGGCCCCACCCTCAGGCAGCAGCAGCAAGCACCTCCAGATACTATTCCCCAACTGGAGCATGTGCCCCCACCCCCAGCAGGAGAATGTAGCTCTCACTCACCAGAAGCAGCATGAGCCCCTTGCCCCTCCCAGCAGCAACTGCAGCAGCAGCAGCATGATACCCAGCAGGATAAGGATCCTTCTGTTGTTCAGCAGCAGCAGCATGTGGCCCCACCCCAGGCAGCAGCAGGGAGGCACCTCAGTTACCCTCCCCCAGCAGGAGCATACACCCCCACCTCCCGCAAGCAGGAGCATGATGTGGCCACTGACCCCATGACATCAGCTGTTGGTCCTCTCACAGAAAGTGTCATCAGCTGTGTGGTGTTTTTCACCAAACACCAAAGACAACACAGTGGTGATCTGCAACTGTGTGGCAGATCTGTTTGAAAGGGCAAGACCAGGGCTCATTTTGGCACTGGTGGCCAAAGGAGCCATCTGCAGCACCACCACCCTGCAGACTGGTTGAAAAACAAAAGAGTTGGCAGCAGCAGATAGAGGGGCCTGGGGTGCTGAGCATTTAGAAGGGGAAAGGGACCAGCAGGTGGAAGGGCCAGTGTCAGCAGAGGCACCGCATGAGTAGGCGGTGGTGGCAACAGCAGCAGGAGGCAGCTGCAGAGCCCCCATCACCCTCACCCCACAGACACAGGTGTCGCTGGGTTCATGGTGGCGATCCAGCACAGCCTGCAGCCACCCCAGCCGCTCATGTTCCAGCACCAGCAGTAGTGAGCCAAGAAGACCTGACAGCAGTGCGAAAGAGGTGGGAGCTCTGCACAGTGAGTTTAATGATTTCCAGCAGGAGGTCGGGGGACCACAGGAAACTCCTTGAGGAGCAACATAAATGTTTGAACTCCTGGTGGAGGAGCATGGTAGTGGTGGTAGTGGTGGTGGTGGCAGGGAAGAATGGGTACCTAGCTGGTGCAGTGTAATAGTCCAGACCAGAAAAGATAATGTCAGCATAGCACTGGCAGCAAAAAAATGTTTCTTTTCTTTTCCTGTTCTTGGTTTCTACTGTCACTCTTCCCCATCTGCACCCTCTAAAAATAACAAAAGCAAAAAAACATATATTTTTTCTGTCCTCTTCTTCTTCTATATCCTTTTGTTTCTTTTGTCCAGTTTTTGTGTGTTATGCAATGTTTATGCTAACTCCCTTTCCTCTTTCATAAGTATACCCTGTCCCTGACCTGACCCTGCATGCGCCCCTGTCATGTGTTACTGTCTGTCAGTCACTTTTAATCTTTACCCATAATCACTGTACCTTTCTACTTGGTTTATGTTAGTCCTTCTGTATGTATTTCCTCCTCCTATCCACAATTGTCAAGTATTGTAATTTGTAAATTGTTCCTATGAACAACATTTTTTCCCAAAGGTCTGATGTTATAGGCTGGCAGTTGTCTTGGCTGTGTGCAGGATCAGTCTGAATATGTACACAACAATCATAAAACATAAGCACTTTTATTGCGAAGTCAAACATAATGTAAATTTTTTGTGTGTTTAACACGTGTCCCCATGGTGCCACAATGTTAACTTGGTGTTATAGTGCCCAATCACACCCCCACCTCCCAGTCCAAAAATGTGTTCTAGTAGGGCAACAGTCTAACACAGCCTCCTGCAGCCATGCTGTGCAGAGTAGCATGATAAGACGAGAAATATGACTGGAAAAAATCAGGGTTGACACTGAGAATGTGAAGTGAGACATTGTGTTACCACTGTCTAACAAGGCCCATAAGTCCAGAAATGTTTCCCAAAAAATGTTACAGTAAATCAAGACTGAAATGAAGTCTCAGCCATGATGTTTTATGGTGCCCCCCACCACCAGCACCCAGACAGCTGTTTTAGGGCCTGTTTGCCAAATATTTCTGCCTCAAACTCACTGCTGCTGGTGCCAAACAGGGCCTACAAAGTCCAGAAATGTTTACCAAAAATGGTACATCAAATTGAAATCTGCTTTCAGTCCTGAAGTTTTATGGTGCCCCCAGCACCCAGACATTAAAATGCTGTTTTGGCCACTGTTTACAATTGATTTTAAGCCACATCTTGTTTCTCAAGTGCAGTACAGTCACAGCATGTCCAGAAATGTTTACCAAAAATTGCACAGTACATTCAGACTTTAAATCAGGTATCAGACATGCTGTTATATTTTGCATGCCTTCCACCTGGAAAAACATGTTGCTTGGCTCACTGTTTACCAATGGGCTAAGGCCTAGTCATGGTGTTGATGCTGCCTAACATGGAGCAGAAGTCCAGAAATGCTTCCCAAAAATTGCACAGTACATTCAGATAGAAATCAGGTGTCAGACATGCAGTTGCATGGTTCGCATCCACCACGAGGACCCAAATCTGTTGTTGTCTGCATTGTTTGAATGCTTTTCAAGCCTAACTCTGGTGCTGCCACTCTAACATGTGACACAATTCCAGAAATGTTTCCCAAAAATTGCACAGTACATTCAGACCTAAATCAGGTATCAGACATGCTGTTATATGTTGCACGCCTTCCACCTGGACCAAAAATACTGTTTGACCCACTGTCTACCAATGGTTTAAGGCCTAATCGTGGTTAAGCACTGCCTACATGGCCCAGAAGTCTAGAAATGTTTCCAAAAAATGTTACAGTAACTTCAGACTGAAATCAGGTCCACTGTTTACAATTGATTTCAGGCCACATCTTGTTTCTGGCGAGTGCAGCACAGGCAGTACATGTACAGAAATGTTTCCCAAAAAATTACACAGTACATTCAGACAGAAGTCAGGTGTCAGACATGCTGTTAAATGTTGCATGCCTTGCACCTAGACCAAAGCATGTTGTTTGGCCCACTGTTTACCAATGGTTTAAGGCCTAATCATGGTGTTGACACTGCCTAACATAGCGCAGAAGTCCAGAAATATTTCCAAAAATGTTACAGTAACTTCAGACTGAAATCAGGTCTCAGCCATGATGTTTCATGGTGCCCAAACCCACCGGATCAAACGATGATCTTTGGTCCACTGTTTACAATTGATTTTTGGCCACAACTTGTTTCTGCGAGTGCAGCACAGGCAGTACATGTACAGAAATGTTTCCTAAAAATGGTACATTAAATTCAGACTGAAATTTGGTGTCAGACATGCAGTTACATGGGTCACATCCACAAAGGACCCAAAGCTGCTGTTTTCTGCACCATTTAATATGGTTTTTAGGCCTAACCATGGTGCTGCCACTGCCTGACATGCAATATAACATAAGCCAGTTTGCCAGTCTGAGAAAAATAAATCCTCATGCAAAATGGCCTGCTACTTGAAATTGTACTTGCTTCCTCCTGCTGCTGGTTTCTTAATTGATTGATAACTGTGGAATTATCATTTCACAATGATGCTGCCCTGGTTTGCTCTGTTGGCTCTGTGGTTTTAAGTCAGTGTGGATTGAATAACATTTTGTGTGCTGCTGCTGTTGCCTGTTGCTGCTGCCTGCTGCTCTGACTAGTTGCCACAAAGTAATGCTTTGTCTGCTTCATGGGATCCTCTTCACATAGTCGATCAATGCTGCTGCTGCTGCTGCACACTTAGTGTCTATTTATTTTTGGTGCAACAGAAGGGGTGGTGGGTTGTTATTGGGACATCTTGCATTCTTTATGTTTGTACTGATTTTGTATTATCTAGTGTGCTGAGGAGTACATCATCATGACGTGCATGTCAGGATTTGGATTCAGGATGTTGAGATGCACCACATTTTACATTGCACAAGGACAAGGTAAGTAACTTATACATTAAGGTGTGCTGCCTTGCCTGCATACTTTCGACATTCTATCGCAACAAAGGCATGCATAACAGCACAATGGAGGTATAAGTAATAACATGACAACAACTGAAATCTAATTACCATGAATCAGTTGAACAGAAGACAGGCCATGGAGGAAGAACATATATATTTCTTGCTTGATGATGATATGTGCTGCTTTTGACTCTAAGTTGCTGTTTCTTTTGTTGGAGGGAAAATGACACCAACTGTGCTTGTTGGGATGAAAGTGCTGCACCGTGCTGGTTGACGTATTGGGCCAAAATGTGCTGGCAATGCTGTCAGCATGGATGGTCGGCAAGAGGAAAATTACATCAAGTGTGCTTGCTGGGATGAAAGTATTGCATTGTGCGGGTTGATGTACTGGCCCCAAATGTGCTGACATTGGCAATGCTGCGGTTCTTCTTGGTGGAAGACTGCTGGAGGAGGAGGAGTAATTTAGCTGGACCCAGTGGCAGCATTAATGTACTGGTCTGAGACTGCTGTTTATGCTTGAGCATACATCTGTCAGTTTCATAGATTTTCAATGACATTTCTTAGCAGTATGAGAGTGATGGCCAAACACTATTGAAATCTGTGTTATACACATTAGGATGGATGACAAGGAGGCGGATTACATGATGGTTAATTGTATACATTGGGATGGAGTATGCATGCATTTCTGAATAACATAGTACTGGCTGTGCACAGTCTAAGTTGTTATTGTTACATTGTATATACAGTGGTGGCACACTCACTAGACAATTCATTCATGGTCTCCTTGAGGAGGCATATGTGGAAATGGGAAGATGTTGTTCAGTATTTGTCACTTGATGGAGTCATTGTATATTACTGAGGTGACATATTTATTCCAGTTAGCATAGCAGGGTGAATAAATTTTCAAAAATGAAATGAAGTAAACATCGTATTAGGTAAGGTAATCAAATTAAATGGTTTAACGTGATGTGTAACACAGAACAACCAGCAAAAAAAAAATTTTAATGTATAACAATAACATAAAACAGCATATTCAGTGGAAATGGGGGATGCTGGTGGTGGCTGGGGGAAGAACACCTTTAGTCTTCTTCCACTGACACATCATCCATGAAGCAGCCCTCACAGTCTTCAAGACTGGAGTCATCACCAGGTGGAAATTGGGTCATCATTGCTGCTTCATCTACCTCCCTGCTAGTAGAGACCTTACCAGTGTGGACGTCTTCATTGTCATCATCATCTCTGAGACACAGTTCTTGGAGCAACACCATTGAAATAACTGTGTTATTTGGAAAGTGAGCCTCATTCATTTTTATAAATGCTAGGATGGAAACTTTCTTCAGTGACAGATTTGTCCTATGGTCACTCACAATGGCCCCAGCAGAACTGAACACCCATTCCACACTGACACTGGATGGTGGGCAGCTGAGGTATTTAAAAGCAACAGATGCCAGTGCAGACCAATGACTCAATTTGCTGTTCCAGTACACCAATGGCTCATCAGTGATGCCAAGATGCTTGGTGTCTCCCATGTAGGCATACACCATACGTTGTGCTGCCCTGAGTCCTGCTGCCTCATCATGCTGCTCTTCCTTGTCTTCAATTTCTTCCACACCCACCTGGTACAGAGCATCCCAAATGGGATTACCTGCCATGCTGTGCTGTGACTTTGACATTTTCTCTGATTTGGTGACCTCTGATGATTTGCTGGTGGTGGTGGTAGCAACACCTGGTATATGTGCCCTTTGTGTCTCTGCATTTTTCATCTGTGCACCATGTACTCATCTGACAAGGTAATTGGTCAGTTTGTCCACTTGCACATGCCCTTCAATCATGGCAGGCAAGCTGATTTGTAGTTTGGATCCAGCATGGTAGCGATAGCAAACTCATTAGACTGCATAATGCCAGAGATATGTGAATTGCTGTCTAGTATACGGAGCATGTGACCCATCACATGAACAGAACTGTGATCATTACTTGTCTCCATCTGGTGACGGACATTTACCAGTGTGTCGCCTCAGCACATGTATAAGGGTACTGATTGACTTATACAGGCAGTGTCCCTCTCACAGCCTGTGTTGCATGCTCAAATGAATGCAGAATGCATATTATGCCATCCATTTTCACCACTACTCTGTTGTTGAGGCGATGGACACTCCAGCACTGTCCCAGGTGGTGTGCAGCAGTAAGTAATCTGAAACTACCTTACACTGCTCATAAAGCCGGTCTAGCATGTACTGTGTGGAGTTTCTCCTGGTAACAACATCAAGCTTCATACAGTGCTGAGGCAGATGGTCAGTGCGCTGCAGCTTAGGCAGATGGTCACTGGCCTTTGCAGAATGGACAAAGTGCACACACATGCATCTGGCGACAGACACAGTTTCCTTTATTTCATCATGGTTCAGAAATTGCTGCACGACTAGATTAAGGCAGTGTGCCAGGCAGAGAACTCTGAAAAATGACCGTCAGTAATGCAGTTAACCACATTGGAGCCATTGTCACTGGCAATAACCTCCACTGTGAGTGAGTGTACATTGAGCCACTCATCAATCTGATTTAGCAGCACTTCAGCATTTGCTCACCAGTGTGAGACCCAGCAACACTTTTCATAGTTATGGTTGCATTCTGATGAATAACAGGTGTTTTGCTACCACCACCAATTTTGATTTATGCAGCTTTTGCCAGGCCCCAAATCAACAACCACCCTAGGTACCTGTGCCCAGTGTGCTGTTATGCACAGATATGAGCTGCCCACCGTTTGCCACTTGTCCACATATCCATGCTAACGTGGATATATTTTGAGGCAGAATACTTCATGGCATGTAGGACAGACTGTGAAACTCTGCTGTAGATTTCGGGCATGGCACATTTGGAGAAATACGTTCACTATGGCATCTGCCATTTGGGACAGGCATGGGCCATCAAACGGCAGAATTCTGGATTCTTCACAAAGGAGAAGGGCAGCAGGTCGATGGTGAGCATTTCAGTTGTGGTTGCATTCAGCTACGTGCAGCAGCATGATTGGGGGATAGTTTGAGTGCCACTCAAACACACTCTTCAATGTGATCTGCATCTTGGGAGCGGTCGACAAAAACACTTTACTTGTGCCACCAAGGTTAATCTTGTTGGGGTACCTGGTGACTCTTGAGGCCTGGTATGTATAGCATGTATGAAACAGGTTGTTTTGGTGGATTTGGTGCCTGGTGGTGTACTTTTATAATTTGAGGGAGTGGCAGCTCCACTGCTACTATGCCCACTGCTCGAGAGAGAAAATTATTCCTCACACTCCTTCTCCACTGACCCACTCAGCCCTCCTCCTCCTGCTCTATTGCACTGCTGTCACTAACATTAAGCTTGACAAGGAAGTCCGCCAACAGCTCTGGTATCTTTCTGGTGTTGGTGCCAGCACAATGGGTGCTTGTTTTTCAGGTGGGCATGTTGGCCACCGTGCCCTTGTGGCTGCCCTTTTTCCATGACTTGCTTGTGCATGACACAGCTGACATATCGCCATGGTGTTATCAGCTGCATCAAGCATGAAAAATCCCAGACTAGGGACTTTGCACCATTAGATTTGACATGGGACTGAAACTTGGACAACAGAGCCAAAGGTGTGGAAGTTTTGCTTTTGTGCTGCTTGCATGATATCCACCATGCTACGTTTGGGAGGTGGGGTGACTGGACTGCTTGTTGTGGGCTTGCTGATATTCTCACCCTTAGTCTTGTCATCTAAATGGGCTACATCATCACCCTTCATCTTTTTCAATTCTGCCTCCCACAAGGGATCCAACACTTCATCATCATCTGTACCAAGACTGTGTGTTTTTTTAATTTTATAAACTATTATCTTTGCTTATGTTTGTCTCAGTTGTACCAATGATGTGGAACCTTGTAAAACAGCCTCAGCTCAAAAGTATTTGTAATCCTAGAACAAATAAATAAACAAAATAAATATCCTCCTTATCATCCCTATCACTGTCTACTGCCAGACAAACTTTTCTCTTCTCTGGCATCTCCTCACTGTGGGGGGCTTACTTTCCTTATCTCCTCCAGGAGAAACAGACTGAAGCTGGACACTATCACCCTCACCACCATCCAGCTCCTCCTTGAGCAGGAACAACAGTCACACACTGACAACTTTTTAGCCTCCTCCTGGACCTCTGTCCCTCCACTGGTGTGAGTGTTTCCCTTATTCCAGTATCATCCCCAACTAGCATGCTAGCTACTGATTGTACAGTAAAAATGAGTCATAGACTTGAAGCCACTTCTAACTTCAATTTTGCTACTACTGGCTGCCACAGCAGCAGCAGAACCACAGAGGGCACTGATTCAGAAATATGTTTGCTTTTTCCAACAGACTTCTTTGAGTCACTTCCCACCCTGGCACCTTTACCTGAAGTTGAATGTCTCTTGGCAGACATATTTATATGCTTGTTTCATTTGGCTTCCTCTGGAACTATATTTTCATGTATTTCTATTAAATAAGTGTGATTTAACGCCTGCAGTGCTATCTGCAAAGGGCAAATAGAAATCAGAACGGGTAGCTGCACAGTAGTGTATATAACTACCTACAGCTGCTACTGTAGCCTATTCAAGTGTGAAAACACTATTTTATTTTTTAAAATTACAAAACACGAGTTAAGTAACATGGGGTAACAGGAGGACAGAACTAAGAGACCTTCAATATAAAACCGACAGAGAACACCACCACAACAAGGTTGTGCAGTAAATCTGAAAAGAATACTTAAGTAGTTCTTAATCAAATGCCAGTTTTAAATGGAATGATTATTACACAACTTGATAATAATTGGGTAGGTGCTGGTAGGTTCACAAAACTAAACTGAACCACCGCACAGAACACTTTTCAGTCAAAATACAAACTATGGTCCGGATAAGTTGTGTCTGGATAAGGCAAGTACTGCAATGTGTTAGTACTTACTAAATACAGTTTTGGCTTACAGAAATATAAGACAGAAGGGACAACAAGATTTGAAATGAACAAACAAAGTCACCTCCAAAACTCATGCAGGGACCACCACTATCTTAAAACTATGTTGTTTTTATATAGAAGGTCAGGTAGTAAACAACAGTAGTATAACAGGGAGGAAAGGGTTAATATGGTAAGCAAATTAAATAGAAAAACAGGAACATTGCAATGGACAGGCTAGATCACAATATTAATTTCTGTGAGCAATTCAACAATGCAGTGTACCTGGATATGGACAAGTCAAGTGGTCAATGTACGAAATAATTTCAATAAAAAAATCTCAAATGTGATTAAGCAAAGGAAACAGGAACAGAACTACTCAGTCAGATTGCAGTAAATGTTCAGACAAAGTTACCCAAAAGGGTCAATATTAGAAAAATATAACAAAAAGTAGCACACAAACAAAAATATTAAAACTTGAAGTTACAGAAACTCACACACAACTTTGAGAAATCTGTCAAATATTAGGAACTAGCTTGCTCTACTTTCATACAAACACATGCACGCCACACACACACACACACACACACACACACACCACACGGATGACCCTCCCCACTCAACTCCCTCACAGACACAGAAACAGAAAAAACTGAAACAATACCTAAGTTTAATTAAGTGTTATTCAAAGATACAGAAACAAAAAATGTTCACTAGCAGCACTAAGAACTAAATTGAGATTCTGGGAGCAATTAACTCTCAAAATCATAAATAAAGAGGTTTTGAAGGGTTTATTGGCTCTGATGCACCACACTGAACTGTTCTCCGACTCAACAGACAATATACTGTGCAGGAAACAGCTTGCACATGATATTTCAGCTATCTGACCACAATGCATTGAAATTTCACTGGAAAAATTGAAAAACATTGGCAAAATTCAGGAAAATGGTGAAATTTCGCCTTATGTGAAAGCAAAATTGGAAAAAATTTCCCATTGCATGAAAGTGGAATCGGAGGCAAAATTACATTTTGCCTAGGTGAAAAATTTTGTGTAATGTGGGAATTACACTAAATATTTCTCTAGGTGACATTTCCAATTTGCACATCTCCAATCAGGAACACTGGCATTGTTATTTCATTAACTGGTCCTGAAAGATGATTTCACGCAGCCACCGAAAATCACCTTCTTGGCCCAAATAACGAAACGACAGTCACGGTGTTCATGAGGTGGGGTCCAAAAATCCCACGTTGAGAATCTGGTGAAAAAATATTAAAATGGCAAAATAGCAACCCATGTTCAAAACGTAATTGAAATGCATTATAAGGCACTTACCTTGATTCTGCAGTTCATGGTTCGCTTTGAAGAGTTCTGATAGTCCCAGTCCACAGTAGATGACTGTGGACAACCTCAGAGGTAAGTATGGGGGTGTAGGGTGGTGGGTGCTCAGTGGGAGGGTGCAGATGGGGAGGGGATACTGGGGAAGACACAGGATTGTTTTCTTTCTTTCAGGTTCAAACAAAAATGTCGGGGATGGTTTTCTTCTTTACAGGAAGATAAGGGGAAGTGATTTTGGGACACTGGGTGGGCTTCCACTGTCCCACACTGATGTGGGGGGACACATGAATTGGGACACTGGGAGTGGGCTCCACAGTGTCGCATACTACAAAAGGAGGGCAGACATCACTAGGGACACTGGGAGTGGGTTCCACAGTTTCCCACTGATCAGGGGTGGGGGACATCACTGGGGACACTGGGAGGGCTCCCCAGTGTTTCACACTGCTAGAGGAATAAACACATGACATGCGGACACTGAGTGTGAGCTCCCCAGTGTGCTATGGTGCTGGAGGGGCAACATAAATGGAGGCCACCAGACACCAGGGAAAAGGGCAGCTTCATCTGGACTCTGCAGCCAGCAGCACAACTTCCAGGTGTGGCTTCAGGAGTCTTTAAAATCTTGCTGTTCTCATACAGAGAGATGTTAGAACTGGTCTTCTCAGTAACCTGGGCACCCAGGATATCAGGTGACAAAGAAACACATTTTGTAAAATATTAAAAACAAACAGAATGTGGCTAAATGTGCCCCATTTACCTAAGTTCTGATGTTTGTTTTTGTATTACATTAATTTTTATAAGCTGTGTATTTTGAGTGTCTAGCTAAGGGGCAAACAAGATGGCAGACAGAACAGAAGTCTGCATAAATATAACTGGCCCTGCAATACTATAGGACTGTGCCTGCAAAACCAAGGTTCCCCTCTATGAAAGCAGCCTTGCTTTCAGGTGGGACACACAACTTTTTTTCCAAAGGAAATAATGGGAAAATAAAAGTTCAGTAACTTTTGAACAAATTCATATTTTTTCACCAAACATTCAAAAGGCACATCTGGGACTCAAAGGCTTTCTATCATAAAAATTTCACAAGAAAACATAACGCCTTTATGAGATATGCATACAGAAAAAAATGGCAAAACTGGTAAATCCTGTATTATTTAACACTTCCTATCTCAAAAGTCAAAGAACAGATTCACACTAAATTTGGCATGTCAAGAGAAAAACCCTAGAGATCATACATTCCACATTTTGTGTAAATCTGTTAAATGTCGAGAGTTATTCAGGTTCAGAAATTCAGGCTTAACATAGAAGTTTACACTCAGTCCTACTATCTATCTATCTATCTATCTATCTATCTATCTATCTATCTATCTTACAGTGGTGTGGTAGTGCCACCATAGTTTTAGTTGAGTACCCCATTTAAGGTTAAAGGTTAAAGTCTGAAATTTTGCAGGTTAATAACTTTGCCATCGTATGACAGATTTGCCTGAAATTTGGCAAGCAGAGTGGTACTGTAGATCTCTGGATCTGCCAAGTTTCGTAATGGTTGGATATATGGTTGCCAAGCTTAGTAGCACCATAGAATGTGGTAATTATGCTTTTTGCACATTCTTTGCTCATACCTACAGGTTGCACAGTTTGTACAACCAGTCCAAAACCATCAGGAACATGCATCCAGGGTCCCGATGTGCCTTTCAAAGATTTCGTGAAAAATATTAAGCGGTTCAAAAGTTATTCAAAAACAATTTTCCATTATAGTCAATGGGAAAAGTTAACAAACTATTCAACAGTGTCGCAAATGCAGTTTTTAGTGTCGCAATGACCCTTGTAGTGTTGCAATGAACCATCTTGTTTTCAGTTGGTGGTCACAGAAATGCTTGGCATTTAAATGTGGACCCTCTAGGGACACAATTATTGCTGTGCTCACCTAGTCAAGCCCTGAGGATGCTAGCCATGTCTTTTGTGGGGTAAACACCCCAGAAATATGTTTTTACATTTTGTAAAAGTACTGTCACAAAGTAGTGTTGTATATGCAACACTTTTGTGATTTTATATGAAAAGTCGTGATTTTAAAAATACTACTACACTATACAAAACAATAGGAAATCTTTACACCCTGCTGCAAAGAACAGTTTGGTCTTTTAGGCTGAAATTTGAAGGAAGAAAGCCAAGATCACACAGATGTGCATTTTGGTGGCTTGGTGACAAAATATTAAAGGGTTGCAAAGTTACAGCACTCAAAGTTGATGATTTTCCCATAGGCTAACATTACGATGTCCGTTGCACCTTTCGGGGCCAGTATCTTGAAAAAGGTTGAGATCTGACTTTTCATTGGAAGAATGCTTAGTACCCCACTAGGGACTAAATTACCTTTAGCCTGGAAAGTCATAAATAATATGAGATTTTGAATTGTTTTCTACTTTTCACGGTTCCTGAGACACCACAATTTAGTATTCCAAGTGCTGATTTTCTGCTCTGAGGGCCATTATTATGCATACATTCTTTGTAATCACTGTGTTTTGAATGCACTTTTTAGGGAAAAAAGGTGTGCATTTAGCTACTGTTACTGTTAGCATTTCTGGTTGTGTTTCCATTACTGTTTGCATTTCTGTTTGTGTTACCTTGTATGTTACCCTTTAAGCTTACGTTACTGTTACGTTTCCATTTCGTTACCATTTTATTTTGTTTACTTTTGCATCACCGGATATGTTACCTTGCATTTGCCTTTGTGCTTGTGTTACTGCTACCATTTGTGTTTACGTAACCATTTTGCGTTAGAGTTTCTATCGCGTGTGCATTACCCTTTGCATCTGTTTGCGCTTGTGTCACTGTTACCATTTGCGTTTTCTTACTGTTTTGTTTTACTTTTTGCTTCGCCATGTGCATTACCATTTGCGTCTGCATATGTGCTTGCATTTGTCTTTACATTTCCTTTTCTCTGGGTTGCTTTATAGACTCTATGAGCAGAGCACCCCACCCGACAATATTGCAGCCATGCTCACTTTCTTGATCCATTCCAACTTTAAGGTCCTCTAATTCATCACTGCTCTCCATCCCCCGCTCGACTAAAATGGGAGAGCTTGCTTTCTCCATTTTCCCCAAATTCTGGAATTCTCTACCTGCCTACCTAAGAGGCTTCTCATCTCACTCATATTTTAAATCAGCACTGTTTCCCACCTTTATGCACTTGATTCCTGTGTCTGTACCTGATTCCCTCTGCTACCCTGGTCCTGCTTACTGGTTTCTCTTACTCTACTGTGTTTGCTTCCTGACTGTCATATAGCCCTAGCCTTGCTGTCTCTATTCTACACCTCAGTGGGGTCAACTGTGTTATCCTTGATTAAAGTATATCTCTGTGATCTTCAGTAGTACTGTTCTTACTCGTGAACTGTATGTAACTACTCATTTGTAAAATGTACTCTCCTGGTCGTGCTTGAAAATAGGCAGGATTGTTGCCTAATGCACTTACCGGTTACCAAAAGCTAATAAATAAATAAAAAATAAATTTGCGTTTGTGTTTCTTTCGGCGTCATCATTGGTGTTACGTAAGTGTTTGCATTTCCTATTGCATTACCATGACCGTGTGCATTACCATTGCAGTTGCGTATGTGCTTGCATTTACTTTTGCGTTAGTGTTTCCTTTGGTATCATCATCAGTGCTACCATAACGTTTGCAGTTTCAATTGCATTACCATTACTGTTTTGCGTGTTCGTTACCATTTGCATTTCTGTTGGCCTTAGCATTTGCATTTTGGTAGCGTTTCCATTGTCAAGTGCATTACTGTTTCCTTCTGCATCACCGCTGCCATTACCGTTTGCGTTTCTGTTTGCGTTTGTGTTACCATTTGCATTTTTGTTGCTGTTAGCATTTGCGTCGCATCGTTTTCCTTACCATTTGTGTTTCTGTAGCCGTTAGCATTTCGTTATCATTTTCATTACCGTTTGCGTTTCTGTTGCTGTTACCATTTGCCTTACCATTTGTTGTTACCATTTCTGTTTTCATTTACATTTGCACTTGTGTTTCTCTTACCATTTGTGTTATCATGTCCATTTGCATCACCATGTGTGTTACCATGAGCACTTGCATTTTGCGTTACCGTTAGCATTACTATTTTCTTTTACCTCACTGTTTCCATCTCTGTTTGCGTTAACGTGAACATTTGTGTTTTTGTGTTTGCATAGTGCAATGCAAAACATTATGTTTTTGATATTCATCTGCACTGTCTTCCGTGACGCATAGCGAGCCAGTGTGTGGTTGATTGGTCTGGACCTTGGACATAGAAAGACCTTTGTTCAAGGAACATGCCAGTTTGTATTTGGTGAAAAAAACTTTTTTGTTCCAGAGTTATTGCCATTTGAAGTTGGCCCACTTCACAGTTACTGATTTTTGGCCACCAGGTCTGCCATTTTAGTGCATTTTCAGCCGTGATTCCCGCCATTGTGTGATGGAAGACTTCTTACAGGTGCAGAAACATAAAATTGAATATCTCTGGAATGGTTTGTTCTTTTTTATGAAATCTGGACGGTGTTGAGTGGATGTCCTGGAGATGTGACTTATGTTGTTTACATGTTTGAAAAATAATTCACTGTGGAGATACTGTGTGATGCAGTTAATGTTTGCACATAGTGTTCTGCATGGTGCTACTGTCTTGAAATTTATAGCATAGGTAGCTCTAGTGGTACGGAGCTGCCTTGCAGTGGTTTGGTGTGTAAAACATTAACAGATGCAGAATTATGCCACTCCGATGAATGAAAATTTGGTTCATTGTACTTCAATAACTTGAACTGTGTATTCGATTTGCCTGATATTTGGAATGTGCAAAGATTAATAATAAATCTTTGACAGTGACAATTTTTGGGTCACTGGGACTTACAGTTGCTGAATTGTGCATGTTACGTTGTTTGCTGATGGTGCTGTGCAATTGTTAAATGGATGTGCACACAATTCGGACACACATTCCATTCACTATTTATAGTGCATATTCTCAAAAAGAAGGAAATTCATGGCAAAAAATCAGTTTATTGCATCTGTTAGAGTTGTTCCACAGTGACAAAAGCAAGAAAATTTGGTGTTAGGGTTGCCACCACTTGCACCCCACATAGAAACATAGAAACACAGAAACATAGAAACACAGAATTTGATGGCAGATAGGACCACCAGCCCACCAGTCTGCCCATTTCCCTACCTACTGGATAAGCTGCAGATCCTAGTTAACCAGCAGCCTACTTCTTCCTACCCCACCCCTAGAATTGCCTTATGACTGTCCCATGCATGCTTGAATTCCACCATGGATTTTGACTCCACAACCTCCTCGGGAAGGCTGTTCCATGCATCCACAACCCTCTCTGTGAAAAATACTTCCTTAAATTACCTCTGAGCGCCCCCATCTTCAAATTGTGCCCTCTTGTTCTTGCACACCTCTTTTTGAAAGATGCTACCCTCTTGGACTTTGTTGATTCCTTGAGGTACTTGAATGTTTCTATCATGTCCTCCTCTCCTCCTTTCCCTAGCACCTCCGCCCCCACCAACAGGCATAATGGTGTGCTTTGGGGTCATCGGTCCTAACTCTCACCCTATTCTCCTATACTGCACCATCTCAGCTTGTTTACATATGAAATGGGGTGAGAGTTAGGCTGATGACCTCAACACACACCCCAATGCCTGTTGGTGGGGGTGAGGTGGGCATGGGGCAAGGGGTGGCAAACTCAATACCAAAATTCCTTGCTTTTGTCACTGTGGAACAACCCTAACTGATACATTAAATGGAGATTTTTGTCATGAAAATATATATATATATTATGGCAGCACGGTAGTGCTACCATAGTTAGGGATGAGGAGCCATTTACATGTTAAACCCAAAATTTTGCACCCTAATAACTTTGCAACCGTTCAATGGATTTGCCTGAAATTTAGAATACAGAATCAAGACCCGTATGCCTTGGGATCTGCTAAGTTTTGTACTGGTCAGATATACGGCTGTGGGTTATTAGCGTGATCTGCACGGGTTTACGCTTTTTGGAATTTTGCTGTCGCACCTACAGGTTGCATGGTTTGTGTGACCGGTCTGAAATCTTCAAGGAACATGCAGCCAGGGTCCCCAATGTGCCTTTCAAAGATTTTGTGTAAAAATATTAAACGGTTCAAATGTTATTCAAAAACAAGTTCCATTATAAGTCAATGGGAAAAGTTAACAGAAATTTCAACAGTGTTGCAAATGCAGTTTTACTTTCGCAAATGGCCCTTTTACTGTCGCAAATCTGCCATTTTGTTTTCAGTTGGCAATCAGAAAATGCTTGGCATTTAAATTTGGGACCCTCTAGCAACCTAATTATTTTTGTATTCACCTAGTCAGACCCTGAGGATGTTAGCCATGTCTTTATTTTGGGTACAACACCCAGAAATATGTTTTCAGATTTCTGGAAAAAGTACTTCATGATAGTGTTGCACTCATGAAAGTACTTTTCTAGGCTGTGGAAAATGACAGCAATTCTTTTGGCACCCAGCTGCAAAAGAACGGTTTGGAGTTTTGGGCTGAAATTTGGAGAGAACGAGACGACATCTCACAGATCTGCCTTTCAGTGTTTTATTGAAAAAATATTACATGGCGGCAAAGTTACAGTACTCAAAGTTGACACTTTTTCCCATAGGATAACATTATGGTGTACTGACACATTGCAGCAATCGTTTGGCTCCTGCTGCAAAATAACGGTTTGGTCTTTTGGGCTGAAATTTGCAGGACACAGCCAACATCCCACAGATGTGCCTTTGTGTAGTTTGGTGAAAAAATATTACAGGGAGGCAAAGTTATGGCACTCCGAACCTCTGTTTTTCTCTGAGATAACATTACGCTGTTTGCCGCACCTTTCAGGGCCCGGGATCTCGTAAATAGTGTGGAGATACAGACTTTTCATCAAAAATACTGAGTCCCTATAAAACTAGCCAGGAAAGTGATAATTCATATGACTTTTGCATTTTTTTCTATGTCATATGGTTCCTGAGATATAAGCAATTTACTATTCCAAGTCCTCATTTTTCTGTTCCGAGAGTCATTATTTTGCATACATTCTTTGTACTCACTGTCCTTCTCTATACAGCTTTTGAGGAAAACCAGCCTGTGTGCTTACATTACTGTTACCATTACCATTTCCGCTTGGTTCCAATGCATTTTTCATTGCCGTTCGCGTTTACATACCGTATACACCCTTTGCATTTTCATTTGCGTTGTTTTAACATTTCTGTCTACAGTACTGTTTCTCTTTCTGTTTTGCTTTGTGTCACCATGCATTCTGATTTGCGTTTGTGGACACAATGTTACTATGTGACAAGACATCACGTGGCGGGGCCTTGGGCCACTGCCGCCGTACATTCATTATTTCTCATTATCATTCTCAAAAGAAGTGAAATTAGAGGCAAAAAATCCATTTAATGCATCAGTTAGGGTTGTTCCACAGTGACAAAAGCAAGAAATTTGATGTTAGGGTTGAAACCCCTTTGCACCCTCAGCCCACCCGCAACTGGAATCGGAGTGCGCTTCAGAATCATCGGTCCTAACTCTCACCCCATTCTCCTATTCCTCAGCTTCTTTCCACATGTGATGGGGTGAGAGTTAGGGCGATGACCCCTAACATGCACACCCGATTCCAGTTGGGGTGGGCTGGAGGGGTGCAAAGGTGTTTCCAACCCCTAACATTGAATTTCCTTGCTTTTGTCACTGTGGAACAACCCTAACTGATGCATTAAACAGAGTTTTTGCCTCTAATATATATATATATATATGTGTGTGTGTGTGTGTGTGTGTGTGTGCAGCACTTTCATCCCAGCAAAGGCCCCAAGATGAGTAAATGGCATTGTATGTCACATATACCCATCATTTATTTAGTATATTACATTAGTTGCATTTGATGCTCATGCGCACAAACATTTTGAGACAGTAATGGGAAATGAGAGGTGTGTCACTGCCACACCAATTACAGCTGCAACTGCAAGAGGTGTGGCAATGTACACCAATCACCAGGCACTTCTGGCCATGACAGCAGTTCATCTCTGCTGAAGTGCTATGCCACAGACTTGAAACAATTGAACCACTCCAAAGGGAGTGCTTCATTTGTAGCCAAACTCCTACCATGTGCATTAGAGTGCACACTAATGTACATGGCAGCAGTTGCTCCTGTATTCTCTGTCTCCATCCCGGTCCTCTGAACCACCCTCCCTCAAGCTTCAACTGTGGCTGTGGTGCGGCCTCTCCTGGTGCTGGCTTCTGCCCCCAACATTAGCTGCCATGCAGCTTTTCTTATAGCCAACATCGGAGTGTCCAATCCCTGTATCAGCATGTGCCCCCACCCCATATTAATGTGGCATACTGGGATCCTACCCCAGTGTGCCAAAATAATTCATTTTTTAATGTTTCTGACACTGGGATATCTCTCCCCCAGCCCGAATAGATAATTTTCCAATATCAGGATGCCCAGTCCCCATGTCATCATGTTTCCTCACCACCCAACTAATGTGGCACACTGGGAGCCAACCCTAAGCGTGCCAAAATATTGAAATATGTTTCCAACACTGGGATGCCCACTCCTGGTGTTGGATTTGCCCTTCCCACAAACCCATTCAGTGTTGAAATAGGGGTTCCCAATCCCTGTGTAAACGTGCCCCCCACATTATTGTGGCACACTGAGAGCCCACCAGAGTGTGCCTATATTAATTGTTTTGCCTGGTAAAATAAAGAAAACTGTCCCCCATGTCTTTTATTTTTTCCCTATAAAAAGAAAATGGTCCATCATCTTCTCCCCAGGCCCTGTTCCCCATCCTCAACCACTCTCTGTGTACCCCACCTCCATGCACCTCCTCTCACCTCATACTTACCTCTGGAGGTCTGGCACTGTCATCTGCACTCTTCAAAGGTGACTGACAAACTGAGAAATCATGGTAAGCCTTATAATGGGACTCAGTGGGGAGGAGGTTCAACTAGATTGAAACCTATGCTAATTTTGGAACTGTGGTCTCAAATTTTCAAATGGGGTTCTTGGGACCCCACCTCATGAGCACTGGCACTGTCATTGTGTTTCTGGTCCCAAAAGGTGATTTCACAGTCACTGCACAGAATCACCTTTGAGACTAATTAATGAAATGACAGTGCCACTGTTCGTGAGATGGGGTCCCAAAAATGTTGAAAATGTTGAAACAATTTCAGAAATGACTGCGTTATGATCATGCATTGTGCAGCTTCTACGCATGCTCATAACTTCACAAAATGTTAATATTTTCACTCCAGATTTTCAACATTGCCATTTTTAAACCTCCTTGTGAACAGTATAGCTGTCATTTTTTTACATTGTGTCCAAAACATGTTTTGCACCTGTGGCACAGAATGACATGGTCACTGCGCTAAATCAACTTTCAGGATGGAGTACTGAAATGATAGTGCCACTGTTCATGAGATGGGGTCCCAAAAGCCCATGTTGAAAGTTTAGTGAAAAAATTCCAAAAATGATTGCATTATGGTCGTGCATTGCACAGTTTCTACACATGCTCATAACTGCCAATTTTCATATTTTCATTCCAGATTTTCAGTATTGACATTTTTCACACCTCCTCAAGAACAGTACAGCTGTTGTTTTTCACATCATGCCCAAAATGTGTTTTCACACCTGTAGCACTGAATGGCGCAGTTGCAGCAGGAAATCACCTTTCAGGATAGAGTAACAAAATGATAATGCCACTGTTCATGAGACGGGATCCAAAAGCCCATGTTGAAAATTTGGGGTGAAAATACCAACAAACACCCAGGGCGTTAGGGTTTCCAACTGTAACCCCTCCACCCTGTAGAGACTGACAGGAATCAACTGTGTGACTTAGGGTCATTGGCCATAATCCTCATACCATTCTCCCCACCCCACCCTGCAGCCAGTGACAGGCATTAAGGTATGTCTTGGGGTCTTTGGTCCTAACATTCACCCCATTCTCCTATAGTGCATCCATCTTCACTTATTTCCTTATGAAACAGGGTGAGTGTAAGGGTTGAAGACTCAAGGCACGCTTGTGACACCTGTTAGTGTCTGCATTGTGTGGTGAGGTGGAATGGTGTGAGCATTATGCCGATGATCAAAGACCCCAATGCCTGTCAGTCTCTGCTGGGTGGGGGTTGGCGTAGGTTGGAAACACTAATGCCTCAGTAAGGAAGTTAATCACAGAGGGGCAGTAGACATCACCTACCTTGATTTCAGGAAAGCCTTTGATGCTGACCAACATAGAAGGCTGATATAGCAAGATGGGTAGTCTGGCCACAGGGCACAAGTAATACACTGGGTTAGAAACTGGCTGACAGACAGGAGGCAAAAGGTGGTGGTAATGGGATCCAATCTGGGGAGAGGGTGATGACCAGTGGAGTGCCTCAGGGATCAGTCCTGGGACCAGTCCTATTCAATTACTTCATTATAGACATTGCATACGGGCTGGAAGGAAAGGTCTGTCTACCAGTTTGCAGATGACACCAACATCTGTAACAGAGTGAATACCTTAGAAATGGTGGAGAATATTAGCAGACACATGAAGAGCCTTGAAAAGTGGTCTGAGAAGTGCCAACTGAGGTTCAATGCAAAGAAGCACAAATAATGCACCTGGGAAGAGGAAAACCTGGGGAGAGTTACTAGATGGGGTGAGGTGCTGACGATTACCAAGGAAGAAAATGACATAGGAGTTATCAGTTCTGATGACCTTATGGTGTCAAACTAAGCACAAATGTTACAAGGAGGCCCAGTAGCATGCTTTGTTGTGAAGGCAAAGATATCACTAGCAAAAGGTGTGAGGTAGTGATGCCATTGCATAATGCACTAGTGAGCCCTATCCTACAGTACTGTGTGCAGTTTGGATGCCACAACTGTGCACAGATATTGACAGGGTGGAGCCGGTCCACAGAAAGGCAACTAAAATGGTGCTATGGCTTACAAAACAGAACATATCAGGACAGATGAAAGAACTTCAATGTGTACTCACTGGAGGACAGGAGGGAGCAGGGGCATGATACATACATTCAGGTACCTCAAGCCATACACAAGGTGCAGGGAGGACATCTTCCAGTGCATCAAATGTTTGGCATTGACAAATGCTTGTTTTTTATTGCACCTGATGGGTGGGGCAAGGTCAGTTTTCTGTGAGCCATGGTTGGGGCAATTTGTGGGTTTACATTGTCCCTTTCTGACCCCATGTATTTGCATAGTGCAGTAGTGCTGTGATAGTGGGCTCATTTTTGGTCCAGTTGCTTTTCCATAGTGCAGAACTCCCCTATAAAAGGGATGTGTCTGAACCAGTTGATCTTTAGTTTATTGGTGGGTTCATAGATTACAGCTATGTGCAGGAGTGGCAGCTGTTTGAAGGAGCTGTGTTAGAAGTCAAGAGGATGGTTTGTTGTCAGGGAGCAGCATGTGTTATCGGCCCATGGAGCTGATGGAGTAGTTGTCCTGGAGTCTCAGATGGTGGCAGCAACATCATGTGCATTGTGGTTGAGGGAAAAGGCTGTTGGTAAGTATGGCGGAGGGTTCTGGTGTGTTCCCTGCAGCCAGCCTCCAACAGTTTTTTAAAGTTTGGGCAGCTCCAAGTGAGTGGGGGTGATGGAGGGAGGGTTGCCTACAAACATCTTTTGTTTTTTAGGATTTGAGTGCTCCTGGACTGGGAGTAATGCTCCAGGACTTGGGGTTCCCACAGTATACTGGTATAGCCCTAATTTGGTGGTTTAGAGCCTTAATTGGAGGTATACAGCTGTACACCTCTGAGGTACAAAGATATCCCTCCAGAGGTATACAACTTTAATTGGGAGGTATATAGCTGTAATTGGTAAGTTCACAGTTTTAACTGGTGAGGTATAGAGGCAAATACAACATAATGGTTCCTAAGGGGAAAATGACCAACAATGTATTTTATTATAGTGGTGCAATAGTGCCAGTATAGTTAGGATTGAGTAGGCTGTTTAATGTTAAACCCCAACTTTGCACTTTAATAGCTTTGACAGTATTCAACAGATTTGCACAAAATTTATATGCACTGCCTCTGGGTTATGGTGTCTTGATGTGCCAAGCTTTTTCTGGTTAGATGTGGATTCCAAGATCTAGGTAGCGAAAAAGTGAAATAAAATCTTTTTTTTTCCCTGTTTTTTTTTTTTTTTTGTCATTGCCTAGCACCAAGATGGTTTGAATTTTGCTCTGAAATTTTCAGAATAGAAAGGGCACGGGCCAGAGTGGTGCTTTTCACTGGTTTGGTGAAAAAATATTACTCTTCTAGAATTAAATGGAGTTGAAATTTTGATTCTGGTATGCTCAGTGTGGTCTTTTGGATAGCACTTTCACAAGAAAAAGAATTTGCCATATTTGGGGGAAGCGTTAGGTTTGACTCCCCAAGGAAGACTCCAGGCCTGATTTGTGGAGACTCAGGACAGGCAAAACTGTAATGATTTTTCCTTTTGCTGCTTGTAGGAAGGGTGTGGTAATATGTTGAAAACCCTAATGCCACATTTCTCTACTTTGTCAGTTTAATTTGAACCCCTAACTGGTGCTTAACAATGTTTTTGCATGGAATATGTATCTATACCTGTAGCTATAACATATATTCTTTCCATAAATTGCATTAATGCACCAGTTAAGGTCATCTTGCTACCTTAAAAGTAAGAAATGTTGCATTAGGGTTTCAAACCTAACTCACAAACACCTCCAAGCAGCACGAGGACAAGACCACACAAACAACCACAGACAGTAGTCAAGTAAAACAAACATACAGCTGTTCCAGATGACACAAATGCAGTACTGATGTGCTGCCTTCATACATTTCTAGCTTTAGCATCCATGCTGCAAGACATAAACACTCACTTCTAGCTGCAGATAGAAATCAGCCATACTCAAATTAAACACTACTTCTGTCTGCAAAAGCACAGGCTCCTACAGCCATAGATACAAATCCACAATACCCAAATTAAAGAGTTCTTTTTCTACAGAAGTGCAGGCTCCTATGAGGCCATCACTCTGTAGCCACAGGCACTGATGCACACTATAATACATATACATGTGTCTGCAGGTGCAAGACATGCACACTGATCTCTGACTGCAAAACACAGACCCTACGAATACATGATACTAAAAGTATAAAATGAATTCTGTCAATTGAAGCACAGCACTTCTGTAGTCAGAGGTAGTCATGCACACTATAAGACACGCACACTGTCTTCTGGCTAAAACATGCAGGCCACTGTGAGTCCTACACTACTGCAGCCACAGATAGAAATCCAGGATACCCAAAGTACAACATTAGTTATGTCTGCAGAAGTGCAGGCCTCTAAGGGACCTGTGCTTCTGCAGTCATATTTGTAAGACATACACATGACTTCTGCCTGCAAAAGGCACAGACCCTGATGGGGCCTGCAGTTCTGCTGCTACATATAGGAATCCATGATACCTAAATTGCAACACTACTTCTGTCTGCAGAAGTGCAGGCTGTCACAAGCCCACTCAGATTCTCTATGCCCCAGCGAATCCTCTCTTGTGATGGGGGCATTCAGGGATACCCTTCTCTGTCCTTTTAGCATGCTCCGTGTTTAACAACTGAATGTACACCAGAGAATCCCAGGATCCTCTCTCCATGTGAGAGGGTACAAATCCAGTCTTGGGTCTGTTTTTCTGGGGTAGAACCCTCTCGGCCACTGCACAACAAAACCAGAAAGCCACAGGTGTGTATAGGCTTAGGGGCCCTATACCCCTTTTATGAATCTTTGTCAGAAATGCAGAGCTTAGTTCAAACCTCCACAGACTCCTCCTGAAATCCTTCATATTTCTTCCCCCTTTTCATCACACAGAGACCCCAGTGTTTTTTTTTATTTTGTAGTGTTTTGGCCCTTACGAATCACACAGTCATAGTATAGTTTGATCAACCCTTCCCAAGGCAACACACACAAATGACACTGGCAGAATTATCTTAAAATGTAAGCCAAAGCTTGACTAATTACTTAATAAATGCAGTAAATAACATAAAGACAAATAATTTTAAACAATGGTTACAGGATATTGAAAATAAAATGGAAAATATACATAAAACCTACACTTTAACACTCCAAGATTAAAGTTCTACCTCAAGTCCATAGTTGCTGAATTCTTGAGAGTACAAAGTGTCCTTAGAAGTAGTAGTTGAAGTCTTAGCTCTGGTGGTCCAGGAGAATGTCTTGAAAAGAAATTGCCTGCTGTTCTCCTATGCAAACAGGGTCCGAAATGCAAAAAGGCTCAGATACAGTCTTTCACCCTTGTTTTATGGGATTTCTCAAAGGGCAGGTCCAGTGGAATGTGATTGCCCTGATTGCTAGCATTCCATCTCTATGGCTATGCAACCAATCAGGTTTTATTATTTTAGTAAAAAGAAACAACTGATCCTCTCGAAATACAAGAGGAAACCAATTCCAACTAGCCTAAATTCCAGGAGCAGCTCCTTCCCTATGAAATGGCTGTAATTAAGCTACATGCAGTACAGTAATTTACTTAAATGATAGACCATTCAGCTGTAACAAGATTAACTCAGAGACAGTTGAAGTCTAGTCTGAATGGCACTACTGGATGCTGAGGGCCATTTAAACACAAATGGATGTGTCTGCTTACAGATCTGCTTAATTATTCTTTTGTCTCCTTCTAAATGATTTAATTAAACTCTAGTCCCTCACTACAAGCTAACAGAGTCTCTGCCCAGTAACAAGAATTACAACATCATTCCCCAGGGCCCATGTCTTTGTACCTGTGATACCTTGTAAGTTACACTGGGCCACCATGGTGTCTCTGATGCATTTTCACATAAAATGCCATGAAACATGATTAGAACAATAAGGTATGGCCTTATTTGTAACACTTCTCCTCTTTAACATAACCTGGGGAACATGCCCTTTTTTAGCAAGAGTTTCCACCAGTTTTGACATTTACTTGATTGGCAGGATAGGCCATCTAAATTGGCATTAGCAGACCATGACCTATGTTTAATGTCCATGTTGTAGGCCTGTAGTGCAATGTTCCATCTAAGCAGTCTCCCATTCATCTTTCTAATTTGGTTTAGCCACACCAGAGAATTGTGGTCTGTCTGTACCTCAAAGGGCCTCCAATTGAGGTAGGGATCTAGCTTCTTAAGTGACACACCAGGGCACGTTTTATTTTCCATAGTGGAGTACACCTGCTCCCAGGGAAGTAGCTTCATTTAGGTACACAATTGGGTGATCTTTCCCTGATAGGATGTCTGTCTGAGGATGGCACCAATCCTCACATCCAAGGCATCCATCTGAAAATCAAATGGTTTAGTATCGTCTGGATTGGCCAGCACAGGGCACTGCATAGTGTAGTTTTTAGCCGGATGAAGGCCCTTTTCATGCTGGGTCCCATTTTATGTTCATGAGTTGCTTTTTCTTTAACTAGCTAGACAGAGGAGCTGCCAGGTGTGCTGTAATTTGAAACAAATTTTCTGTAGTATCCTGCCATCCCAGGAAGCTCCTGGCCTGCTTCTGGGTCTCTGGCATGGGCCATGCCTCAATGGCCTCTATCATGGCCTGGTTTGGATGTAGTTGTCCCTCCCCACTACATGTCCCAAACATGATACCTCAGGCATGGTCACCTGGCATATTTTGGCCTTTACAGTGAGGCCAAGCTTCTGTATCCTGCCCAACACTTCCTTCAGATGGGACAGGTGTTCCTTCCAGCTGATACTGAAGATGACAGTATCATCCCAATAAGCCACTGCATACTCTTCAGTACCCTATAACACCTGGTAGACCAACCTAGGAATGTGGCTGGTGCATTCTTAATCCCAAAAGGCATAACCTTAAATTCAAAGAGGCCTATTGGGGTGACAAAGCTTACTGCTCCCTAGTTGTGGAAGTCAACTCCACCTGCCAGTACCCCTTTATCAGGTCGGAGATTGTTAGGTAGTTGCCCCCATTTGTCCAACAACTCATCTGTGTGGAGCGTTGGTGGGCATTGGACTTTGTGATCATGCTGAGTCCATGATAGTCCACACAAAGTGGGTAGAGCCATCTGGCATGGGGACAAGGACTATGGGCAAGGCCCAGAAACTGTGGAATTTCTGGATTACCCAAAAACTCCAGCATTTTCTCTACCTCCCTCCTAATGTCTTTTAGGATGGCATCAGACACCTGGTAAGCTGTCCATCATAACGGAGCTTGCATCCCATGTCCACATCATGGGTTGTTAAGGTGATTTGTCTGGGCATCCATAAATAAAGGGCAAAGTCCTCTAAAACCTCCCTCACTTCCTGGGTCTGTTCCAGGGTCGACTGGTGTGACAGCTTCACTGTCTCCACTGATGACTCCTGCTTGCTTTCCTTTAGCAAGTGCAGGAGGGTCTTCCTTGTCCTTCCCTCCCCAGGGCTACAGACTGCAAACAACATGTCAGACCTATTTACATTTGGCTTCATCATATTGACATGGTACATTCATTGGGAATTTATTTATTTATTTAAATGTGTCACTGGGAAGGCACAATGAACAACAAGTTGCTCATCTCCCGTGCAACCTGGGGAAGGAAACAGGGAAAATACATACGTATACAAAGGGCAATTATAACACTGGGATCAAATAGTACTTAAGAACAATACATAAAATACAGCAATGGCTGGAATACAGGATTACAAACATACAACAGCACGCACTAAGCAGGAAAGGGATCTTGGGGTTGTCATCTCTGATGACCTCAAGGTAGGGAAACAGTGTGACAAGGCAGCAGGTAAAGCAAAATAGGATGCTGGGATGTATAGGCAGGGGCATCACCAGCAGGAAAAGGAGGTCATAATTCCGCTATACAAGACACTAGTGAGGCCCCACCTGGAGTACAGTGTACAGTTCTGGAGACCATACCTACGTAAGGACATAGACAGGGTAGAAAAGTTCAGAGGAGGACAACAAAGATGGTGCATGGATTGCATCACAAGTCCTATGAAGACAGGTTGAAGGAACTGAACATGTACTCCCTGGAGGAGAGGAGGGAGAGGGATATGATAGAGACATACAAGTATCTTACAGGGAGGAACAGGGTGCAGGAAAACACTATTTTAAGCAAAAGATGTTCCAGAACTAAAGGGTATGGGATGAAGTTGGAGGGAGGATGATTCAGAGGAAACATGAGAAAAATTTCTTCACAGAGCGGGTGGTGGACAAGTGAACACCCTGCCAGAGGAAGTGGTGGGGCTGAAACAATCACGGATTTAAGAATGCATGGGATAGACATAAGGAATTCTGGAGGCCAGGGGTAGGGGCAACAGACTCTAGGAAAACAAACTGAACTTACAAGCTCAAATGGCAGACTGGTGGGCTATAGGCCCTCATCTCCGCCGACACTGTCTATGTATTGTTGTAAATATGTAACAGGGTAAAGCAGATAACAAAATTAAATTGACAACTGAAGTGCAAGTTTGTTGTACATAAGTGCTGCTGGATAAAATTATATTACAGGTTACTATGATATTTTTACTGAATAAAATTATGTTAAATTATGTTCCACAATACAGTTCATGTCATTTACCTGTTGGACTACCTTGTATAGTGCCGTCCCTCGCCTGCAGCTTGTCTTTTCAGACTGGAATGTGCACCATTATTTCCTGGCCTGCTCTGTATGAACAAGCTCTTATTCTGCGATCGTACTAGACTTTTTTCTTCTATTGGGCAACTGACAAGTTGCTTTGGCTACCCTATAAGCTCCTTCAGCTTCTCCCTGAACTTCAGGACTTACTCCACTATGAGTGTTCCCTGGGTGGCTTGCTTGCCTTCCCAGTCTTCCTGGATCAAGTCTAAGGGCCCATGCACCCTATGTCCATATAAGAGTTTGAAGGGAGAATCCTGTCGACTCTTGGAGCACCACCCTGTATGCAAACAACAGGTGGGGAAGGTAATTCTCCCAGTCCCTTCCATGCTGTTTAGAAAATGCTTGGAGCATCATCTTTAGGGTACCATTAAAACATCAAGCCCATTGGCTTGTGGGTGATAAGGTGTGTGTGTCTTTGCACCACCCCATGCTTCTCTCAGAAAGACTTCATAAGGTCCATCATGAAGCTGCCCCTTGATCAGAGATAACCTCCTGAGGAAACCCAACCCGGGAGAAAATCCTTAGCGAGCCGTCTGCCACTTTGTCTGCCTTAATTGAAGAGAGGGCAACTGCTCTGGGTATTGGGTGGTGTAATCAACCACTGTTAAGGTAAACTTTTTCCTGAGGAGCTTGGAGCCCAACAGTATCCATTCCTACCTCTGGGATGGTTCCTCCACAATGGGCAAGGGAAGTAGGGCAGCTTTTGTTTTACTACTTCCCTTCGCTACCTGTTGGCATCAGTGGCAAGACCTGCATTTTCTTTCACCTGCTGGGTGAAGTTGGGCCAAATAGAAATTTTGGGCCAGTCACTGCTTAGTGAGCGATGCCAGATGTCTGGACATGGGGATATCATGGGTGACCTTGAGCAACTACTCATGACACCCTGGGGAATGACAAGCTACCTGCCCATCACCCTCCCTTTTTCCTCATGTCCTGTGAATATAGCAGTCTGTTGTCCAAAATACCCTATGTCTCATGTCACCTCCCTGTATCCCATCAGATTCTGTACAAGTCCTTAGCCTCTCCAGACTAGGGTCAGTCCCTGAGTGGCTGCAAAATCTTCACATTTTCCCAAAGCATGGTACATGTCCCCTCAGTTCCTAAACTGGGGTCCATAGCTCTAGCATCAGTGTATTCAGAGTCACTGCCATCCCTAACATTCTGACCATTTGTTACCCCTCACTCCTCAGTAACCTTCTGTAGTTTGGTGAATGGCAACTTGGAAAAGTCCTACCTCCTTTCACTGTTCTACATTTCAGGAGACACAAGCTGGGGAACCAGCCTCCTATTCTTTCCACTTGGGCTTCTGTAGTGTTCAGGGAACTACAAGCAGTCTTAGCCATCTGACTGCAGGTAACCACACACTACCTCCTGCTGTAGATTATTCCCTATAATTACATCCAGAGGAGGTTATCTGCCACTGCTACTTTTTACCCTCTTTCCAGTCTCAGCCCAATCCAGGAGAATATTAGCTAGTGGCAGGGTTTTTCTCCTCCCTGTGAATCACCTCACAGTGACAAACTGATTAGGCATAGGCTGTTCATGCTCAACTAAATTCCCTTTTACCAGGGTAAGAGATTCCCTGTGTCCCTTAACCCATGGGTATGACCCTACTTACAGTAACCAGGTGTATGTCTCCCTAATGTTCACTGGCTTATTCTCAGGGATACAGGTGCCTCCACCTCCTTTCAGGGAAACTTTGTCCACTCTGTACCTTTTAGGACACTGTCTAGTCAGATGCCCTGGCTGCTTAAAAACAACATTCATCATTCCTTTTTCCCCAAGACATCCCTTCTTGGTAACTTGGGGCTTCCCCTGCAGAGACATTAAGTGTTGTAGCTGGCCTGAAGGCTTGCTTATCTCTTTACCTTACAGCACCTGCTTCCTCACTTCCTTTTAGAGCAGGCCTGCTGCTGGCATGCTAATCCGAGAGCTCAGCAGCTTGCTGTGCTGTTTTGATACCGATCCTCCAACCAGGTTTTCAGCTCTGCTGGAAAGCCCAAAAGAACTGTTACAAAATATAACCTCCTCAGTTTTCACCACAGAGTTTGCTTCCACCTCCTCCCACCAACCTTTTAAAACTGATGTTGCTTTGTGGCTAGTTCTTCAAAGCTCATGTCAGAATTTTTCAGAGTTTACAGAATTTAACCCTGTAGGCCTCAAGAGTTAGTTCATACTTTTAAGTAAAGCAGTTTTAAGTTTCTCATAATCTCGACTGTCCTCATTGTCCATTTAGCCTAGCACCTCATGCCCTTTTCCAGTAAGCAGCAGGGATAGCTGAAAGCTCCAGGCCTCCCTGGGTATCTTAACCTGGATACAGACCTTTTCAAATGAATCCAAAATGCATCCATATCCTCCCCTTTAAATATAGCTATTAATTTGAATTTAATTTATACCTCAGCACTGGAGTTTCAGGTTCTCTTCTGGCTCTGGTCATTGGGGTCTTAGCCTCTCAGTTCAGCCTCTCTCTGGTACTGTTTTCCTGCATCTCAGTTCAAACTTTCTCTGCTTAAATTCTTTCTGCTGCTGGGCTTTGAACTTTCTCTGCTTCAGTGCCAGTTTCTCAACTCCAGCTACAGCCTGATCCCTTCCAGCTCCAGCTCTGAGGTGGACATCCCTGGTCTTGTGGCTCTGGGTTCTCTCTGGTCTTGCTGTCCTCCTCCCTGAGACTGGACACTGTGATGGCCTTTGGCACCCCAACACACAAGGTCTGGTCCCTTTCAGTCATGACTGTGACTCCAACACCCCAGGCTGCCACCTGTTCATCAGCTGTCTCAAGGACTGGCCAGTACTTCTTACTGTGCCCTCATACTGAACCCTTTTCTCCTGGCACAGCTGCTTCAGCTCTTCTACAGTGTAGTCACTGCCCTTGGAGTCATCTTTCTTCCCTACACTATCACTAGTCTGCCTTTTACTTTGCAGCAAACAAAAATAAAATGGGATTGGGAACTGTATCACATAACCAATTTTCCCTTTTCCAGTTGCTGCCCTCTTACATGTCGTTGTTCAAACAGTTCACTAGTTGTACCACTGCTCACCAAATCTGTCACAAGCCCACTCCTGTGGGGTGGGATTCTTTATGTCCCAGTGAATCTCTCTTGTGTAGGGGGTCAGTGATACCCCTCTCTGTCCTTTTAGTATGCTCCCTGTTTCACAGGAACATCAGAGAATCCCAGGGTTTCCCTCTCCATGCAAGGGTATACACATACATTCTCGAGTCTGTGTTCCTAGGATAGAACCCTCTTGGCCACTGCACTAACAAAACTAGAAGCCACAGGTGTGTATAGGCTTTGGGGTCATTATACACCCTATTATGTGTCTTTCCTCAGAAATGTAGCACCCAGTTCAAAACCCCACAGATTCCTCCTGAGACCCTTTATATTTCCTCCCTCCTTTCATCACAAAGCATCCCTAGTGGTTCTTTCCTTTGTAGTGTTTTGGCCCTAAGCAATCACAAAGGTGTAGTATAGTTTGAACAACCACCCCCAAGACAACACATAATAAATGACACTGGCAGAATTATTTTAAAAGTAAGCCAAAAGCTTTACTAATTAATAAATGCAGTAAATAACATAAAGACAAATAATTTTAGACATTGGTTACAAGATATTGAAAATAAAATGAAAAATACACACAGAAACCTACACTTTGAGATTAAAGTTCTACCTCATGTCCCTAGTTGCTGAATCTTTGAAGTACAAAGTGTTCTTAGAAGTGATAGTAGAAGTATTGGCTCTGGTGGTAGAGGAGAATGCCTTTAAAGTAAATTGTCTCTGCTGTCCTATGTAGACAGGGTCCCCAAATGCAAAAGTCTCAGATACAGTCTTTCACCCTTTTTTATGGGGTTTCTCAAAGGGAAGTCCAGTGGACAGTGGCCTGTCCTGCAATTATCTAGTATTCTGTCTCCATGGCTATGCAACCAATCAGGTTTTAATATTTTATTATAAAAAAAGTTCCTCTGAATATGAGAGGAAACCAGCTCAGGCAGCCTGAATTTCAGGAGCAGCTCCAATCCCTCTTCCCTTTGAAATGGCTTTAATTAAGTGACACAGGGTTAAAATCTCAAATGCAAAACAGTGTGGGTCAAAACAGTGCAACAACAACAGCGGAAATAATAATAGCACCGACAAATACACCAAGCACTATAACAGCAACACAAAACAATTGATTACACTATGTGTTCTCAGGGGCTTGTTCCTGAACCCTCCATCTAAATATAATCACCTCTGGGATTGGAAGGCACCATGGGAGGGGGAATCCTGGTAGGTGGAACCCATCCTAAATTGGGAGGGAAAGACAAAATAAACTAAGTCCAAAAATGAAAACAAAATCACCTGCTGCAGGACTTGAACCATGTTGCAGTCTCATCCTGGTGACCTCAGCTGCCTATGCCCTACCCTTCATGCCACAGCAGCTGGTTATCAGCACACCCCACAGCAGAAGCTTTCTCCCTGTCCTCCAACAGCTATAGGGATAGCATTAAACGTTATCTGCACTAGTATGTCCCTGTAGCTGTTTTGCCCTGTAGCTGTTTTTCTTTTAGTTATTCTGACATCGCGGTTTTCACCCGTGCTGTTTTACATTCAATATTTTAACCTGGTACCTAATTAAGCTACACTCAGTACAATCATTTATTTAAATGATAGATCATTCAGCTGTAACTAGGTTAACTCAGGTTAGACTTGTAGGGACAATAGAAATCCAGACCGAATGGCACCACTGGATGCTGAGGGCCATTCAAACACAAATGGATGTGCCTGCTTCCAGCTCTACTTAATTATTTTTTGTCTCCTTCTGAATGTTCTAATTAAACTCTCTAGTCCCTGACTAGCAGCTGACAGATTCTCCGCCCAGTAACAAGAGTTACAACATCATTCCACAGGGCCCATGTCATTGTACCCATGATCCCTTGTGTTCACTGGGCCATCATGGGTGTCTCTGATGCATTGTTCATGTAAAATACAGTAAAATATGTTTAGAACAATAAGGTATGGCCTTATCTTGCAACACAGTCCACTGTGGGACCAGCTGTTTTGCAGTCACAGATACTCATGCAAGCTTTGAGACATACACACAGAGTTGTGGCTGCAGAAACACATGTGGTAGCTATAAAACCATGAAGGTAGCACATCATACAGTTTTTGCAAAGAATTTCCTTTCATTCTGAGACAGAGAGAATTGTATCCTCATTCCTGCAGGTCCCAAATGGACCAGATGCAGGCACATAGGCCCTCTGGGTTCTGCAACAAGGAAGAGTCCATCTGCCTGTGGAAATGCAGCAACAGATGTCAAGAATTCATGGGGTTGTCTGGCAGACTGCAGAAGTGCAGGCCTTGACTATAGATACAGATGCACAGGGCAGAGAGTTAGACTGTCAGCCAGTGCAAGACCCACTGGTAGCCACAGGTGCAGAGGTGCATGGCCCAATGCCAAGAGAAGAGTTCCCTTCCCTATATAGTGCTGGACTCATAAATGCAACTCAGCACCATTCCTTCCTAGACTGGAAGGTGGTACACAAGACAGTGCCATCCCCCAGCCTCTGCCCATCCAGCTGGCTCACTGAGCATGCCCTTGAACTTCGCTCACTGGCACAGGATCACAAAGCACTACCTAATGGATCAAAGGCTGTCTCTGCACATATTTCTTTTTTTAATTTTGACTCCAAATTTTCAACATAGTCATTTTATGACTCCCCTTATAAATATGGCATGTGGCATTTATAGAATACTGGTTGAAATGTAATTTCATGCCACAAGTGCAAAAGACATTTTGACCAGGATTTGAAAAAAGACACCTGTCAAATTCATTATATGGTGTAATAAAATGGCTATGTTGAAAATAATTAAACAATAAGGCATGACATGGTGTGTGTTATCATGTAATAACGTCACTCCAGGGGTGGGCTGAAACATGAGGCTAAGCTGAGTGCTTGCACTACCCCTGGAGTGATGTTATTATACAATAACACACACATTGGAGTACCTTATTGCAGTTATACAATGGCTCAATGTTATGCAAAATTAAAATAAACATTCATAGATTTTTACTAAGGCAGTATATCTTTGTTTCAAAGAGATAGCAAATGCTGTGGCTCATCCTGTGGTTCATCAATGCAGTGATGTTATTGTGTAGTAACATCACTGTCTCAGTCATACACTGGCCAATCAAAGGCCAGGATTCTTTCTTGCCATTTTATAATGGGCAATAATGTCCATATCTTTAAAAAAGGATGAGTGTAACAAATTATAGGCCCATCAGCCTCACATCAATATGTGGGAAACTTATGGAAAGAGTACTAAAGAAAGAAATTGATAAAGAAATAAATGAACTTGGCCTAAATGATATCTCACAACATGAGTTTCAAAAGGTTTATCCGCATTACAAATCTCATTTCCTGTTATGAATTTGTAAGTGTAAATATAGATAAAGCAATACCAGTCGACGTCATACTCCTAGACATTGGAAAGGTGTTTGGCACTGTTCCAAATGATCTGCTAATAAACAAACTCGCTAAAATGGGTATAAATAATTACATTGTAAACTGGATATTAAACTGTCTTACTGATCGAAACAATCAGTCTGAATAAATGGAATTTTATCTGATGCGGGACCAGTGAGCAGTGGAGTTCCCTAGCGTCAGTCCTGGGTCCTGTGTTATTCAGTCTACTTATTATTGATAAGGGCAAGGGATCTAGAAGTGTTATATCAAAATTTGCAGATGATACAAAGATTGGTGGAGTGATTAACTCCTTGGAACAGTTTCAAATCTTGTGTAACGACTTACAAGAAATTGAAGAGTGGGGAATTACAAATAATATGAAATTTAATGAGTCCAAATGCACTGTTATGCATTTTGGTAATAAAAATCCTTGCTACAACTATACACTGAATGGCTCAGTTTTAAAATCTTCTTCAAGGGAAAGGACCTAAGGAGCTGGATTAATTAGGAACTATCTCCACTTGACCACTGTCACAAATGTCACTTATTACTAACAGATTAACTAGATCCATTAAAAAGCCTTTGTCACAAGAGACAGGATTGTTTACTCAAGTTATATAGGACCTGCATTATACCACTTTAGACTATAGGTCCCCACTATGGAATCACTATCACAAAAGGATATTTGTCTCATCAAAAAAACAAAAGGAAACTAACCAAATCTATTAAAGGTATGAGAAGAGTATCGTATGAAAAGCGCTTAACCAAACTAAAACTATTCAGACTGGAAACAAGAAGAAAAAGGGTTGATTTGCTTTTACTTTATAAAATATTACAGAACCCAACTTTAATGGAACAATGTGGTATAATGTTTAACCTCAAGAATAACAATCTCAGATCACATAAAAACAGCTATGTGTGCCAAGAGCCAATATGGTAAAAATATTAAACTTTTACACTGTTAGAACAATTAGGACATTGAATTCCTTACCATCTAACATAGTAGAAGCTACTGATTTTGAAAGATTTGAAATATCCTTGGATGAGTTATTGCTAACTGAAACTCTGAAAAAGTAAACCTACTGTTGTAGGAGACAATTAAATGGCCTTATGCCTTCGTTGTTTGATTCAACAAAGTAATACCAAGTAAATATATGGAACATTTCCAAAGTTATAAGTGAGCACTGAAATATTTCAATGTACATTCAGAACTTTGTTTTTAATATTTTGACTCCAAATTTTAAACATAGGGCTGGATATTCAAAGGTTAGACCATGTGCAATAGGGTTGTGCCTCTTAAGTCCGAGTGCGCCATTCTACTGATATTCAGCAGAGGCAGTTCGCCCCCAAGTCATGCTGAGCAACAGCACAATGCTAATGAAGGCATGCTTGACTGAGGGGGAGGAACCATGCATAAACTGCACAGCCCGATATTCAGCCAGGCCTGCAGAGTTGTGCAGGTGCAACCCCTACCTGCGCCTGCACAACTTTGAGCCAAAAAAGGATCAAGTCGAGGGCCACCCACGGGTGAGCTGCCACATTGCAGGGTGCAACACAGCAGCTGCCATCTGTGGGTGGCCCTCCACTTGTTCCTATGCCCCCTGCAGCCTGATCACGGGCATAATAGTAACCCTCCCTGCAGCCCGATCGCGGGCATAATAACCCCGCATGGCCGATCACGGGATAATAGTAACCCCCAGCCCAATCGCAGGCATAACATACTGTTTCCCCCTGCAGCCCGATCGCGGGCGTAATGTAGATTAACCCCCCACTCAGCCCGATCAAGGCATAACATCAACCCCCAAAGAAAAATATCCCTGGTGGTCCAGTGAACGCGAAGCCCGATCACGAGCTTGAAAGAAACCTTCCCCCACCCCCGACTAACCCGACCGTGGGCATTAGGACTCCTCCCCCAAAGACCAATATCCCTGGTGGTCCAGTGGACTACGAAACCCGATCGCGGGCATAAGGTCAAACCCACCCCCAATGTCCAATATCCCTGGTGATCTAGTGGTTCTCACCCACCCACTCACGGAGCCCCACCACCTCGCCCACCCCTGTCAGCCAGCTGGTGGCAGCACCCCATCCGCCTGCCACCCTGCCGCCCGACTGACAGCTTGGTAGGGCTGCCCATTTGTTCAGAACAAGAGCCAATGGATGTGCAACCCATACCATACAAGGCAGTCCAGATATGTGAATGTGGTGGGCTCCGTGGGTGGGTGGAGTGGGGCCACTAGATCACCAGGGATATTGGACATTGGGGGTGGGTTTGACTTATGCCGCAATTGGGCTTCATGGTTCATTGGACCACCAGGATATTATCTTTGGGGGAGGAGTTCCTCAATGCCCATGATCGGGCTAGTCGGGGGTGGGGGGAAGGTTTCTTCATGCCCGCAATCGGGCTTCACGGGTCCACTGGACCACCAGGAATATTGGTCTTTGGGAGGGTTGACTTTATGCCCGCGATCGGGCTAAGTGGGGGGTTAATTCACGCTATGCCCGATCAGGCTGCTGTGGGGGCAGTATGTTATGCCCGCGATCGGCGTTGCTGGGGAACAGTATGTTTTGCCAGTGATCGGGCCATGGGGTTTATATTACGCCCATTGGGCTGCTGGGGAGGAAGGAATACTGTTCTGCCCACGATCGGGCTGTAGGGCATTGTCCCGATGGCTGCTGCCTGGCAGGGCCAGGCGCAAGTCGTCAGGGATCGGTGCACCTGCATGATAATGGCATGGCAAATGGGGCCGTAATTAGATGCAAATATTCCAGTGCCTTTGTATAAATTGCGGCCCCATTTGCATGTCACCTTTGAATATCGGAAATTTGCGCATGGTGCAATGGAACTTGCGCCACCGCTTCTGAATGCTCCACTCTGACCACTATGTGGACAAGTTCCACTGCACTATGCACAGTGGCTGTGGTTAGGCTTATATTCAAAGAGTTGCTCAATAGCACAACTCCATTGAATATCGCCTGCCACACCCCTCGTGCTAACTTTTTGAGCAGCGCAAGGGCTTGCACTACAGAATGGTGCAGTTTGGAATATCCAGCCATAGTCTTTTATGACCCCATGTCATAAACACAGTATGTGAAAATGTTTAAATCACACCTAGAGATGCAGTTGAAAATGAAATTTCACTGGTGAAATTGCCAAGAAATCAGCATTTTGCCGCTGAAATGTTACACTAAATTGTGACAAAATCTTACAATTTAACCTGCAATTTCACCCAGTCTCCACCCAGCCAACACAAGTCCAATTGAACCCGCAGTCCCACAGACACAAGTTATCCTCCATCCCCTGTTCATTCTCATTCATTCAGGTGCTTAGTGGTGCTCAGCGGCTGCCAGCCATGGAGGTGAGTGGAGGGTCCGTGCCAGTGGCCTGATCAGGTTACTGAGGGGGAGCTGGGTGGGTGCTGATATCTATTGATGGGATGGGGGTGAGGGGTCCACTAGACACCAGGGAGTGGAGGGTGATTTTGTCTTTTTTTACATAAAACAGACTTAGGCACTGGGTAACTTGGGGGGTGCTTATTTAATATTATAATGGCCAGTGACAGCTGGGGGGGCCACTAGACACCAGGGAGTGAAGAGTATTTTTGTTTAATAAGACAAATCAGGGGGTGCTGGGTAACTTGGAGGGTTCTTATTTCATATTATTATGGCCAGTGACAGCCACAGGGAGACCACTGGACACCAGGGAGAATTTTGGCCAGTGGGCAATGGCCACAATAATTTGTCATGGGAGGTGAAATTACTCCCTCAGGTGTCAAAACTTCACTGCAGGTGGTGAAATTTCACCCACAGGTGCGACATTTTACCGGCGAGCAAAATTTCTCCAGCTTGGGGGTGAAATTTCGCTTCCAACTGCAGGTGAAATTTAACATTTTGCTCAGAGAAATATTTAGCAGAATGCGCTAATTATGCAAAATATTTCTCTGGGTGAAATTTTCCAGTTTTATACATCCCTAATCATACCCAAACAGGAATTTCGTGGAGCAACTGTTAAATACCCTTTTGGCCCAGATTTGAAAACTTTCCCCCTGCCTTGTTCATGAGGTGCAATCCCAAGCAGGCTATGTTAAAAGTTTGGTGGAAAAATATGGAAAATTAGCAAAGTTATGAATGAACATTAATATAGTTGAATGTTCACTACTAACTTTGTCATTGTAGCATATTTTCCACCAAATTTTCAACATAGTCTTGTTATGACTGTACCTCATGAACCTGGAAGGTGAAAATGTTCAAATCCTGCCATAAAGGTGATTTTGTGGAATCACGTTTCAGACTGGATTTGAAAAATTTGTTCTACCTTGTGCATTAGGTAGGGTCCCAAAATGGCCATGTTGACAATTTGTTGAAATAATATTTAAAAATGCCAAAGTTATGAAAAAAGTTCAGAACGTATTGAAATACATTAGCTGTACTTACCTTATTTCCTCATATAGCAATTGCAATTCCCGTAGCATGATATCTTTTGGACTGGAGAGTGGATCTATGATGTGGGACCCTCCTTACATGAGTGAGGGTGTGGAGTAGAGGATGTTGAGTAGGGTGACAGGGGTGTGTGGGAGGTGTGTGGGAGGTGTGTGGGGGGTTAAGATTGACAAGGGGCCATTTTTTCTCTTCATGTTTACATTTTAAAACAAAGATCAACAAGGGACAGTTTTCTTTGTTTCAGGAGGACCGGACCAACACTATGAATCGGGCACCCCCAGTGTCAGCAATAGTGTAAGGCAGAACCGGGAGTGGGCACCCCGATGTCACTACCTACGTGTGTGTATGTGGGGGGGATCTCAAGGGGAGGGAAAGGGGATACTATAAAGTGGTACCAGGGAGGGCACCCCAGTCTGCTTGCTGATTAAAAAGAATGGCATGGGAAGGAGGAGGGAGTGCTAGTTGAGCTGGGAGGATGAGGGAGCATGAGAACACATCACATTTTGGGTGCCACTGAAGGTGCTGAGGCATCTACTGCCATGGCCCGGACACCTATTCACACTTCTTGGTCTAGAATCTCTTGTAAAACTGAGTGACAAACTCTGTGCCCTGGCATGATGCCAATCATGACTCCCAGCAGATCTCTAGTCCACTCTTACGTTCTCTTTGTTCACATGATGTAGTTCCTTTATAAACCAGGAGGTAAAAACCCTTTATTTGGTGGCAGTGACAGTACAGCTGTGTGACCATTTAGTCAGAAAGTTAAAGTCCCAAATCGAACTGTTTGGTTGGTGTTGTACATGCATTGTTGTTATTAGTGGACTGAACACATTTCTCATTAAATCATGTCTGCCATTTCTTTCTGATGACACACATGAATTGTTCTTATCTGCATTAATATGCCCCTGATGGCACTGTGGCATGTCATGTCATGTCTGTGCCCTAACTCCTGTGCCATTCGTTAGACAGTTATAGATGAACAAAATGAGCAGCTGATTCTGCTATGCCTTAATGCACAGCCAGGAGGGAATACTGTTAGACTGCAGAATGGCTCCTTCTTGTAAAGCTGGACAATCAGAATTTTGGTATGCCCCAAAAAAGTATTTCTGGGCCAAAATTCAAACAACAAACACCAGAATCTATCTAAACAGGTCCCGTTTACCATGGTTCAGATGTTTATTTTTGGAAAATACATAATTTTTATGTAATTTTCCATACTTTTGGTGTAAAAAACAAAAGATGGCAGCCATCACAACCCAAATTTTTTTCTCATGACACAAGAAAACACTAATTTTGTGAAAAGTAGATGCTTATAAAAAGAAAATGTATCTTTTGCACCAGAGGGTTATTCTAAAACCCTACCAAGCATGCTTAGGAAAAAAAAAACTTAAAATCCTTATAACTGTGGAACCAATTAATATTTTTCCATGAAACCACTAAAAGGCATTACCTTTGATAGGTCCCTTGTACCCTGAAATTATCAGAAAAAAAATCTGTACCATCTAGGCTGTAGGTGAGAGCAAAATAACATGTAATAAGTATATGAAAAGTTTAGACTTTTCTATAAAAATGACACATCAGGATCTCAGAAACCAAAAACAACTAACACTACAAAACTTTCCAGGTCTTGAGAACATGTATCCTGGACAAAACATGCCACATTTGGGGCATTTTCATGTAATACTCCCAAAGTTATTAAAGTGTATTGTTTGGGGCTTAACACTGAGCACTCCACTCATCCCTAACTATGCTGGCACTACCACACCAGTAATATAGATATATATATATGTTTGTTATAAGGAATAAGACAGAATGAGGTGTGGTTTATGGGCTGATAAGAATATGCCCCAGGTGTGTAATGAGGCACAAGATGATTGCACAGCGTGCCATTAACCCCTGGGGCATGCTCTTATCAGCCCATAAACCACACCTCAGAGTGTCTTGTTCTGCTTGTAACATTGGTAGAAAATTGTCAAAATACAGTATGAACAAGTTAATGCAGTTTTAAAAGTTAAAAGTAATTAATCCTTTTCTTTCACCTTTTTTAGGTGTGAAGAAAATAGCCTCTTTTAATGCAGAACTGCAGAACATTTTTAACATTTCAGGAAAGTGATGTGTGTTTGTCTCTATCCCCCACACACACACGCAAGCACATGCATGCACAAACAAACAAACAAACTGCTGGCAGTTTTTTTTATTGTTTTCTGTTTCTTTCAGAAATAATTTCAGAGCACCTTTTTGAATTAGCGCTCGTAATACACGCAGTTGGCTGCTGGCCGTGGAGGTGAGAGATGGGCTGTGCCAGTTGCTGGGTGGGGAAGGGTTGGGGGTGCTGGGTGGGCTGACACTGCTGGGTGGGGGGCCACTGGACTACCAGGAAATGTCAAACGCTAATGTATTTTATTATGTTGGGGGGGCTGCTAAACTGCCAGGGATATGAAAAATAATAATTAAATACAGATCGGGGTGGGCACTAGACTACCATGGATATAAGTAAGAAGTATAAATGAAATACACATGGGGGCCGCTAAACTACCAGGGATACAGAGATCGTTAGCTATGTTATTATGATGGGGGGGCCACTAGACTACCAGGGATATTGAAAACTTTTTTTTTTATTCAGATGAGGCAGAACGAAGCCCCCTGAGCAAAACCCACCCTCATTTAACTTTCTAGGGCACCCCTGGGCTGAGAAAATAGATGTTAAAATCTGTCCATCTCATCCCTTGCTCTTTGTTCACAAGTGAGCAATTTCTTTGATCGCGAGCCTGCAAATTCTTTGATCACGAGATTCTTTGATCACGTTCATGCATCGCGAGTGAGGGACGAGATGGTTGGATAAAAAAATCAATTTTCTCAGCCCAGGGGTGTCCTATGAAGACAAATGAGGAAGAGTTTTACTCAGGGGGCTTCTTTCTGATGAACCATGGTGGTGGTTTACCACAATTGTTTGAATTTTTTAAATTAGAACAGTTTGTATTGTTTGTTCATGAGCCTGCAAATTCTTTGATTGTGAGAGTCTTTGATAGCCATCTTTGATTGCGAGGGGGAGACAAGATGGCCAGATTTTTTATAATGCAATAGATAGGGAAATTTTACTAATCTTTAAGATTGAATATCTTGGAAATGGTTTGCTCTTTTTACTTTTTTTGAAGTTTGGAGGGTGTTTACTGCATGTCCTGTGGATGTGAATTATGGTGTTTATGTGTCAGAGAATATTTTTTTGTGGAGATATTGCGTGACACACTTTCCATGTTGCAGACAGTGCTTTGTACTCTGCTGGTGGCTTGAAATTGATAGGGTGCCTAGCCTTAGTGTCATGGATGTAATTTTTAGTTTTTGTGTGTTAAATGTCAACAGGTGCAGAACTGTGCCACTCTGACAAATGAAAATGTCAAATTTTGACATGTTATATCTCGGACACGGCTTGGTCTTTTTACTTGAAATTTGGAGGGTGTTGATGGCATGTCCTGTAGATGTCAACAGCAGTGTTTATGTGTTGGAAACTATATTTTTTGTGGAGATATTGTGTGGTGCATTTTACATTTTGTGGACAGTGTTTTCTATTGCTTTACTAGATTTACATTTGTTTGGTGGGTGGCCTTGCTGTTGTCAATGTACTTTTTAGTCATTGGGTGTGTGATGTGGCCCAACACTTACAAGTTGACAGGAGTGTGGGGCCCAAAGGGCCCCGTGCTCCCACCAACGTGTGCAATGTTCTAATTTTCTATTCTTTCTTAAAAAGTAAGGAAGTTCTATGCAAAAACTTCATTAAAGTATCAGTTAGGGTTCTTCTACAGTGAAAAAAGTGAGGAAATTTGATTTTAGGGTTCCCACTCCTTGCACCCACCCCATCCCACCAACAGCAACAGGGGTGTGGTTGCGAGTCATCAGCCCTAACTCTCACCCCATTCTCCTACATTGTGCCACCTCAGCTTGTTTACACATGGAATGGGGTAAGAGTTAAGACTCGACAACCCCAACGCACACCCCAATGCCTGTTGGTAGGGAATGCTTGGTGGGGTGCAGGGTGGGAACCCTAAAATCTAATTTCCTCACTTTTTCACTGTAGAAGAACCCTAACTGATGCATTAATTAAGTTTGTTGCATAGAATATATATATATATATATATATATATATATATATATATATAGATATATATGTTTGGAAAGTTTCACCAGGAAGGCAACATGAACTGTAGGCAGTTCATTTCCAGAAGTGTCCTTGGGGGAAGGGGTTACATAAGAGGGAGAGCAAAAATTAATAATGAACATAGATTGCAAATCAAATACAGTGCAAAAACAAGCCAGTACAAATACAATTTTAGGAACATGATAATGTGAACAAGTATCCAAAAATCAACATTGGACATGGTGTGCAATCAAATACAGTGCAAGACAAGCCAGTACAAATACAGTGTTTTATTTAACTCCAAATATTGATTAGTGTTTTGTTCATAAAAGTGCTAAAACATTGTGAAAATGCATAGCACTTGCCTCACTGTGTTTAACAAACATAACACTTCTAGAAATCCTATCTAAATGCTTTCTATACAGTTAGCATTATCCCAAGAAAAAAACTGCTTATCAATTATTTAAAACCCTGAAATACAATATAAGAACATGATAATGTAGACAGGTAGTCAGGTAAATGGCATATGCTTCACAAGTGTTAAATGAGAATAACTGGAGGGAGGGAGGGAGAGAAGGAGAGAAGGTAACTAAGTGCTATATTGAGGAGTAATAAGATGGTAAAACCAGCAGGGTGGGGGAGGGGGGATGAAGGACATGTGGCAAATGGGAGAAAAGGCAGTCAAAACCTACTCCCCACCAGGATGCTGAGAACCCTGCGAGGGGAATTGGAACTGGCAAGTTATTCAAGAGAATGAGATTGGGGGGAAGTAGCACGGGTGACTCAGAAGGTGGACAGCAAAACCAGCAGGGTGGGGGAGGTGGGGTGGAGGACGTGTGGAAATTGGGAGAAAAGGCAGCCAAGACCTACTCCCCACCAGGATGCTGAGAACCCTGTGAGGGGACTGGGAGCTGGCAAGTAACTGTAGAGAAACAAAGTGAGGGGGAGAAGTAGCACGAGTGAGACAGAAGGTGGAAGGTGGAAAATAGGAGAAAAGACAGCCAGAACCTACTCCCCACCAGGAAGCTGAGAACCCTGTGAGGGGAATGGGAGCCAGTTAGGTATTGGAGAGAAAAAGAGAGAGAGAGAGAGAGAGAGAGAGAGACAGAGATAGAGACAGAGAGAGGAGGAGGGAGAAGTAGCAAGGATGAGGCAGAAGGTGGAACGAAGGGCAGAGTCAGGAGGACAATTTGGGGGTAGGAAGGTAGGTAAAGCTGGGCTGAGGAAGGGCAGAGTAGGGAGGCCAATGGGGGGTCGTTAGGTAGAGGTGGGCTTAGGTAGGGCATAGTGGGGAGTCAATAGGCAAAGTGGGCTAGGGGATGGTGAGGGGGGATTACAAGGGAGCAACTGCAGTTGCAGCAGAGAACACTGTGTCTGTGAAAGAGGAGAGCAGTGGAATAGCGGGAAAGAGAAGAGTAGGGAGGATGACTATGAGGTTGATAGGTAGGGTGGGCTGGGGGTGGTGAGATTTGCAAGGGATTAATTGCAGTTGCAGCAGTGAGTAGTGTGTCTGCAAAGGAGGAAAGCAAGGGAATGGCGAGACTTGGCAGTGTAATATATACGTAGTCGATAACCCACTCTAAGGTGTGCGCTCGCGCTCTGATATAAGCATGTCTTGGTGTGCGTTGTTATGCATGAGGCCGCAGGCTGAGTGTGTCAACCACCCAAGTCATGTGTATATCAGAGCGCAACCGCACACCCTAGAGTGGGTTATCTATCTTATAAAATGGCAAAATTGTTTTGGAGGAGGAGTGAAAGTGCAGGTGTGTGGTCGTACTCTGATATACGCACAGTCATGTGATGTGTTACAACCAATCGGTAGACATAATTTTTCCTACCCATTTTAAAAAATATATATATATATATATACACACATATATATATATACGTGTCTGTATATATATATATATATATATATATATATATACACATATATATATATACAGTGAAGCTCACCAGGATGAAACCCAATTCTGCAGCATTCTGCAGCAGAGTTACTGCAGAAAACATTGCAGTTTCAGTGGCAGTTAATCCCTTTTGTCACACAGGAAAATGTGACACTGCGCTTCATCCTGGTGGGCTTCACTGTACATATGCAATAGGTGTGGACAAAATATTCATCACATAAATACTGATTATTTGAGCTACTGGATACATAAATTTCATTTATGTACATAGTAGACATGTCATGATGCTTTTTGGGTTAATATTCCAATACTGACACTGTAGTACAGCATGAGGGGGGTGCTGCACTCCTGAGGTGCCGCCTTTCGGATGAGATGTTAAACGGAGGTCCCATCTGCCTGTTCTGGTGGTAGTTCAGCTAGATGTTAAAGATCCCATGCCACTTCTCGAAAAGAGTAGGGGAATTTTTTTGTTATAACATCAAAAACAAATTGTTACAAATAGTGTTAAGTCACGCAAACTATTCAAATCATAAGATAAAAGAACTCAAATAAGTATTATAATCATACATAGTCTAGGTTATTGTCAAAACCTGAATTGCAGCATACAAACTCAAAAGAAAAGAAAAACTAATGCATAAATCAGTATTACGGCATACAAACATCCTATGTGGAATGGGACAATTGTATGACCAGACCCCCACCCTCCTACCATTGAAAAAGAGTTGGGGTAATTTTTGATTATTAGAACCAAACAAAAACAAATAATTACAAACAGTGTTAAGTCACACAAAATAATGTACAAAACAAAAGGTAAAGAAATTAAAAAAAAATATTACAGTCATACAGAATTGGATTATCGAAAAAAGAACTATGCATAAACCTTCTCCCTTACGAAAAGAGTAAGGGAATAAATTAGTAGTGTCATAACATCAAAAACAAAATAATGATCAATAAAGTCAAGACATATGAGATAACATAAAAAGCTAAATAGGAAACAACTCAAATAAGTATTGCAATCATACAGAGCAGTGTAAAAGTAATAATGGTAGAAATGCTCCTCCCCCCAAGAAAAAGTAGGGGAATGGTCCAGTACTTAACATCATAAAACAGAAGAAAAACAGTGGGAAAATATACTAAATAATATACAAATCAGAAGAAAACAGAAAAAAAATAATGGAGTCATACATAATCAGAACAACATAAAAAGAGCAAAACAGAAGTGCCCCCTTCCCCCACTAAGAGAATAGGGGAAGTATGTATGTAAGCATGTAGGGGAAGTAGCCCTGGCGGAGCTTTTCAGCATCTCTCTGAGAATGGGCTGGGTTTCCCAGGACTGGAAGGTTGCGCATATGGTGACTATCCACAAGGGTGCATCAAGGGAGGTGGCAGGGAACTACAGACCCATCAGCCTGACATCGGTGTTGGGCAAGGTGTTGGAGGGTATTGTCAAGGGGGGGCTAGGGGGGAACTGGAAAAGTTGGGGTGCCTGGATGATAGACAGCATGGCTTCGTCCCGAGGAAACCGTGTCAGACAAACCTTGTGGAGTTCTATGATTGGGTGACGAGTGCCTTGGACCAGGGTAGGCCAGTGGACGTCCTCTTTCTTGATTTCAGCAAGGCGTTTGACTCTGTTCCTCATGGGGACCTGTTGGATAAGCTGGGGAAAATGGGTGTGGGAAACCAGATGGTCAGATGGATAGGAAACTGGCTCCAGGACCGGACCCAGAGGGTTGTGGTTGGGGGGATAGTCTCTTCTCCAAGGAGGGTCATTAGTGGGGTTCCTCAGGGATCGGTCCTTGGGCTCCTCCTGTTCAACGTCTATGTCTCTGACATAAGGAAGTGTATCAGGAGTGAGATGAGTCTTTTTGCAGATGACTCAAAGCTGGGGGCGCTGGTGGATGGAGAGGAGGGGAGGGTGGCCCTACAGGGGGACCTGGATGCTCAGAAAAGGTGGTCTAAAAAGTGGAAACTGAGGTTCAATGCAGGGAAATGTAGGGTACTGCACCTGGGAGCCAAAAACATAGGCCAAGTGTACACCCTGAGTGGGGAAATACTACAAGTCTCGATGGCTGAGAGGGACCTGGGGGTGGTGGTGGATGTCAAGATGAACAACTCAAAGACTTGTAGGAGGGCAGCGGCCAAGGCAAATAGGATGCTGTGATGCATCACTAGGGGGATCACCTCCAGAAGGAGGAAAGTGATACTCCCTCTGTATAACTGCTTGGTGAGGCCCCACCTAGAGTACTGTGTGCAGTTTTGGAGGCCACACTTAAAGAGGGACATTGAACTCCTGGAGATGGTCCAGAGAAGGGCAACCAAAATGATCTGGGGATTGGGGGAAGCACCTACGGGGAGAGGCTCAAAGAGCTAAATATGTTCACACTGGAAGAGAGAAGGGACCAGGGGAACATGATAGAGGTCTTCAAGTACATGAAGGGGGTAAATGCTACTTCATTTAGAGGGTGGTGGAACCATGGAATGCACTGCCAGGGGGGCTGGTGGAGGCAGAGACTGTGGAGGGGTTCAAGAAGGAGTGGGACAGGTACAGGGGAAGGGTACTGGAAGCAAAGTCTAATGCAGTGAAAATACCCTGGACTGGGAAGGGAGAAGCCCGAGAGGGCGGGGGGGGGGCAGCAAGATCAGCTCCCAGGGTGGGGGCTGATCAAACAAGCAGACATGAAAAACCTCTAGGCCTATTCTGCTGGCATTGTAGTATGCTAGTATGTTAGTATGTATCACATGCCATCAAAAATAAAATATTTCAAACAGTGGTAAAAATCAACATCCAAGAAACCATGAGCAATGTTTCCAAAGTTTAACAAATAAAGCCTTTGACAATGCTTTCTGTTCTCGTAGGTAAATCTGTTTCAGATTTGTCAACACTTGAATGAAAACCTGAAAAGGACCAAGGTCCTTTTGTTGTAGCACAAGGGCACAACGAGCTTGCCAAAGGTAAAATCTACAAAGAAAAAACACCACTCTAACCATGCTAGGGTGGGATTGAACTACACCAGGAAAAAAGGAACCATAAATCACAATCTCATAAGTGATAGGAAGACAATCCAGAACATCCCAAGCCTTCTGAAAGAGAACCCAAAATTCCTGTGCGAATGGACAATGAATGAAAAAATGCTCCATGGTTTCCAAGGTAGTCAAACAGGATGTCCTCGGACAATACCTCTCATCTAGTGTCTTATGTTTATGTGTATTTCTGATTCCCAATCTGCCATAGCAACAGAGCCAGGTACATCCCAACATTTATCAGAGATCCGTTTGTCAGTCAATTGTAGGAAAAGATCATCCGGAGAAAGTCCTTGCAAAGCAGGAGCAGGCAGGAGTTCATAATAATGCATGGAAATAATACCGGAATACAACTGTTTCCTAGTTAGACAGCATAGCAAACGGGAAGATAACATCCACAATCGAAGTTTACAAAAGGTTGGGAAGAACATTGCAGGGAACTTAAAGGAATTAAAATTCCAGGGTACTAAATATGGCGCTGTAGCCCACACTGTCAGAAAAGGCGTCAACCAGTAGCGAAAGAGAAAAGCCCAGTCCGAGGAAGTACCAACCAATAATGGACGTATATTCCAAAAAATAAAAATAGAATGGAAAAAAACAATAGGATTTAACATTTTCACCCCTCCAAGATGATAATCATAAGTGTGGAGCCATTTAATGGGGTTCAAATGACTCTCCCAAAAACCTTGAAAAAATAGACTATAAAGGGTTGTATCTAATTTAATCAGAAGGGGGAATATATGGGCAACATGAAGAAATAAAGGTAAAATCAATGTTTTTATAAGGTACGACCATTTCCTCTTGGCAACTAATTTGGACTTCCAAGATTGTATTAGTCCTAGAACCTTCCCCGTAGCCTTAGTCCAGTTAAAAGTTGCATTGTCAGCACTACCAAAGGTTAGCCCTAACACTTAAACAGAGGAGAGGAAACAGAAATATTTGCTAATTATAGTAAGGTACAGTGGGTCCCAGTAGGGCAAATAGAAAGCCCAACACTCTTTTCATAATTCAACTTCGCACCGGAGATACGTTCAAAAGAGGAAATGGTATCCACTATATCTTGTGAGTTGGCATTCATGGTAGTATACAGACACAAATCGTCAGCATAGACACTCACCAGGGGTGCCTGATGGCCAGAGAGAAAAGTCATTTGAGGAATACGAGGATGAATCATAAAGTGCTGTAAAAGAGGATCCAATTGCAAAACATAGAGAAAAGGACTCAGGGGACAGCCTTGCCGTGCCCCCGAAGTCACAAGAAAGGTCTTACCCGGTATCCCATTAATATAAGGTTGGATCCAAGCATGTCTATAAAGCATGCGGATCCAGGCCACAAACTTAGGAGGAATACCATATTTACTCAGGACGGCAAACAATTATTTATGATCCACTCAATCAAATGCTTTTTCTTGATCAAGAGAAAGTAAAAGGCCCAGGGACGATGGATTATCCTTACTAATCAAAATGTTATGAAGGAGCATGAGATTGTGGAACAAGATCCTCTCCGGTACTGCAGAGGTTTGGAATGGGCAGATCAAAAGATAAGTAATCGAAGAAAGCCTATGTAATAAGATCAAGGCAAATAGCTTACAGTCCACCGTAAGGAGACTAATAGGTCTCCAATTTTTAAGATTGGATTTGTCCCCTTTTTTAAATAACAGGATCATCAGGGCTGTAGTAAAAGATGCCGGGACATCAGTCGAATCTAACAGGGCATTAAAAACTTCCACTAGAATAGGAACAAGTAAAGTCTGAAAGGTTAAATAAAACTCCGCAGTTAAGCCATCATAACCTGGAGATACATTTCTATGTAATTTCAACAACGCTTGACGAATTTCTGCACCAGAAATAGGTCGGGTAAGACAAAGGTTCATCTGATTGTGATAAAGGGGGAATATTGAGGCAATGAAGATAATTGTCATCCCATTCTAAAGAGAAGGAGGCAGAAAACACGGTTTGTAAGTACTCATGCACGAAATCCTGCAATTCCACTGGGTTCCGGGACCGCTGTGCCGTATGAACATTTTGAACAGAATCCAGTTAATTGCAGAAATCCTGTCCCTGCAACTCTTAAAAATATCAAGACCCATTTTTTTTTTCCTTGAGTCCCATATTGAGCTCTTAACTTTAAAGATTCAGCCCGGTCATATTGAAAAGTTAACATCTCATATTTACGGTCAGCTATGTCCTGTGTGAGATTGAGTTTCTGCTCAAAAGCTCTAGAGATCAACTGCATCAATTTATCCCTCAAAGTGAGATATTTAAAATACACACTATTGGATCTATGTCGAGCCTGACTAAGAAAAAAGATCTAAAGTCAGATTTGGAGTCCAGCCACCAGGAGAGGGTGCTGTCATATGCATCAAAAACAGAGACTCTTGCTTGAATAAGTTTCCTGCAATGATGTAATATCTTAAGGTCCTCTAAAAGAGAATTGTTCAGCTTCCAGCGAGAGCTAGTACTAGAAGGGCACACCGGAGATCCACTACCACAAGACAAGGAGATTGCCAAGTGGTCAGAGGTCTCACAAGGACAATAGAGGCATGTAGAACTATCAGATGTTGGGATAAAAAAATATAATCAACCCTAGTAGCTAAGGAACCCCTGGTATATGTTTTCAGGTGGAGAGCATGGAGATGTGTATAAGCATCAAATAAGTTTGCAGTTTTCAAAACATAGAAACATAGAAACATAGACTTTGACGGCAGATAAGGACCGCTTGGCCCATCTAGTCTGCCCATTTCCCTACCTACAGGATAGGCCGCAGATCCTAGTTAACCAACAACCTGTTTCTTCCTACCCCCCACAAGAATTGCCTTATGTCTGTCCCATGCAATCTTGAATTCTCCCACAGTTTTAGACCCCACAACCTCCTCAGGAAGGCTGTTCCATGCATCCACTACCCTCTCCGTGAAAAAATACTTCCTCAAATTGCCCCTGAACCGCCCCCCCATCTTCAAATTGTGTCCCCTTGTTCTTGCACATCTCTTTTTCTGAAAGATGCTACCCTCTTAGACTTTGTTGATTCCACTGAGGTACTTAAAAGTTTGTATCATGTCCCCCCTCTCCCTTCTTTCCTCAAGGGTATACATATTAAGCTCCTTAAGTCTCTCCTCGTATGGCTTCTCTTGCAGACCCTGCACCATTTTAGTTGCCCTCCTCTGGACTGCCTCTATTCTGTCTATGTCCTTGGGGAGATGGGGTCTCCAGAACTGGACGCAGTACTCCAGATGGGGTCTCACCAACTGTCTGTACAGTGGGATAACAACTTCCTGTTTTCTGCTGGTGATGCCTCTCCCTATGCATCCAAGTATACCCCCAGCCCTTCCCACTGCCTTCTCACATTGCTTACTAACCTTAAGGTCATCTGACATGATTACCCCGGGTCCCTTTCCTTTTGTTGTTGTTACTACCTCCTCCCATTGTGTATTCTTCCTGGGTTCTTGTTTCCCAGGTGCATTATTTGCACTTCTTTGCATTGAATCTAGCTGCCATACTTCGACCATTCCTCCAACCTTGCCAAGTCCCTTCTCATCCTTTCCACACCTCCTTGTGTATCAACCCTGTTGCAGATCTTTGTGTCATCTGCAAAGAGGCGTACTTTTCCTTCCAGTCCCTATGCAATGTCACTTATAAAGACATTAAAAAAGACTGGACCCAGCACTGAACCCTGCGGTACCCCACTAGTAACCCCCCTTTCTTCAGAATGGAATCCGTTTACAATTACCTTCTGTGTCCTGTTGTCCAGCCAATATTTTACCCAGGCTACCACCCTGGGACCAACTCCCAGGCTGGTTAATTTGATTATTAATCTTTTGTGTGGGACTGTGTCAAATGCCTTGCTAAAGTCTAGGTAGGCCATGTCCACAGCCCCTCCTGATCTACTACTTTGGTCGCCCAGTCAAAGAAATCTATTAGATCTGCCTGACATGACCTTCCCCGCTAGAACCCATGCTGCCTTGGGTCCTGTGCCCCACTGGCCTCTAGGTACTCAACAATTCTTTCCTTCAAAAGTGACTCCATCACTTTCCTACCACAGAGGTCAAACTGACAGGTCTGTAGTTTCCTGCCTCTGTCTTGGTCCCACTTTGTGAAGAGGAATCACATCCACCTTCCTCCAGTCCTCGGTACCGCACTCATCCTCCCATGATTTGTTAAAAGAGTAGCCAGTGGTTTCACTAGTTCCCCTTATACTTTTAGAATCTGGGGTGAATTCCATCAGGCCCCATTGCTTTATCCACCATCAGTTTTAGGAGTTCTTGCAGAACCCTTTCTTCTGTGAAAGGACTGGGATCGACCCCTATCAAGAGTGCTTCTGTTAATTGGATTAGGCACTTCCCTTCCTCTTTGTGAATACTGATCAGAAATATTCGTTCAGTATCCCTGCTTTTCACTGTCCCTCTGCCCACCGCTCATTCTATTCAGCCTCACTATCCTCCTTTGTCTTTCTCGTCGCTGATGTACCTATAAAAGGTTTTATCCTTCTTAACCGAGTTGGCTATTTTTCCCCAGTTTGGGCCTTTGCTATTCTGACTTCCCTTCCTGCTTCCTTCTGCCTTAACTGGTACAGCTCTCTGTCCTGCTCCTTCTGTGTTTCCTTATACTTCCAGAATGCTATCTTTTCCTCCCTGACTTTCCCAGCCACCTCTTTTGAGAACCATAGTGGCTTTTTCTTTCATTTTGATTTGTTTATTTGCTTCACACAAAGGCTTGTTGCCTCTGTGATGGCAGTTCTGATGATTCCCCATTGTTGCTCCACCCCTCCTTCTAGCCTGTTTGCTAGTGCTTTTCTGAGGCACTCTCCCATCTTGCCAAAGTCAGCCCTCCTGAAGTTCTGTACCCTCACTTTTGTATGGCTTGACTCTGTAGCTGAGTTTAACATGAACCACACTGTTTGATGGTCACTTGTTCCCAGATGGCAACCCACTTCTAGATCTAAGATCCTCTCACTGCCCCATTTGAGGTACAAGGTCTAAGATTGCTCCTCACGAGTGGGTTCCAAAACTAGCTGTCTGAGGCCTGCCACCTGTAGGGCATCAAGAACGGCCCTGCTCTTGGATGTGGCTGCAGCAAATGTGCTCCAGTTAACATCTGGCATATTCAGGTCTCCCATCAACAGTATCTCCCTTTCTCTGCCATCCTAAGAATGCCTTCTATCATATCCTTGTCCATTTCCCACCCCTGACACATGGGGGTCTGTACACAACCCTGTCGCTGGATTGTGGTGCCCTTTCCAGTCTCCAAGGTGACCCATAGTGCCTCCTCTCCTCCTGTTTACTCTTTTGTTCAGTTGCTTTTATCCCTTCCTTTACATGAAGAGCTACTCCTCCCCTCTTCTTCCCTGCCTGTCTCTCCTGTAGGTTATGTACCCTCGGATGTTAACATCCCAGTCATGGTTCTCTGTGTACCATGTTTCTGTGACTGCTACGATATCCAGGCATCCCTCTTCCATCAAGGCCACCAGCTCAGGGAGGCTGTTGCCCAGACTAGGGGCATTGGTACTCATTACCCTCCATTTCCTGATGGCCTTACTCCTTTTTGCCCCATCTCTGTCCTTCTTGCCTTTGTCACTTTCTCCATTTACCCCTGCCCTTCTCCCTATCGACACCTCTATGTTGGTGTTTACCGCACTTACTACGGTGATTTTTCAGGGAGGCTAGGATTTCCTTGCTCCTTTCCAGTGCCTCCCCCCTTGGCTAGTTTAAATGCTTGCCAATGAAGCATTTAAACCTATCACCTAGGATCCTGGTTCCCCTCTGGGAGTGAGACAATTCACATCTCCAAAAATGTTCTTAGTGTGGCCACCTCCATCTTCACGGGCAAGGTGCATATTAAAATCCCCACCGAAAATAACATGTTTACTAGTGTGCAGAAAGTGTTGAATAGTTCTAAAAAGCTCTGAGCATGCAGCAATAATGTGGGGGGCATAAACATTAATCAGCCGAAAATCCAGAGAGTAGAAACAAACATCAAATAGGAAAGCCCTACCTGGGAGTATGTCCACTAGTCGACGGACCTGGAAGGAAAAATCTTTAAACAAAATACCAACCCCATCACATAAATCTACACCCTGGGACCAAAAGGAAGGGCCTGCCATCCAAAGATGTCGGGCCTTTGAGACTTCATAGGATGTTTTAAGATGAGTATCTTGAATAAATATGATGTCATTAGGTAAATCAGCCAAAAATTGCAGGGTGGCTAATTTCTTTTTTGTAGGATTTAATACTACTCACATTTAAGGTGAGTGGGGAAAAACAGCCAACCTGCATTCAGAAAAGGAAGGTCAAGTAACTGCATTGTAGGCCTTGGAGGGTGCAAGGAGACCCCTGTGCCCTTAGGAGTCAGGTTGAGAGTCACAGGAAACTTCCAGTTTAGAAGAAGCCACAGAGGATTCTGACTCATCCCCCTCTTCCTCAGAGTCACCCCATTGAAGCCATTTAGCAAGGGCCTGATACCTATTATGGGTGACGATCATCAAGGGGTCAGTCTCTGCTTTTCTCTTACCCTTATTTTTCCTAGGATGTTTGGCCAATTCATAGCCAGATGGAGGAGGAACAGGGGGTGGAGGCATATCATGTGCAATGCAAGTAGGTACTGGATGCTGTAAGCCGGAGTCTAAAGAGATGTCATGCTCTGCCAAAGAGGCCAGGTTCGGTAGTGGAGGTGAAACAGAAGGTGCAGCAGGGGCTTCTGAGATACCCTGAGAAGGGGTCAGCACCGCCCCATCTGCAGTCAGGGGTTCCATGAGAGAGAGGCCAGAAGGGCTGACTCGGCCTATAGAAAACGGATCTGGGAGTCAGTAATGAGTCACTCCTGATCCTGTAGAACTTTATCCAACCTATTATGATCGGCCCAGGGACATTGTCTATAAGAATGGCCAGACTCATCACACAGATTACATTTAAAAGGGTTGGGACACCCCAAATTAACGTGACCATACTCCAAACATAAATTACATCTAGGTTGGGAACAAACAGAACTCTGGTGGGTCCTAGCCCCACACTTATGGCAAGTATGTGGCTGGCCAGGATTGAAACAAAGGCCCCTGTCTCTACCAATGTAGAAGAAGAAGAAGAAGAAGAATCAGTATTTATATAGCGCTTTTCATACATCCAAAGCGCTTTACAAGCAATGCTAGACTGGTAGTGAAGTGACTGAATGTGTGGTGGTGGCCATATCGCACATCATCACCCACACACAGCCTGGATAATTGCATGAACCAGTTTATGGGAAGGGGAATGTTGGCCAGGACACGGGAATGTTCCTACTCTTTCGAAGAGTGCCCTGGGTTCTTTACTTCCACCTGGACACCCACCAGGACAACACCAGGATGGTAGAAGGGACCTCAGTTTAACGTCTCATCCGAAGGACGGCACACCCAGCAGTACAGCACCCCCCAATACTGCACTCGGATGCCAGCGATTTTTAGGTGCAAGTCCAATCCCAGTGTGGGACGAGAACCCATAACCTTCTGATCCAGAGGCGGATGTGCTACCAACTGAGCCATGCTGACACCTGTAGAAGCTACCAGGTAAATGTTGAATTCCGGAATCCGATTGTTTCAGCTGGACTTTCATTTTCCAACACCCAGTCCACACCAAGTCCTCATCTAGAATAGGAATTGGCCGGTCAAGGATGTCAAACCGCTGCTGGATCCAATATTGCACATCTGCAATATTTACTCCCTCATTTCTAAAAAGCAGGGTGACAGTCTTAACTGTGGGCTTAGTTAAAGGAATTGGAAAAAAAGAGGCCCAAAGAGGTGTAGTACTCATAAAAGAGCATTTTTGCCAGAATTTCTCCAAGGTATTCACCGTCCTAAAACTTATATTGTAAATAGGTTCCCCCTTAGCATGAATAAAGGCAAACAATTCTTGAGCACAAATACCCATAGTGTCCTTCAGCATGTTATGCAGCACCGTTTTTCTGTCTGGCACCAAATTAATATCCTCAGAAAACTTTAAACGCACAGCATTTCTTCGCTGTGCAGGGTCTCCAAGTTGTTTAAATAAGTCTGACATATGTAGTGGTTTAGTAGCAGGAGACACTGTGTCCAGAGTTTCAGATACCTGTTCCAAGGTCAGAGACGAAGAAGAGGCATCTGCAGCTTGTGGTGCACTGGAGTGATCACCCGTATGTATGGAGGTGTCCATGGAAACTGAGGGATCTATTGTAGAGGGAGAGCAAGTTTGTGAAAGAATAGGTGACATATATTGAAGTAGGGGTACCCTGGAATTAGTCCTTGTAGCAGGAGAACAAAGTGTAGCAGTCTCCACAATAATGTTCTTTGTGCAAACCGGTCCCAGAGAAGACCAGCCGCCTCCTTACGTATGTTCCCAGCCCACCGCTTGTAGCGCCGATTCTGAGCTCCAGACTGCTTCAGGGGCGTGCTGTGTGGCAGAGCCATCATGTCCAAGCTGTAACCCTGAAGGAGTTCACAAAGGAGAAGAGCCAGATGCAGGAGAGTATGACAGTTCATCAGGTAAGGATGTAGTAGAAGGCAAAACTGAGGGAATAGGGGAAGAAACCCCACTAGGGTGAGCAGACAAAGGCACAGCATCCGATGCAGAGTCATCTTGCAGGAGTTTAATAAGGAAGGATTTGTGCATCTTCATTACACTCCTCAGTAGAACTTCAGGAGATAGGTGCAATGCAGAACCACCAGGCAAATCCATAGCAGAGGATAAATCGTGAGTAGAAGAGTCCTGAGCACACAGAGTAGCATCTGAGACTGGAACAGGCATAAGCAAAGGTTGTGCTTTATTCAAAACAAGATTCTCAGCAGTAGAAACAGGCAGTAAATGGTCAGTAGAGCAAACCGAATGCCCAACAGGATCAGCACCACCACCTTCCTCCTCCTGGACGTCAGCCATCTTGGCAAACGCCGACAAGGGGTCCCCGTACTGGAAAGAATAGGGTATTTTCCCAGGTGCCATGGCCAAATTTCCCCCCATTCACAAAAATACCACCAACTGCTTAATCTGGTTCAAGGTCAGTTGGCATTCATCTGTATCCCCCTTCCCAGATCGAGCCTAAAAATGGGCAGAATTTGTCTAGTGTACTTACCCAGTCAACAAAAACAGAATGAATAAAAGAATATACATTGTAGATTCATCATCATGACATGTCCACATCCCACCCCAACTAGACCAGCCAGCACGACTTCCATAATTTCTTTTCCACTAAACAGTACACCACAGCATCCATTCTAGATCAACGCTACTGTTTCCAATTTAAAAGAGCCACTTCTCTCTGCTCTAATGTTTCTAAAGTACAGGACACACTTAAAGGGAAACAGTCAACCTATTTTTCATCATATTATTTCTAGTTAAAAACCTACATTTTAAGATTGCTTATCTTCTCAAAAATTCATTGATGTTGCTGCTTGTTTTGTCTGTCTCCTTGTTTAGTAGAACTGAAATGCATGCTAATGTATATTTATAAACAACCTTGTTTTGTTTACAATCCTGAATCTTTTCTTATTAAATACTTCCTGAACATTAGAAACGCCTCTAAATAGCGCAGTCACTCATGATGCAATAGCCTCCTAAACTCCCACTGCGTCATGAGTGGTTAGACTGTGTTGTTGGTGTTCCCAAGTCCAGGAAAGATGCAGCTGGAACTGATCAAGGAATGTAAACAAACCTATTTTTGTGTGATAACACCAGTGTGATGGGCAATCTGTTTTAACTTTTTTAAAGAAAAAAATAATCCAAATCAAGCTACAAGCTACATCAGAAATCTTTATGGAATGTTGGGAATCATAAAATGTGATTTTTAAAACTAGGGACACATTGAGACCTAAGGAGGTTGACAGTGTCCCTTTAAACAAGCATTTTTAAAAATAAAATGAAAAGAACAAACTCAAGCTAGTCACTAAGTGCTTTTCTACATGCTCTCCCCACCACCATCTCTTCACTCTTATATTGTGGCTCCGTCCTTATCTCCAAATGCACCTACTCCTCATTTCTAAATGGCACAGACAAACACAAAAAATACCTTTTAATCTGCCAAATTTGCCTGCTAAAGTGGCAGTCCTCTCCATTTGTGATAGCTTTTGTTCATCTCCTGGTCAGTCGCCCGCAACTAGGGGTGGGTGAAAGTTACGAATTCCACTTTCCCGGAACTTCCACAAAATTTTGGAAATTTTGCTGAAATTGCGGAACTTTCGCCATTGGCAAAAGTAGGATTTTCCATGGATTTTCACCATGTTCTGTGGACTTTTTTGTGAACTGCAGAAAAATGCATATAAACTGCGGAATTTATACTTTCCACAGTTTAATGAACTGTCAGTGAATGAGCACCTGCTTTTACAACTATGCGGTTATTTACTGACAATTCAGTGGGCCACTGGTAGTTGAGGAGAGAGGAGTGCTGCGCTGGTGGCCTGCTCAGAGTTCAGGGTGGGGAGGGGAGTTGGGTGGTGGCAGATGAACTGTCAGAGTGGAGTTTGTGGGAGTCTAATAGACACCAGGGAATTGAGATTATTTTTTTTATAAGGAATTTGGGATGTGAGGTCCACTAGACACCAGGGAATATTGGGAATAGAGGGGGGAATGAGTTGGTGGACCACCAGCTGTTTATTTGTGGACTAAGGAATCCAGGATAGGGAGGGGGTCTGCTAGACATAAGGGAAATAAAATGTTTTAGGAGCCATGATTGGTGGGTGGGGGGGACACTAGAAACCATGAGGGTCCAAGGAAGGGATTGGAGGTATTTACTGGGACCCCTGATCAGTGGGGGGTGGATTAATGAGTTAAACTGCAGTTAAAAAAAGCCCCAGAAATGACCACTGGCAGTGATCCTTCCTGTGGATTTTTTCCCACAGTTTAATAAATTATCCCACAGTTTTTTATATTTTTTCCACAGTTTTAAGGGGGAATTTCCACGAAAGTTCCAAAAATGATTTCTGAACTTTCACAGTAGTGAAATTCGCACTTTCGCCAAAATTCTGCCAGCGGAAATTAATTTTCGCACATCCCTACCCACAATTGTGACACAGGATATTGAGCCTAGTGTGATTCGGGACCTGAGTGAGCAGATGTAAATACCGTGCACCAAGGAAAGATTCTATTCACCTACAGAAGTGCAGGGTCTTTGCAGCACATGTCAAGAATTAATAGGGCTTTCAGGTGGACTGAGGAAGTACAGGCCCTCTGGACCCTGTGTTTCCACATGGCCACATACACAGATGTACAGGACACAAGATGTGCCTTTGATCGGAGAGTGGATCTATGTCATGGGACATGTTTAGGTGAGTGGGTGTGTATGGTGGGTGTGGGGTGATTGCTGAGTGGCAGGTTAGGGTAGGGTAGGTGGGGGTATGGGGGTGTGGGGGTCAGATCAGCAAGGGACCATTTTCTTTGTTACAGGGAACAAGAAAGATCATTGACAGATGATTTTCTTAATTTCAGTGGGAATATTGCAACACTGGGGATGGCCACCCCAGTGTCAGGCTATTGTTTGGCAGCACTGGAGGTGGGCACTCTGGTGCCATCATGTACATGGTGGAAATGGGGGTAAGTGACCTGGAGGGGAGTGGGGTCAACAGAGGCAAAGGGGAGTGAGGGCAACAGAAGCAGTGCTGGGGTGGACACCCCAGATGCTTCTATTAGTTTAAAATATATATAAATACTGTGAAGGATCTTTAAGGGTTATGCATGAGAATGTCATCTGGATGTAATATTGTGTTTTTCTAGTGGAACAGCTCTACAGCATTATACAGGGGAAACTACACTCCCCTAATTTGTATTATATAGCAAACTGACAAAATCTGTAGACTGTCTGCCCTATTTACTTCTCAAACACCCCAGAGAGCTCAAGCAAACACAGACATATTTTGTAAACTTAAAAAAAAAACAGAAACTAACATTCTGACAGTCATGATTTTGATTTCTGTGATTGTTAAAGTTTACAAAATGGACTCAAAGGCTGCATGTATGTCGGATGACAAAAGTTAAACTGTCACGTGTTGCTTAATGTACTAGGCAGAACTTTGCAAGCAACCAAAATTCTGCAATGCACTGGGCGATTAAAAAAAGTTAAATTATGGCTCACCCATGCCAAATTCACTACAGAATCCAGAGTGTTTATGCAAGTATCAGTGTTTTTCCTTCACTGAACTACAGTGTATGAAAGAAGAAAAAAAACACTCATATTTGCAGAGACTATAAACATGTTATTTATTTATTTTATTTGTTACTGCAGGAAGTCTGAATCAAGTAGAGCAGGGGAATTTTTTAGCCTTGACAGGAAGAGTGTGCTGGGATGAGCACAGCAAGGGTAGATGATAACTCCACTAGGGTGCTGCTTTAAACAATGCCTGCCCTATCTCTCTGGTTACAGCTGCCAGAACAAACATCCTGGGAAGAGCAAGTTGTCTATTATTTCACTGTAAGTTGATTGTGAAACCTTTGCTTTAGAAAATGTCTGCTTATTTTATTGTCTTCAAGGGAGTTATTATGTAGGGAAAACTGCACACCCCTAATTACTATTATCGGGGGGAGGAATAACATCTGTAGTTTGTCTGCCTTCCTTACTTCTCAAACACCCCAGAGAGCTTAAGCAGTAAAACCGCAAACAAAGAAATATTTTGTAAACTTACAATTTTTTTTACAGAACTTAACATAATGACAGTCATGATGTTGATTTCTGTCATTTTTAAAGTTTACAAAATGTACTGACAGGCTAAATGCATGTCAGATGTCCAAAGGTTTAATTTGGTCCATGTTGCTAAATGTACATAGTAAACAGAAGTGCACAAGCAACCAAACTTCGGCAGTGCGTTAGGCTATTGAAAAAAGTCAAATCGTACCTCTCATCCTCTCAGCATTAGAATTCGTAATGCTGGCCTTCAAAATTCAGAGCAAATGACCAGAATGTGTAGCACTTTCTTATTTTAAAGAATAGTAGGTCTACAAATAGTAGGCCCCATATATTTAGTGTTACTGAATGTTTCTACCAAGTTAGTTCAATGTGAGGTTATTCAGCCTCTGATCCATCACCATCTGGCTGCTCTACATAATCCTTGCCCCTCAATGTTTGTACCATGTCTGAATGTACCTCTTTCTTGCCTTCTGTTGTTAGAATGGGGAAGACTGTATTATCATTCACAAGTATTTTAGTAGCTGGCAGACAAGACCTAATTCAACTCCCTGCCGCTGCACTGATGACATCACCAGAAGTTCAAAAATGTAACATCTAATGAGGAAACATGTCCCCAGATCCCTGACAGGAATGACAAACTTAGTAAAATCCAAGCCACTGGACAAAGACCAGAAAGATAAAACCAGACCTCCAGCAACTTGCACTGTCTGGTTATTCTGGACAGACAGTCAGTCCAGTTTTTACTGTTTGGTCCATCTGTTCTGGATTTCATCTATAGCAAGTATATGGGTGAAATCCAAACAGCCAGACAGAACCTTCTACCATTTTAATCTGGTCCTACTCTAGCAGTGCAGTTTTTACCCATGCCCTCATCATAGATGAAATCCGAGCCAGCAGAACTAGGCAGAATCAGAATGACTAGTCTGGCAAGAACAGCCAGACCAGGCATGATGTGTCTGGTCTAAGGGTCCAGTTTTTACCATTTTGGTGCAGTCCAGTGGTCTGGATTTCACCCATACCCAATGTCCATTTCTACGTGAAAGGTGGTAAGTTCCCCCAGTGATTTTATTTACATTTACACTGTGGTTCTTACAATGTCTGTATTAGAGATCATCTTGAAGACACTAAAAGCTTAGAACATGAAAGTATTGCTTTGTTCAATGTTTCTGAATTAGTTTTAGCATCATGGTAGAATATTAAGGATTTATGGTTTGGCATGTTTTCTGAGTGTGCAACACCTTTAGGGTATAGGACAGAGCAAGACAGTGAAGTTAAAATGAGGGACTTACAAGGGAGTCTTTTGTTTCTGATATCTCTCTTATCTGCCCACAAACCTCACAACTAAACCACCAAACAATAACAATGTAACCCAACAGGCAGAAACAAACGTATACGTTACTTTGTGTTGTGTGTTGTGCCCAGCTGCACACAAAAAAGACCAGAAAGAAAGTTTGGCAATACATTACATAGATGCAACCATTCAAATGCAGGAGGGAAAAGGCAATACTCACATTGCTCTTCTTTAGTAGCCCTGCCATTAGAAATTAAAACCAGGTGCTGCATTTTGAAATAGTGCATTCTCAATGTTCTAACTGTTGGCTCATTGGCTAATTTTAAAATGTTTTGCCCATGGGCTCACTGGATGAGGATATGGACTGACTCATCATTAAAGGAGAGAAGGAAGGCTACGAGAAAAATTTCCCTTTCTAAAGCATGTCAGCAGTTCAGAAATATGGTGCAAGTTGCAATGTGGTCTGAGCCGAGGTACTCAAAAGCCCAATTCCTATTTGTTTTAATTTTAGCATGCTCACATTACTGGGAACTAAATGGACATTCTGGTCGACAGAGAGGTTTTAGGACATTTGTCCTGGACCTGGCAACTGGCTATCTAGTACTGGAAGGATTGGACCCAGTGCCCTTAAGCTGGCCACGGGAGTTTTTGCAATGGCAGGCAAACATACAATTTTCTTAGGACTTGTCCCATAAAATTGCTTGCAGTCTGGTTCACCAGAAAACAGAGTGCCAGGCAATGCTTTTCACTTGGTGATATAGCTTCCTGGATTTTAATTGTTTGCCCTGATTTGAAAGGCACAGGCTAAGAGTTATGGGGAAGGTGTATGTGTTGTGAGGAGGGGCAGGTTGCTGGGGCTTTCTAGGAGTGGGAGAGGACTTGACCTACTGACACCTGGGGAAGGTGGTAACACTGCTGGGCTCCCAGATCTCAACAGTTTTCTTCAGGAAAGCATACCATAGCAAAAATCCATTCACAGCACCCATAATCGGAAAGACTCCAGTAAGGCACTGGCTAGTGCTGAAAAACATTATTTCTTCAAGCAGTATCTCAAGATACAAAAAATTTGAAATTTGAAGAATTTGAAAAACCACTGCCAAAGCGTGAAATGTGTTAGGTAACTCACATCTCTGTGGAGCTCACATATTAATTTTTTGTATCTGAGACACTGCTTGAAGAAATAAAGTTATTCTACCCTCACCAGTGCTTTCCTAGATTCTTCCAGATTACGAGTGCTGTGAGTAGTTGTTTGCTCCGAGTATTGATTTTCGGCAGCACCATGTTCACATGGTGCGAGATCTGTTTGATTCTACAGGAAAGCATACCAGCAGAGGCTCGTTTCCAGATGCATCTTGGGGAAGAGAGTACAGGAAAGTTACATGCAAAAACACAAGGTAGACAAGACTTAAAGAAAGCAAATCTCATGCACCTAATTATTCACATAAACCTTTTTGCAGTGCTTTTTAGCAGTGAACGTAGGGATGGAACAAAGTATCAGTTTAGGTAAAAAAGAAATCACTATTAGAGAACACTTGTCACTTACAAGTCAGGGAATGAGGAAATGCATCTGTTTTAGGAGTAAACTCGGGGATGGAACAAAGTATTAGTTTATGTTAAAAAAAAATCACCATTACAGAACACTCGCCACTCTCAAGTCAAGGAATGTGGAAATGCAGCACTTTTAGAAGTCAGGGACAGAACAAAGTATCAGTTTATATTCAGACAGACTAAGGCTCACTGGTCTTAGTATTATCAGCTCTATTGAACAAACTCTGATGAGACAGATATTGTTTCTTCACTCCTTGTTCTGATGGGCATCAAGGGTGCCCATTAGTGGGATCAGGAGGAAGAAAATAGTCTGGGGGGGAAGGAAGGAACTGTATTGTACTGAATGGAGGTGACACCGAGAGATATGCTTCAACTCCACTCAATGGAAGCAGACAGGCTGTGGTGAATTAGGTATCTGGTCATGAGACCCTTTTCTTTACTACATCATAGCTATGCAGCTGTAAAAATGTTGCAGTATTATGCCTAATGCAGATGAGATGCAGTGGGTATTACAGTAGTGTTATATTAAGCATGGGAATCACTGCCATCCTTCTACAGGGATTTCCCTCAAAATTTGATGACAGTGTCCAAATAGAGAGACAAATAAAGACCTTAAGGTGCTACACACAATGAAGAGCACAAGGAGTAGGGCAGATTGGGAAGGCATATTTGGGGTGTGTACTGTCTGCTATGCAGGGCACACCATAGTTTGGGAAACAGGATCTAGCTTTTGAAGACAGAGACATGGCTTCTTCTGTCACAGACAGCAATAACCAAGCACTGTTTCACAACTGTACAAAAGGTAGAACACCGAGACAGCACTACTACTATATCTATTTTTCCTCCCTCCATCAATTTGCAATTACAGTGGTACCCCCCAGGCTGAAACCCACTTTTAAAACACTCTGCAGTATGCTGCAGTAGACCTACTGAACAAAGCAATGCAATTTCAATGGCAATTGGTCCCTTTTGTCATGCAGGAAACTAAGGCATTCACTTCATCCTAGCAGTGTCATATTTTCCTGAATGACAAAAGGGACTAATTGCCATCAAAATTACATTGCTTTATTGAGTAGGTCTGCTGCAGCATTCTGCAGAGTGCTGTAAAATGCTACAGAATTGGGTTTCATCTTGGGTTGATGCCACTGTATGTACCTGACACCCTGCATTAGCAACATATGAACGTACGAAAATGCCAGCAGAATCAGGCCTTACGGTTTGTTGAGTCTGCTCAAATGTGCAGCTAGCCCCTCAATGTGCAGCTGCCCCACCCTCTCTGTCCCTCTTTATCTTAACCCCCAAGCTCCCATGAGCTGCAAGATTACAGAGGGGAGAGGTGCCATAAACTATAATGATCAGAAAAGGCAATGCTATTCCACCTCTTCCTCAAACTTTGCCAGGGATTTTTTGTTTGTTTTCACCCTTTGATCTGCATCTCTCCTCCCTCCTGGAGTCAGCCTCTTTAAGCATTATAATTGTTGCTGCCCATACTGCTGCAGTCAGATTGGGGGCAGTAGCACATCTATGAAGAATGGGTTGCAGCAAGCATCTAGGTAGATAAGACACACAAACTGTAATTTGGGATTCGTCCATCTCCTCTGCCAGCAGATGTCTTGGCTTCCTTCTCAGAGCTGGTTGCCTGGATGGATCCCTGTTGTTTGAAATGCTAGAAAATGAAAAAAAAAACATAGACAGGCACTAAGGCAAACTCATCCACCTGACTGCAGAGGTAGTCAGGAATTTGGTAGGGGAAAATGTCAACTCTTGCTCAACTTTCTGTGCACATTTATATATTGTCCTCAAGTGTCCTCAATTGTAAGGTACAACTGGTTGGAGGAAAGGTATTTGTTTCTAACTCACTGAAGTGAGATTCTGGTCCATAAACTGTGTAAAGATAGGGAAAGACTGGCATAAATGTGTTATGCATTTGTCATTTCAACTACAGGATGTGATTAAGTTGATCTTTTGTTAATTGTCTTATGCTGCTGATGGCACATTGAGTTTCAGAAAGAGTTATTCTTTGCACTAAGGTCTTCATGTTACTTTCAAATAAATCAGCAAGCACTAAGGTCATGTACAAGTGACATCCATGTAGCTGAGCTGAACAAAAAACTATTTATGGAACAACAATGTTTTATGTCACATTTAATACATTAACATATATATATATATGCCTTTGTAGTTCTTGCTTGGATTTACCATCTCAAAAGTCCATCAGCAATGTTAGCAGATAAATAGTTCAAGTTCTATACATTACAGAAAGTGTTATGGTGCTTTAGTATGCAAATACAAATAAATGTTTTTAAAGAACCATGAGAATAAGTGCTGCTATCAGATCATGGCTCACGGTCCATTCCAAACTGCCCTGGAGCTTTGCTCCTCATGAGCTTCGTTGGGGGGAGCATGGTTGTGACAGGGTGGAATAGGACCCTGTCCCAGTTGTTATGGAAAGAGTTTAAATGCAAGGATCTGTTCTGTTCTATTTCTTTCTTGTCTGTTGTCTATCTGGTTGTGCAATCAAATTTTCCTGTGAGACCTAGGATTTGATTACCCTGACAGTCTCGCAATTCTTTGCCTCTTACTGTCACTTTTTTCCTCCCTTGCATATCTGCTAATATAAAAATATATGCAAATCCTTGTATGGAAATTTAACTGATATTGGGATCCATTTTGTTTAGAGATTATATAGTGTTAATTTTTGAAATGTATATAATTATAGTTTGAGATGATTGCAAAAAGCTATTGGAAAATCATGAGGTTACCTTAGTGCAATTTTTAAGCCTTTTGCAGAAGAGCTGTGGAAAAGGGGTCTCAGCTCAGGCTCATTGCATTCTAGTAGCACCTGCCTGATACTTACAAAGACATTTTAGAAAAAACAGGATGCTTGTTAAGAAGGGGGGTTGTTGCAAGGACTTATAAAAAGAAAGAGCTGCAATGGCTTGCAGATGGACACACATAATACTCTAATTAATCTGCTGTTTACTCTTCCTTTGTAAATAGTTATTCTAATCATGTTTATTTTTTTATATTACTGCAAGTGTAAATACGTATTTTTTGCAAATTTTATAATTGTTCCTGGTTTTTCCTATGCTTCCTGACCTGTGCCTCGATGACACTGATCCCTTAAATAACAATGGTATAACTATGGGCAACATATCCAAATTCAATATTCTTAAAGGAACCTTTCACAACAGAATTACCATACATAGAAACAGAATCTGTCAGCAGATAAGGACTATAATGCCCATCTAGTCTGCCCATTTCCCTACTTAGTTTGGCAATCTCTACTCCTATCTAGACTGCCTTTCCCCTGATCTGCTGTGCAGCAGGGTGCCTTTAAGCTTATTCCATGCACTTTCAAATCCCCATACTGTTTTTGGTTCCACCACCTTCACTGGTAGGCTGTTCCATGGATCCACCACCCTCTCTGTGAAAAAAATACATCCCAACATTCCCCATAAGCCTCCCTCTCTCCAGCCTCATGTTATGCCCCCTTTTCCTTGTGCACTTTCATCTCTGAAATATGCTTCCCTCCTGTACCCTATTTATTCCTCTAAGGCATTTGAAAGTCTCTATCATAGCCCCTCTTTCCCTTCTCTCTTCTAGTGAATAGATGTTAAGTTCCTTGAGTCTTTCCTCATTAAGGCTTGTGGTGCAGTGCATGTACAGTATCATTCATGCTGCTTTTCTCTGGACTGCTTTCATGCTGTCTGTGACCTTCCTGATATGCAGTCTCCAGAACTGGACACAGTATTCCAGATGAGGTCTCACCAGTGATCTATATAGTGGCATCACCACTTTGCTCCTCCTACTTCTATGCACCCCAGCATTCTGTTTGCTTTCCCCACTGCTTTTTCACATTGTTTGGATGACTTCAGGTCATCAGATATGATAACCCCCAGGTCTCCTTCCTGACCTGAGGTTGCTAGAAATTGTCCCCCCCCCCATTCTGTATTCCTCTCTTGAGTTCCTGTGTCCCAGGTGCATTATCTTGTGCATCTTAGCATTGAAACCCAACTGCCAAACCCTTGACCATTCCTCTAGTAGTCTTAGGTCATTTCTCATTTTATGTAGCCCTTCCTGTGTGTTGACTCTGTTGCAGATCTTGATGTCATCTGTGAACAGGTACACTTTCCCCTCCAATCCTTCTGCAATGTTGTTTATGAAGACATTGAAAAGGACTGGCCCCAGCACTGATCCCTGTGGAACCCCACTGGTCACTTCCCCCTTCAGATTTTATGCCATTTGCTACCACCCACTGAGTCCTGGCTTTTAGCCAATTTCCAACCCATTTTACCACTTTAGGGCCCACACCCAGATTCCCCAATTTGTTAAGCAACCTTCTATGCAGAACGGTGTTGAAGGCCTTGCTGAAAGTCAGGTAGGCCACATCCACTGCCCCTCCCTGATCCACCACCCTGGTCACCCAGTCAAAGAAATCAATAAAATTAGTCTGACAGGACCGTCGCTCAGTGAATCCATGCTGCTTTGGGTCTTTTGCACCGCTTGACTCCAGGAACTTCACTACCCTCTCCTTAAGCAGGGACTCAATCAGCTTCCCCACTACTGAGGTCTGGCTTACAGGTCTGTGATCCCCTGCCTCCTCCCTACTTCCACTCTTGTGCAGAGGGACCACCTCTGCTCTCCTTCAGTCCCCGGGTACCTTCCTCATCTCTAGTGATTGGTTGAAGAGGGTTGTCAGCGGACCTGCTAGGACTTTCCTGAGTTCCTTCAAAACTCTAGGGTGAATCCCGTTTGACCTCATTGCCTTGTCTGTCTTTACTTTCCCTAGTTCCTCCAAGACTCTATCCACCATAAATGGGCTGATGTCCACCTCTCCCACCATAAACATGAGTCTTGGACCCCTCCCCTGCCTCTTCCATGGTAAATACTGAGCAAAAATAATTATTCAGTATCTCAGCTTTTTCAAGGTCATCCTCCACCCACCCACCCTCTCACTTCTTTTGCCTAGCAATACCATTGCTGGTCTTCTTCCTTTTGCTAATATAATGGAAGAAGGTCTTATCTCCCTTCTTAATAGCCTGTGCTATTCCTTCCTCTGTTCTTGCCTTAGCCCCTCTGACCACTTTCTCATCTTCTCTCTACTTCTCCAGATATTTCACTCTGTCTTCTTTTTTCTGTGTCTCTTTGCATTTCCTGAATGCCTTACTTTTTTCTTACACTTTCTCGGCTACTAATTTAGAGAATCACAGTGGCCACTTCTTTCCTTTGTTTTTGCTAAGCAGTCTGATACATTGACTTGTTACTCCTACAATGGATCTCTTGAGCCTAAACCACTGTTCTTCTACCCCTTCCTCTGTATCTTCTGCTGCCAGGGGAATTCTGAGCTGTTCCCCCATCCCAACGAAGTTGGCCTTCTGGAAATCTAGGACCTTAATCTTTGTAGGGCTTTCTTCTGCCAACATGTTGATTCTAAACCACACAGTTCTGTGCTCACTGGTACCAAGGGGACTGCCCAACTCAACATACATGATTCTGTCCCCGTTGTCAGGACTAAGTCCAGTACAGCCCCCTCCCTGGTGAGGTCAACCACAAGGTGCCTTAGGTTTTCCCCATATATGGCAGACATGAGGTCCCTGCTCCTTGATGTACTTGCAGTCTGTGTATTCCAATCTGCATCCGGCATGTTGAAGTCACCCATTAGTAGTACTTCCTGTTTGGCTGCCATATTATGGATGGCCTCCACTAATACTAGATCTATATTTTCCTCCTGCGTGGGAGGCCTGTAAACTACTCCTGCATGGATGGTTGTTTTGTTCCCTGACTCCAGAGTGACCCACAATGCCTCTGCTTCTTCCCATGATCCCTGAGCCTCCGTAGCTTTAATCTCTTCCCTCACACACATTGCAGCCCCTCCTCCCCTCTTCCCCTCCCTATCCTTTCTAAAAAGTGTATATCCTGGTATGGCTACATCCCAGTCATGGTTCACTGCATACCATGTCTCCGTAAAAGCCACAATGTTCAGGTTTGTGTCTGCCATTGCTGTTAGGTCTGGGATTTTGTCTCCCAGACTGCAGGCATTTGTGCACATAACCTTCCACTCTGTGTACCCCCTTAATGTTCCTTATTTATTGGTCTTTGCCCTGTGCTGCATTAGTGATGTACTGTACCTTCTGTTCTCTCCCCCAATATAACCATGGTAGTTTTATGGTTAGATATTGCGCTAGCTATTGGGTCCTCACTGCTTTCAGTTATGTCCTGTGGGGGGCCTATGATAATCCCATTGAATGTCTATGCCTCCCCTTTGGCAAGTTTACATGATCACTAAGGATGCACTTAAACTTCTCAGAGAGGATACCTTTGCCTCCCCTGGATAGATGCAGGCCATCTGGAGAATATAGTCCTTCATCCCTTCCTGGTGAGGTTCCAGTCCTCAATGAATCCATACCCCACTTCTCTCCACCATTTTTTAAGCCATTTATTGAATTCAATGATGCAGATGTCCCTTCCTTCCTTCCCCCTTGCCATGGACAGGTAGCACCTCTGAGAAGGTCACAGAGTGTGCTACTTGCCCAAGATTTCTCCCCAGCTCCTGAACTCTTCCTGTACTCTTTCTACATCTACCCCCTGTCTAGCCAGGTCATTAGTCCCAAAATAAATAATGACATCCAGCCCCCCCCTCCTTGCTGCCACCCTTGCAATCCTAAGGATTTGCTTGCCCTCCTTCAAGCGGTGTCTCGAGGTAGGCACATTACCTCCTCTCACCATTGCTACCTGACCTCAGAGACAATCAGCTACACCAACATCCCCTCAAAAACTCAGCTGCACCAGCAAAATCCTCCAAACAGTTAACTTTCCAAATGAAGCCGGAAAGAAACCTGGTACCAATTGAAAGCAACAATAAGCTGCAAAACAAAAAAACAATAAAATCAATAAAATTGGCAAAAAACAATGGTCACTTCCCTGAAATGAACTGATTTCTTCTCCTTCCAGCCCCTTATGAGAATCCAACAGGCAACCAGCTACACCACTTTGACTCAGCCCCACTCCCAGTTAGCAGTAGCTTTGCTGAGGCCCCGGGCCAGATAATTAGCATCTCTTCCCCAAGCTACAAGGCTAGACAAAAAACAGTTCCTGTCCTATAAAGTTAATGGCTTAAAAAAAAAGCACAAGATAAACAGAACCGAAGCCCATGTGAAATGAGCAGTATAAAAGAACTAAAACCAGCAATGAGCAGATTCTGCACTGAAATTAAACTGATTACTCCCTCCTGACCACCAGAGACAATTAGCTACCAGCAAAACACCCTAGAAACACTACCCCCTCTCTAGACAGGTCATTGCCCCCTTCCAGCCCCTTATACAGTGAATATTAAAGTGAAAACGGCTAAAACAATTTATTACAAAGTAACATATAAATAAAAAGAATCAGACAAAAACAGAACAAACATTGGTATAGACTTATGGTCAGACATTGATTTAACATCTATATGTAGCATGACCTTGGGCAGATAATTACATAGAAGCATAGAATCTGCCAGAAGACAAGGCCCATTTGCACCATCAAGTCTGCCCATTTCTCCCATCCTACACAATTACATCAGAACATGCTCGATCTACAGCTTTTTCTCCCTCCCCTTCCTTTCCACTATGATTCCTTTGTGCTTATCCCATGCAGTCTTGAACCCCACCACTGTTTTTGCTCCCACCACCTCCACTGAAAGGCTTTTCCATGAATACATCACTGTTTTTGTGAAGAAGTACTTCTTCTCATCTCTCCTGAATCTACCCCTCTCCAGTTTCATAGCATGTCCCCTTTTTATTGAGCAGCTTTTCTTTTGAAAAATGCTCCACTCCTGTACCTTATTTACACCCGTGAGGAATTTAAAGGTCTGTATCATATCTCCCCTCTTCCTCCTCTGCTCCAGGGTGCACATATTGAGGTCCTTTAGTCTCTCCTCAAAGGGCTTTTGATGCAGACCCTGCACTATTTTAGTTGCCCTCTGGACCACCTCCACTCTATGTCCTTCCAAGATGCGGTCTCCAGAACTGGACATAATACTCTAGTTCGGGTCTTACCAGCGATCTATACAGAGGCAACACCACCTCCCTCTTTCTGCTGGTGATACCCCTCTCTGTGAACTCCAGCATCCCGCATGCCCTCCCTACTGCCTTGTCTCACTGCTTGGCCACCTTTATGTCATCCAATATGATTACACCCAGATATCTTTCCTGCTTAGTGGTCATTAATACCACTCCATGCATTTTGTACTCTACCCCTTGGTTTCTGTGCCCTAAGTGCATTAATTTGCACTTTTTTGCAATGAAACCCATCTGGCATACCATTGAACACTCCTTTAATTTTCTCAAGTCTATGCTCATCCTTTCTACACACTCCCACCCTGGAGTGTCCACCCTATTGTAGATTTTGGTGCCATCCACACACAGGCAGACCTTCTCTTCCAGATCCTCTGCAATGTCACTAATAAAGACATTAAAGAGGACCAGTTCCAGCACTGATCAATGAGGCACCCCATTGGTGGCCTTCCCTTTCTTGGAGTGAACTCCATTTATCACCACCCTCTGTCACCTATCCCCTAACCAATTTCTTATCCGATTTAACACATTTGGACCCACTCTTAAGCTACCCTGCTTGCTTACTAGATTCCTGTATGAAACCACATCAAATGCTTTATTGAAATCTGGATAGGCCACATCCACTGCTCCACCATGATCTAGTTCTTTGGTCACACAGTCAAAGAAATGTGTCAGATTTGTTTGACATGACCTCCCCCCTGTGAAACCATGCTGCTTTGGTCTTTTAACCCACTGGATTCAAGATATGAAACAATCCTTTCCTTCAGCAGTGATTCCATTAACTTTTCCACTACTGATGTCAGGCTGACTGGCCTGTAATTGCCAGCCTCCTCCCTGCTATCGCTTTTGTGTAATGGGACTACATCCACCCTCCTCCAGTCCTCTGGAACCACTTCTGTTTCCCATGAGCTGTTAAATAGAACTGTCAGAGGTGCAGACAGTATTTTCTGAGCTCCCTCAATACCCTTGTATGAGACCCCATCTGGCCCTACTGCTTTATCCACCTTCAGATTAGCAAGTCTCTTCAGGACTCTCAGCTTCAAAAAAGAACTATTGTCCACCTCCTTCCCTCCAAAGTTGTGTTACTTTTTTGTGGCCCCTTCCCTTCTCCTTCTTCTGTGAACATAAACAAAAGTATTTTTTCAGGATGTATGCCTTTAGTTGCACCCCCGTACAGTTCCCTCCCTCCTCTTTTAACCTTAAAATCCCACCCCTTATCTTCCTCTTTTCACTTATATATTTAAAGAATGTCTTGTCCCCTTACATTACCTCTCGGGCTATTCTCTCTTCAGTTTTTGCCTTTGTGCTCCTTGTTGCTTTCCCTTCTTCCCTCTCTTTCCCACAATACACCTCCCTATCCTCTGCACTCTGCATCTCCTTATATTTTCTAAATGCTACCATTTTAGCTTTTACCTTTTCAGTCACCTCTTTTGAAAACCATAGTGGTCTCTTTTTCCTCTTGCTTTTACTCACTTGTTTGCTGCAGAAGTTTGTTGCCTTTATTATGCTCCCTTTTATCTTCACCCACTGTTCCTCTACCACACCGAGGTCACCCACCCCTGCTAGGTTATCCCCGAGGCATTCACCCATCTTATTAAAATCTGCCCTCCTGACGTCCAGGATCCTCACCCTTGTGTGGTTTGTGTCTGTAACAGTCCTTATGTGGTGTACAGTGTCCTTATATGGTGGCTGAGATTGTGGAGGTAATTTCAAAGCTGTGGCCCACTTTTAATTAACTGGATCTGGGCCTGACCTGTCTTCTTGTGGGATGTGTGGAGTCGGTTGGTCCAGTGTTCACTGAGATTGTCTGCTGCTCGCTTTCAGTGGGGTTCTTCCCTGATGCCTTGTAAGAGGCGCTGATGAGGCTCCTGCTGAAGAAACCATTACTCGACCCTGATGTCTTGGTGAATTATCGACCTGTCTCCAACCTCCCATTTCTGGGGAAGGTTGTTGAGAAAGTGTTGGCTCTGCAGCTCGAGGCACACCTCATGGCTTTTGATATCTATTAGCCTCTCCAGTCTAGGTTTAGGTCAAGTCATAGCACTGAAACTGCATTTCCCGATGTGTTGTGATTTGTGCAGTTTCAGCGTTTGTTTATATTTGCAAAGCCCGCCATGAACACGTTTTCGAAATTTCACTTCTCTTATCTGCCATCCTCGGGGATTTTGGTCTTGGGCTTTCGGGGTCAGGATTCTGTACTATATCCTTTTACAAACAGTTCTATCATCTCAGTTTTTGACAGTTTTCATTTCATTCCATTCCATTCCCATCTAATGAAATCTGAGGAAAAAGAGAATTCCTGACTGCTTTTTCCTGTCAGAAACAGCTGGGCAGTTCTTGGGTTATACAGTGGTTATTGCTGACCAGGACATGTTACCAACAGGAGGTGAGCTGGGTGTGATCCACACAATGTATACACATCTTGGCTGAAATTTCTACGTTTAAAGCCTTCATGGCCACCTAGAGAACAGAATGGAGAACTTATATTTGAGGGTCTCTGATAACTAAACAACCATCAAAAATCTTGACCGTGATGAATATACCAAAGATCTGGAGATTGAAAGGCTTGAAACAAGGGCTCACACAAGTATGAGAAAAACTGGAGGATTTCAAATGTCAGTGCTGATGCAATATTAAAATCATTGAGGTACTAGAGAGAACAGAGGGGAAAATGTCCCAGTAATTATTCATTATCTTCTATTGGTACTGTTGGGCATCGCATCCATCCCTCTTGCAGTTCAGTGGGCACACAGAACACTCACTCTGCCGCTCAAATCAGAAGAAAAACCTTGACCTACACTGGTGCTTTTCATTGGATTCTCAGAGAAAGAAATGCTGCTTCAGTGAGCCAGGGAGAAGGGCCTTTACATAGAAACATAGAGGTTGACGGCAGATAAGGACTGCAAGGCCCATCCAGTCTGCCCATTTCTTTTTTCTATCTTATAAATGTGTCATTGGCCTTTGCTCTGTCAGTGGCCTATCTATTCATACTCATCTGTATTGCTCCCTTATGCCTATCCCATGTCTGTTTGAAGCCCTGCACTGTATTCATAGCCACCACTTCCTGAGGTAGGCCGTTCCATGCATCCACCACTCTTTCTGTGAAAAAGAATTTCCTCACATTCCCCCCTTAATCGGCCTCCCTCTAATCTCATGCTGTGTCCTCTTGTCCTGCCATTTTTCTTATATTTAAACATGCTAGACTCTTTCACCTTGTTAATGCCTTTAAGGTGTTTGAATGTTTCAATCATATCACCTCTCTTCCTCCTTTGCTCAAGGGTATACATATTGAGCTCCATTAATCTGTCCTCATATGTCTTCTGATGCAGTCTCTGCACCATTTTGGTTGCCCTTCTCTGGACTGCCTCAATTTGGTTAATGTCCTTGTGAAGGTGTGGCCTCCAGTACTGCACGCAGTACTCCAGATGGGGCATAACCAGTGTCTTGTAAAGAGGGATTATTATCTCTGTCTTACGACTTGTGATACCCCTACTAATACATCCTAACGTCCCCCTAGCCTTTCCTACTGCTCTAGTGGTCTGCTTGGATGATTTCAGGTCATCGATGATGATGATGCCCAAGTCTGTTTCTTCCTTTGTGACTGCTAGCAACTCCCCTCCCAGTCTATAGGTGGCTTCAGGGTTTCTCTTCCCTATGTGCATGATCTTGCACTTCTTTGCATTAAATCCCAGTTGCCACTCTTCTGACCATTTTGCTAGTTGATCCAGATCTCTTCTCATTCTGCCCACCCCATCTGGATCATCTACTCTGTTGCAGATCTTGGTGTCATCTACAAACAGACAAGCCTTACCCTCTAGTCCATCTACAATGTCACTAATGAAGATATTGAAGAGGAGTGGCCCCAGGACTGATCCCTGAGGTACCCCACTTATGACTTGCATCTCTTCTGACTGTATACCATTTACCACCACTCTCTGTTTTCTGCCCGTCAACCAGTTTGCCACCCAGATGACCAACTTCTGACCCACCCTGAGCCTACCCAGCTTATTTATAAATCTTCTATGTGGAACAGTGTCGAAAGCTTTGCTGAAGTCAAGGTAGGAGACATCAACTGCTCCCCCTTGGTCCACTACTCTGGTTGCCCAGCCAAAGAAATCTATGAGATTAGTTTGACAGGACCTTCCTTTTGTAAACCCATGCTGTCTTGGATCCTGTGCCCCTATGGATTCCAGGTATTGCACTATCCTTTTCTTAAGAAGTGCCTCCATAATCTTACCCACTATTGAGGTAAGACTGACTGATCTGTAGTTCCCTGCCTCTTCCCTGCTACCACTCTTGTAGAATGGGATTCCATGAGCCCTTCTCCAGCCTTCTGGGACCTGTCCTGTGCTCAGAGACTCACTAAACAGTTCTGCTAATGGATCTGCTAGTTCCACCCTTAGCTGCTTAAGTACCCTGGGATGTATGCCAACAGGTCCCATTGCCTTGTCCACCCTGAGCTTAGCGAGCTCTTGTAGGACCCTTTCTTTTGTGAAGGGAGTAATACTCACCTCCCTCCCTCCTGTGCCCATGGTACTGAGCTGTAGGCCCTGCCCTACCTTCTCTTCAGTAAATACTGAGCAAACGTATCTATTTAGGGTAGATGCTTTTACAGGGTCCTTCTCCTCCTCACATGCCCCCTTTTCTCCTTTAAGCTTAGCAATACCCCCTCTGGACTTTCTCCTTCCACTAATGTATCTATAGAAAGTCTTGTCACCTTCTTTTACTGTTCATGTTAGTGTTTCCTCGGTTTGGGACTTTGCCTGCCTTACTGCCTTCCCTGCTTCCCTTAGGGCAGTTTGGTATGCCTCCCTTTCTTCATCCCGCTGTGTTCCATTATATTTCCTGAAGGCCAGCCTTTTGGCACTGACTTTTTCTGCTACTGTATTTGAGAACGAAAGTGGTTTCCTTCTTCTTTTGTACTTCCTTTTCTGTCTAACACAATGGGATGTTGCTTCAAGTATTGCATCCTTAATGCTTGCCCACTTTGCCTGTATCCCCTCACCTGTGTTTCTTTTTGCCAGGGCTAGCTTAACTCTGTTGGCCATCTTATCAAAGTCAGCTCCTCTGAATTCCCATATTTTTGCCTTGGAATGGAATGATTTAGATGTAGCACTTTCACCAGATTTCTTTATATCAAGACTTTGCCCCCTCAGTTAACAAACGCAGAGCTACCTTTGCTCCACCATTAAGTGGCAGTTGCAAAAAGTAGGCATTAAATATGGAATGAACTTAGCAATTCTAAACATTGAAAGAAATGTGGTTTTTCATGACTTTACTGCAGTCCAGGATGCTGTAGCCTTTGCTTTAAAAGCTTGGGACATCCAAATTGCCCTTACTGAGCGTCATGGTATGATGCAGCATTCCAGTGGCCAAGAAGACCATGGCATGGAGCACATGGACTTTAAATCCTTTTCTCCAGTTCCATCCACCAGCTCAATCCCACCAGAGTAGTGGTAACAATGTAAATTGAGCAACAGGAAGAGTGCCAGCCCAAAAGGACAACCTCCTCAAGTATGCCTGGCAGAATCAAGAGCACCACATGTGACCTGTGAACTACCCAGATGCATGCTCATAGGAGGACTCCCCAAACTGCTGGTCCACTTAGAGCAGCTCAGAGAACAAGCTGGCTGTGATACAAGCCACACAGCAAATGACTGATGGACAGTGAGCCCATTCACAAGAACAGCCATCCCACACATGGGCAGACATTGTGCAGCTGTCATATCCCAAACCAAAGGGGTGAGGCAGGCTAAACTGTGAACCGCCAGACCCATTTGGTGCACTTCCTCAACACTGAATACCTACTGCTAATCTTCAACTTCTATATCATTGCTATAGTAAACTTCTGGTTATCTTAATCAAATGCTCAGTTTCTGCAGCTGTCGATTGATTAAATGGTCACTCATGGGTGGGGAGAGCATCATGTACCTAGCTTTGCCTTCTATCCTCACCTAGAGGTAACACTATTTGGGAACAACACCATGCCTATTTACGCCACTCCAAAAGTTAGTGTTCTTAAGCTCCCCTTCCCTGATATGGGTGCAGGGAAATCAAACTTTGTACCTTTTGGGAAAAGATCCCACTTCCAGATGTGTAGCATAGAGATTTCCCAGGGTGTGGCTTAGTGGGTGCTAGGTAAGTACTCCTTTTAAGCCATACATGAATAAATCTGAATTTCTGGGCTGATTATTCATCAGCAACTCTGGTCTATAGTTAATTAGTTTTTCTATTTCTCAAAAACAAAGAGCACCCCCACTCTAAGCATTGGGGCCCTCTCTCAAAGTGCTCCTACTGCCATTACCACCTCCACTGGTGGGAGGCAAGCAAATCTCCTCCCCTCTTCTGTCTTCTTCTTCCTTTTCCTCAAGCTCTGGAGTTTGCCTTGCAATAGGCACTTGTAGGGGACTTCAGCAGTGGATTGGAGTGCAGGGGGGTAATTACTTATGCCAAATCCTATTTGACAGGGTTGGCTGTAGCGAATGCTGGAACTGGCTCATGTCCCAGTATAGGACTAAGGAACCTGTGTTTGTAGGTGCTTTCTTTGGGTACTGCTTGCCTCCTGTTGCCTCTAACTCCTTGGCACAAAAATCAACTGCCAAGTGATCAGACCACCCTCATGATGACTCCCGGAGCAGCTCCTGGCATCACTTCCTCTTGAATGCCAATTTAACTGAGTATCTGAGGCAGGCTGGATTCTCATCATGGGTGATGTCATACCTTAAGAAAAAGGGGATGTGAATACCTTAACTACCACGGTGAGGGGGGAATTGTTTAACCAGGAAAGGCACACTAAGCCAAAGCTTGTTTCCAAGTGTGACCTGGGAGCACAAGGAAGTTAAGTGACTTAGAGTCACACAGTATGTCAGTGGGGGCTGTATGATTCAAACACAGGTCTCCAGGTTTGCAGCTCAGTGCCATAAACCACAGTGCTTTACTGCCTCCTAGCTCCCCTCCTAGGCCTTCCCTTCACTAACTGAGGTACTTGAGAGTGTCAGCGCACAGCTTTGGTACCCTTTCATCATGGGCGTGGCACCACTCAACTCAGTTTCAGTCTAGAACACCACTTACCCCTTTGTCTCCATCTGAGGGGCTCCCTATTCCCCAAAGCTGCCCAAAGTGTAACGTATTGCGCAACTAACATGCTGACACATTTCTGGTCGCAATGACCCTTTCTCAAAGGCAAATAAACATGTAAAACTGCTACTTATTTATACAAATACATGATGTTATAACAACAAGATTCAAAACAAACCAATGAAATTGCAAAATGACAAATACAACCACTGAATGAAGACACATAGGTGAATAGGCACAGAGAACATGCAAGAGCAATATAAAACGGGGAAAATGGGGGGGGGAGTCATATACTATATTCCAGACAGGGAGGGGAAAAGAAGGGAGGAAAATAATTGTAATAATCTCAAATTAGAACAAATGCAGATGTAAATGCTATACTGCAAATTTTACCTTCTGATTTCAAGATAAGGTTTAATATCAAAGCCTCAGATTAAACCTGGACTAATATTGGATTTCAACTTAATAATCCAGAAGCTTTCACTTCTCAGGATAAAATTTTGTAATTTCTTCTGATTTATCACTTTTCAATTGCTATACAGCTAAAACAATGCTCATGTATAGCAATTGAAAAAGTGTGCCCAAATCCAAAAGGGGGAGATTTTATGAATTTTATCCTGAGAAAGGAAACCTTCTCGATTATTAAGTTGAAAGCCAATATGAGTCCCAGTTTAAACTGGGACTTTGATATTAAACCTTATCTTGAAATCAGAAGATAAAATTTGGAATATAGCATTTACAGCTGCATTTGTTCTAATTCGAGGTTGTTACAATTATTTCCTCCCTTCTTTTCCCCTCTCTGTTTGGAATATTGTAAATGAATCCCCCCAGGGGTTTTCCCCTGTTTTATCTTGTACTTGCAGGTTCTCTGTACCTTCAAGGTACATCATTGTCTGATTCACCTATGTGTCTTCATTTAGTGGTTGTATTTGTCATTTTGCAATTTCAATGGTTTGTTTTGAATCTTGTCATTATGACAACATGTATTTGTTTGTATAAATGAGTAGTAGTTTTACATGTTTGCAGCCTATGAGAAATGGTCATTGCAACCAGAAACGCGTCAGGCATGTTATATGTGCAATAAATTATTTGTTTTTTATACTGCAGCATCAGTTTATTTGTGGTGGCGAGTGCCTGGTTGAGCTGTTCTAAAATGTTTTGATTCTACCAGTTGCACCCTAGCCATGTGTGAGCCATTGTGTGATGTTTCATGGTGTTGTTTCTACAGGTACAAAAAAAAAAGACCAAGGATTTCTGCACTGGGGGATTGGGCAGCCCCAGTGTCGAGGGAGGGTTGAGTGAAGGAATTGAAATCCTTATCATGACATTGGGATATTGGGCACCCTCTGTGTCACTCTTGTGTTTCTTGGGGGAGAGGTGGGTGCTCAGAAGGAGGGTCAAGTGGGGGTTATGTATAATTTAATTTAAAAAAATTGGCACCTGCCTGATCATAGTACTGTGGGACCGGCCCCCAGTGTCACTCTTATGTTTTGGGGTGGATGCTAAGAGGGAGGGGTTGGGGGGATATCTATAATTTTAAAGAAAAAATGAATAGCGGTCATGGCAGAACCCTGCACACTCTACCATGTTCAACATGCCCACAGCACTTATTGCACATATTGCACATATGCAGTAAAGTTCGGTTGCCATCTTGGACACAGCACATTGCGTCGTGTTTTGCCGTGACTGTTGTCACTTGGACCACTGATTCTGAACCCTGTATAATTTTTTTGTTGCAAATATAAGAAATTAATGTATGATGACTGTGTCAGAGGAAAATGCAGTCTTACTGGAACTGACACATCAAGACCCCCCAGGGATAAGTTCAAAGGACAGAACATAGCTAAACTGCAGATATCTGGGGTGCAATTATCTTGTCAATTTGCTTTCATCCCAGGAAATAAGATTAGCCATTCATAATTCTCTCAGGGAAAACCTTTGACTTGCAATAGTTGTCAGGAAGAACCTGTGCTGGGAAGGGTGTCAGAGGGAAGCCAGAATGGACATTGAAGAAAGGTTGATGTCTGGGCCAGGGAGGACCCAGACGAATTTAGAAGGCCCAATAAACATTCCAGGGGAACCCTTGAATTACATCAGAGAGACCTTTGATGTGTAGATTCCAAGGCCCAGACAAAATTAAAGAGGCAAATGCACTTTTGCTTTGAATACAGTGACATAGATCAAAGAAAATTTTGAGATGTATGTGTAGCAGAGCACAAACCGGTTTTGTCTGGTTAACCTGTGAAGGGGAAAGTCAGTGAGGTCACCTATTATTTTTTTTTATTATATCATAATTGGACATCCTGTGATATAAAATATAGATTTTGTTACACCAAGGTGGAGTTAGGTAACCTCAAAGAGAAGGCAGGCTCAAGACTCTTCTTAAGCCTACTGAAAACCTTAAAAGAGACACAAGACAATATTTTATTACTGACTGAAACAAGGACATCAGCACTGGAAGATTCAGAAAGTAAGGACTGTAGACAAGTTTAGTCTGAGAGTTTTTATTTGTAGAATCTTCACTTTTAACCTGTTTATTTTAAGGCTGTATGTGTTGGGATGTTTTGTTCTGTAATGTTTTCTGTCTTCCTATTTTAAAGTAAAGATATATATATTTTAAAACAGAAACTGCCTGGAGTGCCTTGACATTTCTTTTTATTTAAGTAGAGCTTAGAGTGGTTATAACTAACACTGTGTTGAGCTTATTGTAATTTGCTTATTGTATTGTAATTTGTATTGTATTTCCCAAACTGGAAAAAGGATAGAGTTCTCTAAAGTCTTGCATAGAGTTCTAAGGGTTCATTTGAAAGGCTTGGTTGGGTGCCCGTAGGCAAATATATCTGACCCCCCGAAGACAGAAGTATCTGAGCCTGATAATTGGGTATGCTAACAAGAGGTTACCAGTTTGAATCCCTCCAGAACTTGAGACTAAGGTGACTTGAACCCACAAAACAGACTAGAGGGTTACCTTGTTCTGTTCACTGTCCACAAATCATACGCTCAGAGGCTGGCACTTTGGGAGTAGAGGGCTGACCGGCTGAGCGAATTTGCGACAACCGCCATTTGTTTTTTCTTTAAAATTACAGATATCCCCCCACAAGACCCTCCCTCTAAGCACCCACCACCTCACCCCACCCCCAGAAACATAAGAGTAACACTGGGGGTGCTCAGTCCCCCAGTGTCATGATCAGGATGGCGAAGAAATAGTACAGTGCGAGTGGAGTGTTCCACAGATGTGGAGGTGACTATGGTGGAACTCTAACAGGCTGCTCGGTCACAAAAAATGCAAGGAATGCAAAGTCCTTTTTTGATTGTAAGAGGTCTGCAGGGCTCCACCCACTGCAGCCCTAAAAAGCATAAGTAAAGCAAAATGGCAGACTTCTTGCACCCCTAAAAAACAAGTAACAGGAAAATAAAATTGTCTAAACTGTAGTGTACTTCATATATAATTTGTAACTAACTCTGCTTTAATTAAATTAAAGCTAATTTTTGAAACACATTTTCTTAAAAAACTTGTGTCTGTGTTGCTTGTTTTAATAGCATCCCCTGTAATAACAAACAGGGCACAATAACAAACTGCATTTGCAGACCCAATTCTGTCTGGCATGGGGAGGGCCTACTGTACTAGTGAAGCACAACTATCTCAATAAATGTTTAGAAAAAGTACAATATAAGGCAAGAGTGACTACATCAAGCAACAAATACTAAAAATAATAGTATAGCTCAAGTAACAGCGTTTGAACTTGTACTTGGTATAATACTGTAGTACAGATGATCTTTCAGATACTAAACCAATGGTAGCGCCCGTATTATCCAATTGATCAATAATGGTTTATATTTAATATATATGTTTTTTGTATTCATTGTCTACCTGCATAGGTTTGGATTGGTAAAACTCACAAAAATACTCTATTTAATGGGTGTGGGTATATTGTTTCTGCAACACAGAATTTACCATCAGATGTTTTACTGTTATTTTAAACTTGCGCCCCCATCAAAGACAAATACAAAAATGCAGTCAAGCTGTTTACATTCTTCTGACACACATCAGGCCCTATGCACTAATGGGTACAAGTTACATGCAAATTGCACATAACCCATCCACGCAGCACCACCCCTGGACAGGTGCACACTCAGGGTATGCATAACGGATGTGCACCTGCCCATGGTCCTGCCCCCCCCAGTGTACAGGACTCCACAAGGTGGCCAGGGCTGGAGCCACAGGTCCAGCTGGGCATCCAATTGGATGCCCATCATGAACAGGAAGTAGATCCCCTGCACAGACAGGTGCAGGTCCAGGTATGTGAATGCCCTCCACAGGCACCCGCACCTGTGTGCATATGCTGCCATTACAGGCTGGTGGTTGGTGGCCCCCCACACTGCAGGGCCAGTGCAGGGGACAACAGTCCAAAACCCTCGCTTATGCCCCTGCCTGTAGTGGGCCATGCCATGCCATTACCACCAGCAACCACACACACCTCCAGGCTCCCCAACCATCAGGCCAGCTGGATAGTGCCCCCCCGTGGCCAACGCCCCCTCAATGGCCCCTCATACCTATGTGGCAGTGCTGCCCCTGAGACAGCCAGCGGCTGGCCTCTCTCACCACCATGGCCACTGGCAGTCTGCAATATGCAGGGGCACATATCTGCTGAGCACCCCTGGTAGTGCAGATGGCCAGTTGCCATGGCAGGGAGAGGAGGGCTGTACCACTGGCTGTCTCGGGCATGGCACCATCACAAAGGTAGGGGGGACAGGGGGGTGAGGGGGGCCAATGGATATCTATGCAGGGCAGGGGTGCTGGATTCGTGGTGGAGGGCCATGTACCATGCTGTGTGGTGGAGGGGTTGCTGTGCACTTCGGGAGTCAACATGCACAAGGGTCTGTGTGTGCATGGTGTAGGGTCCTCAGTCACTGGGACCGGTGAGGTGATGCATGGTTGGCACTGAGTATGGGGCTGCCATGTGGGGTGGGGGGGCACATGGGGTCACTGCCATGATTCTCCTGGCACTCGCCTGTGCGGGTGCCACAGTCTTCCCCCTAGGCTAGTGGGTTGCAGAAGCAGGGGCCCATTCCCAGTCCCCCAGCATGGATGGTGCTGCTCCTGTGGGTCTGTATCAGGCCTATGGCAGCGTTCTCCCTGATGTAGCATGTGCATCCATCTGCACCCCTGTGGCCAGCATTACATGCCTTGGTGCATGGCGAGTAGTGCTGGCATGCCCCTCCCTCACCCCCGGCATGTTGTTCTTCACACAGCCGGGGGATCTGACATGTATGTGCTGCATTCCCCCCCCTTAGTGCATCCCGTGCAGGGGGTGCGTAGTGCCGGTGGTTGCATGCCCCAGTTGCGCGCGTGGAGCCACTCCACTCCATTAGTGCATAGGGCCCATCATGAATAGTCAAGCTTTCAAACCAAAATTCAAGGTAGCGTGATAGTCATATCCTTTTTGGTTGCACTGTTATAGGATATATAATCTCTGTTGGCATTCTATTTTCTTACATTCCTCTGTAGAAGAAATCAATTGCAGTACTTTTGCTTGGTTGTATGATAACTGCTGACATATTTTAAAATACTAAAAACCAAAAACAAGAGCTGGCTTGTGCTAACAAGGCTGGTCTTGTGATGGTAATGTAATATCTGGTTTGCTTTTTTAGATACTTTTATACTCCCCTTACACTGTTGCTCCCTTCAAGCTGACCCCCCCGCCCCATTACCCAGTGTCTCCTGGACTTAGCTCTCCCTCTCCCCCATAGCTTACATCCACCGTAGAGAAGAACAGTGGGAAGCTGACTTGACCCACCTCAATCATGGATTTAGATGGACAGCACATTGATCAGTAATGCAGGGCCTGTGAGGGGTCAGTGATCATCCTGCCATGCTGGAGTGTTTTCTTGCTTTTCTTCCCTTTTCCGCATTATGCTGGCATGACAGGGTGTACAAGCATGAGCATGCATGCTAGCATGTGAGGTGCGGCAATAGTCAGCATCCTCCTACGCTTTGTGTAGGTCAACCACACTTCCACCTGTGGTCACCCAAGTGGCAGTCTAGCAGCTGAGCTGTCAGCACTCCCTCCCAGAAGTGGACAGCATCCTCTGGCATGCTTGATCTCCCCCCAGCCCCAGATGACTCAGGCTGACTTCTGAACCTGGGTCACCAGTGTCACAAGTGGTAGTTCTACTGCCACACTGATGGGCCAATCATAGGTTGTAATATATGTTAAGAAGATGCAATGTTAATTTAAAGGCTGCTGAATTCTCTTTTTCTTTCTTTTGAGGATTGCACAGAATTGTAGTAATCTGTTTTTTTGTGGAACAGGTATAGTTTGTATCACTTTGACTCGGAAAATACAGTGTGGTCCTTCAACACTGTAAAACATGGAAACATAGAAACATAGAATTTGACGGCAGATAAGGACCGCTTGGCCCACCCAGTCTGCCCATTTCCCTACCTACTGGATAAGCTGCAGATCCTAGTTAACCAGCAGCCTAATTCTTCCTACCCCCACCCCCCAGAATTGCCTTATGACTATCCCATGCATGCTTGAATTCCACCACTGATTTTGACTCCACAACCTCCTCCGGAAGGCCATTCCATGCATCCACAACCCTCTCTGTGAAAAAATACTTCCTTAAATTACCTCTGAGCCGCCCCCTCTATCTTCAAATTGTGCCCTCTTGTTCTTGCACACTCTTTTTTGAAAGATGCTACCTCTTGGACTTTGTTGATTCCTTGAGGTACTTGAAAGTTTCTATCATGTCCCCTCTCCCTCCTTTCCTCGAGGCTATACATATTAAGCTCCTTAAGTCTCTCTTCATATGTCCTCTGGTGCAGACCCTGCACCATTTTAGTTGCCCTCCTCTGGACAGCTTCCATCCTGTCTATGTCTTTGAGGAGATTGGGTCTCCAGAACTGCACACAGTACTCCAGATGGGGTCTGACCAGCTGTCTGTACAGAGGGATAATAACTTCCTGTTTTCTACTGGTGATGCCTCTCCCTATGCATCCCAGTATCCCCCAGCCCTCCTTGCTGCCTTCTCACATTGCTTGCCCACCTTTAGGTCATCTGATATGACTACCCCCAGGTCCCTTTCCATTTTTGTTGTTGTTAGTATCTCACCCCCATTGTGTACTCTTCCCCTGGGTTTTTGTTTCCCAGGTGCATTACCTTGCACTTCTTAGCATTGAATCTTAGCTGCCATACATTTGACCATTCCTCTAACCTTGCCAAGTCCCTTCTCATCCTTTCCACCCCACCCTGTGCATCAACTCTGTTGCAGATCTTAGTGTCATCTGCAAAGAGACATACTTTTCCTTCCAGTCCTTCTGCAATGTCGCTTATAAAGACATTGAAGAGGACCGGTCCTAATACTGAACCCTGCGTACCCCATTAGTAACCCTCCTTTCTTCTGGTGGACTCCATTTACTATTACTCTCTGTGTCCTATTCTCCAGCCAATTCTTTACCCAGGCTGTCATCTTGGGACCCACTCCCAGGCTGGCTAACTTATATACTAATCTTTTGTGTGGACTGTGTCAAATGCCTTGCTAAAGTCTAGGTAGGCCATGTCCACAGCCCCTCCCTGATCTACTACTTTGGTCACCCAGTCAAAGAAATCTATCAGATTCGTCTGGCATGATCTTCCGCTGCTGAATCCATGCTGCCTAGGGTCCTGTGCCCTCTAGCCTCTAGATACTCGACAATTCTTTCCTTTAGAAGTGATTCCATCATTTTCCTATCACTGAGGTTAAACTAACAGGTCTATAGTTTCCTGCTTCTGCCTTGCTCCCACTTTTGTGAAGGGGAATCACATCTGCCCTCCTCCAGTCCTCGGGTACCACCCCATCCTCCCATGATTTGTTAAAGAGGGTAGTCAGTGGTGTCACTAGTTCTACCCTTAGTTCTTTAGAATTCTGGGATGAATCCCATCAGGCCCCATTGCTTTGTCCACCTTTCAGTTTTAAGAGTTCTTCAGAACCCTTTTCTTCTATAAATGGGCTGGTATCAACTTCTGTATCCAGAGTGTTACTACTGTTTGTTTTATGTACCTCCCTCTTCCTTTGTAAATACTGAGCAAAAATATTTGTTTAGTATCTCTGCCTTTTCACATTCTCCCTCTGCCCACCCTCCTCCCTCCCTTTATTAGGCCTCACTATCCTCCCTTGGTCTTCCTTTGCTCCCTGATGTACCTATAAAGGTTTTATCCCCCTTCTTAACTGGAGTTGGCTATCTTTCCTCAGTTTGGGCCTTTGCTGTTCTGACTGCCTTCCCAGCCTCCTTTGCTTTTAACTGATACAGTTCTCTGTCCTGCTCCTGCTTGCATTCCTTGTACTTCCTGAATGCTTTCTTTTCTCTTGAACCTTCACTGCCACTTCCTTTGAGAACCATAGTGGTTTCTTACATTGTCTTGTTTTGTTTATTTGCTTCACACAAAGCCTCGTTACCTCTGTGATGGCAGTTTTATTATTCCCCATTGTTCTTCCACCCTCCTTCCCGCCTATTTGCTAGTGCATTCCTTAGGCACTCACCCATTTTGGCAAAGTCAGCCTCCTAAAGTCCAGTACTTTTGTCTTTGTAAGCCGACCCTATTGCTGTGTTTATTGTGAACCATACTGTTCGATGGTCGCTAGTTCCCAGATGGCTACCCACTTTCTACATCTGTGATCCTCTCTCCATCTCCATTTGAGAGTATCAAGTCTAATATTGCTCCTCTCGAGTGGGCTCCAGTACTAGTTGTCTCAAGGCATGCCCCTGTAGGGCATCTAGAATAACTGCACTTTTGAAGTGGCAGCTGCAACTGCACTCCAGTTAACATCTGGCATATTCAGATCACCCATCAGCAATATCTCCCCTTTTCTGCCATTCTAAGTATACTTTCTATCATTTCTTGTCCATTTCCTCCCTGAGAAGGGGTCTGTATACAACCCTGTGCGGATTGTGGTGCCATTGCCTGTCTCCAAATTTACCCACAATGCTTCTTCTCCTCCTGATTACCCTTTTGTTCTGTTGCTTTTATTCCTTCCTTATGTAAAGAACTACTCCTCCCCTCTTTTACCCTCCCTGTCCCTCCTGTAGATAGTGTATCCTGGTATGTTTACGTCCCAGTCATGGTTTTGTGTGTACCATGTTTCTGTGACTGCCACGATATCCAGATGTTCCTCCTCCATCAAGGCCACTAATTCAGGAAGCTTGTTACCGAGACTACGGGCATTGGTACTCATTGCTCTCCATTTTTTGATGGCCTTACCTTCTGTTGCAGCATCCCCACTGACCGCTCTACCTTGGTCTTTTTCTCATTTAGTACCCTGTTTTGTCAGGGAGGCTAGGGATTTTTCTGCTGCTTGTCAGTGCCTCCCCATTGACTAGTTTAAAAGCTTGCCAATGAAGCATTTAAACTGGATTGCTCAAAGACTTGTTCCTTCCTGGACAGATGCAGACCATCCTGCCAGTATAGGGCTGGTGTCCCTCCAGGTGGAACCCCAGTCCCAATGAAGCTAAACCCCTGTGCTCCGCTACCATTTTTCAACCATTCATTAAACTGCATGGTGCCAATTACCCTCACCTCCCCATGCCTTTGACAGGCAGCACCTCTGAGAAGGATACTGTGTGTGCTACTTGTCTTAGGCCCTCCCCAACTCTGCAATGTCCTCCTGCACTGCTCTAACCTCATGATGAGCCAAGTCATTTGTCCCTAGGTGGACAATACGTCCAGCTGAGAATCCCTTGCAGCTGTTGTTGTGATCCTGAGGATGCGCCTCCTGTCCCTCCAAGCCATGGCACCAGGCAGGCACCTTATTTCAGATTTCCCAGCTCCTCCCAGTTCTATCCCCTAATACTGAGTCCCCACCAGGAGCTGCTTCCTTTCCTTGTGGTGTCCTCTGCCTCCTTCCTGTGGGCCTCCCTTGTGACAGTGGTCCTCAGCCTCCTTAGTCTCCTCTGTGGGTGTATCTATAGGGAGCTATGCTCCCCAGAATAGGCATGGATTGTGGTGTGTAACATCTGACTGGGTGTGCCTCTGTTTCACCATCCTCATCCTCCCTGAGCCCACTGTGGTCCAACTGCTGTGCTTTCTTTGCAACCTCTGAGGTAGTGGTGGTGGTTCTGTGTTCCCTGGATGGGGGGTTCCCTCCTACTGTCCATTGTGGCCTGGGGAAGGTCCCTTACTACTGTCCAGTGTGGCCTGGAAGACGGACAACTTCTCCTCAGGGCAGACAGTTGTCTGCAAATAGGGCAGCATCTCAGCCTCCAGAAAGACTCCCGAAGACTGCTGCCCCACAGCCATTACATTGCACTACCCCACATTTTTTTTTTTTTTTGTGTGTGATTGGTTTGTAATGTAGAAATATATATTTATATTATACAATGTTTATGCTAATATTGTCAGTGCAGTGTGCTAGAGAGGATATGACAGTGACATGCACCTTGCACTTTGAGGAAATGATGTCAGAACCCCAGGTATAAAGGAACTATTTCCAGGGTGGGTGGGGTGAGGGTGGAAAGGGTTGGGCCTAAACTGTGCCCTCATAAAACAATCAGCTAGAAGCTTTGACCCACTGTTGCAATGAGTGCCTTCCTGTCAGGAAGATGCCCTACACAACAATTTGATAGAGAAATACCCTGCTAATCAATCAGAGAAAAATCCACACATCCAAGTCAGACACAGGTAAACCTTCCCAGCCCCAAAACAGGCCTGGTGGTTTGTGCTCTGAGAGCTGTTCACCCCAAAATAAGTCAGCTGTGCTTTAAACTCTTCCTGCACTGAAAATCTTAAGAATTGTAACAAACAAATGTAAACCTTAATCCACCACCCTCTGTTGCTTGAAAGACCGTCTTTTCCTGTTTCACACTGCAGGTTTTTCTGTGACCACTCCTTAACCCCAGTAACTCTGTTTAAAAAGAGTTTAACTATCACAAACTCCTACGCACCAGTAAATTGTTTAAAAATAGTTTCAGTTCCAAAAGCCTAGTAGTCAATCCAGCTACCCCCAAGGGACAACCAGAATGAAGTATTCAAACACTTATGAGGTTACTTCCAAGATAAGCAGAGTTTGCAAGTTTCTTTTCAACTCCTCAGCCACCTGAAATTTAAAATAGTTTAACTGTCAGCAAATCCTAGTAGACAATCTAGCTACCTCCAAGGATCTACCCAAATGCAGTATTTAAATCCTTCTCAGTTACTAACAAGATAAACAGAGTTTACAAGCCCTTCTTGGTTAAACCCTAAATAAATATGTGAATAAAAAGCAATTACCACTGGTAGTTAGTTTCACCTCCCACAGAATTAAGCAAAAGTGCACGTTTGTTGCAGATATCAAGTGCAATATAGAATTTCTCACACAGCTCGCAGTTGAAGAAAGCAGTATCCAGTAAAGCAGTAAAGGTAAACAAAGTTGGGAGAGCCAGGTCCATACACCAGGAAGTGCTCATAAACATCAAAGGAACATTATGCATGGACAATAAAGGATCTCACTCACCAAGGTTTTTTATAAAACCAATGTACTTTAACTTCTCCTAGACTTTCAGACCCATAACCATTGTGACCACTGCTATGCTTCAACATTTTGCAAAATTACATCATTTGCTTTTTCAAGAAAACGGTCTAAAAATGAATTAAGCAGTTTAAAAATTAGTTGATTTTACTTTTCGCCATATACATATATGAATTAATAGATTGCATGAGATGGGTCAGTCCTCTTGTTTTAAACTAATGAACTTCATGCAAATGGCAACTGCTTAAAATTCATACTTAGTCACATGAGTCTAGTAGACATTTCCTTTCTTTCAAACTTGAATGCCAGTCAACATCTTGTGGTAGTAGCAGATTTGGAGGTGCAGTCACTGTGGGCGAATGCAGGGCACGCATCAGTAGGTGCATCCCTCATGCTCCAATAAGCCAGCATGCAGGCACTGACACCAGCAGTAGGTAAAGTGGCCACCACATCTAACAGAAGTGCCGTTGCAATGAGAGGCGAGCTCATCATGCAGCGGCACAATAACATGCCTCCCTACATGCCTTTACTGGTGAAGTTTTTCACCAAACATGGTGGTACTGACTGCTGCTGCAGACTTCAGGGGTGACCAATCCCCTGGTTGGAATGCCCTGACCCACTTCATTTGCCGATGGAGGAGCCCACTCCCCATCGGCATAATGCCCTCCTCCCAACTATGTGCCAAGAGATGCCCAATCCCCCTTGGCATCATGTGCCCCCACAACAATCTTTCTTTGCCGGTAGGGGGCCCAATCCCCAACAGCTTCAGTCTCCCATTTCCACTTCAATATGCCAATGGGGGAGCCCACTCACTGTCAGCATAATGCCCCCCCCATTTGTTGTGTGCCAAGAGGGATGCCCAATTCCCTCAGCTCTTCCCCCCCCTTTGGTATGTGCTGATGGGGGTGCCCAATCCCCCATCAGCTACAGTCCCTCCAACACACTTGGGTGGCATGCTTGGAGTCCATCCCTTCATGCTATATTTCCCTGTGGAAAAAAAAAGTCCCTCGTTGTTCTTTGTTTTTTGTATACTTGTAAAGCAGAAAACGGTCCCTCGTGGTCTTTCCTGCCCCTCCCCAACCCCGCCCACCCTCTGCGTACCCTGCCTCCACACACACCCCACCCCATACTTACTCTCTGGAGTCTGACGGGATGATCTTCAGTGGACTGGGAACACGTCTGTACTCTTCAAAGCCGACCACGAATTGAAGAAATGCCAGAAAGCTGTACAATGGCATAAATAGGGTTTTTTCAACTTTGGTGCATATCTCGGGCATTTTGGGGAATTTTGGCACCAACTTTTCAACATGGGGTTATTGGGACACCTCCTCATGAATTCAGTCACTGTCATGGCAATATTCAGTACCCAAAGGTGATTTTGAGGTCACTGCATGGAATCACCTTTTGGGACATATTAACAAAATGACAGTGTCACTGTTCATGAGGTGGGCTCTCAAAAAGCCTATGTTGCAAATTTGGTGAAAAAAATCCAAAAAATGACTGCTTTATGAGAGTGCATTGTGCAGTTTCCATGTACGCTCATAGCGTCCTGAATTTATAATATTTTCACACAGATTTTCAACATTGCCATTTTTCCACACCTGCTTATGAACAGTACATCTGTCATTTTACATATCCTGGACGAAAAGTGTTTTCGCACTTCTGGCACAGAATAGCACGGTCACCGTGGGAAATCAGTTTTAGGGACAGATTAAGAAAATGACAGTGATACTGTTCATGAGCAGAGGTCCTAAATGCCTATGTTGAAAATTTGGTGACAGAAGTCCATAAAATGACTGTTACAAGCATGTATTGCACAGTTTCCACACACCTTTGTAACTTCACAAATTTGCAATATTTTCATGCCAGATTTTCGACACTGGCATATTTTCACACCTCCTTATGAACAGTACAGCTGTAATTTTTCACATCCTGCCCAAAATGTGTTTTCGCACCTGTGGCGTACAATGGCGTTGTCGCTGTGGGAAATCAACTTTTGGGACAGATTAACAAAATCACAGTGCCACTGTTCATGAGGGGAGGTCCCAAAATGTCTATGTTGAAAATGTGGTTAAAAAATCCCCAAAATAATTGGGTTACAAATGTGCATTGTGCAGTTTCTATGCATGCTCATGACTTCACCAATTTTTCATATTTTCACTCCAGATTTTCAACTTTGCCATTTTTGTGCACCTCCTCAAGAACAATACAGTTGTCATTTTTCACATCCTGCCCAAAATGTGTTTCCATACCTGTGGTGCCAAATGGTGCAGTCACTGTGCAAAATCACCTTTCAGCTAACAAACTGATAGTGCCACTCTTCATGAGGTGGGGTCACAAAAAGCCCATGTTGATAGTTTGGAGTGAAAATACCAACACATGCCTACGGCATTAGGGTTTCCAACTGTAACACCCCACCCTGTAGAGATTGACAGGTGTCAGGGGTGTGACTTGGGATCATCAGCTGTAATGCTCACTCCATTCCACCCCCACCCCAGCCTGCAGCCAGTGACAGGCATCGAGGTGTGCCTTGGAGTGCTTGGCCCCAAAGTTCACTCCATTCTCCTATACTGCACCCACCTCAGCATATTTATTGAGGTATTCAGAAAGACATTTGAGTCACAGACTCATTTACAAAGGTTCCACATCAAACATATAGAGGAACAGGGATAACATTGACAGAGTTTCAGGCCATTATATTACATCATAGTGCAGGAAACATGCATGGTACAGAGAGTGACTTGAAGACAGGGATGACATGGAAAAACAGGAGTTAAAGCTCAGCCACAGAAGGGGCAGTGAGGCTGTTTGTCAGGGCAGAAAGTTTGGCAGCGATCATCGAGAGGCTGGTGGCAACAGGATGGGGCAGTCACAGCGGTTTCTGGTCAGGAGATGATTTCTTAGGGCAGATTTGAAAGGGCCTGTTCTTGTTTTGTCGGTGATTAGACTAGGGAGTGCATTTGTCCAGGAGGGGGCTTTGTAGCTGAAAGTTCTTTGATATTGGGAAGTCTGGCAGCTGGGTACCCATAGAACTGGTCTGGTTGAGTTATGGGTGGTTCTGGCAGGAGCAGCATGGAAAATAATTTTGTTTAGGGCTGGGGGGTGAGGCCCAGGGTAATCTTTTTGGTCATAAGGCAGATGTGGTACTTGATTCTATTGTCTAAGTTAAGCCAGTTAGTGGTACTGTCGAGGTCACAGGTGTGGGTGAGGAGGTCACATCCAAGGATGAGACGACAGGCCTTGTTTAGAACAAGTCGGAGCCTGTCGAGGGCCAAGGTGTTGGCTGCACTGTAGATGAGAATGCCATAGTCCAGGAAGGAGAGCACAGAGGAGTTAATGCTAAGACGCAGTGCCTCAGGGGTGAGGCAGTGCTTGTACCTGTAAAGTATGCCTAGTCTAGAGTTAAGAGCAGTGGATAGTAGGTGGATATGCTGAGAAAAATTGAGCGCCGGGTCTAACGTGACACCTAGGTATTTAAAGGTGTCCACTTGTTCGAAGGGGGTTTGATTAATGGTTACAAATTGGGGACAGAGGCTTTTAAGGGGGTTTTGTGGGTGGGCAAAAATCATGACTTTAGTCTTGCTATAGTTGATGGTAAGGCGCTGAGTGGTGAGCCAGTGTTCAGATTCACGGAGAGCGTGTTGGAGTGTTTGGTGCAATTTGAGGGGGTTTGGATCAGAAGCGAACAGGACTGTATCATCTGCATAGAGTAGCAGTCTACCGGGGCAGGCCACCGGGAGGGTGTTAAGGTAGAGACAGAAAAGGAGAGGGCCAAGAATGGATCTCTGTGGGACAACGGAGTGGATAGGGAGGCTGGGGGACAGGACAGTGCCTATCTTAACTAGTTGAGGTCTGTCACATAGATAGCTATTGAACCAGTTCGAGGCATCTTTAGAGAGACTACTGGAGGAAAGAGTGTTCCTTAAGAGGGCATGGTTGACTTCCAGGAGGGTGAGGCAGAGAAGTCTGAGATCTAGGGAATCATTACTGGGGGGAGTGTGGTTAAGGGCTTTGGAAAGGTAGGATTTGGCTGTCTTGGGAGTAAGGATATGTAAGTGGAAAGGTGGGGTGTGGGGTGGTGGTGGGGGTGCCTGAGCAGGAGGTGGATCGAAGAATTTGGGGGGGAGGATATGGCTGAAATCCAAGAAAGTTTAGGGCTGAGGCTATGCTGGGGGTATCCGAGCTGAGGTGTCCATTAATTAATATTTGGTCGGGGGAAGATTAGTAGGCTTGCCGCAAAGTTCCTTAATATTATTCCAAAATCTTTAGCCGGTACCCCAGGTGGAGGTGAGAGCAGCTTTATAGTAGTCTGCTTTGGTGGAGCGAGTGGCCCAAGTGCACTTGTTTTGGGTCATTCTGTAGCTTAGCCTGTACTCAGGCCATTGGGTTTCATTTGCTCGGCACCAGAGGGCATCCTGGTGCCGAAAGGAGGCCCAGGAGGTGGTCCAAGAAGCAGGGGGAATGAGTTCTCTTGGACATGCTCTTGATTAGGGGGGTGAACTTATCACAGGCAGCATTGAACGTGGTGGTAAATAGTTCAAGCGCCTGATCTGGGTCAAGGGTGTTCATTAGGGGAGATCAGTCCCAGTCTTTGAGATAGGCCTTGAGCTGGGCTAGTTTCCCTGGCCCCAATTTGCACTGATAGGTAATTTTAGGGGGAGTTTTGGGGGAAATGCAGGACCAGGAGAAAAATACCGGGGAGTGGTCACTTTGTGCATCCGGGAGGACCACGGGGCTGGATATTTTGTGGGGACGGTTTGTAAAGCCAAGATCTAGGAGGGAGGATGTCCCTGTTTGAGGGTTTTCCGGGTGGGGTCAGTGACTACTTGAGTGAGATCCAGGGCTGCAGCCTTATTAATGAATGGAGCAGCTGTCTTGGCCAGTCAATTTATGTTGAAATCTCCCATTATTAGTTTTCCATACTGCGTGGGGAAGGTGGAGAGCTGGGACAGGATAGAAACATAGAAACATAGAAACATATGCTGTGTCCTCTTGTCCTGCTATTTTTCTTATATTTAAAAATGTTCGACTCTTTCACCTTGTTAATGCCCTTAAGGTGTTTTAATGCCTCGATCATAACACCTCTCTCCCTCCTTTGCTCAAGGGTATACATATTGAGCTCCGTTAATCTGTCCTCATATGTCTTCTGATGCAGTCCCTGCACCATTTTGGTTGCCCTTCTCTGGACTGCCTCAATTTGGTTAATGTCCTTGTGATGGTGTGGCCTCCAATACTGCACGCAGTACTCCAGATGGGGCCTAACCAGTGTCTTGTAAAGAAGGATTATTACCTCACTTTTATGACTTGTGATACCCCTACTAATACACCCTAACACCCCCCTAGCCTTACCTACTGCTTTAGAGGTCAGCTTGGATGATTTCAGGTCATCAGTGATGATGATACCCAAGTCTCTTTCTTCCTTTGTGACTGCTAGCAACTCCCCTCCCAGTCTATAGGTGGCTGCAGGGTTACTCTTCCCTATGTGCATGATCTTGCACTTCTTTGCATTAAATCCCAGTTGCCACTCTTCTGACCATTTTGCTAGTTTATCCAGATCTCTTCTCATTCTGCCCACCCCATCTGGATCATCTACTCTGTTGCAGATCTTGGTGTCATCTGCAAACAGACAAGCTTTACCCTCTAGTCCATCTGAGAGGTCACTAATGAAGATGTTGAAGAGGACTGGCCCCAGGACTGATCCCTGAGGTACCCCACTTGTGACTTGCATCTCTTCTGACTGTATACCATTTACCACCACTCTCTGTTTTCTACCTGTCAACCAGTTTGCCACCCAGTTGACCAACTTCTGATCCACTGCGAGCCTACCCAGCTTATTTATCAATCTTCTATGTGGAACAGTGTCAAAAGCTTTGCTGAAGTCAAGGTAGGTGACATCAACTGCTCCCCCTTGGTCCACCACTCTGGTTACCCAGTCAAAGAAATCTATGAGATTAGTTTGACAGGACCTTTCTTTTGTAAACCCATGATGTCTTGGATCCTGTGCCCCTATGGATTCCAGGTGTTGCACTATCCTTTCCTTAAGGAGTGCCTCCATAATCTTGCCCACTACTGAGGTAAGACTTACTGGTCTGTAGTTCCCTGCCTCCTCCCTGCTACCAATCTTGTGGAGCGGGATCGCATGAGCCCTTCTCCTGTCTTCTGGGACCTCTTCTGTGCTCAGAGACTCACTAAACAGTTCTGCTAATGGCTCTGCTAGTTCCACCTTTAGCTCCTTAAGTATCCTGGGATGTATGCCATCAGGTCCCATTGTCTTATCCACCCTGAGCTTAGCAAGCTCTTGTAGGACCCTTTCTTTTGTGAAGGGAGTAGTGCTCACCTCCCTCCCTCCTGTGTCCATGGTGCTGAGCTGTGGGCCCTGCCCTACCTTCTCTTCAGTAAATACTGAGCAAAAGTATCTATTTAGGATATATGCTTTTACATGGTCCTCCTCCTCACATGCTCTCTTTTCTCCATTAAGCTTAGCAATACCCCTCTGGACTTTCTCCTTTCACTAATGTATCTATAGAAAGTCTTGTCACCTTCTCTTTACTGTTCGTGCTAGTGTTTCCTCAGTTTGGGACTTTGCCTGCCTTACTGCCTTCCCTGCTTCCCTTAGGCAGTTTGGTATGCCTCCCTATCTTCATCCCGCTGTGTTCCTTATATTTCCTGAAGGCCAGCCTTTTGGCTCTGACCTTTTCTGCTACTGTATTTGAGAACCAAAGTGGTTTCCTTCTTCTTTTGCACTTCCTTTTCTGTCTAACACAATGGGATGTTGCTTCAAGTATTGCATCCTTAATGCTTGCCCACTTTGCCTGTACCCCCTCACCTGTGTTTCTTTTTGTCAGGGCTAGCTTAACTCTGTTGGCCATCAATCTTATCAAAGTCAGCTCCTCTGAAGTCCCATATTTTTGCCTTGGAATGGGATGATTTAGATGTAGTAGCCAAATTGAACCATACCATGTGATGGTCACTGGCCCCCAGGTGACCTTCTACCTGGAGATCTGTGATCCCTTCCCTGTTAGTCAGTACTAGATCTAGGATAGCCCTGTCTCTTGTGGGTTGCTGTACCAGTTGTTTGAGGCCCTCCCCCTGCAGGGAATCCACTATGTGTCTAGTTCTGGCAGATGTTCCTGCTGGTATTGACCAATCTGTATCCGGCATGTTGAAGTCTCCCATTATCAGAACCTCCCTTTAGCTGTCATGTTTTGTATATCTTCTAACAGTAATGTGTCTATGTCCTACCCTGGTCTGGGGGCCTGTAGACAACCCCAGTTCTTATGGCTGTCCCATTTCCTGTTTCCAGGGTGACCCACAGTTCTTCTGGCTCCTTATGTGTATTCTGAATTTCTGTATCTTTGATATTTTCATTGACATACAGGGCCACTCCTCCCCCCCTTTTTATACCTCGGTCTCTTCTGAACAATACATAGCCAGGTACTGAAGTCTCCCAAGTGTGGTTACTGGTAAACCATGTCTCACTAATTGCTACTATGTCCAGTTTAGCCTCTGACATTATTGCCTGCAGGTCTGAAATCTTATTTCCCAGGCTGTGAGCATTTGTGTACATGATTTTCCATTGGCCAGATTTTGGTGTGTTAGTTGTTGGGTGAGGTTTGGCATTAGCCCTGTGCGTCGTATGGGGAGACAAACCTTTTTCTTACCTGGTGATGCAAATGAACTGCAAACATGCTGAATCCCTGTTTGACCACTAGCTGAGGGGAGTGTTCTTCCCATTCGACGATAGGTGCTGCACCCTCCCCATTTGCTAGTTTAAATATTCTGCAAAGACGTCCAACTTCTGCCCCAATGCACTTACTCCCTCCTTAGTCAGATGCAGTCCATCAAATTTAAGAACTTTCGCTCCCAGAACTGTTGCCAGTTCCTACAAATCTGTGTCCTTTTCCTGGCACCAGCCCTTGAGCCATGTGTTTAGCTCCCTATCTCCCTTCTCTGACCTTCCATCCATCTGCCCCTCTCCCAGACTGGCAGGATCTCAGAAGGAGATGCCAGATGAAATGGATGATAGTTTGTCACCCAGCCTGGTCAGGTGTTCCTTGGTCTCACAACTGACCGGCTGGTGAGATCATAGTCCCTATGTGTACTAGGACATCAATGTTTTCTCCTGCTTTGTGAACAAATTTTAGCAATGCGGTCAGTGTATCTCCATGCTGATGTACCTGGGAGACATCTGACCATTACCCCTGGCTGGAGATGGGTATCAACTCCCTGAATCATGGAGTCTCTTATGATCAGAAGTTTTTTGGATTTCCTTTTTGCTTTTTTTGTTTTGGTTCCTGATTTGGGTGAGTTTTGTTGTGCTAGCTCCTGTGCCGCAGTGTCCTGCTCTGCAGTGTCTTCTGCCTCTTTGTTTGATTTCAGAGATAGAGGCAGATACCTGTTTGTAGTGTTCATATGTTTTTTGGAGGTAATATGTTGGAGAGCAGAGAGTGTTGGGGCACCCGATTTGCCCCTCCTAACCAGGTCCTCTGTGGATACCCCATGTGGATGTCTTGGAAGGCAAGCTTCTGGTGCCTGGGAAGGATGTAGGCAGTAGTGATTAGGAGCAGGGAGGTAAACTTGCCTAGGGTTATTTTAACGGTGAGGGCCTGGGCCCCTGGAGTGAGATGTGGCAGGGGAAGTATTTGGCCAGATAGCGTGTCTTTTAGGTATAGAGCGCAACTGCCCCCTCGCTTTCCTAGTCTATCAGACTGAAAGAGGAGGTAACCAGGGAGATTTACCACTGAGTCAGGGACATTGGGGAAGAGCCAGGTTTCACTCAGGGCTATGATGTCTGGGTGGTGTTGGAGTACCCAGCCTTGGAAGGAGTCCCATTTTTTTTTGTAGGCTGCAGATGTTGAGAGATGCAATGCAGAGCACATGGGCTGCTTGAGGGCGGGGTAGTGGAGCATTTTGAGGGCCTGGGTTGGGGTGGACATTGAACATGAGGAGGAGGAGGAGGAGGAGGAGGAGGATGAGTGACCTGAGATGCTTGTTATTAGATCAGGTGCTTAGCCAAATGCAGGTCCTCTGTGGATACCCCATGGTAGGTATCAGAAGTTTTAGGGTAAGGGGGGAAGATAGGAGGAGGAAGTGGGCAAGGGGGGTAAGCACAGAGGGTGGGGGCCAGCAGGGGCAGGGAAGAGAAAGAGGGTCTCCATAGGGTGCCTTTCCTAGGGAGAAGTACTCTGTGGGAGAAGGTGAAAAGTTTAGTATTGATATTATGGTGCAACTGGGTGGTGGCATGGGCTTGTAGGTAGACTCTCAGGGTGGGGGAGCCATGGGGAGAGTTACCATTAACCAGGGGCACAGTGGTCTTAGTAGTGTTCCATTGAGTATGATAGGTGGAAGGAGGGTGGGGCAGTAATGTGAGAGTAATAAGGGTGAGCAGAAGCATTTTTGTGTGCTTAATGATGCAGCAATGTAAGGTAAGAGCAAGGGGAGGGAGAGGATGCCTAGTGGTGGACCGGTATAGGCTGCAGATGGGAAAGCTGGCTGATAGGTTAAAACACCAAAAGGGGATGTTTTCCTTCACTATATAACTGAGAGTCCATCAAGGGTGGTGGTGGGGGCAGTGGGGAGCCGACGCTCTGTGTCGGTGGGGTCAACACACAGAGTTCTTTCTGTGCTCTGCTTTAACAGGATAACAATACAGAAAGGTGCCAATGCAGAGCTACAGGATCCTAGGAGGAACAACGTGGCAAGCAGCATCTACCTGTGTGAGTCAGAGGCTGTGCTTCGTTTGGGGGGAAGGCTGCACTTTCCTGCAGACCTTCATGACCTCCGGCGACCTCTCAGGCTACCAAACTGTGTGAGTCGGCGGCTGTGCTTCATTCGGAGGGGGGCTGCACTTCCCACAGACCCTCATGACCTTCGGTGACCTCTCAGGCTACCAAACTGTGGACATAGAAAGAAGGGGACGGTGAGACTCAACATGTAGGGTGAGTACCTGGGGGGGAAGGTAAGGCTCCTGTGACACAGGGGATTAGCAAGGCTGCGTAGTGCATCCCAGCTAGCTGACACAGAGCAAAAACAATGTGGCAAAGGCATAAATTGCAGTGAAAAGTAAAAAACTAATGCACTCAAATATTGCACTGGATGATTAAAGTAACCAGGCTAAGTAAGTTTGGCATAGGCAGAAACTGCTGGGTAAATTAAAGAACAAAAGAAAAAGCAAATACAATCGATGATTAAGGTAACAGTCTAGGTATGCCAGCAAAGGTTAAAATGGAGTCGGAAACAGTAAAGAATATAAGCAATTAAGGTAACAGTCTAAGTGTGCTAACAAGGGTTTAAAATGAAGTCAGAAACAGTAAAAAAAAACTCTTAAGGTAACAGTCTACGTGTGCCAGCAAGGGTTAAAATGGAGTCAGAAAAAACAGTATAATAAAAACTATCTCCACATATGTGGGGATTTAAAGTCTCAACACACAGAGTTCTTTCTGCGCTCCGCTTTAGCAGGATAACAATACAGAAAGGCGCCAATGCAGAGCTACAGGATCCTAGGAGGAACATCATGGCAAGCAGCGTCTACCTGTGTGAGTCGGCGGCTGTGCTTCATTTGGGGGGAGGGCTGCACTTCCCTCAGACCCTCACGACCTCCAGCGACCTCTTGGGCTACCAAACTGTGTGAGTCGGTGGCTGTGCTTCGTTCGGGGTGAGGGCTGCACTTCCCACAGACTCTCACAACCTCCGGTGACCTCTTGGGCTACCAAACTGTGTGAGTCAGTGGCTGTGCTTCATTCGGGGGGAGGGCTGCACGTCCGATGGACTCTCACGACCTCCGGCGACTTCTCGGGCTACCAAACTGTGGAGATGTATGGGGTAAGTATAAAGCCCAAAGACCCCAAAGAACACCACAACACTTGTCATTATCTTCAGGGTAGGGTGAGGTAAAATGGCATGAGCATTATAGCTGATGACACTAAGGCACACCCCAATGCCTGTCAGTCTCTGCAGGGTGGGGTGTGGAGTTGGCTTCAGTTCAGTACTTCACTGCCATTCCTATTATGGATCTCTAACTCCTGCATTACCAATGCCAATGCCAGTGAGACAACATTCGGCATTCACAAATGCTTATTTGTCTAAATATCTTCTTTGATATGTAAGGGATGGATCAAGAACAAATCCTAAATATTTTAATCTGTCAACTTGTTCAGTTTCCTTGTCTGTGAGAGCAGAGATAATGTGTGGGGACTGCAAAAGCCTGAGTTTTTGCTGACAGCCAAAATACAGTAATTTCTTTCTAGCAAATTCAGAAATGAGCCATTTCTCAGTAGCCATTTTAGGATGAAGTCAAAATCAGTATGTAAATGTTTATAACTTCAGTATCTGGGCCTCATCTATAATGCACAATGTCATCAGCAAGGGTAACAACATCTGTCTGTGAACCCTGAATATCTTTCAGAAGATCATTCAAGAAAATACTGAATAGAATGGGGCCCAGGACAGAATGCTGTGGAACATCCATAACTATATCAGCTAATGGGGAGACAGTAGAGTATAATAAGAAAAATGGTCATCTTCCCATTAAGTACAGTTTTGAAACCATCCCACAGCTGTTTTAGACAGGCCAAGAACCTAAGCTTTGAGAGCATGCAGCCATGGTGCACCAAATTAAAACACCTTTAATAAGTCCAGGAATAGGCCATTGCAACAAAAAGCATAGTCCCAAAAAAGGAGCACTGTAATTCTCCTTAAAGTCATATTGAAATGGCATTAGTGCATTGCAAGAATCTAACATTTTTTTTAATTGGTCAAAAACAATCTTCTCAAGGACTTCTGACAGTACAGCCTACAAAGAAAGTGGGTGATAGTTCCTGGACAAGGTAGGATTCCCAGATTTAAAAACTGGACTACAGATGCCTGCTTCCATAGCTGAGGGATCTCACCAACTATAGTGAAAAATTAAATTACACAGTCAAAGGGTAAGCCATCAAATCACTAACTAATGAAAATAATTGCAAGCCATTCCTAGATTTCAATTTAATTTTCCTAATCTAGTGTTTTACCCAGTCAACATTTCAAACTCAAATTTAGTATCAGAATTAATTTCAGAAGTACAGTTCTCATCTGAGGCAATATCTTCTACTGAAGGTGCCAAGATCTGCAACAGAATCAATGATCCAGATGGGGTGGGTAGAATGAGAAGAGATCTGGATAAACTAGTAAAATGGTTGGAAGAGTGGTAACTGGGGATTAATGCAAAGAAGTGCAAGATCATGCACGTAAGGAAGAGAAACCCTGAAGCCACCTATAGGCTGGGAAGGGAGTTGCTGGCAGTCACAAGGGAAGAAAGAAACTTGGGTGTCATCATCACCGATGACCTGAAATCATCCAAGCAGACCACTAAAGCAGTAGGTAAGGCTAGAGGGATGTTGGGGTGTATTAGTAGGGGTATCACAAGTCAGAAGAAGGAGGTAATAATCCCTCTTTGTAAGACACTGGTTAGGCTCCATCTGAGTACTGCTTGCAGTACTGGAGGCCACAGCTTCACAAGGACACTAACCAAATTGAGGCAGTGCAGAGAAGGGCAAACAAAATGGTTCGGGGACTGCATCAGAAAACATATGAGGACAGATTAACAGAGCTCAATATGTATACCCTAGAGCAAAGGAGAGAGAGGTGATATGATCGAAACATACAAACACTTTAAGGGCTTTAACAAGGTGAAAGAGTCTAACATGTTTCAGTATAAGAAAAAAAACAGGACAAGAGATTAGAGGGAGGCCGATTAGGGGGAAATATGAGGACGTTCTTTTTCACAGAAAGGGTGGTGGATGCATGGAACTGCCTACCTCAGGAAGTGGTGGATATGAATACAGTGCAGGGCTTCAAACAGGCATGGCATAGGCATAAGGGAGCAATACAGATGAGTATGAATAGATAGGCCATTGACAGAGCAAAGGCCGATGGCACTTTCATAAAGTATTTATTTCATTTTTGTTAACCGGGTAGGTACACTAGACAGCATAGCTGCCTATTTTCAGGTACGACCTGGGAGATTACAACAACGGGTACATAGACAATAGTAGATACAAGAAAACATCGTGGGAACAAGTAGAAGTCAGACATAGTACACTTATACAAAATTTTCAGCAATGACAGAAGAAATGGGCAGACTGGATGGGCCTTGCAGTCCTCATCTGCCGTCAGCTTCTATGTTTCTATGTTTCTAAGCTTGGCAGTGCAACAGAACACTCAATTAATGTCAGCGACAATTTTTTTTTTTTTAGCTACAATTCTAAGCTGGTCAGTAATATCAATGGTTTCTATTTTCACAATAAAAACTTTGTTGGCATCACCAGTTTTGCACACTCATTATTTTGTGAGCCCTCTGGCTCTGCTGTTTCTGGACATTTTTGGGCTGCAGCAACTTCCATTTTTTGTGTGTTCTGCTTCCTTGGTGTTTTCATATGTGAACTCCATTTTGGAAGTAATTAACTTCCCAAAAGAAAAACAGTTAAAAACTTTCAAAATGTTGGGAAAAGAAATGACTAACTTCACAAATGGAAAACAGAAAATTAAATGACTTCCACATTTAAGGACATGTAAGTAAAGTTAGTACATCTATATGCAAAGAAGTTGTTTTAGAACTGAATGGGGGCGCATGATTTGCCCACGCGTTTTATATATTTTAGAGTGTTTTTTGTTTAACATGAATCTTCACTCAGTGAGTGCTCAAGTGCTCTCATCAAGCTATTGTTATAGGATCTCTGCAAGGAGTGCAGAGGTGAGATTGCTCTTGAACAGTTACAACATTTTCACCTGGCACGTCACCATTACATTGGTAAGAGGAGGTGACTATGCTCGTAAACTATATTGAACCATTGTGATTTAGTGGTTAGATTGCAGGCTTGGGAGGCAGTATATCACAGGTTGAAACCAAAGTAGCCAAGTGCTCTGGGCTCAGTTTTCAAAGCCCTTAGAATGCCACAAGCTGCTGGTGCACTGATCATTTGGCGCATGGAACTTGCAGTATTCTCCCGGTGTCCCATCCAGATTTTCAGTCCCGAGGGTCAAATGCCACAAGTTAGACAAGGTTTTCCCTAGTCTAACTTGCCACATTTGGGGGACACTTTGTACGGGGCTTGCACTAAATATTTGGCACATGCTGCCATAAAGTGGGAAAACGGTCGCTACTGAGCCCGATTTACTAAAATCGGATGCTGCAGCATCAAAAGAGTTCGACGCAGCTGTGCCAAAGAATGAGGTTGATGCAGGACTTGATGCAAGCCCTGCATCAGACGTTGAAACTCGAGCATTCTGTGTGGTCTTGAACAAATTAACTAACCTCCCATATTCCTGTAGTACACACAGCTGAGGAAAAAGCAGGATCCCACTGAAAATTGGATGTTGCATCTCAGCCATCCTGTCCCACATAAATAAACTTTAAAGCTGTACTTTCAGTTTTGTTTTTTGGGTGATGATTGGAAGATAGGAATTAAATTTTCTGAGCTGGCTCGCAATCAGCTGCTGTCACAGGAAGTAGGGGGTAGGTACATTGTCATTAGCAACAAGCAATGCATGATCAATTAGTGAGGATGTGGTAGCATTACATAACATCTTAGTAACAGCCATAATATGTTTTTGACATTTGCTACAGCGATTCACTACTGGGGTCTTCCGTGGGGTTCTCAACGCTAATGCTCACCCCATTATCATGCAAAACATAGAAACACGGACATTGGGAAAAATATAGTCTTCCCTGCCTGATGAAGAAACAACACATCTTATCTGACCTTGTTGGCTGAGGGAATGGGGTTTCCAAATAGTTCTGAAGTCTTTAGAAAGTTTATTTTTAAAACCATTTAAAGTATTCCCCTTGACAATGAAATGGTAAAATGCATAGGGCCCCATATTCAGCGCTGGACACAATTTCAGCGCAGCCATTTGTGCTGTGCTTGTGATAGTGCATGACTGGCTCTGAGCAATATTCAGATGGACAACACTCACTAATGGAGTGGCACTCACTGACTGAATATTGGGCCATGCTGGCACAATGCTTAGTGGGTCTGCACTGTGCTGACATGGACCAGGGCTGCATCTGGCCCACAGGAGACAGCACTGCTTGAAATGGGATAAGCACCTGTGAATCATGTGAATCATATTCAGACTGAGCATGCAAATGAAGCAATTGGGCATGGGGTGATAAGGGGCCATCTGCATGCCCATTATGGGCTCATTTGCATGTGGTACAGTAGCCCCTTAGGACCCATCCTGCCATTATAGAGGAATCCCTACTGGTGTAGTGGTTCCCCCACCCCCATGAACACTCATCTCACTGTTAGAGAGGAATCACTGGTAGTGTACTGGTACCCCCACCACTTGATTGCCCATCCTGCCCTTGTAGAGGAAACCCTGATGGTGTTGTGGTCCCCCACTTCTGGACACCCAATCTGTCATTATAGACTCAGAAAAATATTATTGTTGCCGTATTGGTCCTCATAAAAAAAGATCCAGAAAAAAATATGATTTGATACCTTTTTTTGAACCAACATAGATGTTACGAAAAGAAAACAGGTGCTTAACTTAAGCTTTCAGACTACATACAGTCCTTCATCAGAAACTAATGCTAGTTGTTTTTGAAGAATACATTCTACTAAAGACCAGATCATACATAACAAAACAGACAAAAAGGCTGTAAAACAATCCCATTGGCCTAAAAATTGCATGTAACAGTCAACTTAAAACCATTTATAGAACACGGGCTGACCGCTATCAAGGAAAGGCATTTCAAGATTAAATGTCACAGAACAGATACCTCCCTTCTAAAAAGAACTCATAAAACATACTTGAGGTTCATTTCAAACTGTGCATGCGTGTGTTTCTGTATACATAAGGAATTGAATCCCACTGGCCTAAACTTGCATTTAAAAATCAACCTAAAAAAAGGATAAGGAAAACAGGTAGAGTCCCATCTGCAACTTTGACCTTGAAATGTTTTCCTTTGGATGGGACTTTGCTCATTTTCCTTATCCTTTTTTTAGGCTGATTTTTAAATGTAAGTTTAGGGATATAGAGTCAAAAACTGAAAGAAAAAAAAAAAAAAAAAAGAAAAGAAATTCTCTAGCAAGTCCACTGCTGATTTCTTGGATTCTTCTTGTCATATTTTCCTCCACTGCATTTTTTTTCTTTCTTTGAATGCCTGTAGGATTAACTGAAAAACCGAAGGAGATAAATGCTACACTGAGCGTAATAAAATGTAATCTCGCTAAAAAAAATGAAACCCCCTTGGTTCTTAGGCAATAATGGCATACCTTTAGTTGAAGCATGATATGAGCATACCAGCAGATACAATGGCATTCCAGTTTTCTCCATAGTGATTTCTCTTCATGTCTCTTGGCTCTTCACAATAAGGAGAATGCCAAGATCAGACGACATCTAATCATTCCAACTTTCTCTCTCAGAGAAATGGGCATTTCAGCATTTCAGCCCATATGGTGCACCCATTCTCCCAATATGCACTAAGTTGAAGGCTTTGAATTTTAACCGGAGAGTAGTCCATCAACTTGGGAACACTTGAGTGCACTATCACTGGACCCCCAATATCAATTCCTCCTGGTTCAAAACTCACACCGCCGACAGCACACCTCCCAAGCAAGTCTGGAGAGTACAAAAGAAATTCACAATTACAAGCCAGAAACTGCTGTGACATAAGTTTTATTCATCAGATTGGGAATGGTGAGGAGATAAAAGTTTTAAACAAAACATTACCGGATGCCAATATAGCCTGGAACAGCGAGGAATGGAGCAGTACCATAGCCATCTTGCTGCTCCACCCCTCTTCGCTATTAGACAAAATCCTGCCCTTACAGAGGAATCCACGGTGGTGTTGTGGTCCCCCCCACTCTCAAACTATTCACCAACTCCCCCTACCCACCCATCCACTGAGGACCCCTATCTCACACTCCCCCCCTTACCCCATCACCATTCTCTGGTAAATCAGTGGCCAGCTCAGCCTCCACTCACCCTCCTCAGCTGTCCACCATCCGACAGTCACAGAATGATTAGTATGTAATCATATTTTGTGACTGTCAGAGGGTAACCAGCTGAGAAGGTGAAAGTTAGCTGTGCCAATTGCCAATTTACTGGAGCATGGCAACTGGGTTGAGGAAGGTGGAGGTGGGGTCCATGGTGGTGGTGGGTGGAGCTGGTGAATGGTCCTGGGGTAGAGGGACAACTACACCACCAGGGATTCCTCTGTAATTGTAAGATTGGTGATTGTGGAGTGGGGAGCACCACTATGCTACCAAGGATTCCTCCATCATGGCAGGATGAGTGTTCAGGAGTTAGGGGTCTGCTTGGCACAAGGGCAGGTGGCTGCAGTTCAGCCATGTTGCCTTCAGGGGGTGGGTGTGTGTACTTAGTGCCCAGATAAGATGTACTTTTCAGCTGTGGTAAACTGCACCACTCCGGGGACTGTTTACCACCACCGAAAACCTTTGCATATGCCACTGCACCAGTAAGTATGCATCAGGGATCGGCTCATTTGCATAGGTACAGCAGTATGAATAGCACCTTCAGACCAGGGAGGGGCTGTGGACATGGCCTATCTAGACTTTAGCAAGGCATTTGACACAGTCCCACGCAAAAGATTAATAGTCAAATTAACCAGCCTGGGAGTGGGTTCCAAGGTGGTAGCCTGGGTAAAACATTGGCTGGACAACAGAACACAAAAGGTAATTGTAAACAGAGTCCACTCTGAGGAAAGAGGAGTTACTAGTGGGGTAGCACAGGGTTCAGTACTGGGTCCAGTCCTTTTTAATGTCTTTATAAGTGACATTGCAGAGGGACTAGAAGGAAAAATATGCCTCTTTGCAGATGACACAAAGATCTGCAACAGGGTTGATACACAAGGAGGTGTGGAAAGGATGAATAGGGACTTGGCAAGGCTGGAGGAAGGGTCAGAAATATGGCAGCTTCAATTCAATGCAAAGAAGTGCAAAAAATGCACCTGGGAAAACACCCAGGGGAAGATTACACAATGGGGAGGGGGTATTAACAACAACAACAAAAATGGAAGAGGACCTGGAGGTAACCATATCAGATGACCTTAAGGTTGGCAAGCAATATGAGAAGGCAGAAGGGAGGGCTGGGAGGATATTGAAATATATAGGGAGAGGCATCACCAGTAGAAAACAGGAAGTTGTTATCCCTCATACAGACAGTTGGTGAGACCTCATCCGGAGTACTGCATCCAGTTCTGGAGACCCCATCTCCGCAAGGGCATACACAGGATAGAGGCAGTCCAGAGGAGGGCAACTAAAATGGTGCCGGGTCTGCAAGAGAAGCCATACGAGGAGAGACTAAAGGAGCTTAATATGTATACCCTTGAGGAAAGGATGGAGAGGTGGGACATGATAGAAACTTTTAAGTACCTCAATGGAATCAACAAAGTCCAAGAGGGTAGCATCTTTCAGAAAAGGAGATGTGCAAGAACATGGGGACACAATTTGAAGATGGGGGGGGCAGTTCAGGGGCAATGTGAGGAAGTTTTTTTTCACAGAGAGGGTGGTGGATGCATGGAACAGCTTTCCTGAGGAGGTTGTGGGGTCTAAAACTGTGGGAGAATTCAAGAATGCATGGGACAGACATAAGGCAATTTTTGTGGGTCGTAGGAAAAATAGGCTGTTGGTTAACTAGGATCTGCAGCTTATCCTGTAGGTAGGGAAATGGGCAGACTAGGTGGGCCAAGTAGTCCTTATCTGCTGTCAGATTCTATGTTTCTATGTTTCATGCCATCAGGTGTGGGCAGTGCTCTGGGAACCCCTAAATAAGACCCCATCTGGACGCTGGCACAAACCCAGGTTAGCTTTGGCACTAACCATGTTTGCACTGGCACTAACCTTTGAATATGGGGCCCTGGGGGCCATAGAACGTTGCTTGTGAATGAATATTTTGGAAAAATAGAAGCAGTAATGTATACTATGAAAACAAGCAGCACAGAGACATAGAAAACGTTGGCAGAAAGAGGCCCTCAGCCCAACTAGCCTGTGAGTCATAGAGAAAAAATAGATGATTACATGATGTATCAAAACTAATTATTTAGACTGAAAAAATCTCTAAGCAAGTGATCTTCATTGCAGATACATGAAAACTACAGTTTACATTGTGTTTCACAGATACTGCATAATCTTACACAAACTGGAATTAGAATTAAATGTACACACATTTTCAGAGGGCAGAGGTCAAAAGATCGCTGTGCTCATACACATTCAGCTATCAATGCAAGTAGTCATTTCCTTTTTGGAATAAGTGAAATAGCAAAAGCTCAGTTACAATTTATATCACCACGTCTAGTCCTCCCTGACATTTATCTAGATTCTACTTTTCTGGCAAGTATGTGCCTTTTTCCCTAGTTGTATTCATTTAACAATATGATGAGCTTCTTCAAGGTTATACACAAAACGTTTATTAAAAAATCCAAGGAACATTTAACCTAAACTTTCTATTTGACTTTGGGGGAATATAGCCTATCTCATCCTGATGAGGTACCAAAGCTGTATGTAGCACGTGTGCAAAACCGTCACATATAACATCATTTGTAAAAGTTACTAGAAGGCTGAAAACTGTTTTATCTCCTGCAATTCCCTAAAGGTCTGTCTGATCTAAAGACATCATCACAGTTTAGTCCTTCCCACAGGGTGACTGCAGAAAAAAATTCAGTCGGTGGACCTGTCACTGATGTGGCTTAAAGAGGTTTTGTAACTTTTAGGCATACATTAAAAAAACAATATTTAGACACAATGCAGCTTTAACTTGATTGATTTTTCTGTATTTCTAGTCCTTCTAGTCTTCATTACTAGGTTAATTTGCATGAAACTAGGATCCTTGTCCCCTACCATGGATGTACTCCTGCTGACTTTTTTTTTCTTTGCTTACATCAGTATTCTTTGTGACAACATAATCCCTTCCACAGCAACAAACTGTGATGAAACAAACATGACTTCAGGCAAGGATTAAGCAGCTGGAGCAGATAAACCCTAGTGGACAACGATTCTGTTTCCATGCCATTTAACCCCAAAATGAAAAGCAATGGGAACAAAAATGCAGATAATGGATAGATGTAGGCTGAACTGCATGTATATGAATATTTTTTTTTTCAAAGTGGTCTCAAATATGACAAAACTCACTTTCAAGAGAAAGCATGTTGAAGGCAGCCTGTGAATGACACAACATTGCCTCAGTCGGGACTATCTCACTACCAACAGCTCCTGTGACTGCCCAACTTAACCTTGTTCTCCACTTCCCTTTCTGCTCTAGTTGTCCTCCCCCCCACTGGATTCTCACCTCACATCTTGTATACCCAATGCTGCACTTTTCACCCTCTTGCCACGCTCCTACAGTCCTCCCCCACCCTCTTCCTCTCCTATGACTCTGGCACATCTTATCTGTTGTCTATCTTTCTGACAAATGCCGCTGGCTGCCTTGTTACAATGCTACCCTTGAATTGTATTAATCTGTACTCTGTTTGCAATGTCCACATTGTTGTAGTGCCTGTCTTGATGTTCCCCATAATTTGTATTTCTCTGATGTGGAACCTTTGTAGAAGAGCCATGGCTCAAAGGTATTTGTAATCCTAGACTTGATAAATAAATAAATAAATAAATAAATAGTCTAGTATAGTATTGGAGGACTCATCAGTTTCAGCCATTCTCTCCTCTTGCGTACTGTAGATTCTGCCAGTGCCTAACAGTGGCCAAACTTGATTTTGGTGTTCATGGAAAAAATGTGTTGGGTAAATTTGTGATGTGTCACAAGACTGTGTGTTCTGCTTTTTCTGTCTGCAGTTATTATTTTACCCTAGTGAGTGCCGATTGTCTTGTAGTGCATATTGTCGGAGTGAAACTCAAGCACTACCACCTTTTAACTCAATGCTTGGTGAAGTACTTTGAGATACACTTTGAATGAATAGTTCTCTAAAATTAAAATTTGTTCATTAATTCAACTTTAGCAATAGGGATGTAAGCTACATTGTTAATGTCAAAGAATCCAGAAATGGTATAACTAGAAAGGCAGCAGAAATGTTCCCTTGGCACCCCCTTAGCTATCTCACCAATGCCAAAGTCTTGGGTACCATATTAAATATGCATCTTGTTTAGGTTTAGAATTTTCTCACTAGCTAACCCAATAGTTGATTATATGCATTGCAGCTTTTGTTGTTCCCCCCCATTTCTTGTCTATCTACATGGCTAGTGCTGCTGTCACATTTGTTCTTTGATTTACTTATTTAGCTTTTGTTTACCAGGTAGGCACACTAGGCAATGAAATGCTTATTTTCAGGTGTGACCCAGGAGGTTACAACCAAGAATACAGATATATTATATAATATATTGAAAAATATACATTGGCAAGAAATGAACATTTAAGAGAACAGGGTATGTTTGATAAGAATATATGCAGTTTGCAGTGCCGTCAGTTACAGAGATAGGCTTTGAAAAGATGCAAATGTAACAAGAGAGACATATGTAAGATGCTGCACCTTCTGTGTGATATGGAAAGAAAAAAAACAAGTAGAGACGTTTGCCACGCTGGGGTGGGCACCCAGCATGGCAGCAGGGAAAGCTGTTTGGGGGGACATGGAGCTGACAGGGGATTGGGCACCCCTGTCAGCCAAAACAAGATTTGCCACACTGGGGTGGGCTCCCAGCATGGCACCAAAGCTTTGGGGGGGGCGTGAGGTGCTGCCAGCACACAGCGGTGGTTTTCTTTGAAGTGAAGACCATTGCTGTCATACACAGCACCTGTATGCATTGGTGCAGGACCGCCACACCTGCTTAATGGGGCAGTGGATTGCACAGGACAGTCACACCTCCAAACTGTCCTATTCTCCCAAGTCGTTCCTTGTGCATGAGCGCAAGCGAACGTAAAAAGGGAATAAATCTGACTATACCAACTATAGACCTATTAGCCTCATGTCTGTACCTGGTAAGATACTAGAATCTTTTATAAAATAAGCTATTCACAATCTACACAACATGGTTTTATGACAGGAAGATCATGCATTACCAATCAACTGTGCTTTTATGAAAAGATCTCAGCAGCCTTGGATGATGGCAAATCTGTGGATTGCATCTATTTAGATATGTCAAAAGCTTTTGACAAGGTACCACATAGACAAATAGTTCTAACATTGTTTGAACACAAAGTAGGCAATAAATTAATAGGCTGGATCCAATGCTGGCTTAGGAACAGAATACAATTAGTATCCATTAATGGATTCCATTCTTCCAGCACATTGAATAGCAGCGGGGTTCCTCAGGGCTCTGTCCTGGGCCCTTTACTGTTTCAATTATTTATATCCAGGTTAGGAAGAAATTAATCTGTCTGGATTAGTAAATATGTGGATGATACCAAAAGAGCTAGCATTGTATCCAATGAAACAGATTAAAATAGACTCCAAGGGGTACTGGATAACACCGTACAATGGGCTGACTCAGTCAGTATGCCATTTAACATGGACAAGTGCAGCATTATACATTTTGGTGTACATAGCAAATTACTGGACTATAAAATGGGACAATTCTTTCTTAAAAAAAAAACAAGAAAAAGATCTCAGTATACTTATTACTAATAGGTTAACCTTTAATATTCATAGCGATACCCAGGTGCTCAAGGCTAACAAAATACTTTGGACAATAAAAAGAAATTTCAAAAGTAGGGAAGCCCAAATAATCATGCCTCTGTACAAATCATATGTAAGGTCATTGGTGGACTATGGATATCAGTTATGGTGGCCAATAAAGGGGGGAATTAAGGATAGCGTGGAAAAGGTACAGAGGCAAGCTATAAAGTTGGTTTATGAATGTAAAAACATGTCATATGAGGATCGTCTAACTAAATTAAATTTAATGTCATTACACTGTAGATAAATCAAGGGAGACCTGTTATTTTGCTATACTTTATTCCAGGACAATAATCATTTTGAAGGACTAAATATCAAACAAAAAAATCATAACAAGGGTACTAGAGGACATAGGCAACAGCTTTTGCCTGGTAAATTCTACACAGAATGAAGAAGAGCTTTCCTTACACAATGAATAGTCAATCCCGGATCAGTCTCCCAGAAGAGATAATTAACAGCAAAGGAAAAGCTCACTTCAAAACGAATCTGGATTGATTCATTTAGATGGTAATTCTATCACCTATTACAACTAAGAAAAGGAGTGAAAATGGGCCTACTCCCTTGCTTAGCTCCTTATGCCATAGTATGAACCACAGTATGACAACTGCTCAGTGCCACCCAGATCATAATTCACTTGTAAACTGACAAAATGCTCAGCAATATGGCTTAAGATACATTCAAACCATAGCTTCTGTAGCTAAAAATTTGGTCTAATGAAACCTGAAAACCTCACCTTGAAACTCAGTATCTTGCTCAAGAAATTAGCAAAAAAACATTGGTGGCTGGCAGAGTGTAAGGCGACAAGATGGCCATGGTATTAACGGCTCCCACAATGGTCTCTGCAGTGTACACACAAGAAATCAAAGGGATGCTCCAGCAGGCCCTCAGGGAAATCACCACCTTCAAAAGCTTCAAAGCTGTCCTGTATGAGAAAGTGCAGGAACATCAACATAAAGTACGAGTCATGGAGATATACCTTTCTTACACTGATGATAAAAACATTAGGCATTAGGCATGCACACAAAAATTAGAGTGCCTCATCAGACTTCTCTGGGAGTGGGCAGACCACTCTGAGAGCAGGAGCTGCAGAAATAATCTGCAGTGCATAGGATTTTACAGAAGTGTGGAAAATAAAGACGTCTCAGTTTTTTTTTACCGAAAGAGCTCCCCCACCCCCTCCACCACAAATGGAAGCCTGTTCTCGAGATTGAGAGAGCATATAATAACCCCATCCGTACTCCCAAAGCTGGGGACAGAACATGTTCCATTATTACCAGGTTCCTAAGATTCCCAAATAAGGAAAAAATCCTGACTCTGGCTAGGGATAGGATCTCTCATCTGGCAGGGACAGTGAATCTTCATCTTTGCAAACTGTTCAACTGAACTGGGACAGCAGAGGAAAGGGTATGGTGGGGCCAAGAAAGTGCTGCAAGATCTGAAGCTCATATACACTTCAGTGCCCTACAAAACTATATTTAAATTGCAGTGGGGTTCCCCACACTTTTGTGTCTCCAGCTGAAACTGCCCATAACATCTCTAAAAACTAGCCAGAGAAAGTTCTTGTGCTATTGCAGGTGGAGGAGCGCAAAGCCCAGCAGCCTGTAGATCATTCCCCTTTACCCTGAAATATGCAGCACCCTTAACCTAGCCTTGGCAAGAGGAAGGGGGAGCAAAATGCTCTAACCAGAGGGGCAGAGACTGGCAGAGATCGGGGCATCAGGCATCTGGACCATTGTTCAGGAACAGAAATAGAGACTCAGCCTAATCAGCAGCCAGTTCAGAGTCTACTGGTGAGCCACCCTGAAACAAAGTAGCAAGGCAGAAGTCGATGGAGCTGGAGACCAGAACCTGGGTCAAGAAGGTGGCCACAGGAGGGGATGTGGATCGCAACACCAAAGATCCAATGCCCAAACAGGTTACAGAAGGAGCCAGAACATAAGCTGAATCCTGAGGGCTGACAGAAACTGTGTAACTGTACAAGCAACACACTGCTTGTTAAACTGTACCAGGACTTCCAATGCTTTACTTTCATTCTATGCATTTGCAGCAATATGTTACACATTTAAAGGTATTTATGCACCCCCTACCGATCCTTCTCCGGGGTGGATCCAGAAGTCCTATAGATGGGGGAGCTCAAGTGAGATAAAAATTAAAATAATAGGCCGGGGGTTTTGCGACCCACCTAGGCCCCCCCCCCCCCAAATTTTTTAACATTCTGGTGCATTTTGGAGGGTATTTCTAGTGCAATTTCTACCCATTTTCTCCCTCCCCACACTTTGTGAGTTGTACCTTAGCACTATCCCCAGAGTCCCCAGAGTCTGCATGACAGTATGTTGCCCAAAATACCATCCCACCCCAAAAATAAAACAAAATACCAAAAGACTGCAGCGGGCAGCAGCACATCCGAAACACATAAAAATGAGACAAGTTGAAGGATACTTAGTGATAAAGACAAATTGCAGACAAATAAAATCACAATCCAAGTAAACAAGTTCACAAATATCACTCACTCAAACATATTATGACATTGTCATAAAGCCAACCCACCCCAGCTTGTCCTGCAGTACAGATTAACCTACCCCCAATCTTACCTCAGTAAAAAAATAAATATAATAACTATAGAAATATGGGAACAAAGTCACTTTGCTATCTAGTTTCTGAAAATATAATATCAAGTTTGCTTGCTATTTTTGAAAAACAGATTTTATTCTATAGAGCAACTTATTCCAAAAAAATACATGTTTAAATAAATAAAATATTTTTTATTGTAAAATTTCCTTTACTGGGATAACCTCATGGTATGAGGCATCTCATTTTTATGATAGGCCCAGGAAGTCAGTAAGCAGACAGCAGAACACAGTTTTTAAACAAATATAAAAATGCATTTTTTTTATTAGCAACAGCATTTGCTTGGGTACATCACAACTTGCACCCCCCCCCCATTTTACACATACAACTACATTGACAAAATATTTGATTCTATCACTTTTTTCAGTTTTGTAACTGCCTGTCAACGTCCCAAACAAGGTCTTATGACTTCTGTTGCTAATTTTGCTCACCAAGCATGCAGAAACTCCTGCACATGCCATAAAAACACATTCAGAACTCCTCTCTATTACTTCCCTCTGTGCTCATTCACACTGTACAACCACATCTGAAAAGACCACACAGATTGGACCCACAGTACATGCTGAAGTTTTTACCTCAGTTCAAAGCTCTCATGTACCAGTTTCTGCCTCTCCTGCTCTCCTGGTTCATGCTGTTGCTGAAACCAGACCTGCCCCAAGCTTGCTACCAGAGGGCATTACCTTCCAACTCCCTCTCCTGTGAATCCACACCAAAATCAATTTGCCATATAGGACAAAACCAGCAGTGACTATTTTATTGTCATGAACCTAAGCTCTCCATACTAGATATTAATAACACCACTACTACATTTATTACACACCCAATTTGATGAACACTAATGTCCTTTCCCATCCCAGCAGTCACCTCCCACCCACCATAGTTTGAGACTGTGAAATACTTTCTTTTTAAAGCAAGAAGTACCTGATTAAATGAAGACTTGATCCATTTTCAGCAGGCTGAAGTCTATGGGTCCCTAGTTGAGTACTGTCTCCGGTCACCTGGCCACCAAACTCTTTCTTTCTAGACAGCACACACTAACTCCATGACTCCTAGTGAGCAGATCTCTCAGCTAGAGCTTGCTTCAGCTACCAGAAGATGACCTGAACCTCACTCCAACGCCTTGTGCTGATTTACCAAGGCCACACCAACTCCGTGTTACTGGACTGCTTCTGCCTGAAACACCGGGCTCTGCTCTTCACTTGTGGGCTCAGCTCTCCCTCTGTCTGCTCCTCAGTAGTACACTTGTTCCTCTCTTGCTCCAACGTTAATCTTCTGAGTGAATGAATTCCAGTTCATTCTTGTTTTGGTAGCTCAGACTTTTAAAGAAGGCACCCCTTGCTAGCCACATCCACTACTGTACGCAACAGCAAGTCAGGAGCAGTGACCACCAGGCAGCCTGGTTAAGATCTGTATTGTTAAGGTCCACTCCACTTTGCTGCAGTTGTACCCCCTGTGCATGAACCCCCATCCATAAAAAAAAGAAGCTGCACCAAATCTGTAAAAGTAGAGAACAAATGTTCAGGCTAACCAAGGCAAGACCAGCTGCTGCCACAGTGCTGGGATCTGACCAAATGGCGCAGGATGAAAGTTAGTAAATTCATGCTGGAGACCGGCTTTTCTGGGGGGGGGGCAAGATCAACTATGTAATGTAGGTGGGGGTGGTTGTTTATTGCACTACCAGGACACTGGAGGACAGATGAGACCCATGTGGCTCAGGTGGTTTTCATGGAGACATTAGTGTATACCGATTAAGAATGCAGCACAGTGTGTTATTAATAGAGGAGCTCCATGATGGGGGAGCTATAGCACCCTTAGCTCCCCCTCTAAATCTGCCTATGTTGCTTCGGTGTAAGGCTTAATGACTTCTGTACTCAGTAGGTGCAGCCCCCTCCCGGTATTGAATGTTCCCAATGCTACATCTATAATTTCAGAAATGGTCACTAACTCATTAACCATAAGATTGGCTGCAAATTATCTGGCTGAGGGGAGGGAAGGCAGCAAGGTTGGGAGAAGTCTGTGGAATTTTTCTTCACCCCCCACCTCTATTGGCACAACCCATCTCCAACTCTAATGTCTGTACATATGTAATATGTCTGTATTTTATGTAACTACTATATGATTAGCTCACCTCGTATATGTATCTTATATAATTACCCAATTGGAAACAAGGGACGCTAATGCCTGCAAAGTTCCAGTATGCCTTGTGGCACAATTTGCCTGCTGCCTTGCCCCATCCCCTCATGTCTATGAGGGGTTTCCTGCTTAGCTCTGCAGGGGCCCTCGCGCTGGTAGCTTGGTGATGTAGACTCTGCAGAGAGTACCTGGATGCCCTGTGTGACTGTGTGAGGGTAGAGGAGCCAGCAAAAGGGAAAAAGAATGGGGCAACCCATCTTCATGACCAGTCTGTCTCACCTCTGGAGGGGCTGAGAGGAGACTGGCATCTTGACCTGTACATCTCACCACACACAATTATTCACGCAAGGGTATGACCAGACATACTCAGCCCTTGACAAGTGCCTTTTCCCTCCATTCTTCTGCTTTGCTAGTATTGAATAATGCCAAGATGTGGCTACAACAGGACAATCCATGGGTGAACTGACTGGCAAAGAGAGAGGTCAAGCTGTACAGCAGTATGAGGTCTGGGGAAGTGGACCACATTGTACAGTGGGTCCCTTGATATGTTAACCTATTGCCTGTGAGGGAATCCTCAATATCTAGCAGGCCCCAGTCAGCCCAGACACTTCTGCAGTCAACGATTTTGGCCCTTGTTAAACACCTTTCAAAGGGCTGAGCTATGCCTACCCCTGTGTTGAACTTGCCATTTCTGCCAGCGGAAACTGACTAAATCAATGACTGACCTCAACTGCCCAGTGAACAGGTTTCATTTCATACTGTTGCTTTATAGGGATAGAGTACCCTAATTATTTACATTACTGGTGGACTGGTGCTCAACCCCACTATGAACCTCCAATCTGTCACATTACTGGCAGTTGGGTGCCCAATCCTGCTGTCGGTACCCCCACTACTTGGTCTCTTACCAGCAACCAGGTGCCCACCCTATCACTGGTATCTACTCATCACTTACATTAGTGGCAGTTGTGTGTCTAATCAACCACTGATATCTCTCCATCACTTATGCTACCAGTAAGTGTTTACCCTACCTCCAGTGCCCTCCACCTCCCAATACAAAAATCTATTCCCCACCTATTGTCCAGAAAGTTTGCCCACCCAGCCCATAGAATAAAAACAACCTCTGATCCGTGGCCACCATCTAATACCCATGCCATCCTCCTCCTCCTTATAGCCACCCAGTAGTAGTAGTAGCAGTAAATTTTATTTATTTTGGGGTGCCGTTACCCAAGGGCTCAGAACACCCTTACAAATTTGTACTAAAAATAGCAAGTAAATAGCATTTAGTAACATCATAAAATACATATAAATAACATATACCAATATAAATAGACCATAATAACCTAAAACAATCTAATTGTTAGTCATATCCAGTGGCTATATTAGACCAAAAAGGCTTGCTGGAAAAAAAAAAGGCATTTAATTGACTTTTAAATCTCTCAAGGGAGGGAGCCTCCCACAGGTACCCTGGCAAAGAATTCTAAGGGATCTGGATGGCTACTTCAAAAGCCTGATCCCTGGAAGACAAATCTTTCTCTGGGGACCTTCAGGACTGCCTCCCCAGCTGACTGGATAGAGCATCCTGGGGTGTAGGGATGCAGAAGCTCCCTCAGTTAGACCAGACCTAGCCTGTACAGGGCCTTATAGGTCAACAGATATATTTTAAAGGAGATGCACCAGCACACTGGCAGCCAATGCAGTTCGCGCAGCACTGGTGTAATATAAGACCTTGACAGGCCCGTGAACGGCTGTGCCACAGCATTCTGCAACAGCTGCACATGCTGCATTGCACCCTCTCTGACCCTGAGGTAGAGGGCATTACAATAGATGAGCCTTGAGGTAACATACTGTATACATGTACCGGTGTGGCCAGATCATCAGGGGGAATAAGGAACTTAATTTGGACAATATTCCAAAGATGATAAACTCCATTCCAGACAGCTGCCAACACCTGAGTATCAATTATTAGCTCACGGTCCAGAAGGACACCCACATTTCTCATCTTTGTAGAGGCCTCCCATTTGGCTGGGCCAATATAAAGCCCCAAATCCTCTCTAGAGACCCCCACTCCCTCGCCCAACTGAGCTCAACAATCAATACTTCAGTCTTCCCTGGATTGAGTCCCAACCAACTGGATGACATCCACGTCTGGATTGAGTGCAAGCACTTTTTAAGCACATCGACCACATCCTATGTCCACAGTGCAAAGAACAGGTAGAGCTGGGAATCACTGGCATAGCAATGGAACCCAAGCCAAAACTACCTTATGACTTCACCCGGGGCAGCATGTACACTATGAATAACATGGGGGAGAGGACAGAGCCTTGGGGCACTTCACAGGACTGAGCCACCGGGCTTGAGGAATAATTCCTCAATATCACCCTTTGGGACCTGCCCTGGAGGAAATACTCAAACCAGGTAATTACCTTGCTAGTGAGACCAACATACTCCATCAGCATGTCCAACAACACCCTATGATCCACAGTGTTAAAAGCTGATGTGAGATCAAGGAGAACAAGACTAGATCACTCTCCGCTATCCCTCACTTGGAGCAGGTCATTCAGTAGCTGTGTTAATGCAGTCTCCATGCAGTGAATCATCCTGAATCTGGACTGGAATGGCTTATTAATCTGGAAGTCCATGAGGTGACTTTCAAGCTGCTCTGCAACCACCTTCTCAAGAACCTTCCCCAAAAAGTGAAGGTTCAGTAATTTACCAAGAAGTCAGGGTCCAAAGATGATTTCTTCAACAGGGTCTTCACCAGAGCCTGTTTAACTCATTCAGGCCTGGATATTCCTGTAGGTGGCATCTAAAAGCATAGCCACTCAGGCCAATAATGACTGTAGACATACTCTGCTCACTTTCACTCAGGCCTGGAAATGTCTGAGGAAGTCAGCAGTTTTTATCCAAGTATTAAACAAACTGAGGTGCTTAAAATATATTGCATAGCACTGTTAGAAAGGTAATATTGTGCTGAACAACTTTTCTGCTGATACTTTGTGTCTATCATGTATACATTAGGAGTTATTCATATTTGTTTAAGGTATGGTGTGCATGGCAGACATTTGTCTCTCAAGCCTCACCTAAGCATCTTGAATAAATCAAAAAAAAAAAAAAAAAAATTTTTTGTATTTCTGCAAGTATAAAATAAAACTAAATTGATTACAATTGACTGCATAGCACTGCTAGAAAGGTAATTTTGTGCTGAACTACTTTGCCACTGATACTTTGTGTCTCTCATGTATACTTTAGTTTTTCGCATTTGTTTATGGTATGATGTTCATGACTGACATTTGTCTCTCAAGCATCACCTGAGCACATTGAATAAATCCAAGAAAAACCCACAGTTGCTTGATATTTCAGCTAGTATAAAATAAAAAAACATAAATTGATTCAATCAATCAAAATATTTTTTTATCCAGGCGGGCACCATTGAGCAAGGCTCATTTGCAAGGTGGACCTGGTCATGAATACATCAAAGTACAGTACAGAAGCAGGTATACAAAAAGCAATAATATACAAGGAAGACAAAGTATATACAGTGTATACAGTACAGTACAAGGTTGAAATAAAAAAAGCATTATTTTACAATTGAAGAAGTCAACAGATGTACAATCAACCATAGGCATACATGGGTTATAAGCAGAGATCTTTTGAGTGAGGCAGCTGGCAACTACACAAATAGGGGAAAGAGGCCATGTACAGGGTGGCAGGTTAGAGAGGTAAAGAAGAGGAGGAATATATTACCGATGACTGGGGGAAAAATTGGGCTAAATCCACAGAAAGGGACGATGGCTGTCATGTACTTGTTTATTATGATAAAGACGGAGGAAGGGTAGATAACTGGGAGGCTACTATGGCTAGGGTGGGACTTTAGCCAGGCTGGATCGGACAGGAACATGTGGGTGTAGCAGGAAGAGTTAATAGGGAAAGAGTGAGAGCCAGGGGTAGAAACATGGCAAGCATCAAGATGGAAAGGGGGAGTTGTGGAATTAGTGGGCTAGCGGTGAAGAAAACATTTGCAAGGTGCTTTCATGTAGCGATCGTAGAGCACCTTGAAGATATTCAGGCTAACAGGGCAGTTCAGCTTCAAGTTCCTTTGTAAACCATTCAACAATGTGGGTAAAGAGAAGCTTAGAGCAGCTTTGCCAAAACGAGTGTTGACCCTTGGAACTTGGAGAGCAATTAGGGAATAGCTCCTTAGGAACTTTGTAGCCAATGAATGTAGGTGCCTAACACACTCCAGGGAATACAATCTGAGACATATGAGGGGAGCTTGTTGGTCACCACTCTGAATGCCCATAGAGTGGTGTTTCTATTCCTCCTATAGTGAAGGAAAGTCCAGCCTAACAATGAGTACAGGGAGCAGTGGAGAGTGGAAAGTGGAAGACCAGTAATGAACCTGATAGCTCTGTGGCAGAGGGTGTCCAGCTTAGCCAGTGCAGAGGCAGTGCAGTGACTATAGAGCAGGTCCGCGTAATCAATGAAAGATAGGAAGGTAGCCTGAACCAGCTAAATCTTGGCATCCTTTGTGAGCAGGTGGTTAATTCTGTAGAATAATCCTAATATTTGCCTTAGTTTCTTCTGTAGTTCTTCGAGATGGTCGGCAAAGGAAAGTTTATGATCAAGCCAAACTCCTAGATTTTTGAATTTAGCTACATAATCTAGTGTTTCTCCAAGAACAGTGGTAATTTGCAGGGTAGCCCCCCCCCCCAGTAGGAATTGCCACATGCAAGGAGAGGGAGAAGACCATGGCTTTTGTCTTTTTCACATTGAGCAAAAGCTTTTTGGTTTTGAGCTGGTATTGTAGAAGGTTAAATTCAGCTTGGAGGTCTTCACAGGCTGCTTCCAGCATGGGATGACTCAAGAACAGTACAGTGTCGTCTGCGAATAAGTGGATGTTGGCTTTTTTGATGGGGTCATTGATGTTGTTAATGTAGACTGCAAAGAAGAGGGGACCAAGGATAGAGCCCTGGGGCGCACCCCTCAGCATAGGTTTTAATGGAGAAAGATAACCTTCAGCTTTAACCTGCTGTTTCCATTCTCCAAGGTAGTCTGCAAACCAGCACATAGATTTATGGTCCAGACCCAAGGTGCTTAGGGAGGAAAGAAGCAGGCTGTGATCGATTGTGTTGAATGCCTTACTAAGATCCAAGAAAATGGCACTGACATGCTTCTTGTTGTCAAGGTCTAGGAGCCAATCACTGGTCACCTTAGCTAGGGCTGTTATGGTGCTGTGCTTTGCTCTGAGTCCAGACTGAACCAGATTTAATAGGCTTCTGGATTCTAAGTATACCCCTAACTGGCCACACACTATTTTTTCTAGTAATTTAGACAGGATGAGGAGGAGGGAGATCGGTCTGTAATTATTTAGATAGCAGGGGTCACCTGCTTTTAATAGAGGGAAGACATGGGCTATTTTCCATTGAGGGGTTAGGCTACCCTGGTAGAGTGACATGTTGAATAAGTGGGTGATTGGCACTGCAAGCACATGGTAGGCACATTTCAGATAGTATGGCTCTATGAAGTCAGAGCTTGCTCCCCTTCCTAGTGTCCAGTTGCAGCAGTAGGACTTCCACCTCTTTTAGAGAGACAGGCAGGAGGGAGAAGGCCTTCTCGGTAGGGGAGGACTCATGGGTTGGTGGGCCCTGAGCTGTGCGAGGTCATTGGCAGGGGAAGTATCAAATGCTAGCCCTGCCATTGCAAAATGGCTATTGAGAGCTTCCTGTGATTACAAGTGATTGCATAGCAGAATTAGAAAGGTAATTTTGTGCTGAACAACTTTGCCTCTCATACTTTGTGCGTTAGCACTTATGATTCAAGAGGTATTTGCATTTGTTTGTGGCATGCTAATTATGGCTTTATTTTGCTTAGAAAGGCCCAGGATATAAGAGTATACAGGGCACAAGTGGTGGAAGTCTCAAAGATCTGTTGTGTGTGAATGAATTAAGAGGCTCAGGAAACACCCCCATCATTAAGGAGCACCCGACAATCAAGGCAAAAAATGGTCCCAGAGCTCCAATGCAATTAACAAATAATAATGTCAGACCTGGGTCCAGGTTGCAGAAAGTTGGATTCAACCTTGATATCACCCCACAGACTTCCACCATTGTCACTGGTAAGAACTCTTCCCAGGGCGACCTAATGTGACCTTCCCCCTGAGGTACATCTGTGTTGGAAGGTAACCCACCAACTGGAGCAATCTCAGCCCTAACAGTGGACATCCTGACTGTGAAGAACTGAGTGAACTCCTCACACTTATGAGCTGAAAATGCTCTAATGGGTTCCAGACAGGCCAGATGTAAAATCCTGTCCACAATCCGAAAGAGCAAAGCCGGTTGATTCTTCCCAGCTGCAATTGTCCTAGACATAAAAGCTGCCTTTTTTGGGGTGATTGCATTTTGATACCCATCATAATGAGCCATCAGAACCAGTCAGTCCTCCTATGTCCTGGTCTTCCTCCAATGCCTCTCTATCCTCTGCCCCCTGGCTTCAATGCCCTCAGCTCCCCATCAAACAAAGTGGAGCTGAGCTGCAAAACCACAGAGCATACACAGGCTGGCACTAAGAGGTCCAAGACCCCTGTGACAGCCTTATTATAGGCTGCCACAGCCTTCCCCAGACCCTCCATGCAAGCCTCCAGCACAGACAAAATGTCCAGTGCTGCCAACAGTCCTTCTGGCCATAATCCTTTTAAAGAGAAGAACTGGACCATTTCCACAGGGGAAGGGACAATAGAGGGGAGCTCTGAAGCTGAATCTGAGAGTGCAGTTATCTGACCAAATGAAGGGATAAGTCTCAAGGGTGTCAATCTCAAGCCTCAGAGAGAACACCAGGTCACGCGTATGCCCAGAGCAGTGGGTCCAGGCCATGGTAACAAGAGTCAATGCAAGGGCCTCCATGTTAGACAGGAAGTCCTTGGTATCAGACAAAATCTCTTTGTCTGCCCAGGTGTTGACATCACTAAGAACAATCCATCTTGGTGACTCCAACACCCTGTTGGTGACAATGGCCATCACCTCTTGTAGGAAGTCCCTGTCACAACCAGGTGGATGGTAGACTAGGAGCACCCTACAATCCTGTCCAGGACTCCCACGTACTGCCACACACTCAAAAGACCAGGAGTCCCCTACTGAGTGCACTGTCAGGCCCAGCTCTAAACTAAAACAAATCCCTCTCCTCCACATTCCTTCCTTGGGCAGTCAACAACAGAAAAACTGTCTGGGACTGACAACTCCAATACAGAATGAGAGACATTCTCCAGCCAGGTCTCCATAATGCATGCCAGATCAACCGACACCATAAGATCCACCATAATGGTGATCTTGTTTGCCATTAACCTGGCATTGCACAACACTGCCCCAAGAGGACAAAAGGTGGAGGCTGATTCCCTCAGCTACCTTCCCCCTCAGTCAGGGAGACTCCCTGGTCAGAGGGACAAGGCATAGAAGACCCCATTCCATCTGCCTCTTCTTCCCAGAGCTTCTCCTGGTCCCCACAATCCAGATCAGTCTCTCCTCAATCCCCTCCCCATACATCCCCCCCTTTCTGCCCCTCCTTGCAATTCCCAACTCCCTACACCACTGTCACACTGTGGCCAAAACAGGTGGGCCATTGAAAGGGAAAAAATACTTCAAAAGAGAGGGGTAGTAACAAAACCCCAGGGCCTGGGCTACAAAACCCATTGCTAATGCCATTCTATCAATCTACTATTCCCCACTACTTGCCAACCAATAGCATGCACAATTAAAACCCTTAAAATCCTTCCACACTCTACACTCACAAGACCATCCACACAGTCCCTCACACTACTCACACTCACTCCAACTTCACCCAACAAAATCACAAACTAATAAAACACACTCCACCCTCAATCTCTTAAAACAGTGTCATCCCACAAATCACAATATTACTTAAAGGGTACATACTTAAAGGTGCTGGTGGACAACTGGCAGAGCCTCCCTCCTCAACAGCCTGCCACTATGTTCTGCTGTGCTAATGGGTACGAAAAAACACTGGATGCATGGAACTTAGTTTTTGTTGTTGTTATTATTTTTGGTATCACAGAAAACATATTTTGTGACTAAATTATTTCTTTTTAATGCCAACTGTGTGTGTCTCTTCAGAGTGATGGGATTTTTATTTACTGCCCACCACAATAAGTCTCTTTGCCCATGATGGGCTTTTATTTGTATCTTCTCTGTCTATTAGTTTATCCTACAACCGTAACCTGTTGCTCATTGATTTTCAAACTCAAAATAGGGTACACAGAGCACTGAAATGAAACTCTGATGCAGGTTTTCAACAAGCTGTAAGTGCAGTTTATTAGGACCTGAAAAAAGTCAGGACATGCACAAATACCCTGCCACATCAAATCACTAAGATCCTTCCTCACTCTGAGGTGTGGCATATTTTGAATTTGTTCTATGTAGTTTTTTGTGGCACTGGGTGAAGTGAGCACTGACAAGAATAACATCAGCACAGTATATGCAGTAATAAAAGCACCAATTTTATTTCTGTGGGGGCTTTTCCCCCAGCCCCACCCCCATTGCGGGAGGCACTGCCCCTGCACCCCCCAAACTTAAGGTTTCTCACTCAAGGGAGAGTGAATCATGGGGAAAGTTAAAAATTTGTGGGGCTATGGAATAGTGTTTCCATGGCCACTGGTAAAACAATAACTAAGTCCCAATGTTAGCAAAAGTTGGGAGACCAGGATTAGAACCCTGGTCTTCATTTTGACTGACCGAGCTGCTCCATGCCCCAGTCCTCCATGCCACAGTAGCAGCTTGGCCAGCCTTGCAGCTCTTGTCCTTTTACAGGACCACAGACAGTGACCAGGGGTGTGCTTAGAGCAAGCACTGTAAAAAAAACACTCTCTGTCCATGTGAGCGCTTACCAGAAAAGCACCAAATAGTGCAGCGCAATTCTGGTAGGGGATCACTTGACTGAGTATTGTTTTCTGGTGTGGCATATTGCCTTTCCTTGAAGTGCCTGAGGGACTTTGGTTTGCACCTGGATTTCTCTGGGTCTGACCACACATAATCTGTCTACCTATCAGATAAATATCCTTGTTATTTATTTCTAACCCTCTAGTTCCCTCCTTTAGGGCTTAAGACCCTTTGTGGCTCTTCAACCTCATCTTATTTTTCAGGACCCTTCTAGATTCCCCATATCCTCAGTTATTCCTCAACTCCATTGGAGCAGAGAAGTTTGTATTTCAATTAATTTCCCAATCTGTCACTAATTAAGCATAACAAATTCACTACTAAAATATGTTTAACAGCAGCTGGCTTCAGGGCATATGGTGCTACTGTGATATCATCAGTAGCTTGTAAAAACTGATGTGGTATGGTTTCTTTGGTTGAGTATAGTTATTTTTACATATCTTTCTACTACATAACTGTTTGTCTAGTGTGACAGAAAGCTCCTGCCATTCTTGAGGACTGACCTTTTCTTAAATCTGTTGCAACAGTTCTTCTGTATCTTAGTCTAATCTATCCTTTACAATTTTTAGTCCATAAGGGTGGCCACCTATGGGCAACCCTTTCCCTTTCTTGACTATAGTGTCCTCTTTAATATTCCTTTTTCCTCTCAGGTCCTCGCACAGGGAGGTTATTGTGGTGACCTCCAAGCGTATGTAAAACAGGTTGTGTTTATCATTGTTTGATTTAGTATGCAATAGCACTATGTCATAAAATACCTTGATGCATATACCTTATGTTCATGAAACTTGTAAATGTTGAAAATACCATGGCACTAGGTGTTTTTGATAATGGTAAAAAGTACTAGGTGACTATTATAGAAATTAAGTTAGTTGTGCTACTTAAAATACATGTAAATTGCTGTAAATTGAACAAATCTGAAATTTCATGGTGATTTGCATATATCCCAGGATGCTTTGCATTATGGAAGTATGTATGATGTTGTATTTCTTTGAAACTTGATTTGTTGCCAATGCCCTTTGGGGTAACCCTTTTTCAGTGATTCTGCATTGAGGTTCTTTATCTATAGCTTGTTTTGTTGTTTTTTTTCTTTTTGAGACCCGTCTATCCAAGCAAATTGGGCCCACTTAGGGATGAAGAGTTTTTACTGAAAAGTGGTTAGAGCAGAGATTAATGTCAGTAGGTGCTGGCTAAGTGCAGAGAAAGGACATACATAGTCTGTTGCTGCAAATTGATGTACTGAAGAAGGAATATGGCATTGCAGAAGCTTATTTTCTGTATTTTGAATAAACAACACACAGAGATTGTGTGCTGAACATGAAGTTCAGTGCCTGGTCCATCTGTTATCCCACTACCCCTCAACACCTAAAGGTAGATGTCTAATAAATGGCTAGCTCTTACATACAACATCACAGACTGAGAAGAGCTTCTTTACCATGTAACATTAGTCTGGCCCAACAGAGGTTCCACTCCATCTCTTATTAAGTATAATTATAGGCAAGGGATATTAGTATTAGTTCATCTTGTATCCCTTTTCTAAATAAGAGGTTAACCAGCTATAAAAACCAAAAGACATTGATCTCCTGGGGAAAGTAAAATTTAGCCCACGGCTGGCAAATCATAAGAAAATGTAATAACTGGAACCATACATATTCTATCGTATTGGCCCAAACTGTGAAAGTCTTTCACTAAATTCAGATTCCAGTGTTATGACTTTAGTATACTAAAGGAAACATATGTTGGTTCTTAACATACAGTATACATTAATCTACGTTATGTGAATGTAGACTGAGGAACCCTGAAAATACCATTCATGTTGTTCGACTTTGCCCAAAGCACTATAAACAAAGGAAAAATTGCTATGCAATTTCTTGGAAATGTCTCTATATTCTTTTGAGAAACAATTGCATATGCTGTTATCTTGAAAAGGTATACGATTCACAGTTAGGTGGACACATTTCCTGAAATCAATAATAAATGTAAGAAAACATTTCAAGTAATTTCATTAACTGTACCACATATGAACTACAGTATATTGTGAAATAAAGTCTCATATGCTTGTTGTTTTATAATGTAATTTATAATGTATTTCTATGGTATCGTGTTTCATTGTTTGTGGATATGCATTTTGTAATAACTATTTACTTGTAAAGTTAATCATAAAAACGTGATACTATTAAGCACAACTATTTCATTACTAACACTAGCAAGGAAACATTATTGCTATTATAACAAGCATTTGTCAATGCCAAATGTTTGCTTGCTGGCATTGGCAGTGGTAGTGTAGAAGTTACAGAGCTGCGTAATTGGAATGACAGTGAAATATTGAACTGAAGCCAACCCCCCCACCACCCTACAGAGAGTGACAGGGATTGGGGTGTGCCTTTGGGTCGTCAGGCATAACGACACGCCATTTCACCACACCCCACCCTGCAGACACTGACAAGTGTCATGGTGTGCCTTGGGGTCTTTGGCCCTTATGTGCACCCCATTCCATCAGGAAATACGGTGAGATGGGTTGCGTATAGGAGAATGGGATGAACTTTGGGGCTAAAGAGTCCAAGGCATACCTTGATGCCTCTCACTGGCTGCAGGGTGTGGAATGGTATGAGCATTGCAGGCAAGAATCCCAAGTCACATCCCTGATGCCTGTCATTCTGTATGGGGCTGGGCATTACGGTTGGAAACCGTAATACCTCAGGCATTCGTTGGTATTTTTGCTCCAAATTTTCAACATTTTTTTTTTGTGACCCCACCTCATGAACAGTGGCAATATCAGTTTGTTAGTCAAAGCTGCTTGCACAGCGAATACGCATTTAGCAATCACAGTTGCAAACACATCTTAACAGGATGTAAAAATGACAGCTGTACTGTTCATGGGGAGGTGTAAAAAATGGCAATGTTTCAAATCTGTAGTAAAAATATAAAAAAAAAACTGGTGAAGTCACGAGCGTGCATGGAAACTGTGCAACGCACACCCGTAATGTAATGAGTTTGGGGATTTTTTACAGCAGATTGTCAACAGAGGCATTTTGGGACCTCCGATCATGAACAGTGTCACTGTGATTTACTTTATCTGTCCCAAACAATGATTTCCCACAGTGACCAGGCATCTCTGCGCTGAAAGTGTGAAAACACATTTCGGCCATGTTGAGAAAAATGACAGCTGTACTGTTCATAAGGAAGTATGGAAAAATGCCATTTGGACTAAAAATTTTACAAAGTCATGAACTTATGAGGGTGCGTGGAAACTGCGCAATGCTCACTCGTAACACAGTAATTTTATGGACTTTTGTCACCAAATTTTCAACATAGCCATTTTAAGACCTCTGCTCATGAAAAGTGTAACTGTGATTTTCTTAATCTGTCCCAGACATTGCTTTCGCACACTGACTGCACCATTGTGTGCTACATGTGCGAAAACACATTTTGGATGACGTGAAAAATGGCAGCTGTACTGTTCATAAGGAAGTGTTATAAAATGGCAATGTTAAAAATCTGGAGTGAAAATATTGAAAATTCGCGAACATACGAGCGTGCGTTGGAACCACGCAACGCACGCTTGTAAAACAGTCATTTTTAGGAATTTTTTCACCGAATTTTCAACATAGCCATTTTAAGATGTCTGCCCATGAACAGTGTCACTGTGATTTTCTTAATGTGTCCTATACATTGATTTCGCACACCGACTGTGCCATTGTGTGCTACATGGGTGGAAACATGTTTTGGGCAAGATGTGACAAATGACAGCTGTACTGTTCATAAGAAAGTGTAATAAAATGGCAATGTTGAAAATCTGGATTGAAAATATTGAAAATTCGCAAACTTATGAGCGTGCGTAGGAACTGCGCAACGCACGCTCGTAAAACAAGTCATTTTTAGGAATTTTTTCACCAAATTTTCAACATAGCCATTTTAAGACCTCTGCTCATGAACAGTGTCACTGTGATTTTCTTAATGTGTCCCATACTTTGATTTCGAACACCGACTGCGCCATTGTGTGTTACATGGGCGGAAACACATTTTGGGCAAGATGTGAAAAATGACAGCTGTACTGCTCATAAGGAGGTGTGGTAAAATGGCAATGTTGAAAATCTGGAGTAAATATTGAAAATTCGCGAACTTACGAGCGGCATGGAACCGCGCAATGCACGCCAGAAAACAGTTTTTTTTTTGATGCCCACCACCAAACAGGGCTCTTGAGAGCCCATCTTGTGAACGCTGCAGTGTCGTTTCATTAATCAGGCCCATGAGGTGATTTCACGCAGTGACTGCAAAATCACCCTTCGGCCTGAATAACGCCATGGCAGTGACATCATTCATGAGAAGGGGTCCCCAAAATCCCATGTTGAAAATTTGGTGCAAAAATTCCAAAAAATGCCTGAGATATGCAGCAAAGTTGAAAAAACCCTATATATTCCATTATACAGCTTACCGGCATTTCCTCAGTTCATGGTCGGCTTTGAAAGAGTGCAGACATGTTCCCGGTCCATCCCGAGATGTGCCAGTCTCCAGTGAGAGGTATGGGGTGAGGGTGTGTGGGAGGCAGGGTGCACAGTGGGTGGGTGCAGGTTGTGGGGGCAGGGAGACTGCGTGGGACCGTTTTCTTTACAGGTTGCTTTTTAAAAAATGAGGATGGGGGCGTTTGCCACGCTGGGGTGGGTTCCCAGCATTGGGCCAAGGATGGCTGGTTGGGGGGTGTGGAGCCGACAGGGTTGGGCACCCGTCGGCCATAGCATCAGTTGCCACACTGGGATGGGCTCCCAGCGTGGCACCCAGTACTTTGGGGGGACAGTGGTACCGACGGGGATTGGGCACCCCGTTAAGTACGATAACTTGCCACACGGGGTGGGCACCCAGCTGCACGTGGGAAAGCTTTGGGAGCAGCACAGCCGACGGGGATTAGGCACCCCTTCGCTACAGTGTTTGGGGGGGGAAGCATGCAGTATGTGTGCATGTGTTTATGTATGTGTGTGTGTAGGGGGCTGCGCGTGAGGCAGGCGATATCTTATTGCTGCTCACTGGGCGTAGCTCCCCTTCAACTATGCGCCACTGCATTTTGGAGCTGTGTAGATAGCTCCAGCATGCGACAGGACTGGGGTCACGCCTGCAACACACTGACTGAATTGGAATAGGGGTGACACACCTCAAAAAACTTGGAGTGAGAGACTATGTTTCTTGCACATGCGTGCAAGCAAACATAAAAAGGGTCTGAGAAATGGAGCTTTCTGATTGGCTGCAAATATTCTAACAGCCTTATGTTAATCTTTTATTAACATACTGTACATGTAGAGCTTAGCCATATGCTGAACAAGGTTTAACACTGTTTAAAAACATTGTTTATTATAATAGCAATAAGGCACTCCTAGGGATTATGTTAATGGTCAGTTAATCATCCTCTAGGGGCATGCGGCACTTGGCTACACCTCATGCCACAGTACACCCCTAGAAGGTGATTAACAGACCATTAACATAACCCCTGGTCATGCCTTATTGCTTAATTGATCAATGTTTCTTAGTTTTAAAACTGTGTAATGAGATTCAGAGAAGAATTTACCTATGGTGTTGTGCTGAAATAAACTACAGTCATGTGGTCACACCTGTCTTGAGTTGTCTTACCCATTTTATACTGAATGCCTTTATAGCTTAAATTTAAATACTTTTATTGCGCATGAGTGTTTCCAGCAATTAATTTAACTTTTTAGAAAGCAGTCAACCAATCTGAAGTCTCCATTTCCCACAATTGTTTTATAGTTTTGTTTAAAGTGGATTGGTTGACTTTTGGTGTCCCAGGAACAAAATTCTGTATATCCTTTGATTTTTTTCAAACATGATGAATTGTATGAAAAATGAAAATATGCTATGAGAATCTGCTAGGAAAAAGTAAAGCAAATGTACTGCACAGTATATCATATTTCTTAGGCTCCGTATCTAATTTGCTCCAGAAAATATTGTGTTTTTAGAAGGCACTGATCAGATTGTGTTAATTTCAAGCACACAGTTCATGACCCTAAGAATTATTTTCACTTCAGAAAATCAGTCTAATTACATAAAACGCAATATTTTGAGCTCAGCCAATTAGTGCAAAAACATGAAAGCAAGTTAGGCAGTTCAGCCTGTCGCTGTATATACATCCACAAGGAATTAATGCAGGGGCTTCCCACCCTCTGGCATTCAGAAATATAATGAGCTGGAAAACCTGCTGCTAAATCCTTTGATTTAAAACGTGCTGCTGAAGGCATTGTTTAAAAGACAGTGTATAAGCTTCAAGGAGCTTTGAAATTAAAACAGATCTGAAACCATGCCATAGTCTTAGAGTTATAAACTGTGGTGTAGTAATGTGCCAAGTTTGGAAAACTTTACTTTGCAATAACTTTGCAAAGTCCTGCAACTTTACAAAGTTATTCACTCTTTACTAAGCCAAGCTTCAAGTTATTTGCAACTTCGCAAGTGATGCTCATTGGGAAGCTGCAAAACTGCAGAGTCATTTTGTGCTGTTGCTACGCCATGTGACCTGGTGATCACATGGTTTATTTTGCAGCAGGAAAGAGACTAGAAGAGCTGTGCTGTGTGCATTTCCAGGAAGTGCATTCAGGTGAAAGGATTTTCTGTACTTAGAGTTCACTTTTGACTTGAGTTGTAGTGCTGTTAATTGCATAAAGCAAATAATAAAAACAAAAAAAACACGGACTGACTTTTTCAAAGGCTTTAGATGGCCACAAACTCCATGCATAACAAAGATATGGTGTACTGGGCTTCCTGCAATCGAATGGGATTTTCCATCCTCTGCGGCAAATGATGCAAGTTAGACAATCTTTTAGTGGTCTAGCTTGCTTCAATCTTGGGGTCCATTTTTACAGAGATTGCATAACAGGCTTGGTGCAAGCTGGTATAAATCAGGAAAATCATTGCAACTCTGCTTGACCTTTAAAAATCGGGCACAGCTGCAGTAAAAGGAATTGGTGCACCAGCAAGTTCACAATGTTGTGGTGCAGTGATTGACGCAAGCCTTGTGCCACCTTTTCAAAGTGTACCTCTCAACTGCACTGGATTTTCTGGGACTTCCTGAATTTAGACTCCCTGTCCTGAAGTCCCGACTTGCTTGCTTCTATTACAGATTGTCAGAATGCCAGTGTAAGCCTAGCAAATTTGTTTAACCCTAAGCTACCAACAGAATTAGAAAGCATATGAATTCTGGACTGATGTATGTCAACAACACAGAAAAGGTTAAACTGGCCCAAGCAGACAAAAGCAGTTTAAAGAAGACAGCCCTCCCTCTGATGAGAGAGAGAGAGAGAGACACACACACACACACACACACACACACACACACAAACACACATACACACAAACACACATACACACAAACACACACACACGCACACACACATAACACACACACACACACACACACACACACACACACTGCATTCCAATACAGTATATTTCTGTTCAAGATAAGTCTGGAAATAAATTACACTGGATCCTTAAAAGCCTGGAAATTAACCCAACACTGGATCCTAAAGAAAATGATTTCTTTAGCAGTGCCCATGCTACACCTCAGTTTTGAGTAGGTAAATGAACAGATGACAACAGAAAGAAGATTCAAAATATTTGCCAGTGTTTTTTTTTTTATTGTGTCATTTGGTGGTATGCAACTGAATTTGACATTTTAAAAAGCATAAACTAAAGGGACTTTACATATGTTGTAGTGTACGACATCATGTGATGTACATGTCATGTGATGATGCAATGCCATGCTGAAAAAATATGGTGTCCCTGATTTTTGAGGGGAGTGCCCCTGATTTTGGTCTTAGCAGGCTGAGAGGTATGTTTCAAAATCCAGCCCCATATTCTACTTGGTATTCTGCATTTGCAGACTTCATTTAGCATGTTTTTGTTTACAGTTTAATTATGACCCAGAACTGGCCTCTTGTTCATAGCATCTCAGAGAGTTTGCAAACCAGCTTCTCAGGTTAACCCCTTGAATTCCAGACAGCTTTTTGCAATCATTTGAACATTATAACTATATACATTTTTTTTATTTAATAAGCTTTATTCATTTTAAATGTTTAACAACAACTACATACAGACATGACAATGCTATGAAAGGAACCATCCAGAATAAAAACAATTACATTGTAATTGCATTCAGTAAAAAAAATAATTGCGTAACCAATCTCTATTATGTTGCATTTAAGTTGTCTGTAACCCCCCTCCCCATAACCCTCATCCCTCCCATCCCCAGTCTGCCACTTGGTACTATAATAAAAACAAAAAGAGAAACGAAAATTGAGAATATGAGTCAAAAGTGCTGGCTATTGGGATACACCTAATAGATATAACTTTCTTTTAGAACCACTGTAAAAGTAACTTCAGATTAGAACTATTGTACCAAAATAAGAGTTTGTAGTGTTTCCCACCTTTGCTTGTATGCCACTAGTCTATTCTTGATTCCAGCCAGTATAAGTGCTGCCTGTAAGGTGAACATAATTTCTTTGAACCACTCTAAATAAAGAGGAGTAGATGAGTCAAGCCAATGTCTTAGTATTATTTTCTTGGTACAAGCAGTAATCAAGGGCATATGAGATTTCTGCTGTGGCCCTTGAATCTGCATATAATCCCCCAGAATACAAATTTCTGGAGTAAATTTGTCAGTAACCATAAGCATGGGGTTAAGATGACTTTGGATCTCCTTCCAAAAGGAATTAATAGTATCACAGGCCCAAAGCATATGAAATTAATCGGCTGGTTCATGTTGACATTTTGGACATCGGCTGAAGGATGAATCCCCCATTTGGCAAAGCTGAACTGGTGTGTAATATAAATTATGGTTGATATAGTATTGCATTATTCGGTACCTATCCCATTTGACATATTTATATAGGTGTTTCCAGATGTTGGGCCAATTCCTAGAGGGGGAATGCAGTGGTAAAATATTGTCCCACCAATAAGATCTTTGACCTTCTATGTTAGCTATTTCTTTTAGTAGAAATTTATATGAATAGGATATAATGTGTGATGTAGGGATGGATTCTACATATGGGGAACCACTGACATAAGGGGACTTTTGTTTTTTCCCTTGGAGGAATTTTTTGGATGTGAAGACTTGGGAAATTGCATCTACCTCAGTGGACTGGGGGGATCATCGCAGACTGACCCGTCTTTTCTTTTCTTTCCGTCTCATAATGGGCCCATGCTGGTCTGAAGCAGTGGACACTCAAGTTTGGGGCCTCCTTGGGGGGGGTTTGTGAGCCAGGTTTTGGCGGTTACTTTTGTTGGGGGTTGAAAGAGCCCAGTTCTATCAGTTGTGAGCTAGTTTCTCATTATTTCCTTTTGGACTGGTACTGGGCTTTCCCCATTTCAGATTTTTATTTAGTTGGGTCAGGGATTTGGCCACTAGAGGGCGTTCCAACTTTTGGGGACTCGTGAGGAAACTCTACTCGAGGAGGAATTAGCAGTGTTTCACTACTTAGCTGGGGCGTAGCACTCTCAATTTTCCAGGGAAGACCTGTCCATTGGATACTGGCTCATAGTGGGTAGAGGCAGCTTTTATGCCTTACCCTCCGGTGGAGCGATCCCAGCTTTTCCCATCTTAATTCTCGCTCTTAGCATGAGCTGGGGTATTTTTCCCTTCAGGAGTTTCTGGTCCAGTTCTGGTTTCTGGTGGCTCACCTGCACTTCTGGTCTTGATTTGGGTTATTATGAACATCTGGGTGATGAGTTGGTTTTACTGTAGCACTCTATGACAATCTCTCTTATGTCCACGCTCTGGCTGGACTGAGGTGAAGGCCCAGGACCATTCTCCTTCGTTGGGGGTATAACTTGCAGTGTTTGGTTTCTATAGACTGTGATCTCTGTGCAACAGTGCTAAATATCTGGGTCCATTATCGGGGGGCAGGAGTAGAGGGATTAGAACCAGTACTGTGTTGAACGTTGCTTGTGACAGTTTGGTGGGGGGAGCGTGGGTGGGGTTTGGGGTTCCGTTGGATGGTGGGGAGTTAAAGGGGATGAGTGGTATTTATTTCTGGGGGGGCTAGGGAAGAGGGTGGGTGTTACTGCAGTAACCCTGGGGATACATGTAATGGGGATATGCATCTCATGTGCTGAGTGTAATTATTTCAGCTCGATTATCTCTCCAGGATGGTTAATGAGTTAACATTCATGCCTTGGAATGTTAAGGGGATCAGAAAACAACATAAGCAATAACAGGTTCTCAAACATTTAAGTCTGTTCAGTTCACAGATAACCTTTTTGCAAGAAACCCATTTGTTAGAAGTGGAAGCTTTACAATTAAGGAGGCAACAAGTGGGACGATTTATAGTGCCCAAGGCACCACGAATAGTTGTGAGGTTATGCTCATGATTAACAGGAGTATTCCATTCTCTTCCACACAAGTGATTAAAGATACCGAGGGTAGGTTCATCCTGGTTAAAGGTACCCTCTGGTCTGTCCCAATATTTTTGAGCTGTGTTTATGGCCCTAATCTGGATGACCCTGGATTTTTCATGAGGCCTATATCTATCATTCTCCCATTGCTTCCCATTAAAATTATTTTAGGGGGGAGATTTCAATCAAGTACTTGATCCTCACTTAGACAGACTGGGCAGTGGCCTGGGTGGGGCTACCCCTGGGCAGAAGGCATTCAAGGATTTATTAGATCAATGCGGGCTCTGCGATGTCTGGCATGTTTTACACCCTGATTCTAGGGAGTTTACCTTTAGGTCTATGGCACATGGCTTGCAGTCCCGCATTGACTACTGACTCATTTCTCAGTGTCTCCTGCCCGGGGTGAAGACCTCTTCGATTCAACCCAGCCCAATCTCTGACCACTCACTAGTGGTACGCAATTTGGTACTGCTCAATTCATTTAATAGGGAAACTAGATGGAAGCTCAATGATCAGCTCCTTAAAGACGTTAAATATTGCAAACTTATTAGGGAAAAATAGAATAATTTTTTCAATAAACCTTTTAGATGGTGTAAAACCTGATATCTTGTGGGGGGCCTTCAAATCTTTCATGAGAGGGATACTGATTAGCATGGCGGTTGGTAGGAAAAGAGAGTGGGATAAAGAGCTTAAATCCTTATTAGCCCAAATCAGATCTTTGGAAGTTAATCTCCTGGCCAATCCCCTAGATGAGGATACTCAGAAACTCCTGAAATTAAAGGATAAATACTTGTGGTTACTTCAAGAGAGAGCAGAACTAGCCATTATTCGTACTAGAGCTAACTACATTGATCAGGTGAAGAAAGCGGAACGTTTACGGGTATTGCATATTAAACAACAGGAATCAATTAGATTTATCCCACCCATCAGGTCAGTGGCAGATGGATCTCTTAGGGTGTGTCCTACTGAGATAGCTCAAGAATTTGCTGCTTATTATTCTAAACTGTAAAGCGACATGGAGCATCCCTCCAGCCCTGAAGGCATACAGGGTTACCTAAGGGACTCCCACTTGCCCCTTCTCCCAGACCGGTGTGGTGATACTCTGGTTGTCTCTATTTCCCAGGAGGAAATTGCTAAGGTTATTAGTGAGTTGCCTGCCGACAAGGTCCCTGGTGCAGATGGATTTTCTGCTTTATTTTACAAGGTCTTTCGAGACCTTCTCTTACCAATACTTGGTCGCTTATTTCTGCAAATCCTATCAGGGGCGGAGACGGATCCGTATCTCTATGAGGCTCTGATTGTCTTGCTTCCCAAACCTGACAAAGGTCTCAAACAGGTTCAAAGTTACAGACCTATCTCGCTTTTAAACCAGGATATTAAGATTCTCTCTAAGATACTGGCTAATAGGCTGGCACTGGTTCTTCCTCGGTTAAGAGGTACAAACCAGGTTGGATTTATGAAAGGGCGCTCATCTTCCGATCATCTACGCATCTTGTCGCATGTCTTCTCGGCTACCAGGAATGCGGAGTTCCCTGTGGGCTTGGTCTCCCTGGATGCTGAGAAGGCATTCGACCATGTGAATTTGAACTTTCTGTTCCGTACTTTGGAGGCCTTCCACTTCCCCTCTCTGTTCATCTCCTGTATTGCTGCCATTTATAAAAATCCCTTGGCAAGAATTTCCGCGAATGGGGCCTTTTCCCATTCTTCTCGCTTACTCGGTACTAGACAGGATGCCCTCTCCCTTTATTATTTAACTTATATCTGGAACCTCTTATTCAAAATATTCTCAATAATGATTTTATACAAGGGGTGAGAATTGGGCGGCATGAAGTTAAAGTCACTGCATATGCTGATGATCTGCTAATACATCTGTCCCATCCGGTATCCTTTGTCCCGGCCTTACTAAGGGAAGTAGCAAGGTTTAGTGCTCTGTCTAACTATAAATTAAATGCCAGTAAGTCCCTATTTTTTCCATTAAATCACAGAATCTTCAAGACTGACACTAGCCCCTTTGGGCTATGTTGGACACCCAGGTCTTTCAGGTATCTGGGTATCAAACTTTCACATAACCCCCTAGCATGGTTTAAGGAAAACTTGGATTCCTTATTGCAGAGGATTACACATGACCTTGAGAGGTGTTCTAAACTCCCTATCTCTCTGTGGGGCCAAATTAATATAATTAAAATGAATATATTTCCTAGGATTTTCTGCCCGTTGTCCCTTCTCAATGCCTTTATTCCTTTACTCTGGTTCAAAAAGGTACATGGTATTTTCACTAGATTTATCTGGGCCGACAGGTATCCCCGTTTGGCTTATCATAAGCTGGCAGCCCCAAAGCTGGGGGGGCTGAATCCCCATCTAGCTATATATCATTGGGCTGGTCACCTTGCAAAATGTTTGCGGTGGGTATCTCCCAGCCCAGAGGAAACGCAACCTATCTGCCTCAAAATAGAATTGGATGCAATCAATGCCAAAAATCTGGACCGTCTCATGTTATTTTTCCTTAGGTTATCCCAAGTAAGTACGGCTATAGAGTGTTCCACAATAAGGACCTCCTTAAAGGTCTACTCACAGATATGTTCCTTTTTGCAATACTCCCCCAACCTGGACCTGGCCCAGTCTATCTGGAACTCTCCATCATTTACTATTAACAAGAGTCAAATCTCCTGTCTTTGGTTGCCTCAATTGGGAGAGGGGAAGCTCTTGACCTTTACTGATGGTGGGGGGCACTGGTTATCAGTGAAGGAGATGGTTAGGAAATTTCTCATCCCGACCGCTTCTTATTTCAAAGTCCTGCAATTGAAACACTTACTCGTAATTACCCTGGGGAGTACTCCTCCTTCTCAGAATATCTCCTCTCTGATACCCAAGGTATCCCCACTTTCTGGATCTTCTGGTGTAATCTCTAAGCTATATCAGGTTTTGTTTCATAAAAAATTTGGGGGTCGATTTGGGCCATCAAGATTTTGGAGTAACTTTCTCCCCCACCTTCAGCTGGATTGGCATTCTCTCTGGAAGTCATGTCATAAATTTATTTCTCAAGATAGACTGTGTCTCATGCAATATCATGTATTACACAACTTATATTACTCCCCGGCTAAACTTCACAAGTGGGGCTACTTAGGCTCAAACAAGTGCAATAAATGTTTGCAGGATGAGGGCACACTTTTTCAGATGCTTTGGTCTTGTCCAAGAATCTCCACCTTATGGGCTTCAATCTAAACCTCCCTAGACCCCTTGTTGGGCCTTCAAAAATATTTTATCCCTGAGGTATGTGTATTAGGGGACCTGTCCTCTATTAGAGTCAAGGCGCATAAATTTCAAATATCCATGGTCGCCATGTTGGCTAAGAAAATAATTATCTGTCATTGGAAAGACAGGTCCTCCATTTCCTTCCAGGAATGGGTAAGAGAAGTATTATCCAACTTGCGCATGGAAAAAGCAATAGCCAGTCTACATAATAGCCTGGCAGTTTACACTAGAATTTGGGATCCCCTTCACTCACTATTTTCCCTGGTTCTACACTAAACCTATACTAGGGTTGTTGCTTCTATATGGTTCTTTGATTAGAGGCTCGGCATCTCCGGGTACCGAGATGGGTTACTGCAGTAAGGGGAGGTGAGGGGGGGCAGCATCTTTTCACTATGTATCAATGAGACTTTATCAGTTTTCTCTGTATGCTGCCTCTTATGGTAGAAAATGTATGAACAAACTTTAAATTGTAAAAAAAAAAGAGTTGGGGATACTGGGCCTAAGTGTGAGGATGATGTAGTGGCAGGGATGTGTGTGTACTACTGCCATCTCAGGAAAATGGGGAAGAGAAGGATCTGGAAAAGGAGAAAGAGGAAATGGAGGGTGACGGTGAGGATGACACTGTCATTGATCTTTTGTGGGAGTCTGAAAATAAAATAAAAAATAAAGGGTGGCAGCAAAGTGTACACATTTTTCAAATTGAAGGGTCAGCAACCTCTGCCACAAATGATAATATATGATGACACATAACCTAGAATAGAAACAAGTTTGGGTGTTATGGCCACACACTGGTGCTCCACATAATTTTATGCATCTTTCAAAATCCCTTGCATGGGACTTTTTTTTTAAATTTCTAATCCAAATGATGAAACTGTGACAATATGCTAACTTTGTCAGGCCTGGGTATGTTGTGGCAAGAAATGGGGTTTTGTGTTGTGCTGGCACCGGTGGACAGCATACCTGTCTTAAAGTCAAACAAATGGTTAGGTGGCAAACACATCAGTGGAACGTGTCTTCAGGTGATGTGGCAGGTAGAGATGAGGCAAAGGATATTGTGGAAGAATAGATGGATGAGGAGGACGAGGAGGAGGTCAGTAGTACCCCTGAAAGTATGAAATCACTGATGAACATCATCAGCAGCAGCAGCATCACCCTGACAAATCCCTCAGCCAAGTCACAAGTTTCTTGATCCTGTCTCTGTCTGTGACATCTGAGCAACATGGTGTCTGCATAAAACTATTCTCAAAAAGCACCCACCCAAAAAGATCCAACCAACTATTGCTAGTATTCTAGCTAAGCAATATAAATTCCCCCTAATCATTTGATGGCCAAGAAACTAAATGCTGCCATGGCAGAATGGATCTCTTTTGATCTCCCATTTTCTTTTACTGAAAATGCTAGTTTCATTTGCTTTATGTCTAAAGCATTCCAGAAGTGAAAAGTGCAGTCCAGGACCTACTGTTTCACAGCAGACAATTCCTGAACTGTAGGATGTTGTTGAAAAAGAAGTTTCGCGTGCTCTGCATCATTCCTTCAGTTCATATATCCATCTTACCACAGATATATGGAGCAGTGGGCCAGCAGCTGCTAGTCTGTTTATTTGCATAACAGCACATTGGGTAGAACTGAAGGGAGTTGGTAATTACCCTGGCAGCAAATGTAAATGATTTAACTGTAAAGGACGCTACATTCCTGTAATTTACAAGCATGCAACACTGGCCATGAAGAGCATGCTTGAATTGCACTCTGGGGAAAACATTTTAGCATCAGTATTGGACGAGACTGACACTTGGTTGAACCCACTGTCCTTAAAGGCAGGCTTCAGAGCAAGTGACAATGGCACAGACATTGTCAAGGCTAATAGTTATGGGAGTTTTGTTAGGGTGCCCTGCTTTGCACACTGTCTGAACCTGGCTGTACAAGAGTTCTTGTCATAATATAAACATAGAAATGTAGAAATTTGTTGGCAGAAAAATACCCCATGGTCCATCAAGTCTGCCCTGTCACCCCCCCCCGAAGACCTCCCCGCTCCATTTTCTGTCTGCCCATTGGTTAATCCCATATATGTATGCCAAGCTCCTTAATGTGACATTAAAGAAGTGCTCATCCAGCGCCATTGAATTTGTGGCCATTTTGCACAGCCTGGAAAGGCCAAGGACCAATTATGTGCACTGCAATTAAACAAGCATTTGTCAATGCCGAACGTTCGCTTGCAGGTATTTGCAGTGGTGTTTGGCACGTATGGTGTTTTACCCTAATGCCCTGTGTGATTGCTGGTATTTGCACAATAAATTTTCAGCATGACCTTTTTGTTACCCCCATTGTGCGCTACATAGGTGGAAACACGTTTTGGGCAGGATGTGAAAAATGACAGCTGTACTGCTCATAAGGAAGTGTGGTAAAATGGCAATGTTGAAAATCTGGAGAGGAAATATTGAAAATTCGCAAACCTACGAGTGTGCGTGGGAACTGTGCGATGCATGCTCGTAAAACAGATATTGTTAGGAATTTTTTCACCAAATTGTCAACATTGCCATTTTAAAACCTCTGCTAATGAACAGTGTCACTGTCATTTTCTTACTGTGTCCCATACATTGATTTCGCACACCGACTACGCCATTGTGCACTACATGGGCGGAAACACGTTTTGGGCATGATGTGAAAAATGACAGCTGTACTGCTCATGAAGAGGTGTGATAAAATGGCAATGTTGAAAATCTGGAGTGTAAATATTGAAAATTCGCAAACGTACGCCAAGATGGAACCGCGCAACACACGCTCGTAAAACAGTCATTTTTAGGAACTTTTTCACAAAATTTTCAACATAGCCATTTTAAGACCTCTGCTCATGAACAGTGTCACTGTGATTTTCTTAATGTGTCCCATACATTGATTTCGCACACCGACTGCGCCATTGTGCACTACATGGGTGGAAACACGTTTTGGTTGAGATGTGAAAAATGACAGCTGTACTACTCATAAGAAGGTGTGGTAAAATGGCAATGTTGAAAATCTGGATAGAAATATTGAAAATTCACAAACCTCTGACGTGCGTAGGAACTGGCATACGCTAAATAAAACAGTCATTTCTAGGAATTTTTCACCAAATTTTCAACATAGCCATTTTAAGACCTCTGTAATGAACAGTGTCACTGTGATTTTCTTAATGTGTCCCATACATTGATTTTGACACAGACTGCGCCATTATGCGCTGCATGGTTAAAACACATTTGGGCAGGATGTGAAATGACAGCTGTACTGCTCATAAAGAGGTGTGGTAAAATGGCAATGTTGAAAATCTGGAGTGCAAATATTGAATTACGTAGCGTCTGAGCATCGTGGAACTGCATCATGCACTAAATAAAACAGTCATTTTAAGAATTTTTTCACAAATTTTCAACATAGCCATTTTAAGACCTCTGCTCATGAACAGTGTCACTGTGATTTTCTTAATATGTCCCATACAATGATTTGCTCACCGACTGCACCATTGTGCTACTTCTCCATGGAGTGGAAACACGTTTTGGGTGAGATGTGAAAAATGACAGCTGTACTACTCATAAGAAGGTGTGGTAAAATGGCAATGTTGAAAATCTAGATAGAAATATTGAAAATTTGCAAACCTACGGCGTCACGTGGGAACTTTATGCAGCATACGCTACGTAAAACAGTCATTTCTAGGAATTTTTCACCAAATTTTCAACATAGCCATTTAAGACCTCTAGTAATGAACAAGTATCATAGCTGGTTTTCTTAATATGTCCCATACATTGATTTTGCACACCGAATGCGCTCATTGCACTACATGGGTGGAAACACACTTTTGGGCAGGATATTGAGAAAAATGACAGCTGTACTGCTCATAAGGAGGTGTGATAAAATAGCAATGTTAATCTAGATGAAAATATTAATTCATGAACTTATATGAGCCTCGTAGGAGACTGCACAATGACACTAATTAAAACAGTCATTTTGGAATTTGCCCAAATTTTCAACATGGGGTTTTGGGACCCCTTCTCATGAGTGATGTCACTGTGATGGCATTATTCAGGCCGAAGGGTGATTGCGCAGTGACTGTGCAGTGACTGCCCAAAATCACCCGTCGGGCCTGAATACTGCCATGACAGTGACATCATTCATGAGAAGGGGCCCAAAACCCCATGTTGAAAATTTGGTGCAAAATTCCAAAAACTGGTTAACTAGTGCATACGCGATTCTCAGAGCTAAGTAAGTTCGCGAGAAATTTCAATATTTTCATTCCAGATTTTCAATATTGCCATTTCACCACACCTTCTTATGAGAAGTATAGCTGTCATTTTTACAGCTCACCCAAAATGTGTTTCCTTCCATATAGCGCAGAATGGCGTCAATCAATCTTAAATCAATGTACAGGATAAATTAAGAAAAATCACAGTGACACTGTTCATGAGCAGAGGTCTTGAAATGGCTATGTTGAAAATTTGGTGAAAAAATTCCTAAAAATGACTGTTTTACGAGCATGTGTTGCGCAGTTCCTACGCAAGCTCATAGGTTTGCGAATTTTCAATATTTCCACTCCAGATTTTCAACATTGCCATTTTTCCACACCTTCTTATGAGTAGTACAGCTGTCATTTTTCACATCTCACCCAAAACGTGTTTCTGCTCCCATGTAGCGCATAAATGCATGAAGTCGTTATGCGAACTCATAGTGTAAGGGGACACATTAAGAAAATCACTGTGTTACTGTTCATGAGCAGAGATCTTAAAATGGTAATGTTGAAAATTTGGTGAAAGAATTCCTAAAAATGACTGTTTTTCGAGTGTGTGTTGCACAGGTCCCACGCACGCTCGTAGGTTTGTGAATTTTCAATATTTCCACTCCAGATTTTCAACATTGCCATTTTTCCACACCTCCTTATGAACAGTACAGCTGCAATTTTCCATATACTAACATACTAACATACTATTTGCCAGCAGATTAGGCCTTACGGTCTATCGAGTCTGCTCAAAACCTAGATCCTTAGTTGGATGCCGAGACCCTCCCATCCCTTGTTCTCCAGAAACCCCTATCATCCATCCCCACCCCCCCGGGACAGGCCATCATCTGATACATCCACTTTCTGTGTCTGTCCCACCCTCTCTTGAAGCCCTCCACTGTGGATCTCTGAACCAGCTCACCAGGCAGTGCATTCCAAGGGTCCACCACCCTCTCGGTGAAAAACCTCCTCCTCTTTTCCCCCCTCACCCTTCCACCTTCAACTTCAAACCATGCCCTCTGGTGATACCTCCCTGCTTTAGTCTAAATATCCCTCCATGTTTACCCTATTTATTCCTTGAGGTACTTGAAGACCTCAATCATGTCCCCTGTCTCTCCTCTCCTCCAATGAAAACAGGCAGAGCTCCTCAAGTCTGTCCTCATAAGTCAAATCCCCTAGCCCTCGTATCATCTTTGTTTGCCCTCCTCTGTACCCTCTCCAGGAGCTGTATGTCCCTCTTCAAGTGTGGTCTCCAGTACTGTACACAGTACTCAAGGTGTGGTCTAACCAGTCCATTGTACAGCGGCAGAATCACTTCCTTGCTCCTAGAGGTGATCCCCTACGATGCATCCCAACATCCTGTTTGCCTTGCTTGCTGCTCCTGCACTGCTCAGAGTTATTCATACATGTATCCACCATGACCCTAGGTCTTTTCCCCTATTGAGGCCTCCAGCGCCTCCCTCCCAGGGTGTACCTGTGTTTAGGGTTTCCCGACCAAGATGCAACACCTTGCACTTGGTGATATTGAAATTTAATTTCCATGTGTGAGCCCAGCTTTCCAGGGTGTCCAGGTCCCTTGCAGGGCCACCCTCCCCTCTTCTCCCTCAACTACTGCTCCCATCTTGGAGTCATCCGCGAAGAGACTCATTTCACACCCTATACCCTCCCTGATGTCCGATATGTATGCATTAAACAGGATCGGACCCAGGACCGAGCCCTGTGGTACCCCACTACCAACCTCTCTAGGGTTCGAGAGCTCCCCACAGACCACTACTCTCTGAGTGCATCCAGCACCCAAATGTCACCCAAAATGTGTTATCGCACATGTAGCGCACAATGGTGCTGTTGGTGTGCGAAAGCAATGTTTAGGGCAGATTAAGAAAATCACAGTTACACTGTTCATGAGCAGAGGTCTTAAAATGGCTATGTTGAAAACTTGGTGACACAAGTCCATAAAATGACTGTTATGAGTGAGCATTGTGCAGTTTCCACGCATCCTCGTTAGTTCATGACTTTGTAATATTTTCAGTCCAGATTTTCACTAGTGGCATTTTCCACACTTCCTTATGAACAGTACAGCTGCCATTTTTCACAACATGGTGAAGTGTGTTTCACACTTTCATTCAGAGATGGTCGCTGTGGGAAATCATTGTTCGGCACAGATAAAGAAAATCACAGTGACACTGTTCATGATCGGAGGCACCAAAATGCCTGAGTTGACAATCTGCTATAAAATCCCCAACCTAATTATATTACGGGTGTGCTTTGCACAGTTTCTATGCTCTTCATTGACTTCACCATTTTTTAAATATTTTTCTACACATTTGCAGCATAGCCATTTTTACACCTCCCATGACAGAGTACAGCTGTCATTTTTACATCCTATTGAATATTTTGCACCTGTGGTGCTAAATGCCGTAGTCACTGTGCATAGGCAGCTTTGCTACCAAACCGATATTCCCCCTGTTCATGAGGTGGGGTCACAAAACAAACATGTTGAAAATTTGGAGTGAAAATACCAACGAATGCCTAAGGTATTAGGCTTTTCAACTAAATCGCCCAACCCTCTAGAGAATGACAGGAATCAGGGGTGTGACTTGGGATTCTTGCCTGTGATGCTCATACTATTCCACACCCTGCAGTCACTGACAGGCATCGAGGTATGCCTTGGACTCTTCTGCCCCAAACTTCACCCCATTCTCCTATATCACGCCCATCTCACCGTATTTCCTAATGAGATGGGGTGCGCATAAGGGCCAAAGACCCCAAGGAACACGTGCCACTTGTCAGTCTTTGCAGAGTGGGGTGTGGTGAAATGGCGTGGCCGTTATGCCTGGTGACCCAAACGCACATCCCAATGCCTGTCACTCTCTGCAGGGTGGTGGTGGGGTTTGCTTCAGTTCAATACTTCACTGCCATTCCTATTACGCAGCTCTGTAACTTCTACACTGCCACTGCCAATGCCAGCAAGCAAACATTCGGCATTGACAAATGCTTGTTATGTCTGACTCCCACCACAGGACACCAATGAACCAAAAGATAAAAATACTTATCAAAATCAAGTGATTCTGTAATATAACCTGTTCTCACTTTCATTTTAACTAAATAAATTCATCCTCTGAGCTGTGTAAACCTGCTATGCAGTTTTAAACCATTTCAAAAAAGTACTGGTATTCTTATATATAATTAATATCATGTTAAAGAAAGACCTGTCCTTCACTTTTTAAATGTACCTCACACTTTCTTGCTTGTTTATAAGTTCACTACCAAATGCCATCAAAAAATGCTAACCTTTTCAAACTTTCATCCTTTTCACTTTTGTGATATATTATTTTGAGGCCAGTATATGCTACTTCATACAAACCATGACATTTCTGGAGCTTCTGTGTCGCTGAGAACAGAACAATGGAGGTTTATGGATGGGTTGATCTAGAGGCCTTTTGAGCATGCCACACAAGCAGTGAGTGCGGACACTTCCTCTATAGGCAGACCATCCCACTGCCCCAGCTGCTGAGGCAGGCCATCTGTAATAAGCAGCAGCAGTCTGAGGCAAAAGGTGACTCTGTAAGCTGTGCATTGTCTGAACACATGCCTATATGTAGTGGAACATAACAGACACCTGAATTTTACCCTGGCATATGTGGACTTCAGTATTACAACAATGCTGGATCTATGGTAGAATCAGGGGCTTTCAGCCATGTCTGAGGATGATAGTCAAAAAGTTGAGCATCTGGAGAGAACGCTGATCAGTTGTGTACATGGTTTGCAAATGCTGAAAAAAATTGCATATTGAGATGAGATGCACTGTGCCACCCTCACCAACAGTCAGCAAGGGAAGTGAGAGATGTGGAGCAGAGATGCAGAGCATTTAATTTCTGCCGGCGAAGTGGCCAAATTCCCCATGTGGAGAAATTCGTGAAATTTTCTGCATGAGGCAGAATTTCGCCTAGACTAAATTTTGCCTAATGTAGGTGAAATTTCACCTTCCGAGGGTGAAATTTCACCTTCCATAGGAGAAATTTCACTGCGTAAGGTGGAATTTCACTGCGGAAAGAGAAATTTCACCACGGAAGGTGAAATTTCACCATTCTGCTGGGTGAAATTTCGCATTTCGCTCCATGAAATGGGCAGAATTTTGTGGATTACTCCACAAAGTGAATTTTGCTCATTTCATCCACCACTAATGTGGAGATGCAGCTTTGACATCACCAGTAAGACAATCAGAAAAAAACACTTCAAAAATCCAGTCCTCTATGAGCAGTTCTTGCACATATTGTCATTTCAGAGTGTGAGGAGGAGCATGAGGAGAAACCATTGGAGGATGCCAGACTAAAGGCAGTAGGCAGATCTGTTGAGGCATATATGGCAACCCCCCAAAACCTTGCAGTTAATGACAAACCCCTGCTGCATTAACACAGCAAAATTAAAGAGTGGCATGCACTGGCAGATGTTGCTTTTAAATATTTAAGCTGCCCCCCCATATAGTGTGGTTTCTGAACATGTGTTCAGTGCAGCAGGGGCAAGCATCACAGAGCAACATACAACCCTATCCTCCAAAAATGTCGCTATGTTGACATTCATTAAAATGAACAGTGTGCATATACCTCCAAACAGAAGTGCATCACTGTGGGCACCACTGACACACCAGGAAGAAGTAGGGGTTGAACTATCACCCACCACAGAGGTAGATGTGGACTTCATGGATGCAGAATTTCCACATGGTGAAAATTCAGATATCGAAGATGCAGCAGGGATATTCACTGTAGGAGATGGGAAACAGTATATTGATTAATTTGGAGGACATAGAAAGAAGGAGGAGACTGTAACTCTACTCTGGCCTCCTCTAGTCATCCTCTCCCAGGAACAACATGGGCCTCCTCCTCCTCCTCCATCATCTCTTTATGCCTCCAGAACAACACTGGACTCTTAACCCAGCATAAATGCCAGACACCAGCCTAATGTGAACCTGCTGCCATGCCTGCCCCCACTGATGATGCTCTGCCCTCTGGCCTCATCCAGTCCAATTCACTCAGGAGCAATATGGGCCTTCTCCTCCTCCATCTCATGCATAGCTCCAGAGAAAACTGAGACTCTTAACCCAGCATAAATACCAGACACCAGCATAATGTGAACCTGCTGCCATGCCTGCCCCCACTAATGATGCTCCGCACTGTGGCCTGCACTTCTCCTCACCCAAGAACAACATGGGCCTCCTTCTCGTCCAACTCATGCATGCTTCCAGAAAAACTCAAACTCTTAACCCAGCTTAAATGCCAGACACATTGACTACTATGTGAACCTGCTTCTATTTTCCTGCTGCCTCCTCAGCCACCAAGATGCCTAATTCTCCTCCACCTCTTAGGCAACTTTGTGCCATTACACATTATGGCCATCACTAATGTGACATAATGTATCATTCCATTTTTTTTTTCCTTTTTACATTTCTATTTTCATTTTCCTTTTACAGGTACAAAAGACCATGAGGAGGCAAGACTCTAAATAATTTCACTGTTGTGTTCACAGGTCTCCTCTCCTGCTGCCTCATCCTCAGCAGCCAGCATCTGCATCCTCCTCCTCCTCCCCCCACTGGGACACCACTGTACCATTACACGGCTTGGCCATAACTAATGTCATGGTAAGTATTATTCCCAGATTTTTGTTCTTTTTTTTCTTTTCAGTTTTCCTTTCACAGGTACACCATGAGTCCATGCCAGGGGCCAACTATGGAACAATAATTTCAATCTCGTCTTGACATGTGACAGTGAAACTGCAAGGCTGGAGTGGACAACTCATATACCGTGTGGGTGGCCACCACAGTGGGCAAATGTAGAACAATAATTGCAGTCTTGACAGGTAACAGCAGAACAGCAAGACTGGGAGTGTGAAAAATGGACATACCATGCAGACAGCCACCACAATGGCTACTTGACTAGAGTCTAAGTGATTTTCTCCAGTCTTCACAGGTCTACTGCCCTGCTGCTTCCTCCTCCAGCAAACACGGTTCATCTTCCTCCAACTTCTCTTTTCAGGGGCACCACCATTTCATTTCATTTCATGGCATAGCCATCACCAGTGTGGAGGTAAGTATTATTTCTATATGTTTATTTTTTTCTTATACTTTTTTATTTGAAGTTTGCTTTCACAGATACAGCACAGCAGGGAGTGGACTAGAGTCCAAATAATTTCACTCTTGTCTTCACAGGCTCTTCTCTTCTTCTCCTGAATTTCATTCCACTAAAGTACTTAGAGGTGCCGTGGTTGGAGACTGACACAGCACAGCAGCATATAGCATACTGTATATACATATAATTTCTGGGACTTGAGAAAATATGGCAAATGAGAAATTCATATAGAATGCATCATTGCTATGGCCTAGGTATGACAGAGGGTGCACCCCTACCATGGAGTTCTGCCTTTCCATCAAGGACAGTCTGCTGGTCTGATAGTAGTGTCTGATGTGTGGCCTCGCTGGACATACCTCAGCATCTGAGGTCCCCCATCTTAACACGTAATTGTGCTGCTTCCTCTCTTAATTGAGAAGCAGGAGTATCTGCGGCTGGGTCTCACATTCTCTCCCTGGCAGCAGTCCCTGAGTTCAACTGTAGGGCCCGCTTCCATCATCAGTGCCCCCTTCCAGCAACTGTGCATCTCACTATTGCTTGATGCCCATACCCCACCATGGCACAGAAAGACCACTAGTATTGCTACCACCTTCACCCCTCTCAGCCAACTTCTTGTGTTCCTCCCACACACCATGATGCCTTACTTTAAGGTGGGTGTGTTGCCCACCAGTGTCCAAGTGTCTGCCCCAGTTACCACACCAAACAACTGTTTGGCATAGTTTGTGTATCACAACACTGTTGCCAGTGGCATACTGTACAGCAGCATCACGTATTATTTCTGGGACTTGAGAAAAATGCTGTGGTGGGAGACTGACTGGCACAGTGCAGCAACATGTAGCAAGTATATATCATTTCTGGGACTTGAAAAAACATGGTAAATGAGGTTTTCATAGAGTACAATTCTGGGCACAAATGTGGTTTACAACATAGAGGTGCTTTTGCTGTGGTGGGAGACTGACTGACACAGTGCAGCATCATGTAGCAAGTATACATAATTTCTGGGACATGAAAAAAATAGGGGTAATGAGAATGTAAGACATATGATGTGCATTCGTTGCTATGGCTTGGGTAGGACGGAGGGTGCACCCCACCATGGAGTTCCACTATTCCCTCAAGCAGTGTCTGCTGGTTTGACAGCAGCATCTGGAGTGTGGCCTCCATGGACACAACTCTGCATCTGAGGTCACACTTATCAATGCAGAGTTCTGCCACTCCATCTCTTATGACAACTTGGAGGAGGTTCTACAGCTGGATCTCATGTGCTGTCCCTGGTTGTAGCTCCTGAGTCTGGCTGCAGGTCCCACTTTCCTCATCAGTGCCCCCCTCTGACAACTATGCATCTCTCCATTGCTTGCCACCCTCTGTGGCACAGAAGGACCACTACGAGTGGCACCACCTCCACCCCTTTTAGCCACCTCCTTGTATTCCTCCCACTCACAGAGGTGCTTTACTCTAAAGGGGGGGGGGGTGCTACCCACCAGTGCCCAAGTGTCTGCCCTGTTTACTACGCTACTACGCTGAACAACTATCTAGCACAGATGCATGCCACAACACCATTGTTAGTAGGCCTCACACCAAAATATTCCAAAGATAGGGACTCATACTGCTGCCTAGAGGAAGAGCCAGAGGTGGAAGAACTCGGGCTCCTCCTCATAGGGATCAACCAGTGGTGGCAGTGATGGTGGTAGTACCACAGGGAGGAGAGCATGGGGGGGGTTATCCCTTGCAGGTTTTTCCTGCAGTGGAACAGCAGTGATAACGGACGGCACTGGTACTTTCTGCTGCTTCTGCTGTGCTGTGCTGTGGGTAAGGGTGAGTTCTGCAAACTAAGAAGCCATTGCTGTTACAGGCTTCTTACTGACCCTTCTTCCAACACCCAGTGCTGCTGGTGCTGCCTATGTAGATGTCCTCTTCAGACAGATGGGATGGAGTGTCCCATCTGTTGACTATATGACCGTCCCTCTCTTCTCCCTCTCGTCAATCTAACTCCCACTCCTCCTGCTCTCCTCTCCATCCCTACTCATTTTTATTTAAAAGAAAAAGCATGAAAGTAAAAATAACACTAAGAAAGAGAATGTGGAAAAGGCAGAAAAATGAAAAACAATTATAAATAATAACTAAACAAAAATTCACAGAACCAGAGCATCAGAACACAGAAGTAAAACAATAATACTGATAGAAGGCTATAGGAAAAGGTACAGAAATATAAAGAAAATCATACCTAAACCACAACTAAATAATGCCTAACAAACTTCTAAGACAAGAAAAGATGTATAAAATACAGAAAAAGCTGTAGAACTTTGATGCACAGTCTGTTTCTCAAGACTCAAAAACCAGCATATCTCTCCTCTTCCATTCACTCACACAGACTGCAAAGTGAAACTGAAGGACACTTTCATGTGTACAAATAGTTGTATCACATGACCTGCAGGAAATGTTCCATGTGACCTACAGGAACTTGTTCCTCTTTCTAAAGAAACTACACAGTGTTTTTATGTGGTGTGCATGCTCCAACAAGCATGCAAATGTGCCACCTTAATGGCATTCACAACTAAGTTACAAAGAATAAATAAGCAAGGCTTGTGCACACCACAACTCAGAGCCAGCCAGATGCACACAGGGCATGGTGAATAAATGCATCACACAGGTACAGTGAAAGGCACGTCCACAGTGCAGAATAGGGAGCAAAGGCATGTGCACAGGGAAGCAGTGAAATACACCAGGAAAAGCCCCTGCCATAAACACAGGTGCACACAAACAGCTCATACAACACCAGTACCATGCTATATAGCCACACATAGACAGACAATGACCACCAGGACCACAAGCTCACGACCCTCCCCCATGCTGGCAGGAAGGCCCCCTGCTGCACTCCTATCACCCTCATGCTGTGCCCATATGAATCTACAGCCATGTCACCAGCACCCAACCATTACAGTGGCCACCCAGAAGCACAGTAGTGATGTGTGACTGGCATAGGTGCCCATCCCACACAGCCAACTGACCCTAAAAAAACACACACACACACACACGCACACACAGTGTAGCTGTTACAGATGCAGTGTATTCAATGTAGAATAGACTCAAAATACTTGCACAATTACATATGAATAACAAGTGACAGACATTCCACAATGCCTGATACAGTGACAGGTACTGAATATCACTTGTGCCTATAAGAACAGAATAGAAATACAGTGTCCAGGTGAGGCAACCCCCCCCAGCAGTACATGGCCTGGTGACATGCATCCTGCTGCCACCAGACAGGCCACTGACCCCTAGTGGGCTTTAGTATGCAAAACATCCCTGTCTGCTAGTCAACCTGTAGACTGTAGAGCAGGTTCAAATGTCCATCATGTGCCTGTTCCTTGGGCAGCCACCTCTTTTATCTGCAAAGCCCGCTGACATCACTCAATAGTCCACAGAGTCCCATGCTACCACACTTAAGCCTATGCCTTCCACATCCTCTGACATCTCACTGCACCCCCCCCCCCAGATAGTCCAGATGTTGCTGGGGTAATAGCGTGCAGGCTAAAAGGGTCAACTGCCCTTAGGTGCAGCCAGTGCCGGGGACCACAGAAGGCCTGCAAGGACTCTAACAGAGAGGATACCATGTCAGCCCAGCACCTTTGCCAACACCATACAGTGATAACACCACATGCAAACAGAGACGGTTTGGCAGCATAGGGTACACATGAACACACATTCCATTGAGGGCTCCATGATCCTTCACAGTATCGAATAATAATCATCATGTGAGGCATGACCCTCCACCCACAGATCCTCAGGCAGCTACATGTGTGACTGGGTGCACCCAGCCAGCACTAGTAATCTGCTGCCCCCATGCTGCTCCTCCAGCTGCAGGGTCATCTACTTGGCCTCCCTAGACAGCCCTGTTCGGAAGACAGAAAATACACATAAGCAGGTCTGCACCAGGCCCATATCGTACACACCCCTCACACCAAAAGCTCACCTGCAGTGGCCATGTAACATTCCATATTGTTCTGATAGGACATAAGGCTTACAGGCCTCATCCCACAGGGCAGCTCTGGGACCCTGGAGTGTGCTGAGCAGCAGCATACAGGACCACTGTTTTCCACTGCACACCCAGAGTTGTCTTTCACTCCCTCCATCACTGTACAGCCCTGCCAACTCAGGCCCACGCAGCCAGCAACATCCTTTCAGTGTGTGTGGCCATGCCCCTTAAGTGACATGCACAGTTTTATGTTGGTTGTGTGGCTTGGAATCCTGGGTCCACAGCTTGTTCCACCTGAGCACCTTAAGGGTGGGACACATTGCAGTCATATGTTCTCATTAGCCACGAACATGCTCAGAGCAATGGGTGAGAGGAACTGTCCTATGTGCCCTTTGTTCCAGCTGAGTGTACTCCTGCTAGAGGACTAGATGCAGAGGGAACAGGAGCATGTCCACCACTGACCATGGCCAGGGGTATACAGGCTATGCCTGCAGATGGTTACACTAAACCGCAGACAATGCCTACTGTCTTCCACATGAACCATGCTGCCATTCAGGATTTTTGCAGCTAGCTAGGGGCAACATATCACTCACCATTAGATTGTCAGATGAACTGATGATGGAGCAGAGGGTACAGTATTCCCTGGCATACTATGTCACAGGCTCCTTCCAGAGGGTGGCCGGTGATGTGACAGTTGTTATTCAGTCCACAGTGTCTGAGCACTGCACAAGGTGACCAATGCCTTGTCTGACATGTGTCACCTACATTACATTCTCTGCTACTGAGCAAACCATATAGGACACAAAGATGGAATTCTATGCGCTACATAGATTCTCAAATGTGTCTGTGACCATAAACTGCACACATGTGATACTGCTGGCACTGGGGCAACTTGACCATACCACAACATGAAGAGCTTTCACAGCATCATTGTGCAGACGTCCAGAAATACAGATTATATCATCACAAATGTGTGTGCCAAGTACCCTTAGTCCTGCCATGACACCTTCATATTCAACCAGTCATGGCTATTGACTTGTATGGAGACCCATGGCAGCAGGCATGATGGCTGCTTAGTGAGCAGAGATGTGTGTGTCCAGTGGTGTGTTTACACCTGTGAACATACCTAACTGTGTGTCAATCCACCTCTCACAGGTGACAATGGTTACCCACTGAGGCTTTAACTATCGACACCTTATCTGTTACCATCCATGGAGGCAGAGGCATGGTCCAAAATGTTGCACCATAGAACACCTGTGTGGTGGAATGCACATTCAGCCTCCTGAAGATGTGGTTCTGTTGTCTGTTGTCTGTAGGACAGGTGACACGCTGATTGTGACACCTAGAATGGTATACTGGGTGTTCATTGTATACTTAATGCAGAGCCAACCAAAATGCATTGCTGTAACTTGCAATACATGGCACATAGCAAAACACTGCAGTAAAAATTAGGTTAATTATCAGTGAATTACACTGTTCTCTGCAGCATACTGCAACATTTTGTGATATACTGTGGCATTAATGTGACGCATCCTGGATGGTGCTACTGTAGCTGTCTGAAGATATGTACCCATATCAGAAGACATACCTGATCAGGGCAGGTGGAACAAAGACAGTGGAGAGCTAGGCAACAATTGATGGCTGGGGTGCAACACTAGGATGGAGGATTCCCTGGGAGACACACAAGGCATTTGCTAATTCTGAGTGGTTTTAGTGGATGACGTGTTCATTGTGTCCCCATGTGGGGTGCATGGATGGCAGTGTCACCATAACATGATAATGTACTTGAACTGTGTGCCACACCAGTGCAGTGCAATGTTTAGTGTGTGGAGGGGGGGCAGGTTGGTGGTGCCACAGTTATGAGATGCTGTTATCTGAGTGGTGTGCTACCATGGTGTGGTGCTACATATGCAGTGGGGGGGGGGTACTTCAGTGTACTGTTGCAGGTTGATGACTTTGCACTGAAGTGTCTTTCATGGCCCCTTGGCCTTTCACCCCATACACCTGGTTATGCAGAGTGTGTCTGATGCTGATGTAAGCTGCTGCGCTGCTCTGTAGGTGCTCCACAGTCCCTCTGTGATGGCATCTGGGTCTTAATGTGTGCCTGTGTGCTGTGTGATGTGATGGGCAGATGTGTGTGCAGTGGCTGCTGTAGTGCCAGCCATTCTAAGATGTCCCCTGTTCCACCAAGCCCACAGCAGACCCCATACATTTCAGTTGCAAGCCTCCTTACCAACATGGTGTTCTCTTTCATGGCATGTAGCCGTTACTTCTCCAGCTGCTATAGCGCTGTATAGTACAATGCAGTATTCTGGTGTAATGGGTCTGCCTTGTCATCCCAAATGTGGGTGGTTGCCCATAACCATGATCAGTGTCTGTCCCTGCAATCGTGACCCCATGTGTGTGTGCTGTGTCTGCAGTGGTGGTGTGGCTATGGTGGCCCATGGCCCATTGCTATGTGTAAAGTGTCAATGCTGTCCATTGTCTGTGGTGATATGGATGCTGTCTGCAGGATGGCCATGTCTCTGGCATGACTTTGTGCGGGCTGCTGCATGATGTGCGCTTTGCCATTGGCAATGTCTGCTGTGCGGGCTGTATCATGTACTGGCATTGGGAAATGGATGTGCCTGTGTGTATGTGGTGCCCAATGCCTGTTTGGTTGGGATCCGGGTCCAAGACCCTGGCAGACTTGGTTCTCCTCATGGGTGTACTGTGCTCCCAGCCCTGTGTGTTCACACATCCTGGAGAGCATATGGATTAGACTTGTGGTTACAGGCATGTCACGGTAAGTCATACTGCCTGGTCATGATAATACCTCGTTACACATGGGTGGCATTTCTCCAGGGGGATGCTGTGACATGATGTCCATAAGTGGTGCCTGGGCTGCTCTGCTGACCCATGTGGCATCTCATCATGTGGCCTTTTCAGTGCTGCTTGATTGGTGTCTGTTGGGGTGACCTGTGTCAGTTGATGTGTGCTGGGAAGGATGGTGCACTTACTTGGTATTGTAGCCATTCCTACCTTCTAACCATCTACCATTGCCTATGTCAAGGTGTTGGCAGCAATGGCCTCTATGGATGTAAGGTCTGTTGACTAACTGGATGGCTGTGGCCCCCCTGTTGTCAAGCTTCTGGATTGGTGTGTGTGACTACTAGTTTCCTTTTGGCAGATGTCTGTAGGCTTCAGCACTTGTGCTTAATTGTACTTATTGTTCATGGTTGGGGACCACATACATTGATGATGACTTGTACATCCAGACAGATACATGACTTGTCCTTTGTAGGTACCTTGAGGGATCCACAGCCCTATAGGCTGGTGTAGTGGCTCTGTATCTTAATGCCAGCAGTACTAAGTGCTATGAGCTAATGTTGGAGAACCTTGCTCAAGAGGGTCCCTGTACAGCTCTCCTCCAATGACTACTCACATGTGTGGGATATTGGCCTTGGTCCATGGTGGTTGAAGTTCATCCAGTGTCCTAGCTGGGATGAATCCTCCTGGGCAGAGTTTGTGGGTGGGTCCATGTCCACATACACATCCTTGTGTGTATATTGGATAGCCACGTATCCATCATGGTGCAAATTGCCTTATATGGTGCAATCAAGGTGCATGTCCTCCTTCTGTCATCTCTCCCATACCCTTTTTTGCATCCCTGTGTATGCCCTTACACAGCTTGTTGTCTTGACTTGGGGCTGTTCATGCATGAGTAAGTTTTGCACACCTGTACAGGTGTACAGTATTACACCATCTACTGCATTTCCTGTGTTCATAAATAGGGCCCATTGAGTGTAAAATTAAAAGATTCCACACACACTGGTGTAAACATTTTAAAATAACTGTGCCACACAGTTATTGCTCCCCAGGTCTGATTATGGGCATTCAGCAACATTCAGATACCACCCCATTGCTAAGCACATTCAGTTTTCCCATAACCCTCCAAACTTAGGTGGTGCCTGACATACAAATCTCTTTGGCTGGCAAATCCGGTATCCAGCACTGCTGGTGAAGGGAAGAGGCATCCAGTACCAAATCCTGGTATTCGATAGATATGATCCTGTGTGACAAGAGTGGTAGGTGTAGCAGGACCCCAACAGTTGAGGTGTTTTCTACTTCTGTCATCTGACTATCATCCTGGAAATGTACTAACACGTGCAGCACATCACCATCCTTGTATGTTAATCACCTCTGATATCCACTCATCGTACATGCTCCCACCAAAAAAAAAAAAAAAGTATAGGGATGCAAATGTATGGCAGAACAGGTAACACACCCTCTTTAAAGGGGAAATGTGCATGGTGGGCTACCTCTACCTCTTCCTACCTGCCTTTAGGCTGCAACCCAAGCTCAGACCATGAAGTTAAATCACTGGTGTGGCGGTGAGCAGCTCCACAGCCACTAGGCTACTTGCTTGGCCAGCTTTAAGGTGTTTTGTTTAAATTGTTCTTTATATTTCATTGATATTTTGAAGAACTATATTGTTTTTCAGAACAGGGAAATCTCATCCTCTAACTATACACATTTGCTGTGGTAGGAGTGAAGATATTTTGGCACCCTAAAAAAGTTTCAGTATGTTGACCCTCTTTAGTAAGGACTAAGGAGTAGGGGCTGATCACATTGTTTAATAATTAGACAAGGGCTTCAGCAAACCCACGTCTAATAACTGGAACAAGCAACTCCTTTTTATGGTAGCTATTTTCTTAATAATACAGAATGGATGATAAATGTAAACTGCGTCATTTACTAAAGATGCCTGACTAAGCAGCCTACGGGTAAATCATTGAAGAAAGAAAACTCCACACTCATGGTTGCTTTTTACAAGAAGCAACATGCTTAGTTTATTGGAAGGAGAGCCTGGAAGAAAAACAAACAACCCCCTAGTGCCTTGGCCCTACAGCAAGCCTTCTAACGGGGGTTAATCATTGAGTAACCCCTATGTATCCTCTTAAACAGTGTAGCACCAATATCACCAGTCACTTTGTATCAATTACAATACTGACCAGACAAAATACAATCTAGAAAGCCATGTGTTTCACAGTTATATTATTTTACACTTATGGGTACCTGTAAGACATTATCTCTCAATTTATTTTTCTTAAACTGATCTTATATGAAACTTCACAAGCCACATTTTTCACTATAATAAATTCAAGATAAATTTCTTTTTTATGAAGGAAGATTTTGAGAACAGTAATAATAAACTTGAGGAAGATGACTTCCATAAAAACATAGAATGCGTCAGCAGAAAAGGACCACTTGGCCCACCCAGTCTGTCTCCACAGATCCTAACTGGTATCTAGCAACCCTCCCTCCTACCTGCCCATTTCCTATTATTCCCCAATGTAAGCAAGAGATCATTTACAGTATTACTTCCTTTCCATGGGCCCTGCACAAAGCAGGAGATAATGCATCACTTTTTTCACACAGGCCATGTGGGCCCTGCACAAAGCAGGAGATAACTCATCACTTTTTTCACACAGGCCATGTGAGCAATGGACAAAGCAGGCACTCAAGGTCATACATAATATTCTTCACACGGGGCCCTATGAGCCTTGTGCAAAGCAAAAGATCATTTGTGACTTTCTTCATAGAGTAACCACATGCCCCAAACTTGTACAGTAATTTGTGCTTGGGTCACGGTGATTCGGGGAACCGGTGGGCATTGGGGCTGAAACCCCCAAGGGACACCACACCACTGATTTGTCAAGACTCCTGAGACTCCAAATCCTATTTTTTTCATTTCCTTACTTCATGTGCTTAGCAATTGTGAACCCTAATGTATTCAATTTAAGAAGCTTTTTTTTTTTGCAATGTTATTTCCTTTTTTTGTGGTAGTAGACACATACCATCATTCATGCAAAACAGAATTATCTGAATATTTGACATATTTTGAGCTCTGCATCACAACCACCATTTCTGCCAGGAAACACAGGGCTTGAAGCAGCAGGACCCTGCATGCAGCCAGATTGCAACTAATCATGCCAAGACAATTGTCTGGTGGTGGGCCCTGTGCACAGTCAGATGCCAACCACCTTCATGCTGAAATGCACGTGACCAGCACAACAGTTTGCCTGACTGTGAACAGGTAAACACTAAACACCATCATCCCATAATGCACAGGACCCTTTAGGTCATGTGCAAGCACAATGGTATCTATTTCTTTCAATGGCTCCACACAGGGCACTGTGGACACTACATAAAACAAGCATTTGTCAATGCCAAATGTTGTCTCGCTGGCATTGGCACTGGTAGTGCAGGAGTTAGGGACACACAACAAGAATGGCAGTGAAGTATTGAACTGAAGCCAATGCCACCCTCACCTTGCAGAGACTGACAGATGTTGGGGAGTGCCTTTGGGTTGTCAGCTATAATGCTTATGCCATTCTACCTCACCCTACACTGCAGACACTGACAAGTGTCATGGTGTGCTTTGGGGTCATTGGGCCTTATACTTACACCCATTCCATAAGGAAATATGCTGAGGTGGGTGCAGTGTAGGAGAATGGGGTGAACTTTAGGGCGAACACTCCAAGGCAGACCTCGATGCCTGTCACTGGCTGCAGGGTGGGGGGGGGGGTAGCCAGTGATCCCAAGTTACACCCCTGATACCTGTCAGTCTCTACGGGGTGGGGAGTTACAGTTGGAAACCCTAACGCCGTAAGTGTTTGTTGGTATTTTCACTCCAACTTTTCAACATTGGCTTTTTGTGACCCCACCTCATGAAAAGCGGCACTATCAGTTTGTTAGCTGAAAGGTAGTTTTGCACAGTGGCTATGCCATTTGGCAACACAGAGGTGAAAACACATTTTGGGCAGTATGTGAAACATGACAACTGTATTGTTCATGAGGAGGTGTAAAAAAATTGAAACGCTGAAAACTTGGAGTGAAAATATTAAAAACTGGTGAAGTCATGAGCATGCATAGAAAGTGTGCAACACACGTCCGTAACCCAATTATTTTTGGGATTTTTTAACCACATTTTCAAAATAGGCATTTTGGGACCTCCCCTCATGAACAGTGGCATTGTGATTTTGTTAATTTGTCCCAAAAGTTGATTTCCCTCAGTGACCACGCCATTGTGTGCCACAGGTGCAAAAACACATTTTGGGCAGGATATGAAAAATGACAGCTGTACTGTTCATAAGGAGGTGTGAAAAAATGGCAGCATGGAAAGTATGGCATGAAAATATTGCAAATTTGCGAACTTACAAGGGTGCGTGGAAACTACGCAATGCACATTTGTAACACAGTAATTTTATTGACTTTCATCACCAGATTTTTAACATAGGCATTTTAGGACCTCTGCTCATGAACAGAGACACCATCATTTCCTCAAACTGTCCCGAAAACTGATTTTGCACAGCGACCACACTATTCTGCGCATGACGTGCGAAAACACATTTTGGCCAGGATCTATAAAATGACAGCTGTACTGCTCATGAGAAGGTGTAGAAAAATGCAAATTTTGAAAATCTGGAGTGAAAATATTACAAATTCACAAAGTTACGAGCATGCATGGAAACTGTACAATGCACGATCGAAAAACATCCATTTTGGGGATTTTTTCCACCAAATTTGCAACATGGGCTTTTTGAGAGCCCTCCTCAGGAACAGTGGCACTGTTGTTTCATTAATCGGTCCTGAAAGGTGATTCTGCACAGTGACAGCAAAATCACTTTTCAGGACCGATTAACGCCATGACAGTGACTGAATTCATGAGGAGGGGTTCCAATAACCCCATGTTGAAAATCTGGTGTCAAGTTCCCAAAAATGCCCGAGATATGCACCAAAGTTGAAAAAACCCTATTTATGCCATTATACAGATTACCGGCATTTCTTCAGTTCGCGGTCGGCTTTGAAGAGTGCAGACATGTTCCCAGACCAACGAAGATCATTGCACCAGACTCCGAGGTAAGTATGGGATGAGGGGGGGTGTGGGGAGGCAGGGTACACAGTGGATGGGCACGGGTTGTGGGAGGGGGCAGGGATACCATGAGGGACTGTTTTCGTTTTTACTGAGCCAATTAAAACATTGCCACAGTTCCTTTCAAAACTAGTCAGAAAACAAACAAAAAAAAAGCCCTCATAAAACCATTTCCATATAATCACGAAACAGATCTCACTAAATCATTAACCTATTTTTGGTCTGTCACTTGTTTTTCAGCAAATTTAGATTTTTTGCAAAAGAAAGGAATTTCTAGACATAACACATCAAAAAGAATCCCTCACGCAACTTAATCTGTCAAACACATAAGTTGCAGCTATAAAATCCATCTTGTTTTCTAATTGCTACTGCACAGCCATTTCAAACTGTCACTAAGCCAAAAATAAATGATAACAGCATAAACATGAGTGATGAAACCATACTCACAAAATCACTAAAATATTTATGGTTTTGTAACTTGAGATTGTTAAAAATAATGTTTCCAGGAATAGAAGTCAGAGGGCCTGATAGTCAGACAATAGCACAGGTACAGTGTAAATATTTGCACTGTGCTTACCCCTGTGTTGTCCCCCCAGCTGCTGTGATATTAAGTTGGATGGTGGGTGATGCTATCCCACTAAATATCATGCTATGTTTGCACAGTACTAAGTGAAACTGCATTGCCCCATCATGGACCTGGACTGTATATAGCCTACAGGAAATAGCACTGTCTGAAACGGGAGAGTGTGAAGTCCCATGTAATGTATATTCATCCCAAACATGCAGACGAGTTCACTGGGCATGCAAGGTGCTAAGGGACCCTTTGCACACCCATTATGGAATCATTTGCATTGGGTGCAGCAGACCCGTAGTGCCCATTTCACTTTACAAATTAAGCCCTGGTGACATAGTGGTCCTCCCACCCTTCTAATCACCTGTTTGATAGAGGGTTGGGGGTGACACACTGGACCACTAGGGCATGTTATCAAATGAGTGAAAGGGAGATCACGGGTGGGGCCGGGGCACACTGGACCACCAAGCATTCTGTCAGATGACTGAATGAGTGATTAGGGAGTGAGGAATACATGGGGCCAACACAGCATGTTATCAAATGAGTGAATGGGTGATCATAGGGTTGGAGGGGCACATTGGACCACCAGAACATATTATCAAATTAGTGAATTGGTGATCAGGGGTGGAGGGACACACAGGACCAACAGAGAATATTTGCAATGGCCCAAACAGGAGAACAGTGGTGGGCGGCTACAGTACAGTCACGCTGTCTTTGGGGGGATGGGGGCTCTGGCTTAGGGCCATGTGAAGAGGTGTTTTTTTTTTGGTAACAGCAAACAGCAAAGTTTGGGGGGCTGTGCTGCAAACCTTTGAATATCCCACTGCACCAGTATGCATGAGGTGTACTTTTATCGCTTTGGTGCTGCCTGATTTTGGAGGCACTCCCGGGGCCTCTGAATATTGCCTTGCCAGTAGCGCTGATGCAAACCTGGGATAGCAATGGCAATAGCCTGCACTAAACAGTTAGCAGGAGTACGAAACTTTGAATATCTGGACCAATATCTACTGATGAAAAGTACCGGAGAATCTTCCTTTAACAATAATGCAGTGCATGTCACTTGTAACAGACTTTTTAGTGTAGAGATCATTTGTCTGCTATATAGTATCAGAGATCCATGTTAGGTGGAGGTGGGCATGGTACAAAAAACAGACCAAATGCGATTTCGACTCATTTTGTTGTTGGGCATAATGCTTTACAGTCCTTCAGTGCTGAGTGCTTGGTGCAATACTTAGTACAGTATACAGCACTGTTTTTTTGGGGGTGGGGACTTATACTGTGATTTTGTGCATAGGTGCTTTAGTGCTTTCATTTGAAAACAAAAATGTTATTTCTATATTATATAAATATTGACAAAAGCTAAGGGATATAGTGGGAAAATATTGTCCCTGCGTGATGAACTATTACCTGACAATTGTCTTATTTCCTGAAGACTGAGAGCAATCTGACCATCGAAAGGCAATAGTTCTTCCCGGGGGAGGGGAGTCAAGATGTTCCCACTATATCCTAAAATTACTCTGGTCAATACCTGGTTTATTAAACTTTCTGTGTTATGCTGCCTACCTTCTTTAAGTTTAATAATAATAATAATAATAATCTTTATTTCTAGAGTACCATTCACAATGTATCAAAGTGCTGTACAATCCAAACTAAAACAATTAAAAGTTCTATAACAAATATCCAATCAGTATATTTAAAATACAGCTGCTGTAATCCAATATAGGTCAAGAGATATTTCCAAAGGCAAGCCTAAATAAATAAGTTTTTAAAGCAGTTTTAAAGCTCTCCACTGTCAGGCATTCTTGTATCTGATGAGATAGAGAATTCCACAGGGTTGGGGCTGCGAATGAGAAAGCCCACAATCCAGAAGTTTTTAACCTTACCATGAGAATCTCCAGCAATCCCTCATTGGCCGAGCGGAGCCGTCAGAGGGGGCAGTAAGGGTGCAGGAGATCTTGCAGATAGCTCAGTCCCAGTCTGTGTAGGGCTTTATAGGTCATCAAGCGGACCTTGAAGGTGATCTGCCACTGAACTGGCAGCCAGTGCAGTTCACACAGCACAGGTGTGATATGACTGGATCAAGATAATCCAGACAATAACCTGGCCGCAGCGTTCTGCACCAGCTGCAAGTGGCATATTTCAACCCCGGAAGCGCTAGGTAAAGGGAGTTCCACAGTTCAAACCTAAGGTCACAAAAGCGTGAATCAAAGTTGAAAGGTCACCAGACAGAACTAGGTGCTTAATCCAGGTGATATTCCTCAGATGGTAAAAAGAGAACTTAACCATGACCAACACCTGTGAACAGAGTGTCAGCCCATCATCAAGTATTACCCCCAGATTTCGCACCCATTCAGAGGTCAACAACTGGGTGCTCCCAAGCCAAAGCCCTGAGGGAAATCTGACTGCTGACCCCTCTATCCAGTGACCAGGATCCACTGCCAACACCTCAGTCTTGTTGCAATCCAGTTTAAGCCAGCTGGTATTCATCCAATCCTGGATTTCTGCATGACAGTTGTTTGTTAAACACTGAGTGTGTACTATTCTAGTCAGGCACAAAAGACAAGTAGAGCTCTGTATCATCTGCATAGCAGTAAAAACCCAGCCCATACCACCTCACAATGTCTCCTAATGGCAGCATATACACCATGAACAACATGAGGGACAGCACAGAACCCTGTGGCACCCTACATGGCAGAGAGAATGACTCGGAGGAGTAAATCCCCAAGGCCACTCTCTGTGATCTGCCAGGGAGGAAAGAATGGAACCATCTGAGGACTGTACCAGACAGGCCACAGCTGACTCACAGACATTCCAGCAGTAACCCATGGTCTACGGTGTCAAAAGCTGATGAGAGATCTAAGAATACCAAGATGGAACGGCATTTCTGATCTCTCGTAATGAAGAGATCATTGAGTACCTGAACCAGAGCGGTCTCTGTGCTATGCCCATTTGTAAAAAACAGATTGGAGAGAGTCGAAGATGTCATAGATGGTAAGATAATTCTCCAGCTGCAGTGCCACAACTTTCTCAATAACCTTTTCCACAAACTAGAGTCTCTAGTTGGTGGGGCAGTCTGGGTCAAGTGAAGGTTTCTTGAGATGGGGAGTTAACACTGATTCCTTCAAGGAGCACGAAAACTCACTCAACTCCAATGAGCACCAGACTATCTCCACAAGGACTGGGCCAATTACATCAATACTGCCTAATAAAAGGTGGGTAGAGCCCGGGTCCAAACTACATCAAGTTGAGCAAGTTTATGTGTTTGCAGAGTGATAATAAAAAGAACTACCACTCTTGGATGCAAGTGCCCATCTAAAACAATAATGCCACCTCATCTTCACCCCCACAATAAAAATGGTGAGAGGGGGCATGGTGAAGTGGTGATGGATAGGTTGAGTGGGCAATAGCTCAAAAGACCATTGATCATTCTACTGAGCTATTGACCTATTTCAGTTTGAAACAGGTCAATAATTTAGAAATCTTTAATGTTAAATGACTGGCTTTGGACCCATCAGGGGCTGTGACAGGGTTGCAATCAAATATTTCTTGTGGCATCCAGGACTTGGCTACTCTGATGGTCCCACAACTCCCCCATTATCTCCCTTCCTTCACTTGCTGTTTATATTCTTTCTTTATCCCCTTACTTCTCTGTGGCTAAGAAAATATACATGGAACTTTATGTGAAACTGGGATCCCTTGATTTGTAAATGTATACAATTATATTGTTGCAATGATTGAAGAAAGCTATTTAGGTTAATTAGAAAAGAGAACAATCTGGAATGGGGGGGACCTTAACATGCATTTTTGAACTCCTCAAGTTTGTTTACAAAATTATCAACAGGATCCCATTTGTTATCTTGTTGCACATGTTAAGTCTAGATGTAGTTTTCAGGCTGGCATCAGGAAGGAAAATTACAAAGTGTTGGTACTTTTTGCGAAAGACAGGTGCTGTAACATACAAGAACAGGATGCAGAGTTTCAAACTTCCAGGAAAATACATCTTATAAAATGAGGGCAATGTTTTTTTTCCAGAAAGCAGATTTGGATGGAGGAATTTTTTATTGTTTGGATTGTGTTTGTGACAAGCTACCCTCTACAATTTTATGTTATTTTTTTATTATTATTATATTATTGGTAGTAATAAAATGCTACTTCTGAATTTTATAACTTCTTCTGGTCTAGCTATGATTCCTGACTTGTGCCTCTATGACAGGGACTAGGGTTTTTCTTAAACAGCACCTTTCATGATGGTCCAAAAAGTTACATCTTGTAGTCATTATATGCAGTACTAGACCTGGAAGGGTGTGTGCATTTATTTTTGTCCAAGGTTTACTTTGCCTTTCATAATTTGGATTTGTTTTTGAGCCCTGCTTTAGCCCTGCTTCATTTGCCTTTGTTGTTCAGCTGCTGGACTGCTGGCATCTGATGGCATCACTGTAGGGCAGAGGAGTGACTCACAGTGTGTAGTACAGTGCAGTCACAGCAATGTTGCAAGGGAAAACTACCAGTACTCAGTGTACATACTATGTTCCCCTTTATTCAATACATCCTGTTAGCAATGAATTATGCCATAATCCAAATGCCTTGTCAGTATGTTTTTTTTTTTTTTTTGCAAAATTGACTTTCTTTTGCCTCTGTAACAAAGCATGGGGATTAAGAGAACACAAAGTTGCTGTCAGCATCTTTCCCAGTCCTTTTGACTTTCATGCAAAAATTACCCCATTTTGTGAAACACAGGACATGAAACTTACAAGAACAGGAGGCTGAGTTTCAACTGCTAGGAAAAGACATCTTATAAAACAGAGCAATATTTTGTTGAGAGATAGAGATTGAGATTTAGAGCACCTTTTCCAGTCCTTTTGACTTTCGTGCATATATTACCTCTTCTTGCACTGATTCTGGAATTGCATTTCATTCATTTTGCAGAATGCAAAAACTAACTGCAGAGGACAGTAATGAAAAACAATTTCAGAATCATTGCAAGAAGGGGTGATTTATGCATGAAAGTCAAAAGGACTGGGAAATGTGTTCTTTAAGGATAGATAGATAGATAGATAGATAGATAGATAGATAGATAGATAGAAAGAAACATAGAAACATAGAATCTGATGGCAGATAAGGACCGCTTGGCCCACCTAGTCTGCCCATTTCCCTACCTAATGGATAAGCTGTAGATTCTAGTTAACCAACAGCCTACTTCCTCCTACCCCCCACTAGAGTTGCCTTATATCTGTCCCATGCATTCTTGAATTCCCCCACTGTTTTTGACTCTACGACCTCCTCAGAAAGACTGTTCCATGTATCCACAACCCTCCCTGTGAAAAAATACTTCCTCACATTACCTCTGAGCCGTCCCTTATCTATCTTCAAATTGTGCCCCCTTGTTTTTGCACATCTCTTTTTCTGAAAGATGCTACCCTCTTGGACTTTGTTGATTCCCTTGAGGTATTTGAAAGTTTTTATCATGTCCCCCCTCTTCCTCCTTTCCTCGAGGCTATACATCTTTAGTTCCTTTAGTCTTTCTTCATATGTCTTCTGATGCAGACCCTGCATCATTTTGGTTGCCCTCCTCTGGACAGCCTCCACCCTGTCTATGTCTTTGTGGAGATGGGGTCTCCAGAACTGCACACAGTGCTCCAGATGTGGTCTTACCAACTATCTGTACAGAGGGCCAACAACATCCTGTTTTCTACTGGTGTTGCCTCTCCCCATGAATCCCAGTATCCCACCAGCCCTCCTTACTGCCTTCTCACATTGCTGGCCCACCTTTAGGTCATCTGATATGACTACCCCCAGGTCCCTTTCCATTTTTGTTGTTGTCAGTATCTCACTCCCCATCGCATACTCTTCCCCTGGGTTTTTGTTTCCCAGGTGCATTACTTTGCACTCCTTTGCATTGAATCCTAGCTGCCATACATTTGACAATTCCTCCAACCTTGCCAAGTTCCTTTTCATCCTTTCCACCCCACCTTGTGTATCAACCCTGTTGCAGATCTTTGTGTCATCTGCAAAGAGACATACTTTCCCCTTCCTGTCTCTCTGCGATGTCACTTATAACGACATTAAAAAGGACCAGCCCCAGTACTGAACCCTGCGGTACCCCACTAGTAACTTTCCTTTCTTCACTGTGGACTCCATTTACTATTATGTGCTGTGTCCTGTTGTCCAACCAGTGTTTTACCCAGGCTACCACCCTAGGACCCACTCCCAGGCTGGCTAATTTATTTCTTAAACTTTTTGTGTGGGACTGTGTCAAATGCCTTGCTAAAGTCTAGGTAGGCCATGTCCACAGCCCCTCCCTGGTCTACTGCTTTGGTCACCCAGTCAAAGAAATCTATTAGATTTGTTTGACATGACCTTCCCGCTGTGAATCCATGCTGCCTTGGGTCCTGTGCCCCAATGGCCTCTAGGTACTCAACAATTCTTTCCTTCAGAAGTGATTCCATCATTTTCCCTACCACTGAGGTCAAACTGACAGGTCTGTAGTTTCCTGCCTCTGTCTTGCTCCCACTTTTGTGAAGGGGAATCACATATGCCGTCCTCCAGTCCTCAGGTACCACCCCATCCTTCCATGATTTATTAAAAAGGGTAGTCAGTGGTGTTACTAGTTCTTCCCTTAGTTCTTTTAACTAGATAGAGAGATGGATAGATATCATTTAGTTTTTATTTACAAGCTAAGTGGACTAGACAACCAAATATATAGCACAAAGTATAGCACAGTGGTTTAAGTCTTGGAGCTGCAAATCTGGTGACATCCAGCAGACCAGATCGGGGTTTGAATCCCACAGCCCCCACTTGCATACTGTGTGACCCTGAGCAAGTCACTTAACTTCCTTGTGCTCCCAGGTCGCACCTGGAAACAAGCTTCGGCTTAGTGTGACTTTCCTGGTTAAACAATTTCCCCCCAAATACCTATTTTCATGCATGACCTGGGAGATTACAATGGCAATGGCAATATATTAACATCACCGTATACATACATTAAACTTGGGAATTAGCAATAAGTACTAAGTTTACTTAGTTTCAATAAACAGTGAAAGGTGAAGGAAAACCAAGATAATAAATAATCAGAAGTATAAAGGAGGAGAACTGTATTAATACAATAACCACAGTAATGTAATGTGAACAAGATAGGATTCATAGATTGGTGGTGACACAAAAAACAAGCATTTGTCAATGCCGAATGTTTGCTTGCTGGTATTAGCATTGGAAATGCAGGAGTTAGACAGATGCAGAATAGGAATGGCAGTGAAGTATTGAACTTCACGCAACTCCACCTCCATCCTGTAGAGATGGACAGGCACTGGGGTAAGTGTTTGGGTCATCGGACATGATGGTCATGCCATGTTATCTCACCCTATTCTGCAGACACTGACATGTGTTGAGCTGTGCCTTGGGGTGTTCGGCTTTACAGTCACCCCATTCCATAAGGACATACACTGAAATGGGTGCAGGATAGGAGAATGGGGTGAAGTCTGGGGCTGAAGAGTCCAAGGTACACCTCGATGCCTGTCAGTGGCTGGGGGGTTGGGGTGGGATGGCATGAGCAGTACAGTCGGCAATCCAAAGGCACACCTCAATGCCAGTCAGTCTGTACAGGGTGGGATGTTATGGTTAGAAGCCCCTAACGCCTCAGGCGTTTGTTGGTATTTGCACTACAAATTTTCAACATGGCCTTTTTGTGACCCCACTTCATGAAAGCATTTGGGACCTCTTCTCATGAAGCATGGCAGTGTGATTTTGTCAATGTGTCCCAAACTTTGAGTTCCAACAGCGACCGTGACATTCTGCACCACATGTACGAAAATACAGATTGGGCAGGATATGAAGAATGACAGCTGTACCATCCATAGGGAGGTGTGAAGAGACGGTAATGTTGAAAATCTGTATTGGTAATATTGAAAATGCTCATACTTTGAGCATACATGGAAACTGCGCAATGCATGCATGTAACACAGTCATTTTTGGACTTTCGTCACCAAATTTTCAACATTGGCATTTTAGGACCTCTGCTCATGAACAGTGTCACTGTGATTTTCTTAATGTGTCCCAAACACTGATTTCCCACAGCGACCACGCTATTCTGCACCAGAAGTGCAAAAACACATTTCAGCCAGGATGTAAAAAATAACAGCTGTACTCTTCATAAGGAGGTGTGGAAAAATGGCCATGTTGAAAATTTGGAGTGAAAATATTCCAAATTCGCGAAGTTACGAGTGTGCATAGCAACTGCGCAAAGCACGCTCATAAAACAGTCATTTCTTGGATTTTTTCTACTAAATTTGCAACATAGACTTTCTGAGAGGCCACTTCATGAACACTGGCACTGTCATTTCGATAATCGGTCCTGATAGGTGATTCTGCACAGTGACCTCGAAATCACCTTTTGGGACCGAATGAGGCCATGACAGTGGCTGAACTCATGAGGAGGGGTCCCAATAACCCCATATTGAAAATTTGGTGTAGAAATTCCCCCAAATGCCTGAGATATGCACCAAACTTGAAAAAACCCTATTTATGCCATTATACAACTTACCGGCATTTCTTCAGTTCGCGGTCGGCTTTGAAGAGTGCAGACATGTTCCTGGTCCACCGAAGATCATCGTGCTGGGTTCCAGTGGTAAGTATGGGATGAGAGGGTGTGAGGAGGCAGGGTGCACAGAGGGTGGGCACGGGCTGGGGGGCAGTGCTACCGGACTCAACAGGGGACCATTTCTGATTTACAGGTAAAAAAAAAAAAAACTGCAGGACTTTTTTAACAGGGACATTGGCACACTGGGGTGGGCCCCAGTGTGCCAACTGAGTGCTTTTTGGGGGGGGCAGCTGTAGCCGATGGGGGATTGGACACCCATGTCGGCACATACAGGGCGGGCACAAGAGCCGAGGGGGATTGTTCACCCCCCTCAGCACAAACCTACTTTTTTGAGGGGGGACATTATGCCGATGGGGAATGGGCTCCCGATTGGCAAATTAAACTGGGACAGGGGACTGAAGCTGATGGGGATTGGTGCCCCCATCGGCAAACAAAGACTGTTTGGGGGGGGTGCATGCTGCTGAGGGGGATTGAGCACCCCTTCGGCAGTGGGGGCTAACTAATATTGTTTGTGAACACGGCGGCAAACCGCCGCCATGTTCACAAACAATATTACACTAGGTAACATTCCGCCCTGCAATGACGGGTCACTCTGTCATTGCAGTGGAATGGTTGACGCTGCAATGATGAAGCAGCCCCTGTTTGCTGTGGTGAAAACAGTACAAGGTAATGACACTTTCGGAAGCCAGTGTCATTGGCACACTGTGTCTCCATTGGTCCACCAGTGCCAAGCCCCCAAATGCAATGCCTCCGTTGGCTGTAATAATGCCACGCCTCCACAACCCGCTTCTCTCCCAAGCTGTCACATAATGTTTCTTGCACATGCACACAAGCAAACATAAAAAGGACAGAGTGATGCAAAGTAATAATATACAAGTAGGATTAGTAAAAAAAAAAACATATAAATCCATTGTAGTTGGCTATGATAGCCCCTAACAGAAACTCTCAATATAGTCAGGTTAAATTGTATATTGGGTGGAAAAGAGTTCCATAGCCTAGGTGCAGAGCTGGATAATGTAGTATTTTTTTTTTATTGTTTTGGTAACCAGGTAAGTTCCCTAGCTTTCTATGACATTTTGAGATGGACAGTAGGGCATGCTCAGTGGATCCTAAAGAGTAGTTACTATGAGATGGCAAGAGGAGGAAGGCAAGGAATGAGGGCAATTGGTTATAAAGCATGTTATTAATGACACCACCCAGTATGTGGTCAAGGAAGGAGGGTAGAGAAAGCCAGCTAAGCCTAGAGTACAATATGCAGCTGTGGCTAAGCCCCCCCCCCACAAAAACAGTTTGTGTTTTCTCCTGTTCATTTAATGGTGTACGCTCATTTGATTACAGTAAGTGTTTTTACCAACCTTATTTGGGAGGACGGCATTTTGCTTGCAGTATTGTTTGCCATGCTGTTTTTATCAAGGTAATGCAGAGGAGTAGACTCCCAGGTTATCAAGCTTGATGCAAAGCAGGGAATGATCTCCAAGGTCAAAGTGTTTGATGAGATCTATAAACACAGCACCAGTAATGTGTCCCTATCCACTGCTATAGAAATGTTATTGGTTAGGGTAAGTAGGGACGTGGTAGTGCTATGCCCCATCCTAAACAATGCTGTGATGAGGCCATAAGACTGTGGAGAATAAGGTAATCACTTAGCTGGTTGCAACAAATTTTTCATGGACCTTGTTTAATGTAGTAAGGATGGCAATAGGCCTGTAATCACTGATGACTTTGATATTATTTTCTTAAATATTGGAACATTATGTGACCATTTCTAGAGATCAGGTACAATCCCAGATGTCGATAGGTAGGATAAGTCTGGTGTGCTTAGATGGCATTGAGGAACTTTAGACAAAACTAAAAGGGGGCATAGACAAAGCAACAAATGTTTGGATCAGGTTAGTAAGCAAAGGCAGGAGGAAAAAGAGACTGCTATGGTTTTCTAAGGAGGTGGCTGGGAAGGTAAAGGCAAAAAAAATTGCATTCAGGAGGTATAAGAAGATGCAGAAAGAGGAGGATAGGGAGCTGTCTCTGGAGAAACAGAGGGGGGCAGGGAAATCAGAATTGCAAAGGCACAAACAGAGGATAAAATAGTCCAGGAAGTAAAGAAAGGAGACAAAATTTTTTAGGTATGAAAACAAAAAGTAAAGGACCAGGGGAGAGATTGTAAGTCTAAGAAGGGAAATGGGAAAATTGTGTGGAGGGCAACTAAGAAAAAGTTGACATCTTGAACAAATACTATTGTTCAGTGTTCACAGAAGAAGGGAAAGGAGAGGGGCCCACAGATAAGGGACAGGAGCATTAAAGGAAGGGAGGTAGACACTAGTCCATTTACAGAGGAGAGAGTCCTGAAGGAACTCGCAAATCTGAAAGTGAATAAGGCAAGTGGGCAATATGGGTTCCAACCAAAGATGCTGAGGGAACTCAGGAAGGTGCTAGCTGCACCTCTGACAGTCCCTGTTCAACATCTCACTGGAGATGGCAGAGTTTCCGGGGCACTGGAAGAGGGCAGATATATTCCCAGTTCACCAAAGTGGTAGTAGGGAGGGGGCTGGCAACTATAGGCCAGTCAGCCTGACTTCAATGGTGCAGAAATTACTGGAATCACTACTGAAAAAAAAGATAGTGGAATGCCTTGAATCCAGTGGCTTACTGCACCTGAGACAGCATGGATTCATGGGGGAGGCCTTGTCAAAGAATCTAATAGATTTCTTTGACTAGGTAACCAGGGAATTGGCTCAGAGAGGAGCGGTGGATGTAGCCTACCTAGATTTCAGCAAGGCCTTTGACACTGTTACACATAGGAGAGTAGTAAGCAAGCTGGGTAGCCTAGGAGTGGGACCAAAGGTGGTAAACTGAGTAAGAAATTGGTTAAGGGATAGGAGACAGAGGGTGGTGGTAAATGGAGTACACACCAAGGAAGGGAAGGTTACTAGTGGGGTACCTCAGGGATCTGTACTAGAACCAGTCCTCTTAAATATCTTTATTAGAGACATTGCAGAAGAGCTAGAGGGAATGGTCTGCTTGTTCACGGATGACACTAAATCTACAACAGGGTAGACACTCCGGGGGTGGTGGAAAAAATGAGAGGGGATCTGAAAAGGTTACAGGAGTGGTCAAGGGTATGGAAACTGGACTTCAATGCAAAAAAGTTCAAAATAAAGAACTTGAGGCACAGAAACCAAGGGTTGGACTACAAAATGGGAGTAAGGGTATTGACAACCACCAAACAGGAAAGAGACCTGGGAGTTATATCTGATGAGCTAAAGGTGGCTAGGCAGTGTGACAAGGCTACGCAGTTGGGAAAGCTAGCAGGATGCTGGGGTGCATAGGGAGGAGGATCACCAGCAGAAAGAGGTAGGTGGCATTACCCCTGTTTAGATCACTGGTGAGACCTCACCTGGAGTACTGTGTCCAGTCCTGAAGACCTCGTCTCTGGAAGAACACAGAAAGAGTGGAGGCAGTTGAGGGAAGGGCAACCAAAATGGTGCAGAATCTGCCTCAAAAGTCCTATGACGAAAAACTGAAGGATCTTAGTATGTATACAAAAGAGAGAAGAGGGCAAGGAGGGATACGATAGAAACATTCAAATACCATGCAGATATAAATAAGGGTCAAGCATTTTTCAGAAACAAGATGCTCAAGGACAAGGGGTCATGCTATGAAGCTGAAGGGAGGTAGACTCAGTGAAGATGTGAGGAAGTTCTTCACAGAGAGGGTGGTGGATGCTTGGAACAGCCTTCCACAAGAACTGTAATGGGATTCAGGAAAGAATGGGATAGGCATAAGGGAACCTTAGTGATGAAGCCAGAGGGGAAGCAAGAGATCAAGTAGGGTCTGCCATGATACAGTATGTAGGGAAAAACAGGCAGACTAGGTGGGCCAAACAGTCTTTATCTGCCATCAAATTCTATGTTTCAATGATGACCAGACAAACTAGCTCTTTTTCGGTGATGCAAAGGAGCTTAGACTTGATCCCATTACAGCTAGCAGATTTAGATTCAGGGATCAGTTTAGACATCAGAGACTTCGGCTACTGTAAAGTGAAATGGTAGATGATTAAAGGGCTTGGTGGAGAATGATAGTGTGGACTGAGGCGGGGAAGTGAAGGAATCAGTGTATGCCGAGAGATCAGCAAAGTGCTTGTTGAAAATACTAGCAATTGTAGAAAACAAATGTTGTAGGTGCTGTATTGGTCCTTTTAAGAACAGATCCAGAAACAAATGATTTGATATCAAATCATTTGTTTCTGGATCTGTTCTAGCAATTGTAGAGGAATTATAGCAGTTAACTCTATTACTAGCTACATAGACTGAGGAAAAATTGTCACTTTGATCCAGTATATGTTTATCACACCTTCAAAAATTACATGGATTTCCAGCTGAAGTGAAAAAGCAGTTTACAGGTTAATCCAAATGTCCTCTTTACTGTCTGCCCTATGCTCCCTATATTTTCTCAATCTGAGGTCGATTTGGAGTCTTTAAATTGTGTACATTTGTCTCTGGCTTTGATCATATATAAAAGGGTGCTGTTTATAATCTTTGTTACAGGACCACACACCCTTCTCTTAGTTAAAGGCACATACTTATCTTGAAGGCCAGCAAGTGCAGAACTGAAATTAGAAACAGCCAAATTATGTTTTATTTATTTATTTATGCACATTGGATGAATTCCTTTGGGCACAAATGCTCATTTACAAAGGTTCCACTTCAGGTACATGGTAGTACAAAGAGTTCAGGGTTCAATACACTTCAGTTACAGATTGGTACAACAGTTCTGGGTGTATACAGTAGACAGGTTACACTAGACAGCAAGCAAAAGAGAAGCAGCCAATGTAGCCATTGTCAGAGCACACAGGACAGGACATGTGATGCATAATAACCCTCAGTGCTGATATATTATCCATGTTGTCTAAGAACAGTGGAAGTGGTGCAAGTTGTTATGCAGGATGGGGGGTGTAATTGTTAGGCACAGCTATATGGGCCAGGCAAGAGTACACTCAGTTGATGCCTTTTGAGTTGTTCAATATTCAAGCACTCCTGAGGTGGCAAATCCAGATCACTTAACCACTTTGGGGCCCTGGCTATAAATGAACGCTTATGGCTAGTTCTGTAGATTAACAAATAATATCAGTAGTGACGTAGATGTAAACCAGTTGATTTCGTGTTGAAACAAAGCAGGTTCAAAAGTTAAAATAATCCTGAAATTGATCTAGTCTGGGGGAAACCTTAGGGAATTTAACCCTCCATACACAAAAAACTGTGGAGTGGTCACTGATAACATCAAGGAGCACCCAAGAACAAATAATTCTGTCCACACTGGGAGTAAGAATCCAGTCTATTAGGGTGGCACTATTCCCTCTGTTTGATTATAGGGGCACAGTAGTGCCCTTACAGTTATGGTTACAAATGTATTTCTATGTTAAACCCCTATTTTTGCACCTTAATAATGTTTCCATCTCTGGATACAATAGCCCAAAATTTGGCATGCACATACTGGGGCCCAGGATATTCGGAACCTGAAAATGTGGTAATGATTAGTTCAACAATTTATAAGTTCTAGAAGATTGAAAATACATAACCAATATTCAAATTAAGACCTTTTTGTTCGGACGAAGCTCATAAGTGGCTGATTGTTGAAACCTGATACTTTAGGTTTTTTATGGTTTGACCAAAGAAAGTACCATTGATTGGTGGTTGACAGCAGGTGCTCAGTCCTACTGAAGGTATTCTCCTTCCAGCTCCAGCAGTCACCTGTTTTGTCTTTGCACTGGTGTTTGTCGTTTTAACATTTAATAAATGTTTTTTTAACCTGACATAACAGTTAAGGTTGTTTATTGGTTGGTATACAGAGTGGCCAGACATTTTGGTTGTTGAACTATCAGGACTTTAGCAAGATCTTTGACACTCTGCCACACGGCAGACTGATAAAGAAATTGAACAGGCTAAGGGTGTGATCCACAGTGGTGAACTGGGTAAGGAACTGGTTAATGGATAGTCAACAGATGGTGGTGGTTAATGGTACTTACTCTAATGAGAGGAGAGTGACCAGCTGGGTACCGCTGGGCTCGGTACTGGGACAAGTTCTCTTTAATGTCTTCATAAGTGACATTGCAGAAGACCTGGAAGGGCAGGTATGATGTTCCGTGGTGACACTGAAATCTGTAATAGGATGACCACTCTGAGAAATAGGAAGGAATTTGTAGGGACCTTGAGGAACTCAATGAATGGTCAAGAACCTAGCAGTTGTGGCTCAATGGCAAAAAGTGCAACTCATGCACCCAGGGTATTGGAACCCAGGAGCTTCATAGGATGGAGGAGGTACTGACAACATCTAAGCAGGAAAGTTACTATGGGATTATCATATCTGATTACCTCAAAGTGGCAGTGCAGTGTGGCAAAGAAGTAGGTAGAGCCAGTGGGATGTTGGGATGCATAGGGAGTGGTATCTCTGGCAGGAGGTTGGATATGGTGTTACCACTGTGTCACTTGCTTTCAAGACCCAATGAGGAGCATTGTGTCCAGTTCTACAGGCCACACCTCTAAAAGAACATAGGCAGGGTGGAGGCAGTCCAGAAGAGGGCAACTAAACTGGTGTGGAGTTGCATCAAAAGCCCTATGTGGAGAGACTGATGGTTCACAACATGCACACCCTGGAAGAAGTGTGAGAGAGAAACATGATAGAGACCTACAAGTACTTCACAGGGGTAAAAGGGTGCAGGAGAGGAGGGGCTTTCAAAGGACAAAGAGTAGCAGGACCAGAGGACATGCAATGAAGCTGGTTGGGGGGGGGCATTAAGAGTGATATGAGGAAGTACTACTTCACAGAAAGAGTGATGAATGCCTGGAACAGACTGCCAGTGGAAGTGATGGAGATGAAAGCAGTAGAGAGCTTCAAGCATGCATGGGATAGGCATAGAAAAATAATAGAAAATAGGTCTCGAGGAAGGTGGGTCACCAAAGACCACTTAGGGTTTGCCTAGTCAGACTAGGCAGAGACCATATATGCAAACTTATTGGGCTAAGTGGTCCTTTTCAGCCAACACATTCTATGTTTCTGTGTTTCAGCTTCAGCTGCCCATTTGATTATTTCCAAGTCCAACAAATAACAACTGCTGCCATTTTCTATACTATACCTTCTGTTTGCAAGTCTCCCCAGACTCTCAATGGCACTGGAAGCACCACAGTCTGGCTCATCACTCCAAGCCACACCACAGTGCAAGGGTTAGACACGCACTCTACCTCAGGTCCTCTTGACAACAGTTAAATATTTATAATGTCATCATCAGCAAGCTTGATGTAATCAAGTGTGATACATGGCTCACACCGAGTCATTATCAGTTAAATAAGACCATCATGTCACCCAACCCCAAATCAAGGGACAGTGATCCCAGCACTAAATGTGTCTTCAGTTATGGCCACACAGAGCTGTGTAACTTCCTCAATCTTGTGACCTTATGTAGTCTGCTGACTACAAGAAGTCTGGCTGCCAAATAAGATGAATGAAAACTTAAAGAAAAAATCCCCATCCATGCATGGCAAAACACTGGGAAGGCAAGTGTAATGCCCTAAACCTATTGACTTTTAATTTGTATTTATGTTCTTAGATGCAGAACCTTTATTAGGGGGGGGGAGTGGTTATTATAAATTTTGAAAATATATGTAGCCACTGAGAAGTTAGTAATTGACATGGAGGTAAAACATACTACAGGGGTGGTAAGCCTTAAGATAAGCAATATGCTAACAATTACTATGGCTCTGAACTGGGATGCAGGAGATGTAGTCACTGTAGAAAGAATCACACCACCACAAACAATAATCCACCAAAGATGCATGCCAACAGCATCTGACATAAGTAAGTGACAATAATTCATATTTATTGCTGACATCAAGGCCCCCTCCCCATTTGTAATCTGTATTTCCCTGTGCTAGTTACAGCATTGGGAGCCAAAGTGGTTTGACCAGACTGAAGAAATTGAACCGAATTTGCTGGCCCCAAGTTGAAGCCAAACTGAAGTTGGCTGAGGACCACTTCTTTCATCCTAAGATCACAACATAACCTTGCTGCTAGCTGTAGTCCCCTTTTGCAAAGCTTCCACCAGGCAAAAGGCTTCTCCTTCTGGCAGTTCTCCATTTAGAACACCCTATCTCCCCAGCTCTGTATGTCCTCCTCTTACTTCTCCCTTAAACACTTATTAAACTTTCATTTTTCTCCCTCCTGTTCCTGCTCTGAACCTGATTAGATCATTTAATACTCCTCCCATAATCAATCTATTTATCTCACTGTCTGTCTGTCCATCTGTCTGTCTCTCTCTCTCTTTTTATTTATGTATATATGTATGTATTCATTCAAAGTTACACCTTTGAGCACAAATGCTCATTTGCAAAGGTTCCACATCAATGTTTGTGTACAGAGGTATTAACAGATGAAGAGATCGATTGTAAGACGATCACACAGTTATCAAGGCAGCACACATAGTGGCATTGTCAAGGAATCATTATAACATTACAGATTGCAAGTCTGTGTATCTACAGTATCTTCTATCTGTCTGTCTATCTATTTACAGTATATTTCTCCCTCTCCATATACATATGTGCTATATATATATATATATATATATATAGATAAATATATATATATATATATTTATGCCATACCTGTGAGGATAAAAAAAGGCAAATATTTTCGATATTCTCAGGGTGGTCAGACCTACAGTGAGGATATCGCATTTATCCTCACTGTAGGTACATTTATCCACACAGTAGGTAGAGACTGGCTCATTTGGAACTCATTTGCATATTTAGCTGCAGTAGCAATAGTAACTGTGTTCAAATGCGAATAACTTTAAAAGGAAAAATGATACCATGGTACTGTGAGCATGAAAGTTGTTCAGCACAAAAATATCCACAAAATGTTTTTTCATTTATGGATGACTTTTAATTTTTTATATAATTAGCTGAAAAATAAAAAAAGTGCATTTTTTCACTTTTTTCGACGAACAAATGTGAATAACTTTAAAACGCAAAATGATAGCATGGTACTGCGAGCACAAAAGTTATTCAGCACAAAAATATCTACAAAAGGTGTGTGTTTTATTTATGACAAACTTTTATTTTTTTATATAATAAACAAAAGAAGCAGAAAATGCTATTTTATTTTACTTTTTCGACAAACAAATGCAAATAACTTTAAAATGAAAAATGATAGCATGGTACTATGAGCATGAAAGTTGTTCACCATGAAAATATCTACAAAATGAGTGGTGTTTCATTGATATATATACCTTTTAGTTTTTTTTTTATTAGCAAAGAAACTGCAGAAAATTCTTTTTTTTTCACTTTTTGCAACAAACAAATGCATGTAACATTAAAATAAAAAAATAGTAGCATGATACTCTGTGAAAAAAGTTGATCAAGACAAAAATACCTACAAAATGAGTGATGTTTCATTTATAGATTTCTTTTAGATGTTTTACAATTGGCAAAAAATGGCAAGAATTTACTTTTTTTCACTTTTTTGGAGGTATGGCATAAAGGGAATACGCAACCCCCCCAACTGGAAATATGGTCAATATTTTTTGTTCTCGTACCAGTTACATAGAAACATAGAATTTGATGGCAGATAAGGACCGCTTGGCCCACCCAGTATGCCCATTTCCCTACCTAATGGATAAGCTGCAGATCCTAGTTAACCAGCAGCCTACTTCTTCCTACCCCCACCCCTTAGAATTGCCTTATGACTGCCCCATGCATGCTTGAATTCCACCACTGTTTTGACTCCACAACCATTCCATGCATTCACAACCCTCTCTGTGAAAAAATACTTCCTTAAATTACCTCTGAGCCACCCCCCATCTTCAAATTGTGCCCCCTTGTTCTTGCACACCTCTTTTTTTGAAAGATGCTACCCTCTTGGACTTTGTTGATTCCCTTGAGGTATTTGAAAGTTTCTATCATGTCCCCCCTCTCCCTCCTTTCCTTGAGGCTATACATATTAAGCTCCTTAAGTCTCTCTTCATATGTCTTCCAATGCAGACCTTGCACCATTTTAGTTGCCCTCCTCTGGACAGCTTCCATCCTGTCTATGTCTTTGCAGAGATTGGGTCTCCAGAACTGCTCGCAGTACTCCATATGGGGTCTCACCAGCTGTCTGTACAGAGGGATAACTTCCTGTTTTCTACTGGTGATGCCTCTCCCTATGTATCCCAGCATCCCCCCAGCCCTCCTTGCTGCCCTCTCACATTGCTTGCCCACCTTTAGGTCATCTGATATGACTACCCCCAGGTCCCTTTCCATTTTTGTTGTTATTAGTATCTCGCCCCCCATTGTGTACTCTTCCCTGGGTTTTGTTTCCCAGGTGCATTACCTTGCACTTCTTAGCATTGAATCTAAGCTGCCATACATTTGACCATTCCTCTAACCTTGCCAAGTCCCTTCTCATCCTTTCCACCCCACCTTGTGCATCAACTCTGTTGCAAATCTTTGTGTCATCTGCAAAGAGACATACTTTTCCTTCAGTCCCTCTGCAATGTAACATAAAAGACATTGAAGAGACCGGTCTAATACTGAACCCTGTGGTACCCACTAGTAACCACCCTTTCTTCAGAGTGGACTCCATTTACTATTACTTTCTGTGTCCTATTCTCCAGCCAATTCTTTGCACCCAGGCTGTCATCTCGGGACCTACTCCCAGGCTGGCTAACGTGCTTATTAATCTTTGCGTGGGACTGTGTCAAGCAGCATATAAAGAATCTAGGTAGGCCATGTCCACGGCCCCTCCCTGATCTACTACTTTGGTCACCCAGTCAAATAAATCTATCAGATTTGTCTGGCGTGACCTTCCCACTGTGAATCCATGTTGCCTTGGGTCCTGTGCCCCTCTAGCCTCTAGATACTCAACAATTCTTTCCTTCAGAAGTGATTCCATCATTTTCCTTACCACTGAGGTTAAACTAACAGGTCTGTAGTTTCCTGCTTCTGCCTTGCTCCCACTTTTGTGAAGGGGAATCACATCTGCCCTCCTCCAATCCTCGGGTACCACCCCATCCTCCCATGATTTGTTAAAGAGGGTAGTCAGTGGTGTCACTAGTTCTACCCTTAGTTCTTTTAGAATTCTGAGATGAATCCCATCAGGCCCCATTGCTTTGTCCACCTTCTGTTTTAAGAGTTCTGTCAGAACCCTTTCTTCTGTAAATGGGCTGGTATCAACTTCTGTATCCAGAGTGTTCCTACTGTTTGTTTTAGGTACCTCCCACTCTTCCTGTGTAAATACTGAGCAAAAATATTTGTTTAGTATCTCTGCCTTTTCACAGTCACCCTCTGCGCACCCTCCCTCCCCTTTATTAAGCCTCACCAACCCTCCCTTGGTCTTCCTTCACTCCCTGATGTACCTATAAAAGGTTTTATCCCCCTTCTTAACTGAGTTGGCTATCTTTTCCTCGGTTTGGGCCTTTGCTGTTCTGACTGCCTTCCCAGCTTCCTTTTGCTTTAACTGATACAGTTCTCTGTCCTGCTCCTTCTGTGATTCCTTGTACTTCCTGAATGCTTTCTTTTTCTCTCGAACCTTCACTGCCACTTCCTTTGAGAACCATAGTGGTCTCTTACATAGTTTCATTTTGTTTATTTGCTTCACAAAAAGGCTTGTTACCTCTGTGATGGCAGTTTTTATTATTCCCCATTGTTCTTCCACCCCTCCTTCCTGCCCATTTGGTAGTGCATTCCTTAGGCACTCACCCATTTTGGCAAAGTCAGCCCTCCTAAAGTCCAGTACTTTTGCCTTTGTATGTCTTGATTCTATTACTGTGTTTATTGTGAACCATACTGTTCGATGGTCGCTAGTTCCCAGATGGCTACCCACTTCTACATCTGTGATCCTCTCTTCATCTCCATTTGAGAGAACCAGGTCTAAAATTGCTCCCTCTCGAGTGGGCTCCAGTACTGGTTGTCTAAGGCATGCCCCCTGTAGGGCATCTAGAATAACCCCACTCTTTGAAGTGGCTACTGCAACTGCACTCCAGTTAACATCTGGCATATTCAGATCACCCATCAGCAATATCTCCCCTTTTTCTGCCATTCTAAGTATACTTTCTATCATTTCCTTGTCCATTTCCTCCCCCTGAGAAGTGGGTCTGTATACAACCCCTATGCGGATTGTGGTGCCATTGCTGGTCTCCAAATTTACCCACAGTGCTTCTTCTCCTCCCTGTTTTCCCTTTTGTTCTGTTGCTTTGATTCCCTTCCTTATGTAAAGAGCTACTCCTCCTCCTCTTTTACCCTCCCTGTCCCTCCTGTAGATAGTGTATACTGGTATGTTTACGTCCCAGTCAGTTGACCCGATAACGTCACTCATGGCTAAGCCACTTGTGATGTTATCGGGTTAATTGGCACTCGAACAAAAAATATTGACAATATTTCCAGTAGGGGGGTTGCATATCTTATATATATATATATATATATATATATATATCTGCAGTAGTTCCCCTATAGCTAGGGTTGAGTAGGCTGTTTAATGTTAAACCCCTAACTTTGCACCACAATAACTTTGCCCCCATTGAACATAATTGCATGAACATTTGCATGCATGGATTTGGGGGGGGGGTAGGTCTCTTGATTTGGTTAGTTTTGTGTTGGTTGGATGCCTGGATTCTGAGATCTGGATAGCACATCAAGAGGAAAAATCTGTTTGCTTGTTTGTTTTTTTTTTGGGGGGGAGTTGCTGTCACCTACAGCCCAGATAGTCTGAAATGCTGTCATGAAATTTTCAGGGTAGAAGCGACTTGCCCTAGAAAGATGCCTTTTTTGGTTTAGTGAACAAATATTAATCAGTTCCTGAAGTATAAAGGATTTAAAATTTCGATTCTGAGTTATATGTCTGATATGAAAGAAGAATTTCTGGCTCAAGAAAGAAGATTCTTCTTTTGTGAACTGAAATTCTTCCTTCATCAGAACATTTTTTTTTCTTCATATGGCCACCATCTTGTTTTTTTTTGGATTTTTTTATTTGAAAACCCATAAAAATTATGCCCTGGAGAAAATCAAACACCAGACTCTAACTAAACAGGACATGTTTAGCTAGATTCTGGTGTTTTGTTTTGTTGTTGTTGTTTTTTAACTTAAGAATTACCTCTTCTGGTCACCCCAAAATCCTGGGTACCCAACATAGTAAGAAGAACCATTCACCCTCATTCTCTGTATGAGAACAGCAGGAGATTCTTAACATCTGCAGACACAGATGGAGATGTGCTGCCAGCTTGTGTGGCAGCAGTGAGCTGGCAATGGATCTCTCACTCTCCCGCTCTCTCTCTCTCTCTCTCTATCTGATTCTATCTATCCATCTAATAAAGGGACCAGGGTGGCTACTCCAGTACCGCTTCTCTTGACTCCCTACCCTCCAGGTCACCCACCCACCTTCCCCAGTGTATGCTTTGTGACACCTGAATGCCCACCCCTGGTGCCACGAAAGATCATCCTGACACTGGGGTGCTCTATCCCCAGTGATGGCTTGGTCCCCCAGCAATAAATAAAACCATTCTTCATTGATCTTTTTTGCCTAAACCTGAAAAAAAGAAAGCAGTCCATCGGACATCTGACCCCCCCAAGACCCTCACCAACTCCACCCCGACCCCCCACTCAGCACCATCCACCCCACACCCCCACATACCCTCACGCAACTGAACAAGTCCCATGATGTAGATCTGCTCTCTGATCATAGACACATCTTGCTGCTGGAACTGGTGACTGCTATATGAGAAAATAAGTTAAGTTTGGTTTAATGTGTTTCAATGGGGTTTGAACCTTCATTCATAATATTGTTATTTTTTTATATTTTTATACTACGTCTTCAATATGGCCTTCTTGGGGATACCTCATGAACAAAGGCAGCGAAATTATTCAAATCTGTCCCAAAAGGAGATTGTGCAATTGCTTTATTAAATCACCTTCCAGTTGGGATTTGAACATTTTCTCCACCCGTGTTTATGAGGTGGGATTATAAGAAGGCTATGTTGAAAATCTGGAGTAAAAATATTAACAAACAACATTATGAGCATACGTTGACATTTTTTTACACACGCTCATAACTGTGGTGATTTGCGATATTTTGACCCAAATTTTTAAACATAGCCATTTATTAGCACCACCTCATGAACATAACAGCTGCCATTTTTCAAATCCTGGTGAAATGTGTTCTTGTACTTGTGGTACAAAATCACCTTTTGGGCAGGATTTGAACATTTTCACCTAACCAACACATGAGGTGGGGTCTTAAGAAGGCTATGTTGAAAATATATAGCCAAAATATTAAAAAAACAACAAACGTATGAACGCATATTTGAAATTTTTCTATGCTCACTTATGACATTGGTATTTTCAGTATTTTGACCCCAATTTTTCAACATAGCCATTTTTTCATACCACCTAATAAACCTGACAGCTGTACTTTTTCAAATCCTGTCTGAAACATGTTTTAACACATTTAGTGCAAAATGATGTTTTGGTGGGAATTTGAAAATTTTCACCTATGAGTTCATGAGGTGGGGTCAGAAGAAACTGTTAAAAATATGGGCCCACATATTGAAAGGAGATGCACAGCCCAAAATGGAGATGTGTGGCACATCCCAGAAAATGCGTGGAAGCACGATATTCAAAAGGGAGAGATGAGTCACACATTTCCAAATGCATGATCATGCAGAAATAATGTGTGCAGTGCAAAAAAGGGAGTGGGCACCTGAATATGCTGCACAAGTGTATAGTCAGCCAAAATGTGTGGTGCATGTGTTACGCATCACAAAACTGTGCCATGAAAAGTTAGGTATGTAAGGGGATGGCCTATATTGGTCAGCCACCCACAGGCAGGCAGCAGAACTGCAGACAGGTGACCCTGAGCCAGCCCTCAGAGGTGCACCAGGATGTGATCCGGGCACCCAAACACAATAGTAAGGCCAGGATGGTAGTACCCAAAGCAAAGGCTACACTGTGCCAGCTTGCTGGACAGCTGCTGGGTGCCCTGGGTGACACCATCGGCACTGCCCGGTCAACCACCCCCTCACCACACCCAGGTCAGGGATGCCTAACTGCTACATGCTAGTCATGCACCCCCCCAGCACACCAGTGGAGCATACAGTTACAATGCAACACATGTACCAGGTGCCATGGCCTGCACCCATGTGGCCATCAGAGTGCCACCTTGTCGAGGCATGCACCCATGGTGGTGTCTGGGACAACAGTGAGCAGGATGCATGGCGGTAACAGTGGCAGCATGGCATGGGTCAGAGATTGTCCAGTGGCACACAACCACATTGGAACACCATAGGTACACACAGCACACCTGTGCCAGACCCACACCACCAAGAACCACATACTTGTCACCAATGCCATCCCTGAAGTGTGACAATGCCACAGGGGCCCTGGGTTTGGGTCACTACATTGTACTGGTAGTGGATAGTGCAAACCTGTGAGCAGTGCAGGGCAGGGCAGGGGTGGCACCACCTGCAGCCTGGAGGTGGCAGGGGCATGCTCCAAGGACACCAGACCCTTCCAGTGTTGTGCATGCGGCCTCCTAAGGCACGGACATGACCATGGGTAGCAGCACTGCAAACCTCTCAAATGTCACACAGTACGGACTACAGCACTCATGTTATCACTCAGACACCCTCTGACCCACATAAAGTGAGTGACATTACACACCAACTACTGAGACTGTTCAGCAGAACTGTATAATAATATGAGATGCTAGGTATCCACACATAGTAGTAACATTGGTGCACTTATTTCCACAGTCATCTGATCTTGCACTGTCATGTTTGCTGCTGTGTCACACATTCTGATCATTTGTCACCCACCCTGGCACACATTTGGGTGCTAAGGGGTTGAGGGAGTATGTAGCACTGAACTCAGGCCAATGCAGTCCGCCCACACAACCATGCATTCTCACCTGCCTGCTAGGCTGCAGTACCTCATGATTATCTTTGTGGAGTGGTGGTGCTGCCCTGTAATGCTTGAACTGTGCATGCCAATGCTATGCATTCCAGTAATGAGATGCAAATGTGTTGTTTGGATGCTGACTGTGCAAAGAGGCCATTTACATATCCTGGCTGAATATTGCAAATCTGAATGGCACGCAAATGGCTTTGCATCACACCACCTCATAAACAAGACAGATGCCATTTTTTAAAAACCTGGACAACATGTGCTATCACACTTGTGGTGCAAAACGATGTTTCAGCCAATATACTATAAATGCCATGTGTCACATTTATAAGGGGAGTCATAAAACAACTATCTTGAAAATATAGGGACAAAAATAAAAAATAAAAATTATTATTAAGAAATGTTGTGTTTAGTGCCAAACATTACCCCAGCAGGTAGTGCTTTGTGATCCCATGTCAGTGAGCTGAGTTTGGGTGAACTCAGTGAGCAAGCTGGATGAGGAGATGGTAGGGGATGGTGCTGTTATAAGACACCCCCAGCCATGGAAGGTTAGGGAAGGAGCAGCGTTGCCCACACATGCCCAGGTACCATATAGTGAAGACAACTCTTATCTTGGTATTCAGTCCTGCACCTTTGTACCCATGGGTGGCAGATAACCCTATGCATTGACTGAGAGAGAGAGAGAGGCTCTTTGCTTTGTGTGTATGCATCTGTGGCCACATGGAAGCACAGAGCCCAGTGGGCCTTGCATTTCTGCAGCCTACAAGACAAACCCACAGATTCTTAATATCCATTGCTGCTGGAAAGTATAGGGCCAACAGTGCCCTGCACTTCTATAGGCAGACAGTCTTTCCTTGGTGCAAACTCCAGAAGCCCCTGCTTGTCTGCATCTATTCAAGCAAGTCCTGAAGGGACTTGCATGAATAAGGATACAATTTCACTTTCTCAAAAAGAAAGGAAATTCTTTGTGAAAACTATGTTAGTGCACCATCAATACGGGCTCAACTTAACGCAATCAAAACAGGGAATTGTGGTGTTAGGGTTTCCAACCCTAGCCCCCCGCAAAGCAGCAAAAGGACAACACCACACAAGCAACCACAGACAGCCATCAGCAGGCGAAACAAATGAAATACAACTGTTTCCAGAAACACAAATGCAGTAGCACTGATGTATTACCTTCATGGATTTGTATCTGTGGTTGCATAGGACCTATTCTTATGCAGCCACACCTGTGTGTATGCTGTACAGCATACATGAGTATGTGTTGTTGCAGAAGTGCAGGCCCCATGGGGGCTAGCTGTGTCATAGACAGAAGGCCTCATAGGGCCTGTGCCTCTGGAGACAGAAGTGCAGTGATGCCAACTAGGATTCAACACAGCAATGCTGCAGTACATCACTAAAATGCTGCAGTATGCTGCAGGGAACATTATAATTCAGTGGCAATTAAGTCAATTTTTACTGCAGTATTTTATGACATATCATGTACTGCAAGTCATTGCATTTCATTGTGGCTAGCTCTGTTGCATTCATGCATGCTATACAATGCTGTACAATGTATCTCACTAGATTGTATGATCCATTACTGCATGCTTTTTTATATGCATCTACATAACTGATGAACTGCTACCACTTTGAACAATTTCTATATTCACTGCTGAAACCACTATACCCATATTGCAGCAGTACTTTTGTTTGCCTAACTCCTGGCCCCATAGGGGCCTGCCATCTTGAAGGAAAAAGTCAGTGTGTATGTCTTACATCTGTGGCTGAAGAGGTACAGGCCACTCATGGGCTTACGGTTCTGCAGACAGAAGTAGTGTTGCAATTTTGGTATCATGGATTTTGTGGTGCCTGCAATACTGCAGCCAGAGGTCAGTGTGTATGCCATATACCTATGACTGCAGAAGCCTGGCAAGTGTGTGCATGTCTTACAGCGTGTATGAGCACCTCAGGCTACTAAAGAACTGCTGCCATTGGAGAATTCACTTCTGCAGACAAAAGAACTCGTACAATTTGGGTGTTGAGGATGTTATTTGTAGCTGCAGGAGCCTGTGCTTCTGCATACAGAAGCAGTGTTGTGATTTGAGCATTGTGGATTAGTATCTGCTATCTACAGTGACAAATGAGTGTATATGTCTTGCAGTCCGCATGCTGTAGATACAAATCCACTACTGCATTTTTGTTATCTGGAAACAGTTTGAAATTGCTTGTCTTACCTGATGATTGCTGTCTGTAGTTGCCTGTATGGTGTTATGCTTTTGCTGCTTTGGTAGGGTGGGGAGTTAGGATTGAAAACCCTAATACCACATTTCCCAGTTTCATTGTGTTAAATTGAACCCTATCAGATTATATTTGTGCAGTAGCACAAGCATAATTAGGGCTGGGTGGTGTTCAATGTTACCCCAATATTGGCACCTTAATAACTTGGCAGGCTTTGATGAAATTGTGTGGAATTTGGCAAGCATGGTTCAGATGGCAAGTTCTTGAGATTTGGGAAGTTTTGTGATGGCCACTTAACTGGATTACAAGATAGAGAAGCATCAAACATACATAAAATAGACCATTTAGGCCATTTTTTGGGTGCACTCTCACTTACTGCTAAGATAGTAAGGGATTTTGTTCTGAAACTTTCAGGAATGTAGGGGTTTGTGCAGAGGCTGTGCCTTTTGAAGGTTTAATGATTAAGTATTAATTGGTTCCAGAGTTATAAGATTTTGAAATGTGGCTTTTGTACATGCTCAGTGGGGTTTTTGAGATGACCTACTGATATGACCCAAACTTCTTCTTTTGTATGTCATTTTAGTCCATGACCAACTGTGTTTTTGGGACAAGAGAAAATATTTTTAAGTCATGATGTCAACCATCTTTTTCTTCAGGGAGTTATTTAAACGTAAAACAAATGTATATTGCTGAATTGGACCTTTTGAGCTCAACTCTGTTATTTGTTTTTCACAAAATGGTCCAGAAATACCATTTTTGACCTTAAGTTCTTTAGGTGTCAGCTTATTAAGATGGCTGATTTTTGTGCCACGAGCCACTAATTCATGGGTTGCACATTTAAATGTAACCCAATAATTTTTCATGAAAACCAAAAATGCTTGTTTTTCTGCCAGATTAAGTCTTCGGTCCCACATTTAAGTGCTATCCAAGAATTTTATGAGCACAAAAAAAGTGCTTGCTTTTCTGCTGGATTACTTCTTTGGTCACCCATTTAATTTATTTATTTATTTATTTATTTATTTTTTTATTTATTTCATCATTCGGATATAACCTTTAAGCAAAATGCTCTTTTTCCAAGGTTCCACATCTTGACAGGAGGACAACACAGAAAGGTAATTACAGAGTATGGGTGCACAAGTACAGACAAAAAATACAAGAAATAATGGCAATTAATCTATTTACAATTGTAAGCTATCTCATATAGAGGTACATATTGCAGTTAGTACAGCCCAAGGCACATGGTGAGTGCTGTGGGTTTAAGGAACTAATTTATCAGGAGGTAAAGCAGCCAGGAGAGGCATTGTCCTTATTTCATATAAAGTCAGGAGGGGAGAGACTCAAAATAGGCTTTCACACCCTGTATGTTAATGCAGCCAAGAGGAGGCTTTGTCATTAATTCAAGTCAAGGGTGGGGGTGGGGTTAATTTTCTGTGCAGAACTGACCTAGTAGGAACATACTAGAGAGCAACGTGAGGGAGGACCGTACACAGAATAAGCTAGTGGGAAGACGGGTGCTTTGAGATAATCACATTTGTGAAGGGTCATTGGCAGGGGATGGAATAAAAACAGAGTGCTGAGTTAAGGAGAGTAGACAGAAGGTTCATCGACAGGCTGTGGCTATGAGAGGCTCAAGTTCAAGAGCTAGCAAGTAGTAGTAGGAAGTAAGAGTTTAAACTCAGGGTTACTGGGCAGTAGGGTAGCAAATCGGAGAATGCATCCCAGGAGCAGGCTGACCCCAAGCTACCAGGCACTAGCGCTACAGGTTACCTGCAGCTACATACCTCAGCCTTGACAAGGTGATGTCTTAGTTCCACCTTGAAGACAAGGCTGTTAATGAGTAAAAGGCATGCTGGGAAGTCATTTAGCCAAGAAGGAGCCCTATATGAAAAGGATCATTGGCCAAGCACCGTTTTTCTGAAGAGGATAGCAAGTGGGCTGCAAGTCTGCCCTCTAGTGCGGTACCCGGATCTACCTAACCAAAGCAGTTCTTTGAAGGCCAATGGAGTTTTACCTAGGAGAGATTTCATGCCAAGCAGGCACAATTGATATTTGATTCTGCTGGCAAGACTGAGCCAGTTAGTGTACTCATAGAGGGAGCAGGTGTGTAGGAGATTATCAGCCCCTAGAGCCAGCCTGCAGGCCTTGTTGAGGGCCATGCTTACTCATTTTAGCGCAGTGTCTGATGCTGAACTATTTAAGTATGACTCAAGAATTTTTCTTGCAAACTAAAAAAGATTTATCGGCTAGACAGAGATTTTAATATGCAGACAAAGAATTCTTTGGTTGCACATTAAGTGTGACACAATAATTTTCCATGCCATAAAAATGTGTTTTTTTTTGTGTCTCACATACTTTTACTCATAACGTCCCAAATTTTGAATATACTGCTTACATGGTCCTATTTCACGAACAAGATTAGTGGGAATTTTCAAATGTAAGTCAAAATGTGGTATCGCATTCACTCTGCGAAACCACCTTTCGGACAGGATTTAACACATTCTAGTGACCAAATTCATGACATGAGGTCAAAATGTAAAAAAAAAAAGTTAAGATGAAATGTGCTACCTTTGTGGATTTGCATCTGAAGCTGCATGGGTATTATCTGACCCCACAGAGGACCTGCATGTGTGCCGATAAAAGTAGTGTTAAAACCTGGGTATCACAGATTTCTATCTGCTGCTGCAGAAGGACAAGCCCCACAGGAACAGTCAGAAGTTTTTTTTTACCTTTTTGTTTTACCAGGAGAGACACACTAAACTGAAAGCTTGTTTACAGGTCCCACCTGGGAGCACAAGGAAGTTAAGTGACTTGCTCAGGGTCACACAGTATGCAAGTGGGGCTGTGGGATTCAAACTCAGGTCTCCAGGTTTGCAGCTCAGAGCCTGAAACCACTGTGCTATACTGCCTTTTTAAAGTTAAAGTTAGTTAGTGAGTATGAGTTACACCTGTGACTGCGTTTGTGCAGGCCCCTCAGGGATCTGTACTTCAGCAAACAGAAGTGTGTATATGTCTCACAGTACATATGAGCACTTCTGGCTACAGAAGCACAGGACCCTAGACATTGTGTTGTAATTTGTGTATCATAGATTCATGTCTATGATTGCAGAACTGCAGGCCTCATAAGGGCCAACACTTCTGCAGCTGGAAGCCAGTGTGTATGTCTTACACCTGTTGCTGCAGAAGCTCAGGCCCCTCAGGGGTCTGCACTTCTGTAGCCAGAAGTGTGTGCATGTCTTACAGATTGCATAAGTACCTGTGGCTGCAGAAGCTCTAGCCTCATAGGGGACTGCAGTTATGTAGACAGAAGCAGTGTTCTAGTTGGGTATTATGGGTTTTTATCTGAAGCTGCAAAAGTTCTGTATGTCTGACAGTGTGCATGAGTATCTGTGGCTATAGAAGAGCTGGCCCCACAGGGGCATGCAGTTCTGCAAACAGAAGAAATGCTGTAATTTGGGTACTGTGGATTTGTATCTGTGACTGCAGGGGTCTGTGATTCTGCAGACTGAAGTACTGTTGTGGTCTGAGTATTCTGGATTTCCATCTGTAGCCAGAAGTGAGTGTGTATGTCTTGCTGTGTTCATGCCACAGATACAAATTTACAAAGGTAGCACATCAGGTCTACTGAATTTGTGTAACCTATAAACAATTATACAGTATGTTGTTTGTCTCAACTGATGATTGCTGTCTGTATCTGCTTGTGTGGTCTTGTTCTTTTGCTGGTAGGGTGAGGATTAGAGTTGGGAACCCTTACATCACATTTGCCTACTTTTGTAGGATTAAGCTGTATTGTAACTGGAGTAACTGAACCCAGCAAGTAACTGTAAATGCTTACATATCAAGGGAGGGATAAGTAATTAGTGGGGTGCCCCAGGGATCAGTATTGGGCCCAGGCCCATAACCTAAGGGAGGCCGGGGGGGCTCAGTCCATCCTGCCAAGATTTCCACCCCCCATCCTCTGCTGAGAAGCAGTTCATAAATCCAAAATCACACATACTCCCATTATGCAAGCATCATGGGATCTATATGCAAATCACCATGACATTTTAGGCTGGTTCAGCTTTAAGCAAGAATGCATGGTGCCAAAGAGCCTCTCACACAATCTGAAAAAGGTTCAAGCAGAAGAAGCAGGCATGTTTTTTTATCCTACCCAGGACTTATTGTTGTGCCTCATCCGTATCACACCCCAGAGGAACTGAACCAGCTCTAAGTTGGTCTTATGGGTTCACCATGACCCAAACCCATAAGACCAGTTTAGGGCTGGTTCATTTCCTCTGGGATGTGATACAGACAAGGCATAATGATAAGTCCTGGGTAGGATGAAACACGTGTCTGTATCTTCTGTTTTCACCTTTTGCAGATTGTGTGAGAGGCACTTTGACACCATACTGTACATTCCTGCTTAAAGCTGAAGCAGCCTAAAATTTCATGGTGATTTGCATACACATTCTCTGATGGTCGCTACTTCTTCGGGTGTGCAAATCGAGTAGCTCTCATTTGAGTCGCTCAGTTTGCTTCACCCGTATCACAGGATACTCTCGCATTCCATGGTGACAATAAAGAAATGTCTGAATCCTTTAGTATACCTTAAAAAAGGATGCAAAACTCGGAAATTGCCATGAGTGAATGCCAAAAAAATGTGACATATTTGTCTCCAGATATTCAAAATGAAATTATTGAGACTATGGCACAGCTAGTACATAGATACATATATAGATACAGTAGATACTGTCGGCAGATAAGGGGCTATGGCCCACCCAGTCTGCCCATTTGAGCTGGTAAGATCACTTTAAGTTTTTCAAAAAGTCTGTTGCCCCATACCCCTGACCTCCAGGATTCCCTTATGTCTATCCAATGCATTCTTAAATTCAGTGATTGTTTCAGCCCTTACAACTTCCTCAGACAGGGTATTCCATTTGTCCACCACCCTTTCTGTGAAAACATTCTTACTCACATTTCCTCTGAATTGCCCTTCCTCCAACTTCATCCCATGCCCTCTAGTCCTGGAACATCTTTTCGCTGGAAAATAGTGTTTTTCTTCACCCTGTTCGTTCCCATAAGGTACTTGTATGTCTCTATCATATCACCTCTCTCCCTTCTCTCCTCCAGGGAGTACATATTCAGGTCCTTCAGCCTGTCCTCACAGGACTTGTGAAGCAATCACTGTACCATCTGTGTTGCTCTCCTCTGAACCTTCTCCACCCTGTCTGTGTCCTTAAGCAGGTAAGGTCTCCAGAACTGGACACTGTACCCCAGGTGGGGCCTCACTAGTGTCTTGTATAGTGGAATTATGACCTCCCCTTTTCCTGCTGGTGATGTCCCTGCCTATGCATCCCAGCATCCCATTTGCTTTACCTGCCACCTTGTTGCACTGTTTCCCTACCTTGAGGGCATCAAAGATGACCCCAAGGTCCCTTTACTGCTTGGTGCATGCTATATCCTCACTCCCCAACTGATATGTTGTTCCACGGTTTTTGTGACCCATATGCATTATTTTGCACTTTTTTGAGTAAATTTTCAACTGCCAAAACCTTGACCATCCTTCAAGCTTTTGTAGGTCCCTCCTCATTCTGTCTACACCGTCTGGTGTGTCCACTCTGTTACAGAACTTTGTGTCATCAGCGAACAGGGAAATTCTGCCTTCTAGGTCCTATGCAACGTCACCGATGAATATGTTAAATAGGACCGGTACCAGCTCTGATTCCTGTGGTACCCCACTGGTCACTCTTCCCTGTGTGGAGTGACAGCCGTTTACTACTACCTTCTGTGTACTGTCACCCAGTCAATACCCACCCACTGCAATACTGTCCTGCCCACTACCATATTCCCCAGTTTGTTTAACAGCCTTTTATGTGGCATACAGTGTCAAAGGCCTTGCTGAAGTCCAGATAGGCCATGTCCACTGCCCTCCCCTGATCCACTTCCCTTGTCACTCAGTCAAAAAATTCAATGAGGTTGGTCTGGCATGACCTTCCTCTGGTGAAACCATGCTGCCTTGGGTCCTGTAGTCCACTGGCAACCAGAAGTTCCACCAATCTCTCCTTCTGTAGTGCTTCCATGATCTTCCCCACTACCGAGGTGAGGCTGACTGGTCTGTAGTTCCCCACTTCCTCTTTCTTCCCACTTTTGTATAAGGGGACTACATCTGCTATCCTCCAGTCTTTGGGTACCTCCCCTATTTCCAGTGATTGGTTAAACAGGATTGCCAGAGGTTCAGTCACCACCTTTCTTACTTCCTTTAGGACCCTGGGGTGCACCCCATCCAGCCCCATCGTTTTACTGAATCTTATTCCTTCCAATTACTTTAGGACCCTTTCTCATGTAAAGAAACTTTTCTGTGCCCTTCCCAACCCTTGTACTCCCTTCAGGCCTGTTACCCTCCCCTTCCTCCTCAGTAAAGACTCAGCAGAAATATCTGTTCAGTATGTCAGCTTTACTGTTGTCATCCTCCATGCTGCCCCCATCCTCCCCCTTCAGTCTAACTAGCACTCCCTTCACCCTTCTTTTTTCACTTATGTACCTGTAAAAGGTTTTGTCTTCTCTAACCACTAATTTTGTGATGCACTCTTCTGTCTGCGCTTTGGCTTCCCTTATTAACCTCCCTGCCTCTCTTTGCTTCTCCTGGTACTTCTCCCTGTCCTCTTCTGCCTGTGTCTTTTTGTATTGCCTGAGTGCAGTCTTTTGGCTTTCACTTTCTCCGCTACCTCCTTATAAAACCATAATGGCCTCCTCTTGCTTTTCCCCTTGCTAACCTGCTTAATGTATAATTGTGTTGCTCTTCTAAACCCTGTTTTTAATTATTGCCCACTGTCCCCCCACCAATTCCCTCCCCATTCCTATTAGTGCCTCTTTCAAACATGTCCCCATTTTCCCCAAATCTGGCCTCCTAAAATCCAGGATCTGTGTTTTTGTGCGGTTTGGTTCTACTCCTTCTGTGATTTCAAACCACAGTGACTGGTAGTCACTGTTCCCCAGATGCTCCCCCACTGTTACCCCAATCACACTGTCCCCATTTGTGAGCACCAGGTCCAATATTGCCTTCTGCTAAGTTGGTTCCATGACCAGTTGCTTAAGGAAGGCACCCTGAAGGGAGTCCAGGATAAATTTGCTCCTAGTTGATGCTGCTGCTGTGAAACTCCAGTCCATGTCTGGAATATTGAAGTCTCCAACCAGTGCCACCTCCCCCTTGTCCAACATCCTTTGGATGGCTAACATTAACTCCCTATGTCTCTTCCTCCTGCGCTGGTGGTCTGTATGCCACCCTCTGTGCGGATAGTTAACCCTGTTTTCCTTTCCAGCTTAACCCACATTATCTCCCCACCCACCCCCATTTTGTTCCTCCTGGATCTCTGTGGCCTCTATGCCATCTTTCACATAAAGTACCACTCCTCTTCCCTTCCTGCCTGCCCTGTCTCTTCTCAATGTGTTGTAGCTGGGTATGACCGTCTCCCAGTCATGGTTATCATTACACCAGGTCTCTGTGATGGCCATAATATCCGGGTTTGACTGCGACATGGCAGCCTCCAGATCCTCCATCTTGTTGCTGAGGTTCCTGGCATTGGCTCACATGGCTTTCCATGATGTGACCTCCCTGGCCTGTTTTGCTGTTCTACTCCATTCCCCTCCCTGGTTGTCCTTTATCCCTGGTTATCCCTGCTGTCTGCCCTTCGATTGTATTTTGTCCTTTTTCTGCCTATCTACCCCTTTGGTGCCTATCTCCATCTTTTGCACACTACTTTGCAGTGATATCTCCTCCTCCTGTTCTCTGGTTCCACTGCTAGCTATGAGGGGGGCCAATTAGGTACCCTCTTTGCTGACCTGCCACCCCCCTTGGCTAGTTTAAATGCTTGTCCATGTTGCATTTAAACTTTTTATTGAATGCTTGGATTCCCTTCTGGGATGGATGAATGCTGTCAGGCTTGAACAAGCCCCATCCCTCTGGGTGGGTCCCCGGTCACCAATTAATCCTAATCCTTCCTCACAGCATCAGTTCTTCAACCATGTGTTAAAGTTCCTGGTGCATGCACCCCTAAGCTCTCCCATTCCTCTCACAGGTAGTACTTCGGAGAAGGTGATGGATGTAGCTGCTTGCTTGATTCCCCTCCCCAATTTTCTAAACTCTTCCTAAACTTCCTTAGGCTCCCCATTTGCCAGGAAATTAGTTCTTAGGTGGATAATGACATTCAGATTTCCTTTTCGTCTTGCCTTCCCTTTGACCCCCAGGATCTTCCTCCCATCCCTCCACACCATGGCACTTGTTAGGCACCTCACCACCCTGTCCTGTCCCTCGCGTGTTCCTAGCTCGATCCCCCTTGCGACAGAGTCTCCCACCAGGATTGACTTCCTCCTACCCTGTGGTCCACTGCTCCTCCCACTGAGGTCTGTTGACCTCCACATCTCACACCATTTCACCTTTCATACTACCAGACATCGGTTATAGTCATCAGCCCAATCCTCACTGGATTCCATCTGTAAACAAACTGACATGCTACAGTATAGGAGAATGGGTGAGAGTTAGACCTGATGACCCCATGGCACCCCTGATGTCTGAGGTGTGTGGAGGTGGGGTGGGGTGGTAGGGGTGGTAACCCTAACATCTAATTTCCAAACTTTTGTCACTGTGCTATCAACCCTAACTGATGCATTAACAAAGTTTTTTTAATGAATTTCCTTTCTTTTTGAGAAAATGTAATGTAACAGGTAACTGGCATGTGCTTGTGGGAGTGCTGGCCCTCCAGGCACTGTGCTCCTTTCATGTTGTCCATTTTTTGCTTAATGGTATGCATATGCAGGAATGTGGGCCCCCCAGGACCTGAAGTCCCACTTACACATAAATATGAAGCCTTACAGCAGCCCCATAGTACATAAAAGGAACCCTCGTAACACTTATTTGGCAATATCTCAGTAACTGTAGCAACTATGGAAAATATTCCACTGCAGTTGTATTCATGACTTTGAAACCTCCATGCATGTAGCTGTGGGTAGTGAAACATCTGTATCTCGAATCATTTTTGAGATACAGGCGCCGAATGGCGCCGAGGGCATGCCGCAATGTTATCCTATGGGAAATTTCTCAAATTTGGAACGCTGTAACTATGGGTCCATTGAATGTTTTGGGACAAAACCACCAAAAGGAACATCTGTGGGACCAGGGCTTACCACCCTGCAAATTGCAGCCCAAACACACAATCCATCTTGGCACAATAACGTGACAAAGAAAACAACACATTCTCGAGCAGTGTTTTTGCGATAACTTTAATGTGTTCATGGCACTCCTATCCCTATAATGGGAATGTTTTCAAGCACAAAAATATGTTGCTGAGCCACTTTTTTTTGTGTGCTAGGCCATTACTGTGCACATAAAAAATGTTTTTGCGGTAACAAAATGGCAACATGGTGGAAAAATGTTGAAAAGCATATTTCCAGGCTACCTGCACAAAAACTGATGCCAGGATCATATTACTCAGGACCCGATTAGGTAAATACAAGTGTTAGTGTTTAGCAATAGACAGTATTTTTCAATTTACAATATTTTTTGTCTCTCACTAACTGAAAACAAAATGGTGGCAGCACAAAAACAAAATTCCAGAGCATGACAACAAAAAAGTGTTTGTGAAAGTTTTCACAGAGTAAGTATACATTTTCCCACAGGCTAAAATGAGACGTGAAAAACTTGCATATCTTTTGAACAGATTAAGATTTTTTTTTTACCAAATCATCAAAAGGCACCAGTTTAATCCAGGCCACATATAAACATGCAAATCTGAATCCACTCAAATGCATTCTTCAGTCCTGTAAGCCTGACCGAAAAATGCACAAAAATTGAAGATTTTTCACTTTTTTGACATTCTACAGTTCAGCAGTCATACACATGAGCAGAACAAAACTCTTCAGATCTAGAAATCTATGACTGGATGCCGCACGTGCAAAGTTTCAGACACATCGGACAAACAGTTGCAAAGTTATTAATGTGCAAACTTTGGGGCTTAATATTAAAGTGGCCAGCCAACCCTAACTACAGTATACTGTACCTGCACTACCGTGCACATTATAGTGCTACAGTAGTGCCACTATAGTTAGGGTTGAGTAACCCATTTAAGATTAAGTCTGAAATTTGGCAGCTTAATAACTTTGCCACTGTATGACAGATTTGTCTGACATTTGGAATGCCCACTCTGGTACCATAGATCTCTGGACCTGCCAAGTTTTGTTATGGTTGGATGTACGGTTGTGGGGTGACAGAGTGCCAAACAATGCATAAATTACGCATTTTTGCACATTCTTTGCTTGCGCCTACAGCCCGCATGGTTTGTGTGACCAGTCTAAAACCTTCAGAGATCATGCAGCCAGGGTCCCTGCTGTGCCTTTCAAAGATTTCATGAAAAAATATTGAAGCGGTTCAAAAGTTATTCAAAAAACTAATTTCCCATTATAGTCAACAGGTAAAAGAACAAAATATGCGAAAGTGTCACAAATGCACTTTATACTTTCGTAAATGACCCTTGTAATCTCACAAATCGTCCATCTTGTTTTCAGTTGGTGGTCACAGAAATGCTTGGCATTTAAATTTGGGACCCGCTAGGGAAATAATTGTTGTTGTGTTCACCTAGTCGAGCCCTGAGGATGCTAGTCATGGCTTTTTTGAGGGGGTTAAACACCCCAGAAATATTATTTTTAAATTTTTGTAAAAAGTAGTGTTGCAAAGTACTTTGCATATGTGACACTTTCATGATTTCATTTGCAAAAGTGTCATGATTTGCAGAAGTACTTTGCACACTATGGCCAAACAATAGGGAATTTTTTGCTGAAGATCATGCAAAAGAACAGTTTAATCTTTTGGGCTTAACTTTGGAGGGAAGAAAGCCAATATCCCACAGATGTGCCTTTTGGTAGTTTGGTAAAAAAAATATTAGAGGACTGCAAAGTTATGGCACTCCAAAGTTGACGATTTTTCCCATAGGATAACAATAGGGTGTCCGCCATGCCTTTCGGGGCCCGTATCTCGAAAATGGTTCGAGATACGGACTTTTCATCAGAAAAATATTTAGTCCCCCAGTAGGGAGCTAAGTGCAAAACTAGCCAGGAAAGTCATAAATAATATGAGATTTTAAATGTTTTTGTACATCGTACGGTTCCTGAGATATAAGCCATCTAGTATTCCAAGTGCTCATTTAGTTTTTTAACATCTCTATTTTTCCCCCTGCAGCCACAGTCCTGCCTATTTCCAGCCACTGCTCCTCCTTCATTGCCAACCCTGAAGCTGATGTGCCCAGCTGGCATACGCAGCTGTACTGTCAAGAGGGGCTCCCCCCATGCCCCTGCACCCGGCCAGCATCCAGTACCAGCACATGCCCATTCCAGGCATTGTTGGCTAGTGAAGCTGCGGCCATCATGCTGCCATGGACTGTGTTGCCATTTTTCCCTTTTTTCCTTCCCCCGATGGGAGCACAGACGTGCAATGATGTACATGTACAAATGTGTGGTTGTCTGCCGTGCTCCCCCCTTCTTGGCATCCACGCATATGTAGTTTTTCCGGGCGTCCCCAGGGACCACCAGAGTGTGGTGTGCATACCACCCTTTCCCCAGGACTAGAAGAGCTGTCATTGGACACTCAATCCTAGTCCTCCCCTGCCAAACCCTGATGCCCTGGGCTTGTTCCTGAACCCGTGTCGTGGGCATGGAGCAAGGTGTGGCATCCAGTGCCTCAACCCTCAGCACCACCAGACTGGCTGGCAAGTGCTCATTTTCTGCTCTGAGGTCCACTATTATGCATACATTCTTTGTATTCACTGTGCTTCTAAGTGCAGCTTTTTTTGGGAAAAAAAAAGGGTGTGTGTTTACATTACTGTTACCATTAGCATTTCCGCTTCTGTTTGCATTACCGTTTGTGTTAGTGTTTCCATTTACATCACCGTGTGCACTACCCTTTGCATTTGTGTTTGTGCTTGCATTTGTGTTACTGCTACAGTTTGCATTTCCATTACCATTTTTGTTTGCATTTACTTTTGCATCAACATATGCATTACCATTTGCATTTGTGTACACGCTTGCATTTGCATTTCCATTTCCATTTGCATTACTGTTTCCTTTAGTGTCATCATTGGTACTACCGTAACCTTTTGCATTTCCAATTGCATTACCATTTGTGTGTTCATTACCATTTGCATTTGCGATACCGTTTGCATTACTGTTTCCTTTCATGTCACCATTGGCGTTACCGTTTCTGCTTGCGTTTGCATTACCATTACTGTTTACATTTTTGTTACGATTTGTGTTACCATTTGCATGTGCAGTTTCGTTACCGTTACTATTCTTGTTACTTGTATAGTTAGCGTTGGCGTTACTGTTAGTGTTAACCTTCCCATTAGGATTACCGTTACTTTTGCCATTACCATCACTGTTAGCATTACCCGTTACTGTAAGAGTTATTACACAAAATGGGAAGCATGGTGGGGCCCCGCGCTCCCACCACCACATACCATTCACTATTTAAGTGCACATTCTCAAAAGAAAGGAATTCATGGCAAAAAACTCCATTTAATGCATCAGTTAGGGTTGTTCCACAGCAACAAAAGTGAGGAAATTCAGTGTTAGGTTTGCCAACCGTGCCATCCCACCACCACCCCACCACCACCAACAGGCATCAGGGTGTGCGTTGGGGTCATCGTGCCTAACTCTCACCCCATTCTCCTATACTGTACCACCTCTGCTTCTTAACATATGGAATAGAGTAAGATTCAGCACGATGACCCCAACGCACACCCTGATGCCTGTTGGTGGGGTGTGGGGTGGTGGTGGAGGGAAAGCAGGGTGGCAAACTAATACCAAATTTCCTCACTTTTGTCACTGTGGAACAACCCTAACTGATGCATTAAACAGAGTTTTTGCCATGAATATTATATATCTATATCTATATGTATAGATATATATATATATATATATATATATATATATATATATATATATATCTATATATATATATATATATATATAGATTAAGAGCAAACAACTCTATTTAATGCATCAGTTAGGGTTGTTCCACAGCGACAAAGAGCAAGGAAATTCAATGTTAGGGTTGAAACCCCCTTTGCACCCCTCCAGCCCACCCCACCCAACTGGAATCGGGGTGTGCGTTGGGGTCGTCAGCCCTAACTCTCACCCCACTGCATGTGGAAAGAAGCTGAGGAATAGGAGAATGGGGTGAGAGTTAGGACCGATGACCCCAACGTGCACCCTGATTCCAGTTGGGGTGGTGGGCTGGAGGGTTGCAAAGGGGGCTTCAACCCTAACATCAAATTTCCTTGCTTTTGTCACTGTGGAACAACCCTAACTGATGCATTAAATGGAGTTTTTTGCCTCTACCGCCACGTGACGTCTTGTCACATAGTAACATTGTGCCTGCAAACGCAAATCGTGATGCGCATGGTGACGCAAAGCGAAACAGAAAGAGAAACAGTACTGTAGACAGAAATGTTAAAAACAATGCAAACACAACTGCAAATGAAAACACAAAGGGTAACGCACATGGTGGTGTAAACAAGAACGGTAAGTAAAACGGGTAGAGAACCGCAAGCAGAAACGGTAATGGTAACAGTAATGCAAGTGCACAGGCTGGTTTTCCACAAAAGCTGTATAGAGAAAGACAGTGAGTACAAAGAATGTATGCAAAATAATGACTCTCGGAACAGAAAAATGAGGACTTGGAATAGTAAATTGCTTATATCTCAGGAACCGTACGACAGAGAAAAAAATTGAAAAGTCATATGAATTATCACTTTCCTGGCTAGTTTTGCACTTATCCCCCATCAGGGGGCTAAGCATTTTTTTTTTTTGATGAAAAGTCTGTATCTCGAACCGTTTCATAAAAATACAGGCCCTGAAAGGCATGGCGAACGCCATAATGTTGTCCTGTGGGGAAAAAACAGAAGTTCGGAGTGCCATAACTTTGCCTCCCTGTAATATTGTTTCACCAAACTACTGAAAGGCACATCTGTGGGATGTTGGCTGTGTTCCCTGCAAATTTCAGTCCAAAAGACCAAACCGTTATTTTGCAGCAGGGCACCAAACGATTGCTGCAATGCGTCGTACGCTGTAATGTTATCCTATGGGAAAAAGTGTCAAATTTGGAGTACCATAACTTTGCTGCCATGTAATATTTTTCCAATAAAACACTGAAAGACTCATCTGTGAGATGTTGGCTGCGTTCCCTCCAAATTTCAGCCCAAAACCCCAAACCGTTCTTTAGCAGCGGGGTGCCAAAGAATTGCTGTCATTTTCCCACAGCTTAGAAAAGTACTGTCGCAATTTGTGAAAGCTTTTGCTAAAATTTGCACCACTTTCGTGAGTGCGACACTACTTTGCAAAAGTACTTTTCCATAAATCTGAAAAACATACTTCTGGGGTGTTTTACCCCAAAATAAAGACACGGCTAGCATCCTCAGGGTCCGACTAGGTGAATACAAAAAGAATTAGGTTGCTAGAGGGTCCCAAATTTAAATGCCAAGCATTTTTTCTGATCACCAACTGAAAACAAAATGGTGGATTTGTGACAGTAAAAGGGCCATTTGCGAAAGTAAAAACTGCATTTGCGACACTGTCAAACTTTTTGTTAACTTTTCCCATTGACTTATAATGGGAACTTGTTTTTTGAATAACTTTTGAACCACTTAATATTTTTTCACGAAATCTTTGAAAGGTACATTGGGGACCCTGGCCAGATATTCCCTGAAGATTTTGAACCAGTCGTGCAAACCGTGCGACCTGTAGGCGCGACCGTAAAATTCCAAAAAAAGTGTAAATGCATGCGCAGATCGTGCTTAATAACTCCGCAGCCCTATATCTGACCAGTACAAAACTTGGCAAATCCCAAGGCATATGGGTCTTGATTCTATATTCCAAATTTTAGGCAAATCCGTTGAACAGTTGCAAAGTTATTAAGGTGCAAAATTGTTGGTTTAACATGTAAATGGCTCCTCAACCTTAACTATGGTAGCACTACCGTGCTACCATAATATATATATATTTATGCAATGGGGTGGAGATAAACAGAGTGTGATGAATCCATTTACATGAGTAACTGTGTACATACATTTCATTTATGTATACAGTGCTTATGTCATCAGCCGTTTATCCACACAGTGCTTATGTAAACAGCCATTTATCTATACAGTGCTTATGTCATTTAGAATGTTCAGCCTCAGTAGCAGTATTAACTATATTCAAATGCGAATAACTTTAAAATGAAAAATGATAGCATGGTACTATGAGCATGAAAGTTGTTCAGCATGGAAATATCTACAAAATGAGAGGTGTTTTATTATTGATACCTTTTAGATTTTTTGATAATTAGCAAAAACACAGCAGAAAATTCATTTTTTTTCATTTTGTCTGCAAACAAGTGTAAATAACTTTAAAATGAAAAATGATAGCATGGTACTGTGAGTACAATGTTTATTTAGCACAGAAATATCTACAAAATGAGTGGTGTTTCATTTATAGATACTTTTTAGTTTTTTCAGAATTAGTGAAAAACAGCAGAAAATTCAATTTTTTGTGCACTTTTTCATCAAACAAATGCAAATAAATTAAAAACCAAAAATGACAGTATGGTACTTTGAGCACAAACGTTGTTCAGCATATAAATATCTTCAAAATGAGAGGTGTTTTATTTCTAGGTTCCTTTTAGATTTTCTATAATCAGCAAAAAATGGCAGAAAATTCCATTTTTATTCACTTTTTTGACTAACAAATGCCCCCTACAAAAGCGAAAACAAAAGAATTGCATAAATGGAATATGCAATGGAAAACTCATGTAATAAATGATTTATCTGCAGTTGAGCAGTTTGACCTTGGACCCCTTCCTCATGGCTTACACCACTCATGAGGTTATCCGAGGTCAAACTGTTCTTGTGCAAATAAATCATTTATTACATTTGCTTCCATTGCGTATCCTTTATATATATATATGTGTGTGTGTGTGTTTTAACATATCTACACTCTTTATCTGCACCACATCTCACCTACTGTAAATGCACTCTTTTGCCTGTACTAGCTTCTGCTGTCTGTGTTTTAAATCCTGTATTCCTGGATTGTATCTTGAAAACAGCCTAACAGTATCTCAGTGTGCCTTTGCTTTTTACCATTTTAAAATAAATAAATACATACATACATACATACATGCTGCTGTTCAGATGAATTACTATGTACAAATGTTCTGAGTCTTTAAAGTAGGCAACCATTTTTATAGAAACATAGACTTTGATGGCAGATAAGGACTATTTGGCCCACCTAGTCTGCCCATTTCCCTACCTACAGAATAAGCTGCAGATCCCAGTTAACCAACAACCTACTTCCTCCTACCCCCCCCTCTAGAATTGTCTTATATCTTTCCCATGCATTCTTGAATTCCTCCACTATTTTTGACCCCACGGCCACCTCAGGAAGGCCATTCCATGCGTTCACCACCCTCTCCAAGAAAACATACTTCCTCACGCTGTCACTGAGACATCCCAATCTATATTTTCAAATTGTGCCCCCTTGTTCTTGCACATCTCTTTTTCTGAAAGATGCTACCCTCTTGGACTTTGTTGATTCCCTTGAGGTACTTGAAAGTGGTTCATCCTTGGCATACACTTTGATCTTAAGGTTAATACTGATCAGTTTATTTAACTTTTCTTAAAATCAGAGGTGCCTTGCTGAAAAGATAAAACTGACCCCACAACAAGTACATCTTACAGTGATTCTACAGCATCTGATTGGATGACAGCAACCAACTAAACAAAGAAGGAAGTGATTGTGATAATGTAACAAAGCTGAAGGAAAAGTGACTATCTAAGAGTGTTGTTTATAACCCTGCTGTTTATGGTGTCCATGTAAGCATTAATGCTCAACAGAGGAGGGCTCTACTAGGGAATTATTGCCCAGTTGGGGGGGTTGTGGTAAGTGGCTGGAGGTTGAGTGCCTCCAACCACCAACCGGGCATTAATTGCCTAGCTGATCCCTACTCTGGAGTGCATTAATGTGCTTGTAACATGGCAAACGCTAAAAAAATTCATATTAGGCAATTGCATTTTGAAAGAAATGCAGAGATGCACATTTCTGCTGATTTCAATTTTTTTAATGCCTGCAGTTGGTTTTTCACAAAGGCAATATCATTTTATATTGTGGCTGCTGAATACTGATGTATCAGAAAAACATACAAAATGTTCAGCAGTACTACACGCTAAGAAATGCTGCATCACTACATTTTACTAAAAACTACTTTTAAATTGGGAAATGTCCTCATAATTTGCTTGTTTTATCACTATTTGTGGTGCTTAGAATTCTGGAATCGCTGAATAACATAATGCGATCTAACATTGCCGATCGAAAACGAACACAGGCAACTATGGTTACAAACAACAACAGTGGGCACTTTTAATCCTCAGGAAATTGTTACAACTTTGTCGTGTCACACACACCAGGACTTTTAATCCTCAGGTAATTGTTACAACTTTTTCGTCTTGGACACCCGATTGCTACTCTGCTAATTGTACGATTCACAATCTGCTATGATTGAATGATGACCGCTGCACGAATGGGTGGGAGGTAACCATTTGAACTGCTACTCTGCTGACAGTTCAGCTGTGGACATTTATAGTACTGCATAATGAAATGGGCATTATTAGGAGATTAATGCCAGCTTCATTTTGCTTCACTGGTTGCCTTTCCACCTATTGGGATCCTGTATTCAAGAATACAAAATTTTGCCATGTTGCAAAAGGTCTTCAGATCTTAATTCAGTGGGCTATCCTAATTATTAGTTGGTGTAATAATCGCCTATTCAAAGACATCCTTTCTCCATGAGATTTATCCAGTCAAACTTATTGTGCACATTGTGCATCTGCTTCCTAAATAAATATTCAGGGAATGGGTACTATCAAATGTTACAGGACAGAGCCCTGTCCTTACTATGAACAACCTCTGTCTGTCTGTCTGAGTCTCTCTCCCTCTTATACTATAGTAGACTGAAAACAGACTGACTAGCTATGTTTGCAGTACAAACCAGTGTAGTAGCTTTGGCTTTAGATGATTTTGCTATGTGTACAGCTGTTATTAAATTTTAGTCACTGTATTTTGAGATTTTCAGAATGATTTACTACTACACCATATGCTTTATGAAACATACATAATGGAGCCACAGTCTGAAATTTCTGTAGGGAAAAGTTTGGTAATCTCTCCAAGGGCATCTGGAATTCTGATACATTGCAAAGAGATTTTGTAATATGTATTTCAAATTCTATAGCAAGAAAAACAAGATTTTCTTGTGACTCCACAATAACGTAAAATGACCATAATTAACAAAATTGCATCCAAATCAGTGTACATGCAATTATTCTTGCCTTTTACTGTGAAAAAGTATGTTATCTATCAAACAGAGTGACAGGCATGATGTCTTCGGAAAAATGTGCACTCTTTTTGTTGATTATGAGGTGCATCATAATTAGCAGTATAATGTTAGTTAATAGAGGGCTAAGGGCAAAAAGGAAGGGCTCTGGAAATCAAAAAGGAAGCATTCTTGATTATACGTTTCTGTTTCTTAGTGACAAAAATGCCAAACATGCATTATAAAATGTCACAGAATATGCAGATTTACTAATTAAGATCACATGATCATGAAAAAAGTGTTTTTTACCGTGTAGTCAGGATCTTGCTTTTTCTTACAGCACTGCTTATTCTATGCTGCTGGTTGTTTTGAAAGTACAGTAACCCTCTCCGGGACATGCACTAATCCAGAATGTATCTCACTTCATGGGTGCATATCTCTCAGCATCCCCTGGCTTTCGGGGATGCCCCTGAATTTGCCTCACACATTTTACCCATCTCTCCTTAATTTGGCTTTTCTCTCACTGATGGGCATGGTTTACAGCTATAAAATAATGTTATCCAGTAGTGTTACAGGCTATTTCTTATTACAGAAATGCTATTAATACCAAGTAGCATATTGCGCACTGGTTCTTGAACTGCCATTACTACTTTTCAGATGTGTCCTAGATTTTTGTTATTTGTCCTAAATTTTTTAAGCCTGGTCCCAGATTTGTGAGGCAGGAGGGTGAGTGGTATGTCTGGGTGGTTGAAAGCACTTATGTTTGCCTCATATGTCACAAGACATCCAGTACATGTAGGGAGAGTATAGCTAGTTGTAGGCACTGACTGTATCCATGGCTGAAAGAGTCCCCTACATATGGGCATCTGATCACAGCAAAGTATGAATCACAGGTCTTTGGAATTTAAATATTTATTTATTCATCCCACCTTCTGTGTCCTTTTGAAACAACACACAGCAGGCATGGGGAAATCTTCATAGATCTCATGAAGGCATTCAGCTGATTTAATCATGGTCTTCTAATGGAAAAAAAACTCAGGAGGTTTGGTCTAGATGACTTGTCCTGCAGGTGGTTCACTCATTATTTGACTAGCAGGGCTCAGGGAGTGAAATGTAAGTTATGCAATCTTCATTATGAACCATTGCTGAAAGTGTCCTTCAAGGGTCCATCTTGGGTCCAGTGCTATTTTCCTTAGTTATAAATGAGCTACCTGGCCATTGTGAAGTGGTGCATCATCAACTTTATGCTAATGATGTAATACTGTATAGGAGCTCCAATGATGTCACCCTTATCAACTCACTGCTCGCTGAAGACTGTTTGATGCTGAAAATATACTAGTTCTTAATGCCAAAAAGACAAAAGCCACCCTTTTCAGCCACAGGTATCTAGGTGTCACCAGGTAGCACCTGCTAAACTTGTCCACATCTGGAGTTAACCAGTTAGAGGTGGTAGAGGCTAATAAATACCTAGGGGCATACTTTGATCAAATGTCTCCTTCAGAGCATGCACTGATTATCTTACAAAATCCCTACTCCATAAAATTGGTTTGCTACTGCCTAGGTAATGACCTCACCAAGGAATTTTGACTAGTTATTGCCAGGAGTACGCTGCTCCCCCTCTTACAGTATGGGGCCCATTCTGTTTACTCAGTGAGAAGTACTGAGTTCAATAAACTCTGAGTACTTATAATTAGCCAATTCACCCTGGGCACACCTCCTAGGATGCATCACTGCAATGTCTTCCACTCTCTTAACTGGCCATCTATAGAAGGCAGGCTACAGCACCCTCCCCCCGCCTTACTTATAAAATACTAATGGGTTCTACTTCAACCTGCCTCTGATGTATCCTGTCTCCTAAGCCAGAGTGGACAGTGCTCAGGTTCACTGGATGCACTCTGTTATAAATACCCAGGGTTACGGCGAATGCTGAGGTGAGATCCTTTGCTAGCTGAGCTCCATCTTTGTGGAACACACTTTCTGCCCCCCTCCAAAATTGCTCCACACTTGGAGGATTTAAAAAAGGCTTCAGGGCATATCTGGTCAAGCGCAGCATGTGCTCCTGCAATTGTTGACCTGGAACTACTGCCGTCCCCCCTTGCCTTTGGTTTTGCACTTAGTGGTGCTAGGCCTCCCCATTGTAATACTGTGTTTATGCCTTGACATGTAATATGATCCTGCCTGTTACTAATCTCCTGTAACCTTGTGTATATTGTTCCATATGCTGGCATGTATCTGACTTAGCACACCCTGTTCATTACCCATGTATTATCTGACTCTGTATAATCTATATTGTTTTGTATTCCCTGTAATTAACTCTGGGTCACCCCTAAAAAGGAGACGCTGTGTTCCAGTGGGCCTACTTGGTTAACAAAATTTAATAACTAGGCTGAAAACAGACATTAAATATCAACATAATTCCTTGAGGAAACTTAAACAGCAAGTATCTACCTATCCGCTATACATTTCTTTCTTAAGTTAAATGCCACTTGTGATGTTATACTGCTAGCCTCACTTTAAATATAGCTTTTAGAACGTAGCCTAACTAGCCTCCAGAAATGTGTTGTGTTTCAGCTCAATAGACATTCATGGTTAAATAAATAAATCAATTCACTGGTTCATTCAATCACATGTGAATAAAAATAAACATTACTTCAGAGATGATTTGAAGCAAAACAATTAAGAGGAATGCTTACTGTTAAAACAAGTCACTTTTGCTGGGTTGAAAAGATTGTAAGTGATGTAATATGTCTTGGAAGCTCTAGATGTAATCAAGTTACATTCACAAGGTTTTGAATTGTGATATGTTTTGCTGGATAGGGAAATGTCCATCTTGCTTCAAGCTCTTTTATTTAAATCTCTGTGGCAATATGGCTATTAACAGGTGTAAGAATCTTCAGCTTATGTAATGTAATTGAGCCCAGAACAGAGTGGATGCAGGTTAATAAGTACTGAAGGAAGAAAGTGTGGGAGTGGTGGTGGTGGTGGGGGGGGGGGGTCGAGACTGCAGGACAATACAACTTCTTGAAAAAAACTGCTTGGGAGGGCAGAGAAATACGCAGCAACTGTAACCATCCAGATGGATTATAGCATCCATTCCAAAACCAGTTGATAATTTAAAACTAATATCAGGTGGGAAGAAGGCAGCATAGACAAAGTACCATCAATAAGTTTAAAAATAAGATTACGCTGACCCAGTAGGAGGTTAACTGCACTCCTGCACCCAATGCTGGAGATACAGGTTTGGGACTGGACAGGGCCGCTCGGTGGGCAGGCAGGGTGAGGAAGGATGAAATGCCTGACAGCAGCTCTCCTTTCTTGGGGGGGGGGACTCCAGTTCCACTGTAGATACTGCCAACTTGCAAAGGCCAGACAGCAGTGCAGCAGGATAAAGCTCAGAGGGGAAACAGCTGGAGCATGATGTGCTGGTGCATGCACAACTATGCTCCAGCTCAGGGAGAAAACTAACGTGGGTAATTGCCAGACAGAGGTTCTTGGATGTCTGACACAGCTGGCCACCCACCAAACTATGACCCTGTACTAGTGGTGGATAACCCTTATGTCCATGAGAAGGACAGTGATGAGACTGGGGGATGCCATTGGGCAGACCCTGGAGGGGGAAATAAAATACTGATAAAAAAAATGAGTTCAAAGCAAACAGAAGAAACAATTCAGTCAGGAGAACAGATGGACAGCACTGAAGTCCACAAGTCCAGTTGTAATAAGACAATAGAACACCTGGAGTACGTTGCCTTTAAAACCAGTTTGGAGCAACATGTTCACAAGGAAAGTAGCAATGAAAGAGTGGTTTAACTGTTTTGTTTCTCACTGTGCAGCACTGGTGCTCAGTTTCACTTTTAACTACTATATTTCTCCATCTGACATCACTTCATGGCTGACAGCCGAATCTGCAAAAAATCAGAGGGGTGGGGGCAGAACAAAAATTGTATGTTAAGTAACAAACAACCACAATAAAAATTTTATTTAAACTGCAGCCAGTAGTAATAATACCATGAGTTGCACTCAGCCAGAAAATTGACACTATAAATACAGTAGATATTTGTTTTTTAACAAAGTATCAGAAGAAAACATGCATTTCTTAATGCCGAATGTTGTCTTGCTGGCACTGGCATTGGTAGTGCCGGGGGTAGAGATGCATAATAGGAATGGCAGTGAAGTATTGAAGTGACGCCAACCCCACCCCCAACCTGTAGAGAGCGACAGGCATTGGGGTGTACATTTGGGTCATCAGCTAAAACGTTTATGCCATTGTACCTCACCCTACCCTGTAGATACTGACAGGTGTTGTGGTGTGCTTTAGGGTCTTTGGGCATTCTTCTTACCCCATTCCATAAGGAAATACACTAAGGTGGGTGCAGTATAGGAGAATGGGGTGACCTTTGTGGCTGAACAGTGCAAGGCACACCACGATGCCTGTCAGTGGCTGCAGGGTGGGGGTGGGGGTGGAATGGTGTGAGCATTACAGCCGATGATCCCAAGTCACACTCCTGATGCCTATCAGTCTGTATAGGATGGGGTGCCACAGTTGAAAACCCTAACACCATAGGCATGTGTTCATATTTTCACTCCAGATTTTCAACATGGGCTGTCTGTGAGCCCATCTCATGATAAGTGTCACAATCAGTTTGTTAGCTGAAAGGTGGTTTTGCACAGGAGCTATGCCATTTGGTGACACAGGGATGAAAACACATTTTGGGCAGGATGTGGAAAATAACAACTGTATTGTGCATGAGGAGGTGTAAAAAAATGGCAACGCTGAAAATCTGGAGTGAAAATATGAAAAATGGTGAAGTCATGAGCATGCATAGAAACTGCACAACAGACGTCTGTAACACAATTATTTTGGGAGTTTGTTAGCCACATTTTCAACACAGGCATTTTGGGACCTCCCCTCATGAACAGTGGCACTGTGATTTTGTTAACGTGTTCCAAAAGTTGATTTCCCAGAACGACCACGCCATTGTGCGGAAACACATTTTGGGCAGGATATGAAAAATGACAAATGTACTGTTCATAAGGAGGTGTGAAAAAATGGCAGTGTTGAAAATTTGGCATGAAAATATTGCAAATTTGCGAAGTTACAAGGGTGTGTGGAAACTGCGCAATGCATGTTTGTAACACAGTCATTTTATGGAGTTTCAGCAGCAAATTTTCAACATAGGCATTTTAGGACCTCTGCTCATGAACAGTGTCGCTATCATGTCCTCAAACTGTCCCAAAAACTGATTTCGCACAGCGACTGCACTATTCTGTGCCGGACATGGGAAAACACATTTCAGTCAGGATATGTAAAACAACAGCTGTACTGTTCATAAGGAGGTGTGGAAAATGCCAATTTTGAAAATCTGGAGTGAAAATATTATAAATTCACGAAGTTACGCGCATGGGTGGAAACTGCGCAACACATGCTTGTATAACAGACATATTTTGGATTTTTCCCACCAAATTTGCAACATAGGCTTGTTGAGAGCCCCCTCATGAACAGTAGCACTGTCGTTTCGTTAATCAGTCCTGAAAGGTGAATCCATGCAGTAACTGCAAAATCACCTTTCAGGACCGAATAACACCATGACAGTGCCTGAATTCATGAGGAGGGATCCCAATAACCCCATGTTGAAAATTTGGTGCCAAAATTTCCAAAAGTGGCTGAGATATGCAACAAAGTTGAAAAAACTCTGTTTATGGCATTATACAGCTTACTGGCATTTCCTCAGTTCACGGTCAGTTTTGAAGAGTGCAGACATGTTGCCAGTCCACCGAAGATCATTGCGCCAGACTCCAGAGGTAAGTATGGAGTGAGGGGGGTATGGGGAGGCAGGGTGCACAGAGGGTGGGCATGGGTTGTGGGAGAGGGCAGCAGAGAGATGGCGAGGACCGTTTTCTTTTTACACGTTTAAAAAAAAACAACATCGTTAGGACTTTTTATAGGGTATTTGGCATGCTGGGATGGGCTCGCCGTGCTACCTAACTGTTTTTTGGGGATTCTTTGCCGATGGGGATTAGGCACCCCATTGGCACATACTGGGGAGGCACATGAGCCGAGGGGGATTGGGCACCCCCTCGGCAGGTAACAAAAGCGGGGGGAACATTATGCTGATGGGGAGTGGGCTCCCCCATCAGCAAAATACACTGGGACAGAATAAATGCTGATGGGGATTGGGACTCCTGTTGGCAAAGAAAAACTGTTGGGGGGCCGCATGATATAGATGGGGAGTGGGTTCCCCATCAGCATTGTGACAGGCAGTTTGCCTACACCTCGAGAGGTGTGTTGTGGTCATGCTGCATGAGAGCTTCGCTCTCATTGCAGCGGACCTTTTCTTTGTTATCGTGGCCACATTAGGGATGCGTGAGGTCAGCGCCTGCTGCTGGCTGACTGGGGAATGAGGGATGCACCTTCTGATGCATGCCCTGCATTCACCCAACAGTGACTGTGCCTCCAAATATGCTACCACAAGATGTTAGCTCCGCAAGTGTGAGCCAACATAAAAAGCTGACAGGGTAGTGGACCTCAAGGGTGTAACCTGCTCTGGGACCCACACATCTGGGGCTGGAGTTTCAAAAGGGTTTGATGCTCATGGGAATGTGTGCTGTGCCTGTGTTTGCCTCTGACTGAATTCTTCCATTCTTGCCTACACAATTTTCAAAGTTATCCATCTGTGACACAAGGTCATGATTTGTGGCATTTTGAGTAAAATAAAGACTCAAACTGGGTTGTGCACCTTTTTACATAAATCTGGCTTTTTCACTTCCAGCATTTAGACAGATGTTGGACATCTAATAGATGGTCGACCAGTTTTGATGGATGTCTGACTTTCAGAATAAAGAAGGATCAACATCTTGCCCAAAGTTATTACAGAGATATTAAATTGTGTGCAGAATACCAAAACATTAATTATCTGTTAATTTCAAACATGGAGACACAGGATCCAGTATTGATAACTGGTGACCCATTTAAATATAGGACACAGTATACTTCTGCCCCAGAAATTTCAGATCAGCCAAAGTTTCCCATAGACTGGGAAACATCAGGGCATTTAGCCAAGCTAACCAAGAAGAAATGCTGGCTGACATACATGACATGAACAGGGACACCCTACAATTGATAACAGGTGACATGATCAGGACCCACAATTGCCACACATGGGTGAACAAAGTGCAAGAGGGGAACCTTTTCCAAAGGAGGATGAGCTCCAGGGCTAAGGGGCATGCGATGATGCTGGAGGGTTGAAGTTCAGGAGGGATGTGAGGAAATATTTCTTCAGTGAACGGGTGGTAGATGCATGGAACCAACTGCCAGCTGAAGTTGTGGAGGATAGAATGATGAAGGGTTTCAACCATGCATGGGATAAACATAGGGCTATGTTAGAACACAGGCAAGGAGATAGGAGGGTCTCTGGGGACCAGATAGGGTCTTCGAAAGTAGAATTGGCAGGGAACACCTGGTCAGACTAGGTGGGCCAAGCGGTCCTTTTCTGCTGACAGGTTCTGTTTCTGTGTTTTTGAATCAGCTTGGGGCTACATGTGGAATGAAGTAAAGTGCATCTGCAATAAACATGTCCCAGTAAGATGCATTTGAGTCAAAGGGAATCCTTGCAAGTGAGCATAGTATCTGACATGTGTGAAGAAGAAGAATTTGGAGGAGATGCACACACAGGTCAGGACTGCAACTCGAATGGCTAGTATTGCCTTCACATTTTTTGTATGAACTGATTTGGAACTAATGATTTTGCAAAGTTTTATTATGCTGGCAACGTTCACACAATGTGCCCACCATTGCAACTACTGGAAATTTGTAAAAAATCCATAGTTTATCTGAACTTCACAAAGAAGGACTTTGCAGTGTGCACATCTCTAAAATCTTTCCTAGTGCTCTCCCAGTCTCCCTCTTTATCACTCCTCATGGCACTCTACCCATCAATCTACTTGTCAATTTTACTCAGCATCTTTACACTTTGATAAATTGCATGTTGCAACCAAGGTCCACGGCGCATAGATCAGCCCAGAGGTATCAGGACAATAATAATAATCATACAACTAATAATTACTAATAGATGCAATTTATATAGAGCCTTTTAAAAGTTTCAAGGCACTGTACAATACACAGTATGAATATAAGTTACAAAAATAATCAAGAAGCATTAGCAGCTAGTTGGTAAAGGTACCGCTAAGTAAGACAGCAGATGATGGAAATTCCAGAGGGAGTCTGTTCCAGTGGTGAGGTCTATTGATTAAGAAGTGTCTGTCACTAAAATTAGTTACTGTATTTTTAAAATGGTTACACTGAGAAGGTGTGCATCAAATGATTAAAGATGGAGTATTGGTGAATTATCCAGGATTAGCTCAGTTAGATATGGATGAACAAGTCCATTTTGGCATGTAAAAAGAAGTACAGTAGGGGCATTTTTTTTTTAATTTATAGTTTCTGCTTTTTTCTCCTTTGAGTGCCCCCTTCATGCATTAGCCACCAGTTCCATCATCCACTGTCCCTGGGCTCCCACTTCTTATTATCTTGATGGGTGAATGGTTCCCAGTAAGAGGTGCAGGTGCAGATCCTGCGGGGTCATCAGGTTCATCCTGCTGGTGGAAGGCTGTTTCCTACATTTTTCTCGCTCCCCACTCAGGCCAGCCCACATACATTGATGCACATTCACAGCGTGAGGATGCTGTGCACCCTCAATGTCTGTGTCTGACTAACAAACATGTGCGACTGCTAGCAGTTCCACTCAATCGCCACTGGGTGGCAGCCAAGCAGTGGTATGCACTGTCCTCCCTCCCCAAAGGAGGAGAACAGTTTCTGGGTGCACAGTTCTCCTTCTCCCAACCACCCCCTATGATCCTGATCCATTCCTATACCCAGGTCACTGATGTGGAGGAAGGTGTGGCACCCTAGGAGGAACATTTTAAAGTCAATTTGATACTGAGTTGTAAGCCAGAACAGTCTAGTCAGCAGCAGGGTGACATGTTCAGACTTCCTAGAATCTGTAAGCAATCGAGCAGCAGTATTTTGTAGGAGCTGAAGATGGTACAGTGTTTGAGATGAGAGAACAGCTGCAGTAGAATGGAGTTACAATAATCAGTTTGGGGTACAGAAAGGAGTGAACAAGGGTTGCAGCAGTGTATTGGCTGAGATAGGGATGAAGTTTAACAATTGCATGTAAATGATAAAATTCTGAACAAACCATACTGTTGATCTGATTCTAACTGTAGGAACTGATAGAAAGAACCCCAAGATTGCAACAGATGGTGGTAGGATGGATTACAGTATACCAAAAGTAGACCAAAGTCTGCTAGGTTCAGGGATTTGGTTTCTGTTCTAGTGTTACATACAGTACAAGGAGTTCAGTATTGTTGGCATTAAAGCAGAGAAAATTTGTAGTTACCCATGACTGGATCTCAGTAAGGCACTGAGACATCTCAGTAAGGTTCAGTTGTACAAAGCCAGTCACACCAGCATGCAGTTGAGTATCATCCATATAACTGTGGTTGAAGAGGCTGTGAGCACTTATAATGTCCACCAGAGGCGCCATGTATAGAACAAATAAAAGGTGACCTAATATGAAGCCATTTGTGACTCTGGATTGGTTGCGGATGTATTATAGTTGAAGTTGATGGTTGTGAGTGACCCATATGCTGTAGGAGTGAAACCAATATAAAACAGCAATATGAAGGCCAAAAATTAATTTCAGATGGATATACAAAATCTAATGATTTATAGTGCCAGATGCTGCAGAGATATCTAGCAACAGCAGCACAGTGTGATACCCTTGTCCTTGAATGATTATGTACACTACAAAAACCAGACTGAAATTTGAATGAAGCTACTAAAGGTGAGATAGAAACATATAAATATAGAAGATGATGACAGAAAGGGACCTGTGGTCCACTGAGTCTGCCCATGCGAGGTATCCCAGAACCTATTTTATAGCGGTGTTCTTTCCTCCTACACACCAAGCCTAGCCCTTGCCAGTGCCTTGTGTTTGTTCCCAATACTTGTCCCATCCATGCTTAAAGCTTGATACTGACTTTGCAGCCACCACCTCAGGAGGTGCTCTGTTCCAAGGTTCCACTACCCTTTCTGAGAGGTAATACTTTCTGATGTCCCTCTTGAACACTCCACTGTTCATTTTCAACTCGTGCCCTCTTGTAGTAGAATTGACATTCCTGGTAAAAAGCTGCACTTCTGGCACCTTGTTGATGCCTTTAAGGAACTTGAAGGTCTCAATCATATCCCCCCTCTCCCTCCTAGTCTATGGTGAGTACAATTTCAGAGCCCCACGCCTCTCTTCATAGGTGACTTCCTGAATGCCATGTATATTTTTGTTGCCCTTCTCTGGACCACTTCCAATCTATCAATGTCCTTTTTTAGGTAGGCCTCCAGAATTGCATACAGTACTCCAGATGAGGCCTCACTAATGACTGGTAAAGTGATAGTATCACCACCCTGTCACTGTTCTCTATCCCTCTGCTAATGCATCCTAATACCTTGCTAGCCCTGCTGTAAGCCTTATTGCACTAACTTTGCTGCCTATGGTTGTCCCTAATGATGGCTCCCAGATCACGTTCCTCAGCAGAGGAGCTCAGCTGGACTCCATTTAGCCAGTATTCTTCCTTAAGGTTGGCAGTACCCTGGTGCATCACCTTACACTTCTTAGCACTGAAGTTTAATTACCATATTTGTGACCACCTTTCCAACTTCTTAAGGTCCTCCTACAGTTGTCTGACTCCCTCCGTACTATCCACTCTTACGCTAAGTTTTGTGTCATCTGCAAACAGGGTGATGTTGAAATTTATGCCCTCACTGATGTCTCTAATGAATATATTGAAGAGGACCAGCCTCAGGACCGACCCCTGTGGCACCCCACTAGTGACCTGCCTCTCGTTACATTTCACTCCATTTACTACCACCCTTCATTTTCTGTCCCTTAGCCAACTCCGTACCCACTTTACTATCTGTCCTGCTACCACAAGGTCTTCTAACTTTTTTGAGAGATGTCTATGCAGGACTATGTCAGATGCCTTACTGAAGTCAACATAAAGCAAGTCCACTGCATGACCCATATCCAACTTCTTGGTCACTTCATCAAAGAACATAATAAGGTTCATTTGACATGACCTGCCCCTCACAAACCCATGCTGTTTGTAGTTCTGGAGGTGATTTACTTTGAGGTATTCTACTAGATCTTGCTTGATAAGGGCCCAATAAGTTTATCCACTACTGATGTGAGGCTGACTGGTCTATAGTTACCTGTATCTTCCCTGTCTCCACTCTTGTGCAGTGGCACCAAGTGAGCCACCCTCTAGCCTCCTGGAACTATACTTGACTCCAGTGACCTGTTGAATAGGTATGCAAGAGGTACTGCCAGCTCTTCTGCAAGCTCCCTGAGCACTCTAGGGTGCAAACCATCAGGGCCAGGGGCTTTGTCAGGTCAGGTGTCTGAAAGGCCCTTTCTGACCCTGTCTGTGGTGAACTCCTGGGTGCACATTCTCTGAACCCCTCTGGTCTCTGCTTTGATATTGCTGTCAGGCAGTGGGCCCTGATTCTCCCTCATGAATACTGAGCAAAGGTATTTATTTAGGGCCTCAGCTTTGTGTCCGCTGACCTCCAGAGCTCCAGAGCCTCATCCCCCTCTTTTACCCTTACAATTCCTCCCCCATTCTTCCTTTTTTCACTGATATAGCAGAAAAAAGGTTTTCTCCCCTGATTTGACTCCACGAGCAATCTGCAGCTCCTTTGCTGCCTTGGCCTCCCTCACTATTTTCCTGGCCTCCTTACTTTTTTCAGTGTAATCCTTCCACTCCCTGTCCCCTTTATATTGCCTAAACCATTTGTATGCATTCTGTTTGGCTGTGATTGATTCTCTTACTGGATAGGAGAACCACATTGGTCTGTTAAACCTATTTTTCTTTGTTGCAGTCCTGATGCAGAGTCTTGTTGCCTCTAGAACTATATCCCTAATATCTTTCCATATTTCCTCCAAGTCTGGCTGGTCTCTAACGTCTGTTAACTTATCCCTCACTATCTGCCTCAATCTGAAAAAAAAAAATATTTTGAAAGCACAATACCTTTGTGCTTGAGGTGAATTTAGTAGTTCTCTTATCTGCAAAAGGATACTGGTGTGGAGCTGCAATGCAATTTAATTTGACTGAACTATCCTCTTTGTGCCAACAGGATCCATATTTGCAATGGAATTTAACATTTCTCTTCCTGACTGTTATTTATTGTTCTGTATGCCATTGCTAGACTTAGAATTCTGCAGTGTTTCTAGAGTGAGATTGACCTTTTTTTTTTTTAAAAGTGATGACCTTAACAACAAAGTCTGGTCAGAGCCACAATGGCTACTACTAAAATAGTGTTGAAATAATTTGGATGCACATGCTTATAAGCCCCCCATCCCACTTTTTAGTGCACTGCTCAGATGTACTGAGCCATGTGCTGTATCTCTGTATTTGCAGAATGTTTGGGTAACCAGCTTATGTTCAATGCACATAGAAATAAACATCTATGAGCAATGGGCATATTGTTGAAATACAGGGAGGTCAGAAGGTCATAAAGTGCAAGTCCAACTCCCCCATCATACTCACATGCTACCAAAGTTCCAGTCACAATGTAATTGCACTACATCAGCATAACTCTCATTATGAAGCCATAAAAAGGAGTTGAAATAGCAGTGGTCTGCATTCAGTACAGTATATTGCTTATGGCTATAACAGAATTACATTTTATATCCTGCCTGTTATTGTTGCCATACCTGCAGTTTGAACTTTGGACACTTCTTTCAGCCGGCGAGGGAGCTCAGCAGCTAGCTGGCAGCTGAGAGCACCTGGAGGGGACAGGGCAGATGTGTTATAAAGCCCGCACCACACTCCCCTTTCAAACAGTCAGCAAGCCATCTCTGCTGTTCAGTGTGCCTGCCCTGTGTGAAGAAGAATGCTGTGGGAGCCCCAGGGTAAAGACTTAATATCCTGCCTGCTACTGTTGCAGTACCTACAGTTTGAACTTCGGACATTTCTCACAGCAGGTGAGGGGGCTCAGTGGTGAACCAATGGTTGAGAGCACCTGGAGGGGGCAGGGCAGATGTGCAATAAAGCCTGCACTGCACTTTACTTTCAAACAGCCAGCAAGCCATCTCTGCTGTTTAGTGTGCCTGCCTTGTGTGAAGAAGAATGCTTTTGGAGCCTCAGGGTGAAGATTTAATATCCTGCCTGCTATTGTTGCAGTACCTGCAGTTTGAACTTTGGACACTTCTTTCAGCAGGCGAGAGGGCTCAGTGGCAAGCTGGTGGCTGAGAGCACCTGGAGGGGGCAGGGCAAGTGTGTTATAGAGCCCACATTGCACTCCAGCATGAATGCTGGGTGTGAGCATGAGTGGCAGGAAAAGATATTGCTGTGCTCACATTAATTTCATTGCCTCCTGGGATAATGCGTTTTAGACATTGATATAGTAAGTTCATTTAAAATACTATTACTTATTTACAAAGATTATTCGTTTTTAAGTAAATGTGTTTGTTAGGTATAGGGCAGGAGTTAGAGAATTAGTTTCTTTTCAGTGGACACCTTTCCAGACCTTCCGTTCGGCCAGTGCTCAAGAAGGTTGCCACTGTTGTTTTGTTTGTGTCGGATCCTACTTGTGGCAGAGGTGGTGTCTGACTCAAAGTTAATTCTGCTAAGCTAAGTGGAAGTGTGGCAGACTCCACTTTGACTTAGTATTAAAATTATGCACCTGAACCTGCCAGATTTCTCTTGCAGTGCCACTGAAGTAGCAAATCGGTGGCCAGCGGAGTTTGTCTGATAGGAAATAAACTCAAGTGGACAAATTGTTGTTTAATGATAAACTGTTCCATTTCAGAGGTCTGTTTTTTCCCCTATGATTATTTAATTATGCATTATTTAGGGATTGTTTTGTGTTTACTTGTTAGGTTAGGGACATTTATTTAAATTTGTATGAAAAATTTGAAATAAAATTTAACATAATAGATGATTCCATTTCCATTCCCATTCCATGTGCATCTACACAGTTCATTTATGAGGTCAAGTCTTTTTTACCTACTAGCTCCTTTATACTGTTAGGTACAATGTTAAAAGTTACTTATGTTAACCTGCACTTTAGGAAACTTTCCCACTGGTAAACATTGCTTAATATTTTTTCAGCTACAACAGAATCCATTAAGAATTCTAGATTACTTATAAATGAGCTACACTTACGTTCTTTTATTTTTAAAAGAAACTTGATTTTGCTGTTGTTATTAATTTCTGGTTCAGTTTATCCTAAACCTGGATCAACTATAAATGCTTCTCCATTGGATTCCTTTCCTGAACATTCTATTAATATTACACATTTAAATGTACAGAGTCTGCTGGCAAAGTGGGATCATTTTACAGCCTGGTCATTACATAATCAATTTTATATAATTGAGCTGACAGAGATGTGGGTATCTAGTAAAATATCAAAATGACATTATCCAGTTGAGGGATTTCATATTTTTATATGTGACAGAATGGGACATAAAGGGGGAGGGTGTAAATCAATTCTATGTGGTACAAGACAAAAAAGGTTGCTTATATATCTTCCTGTAATTTTTGTCTTTATTCTTGATTTTGGGAAACAATACATTTTTGTCTTTGGCTATACTCTATGCCCCCCAGGCTTCCAAGAAGATGGTCTCAACCTAGTACAGGCCCAAAGGGATTATATCCCTAACAACAGGGAATTAATTGTTCTGGGTGACCTAAATGTGAACTGGCTAGGGAAAGACACACAGAAATACAGGGAGACCTTAACAGGGTTGAGATTAACGCAAATCATTGATGCCCCAACTAGTGAACATAATAAAACAGGATTTTATCTGCACTAAATTGGATTATGGTTTCAGATATTTCAAAAATATTTCAATCTGGAGTACTTGCAGACAGTGTGAGTGATCACAGTCCATTATATTGTTGCTAGACTGCAAAGCATAAATCTGCTCCTTCTGTCTGCATTTACTCACATAACATAAAGAAATTAGATACTGACAAATTCATGGCTGCCATGTGCTCTATAGGTTGATCCTTTTTGGACCAAGTAGCTGGAATAAATGTGGCATTAAGGATTTTTTGTGAATACTTTAACGCTGTTTGCAATAAATTTGTTCCATTGAAAAAATTGTGAATCGGGAATAAGCAACAATGAGTGACACAGGAATTGTTGGAACACATGAGGGTTAGGGATAGAAAATGGAAAACTTGTAAGAAAATACAGGGTACAGTAACTTTAGTTGCCTATAGGGTAACATGTAATAAGTGCAAAACCATGATCAGAAACCTGAAGTGAAACTTTTTCATTGAAAAACAAAAACAATCTAGGGGTTAAAATATAATGGTCACTAGGGATTTAATTAATGAACTGCTGGGAAAAAAACAACTAACTTTAAGCCTAAAAACTTAAATAACCCAACAGTAGCCTTGAAGAGCTTTCTGTCATAACAAAGGAATTTAATATGTTTTTTTTTTCTGATTTATCTACTTATATACCTTGTGAGCTGCCTGAGGAAGATGGTAGGAAGTTGTGATTGGATTCCACTCCCTTGTAACAATAAAAGCTGTGCTGAGTTAGGAATCAGACCCTGCTTCTTCTTCTTCTAATGCAATGCAGCCATAATAAGGGACTTCATTGACCACCATTTATGCTTAACTGGTGAAGGTTCCTTCAGGGTCAATAAGCTGGCAGAGGGCTTCCAGATTAACCTGTATTGATGGGGTTAGAGACACTATTTCCCACTATTCTGCTATTTGCAAGTTTCTTTTTTGAAACTTCCTCAGTCAAGAAACTGATAAAATTATTCAGGATTGTAGTTAGTTATCATTATAACCAGATAACCATTATAACCCTATGCTCTCTCTCTGCCCCTCTTTACCCCCATTAACCTGCCCCCAACCAAAGCACACTGCCCCCACACTCAATTCCTGGCTCCCCATCGGACTACCCACACCTATCCCTCAAACCATTCCCCCAATCCCTCCTGCACCTGGACTACCACGCCACCCCCACCCACCAACCACCTATGTGCTACTCACAGTATGGTGTTTCCAGTCTCAAGTGGACACTCTCTCGCTAGCGCCCTCAGTTGTTCTCTCCTTCCTATCCCCTGCTCCTCCTGGTGGGGTCCCGTCGGCCACATATGCACCCCACCGCCAGCTACAACTTCCCAGGCGCCTAATTCTCCTGCTGCTCCTGCTCTCCGGCAATGTGAACCCAAACCCCGGGCCTGTCATCCCAGCCACGCCTCTGCCCACAGATGGCAAAGGCTTTAGAATCACCTTTATTAATATATGCAGTCTCCCTAAGAAAACTGAAGCCCTCCAATGTTGGGTCACCCAACACTCCCCGGATATTCTCATGCTTGCCGAAACCTGGCTCTCCTCCCTCACGCCTGACTCTGCCATCTCCCTTCCTGGTTTTACCATTTTCAGGGCCGTCCAGTGGGCAGGTGTGGAGAGGAGTGTGCTATCTACTTGTGCAACTCTCGGTCCTCAGGGCTTGCCCCCAACCCGAGCTTAACCATGGGGGCGCAGAAGCCATTACATAAAATCACCCCTACCCTGGGCCAGCGGTCCGCTCTATCTAACTGCGGCTTATCTACCCCCGGGGTCCTAACAAAGACTCTGCAGCCACCTCTCTCTTGACCACCTGGCTACCTTACCCCAAAAGCTGAACAGTTAATTATGGGTGACTTAAATTCCAATTGGCTCAGCCGTCGGCAGATAATTTGAAGAATGAGCTTGCAGCCCTTGACCTGTCCCAACTGGTCACTCAGCCCACTAGACTTAACAAAGTAACAGGAACTAGCTCCCTCCTGGACGTCATCCTCTCTAACCGACCTCATAAAGTAGTCTCCATTGATGTTCTTGCAGACTCACTCAGTGACCACTCCCCAGTCATCTGCTTCTGGTCCTCCCCCACCCTCAGCCCTGGGTACAGCAGGACCCCTCACCGCCAGTTTCTCCCCGGAGGTCTCACCAACCTCAAACGTCACCTCACCCAAATCGACTGGTCCCCATTGGCCAGCGCTCCTGATGTTAACTATGCCCTTACCTACCTCTCCACGGCCTTCAACCACGCCTGTGATCTGTGCACCCTCAGCACTCATAGGATAAAAAACGGACTGCTGCATGGATCACTCCTGCGCTGATCCAACAACTAAAAAGAGATAACCTCTGGCACTTAGCTAATGACTCGGTAGGGTTACTGACAGGCAAGCCTACAGGGCAGCCCTGAGTCAATGCACCTGGACAATCAAGCAGGCTAAAGCTAAATTCTACCAGGCTGCGTTGACATCCTCTAGGGCTCATCCAGAGCTTTCTGGGACAACATTAAGATTTAAATGGTAAGACCGCCCCCCTCCATCCCAGATTGTCATAAATGGGACTGTCTCAGACTGACCCCCACCTGTATTGCTAACTGCCTTAATAAAACTTTCACTGACTTAAGTGCCGTCCTCCCGGACCATTTTCTGACCCGTTCCAAACCCACCCCGATCCCATTTCCAGGCCACAATTCCACTTCGAATGATCTCCCACGATGCCAAACCTTTCTTAATAAAGGCCCTCGCCTCTCAGAACCCTACCAGTCGACCCTCTGGCTCCAGGATGCTTCAGCCTCGTGCTGGATGTCATGCTCACCCGCTGGCGCTTATCATTAACAAATCCCTATGCCTCAGCCAATTCCCCTAAGGCCTGGAAGCATGCAGAAGTAACCCCCATCCATAAGTCTGGGACCGCACTCTGCCCTAATAACTACAGGCCCATCTCCATCCTTCCCCCATCCAAAGCCTTAGAAAAATAGTAAACACACAGCTCTCAGAATATCTTACTAACTACAACCTTCTTTGTCCGGACAACAGGGTTTCGCCCTGGCCATAGCACATCCACTGCCCTTCTGGAATTCTCCACCACATTCCTCAGCACTAGACAAAGGTCATCTTGCAGGGCGGTCTTTATAGACCTGTCCAAGGCCTTGACACGGTGTGCCACCCCTGCTACTAAACTCCCTTAGTATACTAGGTCTTGCAGCCGGCCCTGAAGTGGTTCGTGATCTACCTACACACAACAGGTCCCAAAGAGTCAAGCTAAATGGGACCTCTCTCCCTACCTTCCTGTACACTGGTGTCCCCAAGGCTCCATCCTGGCCCGACTCTTTTCAGCCTATTCCTGAACACCCTCCCAGCTCCTGTTCCGTAAAATATTACTCTATGCTGATGCGCTGTATCCTTGCATCACACCTGACCCACTCCCTCCAAATCATGCTGCAAGCGCCTTCCTCCAAACCGAAAAGTGGTTCAATAATCACGCCTAGTCCTGAACCTAAAGAAAACTAAGTCCATGCTATTTTCTCATCGGCAAACCAATGCCAGGGACTTTCCCCTCCACATCACCACCAGCACGCTCCTCCCTCTGGAGCAGGTTTCATCCTATAAGTACCTGGGCATCACCTTTGACTCCGGCCTTACTTTCCACGCCCATCTTAAAGCTCTGTCATCTGCAATGAACTCCAGGATCGGTCTTCTCTACCACCACAAAGACTGTCTCCCAGAACCCGCCTTATAACAGCCATCACCTCCCATCGGTGTGTCGGCTGGCTGACTACGACTCCCTGTTTATGCTGCTGCTGGTGCCTCTGCCTTATCCAAAGTCCAGACCTCTATCAACAAAGCATGTAGGCGCCTTACCGGTGCCCACAGCAGAATACACACCTGTCTGCTATACTCCCACAAAATACTCACTCTTGAGGAAAGACTGAAATATCAAACCTGCCTACTGGCCAAAAATCCTTGTCGGGTCTCTGCCTCCTGGGGTCTCTGGACCTTTGCAGTGGCTGCTAGGTCCCTGCCAACCTGGTACGCCACCGCAGCCACCTTCAACGTTCCCAGGCGAGGACCTCTCGTTGCCAAAGATCTTTCCATCACCAAGCCCCATCCTGGTTTAACTCCCTTCCTGAAACTATCTCCAAGATCCCAGGTATTGGCGCTTCCAAATCGCCTCTCTCAGCATATTATTGACAGCCGATTTGTAAATGCTTGTAGCTGCCCTGTGCGGTCCCTACTAACCTTTTCAAGCCCTCGCCACTGGTCTTATAACTCTACATATTAGCTTGTGACATGTTGTCAATTTGAATAATGTATCTCTTGTTGTTTTACCAATGTTAGTACCTATTAGCTTGTGACTTGTTGTCAAATTGAATAATGTATCTCTTGTTGTTTTACCAATGTTAGTACCTTACACAAGTTTAATCCAGTACAGCTTACTGTCTGCTCTCTCAAGTGTATATTTTATGTATCTAACCTGTTCGTCATTCCCTGCTCTAACTCACTCTATTGTTGTCTCCCCTTTTGGACAGGTACTCTTTTGTAAACGAAGTCTTTGACTCAAAGGTTGTAAAACTGATCTCTACAATAAATAAAAAAAATAAATAAATAAATAAAGTATGTACCTTGGGAGGTTTTCAACTAGGTGTTTGGAAATGTGAGATGACTTATGCAGGGAGTCCCGATATCAAACTGCATTGTCAGCCAGTCTCAGGTGGGAGTACCATTATGATATATCTGACTGGTTGTTATCAGAGATCTTTACATAACCAAGGATTTTCAGCCCTGAAGTTCCAATGGAGTTCCCAGTTAGTGGAACTCTGGCAGGTTATCAAACCTCTGACAGGACTCGGTTGTACAACATACTAGCTCTGAAAGTTTCAAAATTTCACAGGGTGACACACCCCTGTATCCCCCTAGACAGTTCTGTTTTTGGCCCAAGTGGGCCCCCATTCTGTAAATCCCTGGATCAGATTTTATTACTTCCTGCTGACATCTCAGTTGGTTCATCTCCCTGATCAAGGCAAAAGGGTGATTTAATTCAAAGGTAATGTTAATGCCATCCCAATCTGTCTCGGCTCTGGCAAATATTGATGCTGTCCTGATCTATCTTAGTTGGTGCATACGTCGAGGATTGACTGCTAGATTGAAGAGTCCTCCACGATCGATTTCTGCACCTTGCTTAATTGTTTAAACTAACAACAACAAAAATGTGACTAGGTTATGTGGAGTTTCTGTATCTCCCACCCTCCCCCATTCCTTAACTTGTCTGGACATACCTTGCACTTCATTCGGTATCATTAATTAAAAAAAAAAATCTCAGTTCCTCTGCATCTAACAAACTACCACGCCGGAATTCACATTGATTAGACAGTCTGTTAAGTACAGAGGACCTGAGAATGTTTTAAATAAAGACACCAAAGAAAACCAAGTGTACCTGTGAAATGTAGCTTGTAAATCATTAAACACTGATGTACCGATGCCCCCCTTAAGATTTCATACATGGTAGGCCAGCCCAGTGGCACAGAAGGATGAGGCATCCATGCCTTACCTCCTGCCATGCCGGTGACCTGTGTGAGCAGTGTGAGCGGGCTGCCGGGGGTCAGCTGGGGAGGGAGAGGATCGAGCATCCAAAGGACTGCTCTGCTCTCCCAGGTAGGGAGAGTTGGTGCTCCCACTGAATGACTGCCCCCGGGTGGAGGCCCAGGGGCAGTGTGGGTCTGCAGGGTGCCAAGGAAGGGAGGGTGCTGTGGGATTTCTGCAGACGTGCGCATGCCTCCACTTATGCATGTCTGGCATCTGCGCCCCAGCAATGGGGAAAGGGAGAAAAAGGAGGACCCCCCCAGCTGTGGATGATAACTGACCCTCCACAGGCTCCGCACCTGATGACCGGGCAAAAACTCTGTGTAAGTCCCGGTGAAACCGGGGTGATGGGGCTGGATGGGGGTCAGTTAGAAGGGGGAAGCGAGGTATGGAACAGGCGCTAAAACACCTATATAAAAAAAAAGATGTCATACATGGCAACAACCTACTTACAGTTGTTGGGGGGGGTAGACAAAGAGATGTTACAGTGGACCAGGCAGTTGATTCCATTCATCTCTGCAGAGTGAGCAGAAGACCATTTCCCACAATGTTTCTCTTCTTTTTTTATCTGTTGACAAGATATTCTATGGATGAATGAACTTCCTGGGAACCTCTTGGCCACCAATTGGCTGGCACAATTCAAAACTGACCTCAAACAGCACCTAATAACACTCTTTAAGTGCACCTGCCCCTGAGTCCAGGCAACCTGCTCTCTCTGACCCCCAGAAAGCACTAGGCAGGCCTCAGGTACCCCCTCCCTCTGTCCCTTATCAAGACTTGCCCCAGCAATCAGTTTTCATCATGCTTCTTCGGCATCTGCCATCCCCTCCCCCTTCCCTACTCACAGTGCCATGAGTTTCCCAAACAGTTAATAGTAATGCTGGCTGCCTGACCATTCCCCTCACACCCCCACCATTTTACTCTAGCATGTCCTCCTCAGCCTCCTCTCACCCCATTTCTCCCTATACCTTATAGTCATCTTCCCTACCTCTCACCTCACCGCTGTCTGCCTCTCTCTCTCTCTCTCTCTCTTTCTCTCTGCCTCTACGTGTCTCCCTTCTTCACCCCTCTGCCAGCTATCCCTCATACTCTGAACTACTGACAAGGCACTTTGTGGCTGCTTATCTCCCCACCTTCATAAAGTGTTTTTTCTTGTTATTTACCTTGTACCTATGTTTTGAGTTATTCTGTAAGTTCTGAATCCAAGCTGTGTCGTTCATTGTAATGTACCCTTGCCTTCTCCTACTGTACTTTGTTTTGGAGTCTATGACGTGGAACCTTTGTAAAAGAGCTTGTGCTCAAAGGTTTTTTCCGAAGCACTAAATAAATAAATAAATAAATATTCTGATTGGTTAAAGAGAGAATTCTGAACTATGAAACATGATGTCCAAGGTTCAAGTCTCACCACTTCCACTGACTCACTATGTTACCATTAGCAGTTTGCGCTTCACTTTGGTCTGCTGTGTTGTAAAACTGAAAAGAATAATAACCTCAGTGATAATGAAATGTTTAACAGGGGCATTTGGCTGTCGGCTCCCAGTAAATACTATTAGTGCCTAATCCTGTTTGTGTGCCATTTTCTATGTATTTTTTTGGCAATTAAAGTTGGCAGCTGTCATTACAGCATATATATACAGTATATATGTATATATATATATATATATATATATATATATATATAAGAGACAAAGAACCTCTGTGTATAAACACTAAGGTAAGGTTACAAGGGCATTTGGCTGGGAAGCCAAGTTTCAAGAAAACATAAAAATCACACATGCCACCACAATGCAAAGCATCATGGGCTGCATATGCAAATCACCACAGAATGTATATGGTCCAACTTTAAGCAGAATTGCATGGTGCGAAGGCCTCTCACACACAGTTTGCAAAGGTGCTAACAGAAGAAATAGACACGTGTTTCATCCTACCAGGACTCATCAGTATGCCTCGCCTGTTTGACACCCCAGTAGAATGGACCAGCGAACCCCTAAGGCAGTGTGCCTGGGATATATTGTGGTGAACCCATTATAATAAAAAAACTATTTAAAAGACAAAGAACCTCTGTGTATAAACACTGAGGCAAGGGTTACCCCAAAGGGCATTTGGCTGGGAAGCCAAGTTTCAAGAAAATACAAAATCACACATGCCACCACAATGCAAAGCATCATGGGCTGCATATGCAAATCACCACAGAATGTTATGCTGGTCCAACTTTAAGCAGAATTGCATGGTGCCGAAAGGCCTCTCACACAGTTTGCAAAGGGTGCTAATTGCAAACTGTGTGAGAGGCCTTTCGGCACCATGCAATTCTGCTTTAAGTTGGACCAGCATAACATTCTGTGGTGATTTGCATATGCAGCCCATGATGCTTTGCATTGTGGTGGCATGTGTATTTTGTATTTTATATATATATATATATATATATATATATATATATATATAACACACACACACACACACACACAGTACACCAGTCACTACAGCATACGTATAATGCACGATTCACTGCAACATAAAAAGTAGTAGTATATGGGTCCCTGCAAAATATAGTGTACCGCCTAACTCTACCTGCCTGCCTCCTTTACACTACTGTACTGTAAACCGGCCTTTCCCTCCTTCACAATACAATGTAACCCTGCCCCCAACTCCACAAAAGTAGATCTATTATATTCTGTACCTCTGGCCCACACTGCTGTTATTTATAACTTCTGAGAAGTGTGAAGTATTACCACCAAATATATTATTAATAAATATGCTGCTTTTTATTGATATGAAAGAGCACCAGCACACACTGGCATCGTGACCTATGAATATGTTTACGAGTCATACTTAAAAATGGTGCATCTTTAAAAATATGCTTAACCTGATTCAATATGTCAGTTTGCATCTGAATCTCCTCCCCCCCCGACTGAAAGTAAACAAAATTTTCTATCCCTCCTTTCACGGTTAACAAAAACTAACTTTGTCGAATACCCTCACAAGATTGTGATATTCGCTCCTCCATTCACATTACGATGTATGTAACAAATGCTGTTTTGCAGTTTGATTTGGTGGGGTTAAATAACTAAAAGATAAAACAGCACACTTCAAAATGGAAACAGAGCACCAAGGGTTGAACTGACCAGGATAATAATGCAAGCAAAGTTATTTGGCATATCGAGGAAAATATTTTTAAAGAAGCTTAACGTTTGTTCTCACTTGCAGTGGAAATAATTGTAAAACACCATCGATTTGCTATGCAAGAGGCCTGTATCAAGTCCTGCTGTTTTCCTACCTATAGCTTATTTACATCATAATACCATGCATCAAGTTTAAACTGTACTGGCTCTCTGACTGCCCCACAGCAAGGGAAAGCCACAGGTGTCATTGTCAAAAGCTGTAGCCCTGAACGCCTTGGACTATGGAACCACAGAACCACTCACCATGCACAGTTGTAACCCCTTGGGGGAATATGTGCAAAGTGATGGAAACTGATGTGGAGTTCATAGGAGGAAGGACCAGTTCTTGCTGTCTAAGGGATAGCTTCTGGAGAAAGCCATCAGCAAGGGCACCTACTTCCAGGTAAAATATGCCTTCAGCGCTGTCCAGAATGCCAAGATTGTGATGAAGATCATAGGCAAACTGTCAGGCTCCAAAGGTATGAGAAGAAATGAAGTTAGGGCTTTTAATGGAATGAAATTAAGGGCAGGAGCCCAAAGGTCTTTGATGACTAGCTCCTTAAAATAATCCAAAGGTTGTAAAAGTTTAAAGTTTCTAGCAATTAGAAAATGAAGATATTCTGTTGTTTGATGACCACTCCTCCAACACACACATTCACAGTAATCCTTTGCAGATAGGGTTATGTCTTGCATCATAATGGTGTTTTCACCTCAGAAACTGTAAGTTCTGGCATCTTTGCATGTTTAAAGCACAATCGCAACATCCCCCCACCCTCTCCTTTATGCCAACACCTATCTCCCACCCCCAAACCCTCCTGAGATTGAGTGTATTTGTTACACATTTGACATGCACACATGACATATTGCTATAGTGAACCCTGGATGCCCCCATTTGTCTATACACCAGACTGAGTAATATTAATAGATTAGCATTTTTGACAGACACCATCAAACAGCTAAGTGTGCAGATTTTTTTAAATCTGCTTCAGAGAGGGAGAATGGCAGCAAACTAAAGGGAGCATGTTACACAGTTGTGAGGTTACTAATGTGAAAGTGCAGTCCCTATAACATTTTAAATGGGACATAGGAACAGTGTAAAGATCAGTATTTGTGAAACAATGCAAGAGCACGTTGGCATAAGTAAGCATTATGAATGCTTGCACCCCAGTCCAGCACACTACTGTTAGTGCAACTACTGTTGCTACTAGTTCATAAAATGTTTCAATTAATGATACGTCAGTAAATACACCTGCAGCTAGCAAACTGCAAATCCCTCTTCCTTTTTGATACTTTGCAAACTACAGTCATACAGTTGCTGCATTTGGATGAGTCTAGCAAATGCTTCTGATGCCAAACAGCATGACTCCACATGCAGATATTTCAATGACCTACGCAACCAGTATAGTGTTATGCTTGTGCAACTGTGTTACCTTGCTTTGGCCATTAGCACACTATTCCAGAGGAACTACCACCCTATGGGGCACCAAAGGCAAAGGAACCCCTAGAGGTGCCACTGGAAGCTTCTCTTGGCTAAAGGGACCTTAGAAAGAATCCCCAAAAGAACTGTAGCAGTGCTAAAAAAACATTAGTGGTCGATGGCTATGAGGCAAAGAAGTAGAGTAAAAGGAACAGGCAGCTTGATAACCATAAAGAGATGCAGGTTAGCAGAATAGCACAGGTATAATGGATTGCACGAATGACTACAGAGAGGTTCCAAAGGAGAGAGGGAATGGCAATTATGAACACCATTCACCTCCATCCAACAGCGGAACCTACCCAAGTAAACTAGGAAACACAGCCCAAGACTAACTAAATATGTTGACCTATGGCATGGGGGAAAGAATAAAACCCTTTGAGGAGGCAATCTCTGGGGACCCAAGGCCTAGGTTACCTTCCCTCCAGGCTTGGAATCATTTTTGATTAGTGACGGCTCTGCTGCTGCAATTTGGAAACCCAATTAAAAGGGGGTGGAAACTATTCCAATTTGGAGGAAAGCTCTCCTCTATCCCTCTAATGGGAATGCAGTGGAGGGTTGTGAGCCAGTTTGCTCTGCAACAAGCCTCCTCCAAGGCAGGAGCAGGACAGCAATGATGCTGAGGCACTCAGCTGGTCTACCGATCTAAAAACAAACCAGGTGAACCATAGGTAGTCGTAGGAAGAATAGCTTAGAAGATGCCAACGAACCTGCTTGGCAAGCCAAAGGAGCCTCCTTAAAGCTTAAAGGCCCCACCCTTTGCAACTGAAGTCTTAAATTCTGCATTGAGAGATGCCATCATTATGTCTGCAGGGCTGAAGCTCCACCTGGAGTGAGGACATTCTCACTATGGGCCAGATGAGAAGGACCCCGCCCCAAGTTTTGCACACTCAAGATGTGGACTTCGTAGGTGCAGAGCAAGACCGTCGGCTGACGGGCAAGCCCTGAGCCATGGTAACTAACAGTCATGGTTGGCATGCCTCCAGTTATGGAAGAAACAAAATGGGAAGTAAAGTAAAAGAAGTGCAGAGTGCTGAAGATCCTCATGTAGGTCATACATGTTGCATAGCAGCACATAGCAGATTAAACCTCCAAGAGCAGCATAAGCAATGAGTGGACCTGTTCATAGATCTGTGACACAGTGTAAGCAATTATCAGACCTACATATAGGTCTGAAAGGCAGCAATTTGCATGACTTGTAGGGAGACAAGTTAAGCCAACCAGTCCCATTAAGGAAGCCAATTAAAGGTTGACATAAATACTCATAGGATTTTAGCGGCAGCGACAGGATTTGATCATGAAGTATTTGGACCACACTGGGCCACAGCTTTGAATTGCAACTCCCCAGTCTCCCACCGCAGAAAAAACAAGGAAGCCACAGTAAAGCGCTATGAGCCACATGCTGATTTTAAAACTAGTTTTCAGCTGAGCTGACCTCCAGAGTATAATGAAGCAGTTATCAAACCATGTTCCGTGCACAAGCAAGCCAAAAGTCAGAACGCCAATAAATTTAAAACATATTTTATTAATGAAACACAGCCAACTAGCAGCCTTACATGTTTTGGAGTTTCCTCCTCATAGAAACATAGAAACATAGACTTTGACGGCAGATAAGGACCGCTAGGCCCATCTAGTCTGCCCATTTCCCTACCTACAGGATAGGCCGCAGATCCTAGTTAACCAACAGCCTTTATCTTCCTGCCCTTCACAAGAATTGCCTTATGTCTGTCCCATGCATTCTTTCAAGGCTGAATCACTAGTGGAACACACATTCAATAAATACTCAAGACAATTAATTACAGATTCTAATCAGCTGGAAGCCATCACCATAATTACAATAACATTATAAATATCAATCAAAAAACACTTATTTAGAGAATTTTTTATTACTATAATCTAATTAATTTAAAAATGGCTTTTTGTGATGTAAACCGTGACCATAATGGGCAGGATTCATGAAACAGATGTGCCTGGTGCATCTCAGATGCACCGACGTGAGTCAGAAATATGCCGGAAGGTGATTCAGGCACAAGGAGGAAGCGCTGGTGCAAACGAGATCCCCTGCGCCGAAAGACATGCACCATAGGTGCTATGTAATGACACAGGGGGCATACCCATGCATATACCATGCATCCCTATCCACACAGCAAAACCAAGGAGCAGCAATGGAGCAACTCCAGCACAAAGCCAGGATGCACCCTAAAAAGATAAGTACAAATGAAGGAGACTTAAGTCCAGCACACCAGCAGGCCATCAATGGAACGACAATAGCAGGAAACACACAGAGGGGAAGTCATAATAGAGAGAGAGGCACAGACAGCAAGCCACACCACAGCGCTATAGCAACAGAGAGGATGAACCCAGCAGCAGTCCCCATTGCTGGTGCCCCAATGAGGAGGAAGAGCCAGAGCGCCAGAAGTAACCATAGGCGGCTGGCCCCACGGCGGTACTGTGCCTGGCTGTCCTTCGAGCAGCTGACAGAGGTGGAGACAGTCGGGCAATACTGTCTGAACAGGGCCATGCTGAGGCAGCTATGTGAACTGTGCCATGATGTGAAACAGGCACCCACTGCACGAGGACAAGCCATCACAGTGGAGACCAAGGAGACAACGGTCATGTGCCTGCTCGCCACAGGAACCTTCCAGGGGCCTACAGGGGACACCACTGGCATATCACAGGCCTCAACGTCCCGCCTCCTCACACAGTTCCTCACCGCACTGCTACCACATGCTTTGGAATATATCAGATTCCCCAGCACACAGGCAGAGCGGACAGAAGCCATTCAGGGGTTCCACAGGGTAGCACGCATGCCAGGTGTCATAGGGGCCATTGACTGCACCCATGTGGCAATCTGTGCACCATCTGGTGAGGAGGGTGTCACATACATGAATCGGAAGGGGTACCACTCAGTGAACTGCCAGGTGGTGTGTGATGCCACGGGGCGCATCACCAATGTCTGCACCACACACCCTGGGAGTGCACATGATGCAAACATATGGCACCAGTCTGCACTCTGTGCAAGGTTCAAGGCTGGGGACATCCAAACTGGAAACCTGTTAGGTACATGTGACTGTGCACCAGCAGCCCGGGGGTGGGGTCCACCATGCCCGGGACACCTGGGGCGGGCCGTGGGCGGAAGACTGCAGGCTTGGGGGCACTGGACCAGCAGGGATGTGGAATGGTGCTGGGGCAGCAGCAGGGTGGCATGATCCCGATGTGCACCACTAATTGGATGGTGGCAGGCAGGGGCAGCAGGGGCAGGGGAAGCAGGACTGCCAGGCACATGGCAGCATGGCCAGGGGGGCAGGACAGAGGAGCACAATACAGGGCAAGATGGGGTCGGGTCACATGCCACAGTGTAACACCATTAACTAATGGAGACACATCCACCCCCACAGGTGATGCTGCATACCCATTGTGTCCCTGGCTCCTCACCCCCTTCTGATGACCCAGAACAGTGGCAGAGGAATGCTACAATGGGGCACATGCTGCAAAGCATGCCATCGTCGAGCGTGTCTTCGGCATGCTGAAGATGCATTTTCGGTGCCTGTGCCAGTCAGGCGGTGCCCTACAGTACAGCCCTGAGAAGGCCTGTGGCATATTCCTGGCCTGTTGAATGCTACACAACATGGCTCAAGACCATGGGATACCTGCCGAGGCCAGTGTGGGCAACAGTTCCGGGGAGGAGGAGGGGGTGGGGGAAGGCACAGCAGGGGCACACCCGAAGGAACATGGAGCCGACGACAGACACAGGTGCAGGGATCCAAGGCTGGTGGCCAGGGCACAGACATACGGCAGCAGAGTGGTGGAGGAACACTTCGGGACAAGCAGGTGAGTATGCAGGTCGGTACATGTGCAGGTGTGGGCACCACAGTGTAGGGACAACATGGCAGGGGCAAGGCAGGCAGCATATACCACACCAGGGCGCACAAGCGGGCACATGCACATGCACATGGTGGGGACACGCACACACACTGCATGCACCACACCAGAACCACACAGGCCATGCCCACACCATCACGGGTCAGTGTGCACTGTGGCCGGCACATGGGCACTGCATGCACCGTAACACACTCATCATACCCATGACACATGGCACGACTGCAGCACACACACACAGGTGCACAAGCACAGGTGACACGGAGGTGTACCAGGGCAACCGTGTGGCTGGAGATCATCATGCACAGTGGCACTGGCACCACCCACAGGGCGGACAATGTGCACGACCATGCTGCCCACCACCTCAGGCCCCTGGGCATGGATATCACAGGGCTGCCCTATGACTGCCATGGACATGTGGGTGGCCTCTGCTATGGCTGCTGGTGATCAGGGTGCCACCACCAGCCACAGAGGGTGTCCCCAGGTACCCCACAGGTGTGCTGCCCTGAGACTGTGAATGGGTGCTCAGTGGGGTGGCCGAACCACGCCCCCCAGCTGAGCCATGGCCGGTGGGGGTGGATGCCAGTGGCGATGGGGTCAGCAGCAGGGGACCCATCTGGTCCCGTCAACAGGGTGTCCAGGATGGGCTCCTGGGTGTCTGACTGGATGCACGCTGTCTGCGGCATGCTGTGGATGCAACCACTGCCTCCACAGTGGCTGCAATCTGCTTCACGGCTGCGGTCATGCCCACCCACATGAGGCATCTGAGCACACCATGCTGCTGCAGATTCATGCTCCTGGACCGTGACAGCTCGATGGCTATGGAACTCTGCCCAGAGTGCCTCCTGACCATCCACAGTTGCCCACAACAGGTCAAGGTAGACAGCCAGGTCATTGGCAGGCAATGCGGCATGTAGGCAGCACCGCCGAACCAGGGAATGGGCAGCCTCACCAGGGTAATCCATGGGCAGTGGATGCACCCTGTCAGGCTGTGCTGTGTGCGTATCATGCCTGGGCACAGTTACCTGCTGTCCATGCTTGTCATCCTGTGGTCCCATTGTAGTGGGTGCGTGCCCACTTGTGCCCTGCCTGGATGCCAGTGACACTGCCAGCACTGTGCTGGGCAGCGGTGCAGGGGGCATGGCACACACAGCCCCAGGCATACATGCCACCACTGCACCAGTGTCCAGCACAGTGGGAACATCGTTGGCACCCAGGGTCCTGTGCACAAGCGGCCCCGCATTGTGTGCACTGCAGTTGCCCATGGCAGTGGCGCTGCTGATGGTGGAACATGCATTGGTGCTAATGGCCTCACCCTGCATGCCACTGGCAAGCACGATGAGTGCATCTGCTATGTCCACCACATCCTCTGGGTCATCATCAGACAACCCAGCCAGGCCCCCCAACCATGTGAAGTACCCACCTGCAGTATTGCCATCACTGGTGGAGGGCTCTGCAGGGCCCTCTGCCACAGGTGCCATGACCAGTGGTGTGTGGAACGTGGACATGACCACGTCACTGCCACTGGCCCCATGGGGTAGGCCCACATCATTTCCTATGGGGGCTGCGCCATCGGCCACGGCCGCGCCATGGAGTCACGATGGAGCTGTAGAAGACAGTAAGGGAGATGTGGTTAATGCACAGGACGCACATGGCACAATGCACAGTCAGCCATACACCACCGGGTACACACGCCTGTCCATGGCATGTGCGGACAGGGTGCACAGCTATTCACCATGCTGAGACAGGCTTCCCCCCATCTGGAAGCCACCCCCACGGACATCATGCACGGACGTCCCTGACACACTGGCAGCCAGGAGGGCCTCATTGGGGCTGAGCAGTGTCACCAAGCGGGGTTCACCCCTTGTCCACCACAGGGAGGCCTGGATGCTGGCCACCCTCTACTTGGCCCTCCATCGCCCATCATCCCATTGCTTCCTGCACTCCTGCACTGTGCGGTTGTATGATGCAACCATGTTCACATGCCAGACCACCTCCTCCCAGCCCGCTGCATGTGCCGTCCTGCTGCCACCCCTGCCAGTGAGTACATCCAGGCGTAGATGGCATGCCTCAATGAGTGCCCTCTCCTCATCCCATGTGAAGTTTAGTCGCCTCCTGCCAGCAGCACCTGACTCCATGGACATTCTATACACTGTGGGTAGAAGCAACCTTGTGTCAGACCCTCCCAGGTGTACACACAGTCCCATACCAAGGTCCCACTGTCTGCAGGCTCACCATGGTCTGTGGTGCCAGTGGCCTGTGCCATGGTCCATGCATAGGCTGCTTGGCACAGGTGGACATGCACCATGGTGTGCGGTCCATGAGGGACGGCACATGTGCCACACATGGCACCCAGGATGCAGCAGGGGTACCATGTGGCTGCCACAGGGTGTGTGATGCCAACCCATCCGCCGTGTGTGTGTGTGTCCCAATACCCCTGCTGTGTGTATCCCACCACCATGGTGCACCATCATACCTGGGTGCCACCACTGTGTTGGCTGCAGGGCAGAGGGGGACTGCCATGTGGTGGCATGCAGTGTTTGCACAGTGGCAGTGTGCGTGCTGGCAGTGATGACACTGTGCCTGCACAGGTGTTGCACTGTGCGGTGTACATATATGTGTCATTGCGCTGTATGCACATCACAGTGCAGTCCAACCCCAGCCATCCATACCATCCCTATGTCCCTGTGTACTCTGTGTTGTCCTCCGTACATATTGCACCCCCCCTGCAGTGCACCACCATGGTGTGCTGCCATCCATCATGCAGCGGTGCCCGGCACATGCTGTGCTGTGTGTGCCCCAGTGACATAGTTCTCTGCTGTGGCCTCGGCAGAGACCTATCCAATGTCGTCCCATGGATACGTCCCTGCCGTTGTACATCACGTGTTGCTGTGGTGCCCACCTGATGGTGGTCTGGTCCCATATGTGGTGTACTGGGGCACCATCAGCTGTGCACACTCCGATGCAGGCACACCAGTGTGTGCTGTAGCACTGTAACTGTGGCAGTGTACTCACCCTGTAGGCACTGACTTCTCTCAGTACCCTGGTCTCAGCCTGCTGAATTGGGAGCATGTATGGATCAGGGCATGCAAATGAGGCCTGAGCACCTGTTAATGAGATGCTAATCGGCTGAGATGCCCATGCAAGGATGATGTGGCTGTTTGGGATGCATTCTCCTCTGAATTGCCTAATTGCTCCCAGCTCATCTCACTTTGCATGGAGCATCTGTGTGATGTGCCACCAACAATACGGCGCATTGCCAGCGCATGCATGATCTGGGTGGCGCATCTGCATGGTTTTGGGCTGTCCACACGGTGCATCCACCACGCATGCATTGTACGTGTTGTACGGCACATATTCCATTATACACCATTACGCCATTGTCAGGTGCGCCATAGCGTGTTTGACGATAATGGTGCAACTTGTCCCACAATGTGCCGCCCAGGCTGCAATGTCTGTCCCTCCCCATGGATCACTCACTATGCATGGTACATGTTACTGGTGTATGCCGTGTGCAACATGGTGCTGGCACAAGCACAGCACATGTGCAATCATGTCCTTGACGTGCGGTGCCATTGCATGGTGGCGTGTGCATGCACGGTTCCATCGGCAGTGGCCAATAGCGTTTCATGTTCAGTGCGCGGTGTGCTGCATGTGTATCACTGTTGCACGTGGCGCATAACGGTCGGTGGACAGCGCATTCCCTGATTGCACCTTGCCACTCTATGTACACAGTGTAGGATGCCTGGAGCTGGGATAATGGTGCCTAGGGCCATGAACTGGTCACATTTGGAGCTGTTACACCTAGTGGCATAGGTCATGGCTGTGGAGGGCTGCCTGTTTGGACAGGAGGACCTCCATGAGCCCAGGGCCAGGGTGTGGGCCACCATTGCTTCACGGATTATGCAGCGTACTGGCATGCCACGCATGGGTGAGCAGTGCAGGCATTGCTATGGCAACCTCCAGAGGCAGGATTCGGAAAGGCTGGCATGACTGCGGCGCCGTGTACACAGGGGTGCACTGCCATGGCCAGGTTGGTGCTCTCCAGCTGTATCCTTCTGTGGCACATGCTGTGTGTGTCTATCACTGCCCCCATGGTGCTCCTGTGCTGCTTTGCCCTGTTGCTGGGGGGGACGGGCATGGCTGTGTGTGCCAACCTACACCAGGTGCCTCGGACACTGGCATCACTGTTTTCTGCATGACCACATGCTGGCAGAGTGTGGTGGCTGGGGACTTGCATCCTGCACTGTGGCAGTGTTCACTCATGGTGCTGTGTGTTGTGTTTTGCAGGTCCAGGGGCCAGGCAACATGCCGCGGATGCTGCTGATTTGCATCATCACCAATACATGGGAGCCAGGCCTGGTGCCCCTCCAGGGATGGGTGAGTACCGCTTTACATGGTTGCAGTCTTTCTGGTGTTGTGCAGGCTGTGGTGAGTGGGGTTGTGTTCCACATTCTATCCCTCAGTGTGTGTTCCTTCTGTTGTTTTCTGTAGGTGTCCATGATCACCATACTGCTCTAGGTGGTGATGGTGGTGGCGCTGTGCCAGTGGATGTGGACCAGAGGATCCATGTGACCATCCAGGTGGCCCTGCGCCCTCTTACTCAGACTGTTCGACACCTGTCAACTGCCCTGCGGGGTGTCGTGCTGCGCCTTCCGGGCCGTACCAGGGTGCTGCGTGGCAGAGCATGGCACTGCTAGTGTCACCCTGCCACCGACTGGGGGCCTTCCTGTGTAAATAGTTGCCCTACCCTGTTCCCTGTTTCTGTCCCTTTTCCCATCCTCCTGCCCATCCCAGCTCCCCCTCATCCCCTTCTGTGGATGTCGTTGTTGATGCTGTTGTTGATGATGTTCCTTTTCTGGCATTTGATCTGTACAGTTTCCAATGCCATTACATTTTATAAACATGTTTTATTCTACACCTGTGTCTGTGGGTCTGTTTGTGATGGCTCTGTGTTTGCTCCTCCTACCCTGCTGTTTTGCTCCAGATGTTCTGCTGGCTCCCTTGTGTAGCTGCAGGGATGCCTGCCTTCCCTGGGGCATCTCTGGATGCACCGGTGCTTCTGCAGATGCACCACTGTGTCCTGTGGTGGTTCACAATGGTGTTACGCTTGTTGCTTGGCACGGCGCATCCCTTTGTGAATGCCATCACCTGGGCTCAGTGCATCTGACTTGCTCCGGAGCATCTGAGATGCGCCAGACACATCTTCTTTGTGAATCCTGCCCTATATCTACAACATCATATTCAACTTTATAGAGAAAGGACATCAATACTGAAGCAGTACCACAACATCTATAGACGGGATTAGAGAACAAAGACAAATGGAGGTGGAGGGAGGGAAAAGAAGGAAAGAAATTGTGAGGGCTATCTTAATTAAATCAAAGGAATAGTCTGGAACTCGGGTTCTCAATACTACAAATTCACTTGAACACATTTGTTTTTCTAGCACATACCACTGGAGCTAGTTGGCTGTACTTTATTAATAAAATATGTTTTTAATTTATTGACGTCCTGACTTTTGGCTTGCATGTGCATGGAACATGGTTCGATTTTTGTCGAGTTGGTTCCTGTAGCACCGCAATTCCGAGTGCGCACTCTTTATGCAATATAATGAAGCAGTATACTGAAGTAGTTGAGCAGCATCCAACGACTATTAGTTATAGCTTCTGGGAGAAGCTAAGTTGAACACATTTCTGAATTGTAGGGAGAGGCAATGCACTACAAACAACAGCAATATTGAAACATAGAAGTTGACGACAGATAAGGACTGCAAATGCCCATCCAGTCTGTCCATTTCTTGTTCTACCTTATGAATGTGCCATCGGCCTATGCTCTGTCAATTGCCTATCTATTCATACTCATCTGTATTGCTCCCTTAGGCCTATCCCATGCCAGTTTGCAGCCCTGCACTGTATTCATATCCACCACTTCCTGAGGTAAGCCATTCCATGCATCCACCACCCTGTCTGTGAAAAAGAACTTCCTCACATTACCCCTCAATCGGCCTCCCTCTAATCTCATGCTGCATCCTCTTGTCCTGCTATTTTTCTTATATTGAAACATGTTAAACTCTTTCACCTAGTTAATGTCCTTAAGGTGTTTGAATGTTTCAGTCATATCACCTCTCTCCCTCCTTTGCTCTAGGGTATATATATTGAGCTCCATTAGTCTGTCCTCATATGTTTTCTGATGCAGTCCCTGCACCATTTTGTTGCCCTTCTCTGGACTGCCTCAATTTGGTTAATGTCCTTGTGAAGGTGTGGCCTAATACTGCATGCAGTACTCAGATGGGGCTCTAACTAGTGTCTTGTAAAGAGGGATTATTACCTCCCTCTTCCGACTTGTGATACCCCTACTAATACACCCTAACATCCCCCTAGCCTTACCTACTGCTTTAGTGGTCTGCTTGGATGCTTTCAGGTCATCGGTGATGATGATGATGCCCAAGTCTCTTTCTTCCCTTGTGATTGCCAGCAACTCCCCTCCCAGCCTATAGGTGACTTCAGGGTCTCACTTCCCTATGTGCATAATCTTGCACTTCTTTGCATTAAACTCCAGTTGCCACTCTTCTGACCATTTTGCTAGTTTATCCAGATCTCTTCTCATGCTGCCCACACCATCTGGATCATCTACTCTGTTGCAGATCTTGGTGTCATCTGCAAACAGACAAACCTTACCCTCCAGTCCATCTGCAATGTCACTGATGCAGATATTGAAGAGGACTGGCCCCAGGACTGATCATTGATGTACCCCACTTGTGACTTGCATCTCTTCTGACTGTATACTGTATACCACCACTCTCTGTTTTCTGCCTGTCAACCAGTGTGCCACTCAGCTGACCAACTTCTGACCCACCCCAAGCCTACCCTGAGCCTATTGCTTGGTATAATTGCATGAAAGCAGGTTTGAATGCCATGGGCTAGCTTTGAAGAGTGAGTGTAGACAGGTGCAAACAATTAAGGTGGATAACCACTGAGACAGCAGAAGCAGGGAAGCAGCAACTGAACTGAAACATACAGATAACAACTGCAGTTGCACTGAGGGTTTGCTGAAATCTGGTGAGAAAATGGGAGCCAAAATAGTACAAGTGCAGGATTGGCACAATACAAGCAAAGGGCAACAGGATGCTAGAGAAACCAGAAAGCCCCAAAAAAGAAAATGCAGAACAAAAACACAAACACAGGAGAACAGGAAACAGGCAACACAAAGAAGCACTCAGCAGTCTGAGGCAAGCAATGCTAACCAAAAAGCAGGAGAACACAAAACAGAAATCCAGCAGAAACCAAGCAGAGCCAAAAACAGCAACACTGGGGAAGGGGGGTCAAAACCCCAGCAGGCCCCAAGGGAGAAGACAGGCCTACAGAGCCTCCCGCTGCAAAGAAAAAGTGATTCATAGTGAGGCTGGGAGGAACTGCTTATATAGCCCAGGAAGGAAGAGTGGCTGATTGCTCAGTCATTGAACCACAGGCATGGCCTTTTAAATATTTTTTCCACAGTGGGCATGGCAACAGGAGAGGAATTTTTAAAACAATAAAAATTACATATCACAGTTTTGGGATGAGCTAAAATGAAAATATAACTGAACATATTGGATATACTAATGTTTTGACTGCAACATATTATTGCAAGAACTCTACATGATGAAATGTTCCAACTATTAAAAAATGTTGCTATTTTACTTGAAATTGTTTTATTTATTTTTTTTTATTTATTTTGAAAGACGGATTTACAACCTTTGAGTCAGGGACTCATTTACAAAGGCACCTCGTCGCAGGAAGGGTAGACATGGTTACAGTGTGAGATACAACACTGGTAACATACAGGTGCAATACAGATAACAAAAAGAACACAATATACCAGTGGTTTACGGGATGAAGTTACATGCAGTAAATAGCAATTGTATTAAAAAAAAAAGAAAGGAGGGGGAGCAGTCCAAATGGACATTATCAAGGCCATGGGCAAGAAACGGGGAGGGACCCCAACATTAGGTTGATTAAGGGCAACTACAGCTTCAGGCACCAAAGAGGTGGTTATGGAGAGCGACTTTAAAGGGACCAATTTTGGTAGACTTAGTGACAGAGAGCGGGAGGGAGTTGAACCATGTGGATGTGCGGTAGTGGAAGAACCTTTGGGCTAGGGAGGTCTTGGTATGGGGCACCAGAAAGGTGGCCTTAACTGAGCTACAGGTGGCAATGGATGGGGATGCAAGCCACAGGGACGTGGTGACCCCGGGGTGGGGAAGAGTCCTAGCAGGGATTTTTGGGCAAGTAAGCAGGTTTGGTAGTGCAGGCGCTCCTCCAAGGTGAGCAGGTTGGCAGTGGAATAGAGTGGGCAAGTATGGGTGCGGAGGGATGCACCGGTCAGGAGCCTGCAGGCCTTGTTTATCGAGGCCTGAATTCTAGTGAGGGTGGTATTGTCAGACACAGCGTAGATAGGGAGGCCATAGTCCACTAGGGACAGGACAGAGGAGTTGATGGCCAGTCAGAGAGCAGTTTCGGGGAGGCAATCTCTGTGGCGATAGAGAAGGCCAATCCGAGAGTTTATGGCTGAGGACAGGGTATTGATGTGGGTGTGAAATGTAAGAGCAGAGTCGAAGGTGATGCCCAGGTACTTGTAGGATGACACCTGCTCGAGAGGGTGAGCATTACTGGGGAGAATGCAGAGGGGGACATTTTTGACCTTATTCTGGTGATGCGAGAAAAGCATAGATTTGTTTTTTTTGAGGTTAAAGACCAGCCGGTGGTCAAGGAACCACTTTTCGGCTTGGTTGAATGTGTGCTGCAGGGATTCCTGTAGAGATGCGGGGTCAGGGTGGGAGGCAAGTAGAACTGCATCATCGGCATAGAGTACCATATTGCCCGAGCAGGAGCTGGGGAGGGTATTGAGAAATAGGCTGAACAGAACAGGGCCCAGAATGGAACCCTGGGGGAACCCTGAGCAATTGGGCAGGGTATTGGACAGGGTGCTGTTTACCTTCACGTGCTGTGATCTGGCAGAGAGGTAAATGGTGAACCAAGCCAGTGGGCCAGGGGAGAAGCCACTAGATGGATTTGATGCCTTTCACACAGTGGTCTGTATTTAGTATTCACTGCTTCTTCCCTAGGTCATGATGGCTTGTAAACAAAATGTATAGTGAGTTTTAATATTGGTTAAATGTATTTGCTCTTGTCAAGGGAGAAATATGTGGCTTTGTCTTAGTGGTTAACTGATCGTGCTTAAGATGCGATGTGTGAAATTATTTACAGTATACTGGCATTTAATATTGACTGTGTTTTCACATTAGTGACCTCACAACTCTGTAACATGCTCCATTTGTCTTGCAGCCATTCTCTCTCTCTCTCTCTCTCTCTCTGGATTAGCTTTGAAAAAATTTGAACACCATGCTGTTTGATAGTATTTATTTGGAATGCTAAACTATTAATGTTAGCCAGCCAGGAAGGATGTGATCATGTTTTAAACATGACAAAGAGAACAGAACAAACAATTTCTGAGGCAGTATCACCATTATGATGCTAAACATAACCCTATCTGCAAAGGATTATTATGAGTGAGTGTGTGCGTGTGAGTAGGTGGGTGAATGGGGGGTTGCCATTAAATTGCAGAACATCTTCACTTGCTAATCGTTAGATAGTGATAAAAAAAATGATTTCTGCAGAACCAATTCATATTTATCCTCAATCTCCACACTAAACAAATCAATACAGCACCAGCAGATTTTCCCTTTTTTTGTGTATGTTTGAATCACAACTCTACCATTAGAGTTTGATGATGATGTGTGTGTAAGAGCCTATCCCGATTGAAGTGAGGTAAGAAAAAATTACTCACCATAGTAATGTTGTTTCTTCTAATGGAGTCTTGCTGTATTCAGACATAATGCAGTTAGCCCCAGCACTTGAACTGCCCCAGAGAGGAAAGAGTTAACTCTATGCAGAAGCATAGAACGTTGGGCTCGAGCTCAATTTTCAAACCTCTGTCTGAGGTACTTCCCAATGTAACTGTCAGATTCTTACAAGCAAACTAACTAAAATACTATAGCATGGAAATTGTTCAAACATATAACCAAAGAGCAAAAGATTCTTTTGGGGCCCAAAGACTCAAGTCGAGAACCCAAAAAGGAAAGGTAGTGACAATATTTAAGTATAAAACACTAGAAAAATAACAACATCTACCCCACCCAAGAGGAAGGGTACAAGGTACAGCCCTGAGGTGCAACACCGTACCTGCCAGCCCACTTCCCAAAACCCAGGTCCTGAGAGGGGAGGCAAGGGGGATGTCTGAATACAGCAAGACTCCATTAGAAGAAACAACATTACTATGGTGAATAATTTTTTCTTCAAACAACATGAAGTCCTTCTGTATTCAGACATAATGCAGACTGCCAAGCAGTTCCCTATGGAGGAGGGAATGCAGAACCTACCTTGGGAAGAAGCTCTGCAGTACTGCTGTGCCAAACCTAGCATCTCTCCTAGCCTGGATGTCCAGGGAGTAATGCTTGGTGAAAGTATGTACTGTTTTCCAGGTGGCTGCTTTACAGATCTCTAACAAAGGTATATCTCTGGCTGCAGCTAGAGAAGCAGCTGTACCCCTAGTCAAGTGAGCCTCAGGCCTGAAGGGGGGCATTCTACCCAACTTGTCATAACAAAATTGTATGCAAGAAACAATCCACCTGGCAATAGTTCTTTTAGTGGCAGGCTTACCTTTCCCCACTTCACCATAAGTGAGAAACAATTGAAGACAGTCATTTCTATGTGCCTTAGTATGCTCAATGTAGTAGCTAAGGGCCCCCCTTAACATCCAGACTGTGTAACCTTCTTTCGCCTGAAGAAGAATGGTCAGTGAAAAACACAGGTAGAGATATAGACTGGTTCAGATGAAAATCCGATACCACTTTGGGCAAGAACCTCCTATGGGTTCTTAGGACCATTTTGTCCCTATGGAAGGAGATGAAGTCAGGTTCAACTGACAGAGCCTGAAACTCACTAATCCTCCTGGCAGAAGTAATAGCTACCAGGAACACAGTTTTCCAGATCAAGTACTTCAATTTGGCCGAAGCCGGAGGTTCAAAGGGTGGCTGCATAAGTTGAACTATGCAGACATTAAGATCCCAAGGTGGAGTGGGCTCCCTAAAGGGAGAGTTAATGTGAACCAGACCTTTGAAAAACTTTCTGAAAACAGGATGAGATGCCAGGGAAGAGCCCTTCCCTGCTGAGAGGAATGCAGAAACAGCTGCTAGATGAACCTTCAGAGTGGCAGGCCTAAGGCCTAGACCATTCAGATGAACTAGATAGTATAAGGTTGTGGAAATGTCTGCAGAATCAGGTAGGATGCCTTTCTGAGTGCACCAGATACTGAACCTTTTCCATTTGGAGTTGTAAGTTTTTCTAGTGGAAGGTTTTCTGGAGACCTTCAGAATATCCAGAACTCCCTGGGATAGATGTAGTGTTGCATATTCTAACTCTTCAAGAGCCAGGCCTTGAGACTGAGAGACTGGTGAACTGCTACCAGAGAAGTCTGAAGAGAATAGGCCAGAGACCACAGTTTCATGGCTTCTGTGCACAAGGCCAAGGACCGAGTGCCTCCCTGCTTCTTGATGTACCACATTGTGGTGGTGTTGTCCGTTCTGACTTGGACCACCTTGCCCTTGACTGAAACTAAGAAGCTCTGCAGGGCTAGGAAAACTGCCCTGAGTTCCAGAAGATTGATATGAAGGAGAGACTCCTGTGGAGACCAGACCCCTTGAGCTGTCAGGACTCCCAGGTGGGCTCCCCACCCTAGGAGAGAAGCATCCGTAGTTAGAACTACTGATGGGACTTGAGGGAGAAATGGAACCCCTTGTCTGAGGTTGTCCTGGTCCAGCCACCACTGGAGAGCTTGGACCAGAGTCTGAGTCACTGGAATCAGTTTGGTAAGTGAATCCCTCTTTTTAGACCAAAAAGACCTTAGATGAAACTGAATGTCCCTCATCTGGAACCTTGCTCCCTGCACCACTGCTGTGGAAGCTGCCATGTGGCCCAGGAGCTGGAGGAACTGTCTGGCTGGGCAGGAGACCTCAGGTTGAAAGGAGGAAGCGAGAGCCACTAGGGCCTTCCCCCTTTTGCTTGTACAGTGTCCAACTCTATGCCTATAAAGGTGAGAAGTTGAACTGGTTCAAGGACAGACTTTGGAAGATTGAGAAGAAACCCCAGTGAGCTGAGTTGGTCCTGGGTAGTTTGAAAAGCTGACTTGTCCTGTAAAGGTGACTGATCCACTAAGAGACAGTCATCCAGATACGGGAAGATGGTGATACCCTGTCTTCTGAGGTAAGCCACCACTACTGCAAGGCACTTTGTGAACACCCTTGGAGCTGATGTTAGGCCGAATGGCATGGCTCTGAATTGGTAATGGCCTGAAGGCAACTGGAACCTGAGGTATTTTCCGTGGGAGCACCTGATAGGAATATGAAAGTAGGCATCCTTGAGGTTCAGAGATGCTAGCCAATACCCTGGCCTTAGAGAGGGAAGGATTATTCCCAGAGTTATCATTTTGAATTTGGGCTTTGAAATGTGTTTGTTCAAATACCTTAAGTCTAGGATGGGTCACCACTCCCCTGTTTTTTTTGTGGTAAGAAAGTACCTGGAGTACAGTCCTTTTCCCTTGTGCTGAGTAGGAACTTTCTGTATAGCTCTGAGAACTAGAAGAGAGGAAACCTCTGCCTCTAGGGCAAGGGTTTCTGAGATTGATGCAGGTGGAAAAGACTTGGCTCTCTTTTTTGGAAATTTTTTGAAGCTGAGGGCCAGTCCCTGGCTTACTACTTCCAGGACCCACTTGTCTGAGGTCACAGACTTCCAGGCCTGGAAGTAGTAAGCCAGCCTGCCTCCTACTGGAAATGGAGAGTTGACCCAGGCTGACACATCAGGGTGTCTGCTTGGCAGGAGCCTTAGACTGAGAGGAGGAGAGAGAAGCCCTGCTCATCCCCCTCCTGCCCCTCCCTCTGATGAACCCCCTCTGTGGGAAGGGAGAGGAGGCCTGGGCTTGGTAAAAAGGCCTTTGAAAGGGCCTGCCCCTGCCCCTAGACTGCTGCTTGTGTGGAGTGGTCTGCCTTTCCTTGGCCTGTGCAATCCTATACGTGGTCCCGTATTCATCCATTTTTTTCATGTAAACCTCTGTCTGCTCCCAAAAAGAGAGTTACCTACTACAGGAAAATCCATGGCCTTAGTCTAGGTATCCTGTGAAAGGCTAGTACATCTGAGCCAAGCATGTCTTCTGAGAGACACAGATGTAGCCATGACTCTAGATGCCACATCATTGGAGTCCACAGCAGCATGAAATTGCATTTTGGATGCCTCGATTCCATCAGCAGCTACCCCCTCCAGCTCTTTGGCTAGCTGGGGAGAGGTCTGTTTAGCCAGTTCCAGAACTGTATCCCATCTGGATTTCTGGTACCTGGCTGTGTAGGCCATATAGGTAGCCTGCCTGAGTCCCAAAGAGGATGCCAAATACTGTTTTTTGGCCATGGCATCCACTTTCCTGGAGTCCTTATCCGGGAGGTGTGAAGCCAAAGGAATGTTAGCCCTGTCACAGGCTGCAGCCTGCACTACCCCAACATGGCTGCAGTGACTATAAAGGAACTCCTCAGCTGAGCCAGATAACAAATACCTCCTGTCCATTCTCTTATCCACAGGAGATATAGAATTAGGAGTTTGTAAAATTTTGTGTGTCTGTTTCCCCAAGGATTTATGAAGAGGGATAGACAGCCTTTTGGACTCTGGGATGTCCATCATTTCCACAAAATAAGGCTCTTCATCCTCCTCTGCAGCTTCAACCAAGGGAAGCTGCAGGGTTTCTGCCATCTTTTGTAGAACAAAAATTGTGAAGGGGACTCAGAGGGCCTTGGAGGAGAGACACCTGAGGGCCTGTCTGGGGAGATGTCCAGTTCAATGGGCACATCCAGACCCCCGGGTCATCATCATCATCATCATCATCATCGCCGGGATAGTCTTTGTCTCCCTCCCACTCCTTATAATAAGCGTCTGGATGGTAATCCGGAGGAGATGGATCCAACCGAACTGACCGGCTAACTGGCGGTACCGGTTCGGACGGAACCGGTCTAAGTGACTGAACAATATTCATCGCTTTGGCTATTTCGTCCGCGGTTGAAGAGTGAGATACAGGATCCGAACCGGCAGACTTATGCTTCTTCTTTGCCAGAACTGACCCCTCGGGGTTGGCTCTCCTTTTGCCCGAGAAGGTATCGCTTAGGTCAGTAGGCACCTCCTCAGGTTCGGCTGCAACTGAACCGGGCTGGCCATCTGGATCTACAGACTTCTTGGCCTCCCTTTTCTTCAGCCTACTCAGTCTTTTATCTAGAGTGGATTTAGGAAAGTTTTTACAGATTTGGCAGTCTGACTTGAGGTGGTCAAACCCCAGACAATAAACACAGATGAGGTGAAGGTCAGCCTTAGCAAAAGCCTCCCCACACTCAGTACAGTGTTGAAATCCAGTGGGACCGGTTTTCTTCTTGGGTTTCTCAAACATGGCCAACCTAACAAATTACCCTATTGCTGCTTTCAAGCCAGGTAATATAATAACTGATCAGTTACAAACCATGTCACGGGCTTTTTAAAAGAACCAGCAAAAGGTCTGGTTCTTTTGAAACTGATCGGTACCGGAACACCACACAAATCCCAGAAAAAATACTATTAAAATTAACAAGATCGGTTCCAAACCGGACCGACCGGAAAGAAACCGAAGAAAAGAACAATTTCCACTTTTTCACCAAAATAAAACACTGTCACTATCTATCTACACACTGCCTGTACCGCAGACAGAGGCTGGAAATCCGAAAATAACAAAAAAATATGTGGTTTAAACCGAACGCTTTACTTTTGCCGAACTGAGCAGAGGAAATCTCTGGAGCGACTTCACTGTTAGGCGAAGTAAAGACTCTGACGGCTACACTGGGAAGTACCACAGACAGAGGTTTGAAAACCGAGCTCGAGCTCAAGGTTCTATGCTTCTGCATAGAGTTAACTCTTTCCTCTCTGGGGCAGTTCAAGTGCTGGGGCTAACTGCATTATGTCTGAATACAGCAAGACTTCATGTTGTTTGAACAGCAGAAATGGAATCCAAAAATGCAATCTTTGAATAGATATGTGGAAAAAAAGATGCATTTTCTGTTATAAGATTTGTCTCATCACCTCTGGTTTATTTGCATTGTCCATCTGTTGAGAACTACTGGCAGGAATACAGCAGTGATGAGTGCATACACATGAGGTTTCCTGAGTTAATTATATTATTAACCAAATCCTAAAAGACAGCAGGTGGCTATGGAGGAGCCCCTTCCATTGGGACAAAGAAAAGGGGGAGGGGGAGAGAGAAAAATGGGCATCCGGTGGGGGGCAGAAACAAACACATATTAGTGAATGGGCAGGACATGGAAAATGTTCAAGAAATTGTGAGGATTCCACTCCCTCATAACAACAAAAGCTGTACAGTGTTAAGAATTAGACCCCTTCTTCTGATGGCAATATGTCAGCATTGAATAATGATGCAGTACAGCTGTAAAAATGAGTTAGGACAGAAGGAGACAAATCAGCTTAGAGCCTATTCTGCCAGTGTATTTCCTGAACAATGTACGCATCACCACACCAGTTTCTCACAGCTACCTGAGGAGGATGCCATATCTGACAACACCGTGCTATGGGCTGCAAGGAGAAGGATGCCTTGCTGGAGGATCAGAACACAGGTGAGGAAACTGCTATGATTTTAGAAAACAAAATCTCTGCCAATGCTCACCCAATCTCTCTCTTTAACACTCACTGACACAGCTGTCTGGTAGTCAGACTGCTTGTCAGTTTCAGTCTCCCCTTTCATGATTTAGTAATACACACATTAGTCCCTTTTGTCATGCAGGAATTTGTGACACTGGATTGCATCCCAGTGGGTTCTGCTGTAGCTATGCACTGCAAGGGGTCCTGGAACACCATAAATGCTATTAGCCCTAGTAATTATCACTTTACAGTACAGAATAACTCAGCCCAATATGTAGGCCAAGTTCATTCTTGACTGCTTCATGAAGTAACAATGCCAGTGAAGAAGTTTGCAAAGTGTGGCACCTTTGTGCACCTCCACTTAGGTACAGTTCTATGCAGAGTATTGGAAGATGAGAGGTCAACAAAATGTCTAAAATGGCACAAACTTATGTAAAACTCTCTCCTCCTCCTGCTAGGGGAGGATGTTATTACTAAAACTCTGTAGTGTAGACGGATTTTAGAATAGTGTATAGTGAACAATGTGTAATGGTTTCCAGTAAGCTTGGTGGTGGGAGCTTATGACTATAAAACATAGGAAAACAGAAAAATAGAATCTGAGAGCAGAAAGACTGAAGGGCCATCAAGTCAGGTCACACTATACTATACTATACTATACTATACTATACTATACTATACTATACTATACTATACTATACTATGCACGCCACGCCACACCACACTGTGACCGGATAGAATAGGACTCTGTCCCATTTGCTATGGAGAAATTGTTTAAATGCAAGGATCTTTCCTTTTATGTCTCTTCTCTCTCTGATTTTGCAACCAAATTTTCCTGTGAGACTTCGGACTTGATCAACCCGACAGGCTCTCAGTTCTGTGCCTCTCTCTGTCTCTCAATTTTATCTTGCTGTCTGTTTTTCCTACCTTGCATATCAGCTAATATGAAAGTATGTGCAAATCATTGTATGAAAATGTAACTGATATTGGGATCTCTTTTGTTTAGAAAATATATTGTGTTACTGTTGAAATGATATATTTATAATTTGAGATGACTGCAAAAAGCTATGGAAAACTCAAGAGGTTACCCGAGTTCAGTTTTTAAGCCTTTTGCAAAAGCTGTGAAAATGGAGACTCTCAGCTCAAGCAAACTGTGTTCTAGCAGCTCGTGCCTGATATTTACAAAAACAGGATGCTGGCTAAGAATGGGGGTTGAAATGACTTATAAAGGAGCTAAGTTGCCATTGCTGAGAAGAAGAAAAAGGGACACAGAGACTGCAGGAAAACTCTTGTTTTATTTTGCCTTTGTAAATAATTATACTGAACAAGTTTTTTTTTTATGTTACTGCTATTGTAAATGAATACTTTGATGAATTCTACAACTGCTTCTGGTTTTCCTATGCTTCCTGACCTGTGCCTTGAGGCCACACACCACACTACACCTATATAAAGGTGAGCAGATGCAATTTTGGTGATTGGTTCCTGGGAAGCTATATGAGAGAGAGTTCACCGTTGTGGATGAGTCTCAGAAGGAACTGCTAGTTTCAGAGACAGAAGAGAAGCTGATGTTTAACACCAGAGTGGCAAAGAATGAAAGAATCATGAAGTTTGCTTATTATGTCCATACATTTGCATTTGGGGGACAGGTAGCAGAGAGGAAGAATGATCCAAGGGTTTCTGTACACCCTTGTTGAGACACTTGCATCTGGAGCTTTCCAGATATGGAACAGATAAATCCTGAGTGGGAACGGTTGATGTGCAACGAGACTGCATCTCAAGACCCAAGGATCCTTTATGACAGAAAGGCATCTGTGGGAAGAGCACTAGATAGGAGATTGCTGTATAAACTGTGTAACCCACCTACAAATGGGGGTTCCTGAAAGTCTTCCATGGGTGTGCCTAAATGCCCCCTGCCAGGCTGGTATCCTGTGTCTTAGCGTTTTAAAAGTGCTTATGAGAGTGCCTTAATGCCTCTGTGCTCTGTCTCTTTAAGAACTGCCTATAACATGGTGCTTATTTAATCTGGGAGGGGGCTGAGTGTTTCTATGCTCGAGTCTCACCTGGGCTGCCAGATAATCACTCCGTTCTGCCATCGCTTTTTGCACAGAGGGAGCTCTGTTAGAAGTTATACTTATTTGCTGATTATCTATTAGCATAGTAATGATATTGAAGTTTGTCTAACCTGCCTTCTTTGCAGCATGGACAGTTCTGTTTATCACCACCATCTTGGTCCTGGACTGCCAGAATGGGCCAATCAGTACTTTTGGGGACCCTGAAATGGAGTTAGTCCCCAGGGTTCCCATGGGAGGAATTTCTGTAGGAATTGTAGTTTTGAGACTTTGGCACCTAAATGCACCTGGACGGGGAGTCCTTGCTTTGACAGACTGATGGATCAACCAACCAGAACCTTTTGGACTGAAGGGAAATTCCCAAGCTGCCTGCTGCAGCTAGTCAGTCTGGAGTCAGAGTTTGAAGAGTAAACAGCTCGAGTGATTTGAGCAGCAGCTCCTGCATAGTTTGTGTGGGAGATTGGTGGAAAGGCTGAGTCTGGCCTGTCTGCCTGCAGTCCCTCGAGAGGAAATCCTTTAAAAGGCTTAGCAATTGGACTATTTCTGAATTGGAGTGTGACAAAACCACTGAAGAGTGACCAGATTTGACCCTGAAGAAGACCAAAGATTTGCTGTATGCAATCGGCCTCTCAGGACATCCATTTACCACAGAATTCTTGTTTTTCCTCAGAGACATTGATATTGCGGCTGGACTGCCTTCCATATTGTGGTATGGTGACTGCTTTACTATTAATGTGCTGTGTGCTGTTAGAGGGTCATGATTTGGTTCCCGACTGTGTAAATGTGCCACGCTTGCTGGAAGCTGCATCAAAATCCAAACTGTTCCACCCGGCCTGGGCCTTGCCACCTGGCCCAGCCAGCTACTTCAGGCACAGAAACCATCATCGACGAGAGACTCGCCCAGAGATCAGCCCCCTGCTCAACCATCTCGAACAGGAACAACACCACGGTGATTTGTGTGGGCTCTGCTTCTCCTGGCAAACCAGTCATCAACCTGCAGTCTCCATTTTGTCTAGCCTGTGTCTCATATTGGGTAGCGTGAGTAACAATCAGGGTAGCTCCCTGCAACAACAGCTAAATCTCAAGTGTTGTCATCTGATTGCATTGTTGTTTTTCCTTTCATGAACTGAGCCTTCAGGCTCTGGACTACAAATTGTGAGTGGTTGTGCATGTCTTTTCTTTTCACCACAGGGCCCCAACCAGCTGCGATGCCAGCCTACCCCGGGCAATGTTCCAGGCTAGCCTACCTTACTTCCAACTGGGTACCCAGAGCGTGTGGCCGTGCAGGGACTAAAAGTGCATGCATAGCTGCCTGACAAGATCAGTTTTAGAATCAATCAACCTAATTATGCCCTTCGTTGTTTAATTCCCCTAAATAAATCAGATCTAACTATTTTTGCATTTAATCTGACTGTGGTTCCAGTTTGTACCAAAAACACTGTACTGTTGTTATTTGCTGTGCCTAACCTTGCTTTACAGGGTGTCTCCAGGGTCAAACTGGTGGAATCAGCCCTGGTGGTAAGTGCAAACAGTGTGGGGAATTGTATGCTGAATAGGGGTTACTGTGAAAGTGTTTGTTGCTTGTCCAGGCCACTAGAAGGGAAAGAGGGGGGTTACTGTGTCCCGGAGGGCTGTACCCAGGTTAGTCTTGTTACTAACCACCCTGTCCTCTAGGTAGAGGCACCTGTTTCAGTTTCCAGGCCCCTTAACCTGCAACTAGGCATGCAGGTAGGGGTAGTAGCCCTTGGGATAGCGCCGCCTAGGTTTACAACCATAAACCATGTGTTGCAGCAAAACAAAGTAAAAGTACTGAGATGGTGCCATCACACCATAAAGAAGTACTGGGAGACATGACTTGAAAGCAGTTATAAGTAAAGGTTGTTTCATTCACATAGAGAAACAAACAGTCCAGCACTCACCACCCAGATAAAACAGCTGCTAAATAGTAGATTCAAATGGGCTTTTTTTATTGTCAAGTGCCAGTGCCAAAATAAAAACAGTACACATCTCCTGATGTGTTTCTGAGAATTAAATCTCCTTTTTCAAAGGATCTGTGTGTTTAGTTAAGACTCAACTTTTATACAAAAGAATCGCTTCATCAAAAATGGCCAAAGGAGGCCCCATCAGTTGTGACATCAAAATCAAGTCAGTTAGTGCAATTTATAAAGATATGTGTATATATGTATATATGTTGAAGACAACATTGTTTACAAATTACAGACAATACATATATGTGTAATCAAGATTGCCATTTAAAAAATCAGGTGAAGGCAAATCTGTGGCTACTAAAAAGCCTCTGTGGCTACATGAGGACTTGACTTCAGATAAGTGTCCATCCTGACTGGTAAATGGGATCCACTGTAGCGAATCAACCTACGATGAAGGAAAATATAGGACACATGGTTATAACCTGTGTAATAATATCAACAAAGATTACATTTTAACATGGTACCATGTGTCTTTGCTTCGATAGCTTTGTATTATCAAAAACCAAAGTGAAGTCAGCCATCTGGTTATAATCTTATTACACAGATTACAACCATGTGTCCTAAATGTTTCCTAATTTTAGATTGATGTATAATAGTAGATCCCACTTACAAATCAGGATGGACACTTGTCTGAAGCCAAGTCCTTGTCTAGCCACAGAGGCTTTTTAGTAGCCATAGATTTGCCATCGCCTGATTTTTTTAAATGGCGATTTTGATTACACATATATGTATTGCCTGTAATTTGTAAACAATGTTGTTTCCAACATATATATATGTGTATATATATATATATTTATACATATCTTTTTAAATTGCACTAAGTCACTTGATTTTGATGTCACAACTGACGGGGCCTCCTTTGGCCATTTTTGATAAAGCAATCCTTCTGTATAAAAGTTGGGTCTTAACTAGAACACACAGAACCTTTGAAAAAGGAGATTTAATTCTCCAAAATGTGTCAGGAGACATGTACCGTTTTTATTTTGACACTGGCACTTGACAATAAAAGAAGCACTTTTGAATCTACTATTGAGCAGCTGTTTTTCTTGGGTGGTGACTGCTGGACTGTTTGTGTCTCTTTGCCCTTGATTGTGTCTGTGCGCCCCAACCCTGTGCAGACACTTTTGGAACTGGGTTGTTTTCATTCACTTCAACTGCAATTAAGGTCTGCTATGGGAAAGCTAACCCAGGAGACTGGAGACTGAAGACTGACTTAGAAGAAAAGGTTTAGAAGATGAGGATTGTCTGGGGGCTGAATAAATACCAGTCACTCCCTTTGAAGACCAAACAGGGGCCTGTGAGGAATCAAGGTCCTGAGTGGTAAAGATCCAGGCTCTAGCACAGCATTTGGTAAGATCCCCCACTCTCAGACCTGTTGACACTGAAATATAAATGTTTTATTGTGCACCCTTCTCCAAGAGTCATGTACCATTGAAAGAAATCCCCTAAACCCGGGAAGAGGCCTTATATGTGCGGATCAGCATCAGAGATTTGTTTGCTGCAAAATGTGTGTTCTGTAGTTTGGAATGAACAACATTGCACTTTGCTATTTTACTTTTATGGCTGTGCCTTAGTTAAGATGGCACTGAGCAATAGAAACATTGAGAATCTGCATGCTCGATTCATGGGTTTCGAGAGCACACCTGGCACTCCTTACATGGAGAAGAAGGGATGAAGAGCCTGTCTCACTCCATGACTGGTCAGCATTTTGGCAGGGAAATGGCCTGCGAGTCAGCACTAGAAGACAAATCTGAGTCACCAGGAGCCTAATGGCTCTTATCAACAATAACAATCCTGCATGTCTGAAGTGACCAGAGTGCACAGCAGAGAGAAAGAGTAAGAGTGTTTGTAGCAGCACTTGGAGAAAGAAAACTCTATTGAGCTCTACAAGTAGCAACAAGCATTTGTCAATGCCAAATGTTGGCTTGCTGGCATTGGCATAGGTAGTGCAGGAGTTAGAGAGATGCATAATGGGAATGTCAGTGAAGTACTGAACTGACGCCAACCCCACCCCCACTCTGCAGAGACTGACAGGTGTTGGGGGGTGCCTTTGAGTCATCGGCCATAACGCTCATGCCATTTCAGCTCACCCTACCCTGCAGGCACTGACAGGTGTCATGGTGTGCCTTCGGGACTTAGGGCCTTATACTCACCTATTCCATAAGGAAATACACTGAGATGTGTGCGGTATAGGAGATTGGGGTGAATGTTGGGTCCAGAGACCCCAAGGCACACCTCAATGCCTGTCACTTGCTGCAGGGTGGGGGGTGGAATGGCGTGAGCATTATGGCTGACAATCCCAAGTCACACCGCCGACGGTTATCAGTCTCTACAGAGTAGGGTGTTATGGTTGGAAACCCTAATGCCCCAGCCATTTGTTGGTATTTTCATTCCAAATTTTCAAAATGGGCTTTTTGTGACCCCACCTCATCAACAGTGGCACTATCATTTCATTACTCAATCCCGAAAGGTGGTTTTACACAGTAACTGCACTATTTGATGCCACAGGTGTGAAAGCACATTTCTGGCAGGATGTGAAAAATGACATCTGTACTGTTCATGAGGTGGTGTGAAAAAAGAGCAATTTTGAAAATCTGGAGTAAAAATATGAAACATTGACAAAGTTACAAACATGTGTAGAAACTGTGCAATGCATGCCTGTAATGCAATCATGTTTTAGAATTTTTTTACCAGATTTTCAATATGGGCATCTTGGAGCCTCTCCTCATGAACAGCGGCACTGTGATTTTGTTAATCTGTCCCAAAAGTTGATTTTGCATAGCAACTGTGCCATTCTGTGCTACAGGTGTGAAAACATGTTTCAGGAAAGATGTGAAAAATGACAGCTATACTGTTCATAAGGAGGTGTGAAAAAATGGCAATGTTGAAACTCTGGAGAGAAAATATTAAAAATTGGTGAAGTTACAAGCATGCATAGAAACTGCACAATGCACACTTGTAATGCAGTCATTTCTTTGGAATTTTTTCACCAAACTTGCAACATGGGCTTTTTGGGACCTCCTCTCATGAACAGTGATACTGTTGTTTCGGTAATTTGTCCCAAAAGGTGATTCTACACAGCAACACCGAAATCACCTTTTGGGATTGAGAAACTAAATGACAGTGACATTTTTATGAGGTGGGGTCCCAAGAACACCATGTTGAAAATGTGGGACCAAAATAAAAGAAAAATAGCTGAGATATCAACCTTAGTTGAACACCCCCCCATTGCCTCCCATTATAAAGCTTACTGTCATTTCTTCAGCTCGCAGTTCAGCTTTGACGAGTGCAGACATGTCCCAATTCAGAGAAGATCATGGCTCCTGACCTCTGGAGGGTAAGTATGGGGGGGGTGCAGGGAGGTGGTTGCACAGAGGGAGGTGGGGATGGGGGAGGGGCACAAGGGACACAACAGTGGAGTTTTCTTGTTTGCAGGAAAACAAAAGACCATGAGGGAAGGTTTTCTTCATGTATAGGTTACACACACACACAAAAAATAGGCACACTGGGGTGGGATCCCAGTGTGCCACAATTGGGGGGGGGGATGCCGACATGGGGATTGGACACCCTGATGTCAGCAAGGTGTATAAATGGGTTGGGGGGGGCTCGCATCTGACACCAGGAGTGGGCATCCCAGTGTCAGGAAGGAAAGGGGAAAGTGTTTAACCAGGAAAGACACACTATGGGAAGAATGCCAAAACGGGGATTGGGCACCTGGATGTTGGCTTTTCGGGAGTGTGTGGTGGCCAGCAGGAGCCGCCATGTTATGGTGTGCCACGTAATGTGGGGGGGAGGACATGCTGACACTGGGATTGAGCACTCTGATGTTGGCTTTCTGGGGATTGTATGGCAGATGGCAGGAGCCGCCATATTTATTGAAGTGTTTCACCAGGAAAGGCACATAATGGAGGCTTGTCATCTGCCGCTGCAATGACGAGCCTGTCTCTGATTGCAGCAGCAGACTCATTTCAACTCTTTGGCTCACTCTGAAACTGCTGTCATTGGCAGCATGCTCACTGATTGGCAGCTGAGGAATGCACCCACTAAAGCATCCCCTGCATTTGTCAACACTGACACACCTCTGAAATGTGCTACTACCACAAGATGTTGCTTGTGCATGTGCACAAGCCAAAATAAAAACAGCTCAAAGAATAAAAGAAAATGTGTATTATTTGGAATCTTTAAGCGCTTCAAATAGAATCAGCAGTGCCTTGCTAGTGCAAGGCATAGGAAAGTCTGTCTCTGGCAAGCCAGCTCTGGATAAGCAAGCAGCAGTGAAGGACATTGTGGCAGCAGCCAACAGCCCAGCAAAGAATCTACTGAACTATGATTGAGTCCCAGGAGCCTCAAAAAGGAAAATGGAGGGTAATAAACCAAAATGATTAAAACTTTGCAAAAAATAAGTGACCTTCAGGCAGTGGTGGCAGAGGCTAACCTTGATCTGATAGCAGTAATTGAAACTTAGGCAACAAAGTAAAGTGAATGGAACCTCACAATCTCTGTTTTTCCCTTTTCAGGAGGGACAGAAAGAAAGGTAAGGGGGAAGATTTCTCTGTACATAAGGGAGGATATCGAAGTCACAGAAGTCTTAGTAATTCTTGTAATTTACATGGGGGGACTTGTCTTTTTATTGTGTGTGACTATGTATTTGACATGGAACCTTTCATAATTGAGCACTTGTGCTTAAAGGTAATCTCTGAAGTTTTCTATAAAAATGTAAATAAATGCATAACTAAAAAAATATATAGTTCAAGGGGGGAGTGTGAGATGGAAGCCCTATGGATTTAGCTCACAGCAGGGGGATCAGAACAGAAGTGGCATACAGACCACTAAGCATGAAGGAAGAGGGGATAGGGATTTGGAAGAAGAAATTTAGAATGTGTCAGCAAAGGGAGGAGTGGTGATAACAGGTTCTAAACATGCAGGATGTAGTCCGCCAGGCTCTGGTGACCAGGAGTGCGAAAAGTCAGGCATTGCTGAATGTACTGCAGAATTGCTTACAGGTGCAGTGGGTTAGGTATCCAACAAGGGGAGGAGGCCACCCTTGATGTGGCGCTTACCACCACAGAAATGGTAGTTGGGGAAGAGTTAAAGGAACAGCTAGATCCAGTGTTAGAGAACCACTGGCATCTCCACATAGTTTAAAATACCCGTGGAAAGTTGACACTGCATCAAAGGCTATGGTCTTAAACTATAGGAAGACAAGACTTTGGGAGGATGATAGACACACTCAGAGAAAAGTTTGTGTGGGCAGAGAAGGTGGTGGGATTGGAAACGTGGAAGCCAAATAGGAAGTTCAAAAATGGGCATAATGGAGATGACAAAAACTGTGTGAGAAGGGCTCTAGAAAAGAATAGACACTGAAATCACTGTGGTTTTCTAGGGAGATGAGGGAAGTGGTGAGTGCCAAAAGGCCAGCCTTCTGGAAATACAAGCGTGGACAAAATGATGAAATTGGTATTACTATCAAAAGAAATTTATATAGGAAATGGGTATGGTTATGAGATTAAAAGCAGATGTGGAATTTAGAATAGCAGAATTGGTAAAAAAGGGAGAAAGAGTTTTGTTAGATACATAAGAGAAAAAAAGGAGTCAATGGGGGTTTATCAGGCTGAAGAAGTTGGTGGTGAGTGGAAGATGATGAGCAGTATGCAAATCTGATGAACAACTATTTTGTTACATATTTACAGTAGAAGTTGGGGGAAGGGGTCCTCTGCCAGAATTTGGCCTAAACACAATTGTGAGGGTAGCGAGGGAAATAGAGCCTATTCAGATCACAGAGGATAGGGTATAGAAAGGGCTTTCAGACTCAGGGTGAATAAGGCACTAAGCCTGAAGGCTTCTACCCAAGGATCCCGAAACAACTAGTGCCAGTATTGACTACACCCATGGTAAACTTCATCAGATGCTCCTAACACACTGCATTAGTCCCAGGAAAGTGGACCTGTGCTGTTTATTGTCCGGTAACCTGTTTACTTCCAGGTACTCTGCAATTTGTATTTTAATTAGTCTCCCTAAATTTACCTACAACTGAGGTAAGGCCAACTGGTCTGTAGCTCCCTGAGTCTTCATTGTTGCCTCCATTGTTGAGTGGCACAACAGCTGTCAACATAGGGGCCTCTTAAAGAAAATGTAGGATTTGGAGCTGGGGAAGCTTAGATTCAATGCTAAGAAGTGCAAGGTAATGCACCTGGGAAACAAAAACCCAGGAGAAGAGTACACAATGGGGGGGTGAGATATTAACAACAACAAAAATGGAAAGGGACCTGGGGGGAGTCATATCAGATGACCTAAAGGTGGACAAGCAATGTGAGAGGGCAGTAAGGAGGGCTGGGGGGATACTGGGATGCATAGGGAGAGGCATCACCAGTAGAAAACAGGAAGTTATTATCCTCTGTACAGACAGCTGGTCAGACCCCATCTGGAGTACTGTGTGCAGTTCTGGAGACCCAATCTCCACAAAGACATAGACAGGATGGAAGCTGTCGAGAGGAGGGCACTAAAATGGTGCAGGGTCTGCACCGAAGATGCGAAGAGACTTAAGGAGCTTAATATGTGTAGCCTCGAGGAAAGGAGGGAGAGGGGGAATGATAGAAACATTCAAGTACCTCAAGGGAATCAACAAAGTCCAAGAGGGTAGCATCTTTCAAAAAAAGAGGTGTGCAAGAACAAGGGGGCACAATCTGAAGATGGGGGGGGGCAGCTCAGAGGTGATTTAAGAAAGTATTTTTTCACAGAGAGGGTTGTGGATGCATGGAATGGCCTTCCGGAGGAGGTTGTGGAATCAAAAACAGTGGTGGAATTCAAGCATGCATGGGACAGTCATAAGGCAATTCTAGGGGGTTGGGGTAGGAAGAAGTAGGCTGCTGGTTAACTAGGATCTGCAGCTTATCCATTAGGTAGGGAAATGGGCAGATTGGGTGGACCAAGCAGTCCTTATCTGCTGTCAAATTCTATGTTTCTATGTTTCTATAAAAAGACTATTTAGGTGGATATGAAACTGGTTGGGAGAGACAACAGAATGGTAGTGAATGGGATGAACTGAGAGACTAGAAGGATCACTAGTAAGGTGCCAAAGGGGTCTCTTCAGGGGCCTTTCCTATCAACATGTTCATAAGTGTCATGGGGGAAGAAATAAAGGGCAAGTTGTGTCTCCCTGTGGATGATTCAAAGCTATGTGACAGGGTAGGCAGCAAAGTTTGTGTCAGGGAATTGATGAAGGACCTGCAAAAGTATGAATGGTGGTCTGAAATATGGCAATTGAGGTTCAACACTAAGAAGTAAAGAGTAATGCACATTGATAAGGGGAGCCTGTGTATGGAGTACTGCATGAATTAGGTAGGGATAGGAGAGACAGAGAAGATGGATCTCAGGTTATTATCAAGGGCAGTCTCAAAGTATCAGGGCAGTGTAACAACGCATACAGCATGGCCAACAGGATGTTGGGGGTGTATACATAGGGGGTTTGTCAGAAGGAGGAGAGTCGTGACTTTACTTCTGTACATGACCCTGGTAAGGCTACATCTGAATACTGTGCTCAGTTCTCAAAACCACATCAGAAGAAGAACAGAGACTGATTGGAGACAGTGCAGCAGACAGCCATTGAGATGATCCGGGGGTCAACAGGGTAGAACATGCAAAGAAAGGTTGGCAGGCCACAACATGCACTTGGTAGAGGCCAGAAGGGAGGAAGGGATATCACAGAGATGCACATGTTTGTGAGAGGTACTGTATTAACAAAGTAGACAATGATACCTGTTAACTAGGAATAGAAATGCAATGACAAAAGGGCATAAGTGGAGAGAAGTGGGTTGACGGTTCAAGAGGGATGTTAAAATGTTCTTCTCTATGTAAGAGTGGTGGATCAGTGGAACAGACTGCCAAAAAGGGTGGTGGAAGCAGAGACTGAATCTGGTTTTACAGGGTGGGACACATTCAGGGGCTTGGTGATTCCGAAAGGATAGGCAAGGAGGGCAGACACAGGTTGGGGGGCTAGAACAATGGTAGAGCAGGTCATATTAAATAACTACAGTATCTCAGGCAGTAGGCTGATTGGGGCAACAGATAGCACCCCAGGGCAGCCTGGATGGACTTCAAGGGCCTGATTTTCAAAAGCAAAACTTTGACACAAGGTGCCTGTACCAGATGGCTCTGATGCAAGTAGCACCTTGTGTCAAAGTTTGCTGCCATCCCAATTTTCAAACACAGGCTGTATCGAAATCAGGAAGCTGTACTTCAAAGCCACCCTGTGCCACCCTTGTGGCAGAAGCGCCCCTGCACCAGCTTGCAAGGAGGCTTGTACCATGGTGGTGCTGCACCGTCCCCTTATTTGGAATTCCAAAAGCCCTGCCATGGTCACAAGAGGGGGCTCAGTTCAGACCAGCCAGGAGCTGGTGTGAGGGCTCTGCTCCATTGTCAGACAGGGAGGAGACAGGGAGGAGCCAGGAAGGTGGGGCCCGGGGGCAGAGAGAGCAGTGGGGGTGCCACAGGGTGTGACAGGGGCATGGTGGCAGTGTGAGGGTAATGAGGAGGCACCCAGCAGAGATGCCATGCACTGTGAGACAGAACCAATTGGCTTGGATAGAAGAGGGTGGGTAGGGATGGACCATGACCTGGACCCTATGTGGAAAAAGCCCTGGAACCTTCCCTAGAGGACCCACAGACCCCTACATGCAGTGGGTGGTACTGGAAGTGGGTTGTGGGTTGCAGTCAGTGGATGCATACATTCCCAGTGCACTGCAACATTCTCCTGGTACACAGCTCCACTTATGGCAGAAGGCAGATGCCTGATTACACTGCTGGGGTCTATGGGTCCTCTAGGGCAGCTGTCAGGGCTGTGTCCACCTGGGATCCAGGCTGTCCACCCTGCCCACCCCCCAACCTAGGCTGATTGGCACTGTCTCTGGTGCATGGCATTTCCGCCTAGGTGCCTCCCCGATACCCATACACTGCCACCAAGACCCTGTCACCCCCTATGGCACCTCCACTGCTCCCTCTGCCCCTGGTTCCCCACCTTGCAGGCATTTTCACACACACACACACACACACACACACACACACCTCCACTTTTGCAGCTCAGCTAGGGTTACGCCACATGGGGGTGGCTTAAGTGGACCCTCCCTCAAACCCCTCAGGTGTGCCAAAAGTTTTGCACAGCCCTGCAGCTGCAGTAACTCTCAGCACTTTAGTGCAGGGACCCCCACTTTTATAAAATAAGGTACAGGTTCCCTGGTGTACCCAGAGTTTGCTGCAGCCATAGATTGCTGCAAATTGCATTGATCTAAGGGCTGACTGAAAATGGAGCCCCAGGTCTTCATCTGCCAGTACTTCTTATGTTTCTATGTTAACAAACAAACATGCAGGCACATTTACTAGAAATGTTCTGTGGAGCATTCAGACATGGTGGCAGGGCAGATATACAGAATGGGCAAAGTAAATCAGAAATTGGCCCACATCAATGCAGTGGTAGTGCTACTGCTTGAGACGCCAGTGACCAGGGTTTCGGAACAATCCTGGGTCATTGGGGGGCAGTGAGGGAGGAGGACTGAGTGTCCGTACAGATGCTGTTCTTCTCTAGGGAGGGGTTGTCACCATCCTCCCTGCCCTACTGCCACCCTTGGCTCTACCAGCAAGCCTGCATCTCAGGTTGGGAGTAACTAAGGAAAGAACAGACCCCAGCCAAGCAGGATGACTCTCTGCCTCTGCTCACAGACTGACTGGCACTGCCCCATAGATACTGGCTTGAGTTGCCTCAAGCAGTCCGAGATCCCCCTGAGAACCCTACTCCCAAGGAAAGTAAGCCAGAGGGGGGTGAAGCATAGAGCTGGGCAGGTTGGTGTTGGGGCTGGGGTTTGGGGGGAGGAGGTAGAAGGTAGGATGCAGGCTGGTGGAAGGGAGCTTGACAAACAGAGAATAACAAAAAAAAAAATTGTCCCTCAGAGAAAATATTATCTTCAATCACTGCAAAAACACCCCCAAACATGAGGAATTACCAGCTGTGGGCCACCTCCCCCTTGCAGTGGTTTGTTCTTCTAATATCACCACTAAACCTATATTATCTTAGCTAAGAAAGAATCATAATCAATAAACAGGGCATAAACTGATACAATAATAACACTGGTTCCGATTATTTTACACTCAATGCTTTTTATGCAGCCTTGATCGACATTATACTAGCTAATGCTTCTAATATCTCATCAATAAGCCTTTACAAAACAGGCCTGCAGTAAGGCTAAAACAATGGCCACACAACTATCCAGCCCTACCTGTTGCACCAGTCACAATTATGCTCTTAGTACAACTATATTAGTTGCAGCTATGACCGTAGGTGTACACTGACCTTTCGCACCTGGTTATCATCATACAGTATACATACCATTACCCAAAGGCCATAGTGGACTGATAATGTGACTGGAGTGTGGCATAACTGATAAAGACACTAAAATGGCAGTCATAGCACATCTTCCACCAGACTACTTTACTCTAGCTTGCTTTGGTATGCATGGGTGCTGAATCTATGACGCTAACAGCTCCTCAGATTTGAGAATGGTGCTGTACACAGTAAGTAGCATTCAACAGTATACTGATTTTTAGATCTGTGCGTGGGTGCAGGCTGGCTCATGCAATGAAATTCCACGCAGACAGCACACATGGCAAAGAAGTCCAATAACAAATGAAATGTGTTTGCTTTAAGTGTTGTATCAATGAAGTGATCAGGTGATTTGTATTGTCAAGGGCCATGTAAACAATGCTGTAATTCCCTTAGCCACACTCCCTGATGAAGGCTATCACTGAAGCGCTGGAGTTTGGGCTGTGTATCTTTAGCCAACAAATAAACCTGCATTTTACTTTGATTTAATTTAATTTGTTATTGGACTGCTTTGCTGTGTGTGCTGTCTGCGTGGAAGTTTGTGAAGATTTTTCCGGTAGCTACCCTTCCCACAGTACCACCCCTGTTCTGCAAACCTCGTGGTAGCCGTTGTGAGAATTTGTGAGACAAGACCCTCCACCCCACAGAATGCACTCCTATTCTTCCAACCTCACCATCACTCTGGATGGAGCAGGGTACAATAACCCTCCTGAGTGGCCGTGGCCTATCATAGGATTCTTTGTATGTTGATGACTGAAGATCAATATACTGCTGATGACTTCATTCAGTATGTGATACAGGAACATCAGTGTGGCATGCATCTAGGATGTTACATTTGCTGTTGATTTGCATCTTCAAGATTGACAGCAGTAGACACAGGGTATGGAACCTCACCCTGCAATAGGAGGTAGAGGAGGGCTGCTACCTTTTTATTTCTTCAGCAGCTCTCACTTTGACTGATCTGCTTCTGGTTAGAACTGAAGTATCCCCTTCTGAACTATGTTTTAATACTTTCATTTGTGTAAGATCCACTTGTGTTTTTCGTGTGTTTCCAGTGGGCTTTGCTGTGTGTCATTGTGTGCTGTGGTACATCTTTGGGCGTGGTCTCAAAGGTCATCCATTTGCATATTGCATACACTATGTTGCATGCCACACGGAGGTGCCGGTCATCTGTGTTACCTAACATCATTAACTCAATTGCCAGACCACAGCCTGCATGAGTTTTCATAGTTCCCCCACTGGTTGTGTGTCATGGATACCACTGTCACACCCTCAATTGGTGAATACAGTGGCCTATTGGAATGGCACAGAGGTAATGACACATGTGGTTGTTTAGAGTGGTGGTATGGGGAGTGTTAGTGACAAGTATCAGTGCCTATGCCCAGCTTCCTGGCTGCTGTCAAACAACACATGCCCAGGTTGGGTGGATGTGATTAACAGTAAAGCAGTGAACCATGGCTGATCTTTTCCTTCTCTCTCTGCGCTGGCTGGGCTGTTGATAGTATGGGACTGGCATGTTGCTGATTGCATGATAGGCATTTTGCAGACACCTCCACTGTGGGTACTACCTGGGTATCCTCTGATGACATTTCTGTGGAGCTCCTTGTGTGCCATTCCTCATCTTTGTATGGTGAGAACAAGATGAATTCAAAGAGGGTACATGTTTTTCTGCAGCTCAAGCCCCTTGTCACTCTACACCATTGTGCACCTGTTTTTTTTTTTTGCACATCTCATAATATTTGTGGATCCAGGCCTTACTATGCAAACAGCCGTCTCTGTCATAGTGTTGCTGTTGTTCCAGGTTCTTCTCCTCAGAGATGCATACACAGTATCTGTGCCCTTAGTAGATTTGCAAAATCTGACAGTCTCAGTCCAGCTACAACAGTAGATCACTGGGGCACCTAGCCCACTGTGATCCCTTAGGTCAGACCTTGACCCAGGCCACCTTGGAGATTGATGCACAACAAAAGGACATAACACTCCAGAATATTCCATGGCCCCACTCAGTTGGAGTCAGCCTCACTCAGTTGCAGCCAGCCCACTCATTTGTAACAGAGGACATGCCCCTTAGCCCAGTCAGGCACCTTTTGTCTACACTATACAAACCTTAGAATGCCATACTTAAGACCTCTCCATCTCTGAATCTATGGTCACCTTTCATATGTTCTTGTATGGAGCAAACCAATCTATTTTCATCACTTCTCCAGGCAGGGGAGTCCTGGGCATGTCTAATTTTAGCCCTAAATGGGGGCCAGGGCTACTAAGCACTTTAAATTATTGTTACCCTCTCTCCAGGTATGAAATGAATTACTGCCAAACAAGAAGCCCATTATCCACTGCAGTACCACCTCCTAAGTTGCTGTTTGTAGAACTTCATAAACTTTATGAGAATATTATCTAACAGCTGCTTTGTGAGAAAAAAGTAGACCTCACATGTTGATAATCTACTGTATGCACGCAAAGAAAACTACGACTAGTAAATACAATTCTTGTGTTAGCCTTTGAAGTCAGGATGGTATAGACAGCTTAATAAAGGGCACTTCATAAAAGCATATTTTATGGTTTGCATGGAGGCCTTATCCCTTTGTTGTGAAGTGAAGTCTATTCATGAAATTTGGTTGAGGCATCTGGGTTGCTATTGCTGCTTTAATTTTAAATATTTCAGAGAGGATGGCTCCTCCATTTCATATGTGTTTTCCAAAGGTCTTTGACCCCATGTGCCACGTGTAGTTTTGTTGACAGCAGGCATAATCTCCAGGATTTTCTGAAACAGTAGTTGAGCTTAAAATGTTCTTGTCAGGGAGCAGGAGCATTACTTATAAGTTGAAGCATGAACATCTGCTAAACTATGAAGCAAAAAAGCGGTAAAACCCACAAAATAGATGTTCATAGTAATTGCACCAGTGTTATATAAACAGACTGGTCAGTTGCAGCTGTTGGAATATTTATAACATGAGTCTACATAAACTTCATCAGTTTATTAACTGTAGTACTGAAAGTCCTTGAGCTTCTGCTCCACTCTTCATCATATCAGTATCTCTCCTTACGTGCTCCATTCTTTAGAGTCCAGCTTCTGCAGCATTGACCATTTCAACACCTTTGATGGTCAAACTTATGGCAAGCCATTAGGGGCATAAATCTCTGGCAATATAGTAAAATACTTACACACTGTAGTGAAATACATACATCATATAGCGAAATATTTACATTATATACTGAAATGCATGTACAAAGTAGTGAACCACATACACTATCTACTGAATATGGACCTTGGAAAGGCAACAGGTGCCATCTTTGTCGACCTGTCCAAAGCTTTTGACCTCGTCAACCATACCCTATTACTCTCCTCCCTCTATAGCCTTGGCTGCTCTACTGAGGCCACATGGTGGTTCCAAAGTTACCTTTGAGAGAGATCTCAGTCAGTATGTATAGGACCTTCTACCTCCCCTGCCCTCCCAGTCACTACTGGTGTACCCCAGGGCTCCATCATGGGCCCACTCCTATTCTCCCTCTTCATAAAATCTCTCCCCTTTGACTGTCTCACTTGTTATGCCCTATTCTATCTATGCAAATGACCTTGTACTGTTCACTAGTGACAAGGCTCCTGAGAATATATATATAGAGCATTATACAATAACTGCTCTGAGGCACACACCTGGTTCCACTCACATTGCCTAATTGTTAATGCTAAAAAAACTAAATCCATGCTTTTTGGATCTAAACCCTTCCTATCTAAGGTCACCAAGGCTGGGTCTACCCTCTCAGTAGTCTCATCTGATGACACTGTATTTGAAAATGTACTAACTTTCAAATATCTGGGAGTTATCCTAGACCCATCCCTCTCCTTTTCCAATCATATTTTCTTTGTTATCCATCGTATTAACCAGACACTTGGTGCAGCTTATTGGATAAAGTCACTCCTGACCAGGGAAGCCTGTTTAACCATTGCCCAAAGGCAATCTGCTACCCTTGATTGACTACTGCTCCCTGTTTCCTCAAACACATCCTCAGCCTTGCGTGCACACATCTGCTCCACATACAACAACATATGTCATTTCACTCTCCTGGCACCATGTTCCAGTCACCACTGTCACCTCTACCAGACTCTTGGCTGGCTCCCACTACAGTGCATATTTGATTACGGGCTTGGCTACCTCCTGGACAGTGTCATCTGGCATGGTGAAGCCTCCTCTTATATGTCTGTCCTCAAGACCAGAACTCCCTCAAGGTGTCTGCATGCATCTTCAGTCCCTCCCCATGGATATCCTAAAAGTCTTCTCATTTATGGGTAGCAAAGCATTATCTGTAGCTGCTTGCATTCTGTGGAACAGAATCCTCATGCCCATCCACTTTCTGGATTCCCATGCCACTTTCAAGACACATCTCAAATCCTGGCTGCTTCATGAGGCCACATGCCATTGCTAGCTTGGATAACCCTCCCCCTACCTTTCTGACTTTTACCTCTTGGGCTGCTTTGGCCTCCCCTGCCCTCTTTGATTTCTTTGGACTCCTGTCTCATATCCCTCACTGCCAGCTTTTGGGCTCTCTCACTTGGCTATTGTCCTGTATATATTTTTTTCTGTTTGTTTATTTTCCTTTATGCATTAATTTGCACTGGCCACTTATCCTTAGTAATTAATTTGTATAATAATTGTTATTTGTCATGATGTACCAATTGTTTTTTTCAGCATCTCATTAATTTTACTTTCCTAAGTTCACTTTCTTTGTTCACCAGTTGATGTCTGTATATCCGCTTTGTCCACCAATGAGGTCTGTATATCTACATGGCTTGTACTCATTGTATAACTTGTCACTACCTCTGTAACTGCCACCTGTGTGGCCCGGGTCATGCCTGAAAACGGTCCCTTGGATCAGTGCACTTACCCGGTTACCAAAGACTTAAATAAATAAAATAAACAAATATACCACATAGTGGAATACATATACTGTATACTGAAATCCATATGTCATATAATGAAACACATACATTATATAGTGATATGCTTACATTTTACAGTGAAATACATACACTATCTACTGAAATACATAAACTGAGTACTGAAAATCCACATACATTATATACTGAAACAAATGCACTGTGTATTGAAATATATACATTACCTATTGAGATACATACACTACAGACTGAAAAATCCACATAAACTATCGACTGAAACAAATATGCTATATCCTGTAACACATACACTATATATTGAAAAAATCCACATACACTATATACTAAAACAAATATACAACATATTGAAATACATATACTACACATTGAAAAATCCACATACACTATCCACTGAAATAAATTCACTAAATGTTAAAATTCATACACTATCTATTGAAATAAATACACTATATATTGAAAAATCCATATACACTATATACTGAAATAAATACACTACATATTAAAGCAGCAGTACTACGAAAAAAAAATTGCGCTTTTTTGACAGTTTATTCCCTGTGCTCTGCTGATCATATACCTGGTAGTCTTTCCTGCCGTCAGTGTACTATCACCGAGTAATTAGCTCAGTCATCCTCTGCTTTTTTTTTTTTTACACTTTTCTGCCACCAAGCATGTTGCACTGGAACCCTCTCTGCTGCCAACTGCACATGTGTATGACTTGCAGGGACATCGGGAATGGTCAGCAGAGGGTCCCACTGCTGTAGTCAAAAGATGTGATGCGAGCTGAAGGAAAAGCACAGCTGAAAATTAGTCAGCTGCCATATTTATTGTAGTGCTACAACAATTGAAATAAATTGCAAATATCTAAAAAACTAAAGATGACTAAAAAAACAATATTTACAGGTATGGAAACTTGAACTTTGGCCGCATGCTTACAGACAAAAAGCAGAATTTTGATAGATCACTTCCTGATTTGGTAGTACTGCTGCTTTAAAACACTTACACTATCTATTGAAAAAAATCTGCATACTCTATATACTAAAAGAAATACATTACATATTAAAATACATACACAGTATATTAAAAATCCACATACACTAAATACTGAATCAAATACACTACATAGTGAAGCACATACACTATGTATTGAAATACATACCCTATAGACTGAAAAATCCGTATACACTATATACTGAAACAAAAACACTACATACTAAAGTTAGCCCCACCCCCTGGAATGGCCTGCCCCTGCACTCATTTCCTGCTGCATTCAGGCAACTGATGGACTGGTGTGAGGATATGTAAAGCTGCAGAGCAGAAAGTAAACAAAACAGGGCTATATCTTATTCTACATCTTGTTGGGGTTTTCCATCTTGGTTTGCTTGCACACCTTTAATCAAATTTCAGAACATTGTGATGTGACAAGAAACTTTTAGAACTAATTTAAATATACAGTAGTTTACTATTTTAATTGAGTGCTGCTTTCATATACTGTTAAAAACACATCTGTATGAGAAGCTAATACTTAGGTTATCCCTAACATATCACTCTCATACCATATAAACATAGGGGACTGCATGCATTTTTCTAAGTTAAATGTTTGATCATATTTATGTGTAATTCATTACTGTGTTAGTCCAGCAACTTATCTGAACTCAATGCTTGAGAAACACTGCAGGAACTGTCATAGTGAAAGCCAAAAACGTTCCTAGTTTTTAATCTATGGAGTTTGTTTTTGTTTTGTTTTTGTTTTTATTTTAATGTTTTGTTTAATAGTGGTCCTTGGTGAAGAAACAAAATTATATTTTTGCAGCAATTGCTCAAGGCCCAGTACTCATCAGGAGCTCAGCTGGCATATGCATGTTTTGCATGTTTCTATTCTGAATAACTTCACTATGATGCGTCACTGGTGGCATTCACAGTCCCTAGCCTCCACATTACATATCTGTGGAGCACTACAAGGTGACAGAGCTTTGCCAGGTACTGGGTCGCCACTAATAACCCTGCTCTGGTCTAGCTGCATAGTGCATAGTTACCCTGCTTATATGCTATGACTATGCTATTCAGTCTGAGCTTCCCAAAACTGTTTTATTTCTTTCTTTTTTATAGAGATTTTTATCTCCTTAGTCACTCTGTGACCCCTACTTGCCCACTGACCTGTCCAACCCCATGATCCACCATCCCCAGGACTTACCTGCTCTGAGATCCCCTACAGCCCTTCCACCACCCCATGGTGGGGCCTGAGAGGAGAAGGCCATTCACATTGAGATACATATTCAGACAGGAGCAGAGCCTGGTTAGTAGTGCAGACCCTGCCACAGGTAGGTGAATAATTCAAACATTGGTGGTTTTCTACCTTTGGTTTCATCCCCTGGGCAGCCAAGCATGCAATGATGCCAATGCATGTAAAAGCAAGTACTGCTGTGTGTGTCTGCCTGAGCTCTACCCCTTATGCCACTTTGATGTCCTGCCAGCCTTCGTCAGCTAGGTGGCTGTTGAAGAGTGAGGTGGTCAGACTCCCCCTCCCTGAGAGGAGAACAGACCCTGAAATGCTCAGTCATCTCTCCCCTGAGCTGACCACCGTGCAATACAAGTCAATCCCTAAAACTGGGCCACTGGCATAGGGAGCAGTACAGCTATAACAAAGCTGCTAGGCCAGCCCACCAGACTGTGTTTTTATAAGTAAATAAAAACAACACTCAAATGAAAGAAGAAACTGCATTTTAACTACAATTGTCATAAATGTTTTAAGTCACATCACAATGTTTTGAAATTGGATAAACGTTTTACAAGCAAAATAACATCAAAAAATACATAGAGGCAGAAAAAGATAACCCATTTTTGTTTACTTTCTGCATCTTAAGAGGCATTGGCCAGGATTTTTAGTCAGTTAAGGCCCCATTTTCAGAAGGTTAGCACTGCGTTAAACATCTAAGCACCACGCCATGTGGGAACAGAATGGTTGGGCAGGTGCCATATTCAGCAGCCCCTGATACTATCCTGATCAAGTGCATGTGCATATGCGCTTCTGTGGCCATGCAAATGAGGGATCTCCTCCTGCATACAAACCACAGTGCTACAAAATGGTTTTGAAACTGCTTAACAGCTGAAATTGCAGTGCTGTTTACCAATTCTAAAAAGCCTGCCTTCATTGGAGCACACAGTGGTGCATATTGTCACCCCACCCTGGTCATCATTCTGATGCCCCAACGTAGTATAATAAAATTATCTCTGGCATCCAAGGGTTCCCCACCCTTGACTGCAGTTTAAATGGTCCCAGTTGTTACAGTAAAATGGTCCTTTTTGTCTAGTGGTCTCCCCACCCAAAATTGTTATTCAGATATCCCAATTATCATAATAATATGGGTGCAGCAATTAGTTGAAAGAGAGGCAGCAGAAGGTTGTGATTAATGGTGTCAAATCAGAAGAGAGGGAGGCCATGAGTGGGATGCCACAGGGATCCATCCTGAGTCCTCTCCTCTTCAATATGCTCATCAGCAGCACTGCAGAAGGAATCTGGGGCAAGTTGTGTCTCTTTGAAGATAACACCGAGCACATGGAAGGGTAGATAGTGACGAGAGAAGTAGGAAACTGCAGAGTGACATTCAAAGAGTAGAGAGGTAGTCTAAGGTTTGGCAATTGAAATCCAGTGCCAAAAAGTGCAAGGTGATGCACCCAGGGAACAAGAACCACAGGACAGAGTACAGATAGGAGGGGTAAAGCTAAACACTACAACTGAGGAAAGGGACCTAGTAGTCATCATTAGTGACTCCCTTAAATAATCAAGCCAGTGCAGCAAGGCCTTTAGTAAGGCAAATAGGATGCTAGGATGTACCGGAAGGGGTTCTAACAGTCAGTGATAATAGTGAACAGGAACGCACAGGAACTCAGTTCTTGTACCTTTTTTGCAACAGGAATGGAGTTCCTGTACTTCTTCCCACTGACAGTGGAACTGAAATTCTTAAACCAGCAACATAATGACAGATTCTGGGCCTCTGACCTGAAATCAGGGTTTCCATAACAACATTTAACTTGTACAACAATGGTATTTTCCTAGAAATACTTTAATATTTCTAACTGAATTTACTAGTGTCGAAACAGATAGATGTGTTTTGACATTGCTATCCTTCATGTTGAGGAACCTCATTCTGCATTTCATATTTGCCAGTGCCTGTGTTCCTGTACATCTTGTCTACCACTTGCACCACTGCTAACAGTAGATGAAAAGAGGTATTACTGCCTTTTTATAGATCACTGGTGAGGCTGAGGCTGGTGTACGGTGCCTGCATTCTGGAGTCCTCACCTCAAGGAAGATAAGGACAGGCAGGAGACAATGTAACAAAGGGTGATGAGGTTGATTCAGAGTTGCCAGGACAGATCTTACAAAGATCTGCTCAAGGCACTGAACATGTATTCACTGGAGACCAGACAAGAGAGAAGTGATGTGATAGAGAACTTCAAATTTCTGAAAGGCATAAACATGGTGAGCTGAGAAGAACTACTTAGGATGAATAACAGTTCAAGGACACAGCGGCACAAGTGGAAACTGATGGGATGGATGTTCAAGAGGGATATTAGAAAGTTTTATTTTACAGAAATGGTGGTAGAAACATAGAATAATCTGCCGACTGAGATGTCGGGCACCAAAACCATAAATGGTTTCAAGCATGGCTATGACAAAGTGACGGGTATAATGGTTACTCAGGGTAGTAGTCGTAGGGAGGGGAACAGGGGAGTGGATAGCGAAGGCTAGTACCTTGTATGGACAATAGGTCCTAGGATTTAATAGGGAACAAGGCACAGGCCGGATGGGCCATTGGTCTTTTTCTGCCATCATTGTCTAAGTTTCTATGTTTCCATTTTTCCATGATCCCTGTCATCTAGTAGCCCCACCCCTGATTGCATATCTGAGCCCCCTCCCAATCCCATCCAACCAGATCCCTCCACCCCCTTCCCATTGGCCCCCCCACTTACCCAAGATGGCAGCCACCTCCCTGTGACTGTGATCAGTACATCCCCTCTGCTTGTTACCTTGGCCGGCCACTGTCTGAGTGATAGGGAGCTAGAGCACCTACTGTAGAACATCTGTTTCTATAGTAGGTGTGTACGCACTCTTTGTCACTCAGACAGTGGCTAGCCGAGGTGGTGATCAGAGAGGCTGGGCCTGTTACCGTCACAGTGGGGGGACTGGCAGCCGGGGTAATTTAAGGGCCACCGTGGTGATGGGGTAGAAGTACCTGAGTGGGTAGAATGGAGAGGGGTCTCAGACTTGCAGTCAGGCAGTGAACTAGATGCCAGGCATCCTTTTAATGTACTAATCAAGAGCATGTGAATGGTGATTGGGTGTGGGGGGAATATTAGATGCCAGGGATCATTTTAGTATACTAATCTGGGATATCTGAATGCGATTTGGGGGAAACTACTAGATGCCAGGGATCATGTAAGCAATAAGACATGATGGAATGTGCATTGAACTGATATTACCACATGCCCAGGGGCGTAATGAGGCCTGGGGCCACAGGCAGAGTGCCTTCAGCCCTGTGTGTGCAGTAATATCTGTTCAGTGCACACCCCAAAGTGTCTTATTGCACTTATAAAATAGACTACAGTTTTTTTACTTTATATGGTAAGTAAAATCATGCTTAATGTAAAAAAAAAATACATTTGCTTATGCAAATTTATGGTAAAATTGTCCTTCCACCTACTGGATAATGATGTCATGTTGTTAGCATTCATGACTCTCACGCGCTGTTATGCTCCCGAAGAGAAAATCACCATTTTTGTGAGCATGGGTGGGGCAGTAAGTGTTGAGTGTTTTTTTTTTTTTTTAAAGGAAACATGTACTGCAGAAGCCAGTGGACCCTCTGTTTCCCATGATGGAGTACAGTTGTTGAATGACTGGAACTGGGGACCAGAAGCACTTGCTTCTTGCTGGCATGTTCCCTACCACAAGGAAGCTTCTTACTTGTAGAATACAAAACAGAAGTTAGCAAGTGGCTGCTGTATTCCCTGTCCCACAGTTTACTGAGAGAATAGAGTTGAAAGCACAGTTTGAAGTGTGAGGGGGGGAATGACATTTAAAACTGTGGGATCATGAAGTAAAGTAGAGACAAGAGGAGAGGGCAGGGCCTCAGAGAAGTGGAAGGGCAAAGTCAGCAGGAAAGTGTTTTCTTAGGTAACAAAATACATACAGTATGCCATTATTTGTAAGGCTTAAGTTTACTTTACAGAGTATTTACTGGGTTTTATTGTCGGTTACAACTATGAAGGCAGAAGCATGATTTTGTAACAGACAGCAGGAGCAGGCATACTGATTGAACAGTACCGTGATCTAGGCAGTTATCAGAAAATCACAGTACAGCAGCAGTTACTATCTTAAATTTGAATTTGTGTGCTAAATGTTTGTCTATGTGTAGTACTGTGTTGAAAAAAAAATGGTTACTAGTGGCTGCTTGAATGTTTCTCTCGTTACTATATGAGAGAAAAAAATGTTAGCATTTCAAATCTCAGTGTTCTAATGGCACACTGATTTTATGTTTCTGCACTACGGTCCTTGTTTTCAGATCTTGTTTTTACCTGTGCATTGAATGGATGTGATGCACAGGTAAGAACCAATCAGATGTGAGGAATTAGCCTGCCCATTTTATAATGTATTATAACACTCAGGAGCATCTGAATGGAGATCAGGAGGTGGAGGCTGACACTGCTCTGCACAATGCCTCCATGCAGTCATGCACAGAGGCATTGTGCAGAAATGTTAGTGAGCCCTTAATGGCATGCAAATGGCCCATTAGCACCTTTCCAGCCCTATGGGCTTATCAGCATACTGAGAGCTGAAAATGACTCATGGGGTACAGGTGCTATCCTGTTTGGGACATGCTGTCTCCCTTTGTTCCTCTGAATCCCTGTCTTACTGGAGGCTGTGATAGTGCATAGTCACGTCACAGTGGGCTGTCCCCGGGAACCAGTGATCACTGTACAGTGTGGTTCAACATTAAGACGGGTACAGATGCAAACCACAAAAAGACAAGGGTCGCAGACTTTAGTAGGCTGGATTTTAAAGAAATGGGAGACTGCCTCAGAAACAGCCTAGCATGGGAGCATTGTCAGGGAGGGTTAGAGAAACAGAGGAGAAAATGAAGGGAAGGCATAGGAAAGGCAAGCAGCATCTGCATGAAGGAAGTGAGCAAAAGCAGGAGGAAAAAAGAACCATTATGGTACTGTAGGGAAGTGGCCATGAAGGAAAAGGAAAAATGGGTGGCATTCAGGAGGTATGAAGAAACACAGAAAGATGAGAAAAGAGAGGTGTACCAGGTAAAACAGAGGGAAGCAGGTAAGGTAGTGTAGAGAAAAAAGGCTTCAAACATAAGATAGGATAGCCAAAGGGGTAGCAAAATAATACCAGACTTTCTTCAGGTACATTAGCAAGGAGAGGAAGGCAAGGGGAGAGCATTGTGAAGATAAGGAGGATGACAAAGAGAGACTGCACAGAGGAAGATCAGGAAAAAGCAGACATCCTGAACAGGTACTTCTGTTCAGTTTTCATGGTGGAGAGAGACAGGGACAGACCACCAAGGAGCAGCAGGAACACTGGAGGGGGAAGTGTGCACAAGTCCATTTTCAGAGGAAAGAGTATTGATGGGACTTGCAAATTTGAAAGTGGACAAGACCATGGGACTGGATGGATACAACCAAGAGTATTACAGGAACAAGTCAGAGAGGTGCTTGCTACACTACTCATGGCCTTATTCAACAACTCGAAATAGGAGTGGTTCCAGAGGACTACATGTGCAGACATAGTCCCATTCTGTAAGAGCGGCAGCAGGGAGAAGGTAAAAAACTATAGTCTGGTCTGTCTTACTTGAGTTGTGGGGAATTAATGGAATCCATACTGAAGGAGAGACTGGTAAAGAATCTTGATTACAGTGGGCTGCAAGACCACAGGCAGCACAGATTCACAAGGGGAAGGGAAATAAATCAGTGGAGGGCAATGGACATGACTGATCTGGAGTTTAGCTAGGCCTTCAACACTGTGCCACACAGGGGCTGATAAAGAAACTGAACAGCCTAGGGGTGGGATCCGAAGTAGTGAATTGGGTTAGTAACTGGTTAACAGCACTCACTCTAATGATAAAAGAATGACCAGTGGGGTACCACAGGACTTAGTACTGAAACTAACCCTCTTCAATGTGAGAGACATTGCAGGAGAACTGAAGCGGAAGGTATGCCTTTTTGCAGATGACACCAACATCTGCAATAGGGTAGACACTTAGGAAGGGGTGGAGAGAATGTGCAGGGTTCTTGTGGAACTCAAGGAGTGGTCAAAAACATATCAGTTGGGTTCAGCACCAAAAAATGCAAAATCATGCACCTAGGGCATAGGAACCCAAGAGCTGAGTATAGGATGGAGGGAGTTATTGACAGTCAATAAACAGGAAAGGGATCTTGGGGGTTATTATGTCTGAGGACCTCAAGGTGGCACTGCAAGAAAGCAGTGGGTGAGGCTAGTGGGATGCTGGGGTGCATAGGGAGGGGTATCTCTGTCAGGAGGATGGAGATGGTGTTACCACTGTATTGCCTACTGGTGAGACACCATCTGGAGTGCTGTGTACAGTTTTGGAGAACACACATCAGAAAGAAAATAGATAGAGTGGAGGTAGTCCAGAGGAAGGCAACTAAAATGGTGCAGGGTTTGCATGAGAAGCCATAAAAAGAGAGACTGAGGGATCTCAGCATGTACACCGTGGAAGAGAGGAGAGAACCTGTAAGAGAAGAGAGAGAAAGGTGACATCTACAAGTACCTCATAGGAGTGAACAGGGTCAGAGGATTCTCTTTCAAATGTGAAAGAGCTCCAGGACCAGGGGAATGCAATGAAGCTTGGGGGGGGGGGTCAAGAGAGATGTGAGGAAATATTTCTTCACTTAAAGAGTGGTAGATGCTTGGAACATACTGCCAGCTGAAGTGGTGGAGGGCAAAACAGTAGGGGGCTTCAAGCATGTGTGGCATAGACATAGCAGTATATTAGAGAAGAGGCAGGGAGGTAGGAGGGTCAATGGAGACCAGACAGCATGTTAGAAAGAAGATAAGACAAGAAACATCTGAGCAGACTACGTAGGCCAAGTGATCCTTTTCTGATGACAAATTCTGTGTTTCTATATTCATGATCTTGCACCTACTGTAGAAATAGTTTTTACTATAGTAGGCATCTGATCATGAACTGTCATTCAGTTGAGCTGCAATGGATATGAGTGGAGGGATGTGCCTGTCCGCTGTCAGGGGTTGTGTACACCATAGGTCGAGGGGCCAGTGAGGGCAGTGGTAGTGGTTGGTACTGGGTGGTGGGTTGGTGGGGCTGGGCATCATACTTATGGGGGCGGGGAGAAACACAGGACACCAAGGCTGTGGTACGGAAGAACTACAGCTCTTGACAGATTGCTAATTGAGGAATGTGGGGAACCCTGGTCTGGACATCAGGCAACTGGTGTAGAGGAATTCCTGATCTTACCAAATGGCTGATCGGGGACCAGATGATCAAGGGCAGGGGGGTCCACTGAACACCAGGGATAATTTTACAATAATAATATGGGTTATTTAAATTGTAGTTAGGGGTGGGGAAGCCTTAGATGCCAGGGATCATTTTATTAAATTACTTGTGGGCATCAGAATGGTGACCAGGGGTGAAGTGATAATGCGCACCACTGTGTGCTCCAACGAAGGCAGCATTTTTGGAAGCAGTAAACAGCACTGCAATTTCAGCTGTTAAGCACCTTCAAAACCTTTTGTATAACACTGTGTTCTGTTTCAGGAGGGGATCACTCATTTGCATGACTGCAGTAGTACATATGCACGTGCACATGATCAGGTTAGCATCAGGGGCTGCTGAATATGGCACCTGCCCAGCCATGCTGTTCCCACATAATGTGGTGCTTGTGTGTTTAAGGCTGTCATAACCTTCTGAAAATGGGGCCCTAACTGACTAAAAATCCTGCCTGATGCCTCTTAAGATGCAGAAAGTAAACAAAATAGGTTATCTTATTTATCTCTTTATGTATTTTTGTATCTTATTTTGTTTGCAAAACTTATATCCAATTTCAAAACACTGTGATGTGACTTAAAGGACTCATAAATTAGGGTGTTTCAATCTACCTGGCAAAAACACAGCACTGTAGGTAAAAGGCTTACCTACATAATGCTGTGCTCCATTTGGCTCTGAACTGTGTAATTCCACAGTTGCATTGTTTCAAAGGTGTGAAAGGTTGTCACACCTGCACAGTGAGGGCCAGATATTCAAAAGAGTTGAGCCATGCACAACAGGGTTGCGCCTGCACAAGTCCGAATTTGCGCCATTCTGTGATATTCAGCAGAGGCAGTTGCACCCCCAAAATCATGCTGAGCAACAGCGCAATGATAATGAAGGCACGCGCAACCAAAGGGGGAGGAACCACGCATAAATGGCGCAGTATGATATTCAAAGACTTGTGCAAAGCGCAACAGTGGAGCAAGCGGAAGTTCAGCCAAAATAAAAAGGAGCAAGGAAGAGGCGCAAGAACGTTACAGGGAAGCCACATGAGGCAGAGGCAGAGGCACAGACAGGGCAAGTGGCAGGAACAGGGCAGGCCAAGGAAAGACCACAGCAACAGACAGGCACAGGGAAGGTGTGAGGAGCCGCACAGCTCAGAGGCCAGCACAGGCAGGTGTACCGATGCAGGAGGTAGCAGCTAGGACAGCGGGGGAATAAAGTAACAGCTGCTGGGGTGAACGCAAGCCAGGGACATGGCCAGTGCCACCTTCCATGGGAGGCCGTAATGAGGGGTGAGAAGGCAGGTGGCAGGGGACGTGGCCATGGAAGGGCCCGTCGGTGCAGTATGCTCCCAACAGGCAGTACTCGAGCCCACACCAGCTTTGAGCTGTACACAGATACTGAGATTGTGGGATGGTACCACCTGAACAGGGCAATACTGAGGCAGTTTCAGAGTCTGGCAGTGATGTGATGCAGGCACCCACATAACGGAGCCATGCCCTGTCAGTGGAGACCAAGGTAACAGCCTGCATGTGCTTGCTCGCCACAGGTGTCTTCCAGAGACCAACTGGGGACACCACAGGCATAACCCAGTCAGCCACGTCACGCCACCTCACCCAATTCCTCAGCACACTGCTGCCACATGCAGAGGAGTACATCCATTTCCCCAGCACAGCAGCGGAGCGCACAGCAAACATACAGGAGTTCCACAGGGTAGCACATATGCCTGGCATGCTAGGGGCAATAGACTGCACCCATGTGGCCATACACACACCACCTGGCCACGAGGGGGCCGCATATATGAATTGCAAGGGCTATTCCAGCATCAACTGCCAGGTGGTGTGCGATGCCAGGGGGCGCATCATCAATGTCTGTGCCATGCACCCTGGGGGAGCACACGATTCATTCATCTGGCACCAGTCAGCACTGTGCCACAGATTTGAGAGTGGGACATCCCCACTGGACACCTAGTGGGTGAGTATGAACCAAATGGACAAATCTAGGGCCTGGGGGAGCATGGCCAGAGGTGCCATGGGTAGTGGCCTACATGGCTTGGGGCAGGGCGATGCTGCTCACCAAACTAACCTCCACCATCTACACACAGGTGACAGCGGATACCCACTCCGTCCCTGGCTGCTCACACCCTACCCGAGGCCCACGACCCCATCACAACAATGCTACAATGAGGCACACGCCAACACACACAATGTTATCGAGTGGGTGTTCGGGATGCTGAAGGCACGTCTCCATTGCCTGGACACCTCTGGCGGTGCCCTACAGTACAGCCCTTCAAAGGCCTGTGGGATATTCATGGCCTGTTGCATCCTGCACAACATGGCCAACTAATGTGGGATAGCCGTACAGGTTGAAGAGGGGGACAGCGATGGGGACGATGAGGATGCCAGTGACGATAGTGATGGGAAGCCCTCCCCCCCGGCCAATGGGACCCCCAACTGATCTGGCTGGCACAGCTGCACCGGGACACCATCACGGAGGAGCACTTCAGCCAGCCCAGGTAAGTCATGGGGCCATGTGCAACCACCAGTGGCTAAGGCACAACCCACAAACATGCATGGACACACACCAGGGGTGCATGCCGTCAAGGGAAGTGGCAGGGCACAGAAGCACACACACAACCAGGGATGGGTGAGGATTAACATGCCATGTTGATGGACACACACACATGCACACACACAATGCACCAAACATGCACAGAGAGCAGGAGGCACACCGATTCAGAATACCAACCCTAGAAACACACATGTCCACAGACCACCACACCCACTGCCTGTCCATGTGCGTGTGTCAGATGCTGGGCACCATTGCAGTTTAGTGTACAGCGCAATGCAGGCATCATCATGCACATGTAACTGCGGACAGCAGCTGGGAGGGTGTGCAGTTGGACTGTGTGTCCGCGTGCAGGGCCGGGTACTCACCCGTGCACTGCCCACTGAAACACACAATGCACACAGGGCAGCACCAGACAGTAGCCATGCTGGGAGACAGGTCAATCTCGTGACACAGTGCCACGGCTGCCATGGATGCGTGGGCGGCCCCGCTGAGACCCGCCAGCACTGGCAGGCTGACCACTGGCCTCATGGGGTGGCACCGATGGTCCCCTAGGGGTTCCACTGCATGAACAGTATAGGAGGCAGTATAGCGCAGTGGTCTAAGGCTCTGAGTTGTAAATCTGGAGACCTGGGTTTGATTCCCACAGCCCCCATGTGCATACTGTGTAACCCTGAGCAAGTCACTTAACTTCCCTGTGCTCCCAGGTTGCACCTGTAAACAAACTCTCAGCTTAGTGTGCCGTTCCTGGTAAAACAATTACTAAAAACATGACCGTGCCCACGCAGGGGTCTGCAGCACACCGAACATGCCTGCACCAGGAGTGCTCCGGATGCCCACAACTGAACCCGGTGTCGACAGGGTGGGAGTCATATGACGCCGGGAATGGGGGTGAGTGCACTGCGTGGTATCTGCGACGCATGGGCACCTGACTGTGTGCCCATTGTGGCCATGACAGCAATGGACACCTGTGCATGCCTGTCAATGGCAGCGGTCACATCCTCCCACGAATGGTCCATGTGTGCCAGGATCCATTCTTGTGTCCCTGCTGCGATGCTCCTCTGCCCACTCCAGAGCCACACACAGTGCTTCCACGGAGGTTGCAAGCCACATCTGCTGCTGGACTGATGCTCGCAGTAGGCGGGTGTGCTTGTCCAAGAGGTCATCAGCCTCCTCAGCATCCTGTCCCTCAGGATATGCAAGGCCCCGATGTTCAGCACCCCTTGAAGATGGGTGCTGTGCACCAGGATCAGGTATGGGCATGTCCACAGGTGGTGCACAGATGCTGCCGCTGAATCCAGTATCCCCAGGCCCAGCGGGTGACTGCTGATGCTGCCCCTCTGGCTGCCACACCCCAGGGCTCAGTGGTGCTGCCGCAGTGGCTGCAACAGTCCCACTGTACTGAACAGACACCAGTGCTGCCCCACTGGTGCTGACAAGCACAGCCTGGGACAGTGCTGACACGCAGGCCCCCATGGCGGCACCAGCCACAGCCATGGGCGTGAATTACCCTCCTGTGTGTCCATCCTGTGGCACACACATGTCACTGCCCATGATGGTCATATCATCATCACTGGTGCCGGACTCTGCCCCGGCCACAGCCACAGCATGCTGGCATCCATGGACGCCAGCATGCTGGGACACAGGCAGGGCTTCCTCCACACCTGTCTCAATGACATCAGTGTGGACAGACAGGTGGCCCCACTGTCATACAGACCCACACATACCTGTGGAGGTGGATGGTCCCACCTCTGACTCTGTCCAACTGTCCATAGTGGACAGGCCCACCACCACTGACCCATGCAGATGCTCAGGATCTGTAAGGGAAAGCAAAGTCTCGTTACTGCGTGTGACCTACCTGGCTCCCCCCAGACAGACCATGACTTACCATGCAGAGATGTGCCACCACCCATCTGGAAGCCACCACCCGGAAGTCCCTCTATAGCATTTCAGTGCATGCTGGCAGCAAGTCTGTCCTCCGCTGGGGTGAGCTGTACCACCTCCGGCTGTCCCCCACCTGTTGCAGTGCATTCCCCCCTGATGGGAGCTACCTTCTCCTTTACCCTCCTCCTGTCTGTACCCATCTTCTTCTTACACTCTTGCACGGAGCGCTGGTGGCTGCCATGCAGGTTCACGGCACATGCCACCTCCTCCTGGGCAGCAGCACAGGCCTGAGTGGTGCCCGCCGTCCACTGAGCAGTGGCTCTTGAGCCAGGTAGGCCTCGCAGGGCCTTGGTTTCGCCTTAGTAAAATTCGGCCTCCTCCTCCCCACCACTGTTGTCTTCTCCAAGAACGGCTAGGTCATTATGTAGCCTGTAAGAATGGCAGTTGTTACCTGTGACTGTGCAGTCCCATGCATGTCCCTGAATCCACAGTCCACACTCCCACACAGCATGCAACTCACCAATAAACTGCAGTAACCGACTATGGCCACTGCAGCACATTGTCACACCTTTATAGTGCAATCCATACAAATGAGGTGAGGAGCAACTTTAATTAGATGCAAATTGCAATGCTGTGCCATTGAATGGCTGATCGGATGATTTGCATATGACGGCTGAATATCGCGCTGTTGTGCTTTGTGCAATTGTGATGCACGTGCTGAGCCAATGGCGCAGTTCTGTGGCAAGCGTAGTACACCTCACTGCGCATGCCCAAGTTGCTGACGCAGGCGTCTGCCGCGCTGATGACGTGCTGTGCACGGTAGACAATGCAGGGCATGGCCACCATTGTGCCAGTGGCGCTATAGCGAAGGTTACTACATGGTGCTGTGGCAATGGGCCTTCATAGGCGCAATGGCCCAACTGCCCGATAGTCCACTGTGGCGCTGGCACACAGGCAGCCAATCACGCTACATGTTTTGTCATACGATGGCGCTCTGTGTGGCCTTGTGCCAGGGACCCTTGACCCTGTGCCCGACCTTTGCCCCTTGGCGCCATGCGTCAGGCATAGGTGCACCTCTATCGTGCTGTTCGGTAACAGTGTGATAGGGAATGGCAGTGCTTTACCGCGCAGCATCTGCCTGTGGGGTAAAGCGCTGCAGAGCACCATATTGCCTACTATAGCAAACACAATGGCGCGGAGAAGGGCTGCTCCCTGGTCTGCGATTGAATTGGCCAACCTGGAGGCCATAGTCGAGCCACACCATGGGCCTCTCATTGGGGAGGCCCCCCTTGATAGGGCAAGGTCCCAGGTGTGGCAAGAGGTGGCCACAGCCCTTGAGGTGGTGATAGGCAGGGGCAGGACAGCGGAGCAGTGCAGGCACCAATATGGAGACCTGCAGAGGAGGGAGCCGGAGCTACTGGCCAGACTAAGGTCAAGTGCCAGGAGGGGAACAGTACCACGTCCAGGTAGGGGTTCCGTCAACACACTGTTATCGTCCATATGAGTCACATTGTTGTTTGTGTCCAGCACATGGGGAGGGACCATATTGGGTTGGCCGTGGCGGTGTTTACAGGGGTGTGGGGTGGAGTGCAGGTCTGGCTGGGTGGGGGGCACATTCCTTGGGGCAGGGGACTTTGCTTCAGGACTGCATTGATGTTCTTCTCACCTTTGTCCCCACAGGCCCGGATGAAGTATGCCGCATGCGTGTGGAGCGGAGGGTGGTGGAAGCCACAGCCAGGCGGGCCGAGGGTCAACAACGGCCACTCGACCAGCCCGATGAGGGTGAGTGACAGACATCCATGATTAATATTGCATGCTGTGTGGCGAGGTGGGCAGCGGGGCATGGCCACCATTCATTGACATCACTGCCATGCACACCACTAGTTACAGTCAACACTGTCCAGTGGCAATGCATGTCTGGGTGTGCGTCACTGGTGGTGCATGCGTGCACTGGGTGCTTGGCTGTGCCACTGCCTTTGCACCACATAGCCATGTCACTAGACGGCCACGGTGGTGCTGAGCGTGACTTGGCTGGTGGGTGTGTGCAGCGTCCCGCATGGCTGTATGTGCCTGGGTGGGCAGGTCCTGTGGACATGATCACTGCGGCTGGTCACACACCATCACAGTGGTATGTCCCATGGCCGTATGCCATGCACAGCGGGTGGGCTGTATGGGGTTGTGCATTCACACCTGTTGACTGTGCTCCCTTGTCCTAGGTGCGAGACATCTGAGGGAGATCAGGGACACCCTGCGGGAACTCCTCATCCTGGCACAGGAGACAATGACCATCCTTAGATGGCTTGATGAATCGGGGGTCCTATGGAGGCGCAGAGCGAGGGGGAGACAGAGCCTGGACCAGCGTAGGTGACAATAGTCCCTTGATCCCTGACCTTCCATCTCCCCAGGACCCACCTCACACCCTCCTATCCCATCCCATTTGTCCACCCTTCCCCTGCCCACTCCCACCTTTTGTGTCCCCCCAAAAATGTATATAGTTCTTGTTCATGTAAATAGTTGATTTCTCTAATTTTATAATACATATTACTTTTCTATGAATACAGTGGTGGTCTCTGATTTGCAGCAGGCTATAGGTGCTCAGCTGCAGTGGTGAGCATGGCATCAGGGGTGGTGCAGTCATGGGTTTGTGTGTGTGTCCGTGTGGAGGTGTCTATGGTGTGGGGGTAGATATCAGTCAGTGTCCGTGTTGTGTGTGTTGTTCCCCGTGCACTGGATGACTGTGTGCAGTGGTCCATGGCACGTGCTCTGTGTCCATGGTGCACCCATTGGCCCGTCCATGGCCTGTGCAGCTGACACACATGCCTGTCTGTGACCTGCATGATCTGCAGGCATGTCAGTGCTGGCATTCCCTGCGGGGCGTACACTGTATCCTTCACTTTGCTGGGTTGCCCATGTCACTGGTGTGATGCATGCCTGGCTCAGGTGGCACTGTGGGCAACACAGTCATTATCCCACCTCCATGCTGTGACTTGTGTGTGTTGCAAGGGATGTGCCCCACTGTCTGTGTCTTGTTCTCTGGGTGACACGTGGTGGGGTATTGGTCCATGGTGCCTGAGCAGGGTGGTTGGCACTCCAGTGCCATGGTGGACTGCAGGTTATGTGAACACGGCTTACATGGGCCCACAATGGGGACTTGGTTGCCCCACCACTGCATCCCTGTGTTGTTGTGCCCTTGGGTATGCGTGGGTGTCTGTCCAGACCCTGTGAGGCATCTGGTGTGGTGCATGCTTCCATGCACCACTGTGGGTGTCTGTGCTGGCTGTTGTGACCAGTGGTGGGCCGAGGTGTGTTACCGGAATACTGTGCAGAGCGCTGTACCACTGGGGGAGGTGTCAACTACACGACCATCCAATATGGGGTCACTCTTGTAACAATGCATGGATGGTCTCTCAGCAGTACCTCGGGGGACTGTGCGTGGTAGCACTTTGTCTGCTGTTGTTGCATTGCCGTGTGCTGCAATCTGCTGATGGGTGCTCATGGTGGGGCTGGCTTGCATGGTTCTGTGGTGCACAGGGTTGCATTGACACTGTGGGGGTGGTGGCATGCATGGGGATTCCTGCAGTGGCGGTCACTGCTCATGGGGGGGGTGTCTGGGGGTCACGGTGCAGGGTGTGCTGTGCACTGGGGGGATGGTGTGGCACAGGGTGGTCCGCCCTCCTTGTGTGCCAGTCACAGCTTGCTGGTAGGTGTGATGTGGCACCATGGCCAGGCTGTGGGTTGGTTGCTTGTCTCCATGGACCAGTGGTTATTCCAGCCCTCCCCCTAGTTGTGCAGTGCTTGGGGTGTAGGGAGGCAATGCCTGTTCTGTTGTGTGCTCCTGTGCCCATCTGTGGCATGGGTGGTGGGTCCCTACCTCCCTGATTGTGCTGTTACATTGCTCTGCAGCTGGGGGGGGCTCCCTGCTTGCACTATGGCACCTCTGGACTGCTCAGCTGAACATCCCTTGTTGCGCAATAGCACATCATATCTGCTCAGCTTCCCCTCCCTAGTTGCGCTATGGCGCAGGTTGTGCGATATTCAGACGTTGGCTGTAGGTGCAATTTGGCCTGCTCCTTTTTTGAATATCACGTCTGTTGCGCATGGGCGTAATAGACTTGTGCTTGCTCCTGCTAATGCGCACATTTTGGGTGCAGTTTGAATATCTGGGCCTAAAGGATTTGGAGAGAAGCACTTTGTTAATGTTATTTTTATAGTTTATTGATATAATCACCATTCATACTGTATTATCACTCAGGATCACTGTCACTCCACTGACATCATCGCGTAAGCATGCAGCCGTGATTTCAGGCAGCTACTGCAACGCAGTCTTTAAACAGCAAGTCCAGCTTTGTTTACATGCGATGAACACCTTTGGAACAATGGGACTGTAGATTTACACAATTTGGAACCAAACGTAGCACAACATTATGTAGGTAAGCCTTTTACCTACAGTGCTGTGTTTTACCACGCAGATTGAAATAACTCTATTTATGACTCCTTTAAAACGTTTATAGTAACTAGTTAAAATACAGTTTCTTCTTCTTTCATCTGAGTGCTGCCTTTATTTACTTATAAAAACACAGTCTGGTGGGTTGGCCTAGCGGCTTGATAGTAGCTGTACTGTCTCCCATGCCAGTGGCCCAGTTTTGGGGGTGGAACTAGGTTGACCGGGGGTCAGCTCGGGGGAGAGATGACTGAGCATCTCAGGGACAGCTCTCCTCTCATGAAGGGGGAGTCTGACCATCCCAGTCTTTAACAGCCACCTAGCTGAGGAAGGCTGGCAGGGCAGTGGAGTTGCATAAGGGGGAGGGCTCAGGCATGCGCAAAGCAAGTATGTGCATTTACATGTGCTGGCATCATTGCATGCTTGGCTGCCCAAGGGATAAAACCAAAGGTAGAAAATGCCCAATGACAGAATGATTCACAAAACTGCCACAGGTTCTGTACTACTAACTAGGCTCTCCTCCTGTCTGAATATGTGTCTCCTTGTGAATGGCCCTCCCACTCCATCCTGGCCGCACCATGGGGGTGTGATGGGGAGTCTGTGGGGGATCTCAGAACAGGTAAATCCTGGGACTGGTGGGTGATGGGGCTGGACAGGTCAGCTGGCAAGGGAGTCACAAGGTGACTAAGAAGATTAAAACCTCTATGGAAAAAGAAAGAAATAAAGCACAGTTTGGGAAGCTCAGACTCAATAACACAGTCATACCATATAAGCAGGGTAACTATGAGTTATGCAGCTAGACCAGGGCAGGCTTATTAGTGGAGACCCAGTGCCTGGCAAAGCTCTGTCCACCTTGCAGTGCTCCACAGATATGTAATGGGGAGGCTACAGACTGTGAATGCGCCAATGAGGTATCATAGTGAAGTTATTCAGAAAAGAAACGTGCAAATCATGTATATGCCAACTAAGCTCCTGACAAGAATTGGGCCATGAGCGATTGTTGCAAAAATATTTTTTTGATTCTTAACCAAGAGCCTTTATTAAACAGAACATTAAAATAAAAACAAAAACAAAATCAAAACAAACTCCATAGAGTACAAACTTGGAAAGCTTTTGGCTTTCACTATCACAGTTCCTGCAGTGCTTCTCAAACATTTAGCTCAGATAAGTTGTGGGACTAACACAGTAATTGATTATACATAAATCAGATCAAAATTTAACTTTGAAAAATGCATGCAGTCCCCTATGTTTATATGTTATGACAGTGATGTTATAGGAATATCCATTAGCTTCCCATACAAATATATTTAGCAGTAAATGAAGGCAGCACTCAAAAGAATAATCTACTGTGTATTTAAATTAGTTCTAAAAGTTTCTTGTCACATCGCAGTGTTCTGAAATTTGATTAAAGGTGTGCAGACAAAATAAGATGTTACAGCATATAGCATATTTGTTTCAGTAGATTGTTTATGTGGATTTTTCAGTCTGTATTGTATGTATCTCAATAGGTAGCATATATGTTTCAGTACAAAGTGCATTTGTTCCAGTATATAATGTATGTGGATTTTCAGTACTCAGTATGTGTATTTCTGTAGATAGTGTATGTATTTTACTATATAATGTAAGCATTTCACTGTATAACATATATGTTTCACTGTATGACATATACATTTCAGTATACAGTATATGTATTTCACTATATGATGCATATGATGTCCAGTGCGTATGGTCAAATAAATTCAATAAACCCCCCAGAAAAACTATCAACAGTCAGATGCTAATTAGGGGACACCTTGCACCACTTAAGGCACTCCTGCGACAACAAGACTGGACCCCGATTGACACTGCTCTGGATGTTGAGGCTGCACTTCAATACTTTATCTCAAAGTTCAGTGCAGCATGTGATATCCATGCCCCCTTTAAGAAATGCAAAATCAAAGGCCTTGACAACCCTTGGATCTCAGACAAACTCCTAGACCAGCTAAAATCTCTGGACCTTCTATGGGCTCATGCTACAGCCTCTGGCAACCAGGCAGACTTTCAGGCATATAGGGCCACCAGGAATGCCTATAACAGAGCTATTCACACTGAAAAAGCCAACTACTAAAGGAGCACCCTATCAAACTCATGGTCAGATGGAAGGAAATTCTGGCAAAGCCTGTCTGAAGTTATAGGGAAAGAGTACAGAGCAACTCCTAATATGCTAAAAGTTGACGGCAGCAACATCCTGAACCCCACCACAATTGCTAATACTTTCAATCTGGCATTCACCAACCTCAGCCATGTGCTTCCCTCTAACTTCTTTGACACCAACCAAACCACAGCCTTCCGATATCAACGGACTCAGGATACAAATTATCCACATTTCTATTTCAAGGCTGTTACTGAAAGGAATACCAAAGAAACCTCCTCAAGGTGCTCAGAAAATCCAGATCAAGTGGGGACATGCTTGACTTGAAGCTCATCACCCTCACCCTTGACAATGTCCTGCACCCTCTTACCAAGATTATTAACTGGTCCCTCATGCTCTCACAGTTCCTGCTCAAGTGGAAGTCCACCCTGGTGAACCCAATGCACAAGTCTGGGCATGGGGCATTACACTGTAACTACAGGCCCATCTCCATCCTACCCCCTTTATCCAAAGCTCTTGAAAAAATTGTTGCAGACCAATTGGTGGAGTACTTGGAGAAATACAGTTTGCAATGCCCACAGCAACATGTCTTTCAGAAAAGGACATAGCACCACCTCTGCCCTCCTTGAATTTACAGGCCACATTCAGCTAGCACTAGACCAAGGACAACCTGCTGGTGCCACCTTTATAGACCTCTTGAAGACCTTTGATACAGTTAACCATCCATTACTACTGGAACAACTTGGCAACTTAGGGCTCTCCCATGATACTTCACAATGGTTCAACAGTTATCTCTCCAACTGGTCACAGCAAGGTAAGACTGGTGACTCCCTCTCCTCCAAGCTACCTGTCTGGGCTGGTGTTCCCCAAGGGTCAAAACTGGGACCCCTTCTTTTCAGCATCTACCTGAACAATCTCCCTTCCACCTTTCCCTTTGACAATGCCCTTCTGGCAGCTTTAATTCATGTAAATATTGTTTGCTGTGACTTATCATTCTTAAACGTATGCTTGACTGTGTTGTTCTAACTGTTAATTATATTACCTGTAGCTTTTAGACAATGTATACCCTATACTGAAATTTGTATTCCAACTGCTTGCCTGTTAATCTCACACAAATTGTACTTCTACTCTTTGTGTACTGATGTGGAACCTTTGTAAACGAGCCATTGGCTCAAAGGTATTTATCCGAAATTCTAATAAATAAATAAATATTTTAGTAGACAACAGATAGTGTGTGTGGTTCGCTACATGGTGCATGCCTTCCTCTGGAACTGTCTCCTTAGACTCATATGCCATGTCTCCTTTTACCTGTCTCTCTCAAACTTCTCTGTACTCACTTCACCCCTTACTGCCCCTATCCATGACCTCTTGTGGCCAGTCCTTTTATCACTACTTGTCTCAAAGCCTCACAAAACCTTCCACCTCAACATACCCCTACAAATTTGTATTATGTACAACTTTTGTACCCTGTTGACTGCAATTATGCTGTTTTTTGTTACTGCACTGCTGCTCTGCACATAGCTGTCTTTCAGTTCTGTGATTATTTGTTTGTACATTTCTTTCCTCAGTATTTTCTCTTTCTTGTATTTTTTATTTTACATTCACTATTGCTTGTTTCATTATACTGTATATATTTATTGTAAATGTATTTTTAACTATTTTACCGTTTACCAGTATTGATTTTACTTGTGCCTTCCTTCTGTGACCCATTGCCTCATCCACCTCCCCTCCCAGGGTTGCATCTGGAAATCTGCTCACATTTTGTACATAAAATATGCTGTTACAAACACTGGGTAGACCCCCTAAGGAAGCTCTGTTGAGTGAAGCACAGGGGTGGGCAGCCTAGTGAGGCTGACCTGTTTCATGATTGATGGTATGTGCACTTTAATAAAATGTTTATCTTTTTTTTAAAAAAAATCTCAAGCAGTGCTGTCTACTTCCAGGTTCAGGAGCACTCTGTTTTTGGTAGAGTCAAGGAAAATTAGCATTGCCATATCACAAAACAGTGAAAAAAAATTCAGATTTAAATCCTAATGCATTTGTAGCAGTGTAAGCCAAATGAATGCTCAGTTGTGACACAGGGATCAAACGCACTCTGACTTACATCAGTTCACATGGCAGCCATGGCACGGATACAAATTTGGCAACAAAAAATTTAAGGGAGTGTGGCATGGCTGAATAATAGGTAAAATAAAAACATCCTAGCTGAATAAGTAGATGTTAGCTGTCTACTGCCTTATGTAACATGTTTGTAGTACTTTTTACGTCTAAAACAGGTAAAATCTCAGTGGTCCCATAAATATGTACAGTACATAGAAATGGGTGAAGCACCTGTTTCATTGAAAATATTAGTGGTGCAGAAAATCTCCTGAGCATCAAATCAATTCACAGGAATAGATCACAAAATCATTATGTGGTGGCTGCATACACCAATTACATCAAAGTATCCATTTATTAAATTATTTAAGCAATAAGGCATGTTCAGGGGTTAGAGTAAGAGTCTGTTAGTCACCCACTAGGGATGTAATGTGGCATGAGGTACAGCTGAGTGCCATATTGCCCCAAGGGTGAATGACTGTTAATCTAACTCCTGGGAGTGCCTTATTGCTATTATGAAAAAATATTCAAAAAAAAAAGGTGTTAAAAGTATACCATTTGAATGTTTTCCTCATTTACAGAGAGATTTGTAATACAATAGTTATTCCACCAACAGTTTAATAATGCTGGTTCAGAATCAGAATGCAGCATTCCAGACATTCAGTAGTACTAGAGGATGGAATGCTGACAGGAAGAATCCATGTGCCATGGTGATCATGCTGTAAATGACAGTGTAGCAGGGATTTATGTAAGGCTGTTGGAATCCTAACAGCCAATCAGACTGCAGCATTTCTGAGACCCTTTTTATAAAAATATTTAATTGCACACAATTTTTTGAAGGCTTATTCCATCAAGGTAAGGGGTTTCATATGCCAAAAGTCCATTTATAGCATATCAGTGTCCATTTCAATAGAAAAAGTAAAGCATTCCTAAAGTTGCTATTGCATATCCTTCACTGAAAATGAAGGAGACAGTTAAAGTAAAATTGGAAGGGATCATGGGGCAGAGCGTGGAAGGAAAATGGTCCATCTTTAGGAATAGCTTTCAAGATATCACTAGCTCCTACCTGAGACAGGTGGTAAAGTGAAGCAGGCATAGGAAGCTGATATGATTCACAGGGGAGGTGGAAAGGGCAGTGAAGGAGAAAAGGGAAGCATTTAAAAAAATTCACGGGGAGTCAAAAGGAGGGGATAGGGAAGCCTACCTAGATAAACAGAAGAAGGTCAGTGGGGGGTGAGAAGACCAAAGCAGATACAGAGTTGATGATAGTGGATGGAGTCCAGAAAGGGCACAAGGCCTACTACTAATATGTTGTATCAGGAAGAAGAGGTACATAAATGAAGGTATAGTTCAGAAGAGGCATGGTGAGTGGTGGGTGGAGGATAGCAAGAGCAAGAACAAATAATGAACAAAGACTTCTGTTTTGTTTTCATGACAGAAAAAGAGGTGCTTCTACCACAGGGGATGGTTGACATGGGTCTAGCTAGGGGACTAAAACTATGTGCAAAACACATTACTATGGATGGGATACTTAAGGGCTCTTAGCCTTGAAACTAAATACATTTCTTAGGCCAGATGTGCTAAATCCTAGGGTGCTGAGGGAACTGGCACAGGTACTAACTGCACCCTTGGCAGAGTTTTTCAACTTCTCCCTTGAGTTCAGAGTAGTGCTAATTGACCGGAGGTTAGCAGAAATGGTACCCCTAGACATGAGTGGGGCCAGGGATGAGCCAAGGAACCACAGGGCACTCAGTTTGACATCAGTGATTGACAGACTGATAGAAACATATTAAAGAAAGAAGGCTGGTAGAGTTCCAAGCAACAAATGGGTTGCAACACAGCAGGCAACATAGGTATGTAGCAGGAAAGTCATTTTAAACAAATTCAAGTAACTTTTTTGATTGGGCAATGAGGGCTGTGGTTAAAGGTCAGGCAATAGGCATACCATGTCTGGACTTTAGCAAAGCATTTGACTCTGTTCTTCACAAGTATTTAGTCAAGAAACTGTGGGGGGCATGGGGTGAAGGACACACCGTCTAAGTGTGTGGGAAACTGGCTTAGACTTACAACACAGCGGGTGGTGGTTAATGGGGAATACTGAGTCCTACAAGAGGTCAGTAGTGGAGCCCCACAGAGATCAGTTACTTTTTAACATCTTTATTAGTGATATCTGAACCAACACCAAGGGCCATTTTGCAGATGACACCAAAATCTGTGGCAATGTTGACAGTGTTGAAGGGATCCAAGACCCGAGGGATGACCTGCAGAGGCTTGAAAGGTGGTCAAGGATCTGGCAGCTGTGCTTCATTGCCAAAAAGTGCAAGGTTACGCACTTGGGTAGTAAAAAACAAGGGCTGTGTACAGGTTGGGGTGTGTGGCAGTCACAGTGATGGGGAAGGAAAGACATCTGGGATAGTTACTGTATTTCAAGCAACCTTACCTGTGCAATGTAGTAAAGCAGTGGATAAGGTGAACAAAATGCTGGAATTCAGAGAAGAAGGTTCAGCAGTAGGAGAAAAGAAGTCATCCTGCCCATGTGCAGAACCCTGGTGAGGCCACACCTGGACTACAGTGTGCGATTTTGGAAGCCTCATTTGAAGAAGGATATCAACAGGTTGGAATCGGTGCAGAGGAAGGAGACAGAAAGATACAGGGCAAACAAGTGAAGATGTGTGAACAGAGATTGGAAAGCCTAGCATGTACACATTGGAGACCAGGAGGAAGAGGATGGACATGACTGAAATATTCAAATGCATTAAAGGCATACGTAAGGTGAACTCATGAGAACTGCTCAAGAACAGTGATAATAATGCCACTGTGTGAACAGCAGCAAACTAGCGGGGGTAGATTTTATTTATTTATTTATTTATTTAAGCTTTGGATTGACATCTTTGAGCTGGGGAGCTCATTTACAAAGGTTCCAAGTCACGGATTACATAGAACAAAGTTTCAAAGTCAAGGGTTACATAGAACAATTCAATTGGTCACAAGCAAGTAGAAACAAATGACAATCAAACAATTTGTTAAGAGACAAATAGTTACAGAAGTGCCGGTTTAATACAATTATCTTAAACATGGATGTGAGGGTGGGGAGGTAGATTAAAAGGTATAGAATTAGGAGGAAGAGAATGTAGAGTAGAGGTAGAATAGCAGCTTTTCTAGGCAATGTCCGGGTAGACAGTAGGGGAGGAGGATTTAGTAGGTAATGAAATAGGATGATTTAGTAAAAGAATTGCTTTGTAGTAGTAGATAAGCTGCCTGCTAAAGGCATTGTCGAGGGAGGGTAAGGGTAAGTAGAATGGATTAGAGAGCCAATGTTAGAGAGGAACTGAATATAGGCATGAGTGTCTCATGAGGGGCAGGCACACTGAGTTTCCCCTCTTAAGAGGAGGCGAAGCTCTCTTTTGAAGGGTCCTAATTTTTCACAGTTTAGGAGGGAGGCTGGTAGGTCATTAAGGTACAGTGGCCCTCAGTAGGACAGTGCTCGCTGGGCAAATGAGGTTCATCCAAAGGGGACCAAGAGAACTCCTTTAGCTGCATTTCTTGCAGACTTAGTAGGTAAGTCTCACTGGAAAATACCTGCTGTGGATGCAGGGGAATGGCCTAGCGGGGCCTTTTAACCAATTAAGCAGGCCTGGTATTTTATCCTCAGATGTAGTGGTAGCCACCCAGATACTGAGTAAAGTGTACCTGTATGAATTAAGGGATCTGTACCCAAGACTAGCCTGCAGGTCTTGTTTAGAAATGTTTTTATTCATTTCAGGGCTGAGTCAGACCCAGCACTGTAGATTACTAGCCCATAAACAATTACTGATAATACCAAGCTCCTGGCAACTAGGTTCAGTGCCTCTATGGTCACTGCTTGTCTATGGTGATACAGGATACCAAGTTTGACTTTAGCAGTTTTCACAACATGGTCAATGTGGGTGGAAAAGGACAGGGTTTCATCTAGGTAGATTCCAGGTATCTGAAGTTATTTACTTGCTCAAGTGTGAAACCTTTGTTGCTGATGATAGTCAAAGGGCCAGATCTTTTCTTATCATAGGGTGTGGGAAAAAGCATAAATTTTGTCTTTTTATCAGTAAGGAGGAGTTTGTTCTTTGTAAACCAAGTCTCAAGTTTTAGGAAGCAGTCTTGAAGTGCTGTGGTTATTTCAGACAGTTGTTTTCCCAGGACTGAAATAACTGCATCATCCGTGTATAGTAACATTTTTGCAGGGCAGGTAGAAGGAAGCATGTTTATAAAAAGGCTGAATAACAGAGAGCTGAGACCGGATCCTTGAGGAATGCCCATTAATACTTCCTTTGGGTTGGAGACTGTCCCATTGATCCATACACACTGATGTCTATGTGACAGGTAGCTGCTGAACCAGGAAATGGTTTCACTGGAGAGGCCAAGGGTTGATAGATTTGTTAACAGGATATGATGGTGCACTGTGTCAAAGGCTTTTGTGAAGTCCACGAAGATGGACCCCACTGACATTCCATTGTCAAGGGCATCATAGAGGTTAGTGGTGAGGTGAATAAGTGCAGTCATTATACTATGGTTCTTACAGAATCCATGCTGTTGTTGACTAAGGAGTGTGTATTTATTCAGATATTCAGTTAACTGATCTGACACAACCCGCTCAAGGGCTTTAGATAATGGGGGAAGTATAGAAATGGGCCTATAGCTGGCTAGGAGGAATCTGTCCCACTTTTAAAGACAGGTATGACAAGAGCTGCTTTCCATCTATCAGGGAAGACTCCCGTTCTTTAGGAAAAGTTAGAAATTTTGGTGATGGGCATTGTAAGAGCATCAAGGGTGAGAGCTATCAGCTTTATATCAATTTGAGTACTTCCAGTCCTAGTTTTAGCGGGGACCCTCTTGATATATTTAATGATTTGGGCCCTGCTGATTTATTTAAGGTAAAATGGGGGTATTCTGGTGTTTTGAAAAGAGGTGTAGTTCACTTTACTGTGTTTGAGGGGGCACTGTAGTGCTAGGTACTCAGGAGGGAGGACAGTGCTTAGGTCAGAGAAGGCTATGTTGAATGCATTTTCCAATTCTCTAGGTTCCTGCATTGTTCAAGATGAGATGACAATTAGGTCAGGAGGTGCCTTAGAGACCCTGCCAGTGAGAGATTTTATGATATTCCAAAAGTCCCTGCCTCATCCCCAGTTGCTAACTAACAAGTCTTTGTAGTAATTGGCTTATGCGTTCCTAATCAATTTTGTGCATTTGTTCTGGGCCACCCTAAATTCAGCATAGTTGGACTGTTTCCTGGTTGCCAAAGCCTTATGCCAGAGGTTGTCCCTAATCTTCATTTGCTCCAAAAGGGCTCCAGTGAGCCAGAGGTTATAGGAACCTTTGACCTTTGTTGATTTGAAATGGGCAAATATATTGCAGGCGTTGATGAACGTAGTTATAAAATAATCTAATGCCTGATTGACGTCAGGTATTTTGTCGAGTACGCTCCAGTCAGTCTGCTAGAGCTGTTGCTTAAAGTTGTTAAGCTGTCCTATTCTTACTGATCGGTATTGGGTGTGATGAGGGGTGGGTTTGATACCTTTATTAGCCCAGGAACACATTACAGGAGACTGGACACCTAGTGAGTCTGGTAAGACTGATACACCTGAGATGTGTTCAGGGCAGATGGAATTAAGCCAGTCAATCAATGAGCATGAGCCTGTATGGTAATTCCTTCTAGTTGCTTGTGTAACCATTTGAGTTAGGTAAAGACTAGAGATTTGGTCCTTAATGTTTGTGGTCTCTTGTGCTAACCAGTTAGTGTTAAAATCACCCACAACTACCTGTCCCCAGTTCTGTTTAAGCTAACTCATATGGTTGATGAACTACTCTATGTCCTTAGCCCACTTGCAAGGGAGTATAAAGATAGTAGTGAGAACCATAGTCTTTCTCTATTGGCCAATAGCAAGCTTGATAAGAGTTGCACCTCTTTCGAGATGGAACTATTTAACATCACCTGCCCTTTTATATCAACACATAGGTAAGTAAGTAAGTAAAAATTTATTTTTTAAGCGCTTTTCAATGCCAAAGCGCTGTACAAATAAAAGCAATTAAAATACATACATATAACACAAACAACAGCAATAACAATATGATCACAATAAGATCACAATAAAATCACTCTCCATATGCCTTTTGAAATAAATAAGTTTTTAATTCTAACTTAAAACTCTCAACGGTCAGGCAGCTTTGTATCCAAAGAGGTAGAGAATTCCACAGGGTAGGGGCAGCATAACAAAATGCCTGTGCTCCAGATGTTTTTAAATGAACCCTGGGAACCTCTAGCAATCCCTCGTCAGTGGAGCAGAGCGAGTGAGAGGGACAGTAGGGAATAAGGAGATCTTGAAGATACCTTGGTCCCTGTTCGTGTAGGGCTTTATAGGTCAGTAACCCGGCCTTAAAGGTGATCCGCCACTGAACTGGCAGCCAGTACAGTTCGCGCAGCACAGGCATAATATGACTTCTCATAGATGTCCCAGTCAAAAGCCTGGCTGCTGCGTTCTGCACTAGCTGCAAGCAGTGGATATCAATGCCTGGTAGCCCTAGGTACAGGGCATTGCAGTAATCAAGGCGAGAAATAACAAAGGCATGGACCAGTGTCAGAAGGTCAGCCGGAGGAACTAGGTGTTTCACCCGAGCGATATTCCTAAGATGGTAAAAGGAAGATTTGACAGCAGATGACACCTGAAATTTCAGGGTCAAACCGTCGTCAATAATAACGCCCAGGTTACGCAACCGGTCTGAGGTTGAGAGCTGGGCACCATCGATCCATACGCCCGAAGGAAGCCCAGCCCTACAACCCACCTCAAGGCGACCTGGGTCCACCACCAACACCTCAGTCTTATCCGGATTTAACCTTAGCCAGCTGGCACTCATCCAATCCTTGATCTCGGGTAGACAGCTGTTAAGTATAGAGACTGCATCTTCCTCTCCGGGACTAAAAGACAAATACAGCTGGGTGTCATCTGCATAGCAGTGAAAACCCAAGCTGTATTGCCTAATAATGTCTTCCAATAGCAGCATATAGACAGTGAACAACATGGGTGCCAAAATGGAGCCCTGCGGAACCCCACAGGGCAGGAGGACGGTATCAGAGGAATAAATTCCGGTGATAACCCTCTGTCTCTGCCCTGTGAGAAAAGATTGAAACCATTGCAGAACTGTACCAGACAGTCTGCAATAGAACCGCAGGCATTCCAGAAGCACACCATGGTCCACAGTGTCAAATGCTGCAGAGAGATCAAGAAGGACTAGAATAGTATGAGCCTTTCGATCTCTCGCTATCAGGAGATCATTTAGAACCTGGAAAAGAGCAGTCTCAGTACTATGTCTTTTCCTAAATCCTGATTGTAGAGTATCATAGACATTGTGATTTGTAAGGTGGTCATCCAGTTGCAGTGCAACCACCTTTTCAATAACCTTGCCCAAAAAGGGCAGGTTAGAGACAGGTCTGTAGTTAGCTGGGCAGTTCGGGTTCAATGAAGGTTTTTTTAGGAGTGGTCGAACGTCCGCCTCCTTTAGGGGATCAGGAAAGATCCCCTGTTCCAGAGATTTCCAAACAATTTCAGCAATGGTCGGACAGATAGTTTCTACGCAACTTAATAATAGAGGCGTAGGGCCTGGATCCAAACTACAGCTGGTTGGACGTACAGTCGGACAATCCTCACAATATCCATGAATTCTGGCTTACCAAAGTCAAACCAGGTGACACAGGTGTTTGTTTCCCCCTGCCGATCACCGCAAACCCTTGAAGAGTGAGCCTGGCCAATATCTGACCTAATGCTGGCAATCTTATCAGCGAAAAATCGAGCAAGCTGATCACACTTTATTTGTAGGGCCTTCTTCCAGACTGTAGACAGAGTGGATTGCACAATCTGTCAACAGTCTGAAAGAGTTGAGCTGGTCGGTTTCGCGCAGCAGCAATCTCCCTGGACAGGAATTCTGCCTTCTTACGGGTTATTGCCGATTGATAGATAACATAATGATACATCAATCTAAGTCTGTCAGCATCCAAGCAAGATTTCCGCCAGGCCCTCTCTAGCCTACTAGCCTTGGTATACCAAGCATCCACCAGCACATTTGGTGAGGTGGTCTTGGCGTAAAATAGAATAGCCATCCAGGATAATCAAGGCATCAGGAATCTTAGAGGAGAGCCATATTTCTGTGATAGAGATGATGTGGGGTTTGTGTTGCTCTATCCAGGTCTGGAGATGAGGGAGCTTGGGAAGGAGGCTACTTATATTGATAGAAGCTATTTTAAGGGTGCCATAAGCCTTTGTTTTCCCTGCTGCAGGTGGGCCAGGATATGGGTGAATATTCCCTGAGAGGAGAAGGATGATAATCTGAGTTTTTAGGAATTTCTTCCAGTAGGTCTCTTGTTTTCAAGTGATCATCTTTCGGCTCCTGAGCCTTGGTTTACTGTTATTGTCAGACTTAGTGTGAGCGCAAAGTATTATGATAGCAGGAGCAGGTACAAGAGATGCAAGCCTAGTTCATTGGTGAGGGGGTAAATTCATCACATTGCTGGTAGTGTATGTATTCAAGCCATGCATAGTGCCTGAGATTTGACTGATGGAGCAGAGAATTGGAGGTTGGCTATCAGGGGGAGCCATCAGAGGTGTCACATCATTTACCCCTTTTAGAAATGTTAGGAGCAAGAGGGTTAGGGTAACAGAATGTCTGCGTGCCTTTAGATTGAATGCAAGAGGTGTGTAGGAAGTATCTGGTGGCAGCAAGGAGCTACTTTGTTCTGCTGAGCTGAGCCTTTATACATGTTAGAGCTGGTAGGGTGCTGGCCTTTTAAGGGTGCTAGGAGGCTATCTGTCTTTGGTTGGGGTGGAATGGGCAGAGTTGGGGAAGCAGATTTAAAGAGTGTCAGGGTAGGGGAGGGTGACTGGAAAAAAATTCAAGCTAGAGAGAGCTGCTGCTGCTAGTAGGAGTGAGGATTACCTGGAGTTCTAGCAGGAAGATACAGTGAGGAGGGTAGCTGCGGCAGGTAGAGGGACCACATCGCTTGTAGATGCCTGGTCAGGGACTGCTGTGAGCATATCCGGATCTGTGGGGAAGAAAGGGGAGAGAGAAGGATTAAGGCCAAGCAGCAATGGTGGGGGGTGAATATGCTGGCAGACAGTGACAACAATGGAAGGGGCGCCAACCACTAAATCAGTGGGAGAGGTGACCACCCCACACTGTGAGCTGTGGAATCAGAGGGTTATTGAGAGATAGTGGAGGGGGGAATTGCAAGGTAGAGTGGCACAGCTGGTGGGTAGAGTTCAGACCTGTATGGTGCCTCTCAGCCAGCTGTGAGCCTTAGAAAGGAAATTAGAGGTAGCCGGGGAAGGGTTTCAGCTAGGGAGAAAGATGATATCCAGAGATGTAGAGCAGAAGTCAAAGGAACAAAAATATACACAGCAGTACTAATTCAAATATGCAAGTAATGTAAAATAACTATTATTGCATGTAGTGTGAATGACAGTTTAACACGTATCAAATACATTCACTAGCTTTCTATCAGCAGGCTATAACAAAAATTATAACAGAGCATAAAATCAAATAAAACAACCTGTGCAATGGGTTAGAAATTACATAAACTGCAGCAGAAAAGTGAAAGAACAGTGGAGAAAGACAGGCTTCCAGTGTACACCAATAGCTAAACTACTTCCTGGAATGCTGGCCAATGGGAGGAGAGCTTCCTAGGTGCCTGAAAATTTAAGCTAGAGAGAGTTGCTGCTGGTAGTTGGAGCACAGGATTATCTGGAGTTCTAGTGGTCAGATACAGTGAGGAGGGCAGCTGCACCAGGTAGAGGGGCCGCATCACTAGTGGATGCCCAGTCAGGGGCTGCTGATAGTGTATCTGAATCTGGAGATCTAGTGTGCAGATACAGTGAGGAGGGCAGCTCCGGCAAGTAGAGAGGCTGCACCACTTGTGGATGCCCAGTCAGGGACCACTGCATGCGTACTTGGATCTGGAGTTCTACCAGGCAGATACAGCGAGGAGTGCAGCTGCAGCAGGTAGAGGGGCTGCAATGCTCATGGATACCCAGTCAGGGGCTGCTGTGAGCGTATCTGGATCTGGAGTTCTAGTGGGAAGATATAGTGAGGAGGGTGACTGTGACAGGTAGAGGGGCCACACCACTTGTGGACACCCGGTCAGTGGCTGCTGCCAGCATATCTGGATCTGGAGTTCTAGTGGGCAGAAACAGTGAGGAGGGCGGCAGTGGCAGGTAGAGAAGCTGCACTGCTTGGGGATACATGATCAGGGGCCACTGAGAGCATATCTGGATCTGAAGTTCTAGTGGGCAGATACAGTAAGGTGGGTGGCTGTGGCAGGTAGAGGGGCTGCACCGCTTGTGGATGCCCCGTCAGGGGCCGCTGTGAGTGCATCTGATTCAGGAGGGATGCTAGACAGTACTAATTTATGGAAAGGAAATGGGAGAGGTAGAATAAGCTTCTGGAGATACTGATTAATACAAAAATAATGGAGAGCTTTAATAGAGGGTGGAATAGGCTAAGAGGGCTTTTAAAGAGGGGCAGGGGAGATAGAAGTAGGTGGCCATGAACCTCTAATGAGTTGTACCTCAACACTGGGCAGACTTGATAAATGTTAAGGCCTTCTTCTGCTGTCACATTTCTACACTTTAATATTTTCTCCTGAAGCTCCTTGACCCTCTCCTCTCTGGCACATTCTTTCTGGACAAAGTCACACCTTCAGGGGAGACAACTTCTGCTTCCTTTGTGCAGTAGTTCTTCTGAACTGATTCAGTCAGTGGTGCAAAATGATTCTGTGTTTGCACCCTACTGTTCCCTCTATGCAGGTTCCACAAATCCTCCTTACCACAAACCCCTCCCCCCACCAGTCCATCCTCCAGTGCAGACACGTGGTGCATGTTAAGGTAATGCACTTGCAGCACTCAGTGGTCTTTGTGCTGTGTTGCTTTTCAGGTATTGTACTTCAGCCCTGACAGCAGCTAACTCTGCAATAAGAGCCGTGAGTCTGCTACAAACTGGGCACCCATAAGCCTCTCAGAACTGCCTCTGAAAAGAGATTGAGTCTGCCCATATAGCTGACCAACTCCAAGCCCAACCTCCTCACTGTGCCACGTGTGTATGTGTGTGTGTGTGTGTGTGTGTGTGTGTGTGAAAGAAAATATTTCTGAGTGCGTGTTTGGATGGGAAGTTAGTGAACCATAAGTTCTGCACCATTTTCTGCCCCATCTCCTCTTTTTACTTAAAGGGGAAGTGTCATCTACAGGATTTCTTAATGTCTGAAAGCCCATAAAAAGCTAATTTGAGTAAGCCATCGTGTGTATCTGTGAGTCTTTGCAGTCCAGAGTTATTCATATGTAAATCAGCCTGTAATTAATTGCTGGGGGCAGTCATATGTTTTAGGCTCCTGACAGGAAATGATGTCACTGAGGTTTTGGCCCAACATTGACTATAGGTTAAATAGGAAACCATCTGTTTTATTAAGTATGTTTTAAGGTGTTATTACACTTTCTACCTTTATAATAATTGTTTTGAATGTGCATTGAAACTAGTGAGTTATCACCATTACATTTCAAACTGTTAGTAAAACTAACCAATTTTTAAGATTGATTTAACCTCTAGGCTATATTGCCAGCTGATCATTAAACACTACACATCTCAAGGCTGGCTCTGTGGTGCCAACAGGTACTGAGGCCCCATACTGTATCAGGATTTCTAAATCCTGGCTGTGTTCATGTCAAGACAGATTTCTGGGGCTGCCACAGCACCAACTTCTGTCTTTTTCTGTTCCCTCTCTTACAGAGAATTTTAAATTTAGTGTAACATTTATTGTTTTAATGATAATTTTATGTTAATATGTTGTATTTTAACTGTGACGTGCCTTGGTTTTGGAAAGGCGCTACATAAATAAAGATTTTCTGGCTTGCTTACAGCTTTTTTTCTTCCAATTTCAGGTGTGAACTCAGGTCTACAAGATGCAAATGTTCCTATGTACCTACTGACCTGACATCATGGGCCAGCTTTAAAATGTGTATTTTTTGATTAACAGCTGGCAGTACAGCCTAGAGGTTAAAGTAAAGAGCTGTGAACAAGCTTCATTCATCCAGCAGAATGGGTTTTGATTCCAGCATAATCTGCTTGTATATTGTGTGACCTGAGCAAGTCACTTAACCTCCCTGTGCACACAAAACACACCCAGGAACAAATTGTAGAGATGTGCCTTTCATGGACAAAGACAGTAAAAACAGTCTGAGTATGTGTTATGATTCTGAAAATATTATGCTCTTTCTATCCAGATTTGAATTGAAAAGAAAAAAAAAATAGGACACCAATAATTGTTTATTAATTTCAAAAACACATAAATGGACAACTTTGTTAAAACATGCAGAATCTGAACTGCGTTATTAAAATATAAAATAATATATGGGTGGGTGTGTGTAAGTAGAATTTTACATATACCCGAGGTGTGGGATGCTACATTAACCCCAAGGGCAAAGTCTGAGGGGCTTATAAAGACATCCCACACCAAGGGTGAGTGTAAAAATTGTTTTTTTTACAAACACCCACCCATATATTATTTTGTTTAATTAATTATATTTTGTTCCCTTTCAGCACAGTTCAGTTAGTGCAGCACGTCTTTCAGAGATAGGGACACACACAGTACACACACACACACACACACACACACAAACACTTCACACACATTTCAAACACATACATGCACACACTGTCTTTCCCATTTTTTTCCCTTTTTTTTTGTACATTACAGTGGGACTGGCATTCTGGAAAGTTGCAGTCCATTGGCATAGCTGCAGAGTGTAAGACTAAGGGTTCAAATGGCAGGATCAACCAGATTTATTTGTTTTCCTTTATGGTAGAAAATCTCATTCCATCCAAAGTATTTCAGTAAGAGACTGATATACGTTTAACTTCATCAGAAGAAGTAAAATACTCTTTTAATAATGCTTTGAAGGTTATGCATGTTTAACTGCGTTGTCCATCTATGTGTTTTTGCAATTAATAAACAAGTAATGGTGTCCTATTTTTTCTTTTCAAGTCAAATCTAAATGGAAAGAGCATACTACTTTCAGAAACATAACACATGTTCAGATTGTTTTTACTGTCTTTATCCAGGAAAGGCACACAGCTGCAGCTTGTTCCTGGGTATGTTTTGGGAGCGCAGGGAGGTTAAGTGATTTGTTCTGGTCGCACAACATACAAGTAGACCATGTTGGAATCAAAACTCATTCTGCTGGATTAACAAAGCTTGTTCACAGCTCTTTGCTTTAACCTCTAGGCTGAACTGCCAGCTGATAATCAAAAACTACACATTTCAAGACTGGCCCCATGATGCCAGGCCAGTATGTACATGGCCAAGTTTGCATTTTGTAGATCTGAGTTCACACCTGAAAATTGTCAGAGAAAAGGCTGTAAGAAAGGAAATAGAAAAAGGCAGAAGTTGGTGCTGTGACAGCCCCAGAAATCTGTACTGACATGAACACAGACAGGGTTTAGAAATCCTGATATGGGACTCCAATACCTATTGACACCACAGAGCCAGCCTTGAGATGTGTAGTTTTTGATGATCAGCTGGAAGTATAGCTTAGAGGTTAAAGCAATCCTAAAGATGGATTATTTTTACTAACAGTTTGAAATGTAAAGGTGATAACTCACTAGTTTCAATGCACATACAAACAATTATTATAAATGTAGAAAGCGTTGTAATAACACTTTAAAACACACTTAATAAAACAGGCAATTTCCCCTTTAACCCACAGTAAATGAAGGGCCAAGATCCTCGGTGACATCATTTCCTGTCAGGATCCTAAAACATATGGCTGCCCCCAACCAGGCTTATTTACATATGAATTACTCTGGATTGCAAAGACTCACAGATAAACACAATGGTTCACTTGAATTAGCTTTTTATGGGCTTTCAGACATTAAGAAACCTTGTAGATGACAGTTCCCCTTTAAGCCCCTCTTTACCATATGTGCAGGCATTTACACTCATGATACTTCAATGAGTAGCACAACCCACCCGCTATGACTCACTGCTGTTTGTAGATAATTCCATGTAACCTATCCCCTAGACACCAGGTACTATGGGCCCCACTCCTCAGGGCAAAGAATCAGCCACAGCCAGGGTTTTTATTGTGTCTGAGCACACTGGTGGATCCAGCTATGTAATGAAGTAGGATTCACTGCCCCCTTAGACCAGAAAATAGTAACTCTTTTAACCTAATTTGATCTTTGAAAGGTAACATTTTACATTTTTCTTGGAAAGTTTTAGCTCATGACAAACTCGCTACCCTCTTTAAATTATTTCCACCTGGGTGGCCATTTTGTATCAGGTTAAGCAATGGATGGTTTGGACTTAATTTGAAGCTATTGGAGATAATTGGTTAAAGTATCCTAGATCTGCCCTGTCTGGACAACAGGGGTAAACAGCAAAGTCCCTAGGGCGTGCTGAACAGCCTGAATATATAATCTACAACAAAGGCCATGTTCCACCCAGGAGAAGTAGAGTCAAGCATAAAATAATTTATTAAATTCCACACAACATACACAGTACTAAAGTTCTTTGAGGGAGACACTACACATATACAGGCACAAAAGGATTGTAGGACATTCTCCAAGGTCCCTGCATACAGGTTTCCTCCTACACAATTTAATACTTTTCATACCATTTTCTCTCATTCCACATTTCCCTCTTTTTTACCCAGGATAATATCCTATCTGAATGGGCATTAGTGCTATAGAACTGCAGCCCTAAAGAAGTACTAATGAATAAAGTCCAGAAGTGCTTCAAATGTCTAAAGTTCTTATGGAAGTTACTAAGTAAAGAGGCATGTGCTTTATGTGCCAGCCATTATATGCATACATACTGGGCCTGATCTAGAAACACCCCTCACGCATCTTCACAAGTTGCGACATGAAGGGTGCAGTTGTCTGAGACCCTGTGCCCGATTCTGTAATGGGCGGGGTCCCCACGGCTAAGGCCTGTGACTTGTGTCATGTGTACAGCTACGCCAAACACAGGGTGTAATGAAGGGGCATGTCGCAAGTCACGGCCCTTCGGCTCGTGGGGTGCATGTGCCTCCCCCACAACTGGAAAGCCCAGCAGGGCTACTGTATCCTCCAGCCCCCAATCCCCCAAACCGTAAATGCCCCACAAGGCAGCTCTATCCCCCAGGACCAGTTCTCTGACCCCAAAACACAGGTCCCTGCAGTGCCGTAAGGTTATTTTTATTTATTTCACTTAAATGTTGGTGACCAGCATGTGTAAAATAGTAACAACTCCCCAATATCCCTGGTAGTCTAGTGGCCCTCCCACCCAGAAGTGCCAGTCCACCTCACTACCCCCAGCCCATCCGCAGCCAGCGACTGGCACAGCCCACCTCTCACCAGCACAGTCAGCTGCTGACTGCACTCCGTAGTAGCACGTACAGTGTATGCATGCTCAATGAATGAATGACAGTACATTCATTCATTCACTGGGTGCTTATATACAGTACGCCTATGGAGCTCAGTCGGCAGCTGGCCATAGTGGTGAGAGGTGGGCTGTGCCAGCTGCTGGCTGGGGATGGGTCAGGGGGTGTGGGGTGGACTGACACTGCTGGGTGGAGGGGTGGAGGGCCACTAGACTACCAGGGATATTGGGGAGTTGTTATTATTTTACACATACCGGTCACCAATATTTAAATGTAATGCTGTAAATAACAACAATCTTGTGTCACTGCAGGGACCTGTGTTTCGGGGTCAGGGAATGTGTCCTGGGGGGCAGAGCTGCCCTGTGCTGTGGGGCTATTACCATTGTGGGGGTTCAGAGGCTGGAGGACACAATCGTTCTGTGGGGCAATTACAGTTTGGGGATCGGGGCTGGGGCACTGCTGCCTGCAGAGCATGTACTGTGGATGTTTTGGGCATGGGGGGAGGGCACATGTATTGGTAGCCAGCCAGGTAGCAGATCTGCACAACCCCCGGAGGGCGTAAGTACACTTACACCAGCTAAATGCTGGTGTGACTGTACTTTGACAGATGTCCTCCTGGAGTTGTTCTAAAATAGCAGATCTGGGGACTTCATTGTTGTCCTTCCAGAATAGGGTGCAACAGCTGCTGTAAACCCCCAGCAACATGTTGCTGGGGGTTTAGGGTGAAACTGGTGGTGTAAGTCCACTTTGGTGCAAGCAGCCTGCGACATGTCACAGTCTGCTTTGCTGAATACTGAATGACTCAGCTGCTGGCATAACTTGCTACTTGCACTATTTTCTATGGTGCAAGTCAAGTTACTCCAGGCGTATCCCTTCTAGAATCAGGCCCATAAGGTTTAAATGCTTACAAAGGGCATTGGGTTATATGGGGTGTTTGTATCATCTATGATGACCTTAGTGACCTTTAGGAGAGACAGAATAAAATGTTCAATACAGGTCTGCAATTAGATGGATTTACCCAGTATTTAATTGGAGCCATTATACATAAGCAGCTCTAAATACAGCCCTCAGTAAATATGAGTTATAATATAGTAATAGTGTAACTGTATATTTATTTTTTTACTTTAAGAGTTTTATCAGGAAGGCATGCTGAGCAGAGTACAGCTCAATTCCAGATGCGTCCTGGGGACAGTATATGAAAATAAGGAGGACAACAATAAAGATATACTAATACAGCAATGGTAAAAATGTGGTGACAATAATACAGTAGAGCAGTGAAAATTAGGCAGGATTATACAAGCAAATAGCGCAGCCTTTACAATGATGAACTAACATAGGTGGGTGAGTCATGAGACAAGCACTTGACATCATAAGAATGGTAAAAAGGTTGGAATAAAGAGTGGCATAAAGTAAGTCAGTGGAGAGGTAGTTGGCCTTGAGCTCTGGATGTGTTAGGCACATGAGCAGGTGGGTGAGAAATGTGCTAAGAGAAGACCATTGTGGTGCTGTGATGGAGAGGTGAGCCGAATGTCTGGGGGAGCGAGTTCCATAATTTGGGCAAACGGTAGCTGAAAGTTGCTTGACATGTCAAGGTGGATCTGTAGGGAATATGTAGTAGACAAGTATCATTTTGCCTAAGCCCATAGACTGGGGGGGGGAGTAGACAGACACGACCGCAGAGAGGTAGGAGGCCAAGGACTAATGCCAGAACTTGGCAGCGAGGCGTGTGCAGTGAGATGATCTGTGGTCCTGTAGGGAGGGTAGTCCCATGAATTGGTAGAGGGTACAGTGATGGGTGGAGTACAGACAGTCAAGTCAAAGTGACAGAAGGAATAGGAGAGAGTCCAGTCTGGTCAGGGTGGATTTGGGGGCGGCACTGTAGACCACATTTCTGTAGTCAAAAATTGGCAGAATCATTTTCTGTACAATTGCTTGGTGGGCTGGCAGCGGGATGCAACCACAATTATGGTAAAGTGCACTCAGTCTGGAGTGGAGTTTTTTGTAGATGTCATCAATGTGTACAGAAAAGTCAAGGTGCTGGTCGATCCAGACCCCAGGGTATCTGAAGGAGGTGCAGGCGTCCAATGAAGTCCCGTCAAAGATGTGGAAGGTCGGAGAGGGGAGAAGCCATGAAAGTCTCTGCCTAGTGCTGAAGGTCATGGAGACTCTCTTCTTGGTGCTGAGGTGAAGCTGATTGGAGCGAAACCAAAGCTGGTCACTAGAAGTACTACTGCAAAGTGGTTGCCACATCAGTAGGGGAGAGACCGGATGTAAACAGTACCATGTTGTCTGCATAAATGTGAATGGAAGTATGAGGGCAGGCAGAGGGCAGGTCATTTAGGAAGCTAGAGAACAGGAGTGGACCCAAGACTGAGCCCAAGGCACCCCTGATGAGAGAGGGAGAGGATCAGAAGTGGAGTTGCCAATCCTGACAGACTGCATTCTGCCCACCAGGTATGATTAGAACCAGTTGGTGGCCGAGCTAGAGAGCCCTGTGCTGGCAATTTTAGTCAGGAGGAGGGAGTGGGATACTGTGTTGAACATCTTTTGCTAGGTTGACAAAGATAACTGAGGTGATGTGCCTCTTATCCATGGCAGAGAGGATGGAGTCCGTGAGCCTCAGCAGGGAAGTGGTGGTGGAATGGTACTTCCTGAAGCCAGACTAGTAAGGGGTGTAGAAAGAAGAGGAGTTGAGGAGGGAGGAGAGTTGAGAGAGTACAAGTTTTTCTTGGATTTTAGCCAGAATGGGAAGAAGGGAAATAGGGCGGTAGTTTCCTGGAACAGAGAGGTCCTTTGGGGACAGGGATGACTCTGGCGTGCTTCCACTCAGCCGGTACCAAGGCTAGAGAGAAGGATAAGTTGAACTCTGCTGGGGGGAGGCAATGGCAGGGGCCGATAGGTACAACATTTTAACATCGAGGAAGGAGGGGCATTTGCCCTTGATTGGATTGAGGGCAAGTAAGGCGTGGTACACCTCAAGTGATGTGACTGGACAGAAGGAGAAGGAGTAGTTGGGTGGTGGGGCTTGGTCAGGCGCAATGGGAGGAGAGGGGGTTGGGGAAGGGAAGGAGGACAGCAGTACAGCAGTGCAGTTAATGAAGTAGGAATTGAAAGCTGTAGCTGCTGCTGGCGGGTCGGTAACTGTAGATGTGCCTATGTTTAGGGTGGGAGTTGGAGGCTGGGAGGGGGAGCAAAAAGTGATTTGAGGACCTTCCAGAATTTGGCTGGATGGTTTATATTTGTGTGAAGGGCAGTATTGAAGTACTTGACCTTTGCCTGGCAGATTAGCCTAGTGCATGCATGCATTGCACAGAGCACGGTACATTAGGTGAGCTTGGGGTAAGCTGGATTCCTTAAACGCTTTCCAGGCCCTGTCTCTCTTGCTTTGAGATTGGCAATGATGTTGGCTGTGATCCAGGGGAGGTGGGCACCATGCACGTTAGCCAGTCTGAGCGGGGCATAGTGGTTTCAGATGGCAAAGAACCTAGTTTTAAAGCTCTCCAGAGTGGCTTCAGTGGAAGATGCTCAGTGTGTGAAGGACCAGTCTGTAAAGGTCAGGTCATGTAGGAGAGAGGTGAAGACCAAGGATTTGTAAAACCTGGTCAGCAGGATGTGCGGGGGGGGGGGGCACCTTGGGCCTGAAGATTTTCCTGACCATGTAAGTCATGTGGTGGTCACTAATGGGGTATGGGAGTAGGCCTGTGGCTAGTATCGTATGCGGGTGGAAGGTAAGTGACCAATCAAGAAGAGCGTGATTGAGCATTTTGTGGTTCAGAAGAGTGGGCTCTGATCATCTGATAAAGGTTTAGGGAACCTACTTTATTCAGGAGTTTGGAGTTTGCACGGGAGAGCCAATTTTGATTGAAATCCTCAAGGATGTGGAGTTCACACTCTGAGGCCAGTGTTTTTAGACCTCTGAGGTGGTCCAAGATGGCGGTCAGTGGGGCATCAGGAGCACAGTTAGAGCCTCAAATGAAAACAGATGCAGTTTGGGGGAGGGCAAGTTTTATTAGTAGTGCATCAATGGATTGCTTGGGATGAGAAAGGGAGACATTGGTGAACTGCAGTATGGATGCGCTGTACATGGCAATATCACCACCTCATTTGCAACAATGCTGGTCATGGCGGATGACTGTGTAACCTGTGATGGCAATTTCAGAGTCTTTATTGTGTGGTTTTAGCCATGACTCTGTAATAATCAGGACATCAGGGTGAAGTAAGAGTGTAGTTGATTGCAGCAGGGGTAATTTTGACAGAAGGCTATATATGTTTAGATGCACCAACTTCAGACTTCTGGGAAGTCGAGAGGGTGAGGCAGGGGCTGGATCTTGGGGAGAGAAAGGTCCCGGATGTGGTTGTATGTTCTCTGATAGCATCAGTAGGAGGGTGATCATCAGTTTGGTTAGGGGCTGTGCCCACAGTGTCTTATGGGGAGGGCCAGGAGGAGGCTTGATGACCACAGAGGAGAGGTGTAGGGCTAACTGGCCTGGGTGGGTGGGAGGAAGGATGGAAGGGGCCACAAATGGTTTTGGGAGGTAGGTCACGGGGAATTTGCCATCAAGGGAGGTACCAGAAGGAGGAGGCGGGCAAGCAGTTGGAGAAAGTACAGTTTGCAGGCACTCCTGCATAACTGGCCGAAAGGAGGGAGCGAGAAACAATAGGGGGGCCAAAAGGCAGAAGGCTGTGAGGGGAAGCAGTGTGGTGGAGTGCTTTAAATAGAGTAGTTAGTTGTTACAGTTAAGGGAGAGGGTAGCTAGCCTAAGTAAGATAGCGGCCACTAGTAGCAGGTTCTGATAACCTGCAAATGGAAAAGTCCACTGATTGGTAGTGGGAGCAACATGACCAGACCTATATAATAGTGCAAGCTCACCAAGGGTGGTGGTGGGGGCGGTGGGGTAGCCGACACTTGTGTTGGTGGGGCACTCCTAGTCCATCCGTGTACAGCTGCATTGTTTAATTCGTATCTTGCTTGGGGGATCCTGGTGGAGCTCTGGATAAGCCAACCCTCATGACCACTACCCATAAGGGGAGCTTGTGACTGTAGCTGTGGAAGAAGCAGAAGATGAATTAGAACAGGTAAGGGGTGGAGAAGGGAATGGGGGAGGGCTACAGCTGGAACCAAGGACACAATCCAGAGAACTAATCACTGGGCTACCTCACACTTGCTATGTTCCCTGAGCTACACAGCAGTTTGCAGACTGATAAATTCTCTTTTTTTTTTGCAGGCTGATAGAGTTCAACAGAACACTTATTTAAATTAATTGTACGGGTTAGAACTAAAAGGACTGCCTCTGCCACACATGTAAAGTAGCTAGCACTGTTCAATAATTAATTAAAACTATGCTGCAGAGATACCTATGTACAGGGAACAGTTTCTCTGAGCTATGCAGCAGTTTGCAGGCTGTTAGATTTCTGCAGAACACTGTTTAATTGTACAGCCTAGAATATAGAACATATTCTATGTAGTATCCTAGAGTGTGTGTATATTGAATATTTTTTATGTATCTATGTAAATTAAACCTTGACCTTACCAGGTCCATCTTGCAAATGAGCTGTGCTCAATGATGTTCGCCTGGATAAATAAAGATTTGATTGATTGATTGATTGATTGATTGATTGATAAAGGACTGCCTCTGACACAGATGTGAAGCAGCTAGCACTGTTCAGCAACTAATTTATACTGTGCTGCATGATACTTATGTACAGAGAACAGGTTTTAAATTTACTGAAAATGATCTAGCTCAGTTACACAGTTCATTTAGGCTAAGAAAGCATGGATTGATTTGGCATAAGAGTAGAACTAGAGCCCATAACGATCTAGTACACAATGCTCTGGGCAGGAGCACAGTTTGTAATTGCTTAAATTTGCAATATTGCAGATGGTGGAAATACTGTTAAAGCTCCTAGCAGAGCTGGCTAAAATTAGCTCAATTTAGCAGTAAAAAGGCTCAGAAAAAACACTGAATTTGTATGCCAACTTTTAAGGCTGCGACAGGGTTAGTGCTGCGCAGTCCTTATTTTGAAACTGGACTCAAAACTCCTAATCTGTCCGTGTGCAGCCACATTGTTTAATTCATGCCTTGCTTGGGGGATCCTGGTGAAGCTCTGAGGAGGGCGACCCTCATGACTGCTACCCACAAGTATGCCCCATTCCTGAATTGGAGCAAGCGGTACCACAGAGCAGCAATCTTTTGCTTTATATTTCATTGCCACCACTCCATGGTTGTAGTGTGGTGACAGATTTAAACGATAGACTCCTGGCTAGCATGCTGGCATGTAGAAAGTATAGGAATTATAAATAAGTTTTGCCAGTCAGCCAAGGAGTCACATGGAGTGGCAGAGACTTTTTTTTCTGCCCAAAGTTGCTTCGAAATAATTAATCTGGCATAAGTGTAGGACTGAGGCAAGGAACTGCATCTCCTTTTACTTTTACCACTGCTCCGTGACTCTCCAGAAATCCCCGTTTCACACTTTTGTCAAAAGACCCTTGGGGGTCAAAAAGAAACAAGTTAATTTAGAGAGAGAGAGAGAGAGAGAGAGTAGGAATTAAATAGACAAGGAGTGTGCTCACTACTCGCTCTCTCTCCCTCTCTCTCTCACACTGTGGTGAAGTTACAGCGGGGTGGCTATTACTTTCCCTTTCCAACAGAAAGCCGCTCTGCTCAAAATGAAACCAAGCAAGTGCTCTAACTAAAGTAAAAGTGACAGGGGTATCCCCAGTATGTATTTTATTATACTGCTGCCCACTGTTAAAAAGTAAATGAAATAGAGGGAAGATTAAAAATAAAATTATTGTTTACAAATAAAGAGATAAATGAGATGCTGTCTGTCTCTGTAAATATCCTCAGTCCACATAATGAACCCTAGGAAGATTATTATACAGTAACAAAGCAGTAAAATGTGCTGGCAATAATAAGCAAATCATACCTGACCTGTAGGAGAGCTCCTCCAGACTGACTCTTGTAGGATGGCAGTGGCCCCTAGTGGCCTATATTTATACAAAAATGTGTGGTATACTCATGTTGGTCAGTGGGAGGAGCTTAGCTTAAATAAGTTAAATGTTTATAACTATAATAAAACTGGCCAGAACTGTGGTATTTATGGTGTCTTATAACTTAAAAACTCTTTGTAACCCAGGCTTAGAAACAATCATTTTTTCTTGTGTATAGGCAACTTGTCAGCCTCAAAGAGAAGTTTAATGTTTAATTGTACCCATGTGGGCGGGATTACTAATAAGTGAGAGGGCTATAAAAACTCTCAAGAAACAGACATAGTTAGAGATTAGTCTCACTTGTCTGAGGCTAAGGCAAGAGTAAGACCTATGCACTGAATAGGTTCCTGGCAGAAAAAAACAGCAGGGAAAGCTGACGAATATCTGAAAGATGGTATTATCTTGTTCTAAAAGTACCATTGGGCTATTGTTCTACTTTGATTTTGTTTTTGAATTTATTTTTATTTTTTTGATACACTTATACAAAAATTAAACCACACTGCAGTGTGTTGTACTGAATACACTGCGTCAGTGTTATCCTTACCCACAACCCTGCAACATTTGGTGTCACAAGTGGGATCAGATTGGAAGTCCTAAGGTTGCAGGGGGGGTTTCCAGTCAATCGGTATCAGACCTGATACCCGAGGATAACCAAAGACACAGTGGTACAAGGCCATGACGACACCTGCTCAGCTAGCTCTGACCAGAGCAATGGCGGAGCAGACAGGTGAACAATTACTCCTAGGTCTGGAGTTTGGGACCAAACTGAGGGACAAACCAGAATGGCATTCATTGGAGTCCTATGATGAGGACGTGGTCGAGGAGTTGGAGGAAGTGCAAGTTGAGGAGCCCCAAGAGAATATGACTGATCTCCTGAAATGGTTGGCCATGAAGCAGCTGGAGATGGAGTGACTTCAAGAGAAAGACAGCCAGGAGCTGGAGGAGTGACAAAGGCAGGATGAATGATGGGCGGACACGATGAAAGCTCTACAGATAATTGGGACAAGCAGGACTGCAGAAAGTGCTAGTACCAATCCTGAAGACATTAAATTAATGAAAATGTCTACCACTGATGGCATTAAGGCACATCTCACTACATTCGAGAGGGTGGCCAAAGCTTGTGGTTGGCCCCTGAACCAATGGGTAGTAAGACTGGCTCCCTATTTACAGGTCGAGCCCTATTAGCATATAGTAATATGGACCAAAAAAGTGCAGAGAAGTATGATCTCCTGAAAAAGGAGATCCTAAAGTGATTTGACATTAACACACTGAAACATACTGGCAATGCTTTAGATCCCTGAAACATCAGGGGAATGATACCCCGAGAGAGACCTTTACCCATTTGAATGAACTCTGTAACAAGTGGTTACAGCCAGGTGGAAAAACATTGCTGGATATTATCAAGGCAGTAGTGATGGAACAATTTTTGCAGATTTTGCCAATGGATTTCCAGATCTGGGTCAGGGAACATCACCCAGAATCTGCAGAGGTTGCCATCACCCTGACCGAGGATTTCCTAGAAGCCAGACAGCCAGCTAAGAAGAGGTATAGAACCACAGACCCTACCATCACCTCTACGCAACAACCGGTAAGAATTTCTACCTTTACCCCATCACACACCTCAGAAAGAAATGCAGGGAGACCAGAAGGTAGAGGGGGTAGACCTTACAACCCAGACGTTATTTGCAGATATTGTTTTGGAAAGGGCCACATTGAATGATACTGTTATAAAAAGAAACATGAGTCTGCTCACTTAGCCCTTTTTAACTGGGGTAACTTTGTCACTAATGTAAAAATCCAGAACAAAGTTATGATGGGCCTAATAGACAGTGGAAGTAGACAGACCCGAGTACACCATGATGTGCTAGAGAAACCACCAATCACAGGAGCTTTTACTGGGGTTATTTGTGTCCATGGGGATACATATCACTACCCCACTACTAAAATAACTTTGGACATAGAGAGGAAAGAAACTACAATGATTGTGGGAGTTGTGCCCAAGTTACCCATGCCAGTAGTGATTGGTCAGGATTTTCCGTATTTTGATTCTTTAATTACCCCAAAAGAACACCTGACTGTTATAACCACATGGTCTCAAATCAAAGCCCAAAACGATGGGGATACTTTTCCTTTTAAGGAAGGAGTATCTGGGACCCCAGGGAAGGATACAAAATCAAACGGGGCAAAGAAAAAGTTACAGAAGGAATGGAAAAAGAACAATGGACTGCCTCCTGTTGTAATGGATAGCATGTTTAAAGATTGTGATATATCTATAGAGCAACATAAGGATGTTACTATAGCTGACTTGTTTTTACAAGCAGGGCAGAAGAAAACACAAGGGGCATCCCTGAGTATAGATGTGAGAATAACATTTTATAAGGGTGTGTACAAATGCACAAACTGGAGAGCAGGCAGAACAACTGGTAGTCCCTGAAAAATGTAGGACTCAGTTAATGTATCTGGGACATGACCTTCCATATTCAGGTCATGCAGGGACAGACAGAACTCTGTCTAGAATATTGCAATGTTTCTACTGACCCAGCATATATGAGAATGTTGCTGAATATTATAGAGCCTACTCTGAATGCTAGAACGTGGCCCAGGTAACAAAGAAAGATACGGTGCCCTTAATGTCCCTACCTGTTGTGAGTAACCCTTTTGAGCGGATGGCTATGGATATAGTTGGCCCATTGCAAAAAAGTGCAAGAGGTCATAAATATATCCTCATAAGCTGTGATTGCATATTGCATCACCTTACAGTATCCCCCATCCATTACCATCTGGGTTACGTCCATCTCATAGGCTAATGATGCACATGTGACCAGATGTTACAAATCCGATTTGCCTAGGTCCTGCTGTGTCCCCCTGCTCTCCAGTTTCTTAATGCGCATCGCAGAGGCTACATGCATTCCGTCTAGCTCCTCATCAACAACTTACAGAGATAAGACATATTAGCTGATTTTTCTGTTATGACAATCATAAATAACTAAGCAGGCAGTTGCTGAACTGGGTAGCTGCTGTTCTGCGATGCAAGAAAAAAAAAAGTGTATACTGTATATATTGTTCTAACTTAACTGCTGCCTACTAGTACTTGTGGATCTGCTAGTTTAAGAGATTTCTTTAGTCTAATGAGACCTATTTATATACATGGAAAAGGTGTACATTCGAATGATGTTCTTAGCTTGAGAGGCATATTCAAATAGTGTAGTTACTCAGTAGCCAACTTGTATCTTTGGTAGCCAACAGTTTTTGTAATAATGCAATGGTCAGCAGATGACTTCGGTAAATAAACTACAAGTTTATATCGAAGCCTTGCTGACCCCCTATCTTAATAATTCCAAGATAGGTACAGGGTTCCCTGGTTTAATCAGCATCACGCTTGCCTGTACTGTAGCTGTACACAGATTACTTTATATCAGCTAAGGCTGGCTCCTATTCCAGACAGTTTGACTCTGTTAACTACTACTGCAGTTATTGCTCATCTTACTGCACCTCCATACATTATGCCTACATGGGGAAATGCAAATTTTCATTAGATTCCTGCCATGCACCTGTAAGCAGCAGGACGGTCAGGTATTTTAAAAATGGTGCCACATGCCAGACAGCCCCCCCTTCCTCCTCCTCCCCCCTCCACCCCGAAACGAACTTGAGACTCCTTGCGAGTGGTCCCACGATTCCCCAAAGCAGGTAGGGTCCCCTTGTGAGCAGACCGTACTAATGTGCCGGTATCACCACAGAAAGACAAAGTAGGAGGCATAAGGGAAACTCTGTACCTGACTGGGACACTTTGTGGGCTCTGATGGCCCCAGAGCACCAGGCCACATCTTCCTCATGTAATCCATTGCAGCAGATGGCCGCTCGAGCTCCTGAGACACTCCCCGATTCTGACGGCATAAGTTGTTAGCACCTCCGTGCTACATGCGCTTCCCCAGCAATGCACGCCTGAATAGTACCCCTCTTCATAGTCCAGCACAACCGGAAAACTCGCAGGGCTCCTCATCCTCTTTATCAGCCACCATCTTAGGGGAGTGAACGCGCATGTGCAGTAGCAAGCACACCACCATCTTACATCGGGGCAAGTGGCCTTAAAGCGGCAACACCACAGTAGTCTCTTAAAAGGGACCCCCTCCTTTTAAAAACAGTCACTGTTTCACACCACGCCATGATCGCGCCCTGATGGTTTACTATGGGGCAAGCTGGCTTAAAGCGGCAATGGACCCTCTCATTTAAGGAGACACCATTTCAAGTGGGGAAACAGTAAAGCTTCACAAGCTATGCATTACTGCATAGGGGAAGGATGATACTGAAGCCCCAGTACCCTCTATCCTGTAAGCCACAATGTTAAGGCTCTGTGTGTCTTATGTAGAAGATAGATACAGCCCCCATTCCACTAACAGCTGGCTATATCTCACGGGCAGATAGGATTTCTAACATCTGGTCACATGTGCATCATTAGCCTATGAGATGGACGTCAACCCAGATGGTAATGGATGGGGGATGCTGTAAGGTGATGCTCATGCAATCACCTTTACCAGGTGAGTAAACTACCATTATGCAACCCGATAACCAGAAGCCATCCTGTTGAGAACAGTCACTACTCCAAAGATAGCGGAGGAACTAATCGAGGTATTCAGTAGGTTAGAGGTACCCAAGGAGACATTAACTGATCACAATAGTAATTTTCCGGCTGCCCTTTTGAAAGAAATGTACTGTTTGTTGGGTGTAATTGCCATTCGAACCACACCTTACCACTCACAAACGGATTGGTAGAGCGATTCAATGAAACCTTGAAGCGCATGTTGAAGAAATATGTTCATGATGAAGGAAAGGACTGGGACAAGTGCAGTACCTTCCCTTGTTGTTATTTGCCTATAGAGAAATTCCCCAGGCAGCAACAGGATACTCCCCCTTTGCTTTACTGTATGGGAGAAACCCCCGAGGCCCATTGAACATTGTGATAGAGTACTGGCAGGAGGGAACTAAGGTGGAATAGACCAATATAACAAAGTACATGATCAAGCTCAGAAAAAGATTAGTAGAGTACACTAAAAAGGCCCACCAGAATTGCACTGACTCCCAGAACCAGCAGAAAATGTACTATGATCAACATTGTCAGACCAAGGAGCTCCAGGAAGGGGATAAGGTCTTAGTACTACTCACTAGCACTGAAAACAAACTCCTTATGAAGTGACAAGGGCCCTACACCATTTCAAGACAGCTTGGGCTGGTAATATACAAGCTCAGGACACCCGACAAGTACCCAGGTAAAATAATATATCATGCAAACCTCCTAATGAAATGGGTAGAAAGGAAAAAGAACCCCATCAACTTGTGCATACTACCCAAGCTCTAGGTGTCAGAATTAGAGGAGGTTTACAGAAGGCTAGACGAACAAGATAGCCTAGTAAGGATTAATATAAACTCCTCACTAGAAACTCAGCAGAGGGACAAAATCTTACAGGTCCTCCAGAGCTTTGCACCCATAATCACAAGTGTACTGTACCAGGGAAGGCAGTAGGTGTACAACACCATATTAGAACTGATGCCCCTCCCAGAAGGCAGAAATCTAATAGGCTCCCTGAAAAGGTCAGACTTGGGGTCAGACAAGAAATTGAGAAACCAAGGCAGCTGGGCATCATAGAACCCTCAAGTAGTACCTGATCCTCTCTCTCATAGTAGTTGTACCTAAGAAGGAAGGTGGCAAAAGGCTGTGTCTGGACTTCAGGAAGGTTAATCAAGTCTCTACCTTTGATAGTTATCCAATGCCTAGGATAGATGATGTAGTGGATAACATTGGGAATGCCATGTACGTCACTAGCCCTGGATTTGACCAAAGGGTATTGGCAAATTCAATTAGCCCCTGATTTAAAGGAGAAAACAGCTTTAAGTACACAGTTAGGATTGTACCAGTTCACCACGATGCCTTTTAGCCTACATGGAGCCCCCACAAGCTTTATTTATTTATTTTTTATTTATTAGAACATCAGTTTAACAACCTTTGAGCCAGAGGCTCATTTACAAAGGTACCTCGACACAGTGAGGACAAAACAGTGCAAGAAACAAACATCAAGGCAGACAAAAAATCAGAGTACATTTAGGAATCAGCCAGAAATACAGGCATATGTCAAACACAGTATACAACAGGCTTACATGTGCGCTTTACAGAGTAGACAATATACAGTAGTTACATGGAGATTGATTCAGTGGGCAGAATAAAGGTAAGGCTGGGTGGAAGACATCAGAAGAGGAGTGTAGGGAAGATAGTAGCAAGTAAAGGTAAAGCTGGACAGAAGGTCAGACAGCGGCTCAGTGAGCTTTGTCTGGAAGGATAGGAGGAGGCTTAGAGGCAGGTACAGCTGCATGTTGAGAGCAGGTGATTTCTAAGACTAGTTTTAAAATAAGATAACGAGACGGCATCAGTGACTCCGGCGGGGAAGGCGTTATACCAACAGGGGGCTCTGTAGGGGTAAGCCCTTTGACCTTGTGAGGTTCTCGCCCTCGGTATAACCAGTGCAGTTTTGCGGGATATACGGGTATGCACTATAGGGTTTGCATGGTGGATAGTGGTTGACAGACCCGGTTGGGATAGCCCAAGGAGTGATTTTTTTGTTAGGAGGCAGGTTTGGTATTTGAGGCGCTCATCTAGGTTGAGTAGATTAGCCATGGTGTAAAGAAGGCAAGTGTGGGTTAGACTAGGAGCCCCAGTTATGAGCCTGCAGGCCTTGTTTAAGGTGAGGCGGATCTTGTGCAGGGCAGTCTGGTCTGCTGCACCATACACAGGTAGGCCATAGTCTACCAGAGATAGAACAGAGGATGTGACTGCAAGTCGGAGGGCATCCGTGGGGAGGCAGTTTTTATGACGATAGAGGATACCAGCTAGTGTTAGAGGCTGAGGCAAGGGCAGAGATGTGGGCATGGAAAGAGAGGGCAGGGTCAAAGGTTATACCTAGGTATTTATAAGAGTGAACTAGCTCAATAGGGAGTTTAGAGGTGGAGTGGACTGTGAGTGGATAGTTACTGGATTTATTTTGGGGGTGGGCAAAGAGCATGGTTTTGGTTTTCTTTAGATTAATTACGAGTCTGTGCTCAGTAAACCAGGCTTCTGCGTCATTGTAGGATTCCTGCAGAGAATCCTGAAGTGAGATGGGATTACGGTCGGAGGCAAAGAGTACAGCATCATCTGCATAAAGAAGGATTTTACCAGTACATACACTGGGCAGGGAGTTGAGAAAAAGGGAAAAGAGCAAGGGCCCAAGAATGGAGCCCTGAGGGACTCCAGAGCGGATAGGGCAGGTGCTGGAAAGTTTCCCGTTTATTTTCACACGTTGTGACCGGGCCAACAAGTAGCTGGAGCACCAGGAAACAGGCCCAGTGACAAAGCCTAAGTGACTAAGGGTAGCTAGCAGGAGGGGGTGGGAGACAGTATCAAAGGCTTTTGATAAGTCAATGAACACTGCACCTGCTAGGGAGCCAGAGTCCAGTGAGGTGTGAAGAAAGTTAGAGAACTCCAGGAGGGCAGTATTGGTGCTGTGGCCTGCTATGAAACCATGTTGTTCTGGGCAGAGGATGCTATATTTATCGAGGTATTCAGAGATTTGGGTGGCCACAATTTTTTCTAAGGCCTTAGAGAGAGGAGAGAGGATTGAGATAGGTCAATAATTGCTAGGGAAGGTCCTGTCACCACCCTTGTGTATTGGGGTGACAGTAGCTATCTTCCAGGCAGAGGGGAATTGCCCTAGGCAGAGGGATTTGTTAAAGAAGCTGGTGATTGGTGAGATAACCAGATCCAGAACCTGATGGAGAAGACTGGGATCAAGGGAGTCATTGCCAATTGTGTTACTCTTTAAGACCTTGAGTAGGTAAGGTCTGACTTCCTGGGCAGTGACTCGGCGCAGGTAGAGCAAGGGGCATGGGAGAATAGGGACAGACCTGGAAGGAGGGGGAGCAAAGAAATTATCTGGGAGCACCGGGCTAAGGTCTGTGAAAGATTTGTTGAGGTGGTTGGCAATAAGAACAGGGTCTGAGGAAACCGAACCATTAATGTTGATAAGTGAAGGTGGGGGGGGGAACGCTTGCCACCATTCAGCTGCTTAATGTTGTCCCAGAAGGTCCTAGCGTTCCCCCATGAGGAAGTGAGGGAGGCTTGATAGTGCTCAGCCTTCACTTTGCGGATGGCCCATGTACATTTGTTCCGGGCAGCAGCATAGGCCAGCCTGTCAGCTGGGTGGCCTGTTTACGTGGCAGTGTGCCATAGATTGTCCCTGTGCTTAAGAAGTTGGCACAGGGTGGGGGTAACCCAGGGGGCATGCCTTACTTTGGACCGGGCGCAGTTATGGTGCAAAATGTCACAAGCAGAGTTGAAGGTGTGGATAAAGAAGGTAAGGGCTGTGTCAATATCCGGGGTATTTAGTATAGGGGACCAGTCTATGAGGGCTAGGAGTTGCTTAAGGCCTTTCAGCCCACCAGGTCTAAGATGTCGCCGAAGGGTAGTTTGTGCTGTGGGTTTGGGCAAGGAGGTTGACCAATAGAAGAGAACCAGGGAGTGGTCGCTAAGGCAGTCTGGGAGGATTTGGATATTGCGGATGCGGTTAGGGCGGTTTGTGAGGACCACATCCAGGAGTGTGCTAGAGCCCATTCTAAGATTCACTCTAGTGGGTTGGGAGACCAGTTGGGTTAGGTCGATGGCTGCAAAGGTGTCACGGGAGGAAGTAAATGAAGGGCTAAGCCAATTGGTGTTCAATTCCCCCACAAGGATTTGGTCGGAGGAGTGGGGTAGGGAGGTAAGATAATCGATTAGTGGGCCTAGTGCTTGTGCTTGATTTTTTGGAGGTATGTACGCTGTAGTCAGGTAGATGGGACCCCTAGAGGGATCAGGAGATAGTTTTAGGGTAAGGGCCTGAGCCCTGAAGTCAAGGACTGGGGCTGGGAGGGCTAGTCCAATGAGAGGGTCTTTGACATAAATGGCACAGCCCCAACCTCGCCTACCAACATGGTCCTCCAGATAGAGGGATTAGCCAGGGAGTGAGACCAGGGAGTCAGGGGTAGAGTCTGACAGCCAAGTTTCAACTATTGAGATAATGTCAGGTTTATGAACCGCAACCCAGCAATTGAGAGAGTCGAATTTTTTAAGGAGGCTACATATGTTCATGGAAGCAATATGAAGTCCGGTGGATTCCTTTGAGGAGCCTTTGCAAGCTGGACCAGGATTGGGATGTATGTTACCAGTCAGGAGCAGAAGGAGGAGAGCCACTCTGGATAGAGGGTGGCAGAAGGAGAGTTTACGCCGGGAGCGATAGGAAGAGAAGGGGGGTTTCATAGCACAGGGGGTGGGTAGTGCAGCACAGGCTGGGAAGGCTTGAGTGTTAAGATGCCCGAGGGAGCAAAGGGGGGAGGAAAGGTAGTGTCTAGATGGGGGTGAGGTGGAGAGGAGCATATGGGGTGAGTGGAGGAGGAGGGAGGGGGAGGGGCAGTGGCATAGTAGGAGGGGAGGGCAGGAGGGCAGGTAGGAGCACTAGAGTAGTGAGGCTGAGGGTTAATGGGGACATTAGGTTTAGCAGAAGGCAATAGGAGGAGGAGGAGGAGAGAGAGGCAGGTAGGCAGGAGGTGTGCATGCATGATTGGTAAGTGTGTGAGAGCTGAAGTGAAGAAAGATGGGGGAACTTAGATGATAGAGGGGACAATGGTAGGGGCTGGATTTGGATGGGAGAGGTGAGATGAGGGGAAGGGGGGACAACAGGATGGGTTTGTAGATAGCAGTAATGAGATGGGTAGAAGAGGGTGAAAGGTCTATCCATAAATGTAGTTGCCACCTTGGTATAGTGGCAGAGCCCCTGCCTCACGCGCACAGAGCACCAGGGTCAAGGCTTGCCTAGGGTGACAGAAAAGGTCCCAAGACAGTAGGTGCTGCAGCAAGGAGCAGGGCTCAAAGCCTCCAGTAACACTCAGAAAATGCTTTAGCAGACTATGAGGGTTAGAGGCTTTTAGAGTCTTAAAACCTATCACAAACAATAGTGTGATGTGATAGCTGAGTGGTGGAGCTGCTGACTAAAACAGTGAGGGTGCAAGGTTCAACGCCTGCAGTGGCAGCAAGAGAGAAGTGGTTAAATATTTTGGCAGACTGGGGGGGGTAAGAGACTATGAGAGTCTTAGAAAGTAAGAATAAGATAGCCAGATGCAATGGTTAAGAGGTAGCGCTGCTGACTTTGATAGCAAGGGTACTGGGTTTAAGAACAGCTATGGGACAGAGGACAGAAATTTTTGTTTCGAAGAAGGAAGGGTTAAGAGCTTGAAAGTAGAGGAAGATGTTGGCCTGGTTCGTTGGCTTGGTGGTTAGGCTGCAGACTTTGGAGTAAGGGATGCAAGGTTTGAAGTTGGCAGGGGGCCTAGTGGTGGGCTGAATGGAAGGAGTGAGGAAAGAAGATAGCAGAAAGGATTAGGAGGGAACTGCAGAGACCTCTAGTGGACAGGGATTGCAATAGTTACTAGGAAGGAGTAGAGAGTGGATAGAGGTGCCAGAGTGGAAAGTGCAGCAACCCCCAGTGGTTGGAGTGTATAAGCTGCAAATGGGAAAGTGGACACTTAATAAAATGAAGGGTATGACATGTGACCTGCCAGCAGCAATAAATGAAGTGCTGCCCCCTGGGTGGGTGGGAAGTGCTACACAACAACAGGCAGGCTGTAGTGCAGGAGGCTTTACCTCTTACAGGCTCTGGCAATCCCCGAGTTCAGGCTCCACTGCTAGGCAGAGTTGTGAAGGGAGAGAGGGCTGCTTCAGGGCCTCTTAAAGGCTAATGGATAAGATCTTGACCCCACATGTTACATACTGTGACACCTACCTAGATGACCAGATGATGTAGTGATTTACAGTCCTGGTTGGCCTACAAAGTTGACTGCTATGTTACATTCTATAGAAAAGGCAGGGCGTACTGTCAACCCAGCCAAGTGTGCTGTACCCATGACCGAGACCAGGTATCTGGGATTTATGTTAGGAAATGGAAATGCATGCCCAGAAATAGAAAAGGTGGAGGCAGTGGCCCAAAGTCCCATACCCAAAACAAAAAAACATGTTAGGTCTTTTTGTGTTGCTTGCATGCATGTGCAAGGAACACATTGCGTCAGTCAGCAGTTAGGGAGCAGGCCACAATGCGTCAAGAAATTCAGTCACGTCACCATGCAATCAGCTGTTTTGGTGCATTAAAAGCTACCAAAACAGCTGATTGAGTGGTGTCACCATGGTGATGGCTTCTCTGTTTGCCTCTCACAGTCCCCAGGAAGTAAATGGAAAGCCACCGCCCACTGTTCAGTATGCCTTCCTGGTGAAACATTTCAATAAATAAAAAAATTAAAAAGCCGATGGGTGCCCAATCCCCGTCAGCATAATGCACCACCACATGCCTCATGCGTCCCCCAGCACACTGTATGACCGACGGGGGTGCCCAGTCCCCCATCAGCTCCACTGCCCCCCCCAATAAACTTCCATCTGCCATGCTGGGAGCTCACTCCAGCATGGCAAAAGTCTCCTTGGCCAATGGGGTACCCAATCCCTCATCGGTTCCATGGCCCCCCAAACAAACTGCCTGATGCCATGCTGGGAGCTCACCCTAGCATGGCAAAAGTCCCCCATCATCTTTAAAAAAAAAAAGACCTAGGGAAAAAAAATGGTCCCTCATTGATTCTCTTGCCCCTTCCCCCAATCCGCACCCACCCTCTGCGTATCCACCTCCCCACACTCCCATCTCACCCCATACTTACCTCCGGAGCCCAGTGCAACGATCTTCAGTGAACCAGGAACACATCTGCACTCTTCAAAGCCGACCGCAAACTGAAAAATGCCAGTAAGCTGTATAATGGCATAAATGGGTGTTTTTCAACTTTGGTGCACATCTCGGCTGTTTTGGGGAATTGTTTCACCAAATTTTCAACATGGGGTTCTTGGGACCCCACCTCATGAACTCAGTCACTGTCATTTTGTTATTTAGTCCCGAAAGGTGATTTTGCTGTCATTGCATGGAACCACCATTCAGGATCAATTAACGAAACAACAGTGTCACTGTTCATGAGGTAGGCCCCCAAAAACCCTATGTTGAAAATTTGGTGAAACAATTCCCCCAAATTACTGTTTTACAAGCGTGCGTTGCATAGTTCCTATGCACGCTCATAACTTCGAGCATTTTTAATATATTCACTCCAGATTTTCAGCATTGCCATTTTACCACACTTACTTATGAACAGTACAGCTGTCATTTTTCACATCTCACCTGAAATGTGTTTTCGCACATGTAGTGCACAATGGCACGGTCGGTGTGCAAAATCAATGTTCAGGACAGATTAAGACTATTGTGACACAGTTCATGAGATAGGCCCCCAAAAACCCTATGTTGAAAATTTGGTGTAAAAATTCCCCAAAATGACTGTTTTATGAGTGTGCATTGTGCAGTTCTTACACACGCACGTAATTTCAAGCATTTTTAATATTTTCACTACAGATTTTCAGCATTGCCATTTTACCACACCTTCTTATGAACAGTGCAACTGTCATTTTTCACTTCTCACCCAAAATGTGTTTTTACACATGTAGCACACAGTGGCATGGTCGGTGTGCGAAATCAATGTTCGGGACAGATTAAGAAAATCACAGTGACAGTGTTCATGAACAGAGGTCTTAAACTGGCTATGCTGAAAATCTGGTGACAAAATCCATAAAATGACTGTCTTATGAGTGTGCATTGTGCAATTTCCACGCACCCTCATAAGTTCACAAATTCGTAATCTTTTCAGTCCACATTTTCAACATTGGCATTTTTCACACCTCCTTATGAACAGTACAGCTGTCATTTTTCACACCCTGGCTGAAATGTGTTTTTGCACTTCCAGCACAGAATAACACAGTCGCTGTTGGAAATCAATATCTGGGATAGATTAGGAAAATCACAGTGACACTATTCATGAGTGGAGGTCCCAAAATGCCTGTGTTGAAAATCTGCTGTAAAAAATCCCAAAACTAATTACATTATGGGTGTGCATTGCACAGTTTCTACGCGCACTCGTGACTTCACCAGTTTTTTTATGTTTTCACTCCAGATTTTCAACATTGCCATTTTTTTGCACCTCCTCATGAACAGTACAGCTGTCATTTTTCACATCCTGTTCGAAATGTGTTTTCACACCTCTGGCGCCAAATGGCGCAGTCATTGTGCAAAATCATCTTTCGGCTAACGAACTGATAGTGTCACTGTTCATGCAGTGGGATCACAAATAGCCCATGATGAAAACTTGGAGTAAAAATACCAAGAAATGCCCAGGGTGTTAAGGTTTACGATCACAACACCCTATCCTTTTGGGACCAACAGGCATCAGGGGTGTGACTTGGAATTGTCGACAGTAATGCTCATGCCATTCCACCCCCACCCTGCAGCCAGTGGCAGGCATTGAGGTGTGCCTTGGACCCTTTGGCCCCAGAGTTCACCCTATTCTCCTATACTGCACCCATTTCAGTGTATTTCCTTGTGGAATGAGGTGAGTATAAAGCCTGAACACTTTAAAGCACACCTCGACAATTGCAAGTGACTGCAGGGTAAGGTGAGGTGAAATGTCATGACCGTTATGGGTGATGACCCAAAGGCACACCCCAATGCCTGTCCGTCTCTGCAGGGTGGGGGTGGAGTTGGCGTCAGTTCAATACTTCACTGCCATTCCTATACTGCATCTGTCTAACTCCTGCACTTCCACTGCTAATGACTACAAACAACACTTGGCATTGACAAATGCTTGTTTGGGACTGGGATGGTACTAACAGAGGTTCATTCCAACCTTTATGTCCATAGCTACCTCCTTGACAGACCTAACTAGGAAAAGGTGTAGCAACATTGTGAAATGGACTGATGAGTGTGATGAAGCCTTTCAAACCGTTAAAGCAGCCCTCTGTGTGTCCCCAGTTTTAAAATGCTCAATTTTAATCTCCCCTTTGAAGTGCATACAGATGCATCAGAGAGTGATATTGGAGCCATACTGAGCCAGAATGTAGAAGGATAAGAACACCCTGTCCTGTACATAAGTCAAACATTCCATAACAGGGAGCAAAAATATACAACTGTTGAGAAAGAATGCATTTCCATAAAGTGGCCATAGAAGCTTTGCACTTCTATTTGTGGGGTTCAGAGTTTACTTTATTAACAGACCATAGCCCCCTTTGCTGGCTGAACCAGATGAAAGATCAGAGCGCCCACATTATGAGGTGGTACCTCACATTACAGCCCTTTAGATTTGTAGTTAAACGTAGACCAGGTAGTCAACATAAAAATGCAGACTTCCGTCAAGGCATGGAGCAGATGTACTGAAATGAGGATGATGAAGTAATTGTCATTATTCAAAGTGCATGTTGTTTTGTGCAGCTTAAAACCTCAATTGTAGGCAGAGGGTATTTAGGTGCACAAATGGCAGGGATTTAAATCATATGCCAGTTTCACTGTCTATTAGTATAGTTTATTTGCACTCTTTCTTGCTCTATTATTTATCTTTTTTGATTAAAAAGATGCATGAGCTTAAATACTAATATTTTAAGCTCATGCATCTTTTTTGGCCAAAAGGTTGAAAAAGGTCCAGAAAAATAGAGCATGAAAGAGAGTGCAAATGGAAACAGCTAACAGTGGAAACTGGCAGCTAGTACACAATTTAATTGTCATTATGTTTGATAGGTACTATGATGATTAGATAGTACTGTATGAAGCCCCAGGTATTGTTATGAATACAGATAGAGCAGTATGTATGTACTGTGTTTCGTTATTTGATTAATTGGACCCTGGGGTGGAGCTTCTAAGCAAGGGTGGGTGGAAGTTCCAACCAAACACCCCATTCTTTATGATATATGTAAAACATACTGGGGGTTGGCAATTTAAAAACCAGTTTACATCTAAAAAGAAACTTGTTTTTTCCTAATGAGGGAGAAGTGTGGTAGAGCTGTGGTCTACCAGTCAGAATGCAAGGATGGAGGGATTCCTTTCCTAGCTTCTTTTTCTTCCTACTCTATAAATCTGTTGCACGACAGTGCCTCCCTAATCTTTTCTGTTCTATTTTCTACCACTGATGTAAGCTGGCCACCTACGTCAGTCTTTTCTATTCCTTCTGAATCTTTTTCTAGCTTACTTTATTTTCCCTCTCTTATATCCATCCCTCACCAAGACCTCCTTAGCTGTGTTACTGAAATGTAAATCACTAAGCAGAATAAAAACATGTTTTGTACTGACCAGCATGCTAGCTGACTGATTATACATAAAGTACTAATGAATAAAGTGCAGAAGTGCTTCAAATGTCTAAAGTGCTTATGGAGGTTAATAAGTAAAGTGCCATGTGCTTTATGTGCCAGCCTTAGATGTATATATAAGGTTTAAATGCTTACAAAGAGCATTGGGTTATGGGGTGTTTGTATTGTCTATGGTGACCTTAGTGACCTTTAGGAAAGACAGAATAAAATGTTCATTACAGAGCTGTGATTAGATGGCTGCACCCAGTATTTAATTTGAGTCACTGTACATAAGCAGCTCTAAATACAGCCCTCACAAAATATGAGTTATAATGTAGTAATAGTAGAACTGTATATTAGTAAAAATATGCCCCATTCCTAAACTGGAGCAAGCGGTACCACAAAGCAGCAATCTTTTGCTTTTTATTTCATTGCTGCTGCTCCATGGTTGTAGTGTGGTGATTAATATAAATAATAAACTCCTGGCTAACATGCTGGCATGTAGAAAGTATAGGAATTATAAAGAAGTTTTGCCAGCAGGCCAAGGAGTCAAATGGAGCAGCAGAGACTTTTTCTTTTCTGCCCAAAACTGCTGCAAAGTAAAAGAATGTTAATCTGGCATCGGAGCAGAACTGTGGCAAGGAACAGCATCTCTTTTTACTTTTGCTGCCGCTCTGTGACTCCCCAGAAACCCTCGTTTCCCCCTTTTGTTAAAAGTCCCTTCGAGAGAGAGAGAGACAGTAGGAAATTAAATAGATAAGGAATGCACTCCCTCCTCTCTCTCTCTCTCTCTCTCTCTCTCTCACACTGTGGTGCAGCTATAGTGGGGCAGCTATTACTGTCCCTTTCTAACAGAAAGCCACCCTGCTCAAAATAAAATGAAGCAAGCACCCTAACTACAGAAAAAGTTCTTCAGTACATATTTTATTATACTGCTGCCCTCAGTTAGAAAATAAAAGAAATAGAGGGCGGATTAAAATAAAATTATTGTTTACAAATAAAGGGATGAAAGATACACTGCCTGTCTCTATAAATATCCTCAGTCCACATAATGAACCCTATGAAAATTATTATGCAACAACAAAGCGGTCAAATGTGCTAGTAATAATAAGTAAATCATACCTGACCTGCAGGAGAGCTCCTCCAGAGTGACTCTTGTAGGATGGCAGTGGCCCCTAGTGGCCTATATTTATACAAAAATGTGTGGTATACTCATGTTGGTCAGTGGGAGGAGCTTAGCTTAAATGAGTACTTATGTTTATAACTGTAATAAAACTGGCCAGAACAGTGGTATTTATGGTGACTTATAAGTTAAAAACTCTCTGTAACCGAAGCTTAGAAACAACCATTTTTTCTTGTGTATAGGCATAGTTGTGAGCCTCAGAAAGAAGTTGAAAATGTAATTGTACCCATGTGGGTGGGATTACTGATAAGTGAGAGGGCTATAAAAACCCTCCAGATACAGACATAGTTAGATTAGCTGGAGGTTAGTATCACCTGTCTGAGCCTAACACAAGAGCAGGACCTATGCACTGAATAGGTTCCTGGCAGGAAAAAAAACAGCAGGAAAAACTGATGAATATCTGGAAGACAGTATTGTCTTGTTATAAAAATTAGCACTGGGCTATTGTTCTACTTTGATTTAGTTTTTGAATTTATTATTTTTATTTATCTATTTTTTTGATACATTTATAAAAAAATAAAACCGCACTGAGGTGTGTTGTACCGAATATACTGTGTCAGTGTTATCCTTACCCACAAACATGTGACAGCTAGTTACATCCCTTTCATACTTAGTTCCTAATGCCTTATGAAGTACCTCTCTCCCTTCCTGTCTCAATGCCCACATAAAGAGTTCCACTTCTCCATGCCTTTGGCTGGTTTCTGAGAACCCTGTTTAGTTAAGAAGATTTTATATCAGTAGAAGCTCCTGGCTCCCCCCTTGCTGGCGCAGTTTAAACTGCCCCTCCACAAATAAAATCTGTCTCTCCACAAATTACCCACCACTCACTTTTCCTGCAGTAGGCCAAGTTACTTATAAGCTCTTCCTTATAGAAAATCTTACAGTATACACAGTGGTTGCCACCAAGTTCTTCCAATGTGATCCACTAAAAGGCCTTCCAATGCAATCCACTAACTTCCTCCTCTGAGAGCCCTTTACATTTCATTTAAAGGGAATATGTCCCCTATACACTAACTTTAGATAATTAACACCCATAGCATCCAGTCTATCCCTCCATCCGTACAGGCTGGAGCAATCAGTTCAGCAAAATACATTTTTTAAATCTTTTATATGCTTCCCGGTATCCTGAACCACCACATCATTTTGATGAATTATTGCCACATAGACAGCAAACTGTGTCTCTATTGATGATGTTCATGCTTTCACCACCTGGTGAGGGGATAAATGTCTAGCAGCCAGAGAGCCCATGGCTCCAGGCCATAGCTACTGTATATTGTGTACACTGTAGGCATGTACAATTGCACCCCCCACCACTGCACACCCATCCACATACATGGCAACAGAAAAATCCTGAGTTAGGAATAACTCTTGTCCCAATTCCCAATATCGGTCAGAGGTAAAAGAACTGAACCACCATGTCTCTCCACGCTGTACCCAATGAGCATGTGCAGGTATGCCCATTCAGACACAGGCAGCATCAGAAACACATTACAGAACAGTTATGGCAAAAAAAATCAACATATCGTAAACTGTGCACTTTCCTGTATGACACCTACACTAGCTGGCAGAATGGTGTCCTCAGCTAAAACAAGCAAGGGGTAAGGTAATATTTCATTTTCAAACAGAGGACTGTGACCACCCATCAGTCACCCTTTAGACATTGCTAAATATGATTTCTATGAAAGGAGATAACATTTAAACTGCAGGAGCTAGAGCTTAGTGTTTTTTTTAAATGAAAGTTTGGATTTACGGGAATATTGGGATGTTACACTGGTAGACCTTCCATATATCAATATTTTAAAATTGTGTTGATGACTTTTATCAACAGACTATTATAATATATCAGAAAAAACTTTAAAATATTGATAAATGAAAACTGCACTTGTGTAACATATCAATATTTATTGACTCCAAACATTCATTGAATTATTAAAAAAAAAAGTCCTATCTCTAACAGTTCCAAAGTTAGTGCTTTCAAAAAATAATTCATTTGAAAATAGATAACTTTAAGAACTTATTTTTTTTAAGTACAAGCTTGGAGGTTCCTGTAGGACAATAGAGATTCAGTATGTTACACTTGCATGCTTACACTTTTACACATTACGTAAATTCATGTTGTGAACTATATTAAGAAACAAAGGATATTTAAAAAAATTGTTTTGAAAATTTTTTCAAAACAATAGCCTATTTTAGTGATCATCTATCATATTTTCAAGCATTTACTATACATCCACATCTAATGCCACTATGAGCATCCCACATATCTCGTTACTTCTCATCACTACCCCTAATCTTCAAGTGCCAGAAGATAATAACTAGGGAACACACCAAACAATTGATGGTCGAGCAGTTTAAGGGAATTAAGGATTTGTGTAGTGCTCCCACTGGGACTAAGAGACAGAAAGAGGCAGTTCCCCATTCCACCTCACTAAAATGGCAGCAGTGGTGAAAGGTATCCGGCTCTACCAATTCTCTATTAAAGTTACCAATCAAGTGACCATAAAGTTCCCCATTTTGCACTGTCATTAAAAGCTGGAGTAAACCTGGCACTGAAAGGGCAAACAGGTACCCTTACAAAAAAGGCAAGAACTTTACAAGTATTCTGACTGATAGACTTACAAGCCTATATGCTGGCAAGCTATCTGCAAGTTTTTATGTAAATTTTTATGAAAGATTTATAAGCAAGAAATATGACATTTCTCTTGCATGAAAAAAAAATCATGCAAGAAAAATTCCTTGCTGCATGCCAAAAAAAAAATTCCAATCCAATACTGTGAGGTATAGCTCATGTAGAAGTCCCTGGGTACTTTCATGTATGCAGGATTTTGATAGACTTTTAGTTCAGAGGCTGATAAAGGCACCATACAGCAAGTCAAAAAGGATCAGCTAAATTAAAAAATTAGTTTTCACAAATTCTACCAAATTGTATTTACTGTTTCATCAAGCTGTGACCATGTCCTGTGCACCCACCCGGTGTTTCACTCTTTTATTAGGGTTTCATCAGGGAGAAAAATGGCCCACCTGTTGCATTTTAAACATAAATTATCTTAATATAGTTACTTTATTTGAGCACTCCATTTTGTAACAGGGTGGTAGTCCTTTAATTCATCTTTGCTGAGCTGTTTTATTTAAAAGACCATTGTACTGTTGTACATAAGTGCCCACTGTATGGAGAAAAAAACTGTTACTTACTTTTTCCTTTTGTTTTTAAATCTTTCTCAAAATACTTTTATCTAAAAAGGTCTGTATGGATAGTGATATCCAGTATCCAGTGAACACGGTGACTGTGACTGAGCACTTTCAAAAAGGGTGACTCAATCATGGCACCTGTGTTCTGGACTACCTGGCAGGGTAGCGACTGGATACGGGGTAGGCCAGTGCAGCAACAGGATATCGATATATATACACATGCATGGAGGGGAGGGACCACACTGCGCGATGGACAGAAGGGGAGGGAGGGTATGTGGGGTGTAGTGTGGCAGTCAGCTGCCAAGCTGGCCATGTGGTATGGTGGGTAGGTTGTAGGCTGGAGTTGGGAGGGTGCCGGGTTTGATTCTGGACTGTGGCCACTTTTTGCGTCAGGTTGGACTTACTTTTTGTTTTAAGTTTAAATGCCCCCAGACATGCATCCCCCTGGAGTTGAGAATCCTTAAGAAGAGGGGGTGCGTAGTGCGCAGCCCCCTGCATAAATAGGAAACTGGTCGTCGGTTTCATAGTCGCTGTGAGTGTACATCACCGTAATTCATTTTCAGCAATGTACACTCGCCCAAATGGCAACCACAATTCCACGATCGCCATTATCACATAGAACCATGATATCCTATATACAAAACATACAAATTCCACTTAGCAATGTATGAAATAATATCATGCATCATTTACTCTTTCTTTCTTTAAAACCATAGCCTTGAGGTGAAATCGCCCTGTTTTTGCCACCAGCACCGTACCTTGCCATTGTGCCACTGACATACATGCACTCCCTTATAAGCAGAACCCACATGCCACCCTAAATGCTGTAGTACTGGTATCTGTGTCAGATACCCTTAACATTTATTGAAAGACTATGCCTGTATTTCAATGGGGTGAGCAACCAGTCACGCCCCCTTCCTGAGTTATATAAGCAGTTGTTCCCAGCCTCCTTCTGAAGCATTTTTTCTTTGCTGGCCGGGGCTCTGTTGGTCTGTCTTCTCCTCTGTGGTCTGCTGGGACTTGCCCCGCCCACCCCCAACTATGCTTGGTTTATGATGGCTTCTGTTTGAATGTTTCCTTTGCTTGGGTTAGTATTTAAGTGAAAAAAGTACAAATTTTATTTTTAAGCAGGGAACATGTCATTAGGACATAGGGGTCTTGTTTACAAGACAGTCCTGTATGTGGACCTCAGATTTCATAGTACAATATTAAAGTATAAAAATATACACAACAATACACTATACAAGCACACACAAAGCAAGCTCAAGAAAGCAAAGACACAGGAATGACAGATAAGTAAGTAAAGCAGTTACATTTGAATACCACTAATTTCCTAACTGCCTGAAGAAATTTAGAGTATTCTGGAATATCATGAACTGTTGGATGGAACGAATTCCAGATTACAGCAGCCCTTGTAGAGAGGGTCCTGTCTCCAAATCTGTTTAGGCATTTACCAGGTTGAATTTTATTCAAGTAACCTGGTCTATACAATTCCCTCCTGCTTGTACCCCCTTTAAAGAAAAGATGTTGAGAAACTGGATGGTCAGAAGACCTTAACTTATGCAACAGTAACAACCAAATTCTGTTGTAATCTATTTCAAGTGGCTGCCAAATTCAGCCTACTCAACAACAGGCAATGGTGAGAGTAAAAACTACATTTTAACACATATCTGGCAATCATGTAGTGTGTTTTATCTAGGCATGCGAGTAGTGATTTATTTGCTGTTCTATAAATCAATTGGCTGTAATTTAAGGTTGGCAGAACAATCTGTTCTGCAATCCTCTTTCTGTCAGGCAATTTCAAAAACCCTGTAGTTCTTTTTAATACTCCTAATTTTTCATTAACTTCCCCTGTGGTGTTTGTTATATGTTTCGTAAAAGTCATTTCTGTGTCAAATGTAACCCCTAGGTAGCAACAACTGTCTACCAGTTCCAAAGTAGTGGAGTTTTGGGTTTGAATCTTAAGTTTATTTTCACCTTTTTTTCCCCTTCACCCGTTTTTGGGGAAACATACATCAATTTGGTCTTTTCCATGTTCATAAGTAGTTTTGACCTGGTGAACCACCCCTCAATGTTAGAAAAGTCAGACTGCAGATTAGACTGTAATTCCTCCATGTTTCGACCTGAGGCTAGTATGGCAGTATCATCCACGTACAGCCTAATGGCTGTACATATTGCCATATTTGGCAGACCATTATTAAAAATAAGAAATAATAGGGGTCCAAGAATGGACCCCTGAGGAACAGCCCTGATCACTTTCCATATCCTGGATGTCACTCCCTTAATATCAACATATTGACAGCATCCTCCTAAATAAGATCTCAACCAGTCTAAGGGACCTTTTGTAAATCCCATATTCTGCAGTCTTGACACCAGTAAGGGGTGGTCCACCAGGTTGAAGGCCTTAGAGAGGTTCACATAAACCACTGCTGTCTCCATGCGGGAGTTCAGCGACTCATTTAATAGGTCACTGAACTCCAGCAGGGCAGTGGAGGTTGAATAGCCTTTTAAAAAACGGACTGGTGGGTATTTAATAACTTGTGTTTATTTAAGTAATCAGACATTTGAGAATGCACCAACTTCTCTAAACATTTTGATAGGGTTGAAAGTAAAGCTACAAGTCTGTAATTGTTAACCTCGGTTGAGTCACCAAGCTTAAAAGTAAATCTAATCTTGCTTACTTTCCAAGAAGAAGGGAAGTGACCCAACCGAAGGCTCCAATTCAACATATAAGATACTGTGGGAGCAATATGGGTAGCTGCCAGTTTTAAAAATCTACCTTCTAAGTCATCTGAACCGGCAGCTTTGTGAATATTTATATTAAGTAATGTCTTTTTTTTACTTCTGAAATAGTTAAATATTTAAATCTAAAAGGCGAATATTTAGTGGGGGCAATCTCTGGAGCCTCAGAACTTTTTTTTAGTATTTGAGATAGAGAAGGTATCATATTGGGGCATATCTATAAAAAATAATTGTTTAATAGGTTACAGATAACCCCTAAATTATTTATTAAGGTAAATCCCTTTTTTTTAATTCAGACTTTATTAAGAGAATTTTCCACAACCTTAGAGGCAGTTAACATGAGAAATAATACAAGAATACAGTAACATATTCTACTAAAACTGCCCCTCCCTCTCCCCATTCGACAGCAGTATTGTGCCACTTTACAGCACAGGATCTAAGACATTATATGTAAGTATACAGGGCTACCTACTGTGAAACAGTACTTATATCCAGGTAGCAATTATTACGGAGTGAAGGGGATCCCATATATGTGTAGAGATGGGTAATCTATTGTGGAGGTTTGCTATAGCTTTCTCTGTACGCAGGTTAGCAAGGATTTCGTTCACCCATTCCTGTAATGTCTGAGTGATCCTGTCTTTCCAATGGCGTAAAATGAGTTTTTTGACAGATAGTGCAATCATGGAGATATGAAACCTCCTTACCTCCTTGTCCCTGATGGAGGTCAGGTCCCCTAGGAGACAAATGTCAGGTGTGAAACACACCTGCAGACCCAGTAAGGGGTCCAGAAAAGCTTTGATAGAGTCCCACAAAAAAGATATTTTAGGACACGACCAAAATATATGCAGGAGTGTTCTCTCTCCCTGGGAACATCTAACACAAATGTTTGAGTCAAGGAGACCCCATTTTACTAACTTAACAGGGGTGTAGTACATGTTGTGCAGAATGTGGTATTGCATAAGGCGCAATCTATCCTGGGATTGGACCTCCACAAGGCCTGCCAGTTGGGAGAATATTGGGGAAATAAAGAACTCCAGAACCTGGTTGGTCTGAGGGAGTCCTGGTACTGTCTATGAAACAAATCTTGATATAATTTAGAAATGACACCCGAGGACCCTATTAGGGAGGAGGATTCTGGAATCAGGGCCCCACCCGCTTGGCAAGGGGGGTATTGCCAATCACTGTCGTAAGTAAGTGCTTTAATTGCACCGCTTTGAAGTGTGAGTATACTGGAATATTAAATTTCTGAATAAGATCATCTGCTGAAAGCCATTTTCCCTCATCATCCAGGAAGGAGGATACTATCCCATTACCCAGTTGGGGCAGCCATGTGCGGGGAACCCGGTGCTTATTCAAGGTGAAGAATGGAGAGTTCCAGATGGATTGGGCTAGGTCTAACTGAGTGGTATAGCACAAAAAAAAGCAAAGCTGCGCATATACTTTTAAGGAAATCATAAGAGTGGGACATTTCTTGACACCTTGTAACTGGGACACTTTTACATAAAACAAGGTTAGGGGATCCATATTTATAGACCGGATTAAATCCAACTTTATTTTGAGCCATGTCGGTCGTAGATTTTCGGGACCCAGACATACCCATTTCAGGCATTTCTCCAGGTGGCTAGCCCAATAATATATAGCCAATTGAGGAATCCGCAATCCCTCATCAAGTTTAGAGGTGGACAACTTTTAGTATGCCAGTCGAGGGTATTTGTCAGACCAGATAAACTTCGTAAAGATACTATGCATTTTCTGAAACCAGGATAAAGGAATAAATGAATTAAGAAGAGAAAGGGGGGTAGAAAATTCTTGGGAAGATATTCATCTTGCTTATTTTAATCCAGCCCCACAATGAAACTGGGAGTTTAGACCATCTATCCAGGTCTTGAATTATAAGCTGGGAAAGAGGCTCCAGATTTTCCTTGAACCATGCTGAGGGATTACGCATTAATTTGATGCCCAGGTATTTCAGTATCCTGGGAGCCCAACGTAAAACGAAGGGGGTAATGTCAGTCTTAAAGATCTTATGATTCAGGGTTAAAAAGAAGGATTTATTAGCATTTCATTTATAGTTTGAGAGGGTGTTGAATTTAGCAGTTTCACCCAACAAGGCTGGAACAGAGGACACCGGGTGGGATAAGTAAAGAAGGAGATCATCTGCGTACGTGGTAATCTTAACCTCATGGCGCCCCACCCAGATGCCCTGTATCCCCGCATTGCTGAGGATATTTTGAATGAGAGGTTCCAGATACAGGTTAAATAGAAGGGGAGAGAGGGGACAACCTTGTCTAGTGCCTGAATATAGTGATATAGTGAGAAAGACTTAGAAATGCATCATTTCCTGAAATCTTTGCTGAGGGGGCATGGATCCAGGCTATAAAAACAGTAGGAAACTGGAAAGCCTTGAGGACCTGGAACAAAAAGTTCTAGTTCACACAGTCAAATGCCTTCTCAGCATTCAGGGAGACCAGCCTGGCAGGAAAAGCGGCATCCCTGGACACCGAGAAGACATGTGATGATGATTAGTTTAATTGTAAGTGGGGACATTCATCCAAATCCAGGACCTTATACTAATTTAATTTAACTGCTGATATTTTGAAAAAGGATGGGATGTGTGTGGTTCATATTAATATCTGTAGTTTATTAAGAAAAATTGATCATTTAAGGGAATGGACTATTAAATATAGTCCAGAAGTGATTATAGTTACAGAATCATGGTTGACTGATAAGATTCCGGATAATATGGTGCATATGAACGGTTATAATTTATGGAGGAAAGACCGAACAAAGAGGGGAGGAGGAGTCATTATAACTTGTTTTTTTTTTTTTCTCCTTTAGATATTTCCTGAAGAAGACCTAAGGTCGAAACGTAGATTTTTAACTCTATTTTCTATTTTCAGCGTGCATTTAATATAACCATTTTGTTTTGCTTTTAGACCACATGCTGATGCAGCGCCTTGTCTTTGTCATTATTTATGCACTTAGTTCTTTGGATGTATCTACAATTAATTGTCAACAGGATTGGTGTGGTTCTGAAGTTCTCCCATTACTATTTAATTTCCCCTTTTAATAAACCTTTATTGTTATTGGGCATGTATCACCCCCCCCCCCCAAAAGCTAGTACTGAGGTGTTCCAAGTTCTGCAGGACTTTTTGGGGGAATATCTAAATGGATGTGAGATTATGCTAATTGGAGATTTAAATGTAGATTGGAAAACTGTAGAGAGTAATCATAGTACTGTTGATATGAGTATTATTTGGGGTATGACTCAGTTAATTACAGAAGTAACCAGAGTTAATACTAAACAACCACTTTCCTCTACAGTATTGGATTTATTGTTTACTACAGATCCAGATAAGTTTGTGGCTAGTGGTGTCCTCCCAGAATCCTTTTCGGATCATCAGATGATATATGGTATTAGAAATCAAAAGAAATTAAGGAAATCGGTAAAAAACAGCCCATTATAGATCATTTAAACATTTTGATTATATAAATTTTATGTTAGAGTTGGAAGAATACAACTGGGAAAGGTTAAAATTAGTCACCACAGTTGCTGATGCCTGGATGATGTTTCAGGAGGATTTTTTGACAATTTGTAATAGGTATGCCCCACCCAAAATTAGGAAGATAAAGTTTAATAATGCCCCCTGGTATAATTCCTATCTATTTAAAATTAAGAAACAGCAGGATAGGGCATGGAAGGTAGCTAAATTTACAAAAGTTGATGGTGACTGGGTGAAGTATAAGCAAATGCGGAATTATTATAACTATGAACTTAAGAAGGTTAAGAATGACTACTATAATAGGGAATTAACAACTAATTTGACTGATAATCTGAGGAAGTTTTGGCAAATCCTAAAAAAGGTGAAAGGAGATCAACAGTCAGATTACCCGGAGAAATTTGAAATTGGGAAGGTTGAAGTTCCTTTGAGCCCACAGGTTGTCGATGGTTTCAATGAATATTTCACAACCATGGACACAAAGGCTTTATTATAAGGCAAGACTAGTCTTTCTTCCTTAAACTTTCAAAATAAAGTTATTGAAGCTGTTCCTGTAAGGGATAAGGGGTTTGATTTTGAATTAATATCCCCATTAGATACACAAAATGCATTACTTAAAATCAATACTAGGAAAGCTGGAGGGCTAGATGAGATTCCCAATATTTTACTGAAATATGCCACCCGGTAATTTCATATCCTCTAACTAATATTTTCAACATGTCACTTGCATGTGGGGAAATTCCTGTAATGTGGAAAACGCTAGAGTAATTCCCATTTTTAAAAATGGATCTAGACCCTTAATGGAGAATTATAGGCCTATATCATTATTACCAATAGTAGCCAAGGTGTTTGAAAAGTTGATAGCTAAACAACTACAGATCTATTTGGAAAACAGTAAGCTCATTAATAAATTTCAATCTGGTTTCAGGTCTATGCATGGTACAACCTCTGCTTTGTTGAAAGTTACTGGGGACATTGTGGGTGCTCTGGACAGGGGGATGTCGGTGGGGGCAATCTTTATTGATTTATCCAGGGTGTTTGATTCCCTGGACCATGGCATCTTCCTTTCCAGACTACCTGCATTGGGTGTTTCATCGAAGGTGATTGGGTGGTTGGATGTTTACTTAACTAGTAGGAAACAAATGATCTCAATAAATGGGTGGGGATCTGGTTTTAGGGTAATAATTTCTGGAGTGCCCCAAGGATCCATTTTGGGTCCAATATTATTTAATCTATATATGAATGATTTTATTCTAACTAATCCTGAGGTACAATGTCATCTATATGCAGATGACACTATTATTTATGTGAAGGGTTTATCAATAATGCAGATAGAATTTACTCTTCAAAAAGCATTTGATGTGCTTCAGTTATTCTATAGTGAATCCAAACTTGTTCTTAATTCAAAAAAAATCTCAGGTTATACTGTTCTCTAAGGAAAATAGTGTGACCTATTCAGAGTGGGTTTGAGTATAGTAACTGAGGATAACATTACTCTTGAACAAGTGCAGTGTTATAGATATTTAGGGATGTATTTGGATAGATCATTGGGTTGGACTTCTCATATAGATTATACAATTAAGAAAGTTAGTAGACGTTTGGGTGCACTTTATAGAATTAGAAACTGTATGGATGATAGAGTGAGGAAGCAAGTAGCAACAGCTACATTGATTCCTGTGTTGTATTATGGGGATATTGTTTATATGGGGGCAACTTTAACTCAGTTAGCTAAAATACATGTTCTTTTTAATAAGATAGCTAGGTTTATTTTGGATGTTCCTAAGAAAACTCATAGAAGAGAGTTATATCAGTCTTTGAACTGGATGTATCCACATGATAGAATGTCTTTGCATGTTTTGATATATATGGTTAACTCAGTTGGGGGTGAAGTACTGGAATATATTACTGATGAACTCCAGGTTAGGATATTCAGGGGAGGCCTACGCTCTGCAGAAGGTATGGAATATGTTTTGCCCAGAAGAAGGACAGATATGGGTAGAGAACATTTTTTCTATCTGGGTCCCAATACATGGAATTCATTGCCAATTCATCTTAGGCCACTTAGTTCTAGTCCCAGTATAGGAGAAATAAAAAGTTTGTTCAAATCTGAAGCTGATAAAAGGTTTAATGTTGAGTAATTTGTGTATACGATGCATTAAAAATGATGTAAAGTTGCACTTTATGAATAGGAATGTATGTCATGTATATGTAGTTTTTTTGTATGGATGTTAGTTGCTATTGAAATTTAAATATTATTGTGGTGCTGTTTTACATGTATTTGTCTGTATGTAAATTTTGTGGTACTTTTTTATGATGTCAACATGAATGTCTGTACTAAGGATCTCACTGGAAATGAGCTTGTCTCAGTTGAGTTTCCTATTCTTTTGCTTGCCAATTGAATAACATTTTTACTACTACTACTACTACTACAACATGTGAAAGGGTGTGCAGATGATATGAGGACGGACGTCCCTTCATGAACCCAACCTGGGCCATACCCATTAGGTCCGGAAGGACCACAGTTAACCTATTGGCCAATATCTTCGAAAGAATTTTGATGTCTTGATTTAAAAGGGATATGGGCCGGTAACTTTGAACTAACTTTGGGTCTTTGTCCGGTTTGGGGAGGAGAACAATCAAGGCTTTGAACAGGTAAGCATCCACCTCCACCCTGGACAAAATATGCTGAAATAGCCGATGAAGCACTGGCAGTAAGAGTTCTCGAAAAGCTTTGTAAAATAATGAGGAGAACCCATCCAGCCCCGGGACCTTGTCCAACGGCAAGGCTCCTATAACCCCCGAAATCTCCTCCTGGGATATTGGGGAGGCCAAAAAACTCTGGTGTTGTTCTGTTAGGGAGGGACGGTGGGAGTCCTTTAAATACTCCTCCAGAATCTCTGGACAAGGAGGGCTCTCTATGTCTCTGTATAATTGTTCATAATATAGTGCAAACTCTTGCACTATCTCAGAAAGGGATACTCTCAGAGACCCATCTGCCAGTGCCCGAACTGGGGGGATGAATCTTGCAGATTCCTTTTGTTTTAATCTCAATGCGAGCAAACACCCCGCTTTCTCTCCCTGGTCCGTATAGCTGGCTCTGGTTCGGATAATGCTAACTCTGCCTTTTCCCTTAACAAATCTAGGTATCTGTCCTTGGCCACCAGAAGCTTCTTTCTGTCCTCACTAAAAGTGCTGACAGAGAGGTTAGCTTCGAGGGACCGAATTTGGGACAGTAATGATAGTAACTCTTCCTCCTGTACCCTTTTCCTTTTCAGAGCTAAACTAATAAGGACTCCCCTCGTATAGGCCTTAAAGGCACCCCATAGGATATCCGGCTTTGCACTGCCAATAGGATTAGATGAGAAGAAGAACTCAATTTGTTCTCTTATAAGCTTGCAATACTTGGCATCCTTTAGCAGCTGTTCATTAAGCTTCCACTGGGTCTCCCTTCAGAGTGTGTTAAGAAGAGCCAAATTACATACCATGAGAGAGTGGTCAGAAATAGGGCCAGGCTGGATCAAGGCAGACATAACCCCAGGCAAGAGCCCCTGAGAGATAAATATGTAGTCAATGCGAGACTGTGATCCATGCACCATTGAATTAGAGGTAAACTCCTTGGAATTAGGATGTAGCACGTGCCAGATATCACAAAGCCTGCATTGATCTACCAAGTCCTTGAATGCCCTTTGCCCCGGGGATAGCCCCTTCAGCCCACTACCTGACCTATCCAAATTGGAGTCCATAACCTGGTTAAAATCACCACCCATAATAATCATAGTGGGAAGCATTGGGAGAATAATAGTAATTAACCTCATGAAGAAACCCAGGTCATCAATATTTGGCCCATAGATACTGCAAAGTAAAAGTGGTACTGACCAAAGAGTGCCCTGAACTAGGACAAACCTGCCCCCTGGATCTTTAATGACCCATGTGGAGATGAAGGGAATGCCTCTGTTAATAATTAACATGACCCCACAGCTATTGGTGGATCCCGAGGCATTAAAGACCTGACACACTTGTTGCCTCCTTAGTTGTAAAGCTTCAGATTCTAATAATTGGGATTCCTGCAAAAACGTTATCTGGGAACGCAGTAAACTTAGATGCTTGAGCACCTGATATTGTTTGGATTTTTTCCCGATCCCCTTCACATTCCAAGTTGCAAAAACCCCATCATTAGTCATCTAAAACAAAATAATGAGCTCAGTTCCAAAAGCCCTGTACAAAACCATCGAGAAATAATTAACCAGGTTCCAATAATTACTGCTGTATGCACCACCCACCCCCGACCCAAACCAAAACTTCCCTGACCACCCTAAAACTCCCCTTTCATTTAACATAAGACAAACCAGTCCTTTAGCCCGGAGCTTACCACCCCCCACCCAACCACCCCAACTGTCACAAGCAACGTTTAGCACAGTGCTGCATCCCTTCCTCACCCCTCAGCCTCCCGAAAATACCCCCCTGCCTCAAGCGAATGTAATAGTCCACTCATGAAAATAAATGCCCTTAATTCCAGAAAAAGGCAAAAAAAAAAAAAAGAACTATACTGCTTTAGCAACCCCTAGTAACTTAAAAGAGGTGATGGACTGTGGACAGAAGCGCACAGTAAATGCAGTAAAATAATAGAGTAGGATAATGTGACCTGTAAAATGCAAACAGGCACCCGGAAACCCCGGGAAATAAAATAGGAAGTAGGGCCCTGTAGCTCTATAGGAGATGTCCTCACAAATCAAAAAATGAGCAGGGAGTCATACAGAAGTGAGATTGTCCCTTCTAACCTGAGTTCTGTAACCTGTTTAACAATAAGGGACTCAAATGCCTTGAACCCCAGACCAAAAACTGTAAAAGTAGGCCATCTTTACATCGACTCCTTCCCAGCCCAAAAACCCAAAAGCACAGTATAGGGTATTTTAATACCCTAAACTAGAAACGGGGAGCATTACAGAAGTGGAATCATCCCCAAATTGCCAACAGCGCTAAGCTGGCGTTCCTGTGCACTGAGCTCCCTCTTGTGGATACTGAATGACCATACCTGAGTGCTTGCATGAAAAATAAGGACAAGCCCAGCACAGCTCCTAAATTAAGCCACACTTGAAGTAAAATATTGTTCCTTAACAACTTAAAGCAATCCTCCCCTTAGTAATAAGAGCCTGCACAAGTAGCTAAAATGGAATAAAGAACACCTTCCCCCAATAGACTAACCAAACATTTCAACAAGTCCTTAATCTAGGCAACAGGCTCGTTTTTAAATTTAGAGTGTAAGAGTCCCATGGCAATTAACTCAGTTAACTAATAACTAAGTCCATTCGAGTAGCCAGAATTTCCAGATGCATCCCATCGTTGCTATCTTCGTGAACATTTAACTAGATAACAGTCTCAACTTGGCAGCACAGGAGTCTCTTCATCTTAGGGGTAGAGCTTCTCAGGGGTCCCGAAACAAATCAGGCAAAGCGAGCTTAAGGCCGGACAGAGCAGATTCTGGGTCTTCAAAGGTTAGCCAGGATCCATTCGCAAGCACCTGCAGCCTGGCCTGGTACCCCATCCTAAACTTGAGCCCTGCAGCAATAATCCTGGACACAATGGGGTGGAATGCTGTACGTTTCAGCTGAACCGATCCTGGCAGGTCTTGTGCGATTCTCAGCTTGGAATTCTCCCAGCGGACCTCCTGTAGGGCTCTCACGTTCGACAAAAAGTGCTGCCTCTCCAAGAAATTTAGAAATCGGCATATAATGGGGCAGGGGGCAGCCCCTGGTGGAGGTTTCGGCCACAACAATCTATGCACTCGCTCAATGGTGTATGCAGGGTCAAAGGGAGAGGGACTAGCAACCCGTTTCACCAACTTCTGTATGAAGACTACAGTGTTCTGGCCCTCTTCCCCTTCTGGCAGCCCTAAAATTACCACATTTTTTCTGCAGCTGCAGCCCTTGAGGACTTCTAGCTTGGCCTCCACTCAAGAGAGCTTCTGTCGTATCGCTACTAGCCCAGGGTTCACCTTGTCAAAACGATTCTCCAGAGAGACTGTACTAGCAGTATTATCCAAGGCAGTCATCGAAACCTCATCCAATTTTTTTGAAAGAGCTTAAAGATCAGTTGCCATCTCTTTCACCTCCTCATGGAAGGGTTTAAATTTCTTCCAGGAACCTATTCAAAGTTAAAGGTTCCTGCTCCGATGCTTGGCTGGGGTGATCGGGCCTATCAGGTCCACTCGAACCCCTGGGTTTCTTTGGGGCCTTCTCGGTGGTAACTGGAGGCGTGTGTTTTTGCGAGGCTTTCTTCATGTAAGCCTCCATCGGTGCCCAAAACTCACTTGTCAGAAGCTCTAGATGTTTAGTAGGCAGGGTCAGCAGAGAACAGAGGGTTTTTTGAAAATCTCGACATCAGAAAAAAATAATTATAAAGTCGGGAGGCTAGAGCAAGGAGGAGGAGCTTCTACTCAGCATTCTGCATTACGTGGTCTCCGTAAATCCCTTTTTAAGCTGCAGATTTAACTTGGATGATTTACCCCATGGATTCATTACTTGATTTATTGTACCCCAGAATTTTTTAGAATCTATGTTAGAATCTAATTTGTTTCTGTAGAACCTGGTTTTGGCCACTTTAATCAACTTTTTACATACATTCCTTTTGTTTTTAAATAGAGCCCAATCAGCTTCAGTTTTTGGTTTAATTGCTTTCTCCCATATTTTGTTTTTGATCTGGATTTGTTTCAGTAATTTATCACTTTTCCAGGGTACTTTCATCTGCTTGATTTTTTAACCACTGGAGCATGTAGGTCACATATTTTGCCAAAGGTACTTGCAAAGTAGTCGACAGTCATGTCAATACCTGGGATCATTTGACACCTATCCCAGTTCTCCTTGGAAATACTGTTTAAAAATTCAATTTCTGAAAATTTGTGAAAATCTGTAAACTAATTTTGACAAGATAAGGGCGAGCTAAGTGGGAACTGGGATTGTGGAACAGTGATCCAAACAGGGTTGTGGTCACATAGATAAGGTGACAAGGCCCCTGAGGCTTCCACCTGAATTTCAGTAGATGCAAAAATTAAGTCAAGAACTGACCCATCAGAAGAATTACCTGTGTATCGAGTAGGGGATTTTATGTATTGCTTTAGCCCTAATGGGGTCACTAGTTATTTCAACAGTCTGCCCCTTAAGTCTGGACAATCACAGTTTAAATCTCAGATTAAAATAATCAGTTTTGTTACCCACACAGTCAGCTATTTTTGGTTTGACTCTGGCTGCTGTGTGCTTCTTTGTGTACTTGTTCTCCTGTTCTCCTGTGTTTGTATTTTTGGTTTTTGTTTTCTTTTGGGGGGTTTTCTAGTTTTCCTAGCATCCTGTTGCCCTTTGCTTGTGTTGTGTTATTCAGGCTCTCATTTCTTCACCAGATTTTGCAAACCCACAGTTCACCTGCAATTGTTATCTGTATGATTCAGCTCACATTGCTGTTTTCCCTACCCTTGCTTTCACCCTAAATGTCTGCACCTGGACCAGGCTTCATTCTGCTTCTAGCTGGCTGACTTTCCCTGCTGTGTTAGAGTACATGTTGATCAGCATTCCCTGCTGTGCTAGGGGGTGCTCAGCTACTTTGCTCAATTCATTCAGTCAGCTTCTCAATTCATTCGTCACTGGTGTTCAATGTGTTCTGCTCAATTTATTCAGTGTTTGCTTAGAAAGGCAGCTACGACTCCCAATTTACAATTCTGAGTTTCAGATCAATGATGCCACAGTGACATCAATACCAGTAACACAGGTTACATCAGCTGCACTATGTCAACTGCAATTGCGGTCAGCATTCTGCCGTCAGAAATCAAAGCATTTTTTTGTTGGGGGGGCTGCCCCCTGCACTCCCATGACTTATTATAATCAATTCTGAGTCAGAGCTGATTTGAGGAGGGGATGCAACACTGGGGAAAAGCAGTGCCAGGGTCATGAGTGGACTTTACCGTGATCTGTCAATCTTGTTGGTATTGATGAAATCGCTGTAACGGTGTCACTGCTGCATCGGCATACTTTGGGATGCTCTAGTATATTCACGTTGCTGTATTACTATACTGACACAGCATATAGCTGCATACATTTTGGTGGTTTATTATTGAATTTCATTATTTTGTACCTTTCAGTCATTATTTTGCTTCAAGTAGTCACATTACTCTGCCAGCTGCTATCATATGGCTCTGTCCTTAGCTAGAACCTTGCCTGTACAGGCACTTCTATTTGTTGAGGCTCCTACCCTACCAACATTACAGTTGCTTTAGTCTCATGGTTCTCAGCTTCTGGCTTCCCTGTTATTCACGTGGTGGGGGGACTGTGATGTCACAGAGGGACATTGTGGCTCCATGTAGCACAAGCGTGCTTTTATGTAAGCTATATATTTGCCCTGCTCCTTGCCTTTGCCTTCATGGCTTTTCAGTTATCATGCTTCAATGCATTTAACTTTGCAGCCGACATGGCTTCAGATATTCATTGCATTTCATTACTGTATTGCAAATACTTACTGCCTGTAAATGCTCCTACTGGAATAACCTAACTCTGCCTACTGGCATTTAAGGGATTCATGACAATCCTATCAATTCCCTGTTCATGCTGAAACCATAGCAATCATCTGCTAAACCTCATAGATTCAATTATGCTAACTCTTATTGATTCAATCACTAGCATCACAGCCTCTCACTACCCAAACATGGGTATCACATCAATACCAAGTAGACAAAACAGTGTTTCAAACTAAGCATGACTGTATTCGTGTATAGCAATAACAGAAAAATGCATATTACAGAATCAGTGCCATAACAGCTCATCATGATCTGACTACCACTGGTTACAGTTAACCACTACATTTGAAATAATTTGATGTGGCCTAGAGCGTGTTTAATGCACCCTTTTGCATGGAACATTTGCCTGTCAATTGTAGAAAGTATATAAACAATAAAATGCAGAACCGATGGTGCTGATTACCTTAATATTCCAAGGTTGTCCATTCTAGTTATGCTAGTGTCAGTCAAGAAAGTTAAATTAAACATCTTCACCTTTATTTATTTTGTATTAAAATTCATACGGCCAATGTAGAAACTGCAAGGTTAAAATCCAGGATAAACTCAAGGCTCAGACGATAAACTGTAACAATTCTTCTAAACTTGTAGTTGGTAATTATGGGCTATTCCATGAAGATAGTCTGCTTGGGAACGAGCCCCATACTCATTAACCACTGTTGCAATCCATTTGGCAGTGTCTCTATATTTTTTTGGGATGCACAGGTGATTCTTGCCCTGTGATGTATTGCTCAATTTTTAACTCATTCATGTTTTGCTCAATTTTTAATGCTTTAATAAACTTCCAATTTGTTGGATGGCTAGCACCCAATAGGTTTTTAAAGCTGTGATGCCAGCCCTCCGCCACATTTATGGTGTGAGGGAGTCTGTCTCTGACACCATTGTAGCAATTCCAGAAATGTATGGGGAACAGTGGTCTTCTACACCCACAGCGACCCACTGGTCACCCAATCCATGTATCCTCGAAGTAATCTGCTAGAGGTGCCAGGAGTTCATCATGGTGTGTGTAAACATTTCCACAGTGGAGGCTCTCAAAAGCACACATGACATCATCAGGTGGTAAATATGCTAATGCAGGTAGCATTCAGATGTGCAATGCAAAATCCTCATCAACAACATAGTTTTTACGGATCTCTGGGCAGTCCTGAATTTTTTGCCATATAGCTTGGCATAAATGAAAGAAGTAGACCCTTGTTTCTACCACTGGAAACTGTGCAGAGAATGCGTTTACTACAGCCTGTTCAAAGTCAGCCATTACTGACTGTGGTGACAGCTGAGGGCATAGGTCTTTCAGGGCAGAAAGGACACTGACATAGCTAGCATAGGATTGACTAGGCATTAGGATGAAAACACTGAGGTTCACTGCACTAAAGTGCACTATGTGTGCAATGTATAGTTGTAAAAACAAAGGTGGTGTTGCCTTGAAGGTACAGTCTGCATACCAGTGACTGCTTGTTTTCATGTACTGAAGATTCTGGCTAGTGGTAAATATTAGGAATCCATCAGTGTCATTGATACCACTATCATGTGGAGGAAAGGATCCCCATAATCAGTAACATTGTATTCTGGTGGGATGTGTAACTCAGAAATACAAGTAGGTAACACAGGTCCAACTGTGATTTTTTGCCTAGCATGCTGTGCAGTGCACTTCATGCACATGAAAGAGGGCGGTTTGCCTGCTATAGCTGGTTCAACAGTGCCTGTGACTCTTGCCAGTATTTGATTTGTAGCCTCCTGTGAACAAATTGCTTTTTCTTTCATGGTAGAAATGGCTTTGTGCACAGCAATTGCACAGCGTCAGATACATGATTATGGCTGTGCAAAAACGTTGTAATTTCATCATGACACATATGGCAGCGAGCTGTACACCTTTGTGCATCATACAGATAAGCCCTCCAGGACGAAGCGCAGCACTGCAGAATTCTGCAGTAGAGTTACTGCGGTAAACAATGCAATTTTAATGGGAGTTAATCCCTTTTGCCATGCAGAAAACTTGTGACACTGTGCTTCATCCTGGAGGACCTATCTATATATGATGCATTTCCAATAAGTTTTGATGCATTTCCAATAAGTTTTGATGCATTTCCAATAAGTTTTGATGCATTTCCAATAAGTTTTCTGTCCGTATACTATCTCCTTTCTGTATCGATAGCCTTGGTGTGACAGCAGCTGCTGGCCATGCTGGCTTACTGCAAACTAAAGGGGCATCTTTACAACTGCAAACGCTACTGCTACTGTGTTTGCAATCAACAGAGTTGAATTTCCTGCAGCACTCCAACAGAGAAGCACAGCTGTATAACCTGAAGACTGACATATACTGTATACAGGCCCTCTGGTGACACAATGAAAGTTCATTTCAGTTCAGTAAGCCGTGTTAAATAAAGGCGCAGATTTTTAATTTAATAACTCTCCTGACTGGCACTAGAGAGTGGACAACCATGGAGTAGAAAAGTAAGCTGCACATTTCCGCTTGTATTTTCATGAATCTACTGCAGTCCATATTGTTTACTTGACAACAGTAGAAAAGTAAGCTGCTCCATTTCACTTTAGCTGTCATTAGAAACATAGAAACATAGAAACATAGAATTTGACGGCAGATAAGGACCGCTTGGCCCACCCAGTCTGCCCATTTCCCTACCTGATGGATAAGCTGCAGATCCTAGTTAACCAGCAGCCTACTTCTTCCTACCCCCAACCCCTAGAATTGCCTTATGACTGTCCCATGCATGCTTGAATTCCACCACTGTTTTTGACTCCACAACCTCCTCTGGAAGGCCGTTCCATACATCCACAACCCTCTCTGTGAAAAAATACTTCCTTAAATTACCTCTGAGCCGCCCCCCTTCTATCTTCAAATTGTGCCCCCTTGTTCTTGCACACCTCTTTTTTTATTATTGTTGTGTTGCCCTGTTTATAGTATTTAAAAAAAACATAGCATTTCTGGGGCAAGTAAAGAGCACCATTAGTGACAGGTTTTCTTTTTTTGAAAATGTCATGCGTGCTATTTACTGATGGCGATTTGACCGCGCGATTATTTACTGAAGCAGTTTTGTATGCGCACAGTTGACATGGAATCTCTAAACACCTACATTCTATGTAACCATCAGTTTGGCTTCCATAATGGACTTAGTTCATTTATATTCCCCTGGGTGCTACTACTATCAAACTACCAATCATTGGCTTGCACTGCAGCCTCCTACTTCACTCAGGCCCCGGCTTATTTATTTATTTGAATTTTGATGACCAGGTGGGCTCACTATGAACATGTCCCTTTTTCAGGAGTGACCCAGGGAACAGAAGCATTCCATACAAAGAGAAATATAGTATTATACACTAGGTAACCAGGTTCAACTGTGCAGATAGAATGGGTAGCAATTAAGCAAGTCGAGTGATGGCAGTGAGTTACAAGCAGTATTTCAAAACATTTCCATAGCATTCCAATGGGGATAATGGTCTAAGGTTGAGATGTGTAGCAAGAATTAACAAAGTAGTAATTACAAATAATAAATACATAAAAATACAAATATATTACATATGCACAAGTTTGAGAGGCGGAGACAGGTGGAGTCAAGCAAGGGGGAAGGTGAGAAGAAGAGCATAGATGTGCAAGTGAGAAAAGTGGAGATAGGTGGAGTCAAGAGAGGGGAAGGTGATGAGAGGATCATAGATCAGGTAGGGGAGACACGGAGGGTGTAAAGAGAGGGGAGAGGTGAGGTGAAGATCATAGATCGGGTAGGGGACACAGAGAGGGAGGAGTGGGGAGAGGAAAAGCAGGATGACAGGAAAGGGATTAGCTGAAGTAGCCTTGGTAGTTCTTGTTGTTGCAGAGTTCGCTCGGAACTTTTCAAGGCCGGCCTTCTCATAAATACCTACAGCTGCTAGCATCCTCATCAATAGTCTGCTACCTAATCTATGGCCGCTGGCTTCACCCAGCCTCCTCCTATCTAACACTCAAACTTGATTCATGCTCTCATTTTAAATTGGAGGCATGCCAACCACATTTGTTACCTTTTCTCGCACAGGGCTTGCCTTGTAAGCTGATGGTTTCACTCTGCAATCACAAAGTCTGCAACTTTTTTTTTTTTCAACTTTCTTTCACTCCAGTCGCTGCTCGTGAGGACCTCTCTCTGGCAACTGATCCTTGTCCTGCCCGTCTGAGGCCCCCCCAAACTGTACCTCCTCTCTCCCCCCCACCTGCAGCTGGCACCCTCGGTTTAGCCCACCCGAGGAGGGTAGCCCTGCACATCTTGGGATCCTTGCGACTCAGACTCCAACTGCAGGTAGGCACCTGGGGGAGGATACTGGAAGGCCATCCGAGGCGGAACCCGATGGAGGGCATGGGGGACCAGTGCCATCACCTGACCCACAAGCTGGGTTTTATCTCTGTTCTTGTTACCCCCCCCCAGCGTGTGCACGCTGCTGACGCTTGATGCACGGCAACCCTGCCTGCATCAGGCACACTAGTGTACATGCTGCTCCATGCTACTGCGAGCCCCCAGTCTCTATCAGGGGCCACCAGAGCGCCGAGCTCCCCAACACCTTCCCTCCGGGACTGGAGAGCAGCCCATCAGGCACTCAATCCAGTCCCTTCCCTGCTGACCCCTGGCATCCGAGCTTGCTCCCGAACTTGGGTCACCAGTGTGGCATGAGTTGTGGCATCCAGCGCCTCAACCCTCAGCACCACCGGGCCCAAAGTCTGCATCTTGAGCATGTGAATGTCGAGACGGTGTCCTTCTCATCTAGATCATAGTGGGAATGTCCTCACTCCAGGCTGAGCTTTAGCATACAGTCATATGGTGCACCTCTTGTTGCAGAATTTAAGACATCAGCAGTCAAGGGGGGGGCTCTTACAACCTAAGAGTGCTCGTTTAGCTATGGCATTGCTGTGGCACCTTCAAAATCTATTCCCCCTATGACTGCCTCTGGTTCACCCTGTTTGTTTTAGTTGGTAGGCCAGCTGGTGCCTCAGTGGTCATCGCTCTCCTCCTCCTCCCACCTTGAGGGTCCGATCTCACATTAGAGTACCAGTCGTTGCAGAGGCCTCTCATACCCTTCATGGCATTCCCGTCAGAGAGATCATGAGATCTATCCACCAAAAATTGGAACATTCCTCCCCTTTGATTGGGTTTCTAAACTGTAGCGGCAGGGCCGTCACTAAATAAACTACCCCCAGCCTGGAGGGAAGGTGCCTAGGCATTGGATCCCCAGAGGTGTCCCCCTCTTAAAAGGTTTTTTTTTCCTCCCCTCCATGCCAAAGGTCATAATATGTAGTTAGTGTTTTTATAGTACAGTATATTCCCTGGTTTCCTTAGGTAGGTTTCTACTGTTGGATGGAGAAGGATGGTGGCCCTACTCGCTGTTCCCTCTCTCCTTAAGAAGCCACCTGATGTCATCAATGCAATCTATTTATCTGTGCTATCCTGACACCCTAGCATCTTATCTTTGTTACATCAAGCTGTCCCATTGCTGTTAATCTGCTTCTCTTCCTGGTAGTCAACATTTGCTGCTTAATGTTCTCTTTGGGGCTCCTTTCTAAGATACCTTTAGCCAACAGAATTTTCTTGTCGCACCTCTAGGGGTGAAACCCTCTTCTAAGGTTCCTTGCCTTTGGTATTTCTACAGGGTGATAATTCCCTGTGGAACAGACAGTGCAAACAACCAAACAGTTATCACAGTTGCATAAACATAACACTACTCTGATTGTATAAGCTCATTGAATTGAAGGGCTATGCCTGTAGTTCAATGGGGTGAGCAACCAGCCATGCCTCCTTCCTAAGCTACGGTATGTAGGCAGTTCCTCCCAGCCTCCTTCTGAAGCATTTTATCTTTGCCCCACCATCCTCCCTCGACTCTCCAGTGGCATTCGGGGGGGTGCTCTTCCTAAGGTACCTTTAGCCAAGGCAATCTTCCCATTGCACCTCTAGGGTGGAACCCTCTTTGAGGGTTGTTTGCCTTCAGTACTCCTACAGGGTGATAATCCGCAGTGGAACAGAGATTGCGCATAGCCAAACAATTATCACAGTTACACAAGCATAACACTAATCTGGTTGTGTAGGCCCATTGAATAAATTCTTAATTTCTTCTTGATTTTTTGTGTGTCATCCAATATTAATCAATTTTACTGGATGCTTATTTATTCTCTATGAACTGTAACTACAGGTGCAAAGAAAAAGTAGTTTATTTATCATTTAGCTCAAGAATGAAACACCAGAATGTATCGTAAGTGCTCTTTTGCTACTGGTGTTATGCATACCCACTTATATCTTTCTGTGGCTTTTGAGCCTACAGTACACTATGGTAACTGAAAAAATATAATAACAATGTGTTTATCTTTCTTCTTTAATCAAGGTCTCTTTGGGCACATACTGATAATTCTGTCTTTATCATTCATTATGTGAAACTTTGTTAAAAGGCTTTTCTCACAGTGCAGCAGCATGTCATGCAGGCACACCATGATGTTTACTAGTACGCTGAGCAGCCAATTTGATCAGCTTTTATAGTGGTGCTGATTATGCAAACTGGAGGATAGACATCTGCATTGATGTCACAGCATCTGTACACGCTACTGCCCAGCAAGCATGCCACTGCTAGGCAACAGCTTGTGATACCCAGCATTGTTCCTGCTCATGGCAATCACCTTTCCAACATTGTGGAAGGCTTGCTACTCATCCTCTAGGCAGCACTGAGTGTAATCAAACAAATGCAGTGTTTTTTTGAACTTTGTGCTGGGGGGGGAGGGTCCCAGCTCTAACAGGTGGAGTCCACCCTCAGGAATGTTGGGAGAGGGATGCCAGATGCAAAAGCATGTGAGACTGTCAGTCTGCTGAGCAACCACATTCTAAAATGTAGGAGTCATTTATCACACTGTAATTTTGGACCAGCCAGAGTATGCAAACACACAGTTTGAAAAGAGTAGGTTTAACACTTATGCTTAGGAGTTTCTGGTGTGTCCATACTGGTGCCTAAAAGTGCAGTACGTGGTCTGTTAATAAATATTCTCCTCTCATTGGGGGATTGGTGGGGGTATGACTGGGGGGAAAATTATTTTATGACAGTTTCTGGTTAAAACTAAAGGAAATTTCTATTTGTTTCAACTCTGATGTTGATATCATATCAGGAGGTTGTTTCTAGAATGTTTTATTATTAATTGGATATTATTCTGTCCAAATCTGATGTGCTTGCATATTTTGATTTTACAAAGTGAGTTCCAATTGTACAGGTGTTTGTAAACTTGAATGCCACTCTTCCTCATCAGGACCCACTTCCTTATTCAGAGCTTCTAAATGGTATATCCAGATCATCTCCCTTTAGTTAAGTGCATTTTCCCAACCTCCTCCCCTTCTTGGTTTTGATACCCCTTCGATACCACAGAATCTTAAAGGGGCATTGTCAACCACCTTAGGCCTCCCAATGTCCCAAGTTTAAAAAATATATTTTATGATTGGTCACATTCATTAGAGATTATTTATGTAAATGGCAGTTTGGGTCTGATTTTGTTTTTCTTTTAAAAAGTGAAAAACCGACTGCCCATCATACTGGTGTTATCACACAAAAATATGTTGGTTTACATCCCCTTGATAACTCCCACGGCATCTTTCACTGATCTGGGAAGACCTACAACACAGTCCAGCCACTCATGATGCAGTGAAGGGAGAGAAGCATATTGCATCACGAATGACTGAACTGTTTGGCAGTTTTCCTGATGTTCTGATAGTATGTCATAACAGTACATAAAGGATTTGAAACAAAACAAGACTGGGTGTAATTATACCATCAGCATGCATTTCTGTTCCACTAAGAAAGGAAAAAGATAAAACAACTTGCAACATCAATGAATTTTGGAGAACATAAGCAATAATAAAATGTGTGTTTTTACCTAGAAAGAACATTATGCAAAAAATGGTGACTGTGTCCCTTTAATGAAGCTGCTTTATGTCCTGCATGTTGAAATGTGCAGTTCCTGGGGAATTTTCATCTCTGTTTCTAATACTACTCTTATGATCCCCTATCTGAATTTTCAGAGATCTAAAGGTTTTCCTCCACATAATTTTGCTACAGAGGCATTTAAGTATGGTCTGTATTACATGTTATGTGGTACTTCATGAAGAATTTTCTGTTCATTCTGGGATGTTCCACAAACTCTTTCTTCCCTGTACTATTGTAATGGCAACATCTCTGGCAGGAATACATACCTGGTTTGACCAGGCCTAGTAGTAGTTGTTCACCTGGTTCCTTCCCATAGTAGTGATCTGTTTGGACATGTTTATTTCAAATTGTTTTTTTTAATTTTTGAGGCCAAAATAGGGTTGTTGTTAAATTCTTGGAAGCCCATGCCTTCCTAAATTGTTCAATGTTTGTCAACTATCTTTTCGATTTCTTAGTTTTTTTTCTGAAAATTCTAAGGAAAGTACCATGTTGTCACATGTATTATTGTCTGTGGTACCTCTGCCCTCAAGTAGTTTGTTTCTGCTCCTCTGCTTGGATTTTAGAATAGCTTTTCTTACAGTAGTGCCTATGTATCCCCTCTGGATAAACCTTTAACCCGTGTTTTCTAGTTCCATTTCACAAGTGCTGTCCTTGCTACAATCTCTGGTGAATCTCAATATTTGTGAGTATGGGATGCTTTTGACCTGGTGGTGGAGTTGGAAACTGGATGAATGCAGTATGGTGTTCCGATCAGTCTGCTTCCTGTAAATCCATGTTTCTATCTTGTTCTTTTTGTACAGACACAGATTGAGGAAGGGCACTTCAGTAGAGACACACTCTACTGTGAATCTTAAATGTTCTGTAGCAGAACTTATATGTTCTTTAACCTGTATAAGCATATCCTCATTGCCCTTCTATAAAATGAGTAAGTTGTCAACATAGCTTTTCTAGAACCTCATGTATCCAAAACATGGATTGTATAACGGGCTTAGGACAAATTGCTTTTTGAATGTTTCTACATACAAATTTGAAGAGGTGGGGCCCATAGTGCTCCCTATGGCTGTCCCTCTTGCCTGTTTGTAATACTGATTTTCAAAATGAAAATAATTTTCATATAACACATGTCTAGCTAACTCAATCAACATGTCTGGGTCTTTTCTGTCTTACCCCTGAAGTCTGTCTAATGCAGTTCTTAGTGTGTCCAGTCCCTCTACACGAGGACTACAACTATATAAATCCATAATGTCCACAGTGATAAGAAAGTGTGTTAAGCAAGGGGTTCTTGTTTGTCCCCACACAAACTGTGGAGAAATTCCAGACCATGTGTGACTGCCATAGATTTTTCAGGAACATTAGACTAAAGGGTCAGTTTCCTGATCTGTTTGGAGGGCGGTCTGCACGTGCTGGTACCTGGACCATTCATCACCATGTTCCCCAAATTCTGCACTTGTTTGATTACACTTAGTGTTGCTAGATGGAGGGTGAGCAGTGAGCCTTCCACAACATTGGAAATGAGAGTGCCCTGAGCAGGAACAATGTTAGGCATCACTAGCCATTGCCCAGCAACAACATGCTTACTGGACAGTGGCACAGACAAACATCATGATATCAGTGCGGCAGTCCATCCCCTAGTTTTTATAATCCTGCCCTTTTCAGCGCCGCTATAAAAGCTGATCACATTGGATGCTTAATGTGCTAGTAAACATTGAGGTGTGTCTGCTTGACATGTTGCTTCACTGTGAGTAAAACCTTTTAACAAAGTTAGACATAATAAATAGTAAAGACAGAATTATCAGTATGTGCAAAAAGAGACCTTGATTAAACAAAAAAGATAAATGCATTATCATGATATCTTTTTCAATTACCATAGTATAGGTTTAAAAGCCACAGAAACAGATAAGTGACTGAGTATGCATTACACCAGCTGCATAAGGGTACTTAAAATATATTCTGGAGTCACATTCTTGTAAATGATATAGAATATATAATATATAAATGATAAAGAATATATTTCTATCCACCTCTGATTACAGTTAGTAGAGGCTAAATAAGCATCTGGTAAAACTGAGTAATGTTGGATGACACACAAAATCAAGATGAAAGAAAAAGTGTACAAGTGTTAAGGATATCAGACACAAATACCAGGACTACAGCATTTAAGGTGACATGTGGATTCTGCTCATAAGGGAGCATACCCATGTCTGTGGCACAATGGCGAGATATGGTGTCAATCACAAAAACAGGGTTTTTTCACCTCAAGGCTATGGTTTTAAAAATAGAAAGATTAAATTAAGTGTGATATTATTTTCCTATTCTGCAAACTGGCCCTAATATCAAAGCTTCCTTTACAGAACTGATCACCCAACATACAGAATCTGCTGGTACAAAAGAGCCTACATACTCCTAACAATTCCTCCCTACCAGGTACCAAAGCTTGCAATGGAACTCACTGTTAAACCTGCAGATTTGTTTGTAGTGTCACTGAAATTCAGGGTCCCACAGGTGTTTTTGCTAGAAGTTACTAGAACTGTAGAACAGATTAAGGCTTTGAACCCAAGTAAACTGCCCTCCCACTATATCAGTGGTAGTACACAATATTCGGTTTTGAGGACAGATATTTGTCCAATCTATTTTTAAATATTTCTTTGATGTCACTAATTACAACATCCTTCGGAAGGCTATTCCACACACCGACCACCCTCTGTGAAAAACAGTACTTCCTTTTTTCAGTTCAGGCTCTTTCTTCTTTTAAGTGACGTGGGTGTCCTCTGGTTTCCTTATGTTCCAATTTAAAATACATATTAAAAGAGATCAACAATTCAGGATCCTGCAACACATCATATACAAACATTAGATCTCCTCTTACCCTTCTAGTTTGCAGGGATGTTCATTTTTAATTGTCTAGACTTTTTTGTATTCTAAGTGCCTATTTCCTTTAAATGTTTTCATCATATGTCTCTGCACTTGCTCTATTTTCTTAATTTGAGTATGTTTATAAGGGGCCCAAGGTTGTGACCCAATAATCAAAAATGGGGCAAACTTATGCCCCATAGAGTGGCATTAAAATGTTGCTTTCCCTAGATGTGATGGAAAGTTTAATGTTCCGCCAACAGTGATTCACTTTTGCTATGATATTCTTACATTGTGCATCAAAAGTGAAGCTGTTGTCTATCAAAATCCCATGGTCTTTTTGTATTGCTGTTGACTGAAGGGGTGTGCCATTGAATGTATAACAATGTTGAGGATTATTTTTTCCACAATGTACTACTAAGTGTTTATCTTTATTTAACGACATTCCCCAGGAAGAAGCCCAATCATTTATTTCATTGAGATCTTGTTGGATTGTTGCTATGTTTTTGTTGTTACTACATATGCCTCCAAGTTTAGCGTCATCTGCACACTTTGAATAACAGTTGGTAATTCCTGTATCCAAGTTGGCAATAAAAATAAAAAGGCTGTTGCTAGCCTTGCTTTTAGAGCAGAAAGCAGCTAACTGAAAAAGCTACATGTTCTTAAAATTTAAAACTTATATCTCAGCAGGAGTCAGTGTCTGTTGAGATTAAGTAGACAGATACTTTATTAGAAGTAGAAGGGGTCTTACTTAGGGTTAAAAAAAAAAGAAAGAAAAGAAAGAAAGTCAGTGTGTGTTCCACGCTGGGAAGGGTATTGTTATCAGCTGACTTTGCTAAACCAGTAGGAGGAGAGACAGCTTAATTGGGGGTGTGGCTTAGACACTATAAAAGCAGGTGATTCAAATTACAACCTCCTGTTGCTAGCCTTATTTCTTACTAATTGCCCTCCATCCCACCCAAAGCCAGTTCTATTTTTATAGCCACTGGATCTGACTGTCAACAGGAACTTCCTATTTGGCAGTAGGAAGGGAAGTATCATAGAGAAACATTGGTTTTGTCAACCCTAAAGGAAAAAAGTAGCTCACTCTCCCCCCTTAGCTACTGGTGGTCTGACATTGAGCAAGGAAGAAGGAGGCTACTAAAGAAGATAGGAAGTTGCTGTCCCAGAACAGGAAAGGTGAGAGTTGTAAGTAGAGGAGAGAGTGAGCATACAGAGAAACAGGAGAGGGGACACAAAATAAGACATGATAGGAGTGGTGCAGTGCAATGGCTGTGGGGCGGCAGTGTTCTGGGAGACATTCTGGAGGCTGCGATGCTGCCCTATTTGCAGGCACCTCTCTGGTCTGAGAGAGGAGGTTGCCCATCTCCAGGCTGACCTGGCTAGGATTCGAGAAACCTCCTCCCCCACCAAGGAACCACCAAGGCAAATGCCACTACCTCAGAGGTTGCCAAGAAAGAGGAGAGGCTTGACCAGGGTTGGCTCAGGGAGGGAGAGGGTGGTGGAACAAAGTTGCATCCCTCCAGCTGTACCTCTCCACAATCCATTCACTCTTCTGGTGGATAGTGGTTCCTCTATGGAGGCACCTGCAGTGGAGACCAAGAAGGATGCTGGGAACCTTCACAAAGGAGACCCACAGGAGGGAGGATATGGACCCCACAGGGAAGAAACAACTCCTGGTGGGGACTCAATCATTAGGGGTAGAAATGGGAGGAAGGGAGAGGAGGTAAGGTGCCTTCCTGGCGCCACAGCTTGAGGGACAGGAAGCGAACTCAGGATCGTGGGAGGAGCTGCACGAGGGAGGGAGTTGGATGTTATTGTCCACCTAGGTACAAATGACCTGGCTAGGAATGGGATCAGAGCAGTGCAAGAGGAGTTTGTAGAGTTGGGGAGAGGCCTTAGACAAGTAGCGCATACGGTAACCTTCTCGGAGGTGCTGCCTGTCTATGGCAAGGGTGATGCTAGGGCACTCCTCACCAGGGAATTCAATGAGTGGTTGAAAAAACTGGTGTGGAGCTCAGGATTTTGTCTTCATTGGGGACTGGGGAGCCACCTGGAGGGATGCAGACCTATACTGGTGCGATGGTCTGCATCTGTCCGCGTGGGGAACCAGGATCCTAGGTGAGAGGTTTAAATGTTTCATTGACAAGCATTTAAACTAGCCAAGGGGGAAGGCACTGAAAAGGAGCAGGGAAATCCCAGCCTCCCCCCACAAAACATGGTAATTAGTGAGGTAAACACCAAGGTAGAGAAGTTATTAGGGAGCAGGACAGAGGTAAATGTAAAAAAAGGCAAAGGCAGTAAGGACAGGAATGGGGCTAAAAGGGGTCAGGCTATCAAAAAGTGGAGGGTGATGAGTACCAATGCCCATAGTCTGTGTAACAAGCTCCCTGAACTAGTGGTCTTGATAGAAGAGGGTTGCCTGGATATTGTGGCAGTCACAGAAACATGGTACACAGAGAACCATGACTGGCATGTCAACATACCAGGATACACAATCTACAGGAGGGATAGGGAGGGTAAAAAAGGAGGAGTAGCTCTCTATGTAAAGGAAGGGATCAAAGCAACAGAACTAAAGAGTAAACAGGGAGCAGATGAGGCACTCTGGGTCACCCTGGAGACAGGAAAGGGCACCACAATCCGCAGGGGGTTGTATACAGACCCCCATCTCAGGGGGAGGGAATGGACAAGGAAATGATAGAAGGTTTCCTTAGAATGGCAGAAAAAGGGGAGATATTGTTGATGGGGGACCTGAATATGCCACATGTTAACTGGAGCACCTTTGCTGCAGGCACATCCAAAAGCAGGGTCATTCTTGATGCACTACAGGGGGCATGCCTCAGACAGCTAGTATTGGAACCCACTCGGGAGGGAGCAATCTTAGACCTGGTACTCTCAAATGGGGACGGAGAAAGAATCTCAGATTTAGAGGTGGGTAGCCATCTGGGAACAAGCGACCACCAAACAGTGTCGTTCACCATAAACACAGCCATACAATCAAGCCATACAAAAGCAAGAGTATGGACTTTAGGAGGGCTGACTTTGGGAAAATGAGAGAGTGCCTTAGAAAAGCACTAGCAAACAGGCAAGAAGGAGGGGTGGAGGAACAATGGGGAGTAATCAAAACAGCCATCACAGAGGCAACAAGCCTTTGTGTAAAGCAAATCAATAAAACACAACGAAGGAAAAAAATGCTATGGTTCTCAAAAGAGGTGGCAGGGAAGGTTAAGGAGAAAAGGATAGCATTCAGGAAATATAAGGAAACACAGAAGGAGCAGGACAGAGAACTTTATCAGTTAAAGCAGAAAGAGGCTGGGAAGGCAGTCAGAATAGCAAAGGCCCAAACCAAGGAAAGGATAGCCAATTCTGTTAAGAAGGGGGATAAGACCTTTTATAGGTACATTAGGGAGCAAAGAAAGACTAAAGGAGGGATACTGAGGCTTAATAAAGGGGAGGGAATATGGGTAGAGGGGGACAGTGAAAAAGCAGGGATAGTGAATGAATATTTCTGCTCAGTATTCACAAAGGAAGAGGAGGGGGAGATACCTAAACTACACAAGAGAAACACTCTGAAGACGGGGGTAGATACCAGTCCATTTACAGGAGAAAGGGTTCTGAAAGAACTAATAAAATTGAAGGTGGACAAAGCAATGGGGCCTGATGGGATTCACCCAAAAATTCTAAAAGAACTAAGGGTAGAACTTGTGACACCGCTGACTACTCTCTTTAACAAATCATGGGAGGATGGGGTGGTACCTGAGGACTGGAGGAGGGCAGATGTGATTCTCTTCACAAAAGTGGGAGCAGGACAGAGGCAGGAAACTACAGACCAGTTAGTTTGACCTCAGTGGAAGGGAAAATGATGGAATCACTTCTGAAGGAAAGAATTGTTGAGTACCTAGAGGCCAGTGGGGACAGGACCCAAGGCAGCATGGATTCACGATGAGAAGGTCGTGTCAGACGAAATCTAATAGATTTCTTGACTGGGTGACCAAAGTAGTAGACCAGGGAGGAGCTGTGGACATGGCCTACCTAGATTTTAGCAAGGCATTTGATACAGTCCCACACAAAAGATTAATACACAAATTAGCAAGCCTTGGAGTGGGCCCCAAGGTGGTAGACTGGATTAAAAATTGGCTAGACAACAGGACGTAAAGGGTAGTAGTAAATGGAGTACACAGTGAAGAAAGGAAGGTTACTAGCAGGGTACCGCAGTGTTCAGTACTGGGAACAGTCGTTTTTAATGTCTTTATAAGTGACATTGCTGAGGAACTGGAAGGAAAAATATGTCTCTTTGCAGACGACACAAAGATCTGCAACAGGGTTGATACACAAGATGGAGTGGAAAGGATGAGAAGGGACTTGGCAAGGTTGGAGGAATGGTCAAATGTATGGCAGCTCAGATTCAATGCAAAGAAGTGCAAGGTAATGCACATGGGATAAAAACTTAGGGGACGAGTACACAATGGGGGGTGAGATACTGACAACAGTAAAAATGGAAAGATACCTGGGGTAATTATATCAGATGACTTAAAGGTGGGCAAGCAATGTGAGAAGGCAGTAAGGAAGGCTGGGGGGATACTGGGATGCATAGGAAGAGGCATCAATAGTAGAAAACAGGAAGTTGTTATCCCTCTGTACAGACAGTGGGTCTGACCCCATCTGGAGTACTGTGTGCAGTTCTGGAGACCCCATCTCCACAAAGACATAGACAGAGTGGAGGCTGTCCAGAGGAGGGCACCAAAATGGTGCAGGGTCTGCACCAGAAGACATATGAAGAAAGACTAAAGGAGCTTAATATGTATACCCTTGAGGAAAGAAGGGAGAGAGGGGACATGATAGAAACTTTCAAGTACCTCAAGGAATGAACAAAGTCCAAGAGGGTAGCATCTTTCAGAAAAGGAGATGTGCAAGAACAAGGGCACAATTTGAAGATAGAGGGGACTGCCTAGAGGTAAAGTGAGGAAGTATTTTTCAAGGAGAGGGTTGTGGATGCATGGAACAGCCTCCTGAGGAGGTCGTGGAGTCAAGAACAGTGGGGGAATTCAAGAATGCATGGGACAGACATAAGGCAGTCCTAGTGGGGAGTAGGAGGAAGTAAGCTGTTGGTTAACTAGGATCTGCAGCTTATCTGTTAGGTAGAAAAATGGGCAGACTAGGTGGGCCAAGCGTTCCTTATCTGCCATCAAATTCTATGTTTCTATGCTTCTAATATTAAATAAAATTGAGCCCAGCACAGAGCCCTGTGGAACCCCACTCATCACTCCTCTACATGAGGACAGGAAACCATTAACCAACACTCTCTGAGATCTATTGTCCAACCATGCCTTTAACCGGTCGATTAATTGTCTATTTAGCCCTGCAGTATACAGTTTTCCAATTTTTCACATCACCAAGGAGTTCTCATGCACTTCCACGAATGTAGTATGTTGTATTCTTTGCAGGAAATGTCTACATTGGAGAAACTGGCAGGCACCTGGCTGACCAATTCCAGGAACATTATAGACATACAGCTTTAGTTTGTATGCCATGTTTATTTACTTTTTGTAGTTCTATTTTGTGGAGTTGAGTTTCAATTTACAATTATGTCAGTTATGTCACATTTAAGCATGTTTTTATTCCGAGTGGGTTTTGACTCACAATTGGGCTATGCAGCTCTATGCTCAAGATGTTGTTATCTTACTCTGAAGGTATCTCTAAGTAATTTTAATTTATGAGCAGTGTACTCCCTGCATGTTTTTATGTTCTAAGCACATCTGACATTTAGGCCCTTTCAACTGAAGCTGAACTGGTACTTTTCAGCTTCCCCTTTGTGTCTTGTTTTATTTTTTAAATGAGTATTTTAAACCAATGGGAATTTTTTCATTTTTTTTCTGCATGATCTGGGTGCTAAACGTATGGGATTTTCTAAATAACTGTCATTAAGCTACCGAGGATGGACTGGGTTGGTCCAAAAGCTAAAGCACTTTGTTCTTTTTGTTACATCTATGTTGGTCCAATAAAAGATATCACATGATTTGCTTCTGGATAGGAACATTACAGGGCAGTCAGGAATGGAGACACTGATAAACCCATTGTATCCCACTTTACCTCCAGGGACCACAATGTCAATAATCTTTCTGTTTGTGTCCTTCAGCAGGGTTTCTGAGATGCTAAACAAAGAAAAAAACATAAAAACCAAGCTGACCATCCGCTTAGGCTCCCAACAATACTCCCGTTTAAATGACAGACTTATTTTCTTCTAACATCTTTTAGTCACCTTATGGTTTTCCACCATAGTCAGTCTTTTTTACTCCCACCCGTTACATCTTTGCTTGCATGTGTACATGCTCACTGGAGGGGGAGCAGAGTTGTGGACAGGTGCCCTGCAGGTGCTCACAGCAGTGAATACCACGCACCCTGTACCTGTCCAGGGCAGTGTAAATATATGGGCTGGGTACTTGCATATCGTGCATACCTTACGCCCCTTCATGAATCGGCCTAATTGTGCTAATAAGAATCAAGAAACATGCAAGTGCAATTATTTTATGCAACACTACAGACTTCTTGACTAGTGCTAAAACTTGTATTTTGATCTTGCAAAAACCTTGTGTATACTTGCAATGAACTTGCATTTATTCATGCAAGAAAAATTACAGTTTGTGCATCTGATAAAATGATTGCAGTCATGCAAAGAACTTACAATAGTTTTGAAACTAAGTACATTTTCTCATGTTATTCTTTCAAATCATGAATGATCTGTCATAAACTTCACAGCTTTTTAGTAAGGGTAACCTTTTGTCCTCTACCCTTTAGGTACAAACTAAGTTAGAGATCGTAAAAATAGTCTCCTGGACATAGACCATATGTAGAGTATAAGACCACAAAAGGAAGCAACCCCTGGGGTGAGAAAAGCTGAAAGTCATAAATAAGATGTAGCCTCTTCCAGTTACAAAATCCTGTATCCAACAGGGAGGGAATGAAGCCTCAATCAAATGGCAGTGCTCTGCAATAAAATAATTAAGGGTTTAGGGCAGAGTTCCAAAACAATATATGCCACTGTCTATGTGGAACTGCAGTATACAGTACCTGTTAAATCAGGCCATGTAAAAGCTAGCCAAAGGATAAACAAGTAGCTATCCAGGTTATACAGATCACTATGGTTCCACTCTATGTCCTTCCATGTGGCAGAATAGAATCTGAGGGACCAGAGGTAAATGGCATGCATTTGAGTAGCCCTCCAATGCTGTCTGAAGTTTGCAGCTTATTAAATTTTAACAGTTCAAACTATTCTTCCTTATATATTCACTGTCACCCTGTTATAATAAATAGCTTTCGTCCCATAGTTAAGGGGCTAGTTTTCATTTATTTGCTTAGCCTTCCTCACCACTTCTCTCCACTGTGAAATATTAGTAAATCAATGCTTGGCTCTCTTTCTTTTGATCATAGCTAAACCAGTTTTACTATTAACACTTTATTAAAATGTATTTTAAACAAATATATGCAACATCTCTTTAAAGTCAGTGTACAAAGGGAATCTGGTCTAGACAGTTTCCTCCTCCTGACAAAGCATTAGTGCAACACACATCAGGAGAGCTCATCACTGTGCATGCCTTTGGCAGTTTGTGTGGTGTTGTTAACAAAATAAACTTTTATTTTTTTCATGTATCCACCTTATGATTTTTCTTTGGCTTGGTGTACTTGCCTGCCTCTTCCTGTGTCTTTACTTCAAGTTATTCCCTACAGAAGCTAGTGTAGTAGAATTTGAAAACTTTGAAAATGGGGATAATTGGCACTTCCACTGATTGTTTCTCCATTTGGCAAGACATAACTGAACTGACAGGAATGTAATCATTCAGCTGTCTTCATAGACCCTCACAGTCAAATCTTGCAACATATACTTTTTCAATGAGATGATATCAAGTTGATTTTATGAGTTACCAATACACTAACAGCTCAATGTAATTTTTATGTTACCAATACACTAACAGATTAATGTAAACTAATTTTATAAATGAACACACATCTGGATATTCAGCCTCTTATTCTCAGGCTCAGCTGTGTTTTCTTTCTCTGTTCAAACACCAGTCCAATCTCAGACATCATTATTTTTGGATCTATTGCAGCACAAACAGCATGGTCTGTAGCAGCCTGTAAATAGCATACTATTCTCTGAATAATACCTTTTTTTTAAATATCTGCAGCTGGTTCCATATGGGCTACAGCAACATGTGAATCTTATTTGTGAGTACGCACTAACTAAAAATGCCAGCTCATTGCTTTTTGACTTTGTGAGTACATTTTGGAACCGTAGCTGCTTTTGATTGGCAGACTTTGAAGCAGCACTAACCGCATGACACAGTATGTCTGATTATGTAATGGTGACCTTTGTTGTGTTGAACCTGTTTCTAGCCCTGCAGACAAAGACAGCACAAGACTAGCATTAAAACGCTGCCTTCCATGTGCCATGCTAACATTTTTACAAATTTATTTTATTCCACTGAAAAAGCTAACGGTTAGGTTAGACTTCAACAAAATATTCAAGTATTTATATGAATCCTTAGACAAAATAATACAATGATAAAACAGGTATGGAAAATGCAGCATCCTGATTGACTGCAACCCAAGCATTGTGGGAGCACAACACACAGGTACAATTAATCCTGCCATAAGGATGTATTATAATGAACAGATCCTTGTGCCAACTTTAGAATGTTGAAAATTTGCATGGAAGCCATGTTTTACTAGTACATCTTGCTAGCTTGCATTTAATATTTAATGCAAAAATATAAAAGATAAAAATAATTTAAAAATAACAATGTGACAGACGTCTATATATTTTAATGATAAGCTATTAGACCCTTACTTTTTGATTTAAAATTAGCTTGCACACAGGACAATATTAAAACAACCTGTCTTCACTAGCTCAAAATGGCTTGTCTTCACGTGCTCACTCATATGTCTTTATCAAATTACAATTTAAAAACAGTCAGTCCTGACTCCTCACCTCACTTCTATTTCTTCCAACAGGGTTGCTACTGTACCAGTATGGGTCATTCATTTTTTCTGTCCTTGGTGTTCTATATGACAATCTCCCAGTTGTTCTACAGAGAACAGTGGTAATTTCTTAACTAGGCATTAGCTACCCAATGGGTAGCTAGACTGGGTAGTGTGGGTACCTCCATTTTTTAGCCAGGTAGGGTAGTTTGGGTAAATTACTACCTTACCCAGTATGTTAGTTGTATTTACGGGTTGAGTATTTGGGGTGGGTATTATAGGTAGTGGGTTTTGGGCAGAAGGTGCAGGAGACATTGGGGAGTGAGTGGGGAGATGTGACTCAGGATGGAAAGTTCCAAAGTTATTAAAAAAACTGTCAGAGCCAACCAACCTACCTTGCAGTCCAGTCCAATCCTCCTGATTGTAACTCCTTCTTCTGACACAGCACAGCCACAGCTCTGATCGGCTGCCCTCCCTACCCACTGGTAAGCAGCATGTGACTGGCCAGACTTGTCAATCATGTGAGTGCCACCATGGTGTGGTCCAATCAGCATGCACATCTGCTACTGGTATTAAAGAAGTGTCTGCCTGGTGAGCAACACAGCTGGTTGAGGGTCACAGTGGAGAATAGAACAGAAGCAGAGAGCAGTCACTAACAGCATACAATAGAGCAGGGCAGCAGAGCAGCATGGCCCAGGAGTGCAGGCAACCTTTCAGGCCAGGATTGGTTTGTGACTCAGGGGAGCGAGGACTGCAGATGAGCCAGTCCACTACAAAATAAACAAATTCTGGCCAGAGTCAATAGGGTTGCAACTGGGGAATTTAGGGTACAAATACTGAAAATTTGTGTTTTTAATATTCTTACACCAAGTGTTCAACATAGCCTTGTTATGACCCTGACTCATGAGGAAGGGCAGAGAAAATGTTCATCTCCTGGCCTAAAGGAGATTTTGTATAGGGACTGTGAAATCAAATTTCAGGACACAAAACCACATTTTGGGCAGGAATTGAAAAATGACAGCTGGAACATTCATGAGATGCTGTTAAGAAATGGCTATGTTGAAAATGTGGGATTGAAATATTGAATATTACCAATGTTATGAATCTCCATTTGCAAATTCAACATAGCCTCATAACTTTGTTATAAATATTTTTACACCAAATTTAAAACTTAGCCTTCTTATGACCCTGCCTCATGAATAAGGTCAGAGACAATTTTCAACTCCTGTCTGAAATGTAATTTTGTGTAGAGACCATGAAATCACCTTTTGGGATGTAAAAAAAATAATTTTGGCCAGGATTTGAAAAATGACAGCTGTCACATTCATGAGGTGCTGTAAAGATATGGCTGTGTTGTAAATCTGGGGTAAAAATATTGAAAACTACTAAAGTTATGAGCCTTTGGTTGCAAACTTTAATGTAGGCTCGTAACTTTATTGTTTTTTTTATTATATTTTTACATCAAATTTTAAACATAGCCTTCTTATGACCCCAACTTGTAAACAAGAGCAGAGAAAATTTTCAACTCCTACCTGAAGGGTGATTTCATGCAGGGGCCGCAAAATCGCCTTTCAGGATATAAAAAACATTTTGTTCAGGATTTGAAAAATGACAGCTGTCATATTCATGAAGTGCTGTAAAGATATGGCTATGTTGTAAGTTTGGGGTAAAAATATTGAAAATTACCAAAGTTATGAGCCTGCATTCACAAAATTCAACGTAGACTCATAAATTAATTGTTTTTTAATATTGTTACAGCAAATTTTCAATATAGCTTTCTTATGACCCCACCTCATGAACAAGGGCAAAGAACATTTTTAACTCCTGCCCAAAAGGTGATTTCACACAGGAACTACATAAATCACCTTTTGGAACAGATTTACTTAATGTCAATGCAACTGTTCATGAAGTGGGGTCCCAACAAAGGTATGTTGAAAATGTGGGCCAAAAATATGCAAAACTGCCTAAGTTATGCCACAATGTTCAAAACCCCATTAAAATACATTGAACCACATACCTGATTTTTCAGTTCATGGTCCGCTTTGAAGAGTGAAGACGTGTCTGCAGTCCAGAGAGGATTACGATGTTGAACTCCCAATGGGAAAGAAAGGACTTTGGGGGTGGGGGTGGATACTGAATAGGAGGTTTGGGTGGGGGTCAGGAATGGTGGCAGAAGACATCAATGGACATTTTCATTTTCAGGTGAAAAATAAAATCAAGATGGAGGATTCCTGTTAGCGACACTGGGGGATTGAGCACACCCAGTGTCACTGTTATGTTTTTGTGGAGGGTATGCAGTGGTGGGTGCTGTGAGGGAGAGTCAGGTGGAGGGGGAGAGAAAAATAATATACATAAAAGAATGGTAATGAGGAACACCATGACACTCTGGGATTGGGCACCCCCAGTGTCACTTTTATGTTTCTGGGGGGTTGGGATGGGGTGTTAGGTGCTGTGACAGAGGGTCAGATGAGGGGAGGGGAGGAAAAAATATACATTAAAAAAAAGGTTACAGGGAACTCCATCATGACACTGGGGGACTGGGCACCCCCTGTGTTATTATATTTCTGGGGGGGTGCTGAGAGGGAGGGTTGGGTTGAGAGATGTCTATAATGTAAAAAGAAAAAAATGGTGATCACAGTGGAACAAGGCACACTCTGTGGTGTTCAACATGGCCTGCCACTCTCTACTGCACATGCGCTAGTAGTCACGCATGCGCAGTTCAGTTTGGCAGCCATATTGAACACTGTGGAGTGTACCATGTTCTGCTGTGACTGCCGAGACAGTAAAAATAGTGCCAGTGCTATTTTCAATGAAAACAATGAGCAGAGTGCATCACAGACATGGAGGTGACTGTGGTGTAACTCCAACATGTTGTTCAGTCAGAAGGAATGTGCTGAGCCCTTTTCTCATAGCAAGAGGTCTGCAGGGTTACACCTACTGCAGCCCTAAAAACTAAAAGAGAACAGAAGAGGGATAAAAAAAACAAAGTGCAGGCCAGTGTTGGGTCGGGAGACTCGGGACTCAGGGAGAGCGAGGAGCATGCTTGAGGCAGTCCACCACAGAACAGAATTAAAAAAAAACTAAAAGAGATCGGAAGAGGGATAAAACAAAAACAGGGTTGGGAGACTCAGGACTTATGATAGCAAGGACTATGGATGGGAGTCAGTCCACTACATAACATAACACAGAAAAAAAACTAAAATAAAATAAAATAAAAAAAAAACTAAAGAGAAAAGAGGGAAAAAAGAGAAGAAAAAATGTTTCCCATCTCATGCTCAATGCAGCATCCAGAGGAGGCAAGGAAGAAAGTGAATGAAAGTGTGACAGTGTGTGGCTGGGAATCGGGACTTGGGGAGTTGGGGTGAGGGAGTCTACTCTGGTGGCCACTGGCCAGGCCTTTTTTTCTTTCTGGCTTGCCCAGCAGACAAAGAAAGAATCAGGCAGACAGCAGCATTTACAAGTGGAAAAATGAAAAAGATTGACTTTTTTGGTTGTACTTGAGCACTGCGGGAGAGCCATATAGTATACCATTAGTCACCCCAAGGGCTCAGGCCACTAAGGCCACATTATTTTTCTTTTTACTCAGGTTTATCTGAATTTAAATTTGAAGCAGACAGCATATCAAGGGGCAGAGAGAGAGAGAGAGAGAGAGGATAAACAAAAAAGTGGGAACATTTATTTTTCGAGAGGACTTACTGAGATGACATGGATTGTTGTTAGGTGCCCTGAGTGGCTTGAACTCTGTCATTTATTACTGTGACATTGTCGGCTACATTGTCTCTCTCTCTCTTTCTGCAGCAGTTAGTGAAATCCTTTTCCAGCTGTATCATACTGCTTATTAGGTGCCCCTGAGTGCTGTCATTTATTACTGTGACATAGTCAGCTGTACTGTCTGTTTCTGTAGCAATTAGTGAAATCCTTTTATGGCTATATTACACTATTTGTTAGGTGCCCTCAAGCCCTTTCATTTATTACTGTGACATAGCTACACTGTCTGTCTCTGCAGCAGTTAGTGAAACAATACCTTTTTATGACTGCATTACACCATTTGTTAGGTGCCCCCAAACCCTATCATTTATTACTGTGACATAGTCATCTACATTGTCTGTCTCTGCAGCAGTTAGTGAAGCAATATCTTTTTACGGCTATATTACACAGTTTGTTAGGTACCCCAAGCCCTGTAATTTATTACTGTGACATAGTCAGCTACATTGTCTGTCTCTGCAGAAGTTAGTGAAATCCTTTTACAGCTGTATTACACTGTTTGTGAGGTGCCACCAAGACCTGTCATTTATTACTGTGACATAGCTACACTGTCTGTCTCTGCAGAAGTCAGTGAAAAAATGTACGACTGTATTACACTTTTTCACAAAAACAGGAGACAGTAGCTCAATGACCAGATTTACAGTGTGCAAGCTCATGGTGCACTTACCAGGGCAATGTAGTTGGAAATCAGTGGGGTGGTCAGCACTCCTAATAGCCCAAAACCAAATTCCAAGTTCCAAGTTTCTATTGCACAAACAACGGGCTGGCAGCAGAATAGTTTGCAAAATAACGTCATTTTATTTAATCCAAAATGATAGACAGTAGTAATTATACAAGTATCAAAGCTCAGGATGCATCAGAAATGTGGAAAAAAAATCATTCAAGTAATTCCAAATAAAGTGCAACACAGTTCAGTGGCTCTTTTTGCTTCTGTAGCTTCTCTAGCCTCACCCTGGCACACCTGAGCATTATTTTGCAAACTATTTCGCTGTCAGTCAATTGTTTGTGTGATAGAAACTTGGAACTTGGAATTTGGTTTTGGGCTATTTGGAGTACTGATCACTCTGTAGTATTACACTGTTTGTTTGGTGCCCCGAGCCCTGTTATTTATTATTGAGACATAGTTAGCTATGCTGTCTGTCACTGCCTGTCTCTGCAGCAGTTGCTGAAACAATATCCTTTTATGACTGTATTACACTGTTTGTTTGTGCCCCAAACCCTGCCTTTTATTACTGTGACATAGCCAGCTGCACTGTCTGTCTCTGTAGCAATTAGAGAAATCCTTTTACGGCTGTATTACACTCTTTGTTTGGTGCCCCAGAGCCCTGTTATTTATCAGTTAGCTACATTGTCTGTTTCTGCAGCAGTTAGTGAAACAATATCCTTTTACGACTTTGTCTATTACGTCTTTTATTTCCCAGTCTTGTAATTCTACTAAAAGTAAGCACACTGCTGCTGCATGTGCAACTGTTAATGATATGGACAATATGAATCATAGCATATGAACATATGAACATACAAAATTTCCAGCATATATAGGCCACATAGTCTATCAAATCTGCTTGAGTGTGCAGTTACGCTGCAGTTGCCCTTCCCTCCCCTAACCGTATAATGATGACCCTCCCCCTCACTTTGTTCCACCCCTTCTTAAAACTTCCCACTGACTTTCAGGAAACCACCTCTTCAGGTGGCATGTTCCACATGGACACCACCCTTTCTGTGAAAAAGTGTCTCCTAATTTCTCTCCTGAATCTTCCAACCTTCAGCCTCAGCCCATGCCTCCTTGTGTCCCTCCCTCCCTTTAACTTAAAATTCCCCTCTGTACCAGTTTTTTTATATGCTTCATCTATTTAAAGGTCTTTATCATATCCCTCCCATCCCTCATCTCTTCCGGGGAATACATGTTCAGTTCCCTCAGTCTCTCGTTGTAGTGTTTGTCTTCCATTCCCTGGATCATCCTTGTTACTTTGCACTGCACTCCCTCCAGTAACATAACATCCTTCTTCAAGTATGGGTGCCACGCTGTACTCCAGGTGAGGCCTCACCCATGATCTGTGCAGTGGCAGGATCACTTCCTCTCTCCTGGAAGTGATACCTCTAGCAGTACACCCCAGCATCTTATTGGCTTTAGCTGTTGCTTTCTTGCACCGTGCTGAGTGGTTTGTCTGCCTTGTTATTATCACCCCAAGATCTTTCTCCTCCTCTGTAGTGGTTATCTGTACTCCTCCCAACTGATAACACCGACATCTTACATGGCATCAACAGAAAAAAGATGTACATGACTACACCATGCAGAATCAAATAGGCAAAGTAGACATCCTGCTCAGTTCCAGCAGTTGGAGTCTAGTTGAATTTTTGGTCACCTTATTGGAGCCATTTGAGGCTGCCACATGTGATGTCAGTGTGGACAGTGCCACTCTGAATGAAATTCTTCCTCAAATAAGATTTCTTGATGACACAAAGAAAAACGTTCAATCAAAAGAAGACACCACCTGGCAGATGACTTGAGTCTCAGACTGTTGACTGATCAGAAAATAAATGCCATTTTTAAGAAGGACACCTATGTACTACTGAATTGCTAGATCCCCACTTTTAGGGGAACATTGAAGACATCCTTCCTGCAGGAGAAGACATTGAGTATTGTAGAGATCTTCTCCTAACCAAATGTGGCATTGCACCATCAACACCATTAACTGGTGTACAGCAGTCAAACTCTGCTGAACCATTGGAGTGCACCCCAGGCACAGACAGCAGCACATCTATAAATTCTCCACAATCATCAGGGTCATCAATGAGGTAAAGGACATCTACATCCACTTCTTGCACATCCTATGTTCAGAGTCAGAAAGGAAAATCAATTCTGAGTTGCCTACAACAACATGGACTAGTATCCTTTAAAGAAAGTGCAGCTGGTTCATCTGCCAGATTGTCTACTGTCTCACACAGCACAATGATCCAGGAGTATTTTGTAGACCAACTGTGATTGGTCTCGAGGAAGATCCTTTACTCAGTTGGAAACAAAAGAGAACAATATGGACAGATCTAGCAAATCTTGCAATAATGTAACTTAGCTGTCCACCTTCAAGTGTATATTCAGAATGTATATTTAGTGCATCTAGAGGAATAGACACTGACCAAAGAACACTACTAAGTCCTATAAATGTGGAACGGTTTACATTTCTCAGAATGAATGATGAAAATTTCCCCAGTTGTCCCAAACACTAAATTATGCTATTCTGACCTGGAACATGTGATACTGAATATCATGACTAGGTTGTGTACAAAACGAATAGAAAATCCTGTGTTGTGTGGAGTGGCGTACTGCAACATTTGGTAACTTAACATTGCTAACACATCTCTCTCTTTCAGCAGTTGCAACTGTCCCACTTAAATAAATCCTGTCATGGTCACAGACAGTTCATGGACAAACAGGCATGTCTGTCTTTTTTCTGACAATGCTGGCACAATTATTTTGAATTTACTTACATTTTTATTTTTTACATTTTCTCATCAAACGTGTTCCACATGTCACATACTGTTCCAGTCCTGCTCTATATGAGCACTGCACAAATTCTGGAAGGACCATGGCTAATAACTTACAGGCCTTATATCATAGTTCTTACCACAGTTTCTTCCATTGGCATCACTTTCCCTCCATTTTACTGTCACTCTCCTTAGACACGTACTACTCACAAAATATCCTATCACCACTGCCACCATGCCAGCCACATGTGCCACACTACTGTTAGTTTTGTTAAACATCATTTCATTTTGCTTTGATGCCCGCCATAGGTAAAATTGTTGTAAATAGCAGCAGCTTCACTCAGAGCAGCTGCACCGCTCATACCTACAGTACTTCATCAATGCCCACCATGAGTATAATTTTTGGATATAGCAACAGGCTTACACAGAGTAGCTGCACCTCTTGCATCTACCTCAGCAATGCCCACCATTGGTATAATTTTTGGAAACAGTGGCAGGCTCACTCAGAGCAGCTGCACCTCTCACATCGGCCTCAGCAATGCCCGCCATGAGTATACTTTTTTGAAACAGCAGCAGGCTCACTCAGAGCAGCTGGACCTCTGCTACCTACTCATTTATGCCTACCAGGGGTATAATTTTTGTAAACAGCAGCAGGCTCAATCAGAGCAGTTGCACCTCTCATACCTACCTCATCAATGCCCACCATGGGTATACGTTTTGGAAACCTAACAAACAGTGCAATACAGCTATGAAAGGATATCATTTCACTAACTGCTGCAGAGACAGACAGTGTAGCTGATTATCTCACAGTAATAAATAACAGGGCTTGGGGCAGCTAACAAATAGTGTAATACAGCCTATAGTCAAAAACAATCTTTCACATTTTGTTATGGTCAGGGTCAGATAATAGGGTAGTAGAATGATTAGGGTAGTAACTATCCAACCCTAACCAACTGCCTGTTTTTCATTAAGGTATTTTTAGGGTAATTTAGGGTAGTTTAGAGGTACCCACAGGTAGTATTTAGGGTAGGTTATTTCACTACGAGCACATGCCCATTCTTAACTCACATTACCCCAGATGAAAGCATGCTGCTGGTAGCACAGTCAGTTTCAGTCTCGCTTTTACCAGGGACCAAGTTAAATGCAAGCATAAAGATCAGACTGTACAGACTAGTGCTGTACCTTAAGAGGGCCACCATATCCTCTGTAAATGTAACTAAGTGTAACTGTTTGTTTGGACTGCAATGCACTGATGGGAGCCTGAGCTGGTAAGGTGAAAAATAAATTAATCTCGTGTTGTGCTGATCAGGGAACTGAAGCAGGATGTCTGAGGGTTTGATGTATAAATGAAATGCAAGTGGGGGACAGAGCCAGGAAGCCTAAAGGCTTGGGATCGTATAAATGAAACATATTTTGGGACAGAGACAACACACATTTTGAGTGGGTAGATAAAAAAGCATGTAAATTTGGCTTGTTTGGGGCTGCTATCCACAAAGGGACTATTTTAACTTCATTCAATATGTATTAATAGCTTTTCTATAGTTTGTAGTCATATAAAATTTAGTTAAAAAACACTTTCACAAAAACCCATGTAAGTGTAATAAAGATACTCTGAGGTTTGTGCATTTTGCTGTCACAATGTGCACCTAGTGGCTAAAGGCACTCTGCCTCTGATGTCATGCCTCACTACACCAGCACAATTGTTAGCATGCTAGGCACTGAGTATGTTTGTACAGAAGTGGTTAGGGCATGAGTAGAGTTGATATGGTAAATAGCATTGAATGCTGATGCAATGTAAGCCTGACCAGGCACTCTCTCTGTTTGTGCTAGAGACACTATAGAATAGGATAGATACTTAATTCCATAGTTTGTTAAAAAAAAAGTATTATCTTTATTATAATAAATTTGTCTTTTCTCCATTTAGATTGCATAATTTTTGCAAGTAAAGCATATTATTTAGATGAACACCACACTGTCTTGAAGAAGTGGTGCATTTAAGCTTACCTGACCACTAAAGGCAAGGTGACCCCTCAAGAGAGAAAGTGAGTAAGAAAGTGGAATAACCTTAAAGAATTTGCAGGCTCTTTCAAGCAGCATTATTTTTTTTTTTTGGGGGCAGGTGAACTAACTGTTTGATTCTAATGATGGCTACACACAGGAGCACTTTCACAAATTTTAAGAAAAACATACAAGAAAAGTGATTAAAGAGCTGCTGACACCTTCAGGAGATTTTTAACAAAACATAATATTTAAACACAGTTCAGCTTGTGTTTCATATTAGTTCTGTATTTCTCCTCCTCATTATTTATTACTGAGGTCATTTGCATGAAAACAGGATCTTTGCTCCTGAAAAGTTCATCTATTCCTGTTGCTGTCTCCTTACTTGACGTTATAATGCACACCTTGTGACATCACAGGTACTCCCATAGTGGCACAGAGTCATAATGTCACAAGACTTTATGCCGCAACAATATACTGTACTGCCAATACAGTGCGATATACTGCCAGTGTCATATGTCTGTATTTTGTGGGGTGCTCTGCCTCCCACACACCCCGTTACAGGGGTCTGCTCCCCTGAACCCCTTCCCCAACTAAAATAACCAACTTTGGGGTAACACTTAAATTTGCACAAAGTGTGAAAAATAAAAAAAATTGCATGCGTCTGGGACTGGGAATTGAAACCCAGTCCACAGACGCACTGCCTCTCATGCTGCCTGTGACTCATCCCATCGAGCCATTGCAGCTGCTCATTGGCCCCTCATCCCAGCAGTTCTTATCCTCTGCCTGAGAAGAGTGAGATGGTGCATTTCCATGCATACATCCTTTCATGGTTTTGCACCCTCTCACTCTTTTCTACCACGCTGTTCCTGTTGCATGGTCTTGACATGCACTGTACAGCGTACAAGATAGTGACCCGGTAGGTCCCATGGCAACAGACTGTGATGTCAAAACAGAGGATAAGGACTTGAAGTAGGGTGTAGGCAGATGAATCCTAAGGGTTAAAGATCATGCATTCATGCAAATGTCCTTAGTAATAAATACTGGGGAGGGGGAATCTTTAGAATATATGTGGAATGGAAGCCAAATTGTATTTAATGATTATGTTTTTCTAAGTTTTTTTAAAGGCATCACCAGCTCTTTAAATCTCAATGAATTAGTCTGGGTTGAGCTTGCTGTGCCCTTGTGTTTAGAAAACATTGGTCTACTGCCTTAAGGGCAGCAAGACAAATTTATTATGATATGTAGATAACGTTTTATAAAATAAAGAGTTTAGTTCAGGATGGATGTCTGCAAGTACTTTTTCATAGAAAGAGTGGTGAACAAGTGGAAAGGACTGTTGGAGGAGGTGATCAGTACTAAAATAGTGAGTGGTTTCAGACATGGTTGGGACAGGCACAATAGCCTGATTATTGGAAGAGGTGGTGGCAAAAATGGAAGAAGGTGGCCACTAGGACCATCACACAAGTAATAGGTAGTGATGGGCAGATCAGATTGCATATCTTCTATGCTATATTATGATTTCACTTCATGATACTCCTCCAACCTCAAATTATTTGTTCTTCCTTTAATAAAGTCATGGGCATCCCAGAGCACTCCCCCTGTCCTGCTACTGGATCTACCACCCTTGAAGTACCATGAAGAAACAACAACCCTTTTAAGAACATAAGAACATAAGAATTTGATGGCAGATGGGGACCAAGTGGCCCGTCTAGTCTGCCCATGAACCTAACCCCCCTTCCCTATATTTTGCTGTTTCTGCTTATACTGTAGTGCTGGTCCCATGCATTTTTAAATGCATTTACCATCTTTGCTGCAACTACCTGTGGGTGCAGGCTGTTCCATATGTCTATTACCCTCTCCATAAAAAAGTACTGCTTGAAATTGCCTCTGAGCCTTCCCCCTCTCAGACATAGGTTGTGCCCTCTTGTATGTGCCTCTCCATTTGCATGGAAGAGTTTGACTACCTGAACAGTGTTTATATCCTTGATGAATTTGAATGTTTCTATCATATCCCTTCTGTCCCTTCTCTGTTCAGGGAAGTATGAGTTCAGGTCTTGGGAGTCTAGACTCACATGGCTTGTGATGGAGGCCATGCACCATCTTTGTGACCCTTCTCTGATTTGATTCCAAGCATTATATGTCCTTCTTCAGGTGGGGCCTCAAGACCTGGATGCAGTACTTCGGGTATGGCCTCACCAGGGCTATATAGAGTAGAATGATCACATCTTGTTTCCTGCTAGTTATTCCCCTCTATATGCATCTGAGGATGCTGCTTGCTTTTTATGCTGCTTTTTCACATTGATTACCTGCTTCAAGGCCATCCGATATGATTATACCTAAGTCTCGTTCAGTCCTGGTCTCTTCAAGTCAATGCCCATCTAGGAAGTATTGAGTTCTTTGGTTCTGTTTTCTCAGGTGAAAGGAGAGTTTCATCCCTAGAGATGCCACAATGACAAAGTCTCCATAGACCAAAGGTGCACTAGGGAAGAAGCCTAAAAATGCATTTAAGAAGAACATGCAAACAGTTGCTTTCTGTATGATGAGAGGAAATGCCGCCTGTGATGGGCAAGATACTTGATACTAAAACGTATAATGAATGGGCAAATCTGCCATTCATTATACGTTTCATTCTCTCTGATATTATGTATGCCTGGGTGGTCTAGAGAGCAAAACCATCAGGATAATAAGAATTGCAGAGTCTTTTACACTAGGAAAATAATATACCTTTATCAAATCCAGGCAGAAATAACACCACAACAATTTAGAAATGGTCCGGGGAGTGATCTTTGCTACTGTGTATGTCCTGGTGGTCCTAGGCTCAGACCACATCCTGCTCCATAAACACCAGGAATCCGAGCAAACAGCCAACCCTCTTCAACATAAATGCCCTAATGTCAACACCCTAAGTGAGATCTATATCTCAGAAATTAACCTGCAGGGTCTTAGACAAAGAGGGAATCTATACAAAATACTGTGCTTCATAAGATAACGTAGACTAAGAACCCCCTTCCTTATGCCAGGGTTCCTAGTCAAAATCCTGACAAAACTAAAACTCCTACTCGGAGGTGACATCGAGGCAAACCTTGCCCTCCCCCCTGCACAAATGCTCACTTTACCTCCCCCCACAAAGTCTGATTGGGTTAACACTAAAGGGTTAAGAATAACCCACGTAAACATAAACAGTCTAAGGCCAAAGATACATGAACAAGAAGCCAGGGTAAGTCTTTACTCCCTGGATGTAATAGCCATCTCAGAAACCTGGTTCAAGCCCCACATGTAGGTACTTGATCATGAGGTTGAGATTAGCGGTTTCAAACCCTTTAGGCAAGATAGGACTGGTAAAAAGGGAGGCAGAGTCTTGATCTATGTCAGATCCTCTTTAAACGCTTCTCAGATGACAACACTTGCCTTAGACAATACCAGCTGTGAAGCTGTATTCACAACCCTGAAATTGGGCAGAACCAAACTGTTGACGATAGGATGTGTGTACAACCCTCCCAAGGCTGCAACAGATGCCCTAAAATCCCTTCTTTCCATTCTATCCAACCTCCCCAAGGAAGAGAAGGTAATAATAGACAACTTTAATATACACTGGGGGCCTCTAACAAACAGAGAACTAAAAAACCTCCTACTGGAGTCGGACCTAACTCAGTTGATCTGGGAACTTACAAGGCTAAACACAAAAACAGGAAACCACTCCACAGTGGACTGGGTCCTGGCCACAAAACCCAACAACTTCAAACTGTCAGGAACATTTGCTTATTCCCAAAGCGACCACTCACCAACATTTTAATATGGGAAAATAACTTGAATACCCCACCGCCAATAATATTTTGGGCTTGAAATTACTAAAATTTTAATGCGGAATCCTTTCTCAAAACTCTAGCCGAGGTAAATTGGTTACAAATCAAGCAGGCCCCAAACCTGGATACAGCTCTAGATTTCTTCATTAACAGTTTTCAGTCGGTGGCAAATAAACATGCCCCACTGAGAAAACTTAGGGTAAAAGGACAGGATGCCATATGGCTATCCCGAGATCAAAAAAATGAATGAGGGAAAGAGACAGGGCGTGGGGACCTTTAAAACAACAAATCTGCCCAGAGACTGGCAGATTTTCAAGGAATTACAAAATAAATGTAAAAAATAGCTAAAAGCAGCAGCAAAAAAAAAAACCAAAAAAACAATACCTCAGAGACTTGCCCCCAAAAATCTCTCTGATCCCAAAAAATTCTGGTGGCAAATTAATTCTCTTATCAAAGGTCATCGAGCCCAGGGCAAATGAGAAATAGTAGCAAATGACACTTGCCTAAAGAATCCAGTAGAAGCTGCCAATGCAATCAACCTCTTGTTCACCTACCTGGGCAAATTTAAGACCGACCACCCGGGGACACCCCTACCCACACAAACTAAGTCTAACACAACTCCCCTTCCCCAATATTCCACTTTAAACTCACATCAAGACAAGAGGTCCATAAATTACTTAGGAAAATCAAAACTCCTGGACTGCTGGCAGAATAAGTTAGAACCTAGATTACTCAAAATCACTGCCCCAGCTATTGCTGCCCCAGTCACTTGGTTGTTTAACAGATCCCTCCTAGAAGGGAAAGTCTCAAAACTCTGGAAAGTGGCTCTGGTTACACCAATCCATAAAGGTAGATCACGCAAAAAGTTGAAAATTATTGACCCATATCGCTGCTCTCCATACTGAGTGAGGTACAGTACTAGAGAAAGTTGTTTATAACCAGATAACAGACTACATCGAGAGCCACAATATATTCATGTCTAGGCAACACGGTTTAAGGAAAAACCATGTAACAGACACTGCCCTAGTCAGCCTCACCACTGACATATTCTCAGCTCTCGATAAAGGCCAGTTAACCAGTACGGTTTTCATTGAACTCACCAAGGCCTTTGACCTGGTAGACCACAAACTACTGCTCGAGAATCTAAAACTAATAGGCCTAGACTGTCTAGCAGCACAATAGTTCACTGACTACCTCCAGAGAAGGACCCATCTTGTCAGATGGCAGGGTGCCTCATCTGACACATGCCTAATACTTGATGGGTTCCCCCAGGGGTCCATCCTGGCTCCCCTACTATTCTCCTTATTTATTAATGGCTTACCGAATTATAGTGGTGAGGCAAACATAACCCTGTATGCCAATGATACTACTATACAGGTCCTCCAAAGATGTAGTGACACTGAATCATGAGCTGACAAAAGACCTACAACTCCTGGAGGGTTGGTTGGAGAGAAACAACGTCATGCTGAATGGCAAAAAAACAAAAGCAATGCTGTTCTCTCCAACAAGTTTGGGACCTGACGGGTCATCAAACCTGACACCAACTCTCTCCAACAGATCAAAGGTTGAGGTGGTCGAATCCATAAAGTACTTAGGCATAACCTTAGATCAAACTTGCTCTTTCAAGGCACACACTGGCCAGCTGACCAAGTCTGTAAACCAGAAACGTGGTCTGCTATATTGCCTAAACCCTATTCTTATACAGGAATCCTTGGTAAAGGTGGTAACTGGCACCTTACTACCCACCTCGTTCTACTGTGCACCAGTACTACTCACTGTCAAAGGGGCATAAATGCAAAAGTTTAGAACCCTATACCACAAGATAAGCCAGTCTGCATCAGGAGCCTAGCCCCATGAGCATCACTGCCAGGTTCTGCAAGCCCTTTTATGGCCGCTGCATGAAGGGTGACTACAATACCCATCACTATATCTGGCCTACAAAGTAAGGCAGGAAAATATTCCCCCAAGCCTAGCCAGAATGCTGTCGGCTAAACTTAATGGGGGAACCCTTAGATCTTCAAGCTGCCAGCTCGTTAATGTGCCCAAAGTCAGATCATTCCAAGAACAAAGGTCATTTCCTGATAGCATCCCACCCCTCTGGAACACACTCCCAGAAAATATATAGGAATGCACCTCCCTTGGGGGTTTTAAAAAGGGGCTCAAGGTGCACCTGTATTAGCCCAGCCAATGAAACATAGAAACATAGACTTTGATGGCAGATAAGGACCACTTGGCCCACCCAGTCTGCCCATTTCCCTACCTATTGGATAAGCTGCGGATTCTAGTTAACCAACAGCCTACTTCCTGCAACCCCCTGCTATAATTGCCTTATGTCTATTCCATGCATGTTTGAATTCCCCCACTGTTTTAGACCCCACAACCTCTCCAGGAAGGCGGTTCCATGCATCTACCACTCTCTCAGTGAAAAAGAATTTCCTCACATTACCCCTGAGCCGTCCCCCCTTTAACTTTAAATTGTGTCCCCTTGTTCTTACACATCTCTTTTTCTGAAAGATGCTACCCTCCTGGAATTTGTTGATTCCCTTGAGGTACTTAAAAGTTTCTATCATGTCCCCCCGTCCCTCCTTTCATCAAGAGTATACATATTAAGCTCTCTCAGTCTCTCTTCATATGGTTTCTGATGTAGACCCTGCACCATTTTAGTTGCCCTCCTCTGGACTGCTTCCATCCTGTCTGTGTCCTTGCACAGATGAGGTCTCCAAAACTGCACGCAGTACTCCAGATGGGGTCTCACCAACTGTCTGTACAGAGGGATAACCACTTCCCTTTTTCTACTTGTGATGCCCCTCCCTATGCATCCCAGTATCCCCCTGGCTCTCCTTACTGACTTCTCACATTGCTTACCCACCTTTAGGTCATCTGATATGACTACACCCAGATCCCTTTCCATTATTGTTGTTGTTAGTACCTCCCCTGCTATTGTGTACTCTTCTCCTGGATTTTATTTCCCAGGTGCATTACTTTGCACTTCTTTGCACTGAATCTAAGTTGCCATATATCTGACCATTTCTCCAACCTTGCCAAGTCCTTTCTCATCCTTTCTACCCCCCCCTTGTGTATCAACTCTGTTACAGATCTTTGTGTCATCTGCAAAGAGGCATACCTTTCCTTCCAGACCCTCTGCAATGTCACCTATAAAGATGTTAAAGAGGACTGGACCCAGTACTGATCCCTGAGGTACTCCACTAGTAACCCCCCTTTCTTCAGAATGTGTTCCATTCACTATTACCTTCTGTGTCCTGTTGTACAGCCAGTTTGCTACCCAGGCTACTACCCTGGGACCCACTCCCATGCTGGCTAACTTGATTATTAATCTTTTGTGTGGGACTGTGTCAAATGCCTTGCTAAAGTCCAGGTAAGCCATGTCCACAGCCCCTCCCTGGTCTACTACTTTGGTCACCCAGTCAAAGAAATCAATTAAATTTGTCTGACGTGACCTTCCTGCTGTGAATCCATGCTGCCTTGAGTGCTGTGCCCCACTGGCCTCTAGGTACTCAACACTTCTTTTCTTCAGCAGTGATTTCATCATTTTCCCTTCCACTGAGGTCAAACTGACAGGTCTGTAGTTTCCTGCCTCTGTCTTGCTCCCACTTTTGTGAAGGGGAATCACATCCGCCCTCCTCCAGTCCTCAGGTACCACACCATCCTCCCATGATTTATTAAAAAAGGGTAGTCAGTGGTGTTACTAGTTCTTCCCTTAGTTCTTTTAGAATTCTTGGGTGAATCCCATCAGGCCCCATTGCTTTATCCACCTTCAGTTTTAAGAGTTCTTTCAGAACCCTTTGTTCTGTGAAAGGACTAATATCAACCCCCCTATCCAGAGTGCTTCTATTGACTGGATTAGGTACCTCAAGAACCATAGCGGTTTCTTCTTTCATTTTGATTTGCTTATTTGCTTCACACAAAGGCTTGTTGCTTCTGTGATGGCAGTTTTAATGTTTCCCCCTTGTTGCTCCACCTCACCTTCTTGCATGTTTGCTAGTACTTTTCTGAGGCACTCTCCCATTTTGACAAAATCAGCCCTTCTGAAGTCCAGTACCTTCATTTTTGTGTGGCTTGACTCTACAGCTAAGTTTATTGTGAACCACACTGTTAGGTGGTCACTTGTTCCCAGATGGCTACCCACTTCAAGATCAGAGATTGCGTCTCGGTCCCCATTTGAGAGTACCAGGTCTAAGATTGCTCCCTCCTGAGTGGGTTCCAATACTAGCTGCCTGTGTAAACCTATGCCATCCAGAAATAATCAACTACAACTGTGACCCTCCACCAAGGGAGTGCCTTCCTTGCTTTCAGACACCTATTTCACAGAGGTTAAGTACCAGGGTTAGTCACAAATGACTGCAAATATCTCCCAGCTACAGTTCCTCCCTGGCAAATTAAAGTTAAAACTAAGCAAAGTCAACCACAAAAACAAAATCAATACTAGTTACTTACACAGGTCCAAAAAGTAATAATTCAGTTCAGTGTAGTCTAGAAAATAACCTCCTTAATTCAAGGAAGCTGTGGCTGCTTTCTCCTTCTCTGTGTCTCAGCACAGAGACCACAAACAACTCTGTTATAAATCCACAGTTCAACTAGGCCCCTTTCAGCCCCTGCCCTTAACAAACACCTATTTCACAAAGGTTAAGTACCAGGGCTAGTCACAAATGACTGCAAATATCTCCCAGCTACTGTTCCTCCCTGGCAAATTAAAGTTAAAACTAAGCAAAGTCAACCACAAAAACAAAATCAATACTAGTTACTTACACAGGTCCAAAAAGTAAAAATTCAGTTCAGTGTAGTCTATAAAATAACCTCCTTAATTCAAGGAAGCTGTGGCTGCTTTCTCCCTCTCTGTGTCTCAGAACAACAGAGCTAGTAACTTATGGACTATGTACCAGATGTTGGGGTATTTGTATTAATTTGAGTGGAAGCAGGGGGCCCCAGTTTTGGATGGCATTATAGGCAGAGAGATTTGCGAAGCAGGAATTGAATGTATTGGCAATAGTGGCACTGTTGCTGCAGTGCACCCTATTTATTAGCATATGTGGTGACGTATGACTAACATGTTTGCCTAGCATCTTCTTTATCTGTTGCCAGAATGGTTTGGGGTTGGCAGTTGTAGCATCGAAAAGCATTTTGCAGCGCCTGTTTTTATTTAATCTGATCTCCCTCTTGTGCTTACTACATAACTCTCTAGATGCAGTCCAGTCTTGTGGAGATGAAGAGGCCTTGTAAGCCTCCCATTTTTTGTCTTATTCTTTAAACAGAGCTAGTAACTTATGGTCAAGCCACTTTGTTATGGGGGCCTGCACCGTCCTTTTGGTTAGGGGGACACGTATGTCTTGTATGGTTATAAATACTGTGTTGAGGAAGGAGGAAGCTGAGTTAACATCAGTAGCATGGTACAGGTCAGACCAGTCTAAACTCTTGATGGCCCTCTTGTATCAGTCAGTGTCTAGGCTATCATATTTCCTGAGGTACATCACCTGGGGAAGGGGCTGTATGCAGTTTGGCTTGCCATACACAGAAAATAGGATAGTGATTACTTAAAGCATCGGCAAGGACTCCTGAGGTTTTGATTCTATCTGGTCTAAGTGTCAGGATCCAGTCATTTAGCTTCTGTGTGCTGCAGCTTCTGGAGCCCCATGTAGGCTCCGTGATGCTTTGAGTGATGTTCAGTGAACTAAGAGAATGAGTGACTGTGTTAGTACAATCACCAAGCCAATCTATATTAAAATCACCAAACATAATGTACTCATTTTTTATGTTGTCTTGCACGTGCAGCACAAGAAACATATTGTGGTCGCTTGATGTGGAGTAGCAGGTTTTGGAGATGCGGTCATGTTGTAGCCAATAGAGTCACTGCTTTTTCAGGCTGGTCTCTGTGGCACAAATGAAATAGCAATCTGTCTATGACAGCACTGCAAAAGCATGCCCCCAACTTGAAACAATTTCACCGCTGTAATGAGGGAGCTCTCCATCATTGCAGGGCGTGCCTTGCATGGTATAATATTTCAATAAACATGGCGGCGGCTGTCACTGTCCGCCTCTGACAATCCCCAGCAAGCTGACTTCAGGGGTGCCCAATCCCCCTTTCAGCATGCCCCCTCCCCAGTTTAATTGGTTTGCCAACAGGAGAGCCCAATCCCTGTCGGCATACTGTCCCCCTACTTTAATTTGTCTGCTGAGGGGGGTGCCCAATACCCCTCGGCATCATGCCCCCCCAAACAAAGACACATGTTTTTGCTGATGGGGTGCCCAATCCCCATCAGCTCCAGCACCCCCCAAAACACCCAGGTGGCACACTGGGAGCACACCCCAGTGTGCCCAAAGCAAACCTAGAAAAAAGAAAACCTTCCTGTGAAGTTTTTTTTTTTTAATCAACTGTAAACAAGAAAATGGTCCCTCACTGTCTGTTGTAGTCCCTCTTCCAACTCGCATCCAGCCTCTTCGCACCCACCTCCCCATATCCCGCTCACCCCATACTTACCTCCAGAGTCTGGTGCAATGATCTTTGGTAGAGTGGGAACACGTCTGCACTCTTCAAAGTCAACTGTGAACTGAAGAAATGCTGGTAAGCTGTATAGTGCCATCAATGGGGGAGTTTCAACTTAGGTGGATATCTAGGACATTTTTGTGACTTTTGGCTCCAAACTTTCAACATGGGTTCTTGGGACCACACCTCATGAACTCAGTCACTGTCATGTTGTTATTCAGTCCCAAAAGGTGATTTTGCGGACACTGCACAGAATCACCTTTTGGGACTGATTAACAAAATGACAGTGTCATTGTTTATGAGGTGGGCTCCCAAAAATCCTATGTTGCAAATTTGGTGAAAAATTTCAAAACAATTACTGCGTTATGAGCGTGTGTTGCTCAGTTTCCATGCACGCTCGTAAGTTTGAGAATTTTTTATATTTTCACTCCAGATTTTCAACATTGCCATTTTTTCACACCTCCTTATGACCAGTACAGCTGTCATTTTTCACATCCTGCCTGAAATGTGTTTTCGCACATCTGGTGCACAATGGCGCGGTTGCTGTGAGAAATCAATGTTCAGGACAGATTAAGAAAATCACAGTGACACTGTTCATGAGCGGCGGTCTCAAAATGCCTATGCTGAAAATTTGGCAACAAAATTCCACAAAATGACTGTGTTACGAGTGTGCATTGTATATTGCGTAGCATAGTCAGATTATTCAAATTTATCATATAATTTTGCTTAAGAAGGCAGTGAGAGTGCCTTTTTCTTCTTTTTAATCCCGGGGCAATGAGAGTGTTCCAAGATTATTAAGTGTTTGGACATATTTTTTTCTGCAAGTCCCCTTTTCAGTGAGAGTGTCTTGGGAGCTGAGGAAATCAATGAGACATTTAATAACTGTCTTGCCCAGGAACTGCGAGTCCCCGGGGGTTGTTGGTCTCCTCTGGTGGTGAGAGGCCCATTGGGACTGGAAAAACTTGATTTCTCCTGATTCTGACTTACATGTGGTATTTTCTGTTTTTAGTTGTAGCTTATTAGTTATTCTGTGTCTGACTTCTTGCTCCATTTATACCTGTTGCCCTGGATTCAATGACTGTGATGTTATATTTTATTTATTTTAAATATTCATTTTTAGGATATTTGTAGTTATTGGGGTGGGGTTTTGAGCTTGTTCTGTTGATTACATATTTAAAGTTTTTAGTTTATGATTGTTTACTTTGGTTGTAGGCTTTGTTTCATTTTTTCCCCTAAGTGAGAGTTGAGGGAATATTACATTTTTATATTATATTTTATTTTAGTTATTGTTAATTTCTTTACACTTTTTTTATTTGTATTTTTTAGCTTAATTAATTGATTGGTGGTTGTTTTGGTTTTGCTTTTCAATCTTCCTGTAGGCTTGGAGTATTTTTGATTGGTGTCTATCATTATGGGTAGGAGGCCTTCTCCCATGGTCGTGCACTATTCGTCCTCCACCCTTCGCGCCCTCCACCCTTTCATCTCCCCCTGTTGCAGTTTTCTCACCGGGGAGGGGGTTGGGGGTGCGAACAGTGGAGGGTGAATGAGTGGAGCCACCGCATCAGGGTTGTAAAATCCAGAAGACGCCCTGAGGTGAAATGGAACCCAGATCGTGGTCCGCCGTACCTGGTTTCCATATCCAGGGGCACCACCAATATTGGTGGGCAGGCAGTTCGGGCAGCCCTGGAAGTCCATCCGACTCGAGTGGTTTTATGCAATGTCAGGTCCATTAAAAACAAGACTGCAATTATTGCAGATCTTGTTGGGACAACGGACCTGGCATGCATCACCGAGACCTGGCTGGATAAGAACTCTGGCCCTATATTGGAGGCCGCAACTCCAATCGGGTACTCGGTGATACACTGCTCGAGATTGGATCATGGGGGGGGGGGTGCTGTGGTCTGTTTCAAGACTGAACTGGGCATCATGAGTGTACCAGTTGAGGAGACTGAGTCATTTGAGTGTACTGTAGTAGCAGGTGTAGATTGTAGGATCACCCTCATTTACTGTCCACTTGGGGATGAGAAGCATTTCCTTCAGGAAGTGGTGGACTTTGTGGTCGATATGGCATTTGAGTCTCCCAGGCTGATGGTCCCAGGTGACTTCAGCACCTGGGTCGATGATGAACTCTCGCAGTTTGGACAGCACTTCCTCCAGCTGATGACATCTCTGGGCCTCACGCAGATTGCTACCATTTCTACCCATAAACATGGTCACTCCCTTGACCTAGACTTCCTCCTGAGGATCAAAGCCTTTGATTTGGGGGTGGAACCTGTCAGATGGTCTGATCTCTACACTGTGGGGTTCAGTGTTCACACCCCCCTTCATAGGCCTACCCCTGTGGAGATGGTCAGGTACCACCCTTTAAGAGATGTAAGCTCCAAAGTCCTGACAGTGGTGCTTGACCTATTGGTCCTTCCAGTGGCAAGCAATGACCTAGAGGCCTTAGTGGTGGCCTATAATAAGGCCATTTCTATGGCCCTGGATGTCATTGCTCATGTTTGACTTCGTCTTCTCTCCCTTTGCCCTCAGTCCTCCTGGTTTGATGGGACTTTGTGGAAGATGCGGTGATTAGGATGAAGATTAGAGCGCTGCTGGCACAAATCCTCCCTGGATGCCAACCACCTTAGATTGATGGATCATTACCAAGTCTATCAATTTGCAGTCACCCATAAGAAGGCAGAGTTCCTGTCTGGGGAAATTGCAGCTGCTCAGAACCGACCAGCTCAGCTGTTTCGAACTGTAGACAGACTGTGCAGGCCAGCCTGTCTGCAGATCAAAGAGCCTTTTTGCAAGTAAAGTGCAATGAGCTCACTCAATTCTTTCAGTTAAGGTGACTGAAATCAGGGCAGAGCTCCAACCAGCACACTCTATGGGTGCAGCTTTGGTTCAGTGTTCAGTTGCTGTGCCTCAATTTTCATAGAGTACCTTCGACCAGTCGGAGTTCATGGATGTCATGCGGATTGTCCAGGGTATGTGCCCCATGTGCTGTAGTTTGGACCCAGGACAAACTACCTTGATTATGAGTTGTAGTGACAACATTGGCCCGGTCCTAGCATGGATAGTCTGGTGCTCCTTGGAGACAGGTGAGTTTTCTAGCTCTTTGAAGGAGGCGGTGGTGACACCCCTCCTGAAGAAAGTTTCTTTGGACCCAGACTGCCATGCTAACTACAAACCAATTTCTAACCTTCCCTTTACAGGGAAGGTGATTGAGAAAGTAGTGTCCCTACAACTGAAGAACCATTTGACCATCCCTGACGTCTATGAACCTCTCCAATCTAGTTTTCGAAATTGGCATAGTACTGAAATGACACTGGTTCAGGTGCTCAATAATCTCCTGATGGCAAGAGATTGGAAAAAATGTTCCATCTTGGTTCTTCTAGATCTCTCATCAGCATTTGACACTGTGGACCATGGGGTCCTTCTCGGTCACCTGAGACTTATCAGTGGCCTGTCAGGTACAGTCCTCATTTGGTTTACATCCTTCCTCACTGGCAGAACTCAGAGAGTGGTGTCGGGGATTCACTCCTCTGACCCAGTCTCTCTGTCATGTGGGATCCCTCACGGTTCAGTGTTGTCCCCCATGTTGTTCGCAGTGTACATGCTACCCCTCGGAGACATTGTAAGAAGGTATGGGCAGAGGTTTCACTGCTATACTGATGATATCCAGCTCTATCTTTCTTTTGCACCTGACCAGGATATAACTCTCTCGGTATTTAACAATTGCCTCGCTGAAATCCAGGATTGGATGAATCGGAGCTGGTTGAGGTTGAACTCGGAAAAGATTGAAGTGTTGGTTGTGGACCTGGGGTGCTGGATAGTGCGGTTGGGGGCAGGTTCACCTTTGGGACATTTCCTTGGAAGCTCACTGCTCCTTACTTCTGAATGGGTGCGAAACCTGGGGGTGATTTTTGACGAAGGGTTGACACTGTGATTGCAGATGTCGGCAGTCATCAAATCCTATTTTTACCATCTGAGGAACATCTCCAAGGTTAAGCACCTTGTTCCGTCTGGTGACCTCCCTACATTGGTCCACACCTTTGTGTCCTTGCACCTTGAATACTGCTATTCCCTCTACCTAGGGCTACCTGGGGTGAATATCCGCCACCTGCAGCTAGTGCAGAGCGCTGCAGTCCGGTTACTGATGATGACTCTCCGCTCCTTTCACATCTCTCCAGTGCTATGTGAACTGCACTGGCTGCCAGTACAGTGGCAGATCACCGTTTAAGTCAGACTTCTGACTTACAAAGCCCTATATGGACAGGGCCCGGACTACCTGAAAGAGCTCCTGATGCCTTACTGCCCTGGACAATCGCTTGGCTTGGCTGATGAGGGGTTGCTAGAGATATAAAGGGTTTGTTTAAAATCTTCTGGGGCCTGGGCATTTATGTACATGACTCCCTGCCCTTTGGAATTCTCTACCCCATCAGTTAAGGGAGTGCATGACTGTGGAGGGATTTAAACAGGCTCTCAAAAAACTCATTTATGGAATCAAGCCAATCCTGAATGACTTTATTCTGCTTTTTGTCTGGATTTTATAAGTATTTATAATGTGTTTGTACTTACTGTTGTTTGTGTTATTTCAGTTCATTGTTAGGCACCTTGGTTTGTAGAAAGGCACTCTACAAATAAAGTATTATTATTATTATATTATTATTAGTTTCCACGCACGCTCATAAGTTCGAGAATTGTTAATATTTTTACTCCAGATTTTCAACATTGCCATTTCTTCATACCTCCTTATGAACGGTACAGCTGTCATTTTTCACATCCTGCCCAAAATGTGTTTTTACACATCTGGCGCAGAATGGTGCGGTCACTATGGGAAATCAACGTTCGGGACAGATTAACAAAATCACAGTGCCACTGTTCATTAGCAGAGGTCCCAAATGCTTTCATGAGGTGGGGACACTAAAAGCTCATGTTGAAAATATGGAGTGCAAATACCAACAAATGCCCGGGGCATTAGGGTTTCTAACCATAACCTCCCAGCTTGTAGAGACTGACAGGCATCAGGGGTGTGCCTTTGGATTGTCAGCTGTAATGTTCCTGCCATGCCTCCTTCACCCCCACCCTACAGTCAGTGACAGGCATCAAGGTGTGCCTTGGACGTTTTGACCCCAAAGTTCACCCCATTCTCCTATACTACACCCATCTCAACATATTTCCTTATGGAATGGGGTGAGCATAAGGCCCAACAACCCCAAGGCACAACGTGACACTTGTCAGAGTCTGCAGGCTAGGGTGAGGTGAAATGGCATGACTCTTATGGCCAACAACCCAAAGGCACACCTCAATGCCTGTCAGTCTCTGCAGGGTGGGGTAGGGTTGACGTCAGTTCCATACTCCACTGCCATTCCCATTATGCATCTCTCTAACTCCTGCACTGTCAATGCCAATGCCAGCAAGACAACATTCAGCATTGACAAATGCTTGTTAATAGTGAGCTGACGGACTGAAGCGGGGGGAGAGTACAGGTGTACTTCCCAGGGGATATATATATATATATATATATATATATACACAATAAAAAGTTGTAGTTTTTCTGCTCCCCATAAAGTGAACACTACATAACAGCTTTCTGAGGTATCTCAGATGAGAAGGGGTTGGCCATAACTTGTAGGTGGTATGCGTAGTATATTAAAGTACCTCCTCCTTTTTGGGACCAGGCCGGTCGCAGCAAATGATATTGTAGCCTGAGAGAGTACATAAATTATCTGACATGGCTGGCTTGAATCATGTCTCAGTTAAGCCAAGGATATCAGGTTGGTAGTGTGTGACCTAAGCCAATCGTTCGTCTCCCTTGGGGAGTAGGCTTCTTATTTTAGTGTGTGCAATTTTAAGGCCTTTGGTGATTTGCCATGGAATGAGTTTGAGGTTAGTGACGGTTGAGGCAGGGTCTGGGTTAGGTTCCACATCACCAGAGAGGAGATGGCATATCTGGGTATCCAGGCAAGGTATCTGAGGGAACAGAATTTGAGGCACTTTGTGGGGGGATTGTAGCATGTTGTCTGCTTTACGGTGAGACAGAGCTAGGTAATGTTATAACAATTTCCCCTGTGGGTGATTCCATAAGTTATTAGGAGGAAGGGAAGATGAGAGCTTCTCTCAGAGGTAGTGTACCAGCCGGGGGGAGGGTAGGATAGTTTGCCAAGTGACTGGGGAAACTGTAGCAAGGGGCACATGATCCTCACAGAGCAATGTTGCTATACAAGAGAGCACTAAAATATGACCATATGGCATCATGTTAACAATCCAATCTTAAATAAGCTCAGAGTTACCTAACATTAGTGATGTGTTATGTATCTAGGGTGTATCAGCTGTTTTCACTATGTTGAGAGGCAGTATGTTATGACCAGGGTATAAGCCAGCCCAGGATATCTAGAACACTGGGTCAGGCTACTGCAGCACTACAACAACTTTAAGCAGAGCTGGCTGACCTTAGGTAGGGTGTCAGAATGTCCCACACATCAGTGGCTTAAGTCAATATAGTTTAAGGGTATAAAGCTCTATGAGTAATTATCAGACTGCTGGCAATGTTAATGGCTTGTGGTGATGCTTGCTCTTGGTAGGTTTACATCATGCTCTTTGGTGCAGAGGAGAAGAAAGAGCCATTGTGGAGGAAACCTCTGGAAATCCAAACACTCAGTCCACCATCACTTCAGTATATTCATTTCAAAGAGCATTAGGAAAACTTTGAAAAAAGTAAGAATTATATTCAGCTCCATCGTGAGGGCTGTACAAGCTAGAAGCCCTCCCTGAAGCCAGGCTGGTTGAGGCGCCCCCAGACAGTCGAGTGCATGAGGGCTGTACAAAGCCAGCCTCCCTGAAGCCAGCCACTGGTTGAGGAAGCGCCCCAAGACATTCGGGTCATGAGGGCTGTACAAGCCAGAAGCCCTCCTGAAGCCAGGCGCTGGTCGAGGAAGCACCCCCCTCCCCCGAAGACAGGTAAAGGAGTCTCGCTGCTCACTGCTGCCAGCGTGGTGTTTGGGACAAAGCAACTTTGGCGCCATTTTTTAGTTTGAAAAAAAAAAAATATTTTCAAAGCAAATAAGGACCCCTACCTGAAGAAGCCGGCGTGGATGTTTAGACTGTTTTTTTTTACTGCTTCTGAGTTTTCACATAGTACTGTATTTGCTGCTTTTGACCTGGTGCCTTAATTTGAAAACCTTTTAAGTTAATGTAATGCAGCATTTTGCTTTGTACGACTGGATGCCTTATCTAACTCCTTTCTGAGAGATGACTAGGGCTGCCTTGACTTCTTCCAACCTGGTGCCTTACTAAAACGCATTTTGGCCCCAAACCTGCCGTGCTCTGCACAGTATATATCTCGCTCTGCACAGTTAATCTGTGCTGGTTTAGGGAACTGCCTCAGAGCACTAACAGTGCAGCTTTTGCTCCGATCTTACCTGTAACATTAACCGGGCTGACTCGAGACCCAAAACCCTGCCAAATTAATCTTGCTCTACATAGCCTTAACAGCCCGTGTCATTTTTGCCCTGAATTGGCTACCTAAGTTTCAATCTGGCATTGTCTGTGTCCTGCAAATCGAAGTTTACCTACCTGTCTGCCTCAGACGCTCCCCCCTCCCTCTCCTGTACTTAATCCCCTCATCTTCTCTCCTCTACAGTCAGGTTGTGAGGGCTGTGCAAGCCAGAAGCCCTCCCTGAAGCCAGGCGCTGGTCAAGGAAGTGCCCCCCCCTCGAAGACAGGTAAAGGAGTCTTGCTGCTCACTGCTGCCATTGTGGTGTTTATATATATATACACAATAAAACGTTGTAGTTTTACTGCTCCCCCTAAAGTGAACACTACATAACAGCTTTCTGAGGTATCTCAGATGAGAAGGGGTTGGCCATAACTTGTAGGTGGTATGCGTAGTATATTAAAGTACCTCCTCCTTTTTTGGGACCAGGCCGGTCGCAGCAAATGATATTGTAGCCTGAGAGAATACATAAATTATCTGACATGGCTGGCTTGAATCATGTCTCAGTTAAGCCAAGGATATCAGGTTGGTAGTGTGTGACCTAAGCCAATCGTTCGTCTCCCTTGGGGAATAGGCTTCTTATATTAGTGTGTGCAATTTTAAGGCCTTTGGTGATTTGCCATGGAATGAGTTTGAGGTTAATGACGGTTGAGGCAGGGCCAGTGTTAGGTTCCACATCACCAGAGAGGAGATGGCATATCTGGGTATCCAGGCAAGGTAACTGAGGGAACAGAATTTGAGGCACTTTGTGGGGGGATTGTAGCATGTTGTCTGCTTTACGGTGAGACAGAGCTAGGTAATGTTATAACAATTTCCCCTGTGGGTGATTCCATAAGTTATTAGGAGGAAGGGAAGATGAGAGCTTCTCTCAGAGGTAGTGTACCAGCTGGGGGGAAGGTAGGATAGTTTGCCAAGTGACTGGGGAAACTGTAGCAAGGGGCACATGATCCACCCAGAGCAATGTTTCTATATAAGAGAGCACTAAAATACGACCATATGGCATCATGTTAACAATCCAATCTTAAATAAGCTCAGAGTTACCTAACATTAGTGATGTGTTATGCATCTAGGGTGTATCAGCTGTTTTAACTATGTTGAGAGGCAGTATGTTATGACCAGCGTATAAGCCAGCCCAGGATATCTAGAACACTGGGTCAGGCTACTGCAGCACTACAACAACTTTAAGCAGAGCTGGCTGACCTTAGGTAGGGTGTCAGAATGCTTGCCACACATCAGTGGCTTAAGTCAATATAGTTTAAGGGTATAAAGCTCTATGAGTAATTATCAGACTGCTGGCAATGTTAATGGCTTGTGGTGATGCTTGCTCTTGGTAGGTTTACATCATGCTCTTTGGTGCAGAGGAGAAGAAAGAGCCATTGCTGAGGAAACCTCTGGAAATCCAAACACTCAGTCCACCATCACTTCAGTATATTCATTTCAAAGAGTCCCTGACAGCATTAGGAAAACTTTGAAAAAAGTAAGATTTATATTCAGCTCCATCACATTTTCTTTATTACTTCATATATTTTCAATAATTAATTACCCATTTTCTTTACTACTAAAAACAGTTGCATGAAAAAAAGATCCCTGTCCTCTAGACTATATCTACTCTGGCTGCTTCTCTACATGTGACACCACAATCTCCTGTTTATGACATCATAATTATCTCCACAGCAACATATGTTGATATCATAAACAGAATTATGATGTCAGGTGTAGGCAGGCAGACAGAGCTGAAAGGGTAGAGATACTGTATTCATGCAAATACCCTTAGTAATAAGAAAATAAGGTGAGAATTACAGAACAAAATACAAATTCTAAACTACAGTTATGCCTGAATATTACATTTTTTTAAAGTTGTCTTACAAGGGGGATTCTGAACCTCCAAAGTGTTACTCCACTACATACAGTGATAACTTGCTAACTTCTGTCTCATTGAGACTGTCCACCCTTGCCATGATGTTACATGGCTCAGCCCTACAAATAAAGGAGTCCCCACATGTGAGAACTCCACCTCTACATAGAAACATAGAAGGTGTCAGCAGATAAGGATCACTTGGCCCACATAGTCCGCCCTAAATTCCCTACCTATAATGCCACCAGAGACCCTACTTAGACTGCAGCTTATACCCCCCTCTTGCTTCTAAGATTCCATTATGTCTATCCCATGCATTCATAAATCATGTGACCATTCTAGCCCCCACCACTTCTGCTGGGAGTCTGTTCCAAGAATCTACCTCCCTTTCTATGAAGAAATACTTCCTCACATTTCCTCTGAGCCTCCCCCGGTTTCATATTGTGACACCTTGTCCTTGAGCATCTTTTTCTTTGGAAAATGCTCCCTTCCTGTGCCTTGTTTATTCCTGTGAGGATCTGAATGTCTCTGTCATATCAGATGATATTAATTTCACCCCTTGAGAGATGCATTTAGGGCATGTCTGGTAACAAAAGGAATCTTAGTGTCTTTAAATGCACCCGCAGGCAAAAAAAGACAACATAAGTAGCAACTATATCAGGCGTAGGTTCCAAAGTTCTCTCTCCTTAAGTTCAAGGCCCATAGGTGGAACTGTAGCCAAGACTTGGAAGGGCAAGGCCTGAAAACAGTATAGGCCCCTTGAGAGGAGACACAGGATAAACAGGTTATTCACCTGTAACAGTAGTATTAGAGTGGTATATGATGTTCATCCACACTTCTGGCAGTTGCCTTTCCTTTTAAGAATTCACCGGAAATGTCTTTAAGCTGGCTCTTCCCACCCACCCAGGTGGTAACTCCCTCGGCTCCACCCCATGATGTCAAATCTTGCCTACTGGAAGCAGTGTTGTGCACCAAAGCCAGGGGAGGTTGGGGGGATCCGGGTGGTTGAACATCATATACCACTCCTAGAACTACTGTTACAGGAGAGTAATCTATTTTTCTAGGGATGTGGATATGATGTTCTGTCCACACTTCTGGCAGACTCCTAGCAATTCTCTGGGAGGAGGGAGGCAAGGTGCACACACCCTACTTAGGAAACAGAGACTGGAGAACTGAGGTCCTAAAACTAGCATCCCAGCATGACTCAAGGTTGATGTGGTAATGGAAAATGAAGGTGTGTGCTGACTTCCAGGTAGCAGCCCTGCAAATTTCTTGGATAGGGACATCCCTGGAAGCAGCCACCGATGCAGCGGTATGATGGGTGGAATGAGCCCTTAGCCCTATGGGATGCTCCCAACCTGCAAACCTGTAGCACAGATCAATGCAGGATACTATCCACCTGCCAATCATCTGCTTGGCTGCAGGTCTGCCTGGTGCTTGACAAACAGCTGTTGAACCTCTCCCCGAACTCCAGCCATGCTCTCCTTATAATAGGTTTGCACTCGACGCAGGTCCAAGGTATGGAGCCTGTGCTTGGCCTCTGAGGTATGGTCGGAAAAATACATTGAATGATTTATTACCTGGTTAAGGTGAAAATCTGACACAACCGTCAGAAAGAACTTCGGGTTGGGGTGCAGGAAAACCTTGTCCCTGTGGAAGACTAAGTAAGGAGACTCCACCAAAAGCACCTGCAGCTCACTGATCCTTCTGGCTGATGTGATAGCCACCAAGAAGGCAGTCTTCCATGACAGATGAGACATGTCACACCTGTACATAGGTTCAAATGGCTTGCCTATGAGCTTTGCAAAAACCAGCAACAATTCCTAAGGTGGTGGTGGTTCACACACCAGAGGGGAAATATGGTCAAGACCTTTAAAAAAGGACCAGACCACCTACTCCTGCACCACTGCCTGCTGACCGGCCCATGACCAGTAAGCAAAGATGGCTGCCAGGTGCACCTTAAGGGTCGTTGACTGAAGGCCCGACTTAAAGAGGTACTATAGGTAATCAAGGATGCTAGCCACTGGACAGGATAAAGGGTCCAACCCCTTGCCCCGACATCAAATGGAGAATCTCTTCCACTTGAAGGCATAGCATTTCCTGGTCAACTCCTTCTGAGATGCCTCCACAACAGTGAGGACATCTTCAGAGAGACTCAATGTCTGGAACTCTAGCCACTCAAGAACCAGGCTATCAGGTGCAGGGATTGAAGGTCCAGATGAAGAACCTTCCCCTGACTGATAGAGAGTAGGTCCAGGCATAGAGGAAGATGCCAAGGGAGCCTGCTACTGAGGCTGAGGAGATTGTTGTACCAATGATGGCACTGCAAGTCTGGAGCCACCAGAATCACCCGTGCCTTGTCCCTTCTGGCCTTGAGGAGCACCTTGTGGATCAAGGGAAGTGGAGGGATGGCATAGAAGAGGCCTGGGGTACGTGACCTTGAGAAGGCATCCCCCTGCAGTGTTCTCTGCTGAGGGGAGTGGGCACAAAACAGCCTCAGCTTTGCATTTTCTCGGGAGGCAAACATGTCCACCTGAGGAGTGCCCCACTGGGAGAACAGACTGTGTACTACATCTGGGTGGAGAGACCACTCGTGAGACACCTCACCTATGCAGCTGAGGGCATCTGCCAGCTGGTTGGAGGTCCCTGCAACATGGATGGCAAAGAGATCAGCCTCCAGGCTATGCACTAGGGTCCACACATGGAGAGCTTCCTTGCACAGAGGCAGGGAGTGCACCCCGTCTTATTTGTTAAGGTAGTACATGGTCATGGTGTCATCCATCTGGACCTGTACCACCTGAGCCCAGATGTGAGGAGCAAATGCTGTCAGCACCAGCTGAACTGCTCGGAGCTCAAGCAGGTTGATGTGGCATCGGGACTCCTCAGGGGTCCAGAGCCCATGGATTCTATGTTCCCCAAGGTGGGCACTCCAGCCCAGGAGTGAGGCATCGGTCATCCGGACAGACAAATGGGATCCTGCAGATGCTGTCGGACTAACCACTGCTGGAGGGTGTCCCACATCTGCTGGGTTACAGTGACCATCTGGTCAAAGTGACCCTAGCACTGAGATCACTGACTGGCCAGCTCCCACTGCAGAGAGTGAATTCTCCATCGGGCCCCTTGGACCATGCTGGTGCAAGCCATCATATAACCCAGCAAGCTCAGGAAGTCCTGGATAGGATGCAATTGCTCAACCCGAAATGACTGGGCAAAGGAGAAGAGAACCTCTGCCTTGTCCGCTGGGGGTCAGGATCTGGCTCTGCAAAGTAGAGCTCCACCCTGATGAAGCTGATCACCTGCAAAGGCAAGTGTTCTTACTTGGCCTTCTTGATCAGGTGGCCAAGGTTGATGCAGTTTGAAGGGCCAGGTCCCTGGACCACTCCATCTCCTGGCTGGAGGGACCTGCGATCAGCCAGTCATCCAGGTGGGGTAAATCCAGAGCTCTCGGTGCCACAGGTAAGCTGTCACCACTGCAATGCATTTGGTGAAGACCCTGGGGACCGCAGACAGGCCAAATGGCATGGTCTGGAACTTGTAGAGGGTTCCCTCAGCTCGGAAGTGGAGGAACCTTCAGTGTGACAGAAGGATCGGGACATGGAAAAAAATGCATCTTGAAAATCCAAGGATCAAAACCACATGTTCTGCACTAGAGATGGTATGATCTGAGACAGAGTTACCATCCTGAAGGTGTGTGACTTGAGAAACTTGTTCAGGTCAAGCAAATCTAGAATGGAGCACTAGCCCCTGGTCCATTTTGGTACCAGGAAGTACCTAGAGACAAACCCTGGGTGTTCAGAATGATCCACGATAGGAACCATGACTTTTTCCTACGGAGGAGCTGGGCTATGTCATCTCTAAGAGCTGATAGAATGTCTGTGGATACCAAGTCCTCCCATGGGGTGTGGGCTCAGTAAGGAGGGTACTCCTTGAATTCCAGAGGCAGATCCATATCCACCACCTTGAGGACCCACCTGTCCATGCTGACAGTGGACCAGAGGGAAAGGAATTGGTGGATTCAGCCCCCCACAGAAGGATCCAGGGGAGGCATGATGGGCACGAGGGAGGCACCCCTCATCCCATCACTGGGCAGGCTTGGAGGAGCAGGAGGGTCCAGCTGAGAAGCACCAAAGCCTCTCCTTCCAGGCTTATGAACGACTGAGGCCACAGACTTTTGCCGAGATCACCAGGCCTGGGCCTGTTGTCCAGTCTTGGACTGGGCTGGTTTGGCCGCAGGAGTAGAGTTGGACAGAAAGGGCTTCCTTTTCTGGTGCTGCTGCTTAGAGCCCTTGGGGTCCCTTTGAGCAGATGTCACCAAGCCCAAGGTGGCTTTGGATTTCTTGATGCAGGTGAGGTGTCCCTCAATCCCTGGCCCAAACAGGTTGGTTCCCAGGAAAGGAACATCTGCCAGCTTGTGCTGAATGTCTGCCATGAAAGTCGAGATCCTCAGCCTAGCCCTGCAGTGCATGGCAACTGATGCTGCCTCAGAGTGGGCACAGGAATCCCCAATGTCCATGGCAGTCTGGAGCTGTTGCTTTGCTACAGCACGGCCCTGGTTCTGGACCTTCTTGACCATGGAGGTCCTCCGACAGATGAGGAATGACCTCATCCAGGATGCCCAGCAGGGCATGGGAGAAGAGGGCCATAAGGAAGGCCGAGCTTGCCTGATGAAAACCAAGCAATGAGGCAGCATAGACATTCTGAGCCACATGGTCCAACTTTTTGACTTTTTGTCAGGCAGCTTGTTGATTTTTTATTTATTTAATTAGTATTTTGGAAAGACCTTTGAGCGTGAGCTCTTTTACAAAGGTTCCGTGTCAGGGTGGACAATAAGACAATACACATATTCAGTGGTTACAGAGGCCTGATCATTAGGCATTAAAGAGCGATTACATGACAATTAGACAAATAGGAGAAAAAACTGAGCAGTTGTAATTGAATACTAAGCTATTTCTAATCGGATGCCATTGGTAGCACACCCCTGGAAACCTCCAAATCCGTTGATAGACTATGGCAGAGTAACTGCATAGGGTTTAATGCTATCCCAGATGGCGAGAGGCTGGGTGACAGTGAAACAAGGGGGACTGGTTTGAACCAACTGCTGATAGCAAGAGGTGGGGGATAGTGAAATGGGGGACTGTGATGGGGGGAGCAGCTCTGAGGGCTTTGTGAGTATGGTGTGTGTGTGTGGGGGGTTGGAGGGCAGTACCAAGTGCGTTTAAGAGGACTGATAACACTTAAGCCCTTGGCTAGGCTGGAATGGAGGCAGGATTCTCTAGGTAGCCTTGCTGGGTGTTACCTTGGGGGTACCGTGTTGTTGATGTCCCCAGTATTTCCCGAGCACCTAAACACTGAATTAGCCACCAGTCCCTCAGCCGAGGGGTGTTCAGTGAATCCCAACAGAGAACCGTTAGGTACTATGTACTTGCAGGCAATCCTGGAAGAGGGTGCAGGGCAGGAATCTGGGCACTGCCAGAGCTCCAGGGCAGGGCCAAGAATGGTCTCCACCACCAGGAAGGTCTCCACAGGAGAATACCCCCAGTCAACGATCTCAGTCAGCGAGTAATGGGCCCGTTTCTGGATGGGCTCCATTTTAAGACCCGTGGACTCAGAGATCAGCTGAATAAGACCCATAAAGGAAGCAGGCCCTTCTTCAGTTGAGAGACACCCCACTGACTCCTCATCCACTGGAAAGGAATGCAAGGAGGAACCCTTGGACTCTGAAGAGTCTTTGAAAAGTGCTTGTCCACTGGAGTCCCCACTGACCCTCCGAGGACGGTCAGGAGTGACGGTGACTGACAGCCAATGGGAAAGCCCCTTGGCCAGCCAAGACTCCTTAGTCAGAGTGCTGGATGTCAGCTGTTTAGGAGGTGGCTCCACGGGAATCAGTGGAGATGCCAGGGTCAGCTGAGCTGGGACCATCTTGGTCAGCTCCATAGGCAGAGAAGGCATCGGCCTGTCAGGCGAAAGCCAAGTGATGGCCGCTGTAGAAACCGGAGCCAGCTTCATACCGGTGAACACCAGCTGTTGCCACATGAGGTCCTTGTAGCAATGATGCAATTTGCGATGAAGCATGTCCTCACCCGAGGAGGACGAGAATGAGGATAAAAAGTAGTGGTGGTGCCGCTTCCCATGGTGTCGAGAGTGGAAGCGCCATTGTTGGTGGGAGCCACTCGACCCACAGGAATAGGACTGAGACCTCGATCTCGACTGCCAGGGGGACCAGCAGTAGGTCTTGGAGGAGTCGGCAAATGCCAAGGCTCCTCCGGGTCTTGGTCGAAGACCAGAGGTGGCAGGTCAGTGGACTGATCCGTTCCTCCAACGGTCTGAGTCAGGACTGGAGTTCTGGACAAGGAAGTGTCGGCATCTTCAGTCGACAACCGGTCGATCGGTTTGAGAAAAATCTCAGCCGAGACTTCAACCAGCATCTTGGTCAACTGGCCCAATGGGGTTAACATGGAGCCGGAGGCTAGAGCCGAGCATTCCACTGAAGTTGGAGCCATAGAAGCCTGGGAATCAGAAGCTCTTGACCAAGAGGGCTCTCAATCCCACGAACGATGGCAAGTCCCTTCTTTTTCTTTTTAGACTCTTTCTCGGCTTTTCATTTGTGCCCATTGGGTCCCTGACTGACGGTCAGCAGGGAATGACACAATTCTTGAAGGATCCACTGAAAGTCAAGCCCAACTGGAGTGGCACGAAGGCAGAAGCTGAAAAGGAGTGAGCTGCAGCTTGTACTGCCTCCTCCTCAAATGCCACATGCTGTTCAGTGGACCCCGCAGCCGCGAAGACCACACAATGGGCATCCTTCAACTTGACTGGTGGGTTCCATTGGCCCAGGCTGGCTAACTTGAGTCAGGCGAGATGGTCCTTGAGAACGATCAGGTGAAATGAGTGACAGAGGCTGCAGGTCTTGGAATTGTGGGTGTGCTCAAGACAGTAGATGCACATGGAGTGCGGGTCCGTTTGGGACATCTTTTGTCCACAAGGGCACTGGTGGATCCCAGGAGCGGACTTGTTGTCCATCGCAGTCGCGATCGAGGATCAACTTGAAGACAAACTAAATTGAAATTTGGAAGTAAATCCAAAGATTTTACAGCAAAGGGCCTACTAAGTGCGAAAGAGATAAGGAGGGAACCTGCTTCTTCCAGCAGAAAGGAAGATCTGGCGTCATGGGGTGAAGCCAAGGAAGTTATCACCTGGGTGGGTGGGAGGAGCCAGGTAGAAGAAGTTTCCAGCAAAGTCTTCAAGGGAAAGGCAACTGCCAGAAGTGTGGATAGAACATCATATCCACATCCCTAGAATATAGAATTTCACAGCTAAAAAGGGCTGCTTAGCCCACCCAGTCTGGAAGCTAAGCATTGGGCACTTATCCAATAGTCACTGGGGCATGTGTCAGATAGTAGTTGGGGTATGCACCTGACAATGATCTGGGCATTGCCCTAGAGTAAAAAAGCATGATAGTATGGTAACGGAGGAGGGCATAGGCCTGTACAACTACTATGGTGTTGTTGTTGAGCCCTAAGGACATGAGCTAGATGACCTACAGGGCAATTTGGTGGACATTACTAGACTGAAAGTCAAGTAATCTATCAGAGGCCCATGATCCTGGAAAGTGAAGCCTGAAGCATCCAAGATAGTGAAGTACAGCCACAGCACACTCTCAGGCCATGCAAGAAGAGGAAGTTGAGCAGCAGCCACTAGGGTGGGGGATGCCAAAAGCAGTACAGCTCCAGCATTGGGGAACATGCCTCAAAATCAAGGTGGGCAAACTATGGACAAGTCAGCAGATGGCTAAGGTGGTAGAGGGATGTTCACACTACCATCATGAACAGCCAAGGCCAGGAAATCCAAGACAGGGCAAACACAGGGAACAACCACAGACAGGAGAATGGGGTGAAAGAGCAGCAGGAAAAACTGCACCATCGAACAGAACATCCAGGAACCCAAGTACATGATAGCAGCAAAACATAGAGCACACAGCAGAGGGTGCACCAGTGGGACAAGGGGAGAACCTGGAAGTGGATGGTGGAGGAGCTACCTGCATCGAGACAATAACATACGATGCAGGACCCAAACCCAGGCATCCAGTACCAGGCCACCATGAGTAGAACTCTTGCTGCAGCAGGAAAAATAAGTCCTGAATGGTGCTTGGGCATGAGTGGTTAAAGTACCACTCAGCATGGGGGGGAAGGGCATAGTGTATGTTGCTCACTGCTTGATAAGATAATCTAATTAGTAAAGTGAAATAGATATTTTTGTTGTTGTTGGAAAATGTGTGTGTGTGCTGTTTGCCAGCTCTTAACAAAAAGGGAGAGAAGCACATGAATCGTGCCCAAATAATCCATCAGATATTTTGTTTTCAACTCATAATATGTTTAATACATTTTACTTCAGTAACATTTTCTGCAGCTACAATTTTCACTCTATTGGTAATCCAAGGCTGCATGGCATTTAAAATCTGAATTCATTCTACTATTCTAAACTTTTTGTACCACATAATTCCGAAGATTCTGAGGCTTTTTACCCTAACTTCATATTTTCCTCACTTGTGTGACTTTGAGCTTTAACCCTAACAGATGCCTAAAAGTATTTTTTTATTCATTTCTATCTTTTTTTTTAGTGACTATTTCTCTCCCCCGGTGGCCCTCGATTGGGTGGGTACTCCAGCCCCACCCCGTGATGTCTGTCAGTACCAGCTTCTTCCCCCAGGGCTAATCCCCCCAGGAGGGGTCAGTGGAGTGAGAGCTCACCCCCACTGCTTCAGGATCTGGGTTCGCTGGTCTGATTGGTCAGGGGCAGGGCCTGAGGGTGCTCACTGTCATCCAACCACCAGCATGTCTGGTGTCTGGCCCACCTCTGCCCTCAGTCTTGGCAGCATCGGTGTGCCAGCCCCCAGTCTCCGCTAGAAGCCAGGCTAACACTGACTGCTGCATCTTCCCCTCCCAGGAGGAGAAGAGCTGTCCTGGGGATGTTGGATCCTCCTCCTCCCTGGCTGGCCCCTAGCGACCCACTCACATCGTGAACATGGGTCGCCGGTGTGGTAGGAGGCAAGGCATGGATGACTCAGCCCTCCATGCCACTGGGCTGGCCCTTTCTATCTTTTTTTAAAACAAGAATATTTTATAACAGATGCTCACAAGTTTGTATTGACTTTCTGCCAGTCAGTTCCTGGTGTCAGTTGGAACCCCTCACTCGCCCCGTCCCATGGCGCCCAATCTCCGGAGTTCCATGGGCCCTTTAAAGTCTGACTGTGCCAAGGAACCCCTTGAATCCATTGGCATCCCCTTCTGTACTCTACCCACTTGCCAAGAAGTCACTGGTATCCAGTGGCACCTCCCTCCCTCCCACAACCTGCCCAAATGCCAAAAAGTATCTGGCACCCACTGACACCTCACTCCCTCACCTCTTCCCATGTGAATAGCTTTCCATAGCATCCAGTGGCATTCCGCTGCCTCACCTCATCCCTAAACCAAGCAGTCCCTGGTGTCCAGTTGCACCATATCCCTCACCTTATTCCTGTACCAAACCATCCTTGCTCTCCTGTGGGCAACCGCTTTCTACTCTTGTGCCAAATGGTCCACTATTGTTCATTGGCACACCTCTCTCTGCCATAACACTGCACCAAAACTGTCCCTGGAATCTGATGGCAATCTCTCACTCACCCCAATCTTGTGCCAAACAGGCCCTGGAGTCCAGAAGCACCCAGTTCCCCTCTTACTCTCTATCCCTGTGCTACAATGGTCCACAGTGTTCAGTGGCACCACCTCCTCCCCGTCTCTGAGCAAAACTCTGAGTTTTTGGTGTCTAGTGGCCCTCCCCTTTCCCCTCCCCCCAGACTGTGACTGGCATAGCTCCTCTACTCGTCTCCTCAGATGGCACCATCTAAATTTAGTTATAGTAAACTGCAATAAAATAGATGTTTTTTGCATCTAATCATAGTTTGTGATAATTGAATTCAGATGGCTGCTGGCCACAGAGGGGAATGAAGGGGTTATGTTAGCTGCTGCTTGAGTGAATTGGGGTGGGTTTGGGAATAAGAGGTCTTCAGTGGTACAGAGGATAGACATCCATTGCTGCAAAAGTTGGGTGATGTGAAAAATGGAGGAGTATGTTTTACTCAACACTGGGGATGGACAACTAGCATCAGCAGCAGTGAATGGAGTGTGGAGAATGTTATGAGATAACAAAGATGGTCACCCTGAGAAACAAAGGTTAGAGAGGGCAGAAGACACCAACAGGTATGACACTGGGGATGAGCTCTGGGTATTTCAAATCTTGACCTTTAAACTGCCAGTAGATGTAGAATGTATAGGAATCCAGGATGTGTACAGAAGTCCAATGCACAGCAAGGGTTAAAATGCAAAAGAGTTTACTGGCAGTGGGGATGAGCTCCAGATGCCATTTTTGTCAGGGAAGGGACACTGGGTATGGGCTCCTAGCACCACAAAATGTAGGCTGGAAATGCAATACAACACAGCTGCAACATGCTGGATGGGCTCCCAGTTTTAAAATGTCCATCCCAGTTAAGACAATGAGGTCCTTAAAGCAAGGACTGTTGCTGGTGCGACCATGAAGGGTCAAAAATGTACTAGCAATTGAACATTTACAGTGGCTGACCCTGTCCTTTGAAACTCATCACTGACTATCTGACTCAACTTCTACTCTGTACCTACTTTGAAAAACAAGTTGCAACACTTGTACCTGCTGAGATAGACTTTCCTGAACATGGCTAAGTTCTGTTTAGTGATGCCGTTATTTATGGTAGGTACTATGAGTATTCTATATTTATTTTGTAGTGTACTGAAATTGTACTACAGTTTGTCGTGTCTAAATGTTTGTCCTCCCCCACACCATTTTGCAAATGTATATATTTCAGGGCCCTGAACTGAAAAAGGATGCTATATTAAGGCAAGGTAAGATAAATTTTATTTATAGGGTGCCCATCCCGAAGGCTCTGGGAGCCTAACAATAAAACAGATCAAAAGGTAAAAACAAGAAATAAATAATGGATAAAACTCGGAATAGATTAAATTCAGAATAACAGCTTTGTAATACATATAATCAATAACTCAATAACTCAATGGTCGGGCTGGAGCAGTTAGTCCAAAAATGACAGGTGGAAGAGGTGGGTCTTTAGCCTCAGTTTGAACACCCCAATCAAGGGGACCTCCCAGACTGCAGGTGCTAGCAAGTTCCACAAGGTCATCCTGCTGACACTAAAGGCACGCTCGCCCGATGTCTTGAGCCGAACTCTAGGAATGTCCAGGAGGACCCTCAAGGAGGAGCGGAGGGAGCAGACAGAGGTTGCAGGTGTCAGGAACTCAGACAGGTAGCCAGGACTCAGTCCATATAGGGCCTTAAAGGTGAGCAAGCTCACCTTGAAAAGAATCCTCCACCTCACAGGCAGCCAGTGCAGAGCATGCAGGACTGGGGTCACATGACTGGACCTGATCAGGCCAGTCAGTAACTGGGCTGCCGCGTACTGCACCAGCTGCAGTCTGCTGAGGGTTCCTGCTCTGACCCTGAAGTATAGGGTTACAGTAGTCGAGCCTAGAGGTAACAACGGCATGTACTAGAGCAGGTAGATCTTCCGGCTGAACGAGGGGCTTGATCCTAGCAATGTTCCACAAGTGGTAAAAAACACTTGACTACAGATGATACCTGATTTTTAAAGGTCAGTCTGCTGTCCAGTATCACACCAAGATCGTGCACTGTTGGGGAGGCCACCAATGGAGTAGACCCCAGGAAAAGACCTGTGTTAGCTCCAGGTGACAACCTATCATGCCTGGGACCCGGCTCAATCACCAGTACCTCCATCTTATCCAGATTTAGTCGTAGCCAGCTGGAAAACATCCAGTCATTGATTTTAGCCAGACAGGTGCTAAGCACATCTGTAGCACTGGATGTTCCGGGCGCAAATGATAGATACAGCTGAGTATCATCTGTATAGAAGTTCCAGAAGCAAATGGTTTGATACCTTTTATTGGACCCCTATTTCTCTCTCCTCTTTCCAGGTCCTGCCCTTGACTCTCGGGCTCACGAGTCTTCCGTTTGGCCCGGCTGTGGCTTGTCACTTCCAGCAGCTCAGCCGCACACCTTCTGGCCGCCCACAGAACACCGAAAGCCGGGTAAGACTGCCTTTCTCACCAGGGCTGCTGTGAGCTACCGCCATTGGCCGTCACTCGCAGCAGTGCACCCTGATTGGACCCATGCTTTTTTTCTGCTCACTGATTGGACTGCTGCAACTTTCCTGACTTGGGGCTGCTGCGCCCATTGAATCCAAGTGGTAGCGGCCAAACTTTTACACCAGCCCCTCCTCCACCACCCCCCCAGCCTTTATTAAATAGTCTCTCTCCATGCCCCTTTGCTCTGCCCCTTCTCCTTGCTGATATCCTATAGGGTGCCGTGCTTGGCCCTCCTCCTTTTGGTTTTTCTATCTTGCCCTCCCAATCTTTCCCTCCTGTTTCACTGTACCCTGTGCTACCTCATCCCGTACATCTTTTAAGTGCAACTGCCTTCCTTTTCTACTTCTCTCCTTTGCGCTCCTAACCTTAGTGTGCTATACCTGGTTAAACAACTAAATAAATAAAATAAAAAAAATTAAAAACCTTGTAACTTTTTGCATCTCCAGCTTGCCTACCCCTTCGCCCTTTATCCTCTGCCTCTTTTTCTGACAGCTTCTCTCCGCTCCACCCTGACTATTCCCTGTGCCCTCTCTCCTCCTCCTTCTCTCTGTCAATTAATCATGTATCCCACCCATATTCTGTACCCTTTCTCCTCTTCCTAGTTCCCCTCTTCCCACTACTCCACCCTACCAGAGCCTGTTTCCCCTCTGCCCGAACAGCTACCTTCTCACTTCTACATACCGCCTCCTAGGTACCATACCTCTGGAACTCATCCACCCGCCCTGGGTCCTGCCAATCACTAATAAATTATCCTTTCTCACCAATGGGCATTGTGTACTCCCCCTGTCCACTTTTACTGCTTTCACCCTGTACCTTCACCTTCACCCCACAACACATTCTCGCTTGGCATGAAAGGATAGGCTCTTGACTTGGGAATTACGCATGTGTACTCTGAAGCTTATGCTTATTCTCCTGCTGCTGTCTGGCAACATTCATCCAAATCCTGGCCCAGCCCCTATTAAGGGAACAAATCAGAACAAATACACAGGAGCCCTCTCAATCATCTCGCTCAACATATGTAGTCTCCTCCACAAAACTGATGCCCTTCAGACTTTTGCCTGCCAGTATAGTCCAGACATCCTAGCAGTAGTTGAAACCTGGCTATCACCATCGTTCCCTGACCACACTATCACCCTCCCTGGGTACAATATTTTTCAGCTCGATCGAACGACAAAAAGAGGTGGTGGTTGCGCCTTGTACCTTATGGACACTATCCTGGGACATCACATCAGCTCTACTCCCCAAACCACTATGGCACAGATTCTTCCCATCAAGGTCCTCCTTGGTGCTCACAACAAAGCCCTCACAGTTGTCACAATCTATATTCCACCAAAAGAGCAAGGTAGTGGGCTCAACGCAGTTCTGGACTTTATCAAGTCTCTCCCATTGGACACCGAATCTATCCTTCTGGTTGACTTTAATATAAACTGGCCTGCTGCTTAGGCCAGGGCACATAGGAACTCTATAGCGGCGGCAAACCTCACCCAGATGGCTAACTCCCCAACCAGGAAAAATTATAAAACTGGTACCAGCACCCAACTGGACTGGATTCTAACCAGCCACTCCACCTGGATCACAAACACCACTGTCCTCCCTGACTCACTCAGTGACCACTCCCCTGTTAGCTGCTCCTGGTCCAACAAATTTATCAAACCTCCCCCTAAAACCGTCACCAGCAGAGTTCTACCTCGTGGCCAGTTAACTCATCTCAAAGCCTTCCTTCTCCAACAGGACTGGTCACCAATCCTCACAGCAACTAATGTGAACACTGCCCTGGACCACTTCATCAGAATCTTTAATGAAGCCTGCAACAAACTTGCACCCCTAAAAAGTGAAAAGTAAAAGCCCTCTGTAACTCCTGGCTCACAGGTGACCTCCTAAGGCAATGAAAAGCATGGGACCATCTTTGGAAGCTCACTAGAATCACTGGGAGACAAACTGACATCGCTAACTACAAACATGCATGGAATGATTGCACCAAAACTATCCGGCAAATGAAATCTGCCTATTTCAAGAGCGCTCTTCCAAACTCCTGAGGCAATGGAAGAGACTTCTGAAATAACATAAAAGAAGTCACCGGGAAGCAGTCTGAATCCCCCCATCAATTCTCTGCATAAATGGTGTTACTTCACTTGACCAATAACTCATTGCTGATACAGTCAATGCTTCTTCCACGGACCTCAGTTCTGTACTCCCCCCTGATTTTTTCAATGAGGAGGACACTCCAATGTCCCCAATCTCCTCTGCCCCCACTAGCCACCCTCCCTTCTACTTTAAATCAGTCAAGTTGTACCAGGTCCGCAGCTATGTTACCAAAACCACCAGTAAGTCCAGATCCAGCAATGACTCCCTCGACCTCAAACTTCTGTCACTCACCCTTGAAGAAGTACTCCGGCCACTGACCAGGATCTTTAACCTCTCCCTCAGCCTTAGTCAGTTCCTGTGCAAATGGAAATCTGGCACTGTAACCCCTATACATGGAAGTGGTGTCAAAACTGCACATGAGAACTTCCGTCCAATCTCCATCCTACCTCCACTCTCCAAGGCCCTGGAACGGACTGTGGCAGATCAGCTTACTGACTTCCTGGACAAACACAGCATCCTGTGCAAGCAGCAACATGGTTTTAGAAAGAGTCATAGTACCTCCACGGCTCTACTTGAATTTATCGGCACCATCCACCACTCACTGAACAATGGTCCGCTAACTGGGTCTACTTTCATTGATTTAACAAAGGCCTTTGATACTGTCAACCACCGTTTCCTGTTTGTCCAGCTCCGGATTGTGGGGCTCTCACCCAATTCTGTGAACTGGTTCAAAAGTGACCTAGACAACCAGTCCCAAAGAGTGAAAATTGCTGATACGGTCTCAGATCCTAGACCAGTCCAGTCTGGTGTCCCACATGGATCAATACTGGGCCCCCTTCTCTTCAGCCTTTTCTTGAATACACTGCCAGATTCCTGTCCAGAACAATTCTTACTCTACGCAGATGATGCAGTTATCCTAGCCTCCCACCATGATCCAATTCATCTACAAAAGAACCTCCAATGGGCTTTCACAACAGTCGAAAACTGGTTCTCAAAACACAAACTGATCCTAAACCAGAAAAAAACAAAGACCATGATTTTCAGCAGCTCCCACATCAAAAACAAACAGTATCACCTCTCCATAATTACCAAGCAAGGAGTCACCCTTGAACAAGTCCATACCTTTAAATACCTTGGCCTCACCCTTGACTCCAAACTCACCTATGTTGCCCATATTAATAATGTTGCGAAAGGAGCAAACACCAGGCTGGGCCTACTGTTCCATCATAGGAAACATTTAACCTCTGAAGCCTTGTCTGTCACCATCCAGTGCTCCATTGTTAGCATTATAGACTGTGGACTCATCATCTATGGCTCTGCCACTGCCTCCTCTCTCAAACGTGTTTCCACCTCTCTCAATAAAGCCTGTCGACTCGATACTGGAACCCACCGTCTCACCGATACTTGTGACCTCTACTCCAAAACTGGATGGCTGCAACTAAACAACTGAATAAAGTATCAAACCTGCATCACAGCAAAGAAAATGATGATGGGCAAGGCTTCCCCTGGAGTCTGCTCCCTTCTCAAACCCAAAATCAACAACTGCAACACCAGGAGTTCTAAACCCCAATTCCTGCAAATCCCCCACTGTCGCACATCCCAAGGCCAAAGGTCCTTTGCATATAGGGCTCCTAGCTGTCTGAACAGTCTCATTTGTGACATCTCTACCTCACCAACGCTGGGTGCTTTCAAGGCTAAGCTCCACCTCTCCCTAGTATGCACTAGCACCTGTGACTACACTGCTTAAGCAATGTTCTCTTCGCTGCTGCCAACAGTCTCTGCTGACTGCTGTTGTCCTTTCTAGTAGCACTTCATCAGTCCTATGCCTATCAATTGCTCTTACCCCTGTTTCTGTCCTGACAAAGCCCCTTAGGCTGCTATACTTAGACCCACCCCACCCATGCCTTTTCCTCCTTTCAGCCCCTTTTCCTTTGTTGCCTACATCCTCCTAGTGTTTTTATGTACTGTCTGTATAAATACAAGTTATGACAACTGTGTTACTGATTGTTTTTCTGTACTTTGAAACCTGTATGACCTTTATGCCTGTACTTACTGATGTGGAACCTTTGTAAAAGAGCCTTGGCTCAAAGGTATTTTGTAATCCTAGACTCAGATAAATAAAAATAAATAAATAAAACATAGATGTTACAAAAAGAAAACAATGTCTAAGCTTTCGGCCCAACCAAGTCCTTATGGCACAAGTCTCTGAGGAAGGACTTGGTTTGTCCGAAAGCTTAGACATCGTTTTCTTTTTGTAACATCTGTGTTGGTCCAATAAAAGGTATCAAACCATTTGCTTCTGGATCTGTTCTTACAAGGACCAATATGGCAACTAATCTAATTCTATGTTTGTAAAGCAATGAAACCCCACGCTCTACTGCTGAATGATCTCACAGAGGGGCAGCATGTACACTGCGAACAATATCGGTGACAAGATCGAGCCCTGTGGCACTCCACATGACAGGGGCATTGGGGAGGAGGAGAAATTCCCCATCACCACCCACTGCACCCTATCAGATAGATAGGACTCAAACCATTTGATGACAACCCCGGCAAGTCCACAATACTCACAGAGTCGATTGAGAAGCACAAAGTGATCCACAGTGTCAAAAGCTGAGGAGAGATCTAGGAGAACAAGAATAGACTTGTCTCCTTTGTCTCTAGCCCTGAGCAGATCATTATGTTCCCTAACTAATGCTGTTTCTATGCTGTGTATGGCCCAAAAACCCGACTGAAATGGCTCATAGATGTCAAAGGACATATGGCAATCCTTGAGCTGTTGTGCCTCAAGTTTTTCAACAACCTTGCTCAAAAATGGCAGGTTGGAGATAGGACAGTAATTTGCCAGGACATCTGGGTTGAATAAAATCACTACTGCTACCTACTACTAAACATGCAGTACAAAGCAGTTTATTTTACACAAGCATGGTAAAGGTGCCACAAGATTTTTCTGTCAGGACACCTGGTGACCTACTCATTGCAATTAGTATTTCTGCCATGTAAGTCCCTTTTCCGGTATAGGTTTACTATTGTACTACTGCAAGGGCTCATTCACTGAAAGGGCTCAGTCTGGCTCATTTGTAAAAGAGCTCAGTCAGGCTGTCAGTCATGGAGGTGAGTGGAAGGCTGTGCCGGTGGCTGGCTGGGGCCCTAGATGGGGGGGTGCAGGGTGAGGTTACTACAGGACAGGGTGGAGGGTCCACTATGCACCAGGGAAAGGTTTTTTTTTAATTATTATTACATGATGAAGTATAAGTTGATGAGATGACTAATGTTGGCCATGGAGTTTGACTTGGGAGCACTTACGACAACGGGGGATGGGTATGAATCTCGAGGGTGTTTAATCTTCATTTGGCCGACGATCGACTGGGGGCCACTAGACACCAGGGAAATATATTTTATTTGAAATTTTGATGGGACGGGGCTGAAATTTGGGATTTTCATATTGGGCTGGCAATTGACCAGCCCAGGGGGGTGGGACCACTAGACACAGGGGATGACAGTGGGGATAAAGATTTTAATGTTGGCCTGGACGGGAGAGGGGAAAACACTTTCTTTTTCCTTTTTATTATTTTTTGGCTGTGTATTCTCAAATTCCATATTTCTACCTGGCAAAATTCTGGCAAAATATGCAAATTTAACAAAATATTTTGTGGGGTGAAATTCCTGGTTTTGCTAGAATTTTCTCCGGCGAAATTAAATGTCGCTGCATCTCTAAACACCACGCCACCATGGATCACCATTCAAGTGAAATTCTGAGACAGAAAAAGTGAGGGGATGTTTTGTGGATTCAAACCCATACTTTCTTGTTTATGAGACTGTAGACATTTCCACTACACCACAAAGCTGGCACAGTAGCAAGATTGAGCTCTTTAGTAGTAGAGGTTAAATCCTTGCCAGGCAGTTACTGATAAAACAATATCATTCCTAAAAGGAGAATGCCGTTCCTGACAGGAGAATTTCCCGACAGGAAAATCCTGTGGCACCTTTACCATCATACCTTATTTTACTGGCAGCAGGGATATGCTCCCCAAACCCGAAATAACACTCCCTTGTGACAGGATCTAACAAAGCAGAATGTTTCAAGTTTCATTTCTTTACTATTTTTTTGGTTGTCTTTCATGAGCAAAAAAACATCTTCAGGCTAATATTTTTCAAATGTTTGACACCCTGTATCTTTCAAACCACTTAACTGATTTTTTTTATCATAAATGATAGGTATGTAGATCCCAACACAAAGGGCATGCTTGATCATTTATGAAACCTTGACCAAAAGACGGTCAATGAATAAGTGGTGGGAAATATTGATTTAATATACAACTGCAACTCATCCCTAACTATAAAGATTTAAAATGAACATCCAACTATAGAAAATACAGTCAGACATTTAATTTTTTTCCTCAAGCTACAGTTAGAGCAAGATACCATCAGTTTTGCTCATAAATGTCAGTTTCTATTTTGTTGTAAATTTCATAGAAATGATACCATCATCACCTGCAGCATGTCTCAGCATGTTGACAAGATTAGCTGCGCTAAGCCAGGCTGAAAGGAATACCTCAGCAAAATCACTGATCGCTATCTTGTAGCTTCCCTGAAGTATAACTGTTATGTTGCAATTTACTTATCCAATACAAACCAGCTGAGATCACTTTCAGAGGGGTTCTGATTTTGCCCAGTTTTAATGCTGGGTGGACAGAAGTACAGGGAGGGAGGTAAAGTGACTTACGCAGGGTCACATTCCAAGTAAGTGACTCAGGGAATTTGAATCCGGATGCCAAGTCTGTGCTCTAGTGAATAGGCCATGCTGTCTATGATTCATAATTTAAAAAACACATCTGTAAAGCTGCACTGTGGTCTGCAGAAAGAGCTGGGTACTGTACTTTCACAACTGCATCATCACAACACTTTGGCCTGGAGTTTCAAAAGTCTGGACACAGCAACTGCGGCAGTTGTACTGCTGTAGCTGCATCCATGCAAATTGTGCAGAATGCCTGCATGCAATTTTCAAACATTCTGATACATTTACAACATTTTGCACTGCTTACAACACAAAAATGATGCATACCTCAAGTATTTGGAAATGAATGTCTGTTTCTGAATGCAACACATGGAACTTGCAGCTGAAAGATAGACCACAGATAATGTGGTCCATCTTCTAGCCACAGGCTCTGTATCTTGTGCCCCAAAATTGTCCAGCTGCAAATACTACAGGTGCAGCCAAATCGTGACACACTGACTGAAAATCCACCCCCGCCTGCATGGATTTATGCCTTCATACATTGTAAACTAATGACTTCTATTTATGGCTACACAAAAAAAGAAGGCAGTGTGGTCCTGTGGCTGCAACACTGAACTGTGAAACAGGAGGTCACAATTTACTCTCACCATAGACATTTGCTCACTAGGTGACTCTTAGTAAGTCAGTTGACCTTCCACTGCCCGAGTCCTGCCTCCTATAATGTTGAGTAGAAGCAGGATGGTGCATCTCAGGTGGAACATACTGAGTCAGTAACTATATAAATAGATTAAAAAAGTACAATGGGTATATAATTTGAAAGCAACTTTTTGGCAGAGATAAAACACCGACACTTGACAATTCTAGTTCTAAACATTACTTTCTGTTGGCTTCAGTGAATCACCTGCATAATAGAAACAAGCTATTTCTTAAATCATCTCTTAGTGTTGGCTTAGTGTTGCTTTGATTCTGGAAGCCACTTGCGTTCTACTTTCTTGCTCTTCAGCAGTGTAATCAGGTGCCATCTTTTATATCTGTTTAATAATGTGCCCTCAAAAGGATAATCAGTGGCTTCACATCTCACGCTCATGATGTCACTAACCTCACTCAGTGTGATGTTATCAGCTTGTTCTGCAAGGATGGGGCTTTCTTATCATAAATAATGTAAAAGCAACCTTTTTCTATAAGATGGGGTTCACACTGTTAAAATGCAAAAATTACTGCAAACACAATGTTCGGGTTAGTTTAACTTTTGTAAACATTTTAGTATGCAACATAATGCTGTGTTTTGTAACAGTACCGAGTGCTGTTTTCAAATCAGTGCCAGTTAGGAGAGTTAGCCTGTTAGCTGTCCTAGTCAGCTTATGTTTCAGATCAGGCATCTGGTTGGCTGGAGCATAAGTCTGATTAAGAAGTTGTTTGGAGAAATAGTTCACATTTCAAACTGTGAATTATTTCTCCAAACATCCTAAAAGGTGGACTATAGCTTTCAGAAACCACCTCAGAACCAGGCTGATCATACATTATAAAAGGAGACAGTATAGCACAGTGGTTTAAGGCTCTGAGCTGCAAATCTGGAGACCTGGGTTTGAATCCCACAGCCCCCACTTGCCTACTGTGTGATCCTGAGCAAGTCACTTAACTTCCTTGTGCTCCCAGATCGCACCTGTAAACAAGCTTCAGTTTAGTGTGTCTCTCCTGGTTAAAAAAGAACAAAAACTGCTGAAACACAGTTCAAAGGTCATAAAATGCTGTTGTGCACTTCTGTGAAACCACAGATCTTTACTTAGTTGTTTCAATCTCACGCCACCTATGCCCCTTACTGTTTCCTAATTCGGATTACCTAGTCAGATGTATGAGTGAAAAGCAGAATGCTTCCAAAACCAGAATGTCCCTAAAACTACTGCCAGAATGCCCCTTAAGCAAGCACCATTGTGAGTGGCACTGGGACAGTAACCAAGTGGGGCATTCCAGCAGGTGGGTATAAACTTGAAGCATGGCATTCAGTTCAAGGGACCATTCTAGAAATGGGGCTAGCCCCAGTGATCTGGACTCATTCCTGAATGAGGGTCACCAGCATTTTGTGTGGCACCGCTGCAGTTGCTCCGATGGGTGGGCCACCCCCTTAAACAGTTAGTTTACTGCCTGGAATTATTAGTAACTTTCAGAAGAAGACAGCTATCACTTCTTACATCTGAAGTATTTTTTTTTCTTTCCTGTTTTGCTAATTAAAAAATTTTCTACCTGTCAGTACTAGGTGTGACGTGTGACATGGAACAGCATTGTATGTGAAGGCTGACATAGTCAGTTCTGTTCCGCCCAAGTCTCTGTACCTCATCTGCATTCTGCCCTGACTGACCATGACATCACTACTAAACAAGAAGATCCAGTCTCCTGACTCCTAACAGTTAGTGAGGTCATGTGCCAATGATGTACTGGGAGGAAACAGAACTAGATACAGGGGGCTGGATTTTCATAGGGTAGCGCCGTCTTTCATCAAGCCCTGCGCCAAATCCTTGCATTGTTGCAGCTGTGGCATTCCCTAATTGCTGCAGCTGTGCCTGCTTGTACAATCTTGGACACAGCTGAGACAGTTTACCCGCTTCTGGTAGCCTGTGTCAAATCTTGAATGCAAGCGCTGTGAAAAAGGTCCCATTACTGATGCAACCTAGACACCAAAAGATGGCCTAGCAATTGTCAATTGCTGTGAGCAATAGAAAATCCCTTTAGATTGCCGGAAAACCAGTGTACCATATCTTTGGCACACCCAGGACTTGCAGCAATCCTGATCATTAGTAAACCTGGGCCAGTATGTCTGCTTTCAAGTAAAGCACTGCATTTCACATCACACCCAATATTAATAGGAAGACCCAGGCAGAAAGAAAAACACTTCAGAAATAAAGAGTAAAAAGGCACTGCTTTTAAAAATTACTAAGTACTTTATGCCTTCAGTTTCTGGCTCTACTAGCTCTTTAATTCAGCCCCGCATTACTTACTGTTATTTTTGTTGCTGTTTCAGTTTCCCATCAACGATGACGGCAGGTCTTTTTCACGGTCTGTTGCTGCTAGTTGTCTGAACATTAAAGAGGTGCTAGCTCCAAAAGTAGCAGACAGAAAATGTTTTTAAAAGTAGTTGTTATTTTTTATTTCTGAAGTCTTTTTTATTTTACATTTGGTCATTACACAGTTTTCTACTCAGTAGCATTAGGTGGGATGCAAAGAACAGTACTTTATCTGGAGTCTGGCATACAGTATATAGCATTTCATCCATGATGGTGAATGGGCAATGTGGGTGAGGTAACTTAGGGTGCAAGCAACATGTCACCTGGCATTAGCGCAGTTGACATTGTGTCACAAACAAGTTACAGTGCCCAAGGACTGCTTGGTGAAAAAGTGAAAATTTGTGGGGGGGCTTCAACCAGTCAAGGGTGCCATGAAAGGTAGCAGAACTGTAGGGATGTCCAACACAGTGTGAGTGCGGGACATTCAAAAATCTAGAACGTCCCTGTCACTCATGACCTTGTTGCAGCATGCACATTACGGTGCCCTAATCACGGCGCCCTAACAACAGGATACCATACAGTATATAGCTTGAGTCCTCCTCATACCTCAGAGGAATTGTGACCTGACTTATTGTGACATCACAAGTATCACAAGTAACCAATCTTACAGCAGATGATTTGCTCTGCTTGGTCAGTTGTGATGGTACAAACTGAGAGGTCATAGGGCTAATGAAGTGTAATGATGTTTAAAGAGGAATAGAGCTAACTATGTCAGCCTCCAGGTACCGTTCCACACATCACACCACATATTGTCTGGTAGACAATCTTTTAATTAACAACAGGGAAATTAACAAAAGGGAAAAGAAAATATACCTCAAATATGTACCACCATAGAAAACACATTCTGCTCCAGGAATAGGCTCCCAACCCCACACAATATCCATATTGTCCCAGAACAGACTGACACCCCCAAAGCAAGCATACCTTCCCTGCAACAGCTTCCCACCCTGCAAGAAACTCCCACCATACCCCAAGAATGGGCTGCCAGCCTTCATAAAACGCCCATTCTGCCCCCAAAATGGCCTCCTACTCCCACTGAATGCCGATCATGACCCCAGAATGGCCTCCTCTGTCCTTGGCTCGCCACTGCCCCCCCCCAACATCCTTGCCATGGCTGTAACACCCTTACTGACCTACCTTCTAAAGATGGAATACCAAAATGGCCTCCCCTATCCTTGACCCCTGCACGCCCCCGCCCCACCTACCTGGCTATGCCAGAAACCCTCCTGATCTGTCTGCCCAAGCTGGAATGCCCCCAGCCTACCAGACCAAGCTGCAACATTCCACTGACCTGCCTGCAAGACACTGGACTTGCCGCCCCTACCTTTGGACCCAGCTGACCCCTCATCTACCTGTTCTTGCCAGGAATAGCCCCAACCCACCCTAATCCCCAGCCACAGCATTCCGCTCCACACACAACTATCTGTCACTGCCATAAAGAGTGACCATTCAGTGGGCCAGAATGCCTTCCTTGGGCCAGTATGCCTACCCTGAGGGTAGGGGTGGCCACCAGTGTATATAATGGCCACTTTGATGTGTTATTCCAGATCCAGACCTCATACTCATAATTTCTACCTACAGAGTGCCATTCTGACAAATGAGTGGTCATTCAGGCCCTCAGGGTTGACATTCTAATCATTAACATGGCCATTTCCACCATAAAAATGGCCATCAGAGTCAGTGTGTGACCATCCAGACCCTCCTGGTGGCCATTCCAGCCCTCAGGTTGCCCATTTCCTCTTGGGTGCTCACTCCATCCAGTAGGTGGCTATTCTGGCCCTCACAATAGCAATCCTAGCTACTGGTTGGCCATTCTAGACCTCAGAGTGGCCATTCTAGTCTTCAAAGTGGGCATTCTGCACCATAATTTTGGCATTCTGCCTGATAGGGTGGGCATGGTATCACCAAATAGCAATTCCAGCCACAGGGCCGATGACAATCAAATCTTGGTGGCCATTTCATTCTTTGGTTGGAGATTTCACCCTTTGAATTGGCAATTCTCAGAACACTGCAAAAATCCGGGCACATATAACCACAAAAAAAGGTGATCAACACTGGTACTTTATTAATTGTGAAAATCCTTTACTTCATTTACCTTAATAAGTGTAGGCAACAAGACCCATTTCATTCTCACAACCTAGAGAAAAAACAAGACATGCTGGGAGTGGTGAAGTGGCTGTGGAGCAGCAGTCTTCCAAGAGGCATTCTGGAGGATGCGGTGTTGTCCCAATTGCAGGCACCAATCTGGGCTGAGAAAGGAGGTTGCTTATCTCCAGGCTGAGTTGGCCAGGATTTGGGGAACCTCCTCTCCGACTCAGGGACAACCAGGGCCACTGCTGCTGCCTCAGAGGTTGCCAAGAAAGAGGAGTGGTTGGACCACAGTGGGCTCAGGGAGGGTGAGGGTGGTGGAAAAGAGGGTATCTCTCCAGTTGTACCTCTCCACAATTCGTATGCCACTCTGGTGGAGTGTGGTTCCTCTATAGAGGCACCCGCAATAGAGAACAAGGAGGATGTTGGGAACCTACAGAAAGGAGACCCACAGGGAAAGGAACAGTGGGGGACTCCATTGTTAGGAGGGTAGAACTGGGGCAGGGAGGGGAGAGGGAGGTAAGGTGCCTGCTTGGAGGGGCAGAGAGCTAATCCTCAGGATTGCAGGAGCAACAGCACAGGGGAGGGAGCTTGATGTCAGTGTCCACCTAGGAACAAATGACCTGGCTGGGAAAGGAATCAGAGCAGTGCAGGAGGAGTTTGTGGAGTTGGGGAGGGGCCTTAGATCAGTAGCACGCATGGTAACCTTCTCTGAGGTACTGCATGCCTATGGCATGGGTGAGGCTATGGTGCTCTACACCATGAGATTCAATCAATGGTTGAAAAACTGGTCCAGAGCTCAGGGGTTTGGCTTCATTGGGGACTTGGGGTTCACTTGGAGTGATGCAGGCCTATTCTGGTGCAATGGTCTGCATCTGTCCAGGAGGGGAACCAGGATCCTAGGTGATAGATTTAAATGCTTTATTGGCAAGCATTTAAACTAGCGAAGGGGGAGGCACTGGAAAGAAGCAGAGAAATCCCTTCCCCCCAAAAAAAATCAGGGTAGTTAGTGAGGTATACACCAAGATAGAGAAGTTGATAGGGAGAAGGGCAGGGGTAAACAGAGAAAACGACAAAGGCAGTAGTGACAGAAATGGGGCAAAAAGGGGTAAGGCCATCAAGATATTGAGGGTAATGAGTACCAATGCCCATAATCTGGGCAACAAGTTCCCCGAACTGGTGGCTTTGATAGAAGAGGGATGCCTGGATATCATGGCAGTCACTGAAACATGGTACACAGAGAACCATGACTGGGATGTTAACATACCAGGGTATACAACTTACAGGAGAGACAGGGAGGGTAGAAAAGGGGGAGGAGTAGCTCTCTATGTAAGGGAAAGGATAGAAGCAATGGTACAAAAGAGTAAACAGGGAGGAGAGGAGGCACCGTGGGTCACCTTAGAGACCGGAAATGACACCACAATCCACACAGAGGTGGTATACAAACCCCCATCTCAGAGGGAGGGGATGGACAAGGATATGACAGAAGGCATAATTAGGATGGCAAAGAAAGGGGAGATACTGTTGATGGGAGACCTGAATATGCCAGATGTTAACCGGAGCACCTTTGCTGCAGCCACATCCAAGAGCAGGGCCATTCTCGATGCCCTACAGGGGGCATGCCTCAGAAAGCTAGTGTTGAAACACACTCGGGAGGGAGCAATCTTAGAAGTCATACTCTCAAATAGGGACATTGAGAGAATCTCAGATCTAGAAGTGGGTAACCACCTGGGAACAAGTGACCACCAAACAGTGTGGTTCACGATAAACTCAGCAGCAGAGTCAAGCCATACAAAAGTGAGGGTACTGGACTTTAGGAGTGCTGACGTTGTTAACATGGGAGAGTGCCTTAGAAAAAGCACTAGAAAACAAGCATGAAGGAGGGGTGCAGGAACAATGGGGAAACATCAAAACTGCCATCACAGAGGCAACAAAGCTTTGTGTGAAGCAAATAAACAAATCAAAATGAAAGAAAAAGCCACTGTGGGTCTCAAAAGAGGTGGCGAGGAAGGTTAGGGAGAAAAAGATAGCATTTAGTAAGTATAAGAAAACACAGAAGGAGTAAGACAGAGAGCTGTACCAGTTAAGGCAGAAGGAAGCAGGCAAGGCAGTCAGACTAGCAAAGGCCCAAACTGAGGAAAAGATAGCCAACTCAGTTAAGAAGGGGGATAAAACCTTTTATAGGTACATTAGGGAGCATAGAAAGACAAAGGGAGGTATAGTGAGGCTGAATAGAATGGAGAGTGAGTGGACAGAGTGGAACAGTGAAAAAGCAGGGATACTGAACGAATACTTCTGCTCTGCATTTACAAAAGAGGAGGATGGGGAGGTGCCTAATCCAATTAACAAAAGCACTCTGGATGAGGGAGGTCGATCCCAGTCCTTTCGCAGAAGAAAGAGTTCTGAAAGAACTCCTAAAACTAAGGGTGGACAAAGCAATGGGGCCTGACGGGATTTACCCCAGAATTCTAAAAGAATTAAGGGGAGAACTAATGACACCTCTGACTTCCCTTTTTAACAAATAATGGGAGGATAGTGTGGTACCTGAGGACTGGAGGAGGGCGGATGTGATTCCCTTTCATAAAAGTGGGAGCAAGACAGAGGCAGGAAACTACAGACCTGTCAGTTTGACCTCTGTGGTAGTGAAAATGATGGAATCACTTCTGAAGGAAAGAATTGTTGTGTACTTAGAGGCGATTGGGGCACAGGACCCAAGGCAGCATGGATTCACAGCAGGAAGGTCATGTCAGATGAATCTAACAGATTTCTTTGACAGGGTGACTAATATAGTGGACCAGGGAGGGGCTGTGGACATGGCCTACCTAGACTTTAGCAAGGAATTTGACACAGTCCTGCACATAAGATTAATTAACAAATTAGCCAGCCTGGGAGTGGGTCCCAGGGTGGTAGCCTGGGTGAAACACTGGCTGGACAACAGGACACAGAAGGTAATAGTAAAAGGAGTCCACTCTGAAGAAAGGGGGTTACTAGTGGTATACCACAGGATTCAGTACTAGGTCTGGTCCTTTTTAATGTCTTTATATGTGACATGGCAGAGGAACTGGAAGGAAAAATATGCCTCTTCGCAGATGACACAAAGATCTGCAACAGGGTTAATACACAAGGCGTGGGATGAAAAGGATGAGAAGGGACTTGGCAAGGTTGGAGGAATGGTCAGAAGTATGGCAGCTTGGATTCAATGCAAAGAAGTGCAAAATAATGCACCTGGGAAACAGAAACAAAGGAGAAGAGTACACAATGGGGGTGGGTAGTAACAACAACAAAAATGGAAAGGGACCTGGGGGTAATCATATCAAAAGACCTTAAGGTTAGCAAGCAATGTGAGAAGGTAGTAGGGAAGGCTGGGGGTTACTGGAATGTACAGGGAACGGCATCACCAGCAGAAAACAGGAAGTTGTTATCCCTCTGTACAGACAGTTGGTGACACCCCATCTGGAGTACTGTGTCCAGTTCTGGAGACCCCATCTCCACAAGAACATAGACAGGATGGAGGCAGTCCAGAGGAGGGCAACTAAAATGGTGCAGGGTCTGCAGGAGAAGCCATATGAGGAGAGGCTAAAGGAGCTTAATATGTAAACCCTTGAGGAAAGGAGGGAGAGGGGGGACATGATAGAAACTTTTAAGTACCTCAGTGGAATCAACAAAGTCCAATCGGGTAGCATCTTTCAGAAAAAGAGATGTGTAAGAACCAGGGGACACACTTTGAAGATAGAGGGGGCATGGCTCAGGGGCAATGTGAGGAAATATATGTTTTCACAGAGAGGGTGGTGGACACATGGAACCACTTTCCTGAGGAGGTTGTGGGGTCTAAAACTGTGGGTGAATTCAAGAATGCATGGGACAGACATAAGTCAATTCTTGCGGTGGGTAGGAAGAAATAGGCTGTTGGTTAACTAGGATCTGCAGCTTATCCAGTAGGTAGGGAAATGGGCAGACTAGGTGGGCCAAGTGGTCCTTATCTGCTGTTAGAGTCAAAGTCTATTAGATACCTCAGATTTTCTGAAGATTTCATCTCCATTTTGCATGTATATTTTAAAAATGTGTTTTTAACTTGCAATTATATTTTAAAAATAAGTAATTCCTAAATTTGTTGTATTTGTGGTCTTTTTTTGTCTTTAGTTTCATGACTTGGATGACTTTTCTGCTAAAGATCTGATAATGGGACTGCTGAAAGTGCAAGGTTAGGCACAGTGCACAGTTCAGGTTATAGTAAAATCCATCAAAACATACAGTACCAGGGCATATCTCATTTACAGCATCTGCTTACAGTAAGTGAGAATTGCACAGTAAATATAAATCAAAAGAACCATAGTTACAAGGCAGTTAACATTTTTTTTCTAAACACCCTTAGTTAATGATGGCCATATAAACTGCATGAACTGTGTTAATGAGGTCCTCACAACCCAAGAATGTGAATAAAAATGTTGCAAAGTTTTAATTCATTAGCAAAGTTGATGTGAATTCACAGAAATTTGCAAATTTCACAACTTTCACTGAAATCTGTGAAGTTTGCAAATTTTGTGACCAATGCACCAACTTTGCTATGTGATTTAAAAAAAAAACTTAAACAAAAAAAAAAAACACTCCTCCACCCACTGTGCTGTAATACCACCCCTCCCACCTCCCAAAAATGTTTTATTCATAATGTAACCCCCTTCTATCCCCTGCTGGCACCCTCCAGCCCCCTCTGCCCTAACAAGTTGCAGCAGCAAAGTAATAAAGTAGGAAGGAGTCAGATGAATACAAGGCATTGTCTGAATTAATGTTCAAATGCCCTACCTTTTCCCTTACCCATACACCACACCTCCCCTGCCTCCTTTACTCATGTCCTACTGAGTAAGTCATCATAAGCCCCCCACCCAACATCTCTCTTGTCACCACCACCTTACTCCCCCCAACAGCACCCTAAAAACAACAGTAATAAAGAAAATGGTCCCCTGGTGCAGAGCATCTGCTCTGTTAAGTGTCCATCTCAGTAATGGTGTGAATGCATGAATGGTAATGCATTTGTTCTTAGTAAAACCTTACTAGGAGCAAAGACCTCACATGTTTTATACATTCACCCCATTACCAAGATGGACACTGAACAGAGCACACACTCTTCACTGGAAGACGCTTTTCTTTATTGCATTTTTTTTCCGGGTGCTGGTGGGAGGAGGAGGGTGGTGGGGACCGAGAGAACTGGGTGGGGGTTCATGATGATTTACCCAGTGGGACTTGGGTGAGTGGAGGAGGGGAGTGTGTTAGATGCACTGGTTGCGTGGGAAGGGTAGGGTATCTGGGAAGAGAAGAATCAGCATTTATATAGCGCTTTTTCATATACCATATCCGAATTGAAACAAAAGTAAGCTTTTATAAGGGGGACCTCCAAATAGATTCTCAACTTCAGGGAGTGCATGTTGGGAGGGGCAAAATCTGGATTTTGAGCTAAATATAAGTGTTGCAACTTGCAGCTGCGGTAAAATGTACACACTCCTGGTTCCAAACCCAGTACCTGTTGTGCCAGAGCTAGCCACCCACACCACCATGCCACATGGCTAACTTGGCGGCAGCAGGTACATCAGTGCCTGAAAACCCCTTCCCTGCCCCTCCCCTTCCCCTCGTTATTCCCTCATTCTGTTCGCCCTTCCCCATGGTCCCTATCCCATACCCTCTTTATTGCGCAGGGTAGCTCACAGTAATAGCACCCAAAATGAGTCGCCATTTTTGCAGTCACTCATTTTGGGTCTCTGTTTATATGTGATACCACTGACACCTGATTAGCCATTGGTGTCTAAAGGGCAGTGCTCCATCTGCTGTGAGCCTGTGTGGTGTGCAGAATCTGCAGATAAAGTGGGGGCAGCTGGCAGCAGTCTAGAAGCAGCTCTGTGGGTGCTTGCCCTGCAGCATGAATAGTAGCTGTTAAAGACTTGTCTTTAAAAGTTGAATCAATCAGCAGTTTAAACCTACACTACACAAAGAAGCAAAGGAAGATATAGTGGGGGACTGAAATAATCTTAGCAAGGGCGGTCAGCCTCAGTTGAGGAGGTGGCACTGGGGAAAGAACAGAGAAGGAGCAAGGTGGTGGAAAAGAGACAAAAACACAGAAGGCAACTGGTTTGAAGTTAAAAGTTGAAAGTAATACACTGTTTGCTAGGTACCACTTAAATGATATCAGCCAGGGGAGTAGGGATGAGCCTCAGTCGAGGAGACAGTGCTGGGTAGAGAAAAGAGAAAGAGAAGGGTGGGGAAAAAGACAGACAAAAACACAGAAGGCAGCTAATTTAAAATTAAAAGTTGAAAGATTACACTGTTTGTTAGGTGCCCCTGCACCCTGTCATTTATTACTGTGACATAGACAGACTCAGCTATACCATTTGTCTCCGCAGCAGTTAGTGAAAGCCTTTTATGGCTGTATTACATTGTTTGTTAGCTGCCCCTGAAGCCCAAGTACTGCCATTTATTACTATGACATAATCAAATACACTGTATGTCTCTGTGACAGTTAGCAAAATCCTTTTATGACTGTATTGCACTGTTTGTTAGGTGCACCAAGGCCCAAGCTCTGTCATTTATTACTATGATATAGATACACTGTCTGTCTCTGCAGCAGTTAATGAAAGTCTTTTATGGCTGTATTACACTGTATGTTAGGTGCTCCTAAGGCCCGAGCTCTGTCATTTATTACTGTGACATAAAAAAGACAATAAAGTTGCTTGGAGCCCTTTCAAAAAATTCCTTTTAAACTTTCAAGCCTTTTCAGTTCTTTATTTGCTGTGTCCCCCTATGTTTCGCTCTGTTAAAGAACTTGTTCATGGGGTGTTTTAATTTCTCTGTTAATGCAAAACAGTAGTTTTATTTATTTCTCTTTCTTCTTGTCTTTTCATTTTCTGTTTATCCTTATACCTTTTTAACAATTGTCATATTTACCAGTCTACTGCTGAACTATATCTCTATGCTTTCCAGAACCAACCTGGTTCTAATAGCTTGACTTTATAACGCTGCCTGTTGAATATACAAAATGATGCTTTAAGTATTTCTGCGACCTCTCCTCATGACATGCATATATTTTTAACCATTTATTTAACACAACTCTGTGATCATACATTGCATGCTACTTCTCACTCCTGTTAATTAAAACCTGACTCCCCATACCACCTGGCCAATACTTGTAGGAATTCACTCCATTCATAACTTTGTCTTTTTCAGTTCAGCCATTTTTTTTCCTACAGTATTTTTATTTCTGTACTAGAATATGGTCCAAATCTTAATACTATATACTCAGTCATGTTCTTATGCTTTTTAACTTCTTGTCTGTCATAGTTACTGTCTCAAAATGTAGTTGTTTTACTTTACCTTCTAGTGAAATTCTTACTACATGCAGAGTTTCTGCCTCAATTGTGTCTGTTTAGAGTGGATGCCTTTGTCTAGCCCTACCTCTTGAGCCCATTTGTAAATGTAAGAGAGATGATGTGTCACTTCCCTATACTCTCGCTGTAAGCGAGATCTGTTGCATAGCAACTGTACACCCTCAGCCCGACGGCTCAGGTCGGCCTTTACAATTGGGTTCAAAGCACTGTTGTGTGACCAGGGTCTGTTGCATTGGTTCTGTTAATTTTAAAACATTTTTCCTTGGCAGTAAGATAGTACAAGGGTGCTTCATATTCTAATAATTTAATATCCCTGCCTTCTTTTCACTTGTATTACACAATTTCTCTGTTCGTACATCTTGTTAGTAACAAGGGGGAGGGGGATGAAAGAACAGACAAACAATATTTCTCATCATTAATACATTTTTCTCTTGTCATTAATCTTTTACCTATGCTTATAGTCACATTTTTGTTGTTCAATTTTGTCTGTATTTTCCTTACATAGCCTTTATGTTACACATATTTGTGTCTATTTTACTATAATTATTTCCCCTTGCTGTGTTCGTCCCCCTTTTACCTCATCCTACCAGATTTTTTCTACTAGAGTCCTTATTACTTCTGACCTTTTCTGCTGTTCCCTAAGTACACGCCTGCCTGTTGCTTTCTATACTCATATCTATACCTGGATTTAAAATTTTCAGGTTGAAAATCTACTTCATCTCTACTCTTTCGAGTTTCTTTTTATAGTCACCTCCCCTCTCAGGAGGTGGGACCACTTCCAATCCCCAAAACCTGAGGGATGCTCCCGGATGCCCTTCTAGGTTGAAATGTTGTGCCACTGGTGATCGTTCGTCATTTCTCCTGATGTCACCCTTATGTTCTTGTATTGTACCTTTAACGCTCTTTTTGTGTGACCCACATAAAGTCAGTCACATGGTCACTGAATAAAATAAATTACTCCTTCCATTGTACAGTCTATGTGTTACCTTATGTCAAATTTCAGGTTTGTGTGTGGGTGGTTAAAAATCTTTCTTTTACTTGTATGGCCACACACCGGGCATTGACCACATGGTGCCATACCAGGCTGTAAGGGATCTAACAATAGCTGTCCACTTCTCGGTGATGTTGCTTTAAATTGTGACTTAACTGGCTGGTCTTTCAAATTATTCACCCATTTAGTGGCCACTATTGGTCTCTGCTGTAAGACTGATATGTTAGGGATGTCCATGGTCACTAAATACCAATTTTTATTTATGATTTTCCTGATATCTGTCATCTTATGGTTGTACATAATAGCTAATATCACTCTGTCAGCAGTTGTCCTTTGTTGAGCACTAGTTAGCAGGTCCCTTCTCTCTTGACTCTTTATTCTATAGCCTTCATGCCTTAATGTACTATAATTGTACCCCCTGTCTTTTAATCTTTGTAACTTGTCCTGCTTGTTTGCTTCAAAATCTTCCATACTGCAACTTTGTCTGACTCTCATTATCTGGGAGTATGGTATACTTTTCTTTAAGCCTGGCTCATGGTAACTTGTACCATGAAGTAAGGTGTTGCAGACCGTTTCCTTATAGTACAGTGTTGCTTCAAATTTTCCTTCATGTATTTTTATTAACAGGTCCAAACAAGCTATTTGCTCCCTGTTGTACTGCATTACAAATCTCAAGTGCACATTCCATGTGTTAAGGTGATGATAGAACTCCTTTAAGTCATCTTTTGTGCCTCTCCATAGGCATAATATGTTTTCTAATATCTGAACCAATTTTTTGTCTCATAAAAAACATTATGATTTCTGTTTAAAACAGTTTCAGTTTCAAAGTCATAGATGTAGGAATTGGCATAGGCTGGTGCCATAGTGCTGCCCAGTGCCATTCCGCTGTCTTGCTGAAAATATTGTCCAATAAACCCAAAGTAGTTGTGCTTTAAAATGAAGTTTGCCAACTCCTGTAATAGTTCTGTGTTTGGTCTTGCTGTTTCCTGTCTTCTACATAACATTTTCCCCATTCTGTTTACACCTTCTCTATGAGGTATCGCTGTATATAAATCTGCCACATTGAATGCGACTAGTACAATTCCTTCTGGTATTCCTTCTTCTGAAATCCTGTTAAGTTTTTACATACTGGTAATACCTGTGCAATCTTTTACATGTGTCAATATAGTTTCTACAATAGGCTGTAAGCGGTAATTAGCATATTTTGACATAGGCTCAAATACAGAATCAATGGCCAACACTATAGGTCGGCCAGGTGGTCTTTGTGCATTCTTGTGTACTTTAGGTGTGCAGTAAAAGCTTGGTGTTCTGGGATAATCTTTTGTCAATATATTTGCTTCCCATTGCTGCATTTATCTTATGTCTACATATTCATTTAACATATCTTGGATCTGTTCTTTCAGATCCTGGATTGAACCCCTCAGTAAGCTTTGGTACTTATTGCTGTCTAATAATAATTCCGTACACATCTGTTTGTATTGTTCTGTATACTATATAACTATTCCACCCCCCTTGTCTGCTGGCTTTATAACAATACCTCTATCATTGCTTAGATTTGTTAACACTTTCCTCTGTTGGAAAGTTAAGTTCTGATATTCGGGAAGAAGTTTATTTTTTTTGTTTATATAGAACCATAATTTGTTTCTCTACTACTGTGCAAATGCCTCAATACCATTACTTCTCCCTGAGGGTGGTGTGATATCTGATCTTATATTCAAAGCCTGTTTTAGTTTTCTTCAGTCTTCATTTCCTATTTGCTCTTGTTGAAATAGGTTCTTAAGCCTCGATGTTCTGAACAATCTCTGCAAGCCAACCACTAGTTCAAATAAATCCACCAGTTGTGTTGGGGCAAAGGAGACACCCAGCCCTAAAATACGCTTTTCTTCCTGTGTTAATGCCCTCCTACTGATATTGAATATCAGTATTGTTTCTGCACTCTTCCCCCTCCCTTGCCCCATATAATGCTGTTTTATTTGCCTTCCATCTGCTCCTCCTCGTACTGCCCCCTGCCTGTTCCTCAAAAACCCCAAAGATCTGCATTCTGATGCCTGCTGGCCACCAGGCTTTCTCAGATCATATCTCAGTTCTTGAGCCTGTGTATATGAACAGCACAGTTGTTGAGATTCACCTGTATGTCCCTGTTGGTACAGTATGTTTATTATTGTTGGGTTTGTGCATCCCTGGTATAGCTATTGTCACTCTCTGTTCCACTATCTGTGTTGTATGGTGCTTGTGTTTTTCTATTATACTGCTTATACAGCAAGTGTATACCCTATTGTCTTTGTAGTCATTGGTGTCTCCTATAAACTTAATTTTTTGCTGTTTTGTTTTTATAACCTATCTTCTACTCTTGTAACTTTTTCTGTATTTCCTCCAAATTCCTGGTAAATTCCTCAGCCTCAATTTTCAATTTCAGGGATTCCTCTACAAGATTGGTCTCAACTGTGAGTTTCTGTCTTTCTTCAATAATTGCCTCAATTAGGGCATACATAAAATTGCTACTTGCTTGATTTCTGATGCCATTCCATTTCACACATAGTTTAGTCAAATTTATGGCTAAGTTTTGTTCCACTGTGATTCTTAACCCCCTCGGTACCCTGTGATGTTCCAGGTACTGAGTGAGTGTAAGTCCATGCCATTCTAGACTGGTATTTTTAAATCTAAGATTTTCTTTCTGTGCCAGGTTTTTAGGGGTTTCTCCCATTTGTACTACGAGGTCCCTTTCTTTCCTCATAATCCAGAAAAGTTGCTTTATTTCTTCTTCTGAGAAGGAAGTAAAATGTAACATATTTTGAACACTGTTGCAGATATCTTGAAAGGCTTCTAAGCCTGGACCCTCCATAGTGTGTGTATTATAAACATCAAAACACAGTAGTTCTAATATGAGTAATTGTACATACAATATCGTATTGTGTAACCACAATTTATCAATTTTTGTTGTATAATTCCAGTAGATTACACCAACATCCACATGTATCTGCTTGCCCTCTCCAGCAGATCCTGAGTAATAATTCTGCGCGTGTGGGTAATGGCACTAGTACTTCTTATGGTTTTTCTGCTCCCCGAGGTGCTGTAACAGCTAGAAGGCAATAAAGTTGTTGGGTGTCCTTTCAAAAAATTCCTTTCAGACTTTCAAGACTTTTCAATTCTTTATTTGTTGTGTCCCCCCCATGTTTCACTCTGTTAAAGAGCTTATTCATTTTCTCATCAAACATGTTCCACATGTCACATACTGTTCCAGTCCTGCTCTATACGAGTACTACACAGATTCTGGAAGGATTGTTGCTAAAAACTTATAGGCCTTATATCATAGTTGTTACCATGGTTTGTTCCATTGGCATCACTTTCCCTCAGTTTTACTGTCATTCTCCTTGGACTTGTACTAGTGACACTACTGACAAAATATGCCATCACCACTGCCAACATGCCAGCCACATGTGCCACACTACTCTTAGTTTTGTCACTCATCAGTTTATTATGTTTGGTTCCCACCATGAGTATAATTTTTGGCAACAGCACTAGGCTCACTAACAGCAGCAGTGGCACCTCTGTTACCTGCCTCAGCAATTTCTGCTGGAAACAGCAGCAGCCTCACTCACAGCATCTGTGCCTCTCGTACCTGCCTCAGGAAAGGCTGCAATGGGTATAATTTTTGGAAACAGCATCAGGCATGCTAAGAGCAGCTGTGTCTCTTGTACCTCCCTCAGTAATGCCCACCATGGGCATAATTTTTAGAAACAGCAGCAGGCTCAATCAGAACAGATATGCCTCTTGTACCTGCCTCAGCAATGCCTGCCATGGGTATAATTTTTGGAAATAGCAGCAGACTCAATCAGAGCAGCTGCACCTCTCGTACATGCCTCAGCAATCCACGACATAGATATAATTTTTTGAAACTTAACAGTGTAATACAGCCGTAAATGGATATTGCTTCACTAACTGCTGCAGAGACAGGCAGTGTACCCAACTATGTAACAGTAATAAATGGCAGAGCTCAGGGCACCTAACAAACAATGAAATAGTATACAGCCTACAGTCAAAAACAGTCTTTCACATTTTTGTTATGGGCAGGGTAGGGTAATAGGGTAGTTGAATAATTAGGGTAGTAACTACCCAACCCTAACCAACTACCCATTTTGCAGTAGGGTATTTTAGGGTAATTTAGGGTAATTTGGAGGTACCCACAGGTATTGTTTAAGGGAGGGTATTTTACTACCCACCCATGCTTAATTATAGCACACTTCATCATATTTTCCATCTAACCCATGCTCTTCACTTACTTCACTGAGCCAGATTCTTCAGGTTTCACATATTTTCAATCCCACATTTTAATGTACATATCTCTACAACTACTGCTTCTGCTACTTGCTGCCTAGTGGTATCCAGATACTTGTGGGGCCTATTTGCCCACCCATGGCTATGTTCATTCCAGGTCTACCCCCTAGACTAACAGGGCTGCAGTTACATTTACTATTGAATACTAGGTCTCTCAGAGCCCTCCATTACCCTAACTCCCTTTTTGAGGCCCCCGGAACACTGGCATTTCTAAGACCATTGGTTTGGTGGTGCCTCCTCAGATAAGGTGAGCACATCACTGAGGGGCAAGCTGTGCCATGCACTTGTTTCACTGTGCCCAATAGGATAACACATATAAACCGTGCAACAGGATTATGACATCACTACCAAGTGCTTAAGGTGCAGTTGGTACAGCCATACGTGCCTCGATTTAGCACAATAGTGATAACCCTAGTGGCTCAAAAATCAGACTTCAATGTCTGGCCCCATTCTCAGACTCACTGACCCCAACCCTTGCCAGATCTCTTCCAACCTGATGCTGTTTCATTCAGCTACCTGCTAGGGGGGTCTACACACACTGCCAAGGACTTTATAACATGCATATTTCAATTTAACAGTGTAAATGTATAGTTGCTCTAAACAAAGTCTCCTTTTGTACTCTCTCTCTACAGCATGGAGGGAACCGCAAGAGTTCTGGCAACCTCCCTTGAGGTGTAGCCCACCAGTCTCCACTAGTGCTCTTATCAAGGATGCTTTTCTGATGAATCTCAAGGTGAGTCCTGGGGCCTCCATACCCTCCAGCTGCTTCTGATGGTACCCTTATCTGGAAATCAGGCACAAGGGGATCAGTGCCACATGATTCTAGGGACCTTACCACAATTCCTGTGGCTGCAATCCCCCAAAGCCCAGCTGCAGCCAGAGAGGCTGGACTGTTTCTTTCCCAGGCTCCAAACCACAGCTATGCTGGCCAGTTTCAAAGTGCCTTCCACTTTTCTTGCATATTTGTGGAAAGGCAGAATTATAAATATTTATGCCCCAGTTTCCCTGGTCTTAGCTAAGTCAGGCCACTCAAATATGAACATACAGACATCCTGTCTCCAGGCAACTTCCTCTCCAAAGAACAGCTTTCGGGATCTGTCTTAACCCTTCTAGTGCTCTCTAGTAACCTGCCTTGAGCTGGCTGAGAGAGGCTGGCTACACATATTTTTGTGGAAATTAAACTGTGTGTCTTCCTGATTTCATGAGTTTATGGCTCATACCTCTTAATCATGATACAGATTTTGAATATACTCAGAAAGTTTTATTAGAAAAATGTGTGCTTAGATTAACATAAATTAAAATAGGATCCATCAGAAACCATAAACAGTTTAATTTACCTGTTGCTTGGCTAAATTAACCTATTTTGTACACAAGTAAATTATGCTGTACATTACTTAATGATCAAATATACATTATTCAGATGTTTGGCTTAGTTGAGCGTGAGCCATTTGCATGGTGACCCATGTTCACTTCCATGCACATCAGGACTGGGATATGTTGTACAACTGTTTGTAGTATAACTTTTCCACACCCAAACAAACACAAGCCTCTGTTTTGCTTATGGAGAAAGTAGAAATTAAGTTTAAAGGCCAGTGTGGTAAACTATGTAATAGCAGTCAATGGGAGTCTTGGTTGATGAACATGTTGATACACTTAGGTGCCATGGTTGGCCTAAATATGTCTGGTGAGGGTTATAAATATGTTGCTTCTTTTGTTAGGACAAAGTGCCCCTATTATAAATTCAACACTCCTGACCCCCATTTAACTTTTCACAATAAAACAATATCATTTTTTGAAGCATTCTGACTCACTCAATTTTACTTTTGTAAGACAGGTGATCAGTCAACATGGCTGGCACTGCATGGCACCATCACCTGACAAAGTAGGGTTCAGCCCTGCTCACTTGTATGTTGTCAATACAAGTGAACAGTGCAGAGCTGCGATTTATAAAATGGCACAGACCAATACAGAAATCTGATTGGTTATTTATAGTGCAATATGGGACAATGTAGCACTACAAATAACTAGTTCCAATAAAAATGCCTGATCACACAATTTGATGGCTCTATGATTTCTCTTCAGGCATTCTATTTAGAATGCTATAGGATGTCAAAGTTGATATTGTCACCCTCACTAAATGATTTGCTCTTCTTTGGAACTTTTAATGTGCTTTTCTGAACATGTGCCCTTCAGCTCTAGTAACACTTTCACTTCCCTATCCATCCCGTACAGTAGTATTTCAGTCTCATAGGTAAAAAGGTAACCACAATGTAATGGAGGAAAGTGAATCTGGCTCTGGACCTAGCAACTGCCGTTTTAAAAGCAGTCCTTACTCGTCCCCAGTTCACAACAAAAACATGGGACGCTGAATCAATTTTTTAACAGCAGCCCCTGTTCATTCTTCAATCCGTGTAAAAAAGCAAACTCACAGTTCTGACAACAGTCCTCGCTCACCGCATTGGAAGTTGGGGATCTCAGTCATTATGAGGGTATAACCTGCAGTGCATGTCTGTGTCCTTCTCCTGTCTTGAGGCACCACAATAAATAATGGCAATGAAAACACTTCCATTTCAGCCAAATAAGCAGCTTCAGTTCAAAGGCTGAATGTAAAAAACAGAAATAAGCACCTCATCTAACACTGACTTTACACTGAGAACACTTCTCTTGTAGCCCCCTCTCTTTCCACTGCATCTTGTCTCTCACTCTCGCTTTCTATTGTACCACTCATTCACACACTTGTTCTCAATTAAATGCACATTTTATTTAAAGCCACAATGGGCTAAAAAAAAAAAAGTGTGTGTGTGAGGGGAAGGGGCAACAGAAGAATTACATGGTGAATAGGAGGCAGAAACTTCAACTACAGAATGTCCTTTGGGTCAAAGACCTCAAGCAAAGTCCAGCACCAGTAGGCAGAAGGACTATTTTATGTAAAAACCAAATATTCATTTACATATGAAGTTATTTAAAAATATGTTTTAAAGAAACTTAAGGGCCAATTTACAAGTGCAATAAGACACTCCGGGGGTGTACATTATGGTGTGATAACTACACTGTTAGGGACGACCGGCACTCGGCCTTCAGCCTAATGCCTAACTACGCCCCCTAGGAGTGCGGTTATCACACTGTAATGCACAGCCCATTGTGTCTTATTGCTTACATAATGGCAGACTGCCCTGCACAACACATGACATGTTGTCTAATCACGGGTATTAGAAAACTAAAATTTAGTTTGTTGTGAAAAGCCTCATGGGAGGGGTAGTCTAATAATGAAAGATTTTCTTGTAAACTGAAATGTAAAAAAAAACTAGTCTGAATAATGTGACTATATAGAGCTTTTTATGTGTCATGTGATCTACTAATGGATTTGGTTATCTAGTTGCTGTGCTCATTCAGGGAAAAACTTTTTTGTCTGATTTTAAACATGACTGTGCTCAACTAAAAACCACTGCTGCTGTGAACTGCCCTGTCAGCGGCTCCTTGCTTGATTTTCTAGCTGCAAGACCCACCTCTATCCGTCAAGCGACCACCCATGCTAGCTTTAAGAAACTTCACCATGAGCATCTGCGTGATGCTAACCCCTGCACTTGCTTTAATCCACCTTGAACCTTTTCTTTCTCCTTGCCCTCTATTTTTCTCTAGATAATCCACTTCTCTGACACCTCTTCCCTGCCTCTCTTATACCCTATCATGCCCACTCTCTCATCCCCTCCCCTCTCTTTCTCTCCTTCCTACCACTATCCCTTCCTCTCACCTGCTCATTAACCACTCCGTTTGGCACTTATTGTATTGTTTTGTATGCTCTCTCTTGCAATTCCTGTTTTCCATTTCTGTTTTGATTTCCCTGTGTTTACTTGTCCAACCTGTATTATAATCTGCATACTATTGTAACATTTCATTTTTTCGTTGAAGCTATTGTCTCTCCATACCCTAAGTATTGTTATTCTCTCCAAACTGTGCTGCTTTCATGTGCTGCGTCACATGTATGTTTGCATGTATTTAAGCTGTTTTCTCCTGGGTCGTGCCTGAAAATAGACATTCTTATGCCTAATGCACTTACCCGGTTACCAAAAGCAAATAAATAAATAAATATCACAGCCTCTCTGCTGAGCTGTCAGACTTACTCAGATATCAGTTCCAAACAAAAAGATGTGAGCACTGATGCCCCCTATTGAAGACTTACTGAGTTGAAGCACTAGGTCATGGGCCTTAGCAGTAAGGATTGGTGATAGTTTTTGTACATTGTTTCTTGACCACTGTTCAAGTCCACTTGGAGCATTGGAACTGATGTAATTGTTAAGCTTATATTAAAAGCACATTTCTGGAAAGAGCAAAACTCTGTATGTGGACTCCTGTATTTTCAGCACAGAGTGCTCAGGTGTTTTCATTTGGAACTGATGTCTGAGTGTGGGGCTGGCTGCCTATTCACCTGTGAGCACTGACCTTACAATGGGAAGTGCAGCTCTGAGCCTCCAGAACCTATTTGTATAGACTCACTCAGCTGTCTGATGCGAGAGTACTGTGGCATGAATCACAGTTATGAGTCTTCAGTGCAGTTCCAATATAACAATGTAAATCTTATTTTATTTTGTTCTGTTAATTTTTCCTAAGCCATAATGCGTAGATACTTGAATGCCTTCTGTGATCTGTACTTATTTTCCCCTTCTATTTTCCTATGACTGTTTATCTATTTTAACATCTCTGTCATTTGTGACTGAGCAGTGAATCTTTTTATTCATTCGTTGTTTCGAATTTTGATATGTTTTCAGACTATAAATTGTTTCACCAAAGCATTAGTATCAATGCGACTCTGTGTGGACAGTTTAAAGAGTGTGCCTTTTTCCTCCTCAAACACATATACCATGATTAATCTTGCAGTTTTCTATGTCTTACTTATCATTTGCTAAATAAATGTAAAGCAGTCCTCTCATATGTGTGTCTTCACCTCACTAAAGAAGTCTGTAAATAGCTATTTTATTTGCAAATCACAATTTGAAGAGTTTGTGCTGTCTGAAGTGTCTACGCATCTAAGTAAGATCCACATGCATGTGCTGTTCATGAAGGGTTGTGAAATTGTACAACATAAAAGAAGCAATACAGTCCTTGCTGGCAGCCCGCAGAAGTGTTACGTTAGTCTATGGATGACAGCGAGCTGGACATAGGGGCACAACACTCTCCATCACATGTAGCTCAAAGACATGCCCCCTCAAAGCATATCGGATTCACTTTTGCTCGTCAAGTCACAGATTCATCTAAATATCAATAGTTCTGCATTTGTGGATGTACTCCAGTCAAACAGTTTTCAATTTTAATCAGCTGGTGAACAACCATGAAGCTATTAGAGTCTCATGAAACAATCACAGAAGTGACTATAGTACTTGTTGATTTTCAATGTATGTGAGAAATGAGCCTGGCAACCTGGTCTTCAACTTGAGATGATGGGGATGGGGGTGGGGTTCTTCTTTTACAGAAAAAAAAATCATTGAATTGATTGATCAGTAAAACAAGGTAAAGGGGATATTCTAAAAGCATGATTCTATTATTTGTAACATATATGTATATATAAACATTTTCCATTTTACCAAATTAAATATCTCAATTACTTTTAAAATTGCTGTGCAAAACAGATTAAAATACACAGTGAATGAGACTCTCAAGAACTTGAGGTTCTGGGTTGGTTAATATTGACAGAACACATGCATTACAGATTATCTGTTCTTTTATAACATAATAAACTGCAGTCATAGACTCATCTGAGACAGCTATCCATTTACAGTATGATAAACTGATTTGGTTTGTGAGTGTGTGTGTGTGTGTGTTTGATAGGGAAAGAGTGTGTATATTTGAAACATGCAATGTTTAATCCTTATAAACTTATATAATGACATTATTCTCACAATTATTAATAAATTGTTGGATAACTACATAAAAAGCATGGCACTGGTGTGTTACTTTGATGGGCTATGTTTCGATAGTGATTGTCATATATCGTTGTAAAGTCTGGAAGAACAGAAGGAGAGACAGGTCCAGTTGATTGTGAACCTGTGTAAGTGTGAGTACGAATATGAAATTCTGGTGAATTTGAAGGTTTTGTATGTAATAACAGCAGTGTGTGATAGAGAGAGAGCATGCGCATGATTTGATAAGGTTTACTGTTGATTTGGGTCAGTGTGTATGACGTGTGTGTTTTAGTTTATTGGTATCTGTTAATAATGCTACTGCATTCATTGACTTCTTTACATCCATCACCACTTTTCCCTTATCTGTATAGCTTATTACAGAATGCTAATTATTTATTCTGTATTTTTTTTTCTCTTTTCCCTAAGTTGTGCTAAGTTCTAGATGACTTCAAAAAGTGATGGTTCTGGTGGATAAAATGTACATATTCTATTGTACAAGTGAATGCAGTGTTTTGAGTTTCCCAATCAGAAATGTATTATAAGCTGTACCCATATAGAAAGATACAATATGGTGTCAGTTATGGGCCACTTGACCCACACAGAAAGCCCATTTATTCATGCTTACTCTGTCACAACATTTCCAACTTGGTGTCTTGCTATACCCCCCAACCACAGGCATGTTTTCAAACTGAGAAAAAATAGTTTCCATAACATGAATGCTCGACACACACCACTGATCTTGCCAGCACCATCTCTGCATGTCGTCTGTAAGCTTTATCCATCATTTGTTCATTGAAGTACTTCTGCACAATGAAGTAAGGGATGGCAGGTGGTTTAAGAGGAATGTGAGGAATTATTTCTTTGATGAAATGGTGATATACATCTGGATCAAACTTCAATTATAAGTGCTGGAGAAATGAAAAAGTCTGTGTCTCCAAGTATGATAGCCATAGATTTAAACATATTTTAGGAATCTGGAAGTAATTATGAAATCTCACCTGTGCTCCAATATGGTATATTGAGATACAATATGCTAGCATCATATGGGCAGACAGATTGGAGGGCATCAGTTGTGAGACCTTTTATGCATACCAACCACATGTTAACTTAGCAAAAAGGCATAACAGACAGTGCATTATGGTAAGGTAATGGCCTACTTTTAGTTAGTGAAAGTAGATGAAGCCAAGTGCTTCAAGCATTTGATATATGCCATTGTCACACCATAATGTATGTCTTGCAGTTTTGTTCCGCAGAAAGTATTTTGATCATTTCAGTAAACTGGATATATTTATTAAACATATTCTTGTTGATATTCTTTATACCAGGATGTGGACATGGAATGATGCCCAAGCTGAAAGAAACACTGTACCAATCAGGAGCCTGCATTCTTTAGAACCATTTAATAACATTTGTGACACTGTGTACAAGTAAGCAATAAGACACTAGATAGTATTCATTAGACATTTCTAAAGCACAGCTACTAGTCTAGTAAGGAATGAGCCCACAGGTTGTGTGCCATTAGCCACTGTCCATGTGTTAGAAATGTCTAATGAACACACCTGTAGTGTCTTATTGCACTTATAAATTAGGATTCTGATCTTTACATGTCTATTAAATTTTAAACAAGTAAGTTTATTTAATACGAACCAAAATCTTTGTTTAAATGGGTCATAGCATAATCATTATGCAAGTATTCTTTTTTTAACATATAATAGTCTGGTAGGAAAGGTCCAAATAGTACAAGAATTGTTTTAAGTTTGAGAAGAACATGCAAATTCGCTTATAGGTAGATTTTTGCATGCTGTTTCATATAAGAGCAGGATACAAGTGATCCAGCAGAGGTGTTTTTAGGGGTTGCAAAAATGAGTTTTATTTAAGCAATAAGGCACAACAGGATGTGTGTTGTTTAAGCAATAAGCCATGAGGGGGTGTGGGTTATCATGTGATTTACCACGGCTGGAGTGGTTTGCCCATGAGGTACAGCCGAGTGAGTAAATCCTCACCAGCCAAGGTAAATCCCCCGATAACCCACATCCTCCGAGTGGCTTATTGCGATTATACCAAGGTTCATTTTTTTACTATAATAAAATACAGCTTTTAAAGAGGTGGCTTTGTGTGTTTATTTTTATTGTATTTATTCCTGGGCTGCAGATGACTAGGATGTTGATGACCACCGGCAGCATTGTTGTTTGCTCCTCATCAGCCAGTGGTTATCAGAGGATTTACACCAGTGGTAAACTGCCAGTCTGACCATTTCATTGGCTGTTCACTTATGTCCATGGTGTAATTAAGCAATAAGGCATGACAGGGTGTGGTATATCATGGGATATCATCACGCCTCGGGTGGTTGGGCACGAGGCCGCAGGCCGAGTGCGTCCAACCGTCCGAGAAGTGATGATATCCCATGATATACCACACCCTGGAGTGTCTTATTGCTATTATGAACTGGCTTTAAAAGTTTTAGTTCATTTGTTTTTGTATTAATTGTTTTAAATACTTTTTTTATTATAGTTGTGATGTGGAAGTATATCTTGCAATTAAAAAGTCCAGTTTCTGCTTTCACCAGAAGGTGGTGCTGCTGCTACTACATGCTGACTGATCTCTGTCAGTCTCCAAAGTTGTTACTCTGCCACAGTATCTGCTCTCTCTTTGTCTCGTGTAGTGTCCCCCCCCCCGAAGTAGATGATCGCGGTTATTAAAAACAGAAGAAAAATTAAGCCTACGATGGGCAACAGAGGATTTAAAATAGTGGGACTGAAGATGGAGAGGATGAGTTCAGTAAGTACATTGTGTGCTGCCGTTTTGAAATGTGCACGCGCTTTAGGCTGTGAGAAACAGAAACGTGGCACAGTAGAAAGATTGGCAGGATACTGTGAGAAGCAACTGTGCTGTTAATGAAATACGTTAAAAATGAACATTTTGTCAGGTTTGGGCAGTGATTCAAGTGCTAGTATGCAAATTGCAAGTTCACTGCTGCTGCGTGGTGTGAAAAATCTTCGGGCGGGCAGCAGGTTTCTTTGGTGTGTGCGTGTGTCGCAGTTGGCGACTGTTTCACTCCTGTTTGTTTAAATTTAATATTCTTTAATTTTGAACAGGGGTTTCAGTTGTGGTTTAGTCTGCTCCACGGTGTGCCTTCTGGTGGTTTGTTTGAGGAAGAGTGAGCGATGTGGCGAATGTTGCGGTCGTAAGGTTATTTTCCTGAGTGAGGAGGCTGGTGGCCGGAGGTTTTCCGAAGCCATGATGATGTAGCCCGATATCATCACGGCTTCTAAAACCTCTCAGCCAATCAGCTTGCCGTATTTACGATCACCAATTCATAATACACATTATACAATGGCAAGAAATAATCCTGACTTCTGATTGGTCAGTTGGCCATCACAGCAGGGATGTTATCATGGCATAACATCCCAGCTGCTTTTCTCCTCTAGCATTGTTTGCTCTAGCATCATTTGCATCTTTTCTTAAAAAACAAAATTATTTTCACACACTAACAAAAACATTCTTTAAAAATATTTTTTTAATTATAAAACAATAAGCCATTGTATAATAGGAATAATGCCTTCCAGGGTGGGTGATATGCTGGGATGACATCCCTTCTTGGGTGTTGGACACCCTCGGCCGGTGGCCGGGCTAACCACCTGAGGTGGGATGTCTATCTGCCACCACCCTGTCACTGTATTCCTTTATCTTCTACACCCAGGGTGGCTTACTGTTATTATACAATGGTTCATTTTAAAATAATAATGAAAAGTTTAAAACAATTATTTTAATGACATTTTTATTGTTTTTTTGTGTGGAAGGCATATGTAGGAGGTAGGAAGTAAAAATAGCCTCTTGGTAGTGCTGCTGGTTCATGGTTCCCTCCTCTTCCAGTCTTTCTGTGTCGGTTTGAGTTCCATCTTTCCCCACTCCTACCCCCACAATCATATCGACATACATGATTCTTCGTGGCCACATACTGTAGTTTAGTTGAGCCAGTTTTGCCCATGGTTTTGCATCCTTTTTATGTTTGCTTGTGCGCATGTGCAAGAAACATGTGGCAGAGTAGTAGAGAAGCCAGTTGTGGAGGTGCCGCACTGTGGCAGCCAAAGAAAGCATTGCATTTGGGGGCTTGGCACTGGTGGACCAATGGAAGCACAGTGTGCTGATGACACTGGCTTTCAAAAGTGCCACCAACTTGTAACATTTTCGCCACAGCAATCAGTGGCCACTTCATCATTGCAGCATCTGCCATTCAGCTGCAATGAGGGAGTGACCCATCATTGCAGGGCGGAACATTATATTGTTTGTGAACATGGTGGCAAGCTGCTGCCATGTTCACAAACAATATTACCAGCCCACAATGCCGAGGGGGTGCACAATCCCCCTCAGCAGCATGTGCCCCCCCAAAACAGTATTTGTTTGCTGACAGGGGGCCCAATCCTCGTTGGCTTCAGTCCCCCCTTCCTAGTTTCATTTGCCGATGGGGGGATCCCACTCCCTGTCAGCATAATGCCCCCTCCAAAAAAACTTTGTTTTGTGCTGAGGGGGGTGCCCAGTCCCCGGTCGGCTACTGCCCCCCAAAAATGAAGAGTCAGGTGGCATGCTGGGAGCAAAGTGTGCCAAATGTCCCTGTTAAAAATTAAAATGACCCACAATGGTTTTTTTTTCAATTTACCTGTAAAGCAGAAAACAGTCCCTCGTTGAGTCCGGTGGCCCCTTCCCCAACCCGCACCCACCCTCTGTGCACCTTGCTTTCCACACCCCCCTCACCCCACACTTACCTCCGGAGCCCAGCACGACGATCTTTGGTGGACCGGGAATACATCTGTACTCTTCAAAGCCGATTGCAAATTGAGAAAATGCTGGTAAGCTGTATAATGGCATAAATTAATTTTTTCAACTTTGGTGCATATCTCAGGCATTTTTGGGAATTTTGGCACCAAATGTTCAACATGGGGTTATTGGGACGCCTCCTCATGAATTCAGCCACTGTTATGGTGTTATTCAGTCCAGAAAGGTGATTTCTCAGTCACTGCATGGAATCACCTTTTGGGACTGACTAACAAAATAACAGTGCCAGTGTTCATGAGTTGGGCTCTCAAAAAGTCTATATTGCAAATTTGGTGGAAAAAATCCAAAAAATGACTGTTTTACGAACGTGCATTGCGCAGTTGCTATGCACGCTCATAACTTTACAAATTTGCAATATTTTCACTCCAGATTTTCAGCATTACCATTTTTTTGCACCTCCTTATGAACAGTATGGCTGTCATTTTTCACATCCTGGCCAAAATGTGTTTTTGCACTTCCAGTGCAGAATAACGCAGTAGCTGTGGGAAATCAGTGTTCAGGACACATTAAGAAAATCACAGTGACACTGTTCAGGAGCAGAGGTCCTAAAATGCCTACGTTGAAGATTTTGTGACAAAAGTCTATAAAATGAGTGTGTTACAAGCATGCATTGCACAGTTTCCACGCACACTTGTAACTTCACAAATTTGCAATATTTTCACTCCAGCTTTTCAACATTGGCATTTTTTCACACCTCCTTATGAACAGTACAGTTGTCATTTTTGACATCCTGGGCGAAATGTGTTTTTGCAATTCCAGCACAGAATAGCGTGTTCACTGTGGGAAATCAGTGTTTGGGACACATTATGAAAAACATAGTGACACTGTTCATGAACAGAGGTCCTAAAATGCCTATGTTGAAGATTTGGTGATGAAAGTCCATAAAATGACTGTGTGATGCACATGCATTGTGCAGTTTCCACGTATGCTTGGAAGTGCAAGTATTTTTAATATTCCCACTACAGATTTTCAACATTGCCATCTCTTCCCACCTCCCTATGGATGGTACAGCTGTCATTCTTCACATCCTGCCCGATCTTTGTTTTTGTACAAGTGACGCAGAACAGCACGGTCGCTGTTGGGACTCAAAGTTCGGGACTCATTGACAAAATCACACTGCTACTGTTCAAGAGAAGAGGTCCCAAATGCTTTCATGAGTTGGGGGGGTCACAAAAATGCCATGTTGAAAATTTGCAGTACAAATACCAATAAAACACCCAGGGCATTAGGGTTTCTACCCATAACGTCCCACCCTGTACGAACTGACAGGCATCGGGGTGTGCCTTTGGATTGCCGACTGTGCTGCTCATGCAATCCCACCCCCACCACCCAGCCAGTGACAGGCATCGAGGTGTGCCTTGGATTCTTCAGCCCCAGAGTTCACCCCATTCTCCTATGCTGCACCCATTTCAGTGTATGTCTTTATGGAATGGGGTGACCTTAAAGCCAAACACCCCAAGGCACACCTCAACACTTGTCAGTGTCTGCAGAATAGGGTGAGGTGACATAGCATGAACGTCATGGCTGATGACCCAAACGCTTACCCCAACACCTGTCCATCTCAACAGGGTGGAGGTGGGGTTGACGTGAATTTCAATACTTCACTGCCCTTCCTATTCTGCATCTGTCTAACTCCTGCATTTCCAATGCTAATACCAGCAAGCAAACATTCGGCATTGACAAATGCTTGTTTATTTTAAATTCACTCTGTTTTTCTGTGTTGATGACCAGCCCTTCAGTGACTGTACAGCACAGTGAGTGTATGGTGGGATTGTTAATGTGGGCATGTACTGTCAGGAGGTCTGTGTGGATGGAAATTAAGATATTTACCCTGGGGAAGTAAGTGTTATTATTGGATTTTGGTACAGGCAAGTACTTCTGAAAAAGAAAAAAAGACAGTTTCTTTTGTTTTGCATACTATACTTGTGTGCGACTCTTGAGGGAAATGGCTGACAAGGCAAATGCTCACACACTGAAAGCCAGTTTAGCCACAGGGTGCAGCGCTCGGGGAAAACTTTTTTTTAATTAACATAACAGTTAGTTTACTCAGTTTTGTAGGACAAAAGAAGGCTGTGAGCCCATCATGATTGTCTCCCATCCTAGGAGGGCAATTATACCTGAACCCACGATGATTTAAACCAGATGTCCAAACTTTTTTTAAATGAATCAAAGTTATTTTGATCAACTAAAATCTGAGGGAGCAAATTCCATAATTTGGGGGCTCTTATGCAGAAAAGATTTACTCTCTTAGTGATGCTGGCCTGATTTACCACTAGCTGTTTATTGTGTAGCCTGGCTGCAGTGCGTCTATTTGTTGAATTCAAGTCCACATTGATTCATTAGTTCTGATGACTGAAGCATTTTATAGAGAAAAAGAATGGCGTCCCTACGTCTTCTATTATATAAAGAAAAAAGATCTGTTTCTTTCAACCTACAGCAATAATCTTTTAAAGACAACCTAGGCACCATCTTTGTGATGCAACTTGGAATCTGTTCATGGCATGCAATGTGTTCCTTAAGGTAAGGATTCCAAAAGGGAGACCTATAATCAACGTAATGTCTAATATATGCCCTATATAAAGCTAACAGACTTTGTTCAGTCTTTTTCACAAATGTGCATCTTATTTGTTTTATTAGACCATTTGCTGCTCTGGCGATTTTGGTACAATGGTCTGTGGAAGAAAGTTTGTTGATTACGATTATACCTAGATCACATTCACTGATGGATGTCTTAAGAAGTGTATTGTTTAGATGATAATCAGTGTTTGGGTTTTTAATTCTAAAATGTATCACTGAGTATTTATCTATGTTAAAGGACATTCACTAGTGAGTGCCCAATTTTCAAAAATGTTTAAATTGTTCGTTAGTGGTAAAATGCTGCCGGTACTGTCTACCTTGCCTCCTAGTTTAGAATCATCCTCAAATTTTGAAAGAATATTGTTGGAGTGAGTTTTCAGGTCATCGATGAAGATATTAAACAATGTTGACCCCAAGACAGAGCCCTGGGGCACACCACTGCTAACCACGCCTGTGTTCGAAGGAACCCCCATTAATCTGTACCCTTTGAGTTCTGTTAAGAAGCCACTTGCTTACCCAATTAACAAGGCAAGGGGCAAATCCCAATAAGTTTAATTTATTTATGAGCTTACAGTAGGAAACCTTATCAAATACTTGACTGTAATCCAATAGTATAACGTCCATAGGGATGCTGTCCTTCAGCCCCTGGCTTATGTATTTGTAAAATGTGATAAGATTTGTAGTGCAGGATAAACCTTATTTAAACCCATGTTGTGTATGATCCATAAAACCAAGTGTTTGTACTTCAGATTCAAAGTAAGATTTGAAGATTTTTTTTTTCCATAGGCTTACCGTCAATTAAAGTCAAGCTAATGTGATGGTAGTTCTGTACATTTGGCCTATTACCCTTTTTAAAGATTAGTGTGATTGTTGCCTGAAGCCAGTCGTGTGGTAGTTCATTTTCATTTTATTTCTTTATTTGAGGAATGATTGATAAGGAAGGGACATGAAGTGGGTTACTTAGCCTGACAAAAGGAAGAGAAGAGTGATGGAGTATGTGTGTCTGTGTGTGTTGGGAGGGGTCTGCACTTCGTAGTTGAAGGGTTTTAGCACAGCAGTAAGCTGTGGAGCAGTGGTACGATTTTTGACTGTTATATGGTCATGTGTGTGTCTGAATTTCATACAGTAATGTTATTGTTCAATAACATCACTGTCTCAGGCACACACCGACCAATCAGGATACAAGAAAATTATCTGCCATTGTATAATTAAGCATATCACAGCTGCAGCTGTTAGTGCCAAAGGCGTGTTTAAACAGCAGATAGATATATATATCATAAAATCTTCATATTAGAAATTTGATATCATTTTTATTTTATTTAGTTTTTATTGACCGGGTAAGTGCACTAGGCAAATTCTGCCTGTTTTCAGGCACAACCCAGGGGAGGGCGATACAGATGAATGCCAACTGACCTTGAACCAGATTAAGCTGCTGGTGGTATTTTTAGTGAATGGGGGGAAATTTGGCCAGGGCACTGGGTAAAATTCTCCTACTGTTTTGGAGAAGTGACATGAGATCTTTAACATCCACCAGAACTACCACCAGAACAGGCAGATGGGACCTCGGTTTAACGTCTCATCCGAAAAACAGCACCTCAGGAGTGCAGCACCCCCCTCATGCTGCACTACAGTGTCAGGATTGGGATTTAACCCAAGTGCCTGGTGTGGGAATAGAACCCACAGCCTTCTGATCTCCTGGCCTCAGAGGCGAGTGTGCTACCTGCTGAGCCACTGACACTAATACATGGTAGGAATGTCAGCATTTTCTTGTAATTATCTTGTTTAGTAATCTTCTTCTATTTACTTGTAGGGAAACTATAGAAGGTAGAAGACTAATCATCTGATGAAACACTGTGGAGTGGTGACTTTAGTGACACAGTGCTAGTACTATAGTCTACTGTGGTGGGTGAATATGGTTTTTCCAGAATAGCGCTGTCAAAATTGTTCTTCCAGAATAGCTTCTGGCTAGACAGCTACAGTGATAGTATAGTGGAAGGCAGTGATCGGTATCCCTGTAGCTGTCTAGTCACAGTGGAGGAGAGGAGAAGTGCCCAGCAGTGTGGTGCCTTGCTGAGCTGCACCTGTGGTGGAGGGGACTAAGGCACTGAGCAGCGAGGGTAAGGAATCATCCTGGAGACTAGGGTTCTGCTTCTGGTCTCCCGATTATTGTATTTTCCGTCCCCCCTCACCAAGGTTTATTTATTTATTTATTTTTTCCTCTCACTCGCTCTAACCCCCCCCCCCCAAGTTTCTCTCCATCACTGAGTTCCACCCTGCTACCCCCATGGAGTTGACTATAATAATTTCTGGTGATGGGGTGGGGTGAAGAACACAGTTTGCCTCTTTATTTGGGTTGCCATGATAGCGGTCAGTGTGTTTGTGAACCATTACCATTGGCGTGACTATTGCTGTGGTTGTTTTGATCAGGTGCTGTTCTTGTCAGCACCATTTTGCAGTCGTGATTTGTCTACCACACTGGGTAGTCATATCAGATGACCTTAAAGTGGGCAAGCAATGTGAGAAGGCAGTAAGGAGGGCTGGTGGGATAATGGGATGCAAAGGGAGAGTCATCACCAGTAGAAAACAAAAAGTTGTTATCCCTCTGTACAAACAGTTGATGAGATCCCATCTGGAGTTCTGTGTCCAGTTCTGGAGACCCCATCTCCTCAAGGACATAAACATGATGGAGGCAGTCTAGAGGAGGGCAACTAAAATGGTGCAAGGTCTGCACCAGAAGACATACGAAAAGAGATTAAAGAAGCTTCATATGTATACACTTGAGGAGAGGAGGGAGAGGGGGACATGATAGAAACTTTCAAATACATCAAGGGAATCAACAGAGTCCAAGAGGGTAGCATCTTTCAGAAAAAGAGATGTGCAAGAACAAGGGGGCACAATTTGAAGATAAAGGGTGGATGGCTCAGTTGTAATGTGAGGAAGTATTTTTTTCATGGAGAGGGTTGTAGATGCATGGAACAGCCTTCCTGAGGAGGTAGTGGAGTCAAAAACAGTGGGGGAATTCAAGAATGCATGGAACAGACATAAGGCAATTCTAGTGGTGGGTAGGAGAAAGTAGGCTGTTGGTTAGCTAGAATCTGCAGCTTATCCATTAGGTAGGGAAATGGGCAGACTAGGTGGGCCAAGTGGTCCTCATCTGCCATCAAATTCTATATTTCTATGTTGTTGAATTCACATTATTAACCTAGTGCCGTGGTCTACTAATATGGATGTGAAAATGTCTAAGAAATGTAAATTTGCAAATCCTGGGAAGGGAACTTTGAAAATGCAGCAGGAGTCCACAAAGCCTGTAACAGATTGATGCCTTTGTGCTTTATGTCAAATAGATAGCGATGAAAAACCTTTGAACTCAGGAGAAGCAATATTCAGGAGCAGTGGAAAAGAATCTGGTTATAGAGTTATTACAAAAAACATCCTTCAGTTTGAAAAGCAAGGCTGTGTACCACTGGACATTAACACAAGAACACTTGATGATGGCACTGGTATAGAAATGACATTCCAAGTAAATAAGGCAGTGTGGCATAAAGGTTGCAGAAATAGATTAGACAGACAAAGCTCCAATGAGCTCAGAAAAGGAAAGCAAATACTGACAATGACCTTGAACATAGTCCAGTCAAAACCAGAATGAGTGCAGGTTGGGAGTCTTTTGTCAAGAACAAACAAGTATTTTTATCTGTGGCATTGATGAATCTAGTGAACTCCTCCACAATGCCTGCATATTAGCAATAGTTCATCAAGTCTGTGAATATACACAAATTTTGCAAGACGGGAAAATATTAAGAAAGTTGTCTCAAGGAGATATGCATGCTTTGGATGCCAGATATCACCTTAGTTGTTTGACTGCTTTGCACAATCATGTTAGACAAAACAAGGTTGGAGGAATGCAGCAAGGAACAGAAAAGACATTAGAGGGAATAGTTCTAGGTTTGTTGTTCTCCTGTATGACAGAACCAATGAGTGCCAACATGTAAACCAGGCAAGGAAGCAGATACTAGACAATGTGAATGACTGGATCCCCCTTTGGACATCCTTTTGAAGGTAGATAAATTGTGTGAAGAGTTGATCAAATGTGGTTGCAGAAAGGCTTGCAGACCACCATGCAAATGTTTCTATGCCTCACTTCCATGTAGTGATCTGTGTGCTTGTGCAGGATCTTGCTACAGAGACAATGATAGTGAAAACTAAGTATTTTGGTAATTTCTGTAAAAGATCAAGAGAGGAGACATGATTGGGACCATCAAGAACTTGAAAGGGATAAATAAGGTTGATAAGGAGAGTCTCTTTAAGTTGAGTGGCAACCATAACATGAGGGGCCACAGTCTTAAGTTGTAGGGTTGGAGGTTTAGGAGGAGGTCAGGAAGCACTTCGTCACAGAGAGGGTGGTGGACACTTGCAATGCACTGCCAGAAGAGGTAATCTTGTTTAAGACAGTGGGCAGCTTTCAGAGAGGCTGGGACATGCATGGGGGAGGATAAGGGTCATGGGTAGGGAGGATGGGAGGAGTAGGGAGGGAGGGCAGGGATATTAGCTCAAGCTATGGACCCTGCAATATGAGAAGACTTGATAGACCAAATGGCCTTCTTCTGCTGGCTTCTTTGTACGTTCGTATATGAGTATTATTTTAATTTCATTCATCCCTTAAATGTAACATGTATTTAATATTAACATGCTGTAACCGGATTATGTATGATCACAGAAGGTTATTTGTGTGACATACACTTTTGTGAGTAATGACTGTAAACATATCCTGTTTCCATTTCATTACCATTTCAAGCAATCTTTTTAAAAATTTATCTTTAAAGACATATCTGTAATATATGTTTCTAAACATAACATAATGAGTGTGTGCGTGTCTTTAGATGACACCACATCTCTACATCACAGTCATCTGTATACTTTAAATTGTTCAGTAAATTTGAACATTTTTCCACACGATACAAGATTAAATTCAAACCAAAGGTCTGCATGCTTGGTTTAAAGTAATGATGGAACATATAAAAGGTTATTTGGTGTAGTTTGTAATAATCTGGAAATATATTCATGGACCAGTGAGTTAAATGTATTCATATTTTTGGTGTTTCTCACATAATTGTACATTAACTGTATTTTGATCCCTGTAATATCATCAGCTAATGTGTGTCCTCCTTTTATTTGAAAGAAAACCTAAAAGCCTACTTATGTTCCAATTTTCAGGCTTTTTCATATTTTGAATGTTTTTTGCAAAATTCTGCTAAACTGTGACATTTGCCCTGATAAGGATTCCGTATTCATAGTTTTAAACCCATATTTTAAATTGCCTGATATTTTTCCCCACATACTGTAGTAGGCACTACAGCAACCTGTTGCCAAGTATATTAATCCTGTGGTGTCACAATTTGCAAAGTGGCATATTTCAAACTGTCTACCCGTGCAGGGATTCTAAAATACATTTCCTGTCATTATATGTTTACTGTATTCACATGTTTACAGGGATTTTGTTACATGGATAGCAACCTTTTCTAACCTATGTTAGCCAGTTCATAGATTTCTCATATTTGGTGATGACTAAGTGCCAAAATGTCCTTTAATGTCATTGCTTTCCTATATGACATTCATGGAGGAAAGTTGGTCATTTTTCTTAAATCACTATCTCCATTTAATACATGACAATTGGACTTTATAATGTGTTCTACATAATGGTTCCACCCTTGGAATGTGCAAGTAGTAGTGTGCCTGTCTTAAGGGTGCCAGTCGGTAATTCTGACTATTGCTGTTTATGCGGGGGTCTGCACACTGCGCACACCCCTTGTGCGGGCTGTGCCCCCCTCACACCCTCAACTAAGGATTCCAACTCTGGGGGGGGGTGGACATCAGGGAAGGGGTGACAAATGTTGGTTTTGATGCCCTAAAGACTGGCACACTAATGCCAGTGCCCTGAATGGGTGCAGTGCTACATAATTGGCATGTGTAGACTAGTTTGTTACAAAACTGAATCTGTTAATAGTGTCTACTTTTTGGTTTCTGCTGCATAGCATGTCTTGCCTATTCTGGGATCTAGCACACATTTCTGCTTCCTGGATATTCTTGTTGCTATATCCTCTATCAGTGAATATGTTTGTTAAATCTCTAGCGCACATTTCAAAATTTGTTTTGACAGAGCAATTTCTTTTAAGCTGAGATGGTGATGATGCAGTGGGTGTGGATGGCAACTTGATTCCAATAATATTGTATTTCTGCCTGCCTCCTTTCTAAAACAATGTTAATCTCCACTGCCCTGTTGTTTTTCATAATTTCTAAAAAAAAAACACTGATGTCTTATGTGATGTGTATGTGAACTTAAGAAGCAGATTGGGAGGCATTCACCTGACTGGAGCAGAGGAGGAGAAGGAGGATTGGGGAAGAAGCAGCTGGGGAAGCAGAGACTGAGTGTTTTTTTAAGCCTGCTGGCAGCAGAGGAGAAGCTGCAGCAAAAGTGTCTTGAAGTCAGAGCCAATCCAGCAGCATGGGCCGCTTCCAGTCGGGAGGCAGAGGGGAATTTGCGTCAGCTTGCTGAGGAGTCAGTCCAATTGAAGGATGCCACAGTGGGCCATATTTAAAAAGGCCACCAGCTGGTGCACAATCGAGTAGGAAGAGGATGGGGAGGTATTCACCGGAGCAAAGGAGAAGAAGGAGGCTCAGGGAAGAAGCAGCTGGGGGTATAAATACTGAGTGTTTTTTTTCTCCTGCCCTCCCTCCCCAGCCCCGACCGCTATTAACTGCCCAAGGCAAGGTGAGAAATCCATCTCCTGGGAGAGTCATTAGTCAAGAGAGGAGGTTCGAGAGGGTACTGTGCTCTACAAGATGGACTGAGAAGAGAGGAGGAAAACAGAGTCAAGAGAGGGCTGATCACATACAGTGGAGTTCGGCCTGTGGAGGATGAGGTAAGCCACTCCCAATGATGAAGAGGACCTAGCAGAGGGGCAGGAGGAGGAGCTCATTGGAAGAAGAGGTCCCTGGGTGATCTGGAGGGTAGAATACATCCTGCTGGAAGGATACTGCTACTGGAGTAAAGTACTGTAGCTTTTCAGTTTTTGGTGGTACTGTTACAAGGTTTGGGGTACTGGGGCTGTGTCTGAATGAAGTACTGTGACTGTCAATTTCTGGAGGAGCTGCTTCAGAACAGGGGCACTGTGGTTGGATTTGACATGTGGAGAGTGTGGAAGTGGTTCGGGTTCTGTATTCTAAGGGGAACTTAAAGTGATTGTTTAGAACAATTGGTGGGGTTGTAACTGTTGTTCTTAGGGGTAATTTCATTGTAGGTGCTGTGTGATTGAGGGGTACTAAGGTCTATGATCTTGGCAGGAAGCAGGGCAGAAGGTTGTTAAGGGACACACTGGAAGAGAAGTATTACATTCTGGGGGATATTACAGGAATTAAGGGATGCTGAGGTGAGTAAATGGAGGGAGGTAGGGAAGGACACATTAGTGGATGGGACAGTTGCGGGTGGATGGGGACAGCAGAGGAGGGGGTACAGGGGGCTGCAGCATGCTAGAGGGGTCTACTGGGGTAGAATAGTGAGCTGCAATGGATGTGGGGCAGCAGTCTAGATGAATCTTATCTCTAATATTTTCCAGCTCTCCTTTGGTTCACTTCCAGGGCCTGTTTCTCACATTCTCCTCCATAGCTCCATTGCCCCTGTCTCCAATACTTATTTTTTCTCCTCAGACTTGTCGTTACAATTTTTCGCTACTCCCATGTCAATTGTCAATGCTTATTGTAATGCTTCGTTATTAGATAACTCCCTATTGTGTAATTTTCTCTTTGTGTATAATTAATGTTATTGTTCATGATGTCTGTAACACTTGCCTGCCTGAGACTTTGTGCTGACATGGAGCCTTTTGTAAGAGCTCCTATTGTATATATATTTTTTCTCTCTTTGTATAATTTACTGTTATTGTTTCGTGATGCCTGTAACACTTGCCTGCCACAGTTTGTACTGACATGGAGCCTTTGAAAAAGAGTCCCTGACTCATAAGGTTGTAATTCCTAGACCTCAATAAATAAATGTATTGTGGAAGCTAGGAGGTTGTTTGATCTGTGACAGGCTGAGGAGACTCGCAGATGAAGTGCAGTGGCTTGGTAGAGAGTTGAGGAGGTTGTGGGGAGTGCTGCTGGGGCAGAAAGTAACAAGAGGACACCACATGGGTGGAACAATGTTTTGGGGGATGGGATGGGGAAGAGGGGTTGGGGCAATACAAATGGGTGGCAAAGCATGGGGAGGGGAGGGGCAGGAGGAAGGAGCCCACACCCAGCATGGAAGGGAGGGCATGTAATAGGTTTGCGGTGCTGGCAACATTGGAGGAGGGGGAAGTGAGGGATCTCCAGGAAGGAGTAGGTAATGGGAAGTGAGAGGATGGCATGAGGGACAGGAGTCTGGTGAAGGATGATGGTAGCGGTAAGGGGGGGCACAGCTGAAAGGATGGAGGAAGAGAACAAGGGTAAATGGGAGAGGAGCAAGGTTAGAAAGGTGAAAAGAGGGGACTTGGGGAA